>OW203736.1:1098590-3498590 GCA_934045075.1 Yponomeuta sedellus | reverse complement strand
AAGCAAGTGCTTTCGCTAAGACTCGTTCTTAGAAGCGACTATTTATCTCGCCCTAATAGTAGTATTTGTAGTAGCAAAATTACTCGCGGACTGAGAAGTAAACTAAGACTTTATTGTACCAGTAAAGATTGTAAAATTGGCACCAGCTAACCAACAGGTGACGTGAGAAGGTGGGGGTAGTGCCAGTGGAACAGTGAGATGGTATTTTAATGTAATTACTTATGTTAAAATTACGTGAGAAAACCTGTGTACAGTGCTACACAAGAAATAAGTCTCGCGGATGTACCTGCGCAGATGACCAAATTTTGGATGTGGGGCAAGTTGATCGACCAATCAGACAGTTTCATTTTATGGCAGGCCGCGCGCCTTTGTTGCTATTGGTTGATTAAACGTCATCGATGCATGTGACTATTAGTTAGGCAATATTAGCGTGAGCGAAATAGGTAGCGCTACTGCGGCAATCAATTCTGCACCTTAACCGTCTCGGTTAAATATAATGTTGAATGTACTTATAGCTTCGGGTACTTTCGTTACACGTCTTCCTAGTCTGCACGAACGTAGATTCCCGAAGGGACTTTTATGACGTGTAGTACTGTACGTTAGTTTTTCTGTCTCTCGGTCACCCGTCCAGTACCTCACCGTGCCTGTTGTTGCTTAACTCAAGTGGTCGATACAAATTAGTCGGTTCCACTAAGGCACAAGCGCTTTATGAATGGATGAATGAATGAAAAATTCTTTATTGCACTAAAAACATAATTTGTACAAATTATGTTTTTAGTGATTATTATATTTTTGAATAAAAAAAATCTTGTGGTTGAGGTATTCTTCAACAACACACAAAGGAACTAATACGTCTTAGTTTAGCTGTTACTTCGGCGTAAAAAACGTATTCAAATCCATTCTCATCAATACTGAATTCTGCCACTTACGCCCTGAGAAGAATTTTTTACGTTATACATTATAATTATGTCAAAATCTGTTAAAGTTCGATCAATCTTTTGTTCTTTCCGTCAGTCGTTTACCCAAGGTCTGTAGCTCGAGCTTTTGCCTTGGTACACGGAGAAAGAGGAATTATCAATATTCTCAGACTTTTAGTTTTCATTGGAGTGAATATTTTTTTTAACTTACGCAAACATTAGCAAGCCAACAAACACTGTTTAGAATAATATCATCTTTTTTATTTATTTTTTATTTTTTTTTTATTGAAGAATAATGTCAATTGAATAAGAATTAATTAATTTCAGAATAAGAATTAATTAATTAAAGAATGTAAACATTTCTTGATAGTAAACAATACTAAACTAAACTGCCACAATCTCTTAAGACCAAGGTCTACAACCAATGTGTCCTGCCCATACTTACGTACGGTGCGGAAACATGGACGCTCACCAAGCGAAATATGCACAAAATAAAAGTTGCACAAAGAGCGATGGGTCGTGCCATGCTGGGCATATCGCTTGTGGACCGCGTACCCAACGTAGAAATTCGCCGAAGAGCCAAGGTCGAAGACGTTGGTGAGCGGATCACAGACTTAAAGTGGAGATGGGCGGGGAACTTGGCTAGAAGGGAAGACGGCCGTTGGACCAGGGCAGTATCGGAGTGGTGGCCAAGGGAGGGAAGGAGGTTGGTAGGCAGACCACCGACACGATGGTCAGACGAAATCGTGAGGGTTGCGGGTCAGAGATGGATCAGGTTAGCACAGGACCGTGAGGAATGGCGCAATAAAAAAGAGGCCTATGCCCAGCAGTGGGTTGATCTGAGCTGATTATAGATAGATATAGAAACAATAAAGAAATTAAATGAAAGTAGTATTGTTTTCGTTAAAGATACTACTATCTTAAATAAAGAATAAAAGATACTTACCTTAAAGAATAAGATGATTCTTGAATTAAGAAATATAAATTCTTATTCAGCTTATCCAATTATTATCTTATCTAGCGGCCGTTTCCACAAAGTTGTTCAATTCATCTTCATGCATCCTAGCGATGTGTTCTGTCCACTGCCACTCTAGTTTCTATGTGTGTTATAATACCTATATGATTTGGGTTCTATCACTTATCTTTTTATGGTTTATCTTGACGGCAATCACATCACAGTATCACATCACACTAAAATTATAAAGGCGAAACTTTGGGAGTGTATATGTTTGTAACTTCTTCGCGTCTAACCGGCCGGAGCAATTTTAATCAAATTTGGCATGGAGTTAGCTGACACCCTGGATTAACACATAGGCTACGTTTTACTGCGGGAAAATATCTTTTTTCCATGGAAAAATCGATAAACCGCGGGTAACACGGGCACAGCAAAGGAAATTACACGGATATGTCTTAACCTATAAGTACACACGGCGGCCTTATCGCTAAGAGTGGTTATCCTTCCTATTTTCCAGTGAACATTGAGGAACTCTACTGCTTCCACTACAAATCAACGCCGGACGATCTGCCCCGCTCAGCTGGCTGGAACTATTTCGACATACAAACCGAGTACCAGCGGATGAACGTGCCCAATGAAAACTGGGTCTTGTGCACTGCCAATAAGGACTACGAGGTGATTATTGTCAGTGATTGGGACAAGGGTGAAGTTAATTCTAGACTTACAGGCTAAAAAACGAAACTAGACCAAAGAGTTAATTCATCTTACTTTAGCTTGAATGGTTACATAATGCGCAGTATATAACACTTTTCATGCTTTTGGTGCTATTACAAACTATATAGACAAAAAATCTGCAATGCACATAATTCGTAGTGGTGATATCAACCTTTGGCTTGTCCCCACTGCTGGGGCACGGGTCTCTTCCTGCGTCGCAGAAAGGTTAGGCCATACTCCACCGCGGGGGCCAAGAATGTTGTAAAGAGGTTCGAAATTTCACTGATGCCGGTGAGTCGCCCATTAGCTCAGTTGGAAAGAGCGCTGGCACGGATAGCCAGAGGTCACGGGTTCGAATTCCGGTATCGGTGGAATTTTTATCCTCTCAATAGGTTTTACAAATTGTCCTTAGCACGGGTTAGTGTGTAACGGTGCAAACCTCTTCACACCATTTTTATTTCTTTTTCTATCTATCATTTTCAAATATTTAAATTGCGTCACACATTCTTCGATTTCCCTCATTTTTCATCACTACTACTTTACCCTTTGACCAGATCTGACTATTTTACCTGCTTCTCCGTTTATCCGTTTTTATCCGGTTCTCTGTTTTATTAAAATATTATACTACTAATCTACAAACAAAACCACACCTGAAGTCGTTCCAGCTCTTATTATTTATAAATGATATACAGCGTTCCGTGGCGAAGCGCTCGTGGCCTAGGCGAACCGAGTGATTGGAATCAATCACTTGGTTAAGCAACAACAGGCGCGGTCAGGTACGGGATGGGTGAGCGTCCCGTGACTACCGCTAGTGGCATTTTTCCGAGCGCTTCCGTGCTTCGCAAGGCACGTTAAACCGTTGGTGCCGGCTGTCATATAATGGTAGTCGTTAAGCCATGTCAGAGGCCTTATGGGCTTGATAACTTCTGAAGGCCCGCCACTGTCTTACAATCTTCCACCAACCCGGACTTGGCCCCCGTGGTGGAGTATGGCCTAACCTTCCTGCGAGGCAGGAAGAGACCCGTGCCGGAGCAGTGGGGACATACAAGGGTTGATAACGTATACAGCGTTCCGAGTGCATTAAAAAGAATGTAATAAATGAATAAATTCCAGCTGTGCGACACGTACCCGAGCCAGATCTACGTGCCGGCGCGCGCCTCCACGGCCGTTCTGCTCGGCAGCGCCAACTTCCGGTCGCGCGCGCGGCTGCCGGCGCTGGCTTACCTGCATCACAACAAGGCCGCCATCGCGCGCTGCAGCCAGCCGCTCAGTGGCTTCTCGGCCAGGTGAACAAAACTTAGTTATATATTGTATTCATACACACACACAAACAAACAAACAAACAAACAAACAAACAAACAAACAAACAAACAAACAAACAAACAAACAAACAAACAAACAAACAAACAAACAAACAAACAAACAAACAAACAAACAAACAAACAAACAAACAAACAAACAAACAAACAAACAAACAAACAAACAAACAAACAAACAAACAAACAAACAAACAAACAAACAAACAAACAAACAAACAAACAAACAAACAAACAAACAAACAAACAAACAAACAAACAAACAAACAAACAAACAAACAAACAAGCAAGCAAGCAAGCAAGCAAACACCACACACATAACTCTATTGTCGGTATAAAGGTAAAATTCAGTTACTACTAATGAGCCTAATCGTAGAAACTGCGCTAATGTGAATTTGAGATACTAAATGTAATATTTAGCACAGAAATAATATTTTTATATTTTTTTATGAGTATACTAGATAGTGTTATGTTTGGGCAAAAATAATTATCAGCATCATCATCATCATCATCATCGTCAGGCTATACTAGTCCACTGCTGGACATAGCCCTCCCCTAATGAGCGCCATATCATTATTATTATTATCAGCATATAAATAAAAAAATGGAAAAACAGTTAATGAGTTTTACCTTTATACCGACGATATAATGTAACGCAAACTATTAACTTTTTGGTCTGTTTGTGAGTATATAAATTATTTAAATTTGTGTTATTGATCCTCATAGATTTTTCTTGGTACCTGCATACCTTTTTGATTTAATTTTCATTTAGATCATAAGATAAAATTTAATTGTTATAAAACTCTGTAGGCGTACATGGTTAATTATTACTTCCATCCCCCACGGGACAGGCATAGCCTAGTGTGGGGTCTATACCTATATGATGTACTTTTTTATATGGCAATAAACGTTTTTATCTTTATTTTTTATCTTTTAAACGGGTCTAATCGCGATTATTTATTAGGTAAAACGTAATTACCTTATTTCCCGACGTTTCGGCAGCGTCACAGTTGCTGTGGTCTCGGGTAGACTGAAGTGGCGAGTACAGTGAACAAAACTTTTTTTTATTTATTTATTAGACACACAATACAGTATTACGGACTAAAAATACATATATGAAATGACAAAAACACTCTATTCAATCCATAACACCAATACATGTGCATTTAGCATGATAAATATTTTTTTTATGATAAAATTACATAGGCGAGCTTAATGCTACTTACCACGATCTATCAGCTAACCTATGTTTTGGAGACAAGATTAGCAAGTAGTGCTATGTACTTAAAATGTATTATATTGTAAACTTACAATAGCACTATGACTTTATAATAATAATATCCTATTTATAAAATACTAGCTGACCCAGCGAACTTCGTACCGCCTAACAGTCGATTCTTTAATTTTTTTTATCTTTCTCTCCGTAAGAACCACCCTCGTACTTCAAGGAATATTCTACAAAAGAATTAGTGAAATCGGTTCAGCTGGTCTCGAGATTTTCGCTTACCAACACATTTGGGGATTCATTTTTATATTATAGATTATAAATGTGCAAGTTGTGCAGAAGTTTGGATGATTGTTACTCAACCAAGCAATAACACCTAAACTTATTTAATTGGCGTACAGATAGACGAAGATCTGTTTTGACAGATAAGATACTTGATGTATTCCGGTAATGCCTTACCGTGGTATAATTTATAAACCGTTTCAAACGTCTAGTAGACTGTTCCACTAGCAAAATCTCTAATTTATGAAGAAAACGCAAAAAGTTACGCCTCTATCCCGAAGGGGTGGGCAGAGGTGCAAAGATTTCATCAACATTCATTAGTATCGATATATATTTTTGTTGTTCATTTACATTTTGCCCCAGTATTTAAATGTTATCATAATGTTATTAAGTGCTTATCGAATTCGGTTTTCAGGTGTATGGAGGACGAGCAGATGCTGGACTTGATCCGGCGCGCTAACCCGAACTGCGGCTATATGTATGTCGTCGACACTAGGCCCAGAGTAAGTGCTCCGGCGCTAACCCGAACTGCGGGTATATGTATGTCGTCGACACTAGGCCCAGAGTAAGTGATCCGGCGCTAGCCCGAACTGCGGCTATATGTATGTCGTCGACAATAGGCCCAGAGTAAGTGATCCGGCGCTAGCCCGAACTGCGGCTATATGTATGTCGTCGACAATAGGCCCAGAGTAAGTGATCCGGCATTAACCTGAACTGCGGCTATATGTATGTTGTCGACACTAGACCCAGAGTAAGTGATCCGGCACTAACCTGAACTGCGGCTATATGTATGTTGTCGACACTAGACCCAGTGTAAGTGATCCGGCGCTTACCCGAACTGCGGCTATATTATGTATGTCGTCGACACTAGGACTAGAGACTGTTATAGTTGTAATGCTCAATTCCTGAAGCAATCCAATTAAAGTTTGTGTTTGTCTATGTAGATTATCTTAGATTTTAATTTTTCCTATTTATATGTGTTCGGAATAAGTACGGGATGACTTTCCGGGCCGGCATTCCATTTATCTCTGTTTATGGGAGTTTAGGTCTAGCCAATCACTTTCGTCTCAGAGAGAACTTTTGTGACTAAAATAGGTTCATTTACTGCTAAACGCTGGCTTCTCAATTTCTTTATGTTCTACTTAGCAAGTAATAAATAATCTAAATCTTATCATATCTTGTCTGTTCACCAGATCAACGCGATGGTGAACCGCGCGGCCGGCAAGGGCTACGAGAATGAAGCATTCTATGAGAACATCAAATTCCAGTTCATGGGGATCGGCAATATACACGTCATGCGCAAGAGTCTACAGAAGCTCGTCGAGAGTAAGTCACTTTGCTTTATTACAAAGTTATATTATTAAATTATTTCTAAAATGATCTTCTTAGCGTGCCAATGCTGGATTTGAGTTTGCCATCGTAGTAAAAAGATTTGCCAATCGGCGAAAGCAACTCGCCGATTGTTGCCCAGGGTACGGCAAACGTACGCCTCAAAGAGTATGTCGGTCGGGTCGGGTCGGTCGCCTTTCATGCACTACTTTTAATATGATAAGCTCGCTGGAGTCTTCTTAGCCGTGAGGCTTGTGAGTCATAAGCCTCATGGTTAGGAAAATCCAAAGCACTATGTTATAATTCATGGGCATCGGCAAAATGCACGTCATGCCCAAAAGTCTACAAAAGTTGGTCGACTATTTTGACTACTATTTTTGGATTATATAATGATAAGCTCGCTGGAGTCTTCTTAGCCGTGAGGCTTATGGGTCATAAGCCTCTTGTCTAATAAAATCCAAAGCACTGTATTATAATTCATAGGCATCGTCGATGCAAAATGCACGTCATGCCCAAAAGTCTATAAAAGTTGGTCGAGAGTGAGTCTCTTTTTTATGTAGCCAATCATTATAGATATTAAAATTATTTATAATAATTGATTGATAGACAGATGGAATATTCTTTATTATATGTACACCACGAATGACATAAGATACTTAAACAATAACAATTAAATTATATGATTAACACTAAGATAAGAATATTCTTTGCTGTGCACCGGTAAAAAACAAACATATTCGTAAAATAATTGCAAAGATACAGAACAATTGGCGCCTTGTCTTCTATAGTATAAAAATGAATCACAAATCTCGAGAGCAGCTGAACCAATCTAGGTAATTCTTTTTTAGAATACTCCTTGAAGTACGGGGATGGTTCTTACGGAGAGAAAAATAAAAAAATTAAAGAGAGTTAGGCGGCACGAAGTTCGCTGGGTCATCTAGTTTCTAATAATTATGTGATTAAATATATATCATAGTTAGAATATTTTCGAGGCTTAATCGCGTAGTAATTTATTGCTATCGACGTTTCGACGACGTTACAGTCATCGTGGTCACAAGAAGACAATATTCTAACTATGTGTACAAGTCGCGAAACTTTAAAATATGAAATATATATCATTATAAAAAAAATACAATGATTTATAATAATCATTTTAATTGTTACAGTGTGCGAGCATGAAAGTATGCCAGATGTAACGGGAAGCTTATTTTTTTAAATATTTCAGCTTGCGAACAAAACAGCCCGACGATGTCGTCATTCTTGAGCGGGCTGGAGTCGTCAGGATGGCTGAAACATATCAAGTGAGTGGTTTACACGTTATTCATCATCATCAGCTATTTGAGGCCCACTGCGGGACATAGGCCTCCTTCAAGGTTTTTCAAGCTTCAGGGTGTTGTGCCGTCCGCATCCACCGGCTCCCTGCTACCGTGACTAGGACATCAGAGTCGGATGTTATCATTTTTCATTTATTTAGAGACTAAATTAGTTCTTCTCTTCTTCTTCTTTGTCGTATCCTCATGGCTGAGGGACGTGACTATGGGGCAGCTTCGGCGACCAGATCTCTCCATTTCTCTTCTCTATAAATAAGTTAGGGGATGTTTTAGCTGAGGGCAAGATAAAAAGTATCCGAAACCTGGTTGCGTGCATGCGTGCGAGAAGTGAACGGTGATGAAGCGAAATTTATATGGCAAGTGCTGTCCTTGGACTCTGCCTGGTCCATTCAATCTCTCAAATCAATCAAAAAATCTCATGTCGCAGCGTCTGTTATGGAAATCGTCCGTCCAGTACCTGGCCGCCCCTGTTGTTGCTTAACTCATGTGATTGATTGCAATCACGCGGTTGCCCTAGGCCACGAGCACTTTCCGATGCGATGGGGCAGGGGCGCCGCCGAAGGAGTGCCCGAAAGGGCGTCCGCAGACGGGGTCGCGGAAGTGTGCGTAAGCGTCCCCGTGGCCCCGTCCTTTGCGGTGCGGAGGAACACCCCAGGAGTTTTAGTCGGTATACCGCCCTTTTCAGGGCGGGGAGTCCGACATAACCACTGTGCTCCCCCGAGCCGGTGGTACCCGTAATTGGGGTTTCTCCTGGGTGAAAAAAAAAAAGAAGGCCACGAGCACTTCGCAAAATAGTACATTACACAACTAGGGTGGTAATACAAAGAAAGGCCGAGATCGCAGAAGTTTGCGGCCCGAGCTGCAAGCGAGGTACGTAAATATGCGATCGAGAGCTTTCTTTATTACCTCCCGTTTGTGTATATCTTTGTGTACCGCACGCTGCGCGTACGAAAAAAGACGCTTTCTGGCCAAGTGTGGCATGAAGAATTTTTTTTTATATTTCTTACTATGTAGTATGTTATCGTTGCTATTGTTTTGTCACGTTGCTACAACAAACTGTTTCATCTCGATAAATATTTATCTTTCTTTCCAAGATCGATCCTGGACACGGCGCAATGGATAGCGGACGCCATAGAAGGCGGGGCCAGCGTGTGTGTCCATTGCAGCGATGGCTGGGACCGCACTGCGCAGGCTTGCTCGCTTGCGGCCTTGTTGCTAGACCCGCACTACCGCACTGTAGCCGGATATCAAGTGAGTTAGATGTAACCCAGGCTAGGACCACACCGCGCAGGCTTGCTCTATTCGTTATCAACCCTCGTATGTCCCCACTGCCGGGGCACGGGTCTCCTCCTGCATCGCAGGAAGGTTAGGCCATATTCCGCCACGGGGGCCAAGTCCGGGTTGGTGGAGGATTGTAAGACAGTGGTGGGCCTTACTGTCAGAAGTTATCAAGCCGCCCATAAGGCCTCTGACATGGCTTAACGACTGCTATTATATGACAGCCGGCACCAACGGCTTAGCGTGCCTTGCGAAGCACGGAAGCGCTCGGAAAAATGCCACTAGCGGTAGTCACGGGACGCTCACCCATCCTGTACCTGACCGCGCCTGTTGTTGCTTAACCAAGTGATTGATTCCAATCACTCGGTTCGCTTAGGCCACGAGCGCTTCAGACTTGCTCTATTGTGGCCTTCTTATTAGACTCGTACTACCTAGCTGTGGTCGGATACCAAGTGAGTTAGATAAATGCTGATATTACCAGCATGTAGCACGGCTTTGTACAGTAGAAATTGCGGCTCTATGCTTGTAGGAGTTTATAACAAAGGTGTTTAAATACTGTTTAAATACCGTCGCAGACAAAGGAAAACCCTAAGTTAGGTATCAATTTAGTTGCACAAAATATACAGGGTTTTTCCGGCAAAGACAATTTAATTGAACTATTTTTAGCAGATTTCAATGTAGATATTTTGTGTTTAACAGAACATTGGCTGAAACATTCTGAAATGTCATTTACTTTAAAAGACTATTTAGCAGCAAGCACTTTTAACCGACAACACTCAATAAGAGGAGGTTCAATGATCTTTGTCAAAAGTAGTTTGAAAATGAAAGAAAGAAAAGATATTGTCAGTCTATCTGTTGAACGTTTAATTGAGATATCGTGTGTGGAATTGGATAGGTATATAGTTATGTGTGTTTATAGGCCGCCACAATCAAATTATAATGAATTTGAATTACTTATGGAGGATGCCTTAAAACGCCTATTCAGTACTACGAAGAGCATAGTGGTGTGTGGGGACTTCAATATAGATTTCTTAGTTCAAGGTCCACTTAAAACTAAACTCGAAAGCCTTTTCAGGTCATATAATTTAGATAATTTATTTACAGAACCCACTAGAACAACTGCTACTAGCGCTACCTGCATAGATAATGTCTTTTGCAATTGTGAATATTTAGAAAAAGAAGTCATACATAAATTACAGTCGGACCATAGCGGGCTATGGGTAGTCCTACCGTCAGTACTGGAAGCAAAAAAATGCAATGAATTAAATTGTAGGCCAATAACAGAGAAAAAAATTGAATTATTTAAAAAAAATATAAACATAAAGTTAAATTCGTTGAATTTCGATAGCAATGATCCGAATACGTTATATCAAGTATTGTTTTCAACCATATCAAAAGAATTTGAACTTGTTTTTACCGTAAAAAAAATTACAGAGTTAAAAAGCGGGTTTTCAGAATGGGCAACGCCAGGTATATATAGAAGTAGGAAAAGGCTTTATGAATTGTATGAAGAAAAACAATTCAATCACGATCCGACGTTCAAAGAGTACGTAAAAAAATATTCAAAAACTTTTAGACAAACTTGTTTAACAGCCAAATCGATAAGTATAAGTAAAAAAATTATGGCGTCTACTAATAAAATAAAAACAGTCTGGCAAGTAATTAACAAAGAAACAGGTAAAACGAGACCTAAGGACCAGGGATTTGCGTTGAAGATCGAAGGTAAGTTAGTTAATTCGAAGAAGGACATAGCAGAAATATTTCAAACTTTTTTTAAAAACATGCCACTGCATATAACGGCTAGCTTAAATTCTTCCTCCCAATTAGCCGATACCTTACTTTTGGAAAGTACAAATCCATGTAAAGTTGACTTCCAATTCTCCCATATAACTACCTTAACTATTGTCAAAACATTTAAAGAGTTAAACTTAAAAAAGACTGAAGATTTGTGGGGGTTATCGGTTAAATTAATATCAACTATAATCAATATTCTAGCACCTTACCTTGCTTTGATTTTTAATAAATGTGTTGACCAGGGAACCTTTCCTAATCTATTAAAGTTAAGTAAAATCGTACCCTTGTTTAAAACTGGTGATAGTGAAGATCTAAATAATTTCAGACCTATAGCAATACTGCCGGTGCTAAGTAAAGTTTTTGAGAAAGTAATATTACATCAATTGCAAACTCATTTTAGTATAAATAAGCTCTTCCATAAGAAACAGTTCGGGTTTACAAAAGGCCGCTCAACGACGGAAGCAGGCATAGCGTTAGTAAAGCATATCTTTGAGGCGTGGGAAGAGTCGCAGGATGCCATTGGGGTTTTCTGTGACCTTTCTAAGGCGTTTGACTGCGTTGACCACGAAACACTTCTCATAAAATTGCACCGATATGGTTTAAGTAATAAATCACTAAGTCTTCTTCGATCTTACTTAACAGACAGAACTGTAAAGGTTGATATTAATAGAGTTAAATCCTCGGGTTCTGATGTAAAAGTAGGAGTCCCTCAAGGTTCTATACTGGGTCCGTTCCTTTTTTTGGTATATATAAATGATTTGCCCTACCTAGTAGAAAAGCTTTCGCAGATAGTGTTGTTTGCAGATGATACTTCCTTAATTTTTAAAGTAAAGAGAGGTATAAGTAATGTAGACGATGTAAACAATGCTTTATCTACTATTCTAAACTGGTTCACTATAAACAATCTGATGCTAAATGCAAAAAAGACAAAATGCATCAAATTCTCACTACCCAATGTTAAAAATGTTGACACGAGTTTAAAAATATCTGGTGAGAGGCTAGAGCTGGTAGAGTCCACGCTTTTTTTAGGTATAACGATAGACTCAAAACTGCAATGGGGTCAGCATATTGGAAAACTGTCGGGTCGGTTGAGTTCAGCAGCGTTTGCAGTCAGAAAAATTAGACAACTTACAGACGTGTTGACGGCGAGGCTGGTCTATTTTAGTTATTTTCACAGTGTCATGTCGTATGGTTTGTTATTATGGGGACGGGCAGCAGATATAGAAACCATATTTGTCTTGCAAAAAAGAGCAATAAGAGCTATTTACAACTTAAACAGTAGAGAATCGCTAAGGGAGCGTTTTAAAGAAATAGGCATTCTTACACTGGCTTGCCAATATATATTCGATAATATAATGTATGTCCGAAAAAATATAACAATGTTTAAATTAAATAGGGACGTTCATAACGTAAACACAAGGAATAGAAACAAGGTTGCTTGTACTAAATCCCGATTAGCCAAGGTAGGCACATCATTTGTAGGTTACTGCGTTCGTTTTTACAACAAAATTCCAGAACGTGTTCTATGCTTGTCTGAAAATAAATTTAAAACTTTCATTAAAAATTCGCTATGTAAAAAGGCATATTATAGAATAGACGACTATATAAACGATCCTAATCCGTGGTAGTAAACCAATTCCACCGCGATTTTATTGTTAAGTATAACTAAGTATAACATATATTTTATAATACAAGTGTGTACAGACGACGTGATTGCATATTAATAACTATATGATACCTTATATAACTGACAAAAACTTAACTGCAAGTTTGCTAAAGGTCATTCGAATGGTAGCGTGGTGTTCGGGTCATCTATCTCCCTCCAAAATGGTTGAGACTGATGATGGCTGAGCACTGCGTTATGCTCGTGAACGAGTGCTGTTCGTGTGTCTGGCCGCAGCACTTATGTTTTCCCCTATTATTGTGAGACATTTGACTAATGCTTTGGCATTTGGGGTTGTTAATGGCAGTCATGAAATCTTATTAGGTTTACATATGGCAACTGATGTATTTGGTTTTAAGATGATTTGAGAAAAGATGGTCAGAGTGGAGTTTTTTTTTTCCGCTGCCTTTTTCTCCACTACAATACGGCCCGAAGGCGGCGGCTTACACTTTACATTGTACATTGACATTCAGCAAATAGAATGTAAATTCTTTACGTTGAAATAAAATTATTTGAATTTGAATTTGAATTGAATTTTGTTATAAACTCCTACAAGCATAGAGCCGCAATTTCTAGTAGTAAAAGTAGATAGTCGGGGCTGTATGTGATGCAATTTGCTTAAGCCAGATGTCGCTGCCTGTACGTAATACACAGAATAGTGTAAAGAGGTTCGAAATTTCACTGATGCCGGTGAGTCGCCCATTGGCTCAATTGGTAGAGCGCTGGCACGGATAGCCAGAGGTTGCGGGTTCGAATCCCGGCATGGGTGAACATTTTTAGCCTCTAAATAGGTTTTTAAATAAATTTTATTTTATTTATTTTATAATATATTATTTAGACTGAGCGAAGGTTGGGACCGCTCTGTGCAGGTTTGCTCGCCTGCGGCACTTTTGTTAGACCCGCGATTGCAATTTATTTAAGATGGTTCGGAGCGGTACCTAGAGCCACCAATGGAATAAAAATCATCACTTGTATTCTAATACGTTTTTATCTAAAAGTGAACATGAGAAATTTGAACAACTGTGATAACCTTTTTTAGAACCTAGGATCCAAAACCTAGGACTTTAATCGATTACAATCCTAGTGTTCACGCGCCTGTTGGAAGTTATTAGCAACAATTGTGTATCTGGTGACTGTTGGTTTCATCGTTGAAGTAGGCGTTTTTCTAATGTAGGTACATTGCCTTTATTTTTGTTTAAATATCATTCACTTTTCGCGATCCGACGAGACACTAGGCATCCTTGTATAACCGTATTTTTTTAATCGTTATTACATCTAAATAGTAAACCAAAGCCTGAGTTTTATTGAGAAAACTCCGTTCTCGAGCTAAAACACCTAGGATATGAATACTACATTCTACGCTGTACGTTCTAAACATAATTATCACAGATATTAAGATTATATTCTTTTTAATGCACTAACCCGTGCTAAGGACATTTTAAAAACTTATTATTATTTAGAGGCTAAAAATTCCACCCATGCCGGGACTCGAACCCGCGACCTCTGGCTAACCGTGCCAGCGCTCTCCCAACTGAGCCTATTGAAATTTCACCGATGTCGGTGTACGCCTATTGGCTCGGTGGAATTTTTGGCCTCTAAATAGGTTTTTAAAATAGTCATTAGCACGGGTTAGTGCATTAAAAAGAGTATAAAGATTTTTGATGTTTACTTCTTGAAAAAAAAAATCGTTTTATAAAACCGGTGGTGATTTTTATTCCATTGGTGGCGCTAGTAAGCGCCCCTAAGCGCCTTAGGATAGTTATAGAGCAAAGAATTCGTTACTGTAACCATTACTAGAGAGAAGGCGCCATCTAGCGACACGAGGGCCGTGTAACATGCAGCGTTTGAGCGAAACATTAACGGTTACTAAGTGTTCGCGACATAGATTAGTTTTTACTGTGGCAAAATGTTGCCACAATGTAACTTAATGAAGTTACATTTTTAGGGTTCCGTACCTCAAAAGGAAAAAACGGAACCCTTATAGGATCACTTTGTTGTCCGTCTGTCCGTCCGTCCGTCTGTCAAGACCCTTTTTCTCAGGAACGCGTGGAGGTATGAAGCTGAAATTTATATCAATTACTCAGGTCTACTGTCCCTTGAAGCTGTGAAAAAATCAAACTTCTAAGCCAACGCAATCAAAATATACAGCCGTTTATGCCGCAAATTTTCGACACTTGCAAGGGAATCAAAACCTACAGGGTGCTTCCCGTGAACTCAGAATCTTGAAATTTGGTACGAAGCAACGTCTTATAGCATAGATAAAGGAAAAATTACGAAAACCATAAATTTTTAGTTACATCACATAATATATTTTTTTTTAATAATACCCATTTCCTCATAAACGCGTAGAGGTATTAAATTAAAATTCATACCAAATACTCAGGTCTATAAATACAGGTTTGTACGGAACCCTCGGTGCGCGAGTCTGACTCGCACTTGGCCGGTTTTATTTTTTTTAAACATGTGACACTTAATAAAAAAAATACATGCACAGTAAGATATCCAATAAGTTTAAGTCAAAAACACATAAAATATTAATAATAATTTAAACACACAAAAAAAAACAACACTAACTGAACAAACCACTCCGGAAAAACATTATTATGTTGTCAGAGGGTTGCCAACCCTACTATATAATATAGTATCCTACTATATTAGGGGTTCAAATACTATATTTAAAAAAAAAATATATATATATATATACAGGCTGGCCGGGGGAATGACGTCAAAAAAAAAAAATTAGGTCCCTCGTGTCACGGGGAATCCGAATCACCCCCATGTATGTTCCGCGATTTTTCATAATTTCGGAGTTATGATTTTTTTTCTGAATTTTTATGAATTTTCGCCTTATCAAGTTTGAAAATTTCTAAAAAAAAAACTAGAAACTTTTTTCAATTACTTTTTTTTGTAACTGAATCTTCACAAGTTGTTCTTCTATGCATAAAATAATCAGCTTCGTAACTTTGATAAAAGTTATTAAAGTGTTGGTCTAAAGTCAAAAATTTACGTTCGGTAAATTATGACTTGAATTTTCAAAAATAAATTAAAAATCCCAACAGATGTTTTAATGGATTCTTAGTTAGCCTCAGAAATGCGCAAGACTCTCAGATTTCATAATCATTAAAAAAAAGTACTGCTTAACGAGCTACTTTGTGTACATTCGGCCTTCGAAGACAGCGAGGTGAAGAATTATTAAAATTAACATATTTTTTTTTCTGCTATTTCGTCTTTTCTTAGGTTATTAATGAACGAGTCGTCATCATCATGATGAATAAAAGTGGTTTTGTCAGTAAAACACAGATTAAAAAATTTGGAGGCATTTTCCGTTTTACAGTAATTAATTTTGCGCGGTCCGTTCTCGTGGGTCATGGGTTGTAAATGCAGACGCAAACTATTGCTATCTCTCTCACTCTCAGCGGTAAGAGTGGGAGGGAGTGGGAGGAGGGATCGGGCAGCGCAGCAGAAGCGAACACAAAACAAGTTTGTACCTCAGTCGTTCTCACTTTGTGTTTACTGCTGCACGTGTCTTCATTTTGTTTTACCTCACTGTCTCGCTTTGTCCGCGGATTCCGCTGCCTACTTATTTGCCTACTTTGCTCGTTAATTGGACTGTGTCTTGCATACTGATTTGGACTTTGTTTACTTGGAAGTGTAAAAGATGAGTTACACGTTAAGTGAATACGCAGAAATGCACTATTTTTATGGATTTGCACAAGGAAACGGCCTTGAAGCAGCGCGACTGTATCGCGAACAACTTCAACGTCGTGGTGGGCCGCAACCTGAGCATTATCCCGACCATCGCGTTTTTATTAACACGCACAATACCTTTATGGCAGGCCGCATTCCTGGCCAACGAGGTGGTAGAGAAGGAATCCCTAGAGTTGACCCGGATCGCAGAGAAGTTGTGCTCGAAGAAGTTCAACGAAATCCTTCCACGAGTACCAGAGCTATGGCTCGTACTCTAAACATCCCAAGAACTTCTATCCAAGACATACTTCACGATGAAGGATATCATGCGTTCCATATCCGACGAGTCCAAGCTTTACTGCCTACAGACTACCAATAGCGCATTAATTTCTGCCAAACAATGCTACAAAAAGAACAACAAGATCCTGGATTTTTCAATAAAGTTTTATGGTCAGATGAGTCACGTTTTGAGCGCACTGGAATTTTCAATATTCATAATTACCACACGTGGGCGGTTGAAAATCCACACGAAATGAGAGCGTCGACGTTTCAACATCGTTTCAGCGTTAACTTGTGGTCTGGTATTCTCAATGGCGAACTGATTGGTCCATTTGAATTGCCGTCCAGATTAAATGGAGAAAGATACCGACACTTTCTGGAACATGAACTTCCATTGTTGCTAGAAGACGTGAATATGGAACTAAGACGAACCATGGTTCTTCAAAATGACGGCGCTCCATGTCACTACGCAACGCAAGTCCGAAATTATTTAAATGAGGGGTACCCCAATAGATGGATCGGACGCGGCGGACCAATATCGTGGCCTCCACGCTCACCTGACCTCAACCCCATGGATTTTTTTATTTGGGGCTATTTTAAGGAAATAGCATACGCCAGAGAAAGTGGGAGTGAACAAGAGCTGAGGCAGAAATTAACAGAAGCCAAACGTGTTGTAAGGGAAAACAGAACAGCTTTTAGACGATTAAAAGATAATTTCCTACGTAGGTGTAGAATGTGTATTGCTGCTGGAGGTGGCAACTTTGAAAACCTATTATAATAAACACTTTTTTTACATTTTAATCTGTGTTTTATTGACAAAACCACTTTTATTCATCATGATGATGACGACTCGTTCATTAATAAACTAAGAAAAGACGAAATGGCAGAAAAAAAATTGTTAATTTTCAAAATTCTTCACCTCGCTGTCTTCGAAGGCCGAATGTACACAAAGTAGCTCGTTAAGCAGTACTTTTTAGGGTTCCGTACCTCAAAAGGAAAAAACGGAACCCTTATAGGATCACTTTGTTGTCCGTCTGTCCGTCCGTCCGTCTGTCAAGACCCTTTTTCTCAGGAACGCGTGGAGGTATGAAGCTGAAATTTATATCAATTACTCAGGTCTACTGTCCCTTGAAGCTGTGAAAAAATCAAACTTCTAAGCCAACGCAATCAAAATATACAGCCGTTTATGCCGCAAATTTTCGACACTTGCAAGGGAATCAAAACCTACAGGGTGCTTCCCGTGAACTCAGAATCTTGAAATTTGGTACGAAGCAACGTCTTATAGCATAGATAAAGGAAAAATTACGAAAACCATAAATTTTTAGTTACATCACATAATATATTTTTTTTTAATAATACCCATTTCCTCATAAACGCGTAGAGGTATTAAATTAAAATTCATACCAAATACTCAGGTCTATAATACAGGTTTGTACGGAACCCTCGGTGCGCGAGTCTGACTCGCACGTGGCCGGTTTTTTTTAATGATTATGAAATCTGAGAGTCTAGCGCATTTCTAAGGCTAACTAAGAAACCATTAAAACATCTGTTTGGATTTTTAATTTATTTTTGAAAATTCAAGTCTTAATTTACCGAACGTAAATTTTTGACTTTAGACCAACACTTTAATAACTTTTATCAAAATAACGAAGCTGATTATTTTATGCATAGAAGAACAACTTGTGCAGATTCAGTTACAAAAAAAAGTAATTGAAAAAAGTTTCTAGTTTTTTTTTTAGAAATTTTCAAACTTGATAAGGCGAAAATTCATAAAAATTCAGAAAAAAAATCATAACTCCGAAATTATGAAAAATCGCGGAACATACATGGGGGTGATTCGGATACCCCATGACACGAGGGACCTAATTTTTTTTTTTGACGTCATTCCCCCGGCCACCCTGTATATATATAGTTGGCGAAACTACTATATTCTGAGTAAAACGGAACCCAGCCTTAATATTTTTCTAAAGCTGACTTTTGAAGTCTTAAGAATTTGTTACTATTTTTGAGTTAATGTTAAAATTATTTAAACAATTGGTTTGATTATTCTGAATCTAATTGGCTGAATATGCTAAAAAACTTCAGGCTTACTACAAAACTAGAATTTTCAAAATTTGAAATGTTATTAGAAAAATTGGGTATTGCAGAGAAATTAAAAATAAATTTTAATAATTTATATTCAGAAATTATTGAAATCATCAAAATGTTGGGCATAGTACTTTCTGAACAAAAAAATTCTTCTAAATCAACCGTGGAAAAATGGCAGGAAGTTCTTCTCCTAATAGATTCAGATTTGCCTAATATTTTAATAATCATATCATTCTTTCAATTTCTGCTACTTCAGCATTCACAGAGCGCATATTTTCGTTCATGAAGACGAAATGGAGAGACGAGCGTAACAGGGCTAGCTTGAATTTAATTAAAGCTGAATTAATGGTGTTTTTTAACTTAAAACTTGATTGTAATGAATCATTTGATTATTTTCTTAAAAATAAAAATATTATTATTAAGGCGCAGGGGAGTAAAAAATATTCTTTATAAAAAATAAAGAAAATATATAACCACATACTATTTTTTTTACTATTATTTTGCCGCCTACTATAATTTTACGGGTAATAGCTTCGAAAATACTATATTTGTCACAAAATAAGTTGGCAACCCTAGTTGTCACTATTGGACATTGAGTTCGTGCTTTGCCGCTCCCGCACGCGGTTTATTTGATTCTATAATATAGTCTTATAAATAGTAAATCTCGGTTTTCATTAATCACCAGCCTTCTAAATACAGTTCACTCAACCACAAGTGTGTGCCCCAACAAGCATTAAATTTGCTTACTTACACTATTTTTATTTTTAATGAACTAACCCGTGCTAAGGACAATTTTAAAAACCTATTTAGAGGCTAAAAATTCCATCCATGCCGGGATTCGAACCCGCGACCTTTGGCTATCCGTGCCAGAGGTCGCGGGTTCGAATCCCGGCATGGGTGGAATTTTTAGCCTCTAAATAGGTTATAACATTTGCTTGTCAATCGTTTCATAGGCCCTCATAGAGAAGGACTGGCTATCGTTCGGGCACAAGTTCGCTGCGCGCTGCGGCCACACGGCCGGTGACGAGAAGGAGAGGGCGCCCGTGTTCACACAGCTGCTCGACTGCACTTGGCAGCTGCTGCGGCAGCTCCCGGCGGCCTTCCAGTTCAACGAACGGTAATTTGACAGTATATACTGTTACGGGCTAGGGTTCTAGATCTGGAGGTAAAACGCCAATGACAAGTTCTTAGGATTTATTCACGCAGGGTCTGGTCTGCAGGTCTTCGCGACACGAAGTCCACACTTAGATTCCAATCGCAGGTCTAATCGAAGTCCAATAGTATCGCTGAGGTCGTAGGTTATCGCTCGTATCGCAGGTATGTTCGCTCGAAGTTTACTCTTCGCTTGTCCAAACGGAACTGACAGCGCGCCGCGGCGGCCGCTATTTATATCCGCCGGCAAGGGCTCTCGAACATTCCCGTACCTACGTACTACACTCGGTACACGCGGCAACGTCGCTCGAACAGAAACCCATTCAAAGAGTTTTGAACCTAATGCTAGTAGACATACGAGTCATTATTGCTTGCAGCATTTATTGTTTACTGAAACGCAGCATGCGGCGACTATTCGATAGGCCTCTATTCTAGATGGTTCGGGATAGGACCGCGACAATACATTTAGGGGCGGATCTTAAATTTGTGGGGCCCTGGGCTGAAACTACTAAGGGGCCTATCTAAGTACTCAGTAGCCATGTCAAAAATGTCTGTATGTGTGTGTGTTTGTGTGTACGTACTATTTTTGTTAGATTATGTTTCAATAAATAATACCTATTCATTTTTTATACTTTAAAAAAATTTATAAAATCAGCATGAAATCATCCTTTTACACGTATTTCCCCCCTTAACTCAATTCATAAAAGTATGCAATTTTTCATCAATGTTTTTTTCTGACGTTATCACGTAAAAATATCGTCCGTAAACCGACTTTTCAGACAACCATTTTTTAAATTCAAATTATCGCCTATTGTTTTTAGCGGGTTCTGGGGGCCCCTTAACTTCGGGGTCCTGGGCTGCAGCCCAAGCAGCCCTTAGGTAGATCCGGCCCTGCATACATTTCATTTTTACGCGACTGCGGCGAAGCCCAAACGGAGTGTTAACGCACTCCATGTGTGCGTGTCAATAGTACATGCACTCATACTGGTGCAAACGGCGAGGCGGCTCTGCGGCTCACTTCATTCGGGCTACCTTAGGCTAACATCACACACGTCGGCGTCGTAACGTTTTACAATTTTTGTTCTTTGTATTTTCTCCAATTAAAACTACTTGTGATTGCTTAAAATTATCGTCTTGATTTCCACTGACTGCTGAAACTCCTCTCTCGAATCACACCAAGGAGGGTAATGTGTTTAGTTCGTATATATGTATGTAAGTATGTCTGAATCTATGTTCCCTCATATCACTTTAACCCATGGTCAGATTTTGCTAAATAAGGTGTAATTTTTTGCCTTTTCAGTTGATTTATCACTGCAGTCGGGTTCTTTTGTTTTTTAAATATATTTTTTTTTACTTTATTTAGGATTACTAACAACTTGTATACCAACACGTTAACAAAATGCTTAACTAAAATCAACTTAAAGCCGATTACAAGTAATCACTGCATGCAAAATTATACAGTTTCATACTTAAGGTACATACTACATACATACATAAGATAAGATAAGAATATTCTTTATTGTACACTGGAAAAACAACAAATACAAAACAATTGCAAATATACATACATACTTACATACATACATACATACATACATACATACATACATACATACATACATACATACATACATACATACATACATACATACATACATACATACATACATACATACATACATACATACATACATACATACATACATACATAACGTATACAATATGTATGTACATAACCTCACGCCTGTATCCCAGAGGGGTAGGCAGAGACCAGGGACTGCCACTTGCCACGATCCTGACAGATCACCTTCGCTTTATCAACGTTCATAAGTTGTTGCATGCACGCACGCCGGTTCCGGTTACTTTTTGCCAGTATGAACTAAGAAATCGAGGTAATCGAAGCGCTCGTGGCCTAGTGGAACCAAGTGATTGAAATCGGAACCAAGTGATTGAAATCAATCACTAAGGTTAAGCAACAACAGGCGCAGTCAGGTGCTGGATGGGTGACCAACCCGTGACTACCGCCTTTCCGAGCGTTTCCGTGATTCGCAGGGCACGTTACGCCGTTGGTGCCGGCTGTCATGTAATGGCAGTCGTCAAGCCATGTCAGAAGTCTGATGGGCGGCTTGATAACTTCTGACAAAAAGGCCCGCCACTGTCTTACAATCCTGCACCAACCCATACTCGGCCCCGTGGTTGATTATGGTGTAACCTTCCCGCGATGCAGGAAGAGACCCGTGCCACAGCAGTGGGGACACAAAGGGTTGATACCAATCAAGGTAATTCGCAAACTCTCTCGCTCCTGCCTGTACCTCCGGGATACTAGCGTGAGTTTTTCTTACGTAATGTACGTGCACTAAGTGAGGTTACCTCTCTAGTTTAAAACTCAGTGTTAGAGCCCAATTTTTTGGACTTATGTCTTTAGGGACTGCGGTATAGGCGACGAGAAGACTCGACGAAGTTTTCTGAATGCTGCCCAGCGCAGTTGAATTCTTCTCTGGATTTCCCTTTCGAAGTTGTGTTTGCCTAGTTGGAGCGTCTGCCTTAGGAAGACATACTGTGGACATAAAGCGTTTTATAAATGATATATAAAGCTGGCTTGAAGCGTGGTTTAACAAGTGTGCCACTTTGTGCCAAAAGGGCTATAACTATAACGTAAGAAATTATTTATATGACGATGATGTCTGGAATTGAGGCCAGTTCAATGCATGTGTTCTATATTTTGTAATAATTTTGTAAACTCTGTTAATTAAGTAAAGACTAACTTTGGAGTTATTTTTTCTATTTTTTTCTCCAAAATGATCTAGATTTTGAAATGGACACTTAGTTTGACCTATAAGGTACATTTAGTTTCTGCGCTACTTTTCAAGTCAAAGAAACAACTTCGAGTGGAACCCCATTTACGGCAATCGGTTCCGGAACAATTTGCTCGTTAGTTTTGTCCAAATTCATCCGGAGGCCAAGAAATTACAATTTATTAACATTTTGCTGTACACCGCGGTGTTACCCGCAGTTTAAGGAAAATAAGTGATGTTCCCATGGGAATGAGATATTTTCCCGCAGTTACACGTAGCCTATATGTGTTAATCCAGGGTGTTAGCTAACCCCATACCAAATTTTATTGAAATGGCTCCAGCCGTTTAGACGCGAAGAAGTAAAAAACATACACACTTACCAACTTTTGCCTTTATAATATTAGTGCGAAGTGTGAGTTAAGACGCGAAGAAGTAACGAACATACACACTTACCAACTTTTGCTTAGTGTGAAGTGTGAGTTTAGACGCGAAGAAGTAAGAAACATACACACTTACCAACTTTCGCCTTTATAATATTAGTGTGAAGTGTGAGTTTAGACGCGAAGAAGTAACAAACATACACACTTACCAACTTTTGCCTTTATAATATTAGTGCGAAGTGTGAGTTAAGACGCGAAGAAGTAACGAACATACACACTTACCAACTTTTGCTTAGTGTGAAGTGTGAGTTTAGACGCGAAGAAGTAAGAAACATACACACTTACCAACTTTCGCCTTTATAATATTAGTGTGAAGTGTGAATTTAGACGCGAAGAAGTAACAAACATACACACTTACCAACTTTTGCCTTTATAATATTAGTGTGAAGTGTGATACGACCGAACATATTTATCCATTGGTGGCGCCCTCGATGTCTCCTAAGTTTGCGTTGTGCGCCGTATAAAAGTAATCTCATGTTATCTAATCTTATCTTCATGTTAGGTTTCTGCTGACGCTACACGAACATGCGCACGCGGCGCAGTACGGGACCTTCATCGGGAACTGCGAGAAGGACCGCCGGGACTTGAGGTGAGTTGACAAAATTGCGGCGTTGAGCGAATGAAGGTAGCTAAGTGAATGGTGAACGAATCGATATCGAAGTGCTCTTGGCCCATTCTAACCTAGTGATTGGAATGAATCACTTGAGTTAAGCAACAACAGGCGCGGTCAGCTGCTGGATGGGTGACGTCCCATTTTTTCCGAGCGCTTCCGTGCTTCCCGAGGCTTATTAATCTTCTATGCACGTTGATAACTTCTGTAACAGTAAGGCACGCCACAGTCTCACAATCGTCCACTAACCCGGACTTGGCCCCCGTGGGGGAGCATGGACTAACCTTCCTGCGATGCAGGAGGTGACCCGTGCCCCAGCAGTGGGGACATACAAGGGCTCTTTAAGTGTAACCTGTACTACTTAAAGAAACAAATCGACTTACTAGGCTTGACAATAAGCCTAGTAAGTTGATCCGGTCAAAATCAATAAATGTGTAGTACCTACGAGTTCACTCGTACACTCGTAGTTCAAAAAATGTTATTTCGTTATCAACCCTTGTATGTTCCCACTGCTGGGGCACGGGTCTCTTCCTGCATCGCAGGAAGGCTAGGCCATACTCCACCACGGGGGCCAAGTCCGGGTTGGTGGAGGATTGTAAGACAGTGGCGGGCCTTACTGTCAGAAGTTATCAAGCCGGCCATAAGGCCTCTGACATGGCTTAACGTCTGCCATTGTATGACAGCCGACACCAACGGCTTAACGGGCCTTGCGAAGCACGGAAGCGCTCGGAAAAATGCCACTAGCGGTAGTCACGGGCTCACCCATCCTGTAACTGACCCCGCCTGTTGTTGCTTAACCAAGTGATTGATTCCAATCACTCGGTTCGCCTAGGCCACGAGCGCTTTATTGTTATTTAATCGTTGTTTATTCGGGCAAAAAAAAGCCAGGTTTTGGATGTATACATGTTTGTGATGTCGCCGTTTCTGGTTTCCACGACACAGGGTGGATACCCTAGTGTGGGGCCAGAAGCAATGTATGTGCCTCTGTAAATGTTGTTGTTAACTAGCTGTGCCCGCGGTTTATCGATTTTCCCATGGGAATAAGATATTTTCCAGCAGTAAAAAGTGATTTTTACTGCTGGAAAATATCTTATAATGAAAATTAGTAATAATGAAATTTGGTATGGAGTGTCAGCTAACTCCATACCAAATTTCATTAAAATCGCTCCAGCCGTTTAGACGTAAAGAAGTTACAAACATACACACTCGCAAACTTTCGCCTTGATAATATTAGTGTGGTGATGTCTGATGTGATATAGTAAATGTTATGTTATTTTATTGCTTTCAGATTGTCAGAGCGCACGTTCTCCCTATGGGGCTACATGGCGAATCATCTGAACGAGTACAAAAACCCACTCTACGACCCTAAGGCATATCCCGATGTACTGAAGCCTGACCTCAGCGTACAAAGCATCAGGTGAGGCGTATATGTTAATATGCTTTGCTTTTCTTTTTAAATTTACGAGCCCTCAAGGACGCGTCCTCGGTGCTGTAGTGTAGTTTAAATTCATTTCATATTAACTTGCACACGTTTTATACTTAGTTACCATATGCGGAAACTTATTTTTAGCTTATAGTTAGTCATGAAAAACTGTCCATTTCTATGCTAGCTGCAAGTTTCCCAAAAAGAAATAAATAAAATAAATATATCGATGCTTCTTGAAAAATGTGCAATGGACTTTGTCCTGACAAAAAATGTCCATACATACATACATAACCTCACGCCTGTATCCCAGAGGGGTAGGGCAAGAACAAGGACTGCCACTTGCCATGCCAGATCACCTTCACCAACGTTCATAAGTCGTTGCATGCACGCAAGCCGGTTCCGGGTACTTTTTCTCTTCCCCTTTGCTACTACATTTTTGGTCGATGTATGTCCGCCTGGGACATCTCTTACCAGCCCTTCCACTCACATTCGCAACATTCCTTTATCAATTCTAGTCGCTGCATCCTCTTTCAGTCCACAGCGTTCTCTAATAAGGCTATTACTAAAAACAAAATCCGTTCCCATTTTTTTTTAATAATACGGTAATATTGAGGGTCCAAACCAAAGTATTTCGTTAGTTTGGGCTTCTTTGTAATGTTTATTTATTTTAATAAATTTACCAACACTTCTTGTATCTTTACATGCCTAACAAATAACTTAAGTCTAGGCTTGGCTGAGTCTTAATACAAAAACATGGGTTACTTTTTAAATCTTAAAATAGAGTCCATATAAAAATAAAAGTATAATAAAAAACAAAAAGGCACACATTGTACAAAAAGATCCAATGATATGGTCGCAAAATATATATTTTTTAACTTCCAAATTTTATCATTAAACAGTTAAAAGTGAAAATAATTGCGTCTACGAAACCGGAAGTACCTACGTCATCAAAACAAAGAAAACTAAAAATAATTTTAATCTGTGCTAACGTTCTTCTACGTGAGCACAGATAAAAATTATTTTTAGTTATGTTTTTTTTTACAGAGTATCTGTATGTTCCTCACAAAGTTTTCCTTCACTCACTGTTATGTTATTGTGTGGTATTGCTGCTATGAAATCGTAAATGTACGAAACTTTGAAATTAAACCAAGTCAAAATTAAAAAAGTACATGCCCGCACTGGAAATGGAATGGAATCTTTTTGGTTAGCTCCGCACATACTGACTAGTCTTTCCTTTCATACTGGGCTAGGCCAACTAAGCTGTCAGGATGATATAGGTGCTGGGCAAACCTGCACCATTTGAAAAACAATGTCCCAGGCACTGCAGCGCCCGAGTGGTCCGTTCATCCATCTAGTGTGAGTGGTTACCGCTGGATGCTGTATAAATCATCTCGTTACGTAAATGCAAAGGCCATAGTGATCATCGGAATGTCATCATCAACAGTGCCATCTCTCTGTAACACGTTTGAACTTGTATGAATCTGGTTTTTTTACCCAACGGGGTTTAGTTCAATCTAGTTGTAGCCGGCATGATATCGGCTAGACCTAGTATCAGCTACTTGAGTTTGTTCGGATCTAATTCTAGCCGGAAT
This sequence comes from Yponomeuta sedellus, assembly GCA_934045075.1. Lineage (NCBI taxonomy): Eukaryota > Metazoa > Arthropoda > Insecta > Lepidoptera > Yponomeutidae > Yponomeuta > Yponomeuta sedellus. The sequence goes on along the minus strand of OW203736.1, from coordinate 3,471,717 downwards.
GGTACCGGCTAGACCTAGTCTTACCCGAAAACAATCGGCTTATACTAGATTCAACTAAGAGTAAGTGGCTGAACCTAGTTCTAACCGGCTAAAACTAGGCGCAGACGCACTTCGGGTCTAAAAACTGTTAAAATGAATGGGAACCACTCGGTCTGCTCTGCTAACTGCAACCCCCATGCAAGCCTATATATAATAGCCCAACCATGAGGCTAAGTCTGGAAATGTCAGGTCTATTTAACTCACCCCTGCAGAGCTACGTACAATGGCCCAATCATGAGGCGTAGCGATAGGACCGCCATTGTTTAACATTACTTAGATTTAAGAAATCATTGTTGCGTCTAAGTGCGGAAATCTTAGGTCTGACTAACTAACCTCCGCAGGGCTACGTACTGTTATAACTTGCCCTGGTAATTAGAACTGCTGAATCGACAGATCAGCATATGCCCGCCTTCAGCGGCCATCACCCCAGTCAGTTAGTTCGCCTACATCCATCCTCAGAACCGGTCGCCAGTCCAATTTAATATTTTTATTGTATTTCGTGTTTCGTGTAATAAATTGTCCTTTTTTTAAAAAGGCTTTTCAATAATATCCTATAACATTGGTGGCAGCGGTGGGATTTCTAAAATCCCAGGAACGCTTCGTTCTCGGTCCGTGAATTAAAAAACCTGTGAAAGATCCTGTGAAGTGAAAATTGTGAAAAGTGAAATAAAACGAAACTCCATTGGAATACAAATCCAACATCCGACATTCCTGGCAACCGGCGGCGAACTCCATCCATATTCATCCATATCCAGTAGACGTCCTGGCATGACGTCCTGATCCTGAGTATCCTGAGAAGTCCAAATGTTTCTACGGTTAATATCCGTCTTGTGTGTCCTGTGAGTCAAACATTTCATTATTTAAAACTCAATCCGTGCAGCGAACACCTGTGCAGTGGAAGCTTATCTCATTGTTTATATTATCCAGTTCCAGTGAAGTCTCGCGAGTAAGCTCGCATTTGCAACAAACTCTTATCTCGTGTCTGTAATATACAATAGTCATAACAATGACCGATAATAAGGAAGACCCTAAGCAACCTAAGGCTGTTACTCACCGACCTTCAAGAGTGCAGGCAACAACCTAATGAATCTGTCACTCAGTACGCTTTAAATTTAGAGACCTGCCTAGCACAGCTGCTAACTGAAGTAAACCTGTCATGTCCCAAGAAGAGCGAATTATCCGGCAGAGTAGCAGCTATGCAGGAAGTGGCCTTAAATACTTTCCTATTAGGCCTTCATCCACGTCTTTCGAGCAATGTTCGGGTTCGATCCCCAAAAACATTGAACGAAGCTATTAACATTGCGGTTTCGGAGGACAAAATAAACCAATTTATGTTAAAACGAAATCCTCGTCCATCCTCCGATCGCCCCGCTTTCAAACCGAATTTCCAACCAAAACCAAGAAACCCGAATCCACATTCTTCAGAATTCAGACCGCAACTGAATAATGTCCAAAATCAGTCATCTACATTGTTTTGCCGATATTGCAAAATGCCAGGACACGTCCTTGAAAAATGCTCTAGGAGAGAGTATAATAACAAAAGATATCAATCCCAACAAAATCTGGTACATTTCATGGAGGACACCTCCGAGCCAATTGAAGCTCAATTACCCGAAGATCCTGAAACTTTAAACTAAAAAATGGCTCGAGACGGTGCCACCCGAGTCCATCCATATCCATTACCGGCACCACAAAAAACACAAAGAGTGCTATACAACAGGGTAACCAGCCCCAAAGCGGAAGCACTACCTTTGATGTTCCAATTAGGCACACTATACAACAGGGTAACCAGCCCCAAAGCGGAAGTGTAGTCTATAAATCCAAATGCACTATACAACAGGGTAGCCAGCCCCAAATCGGAAGTGCAATAAGCCCAAAGAAAACCACAAAAAACACAAAGAGTGTTATACAACAGGGTAACCAGCCCCAAAGCGGAAACACTACCTTTGATGTTCCAATTAGGCACACTATACAACAGGGTAACCAGCCCCAAAGCGGAAGAGTAGCCTATAAATCCGAATGCACTATACAACAGGGTAGCCAGCCCCAAAGCGGAAGTGCAATTGATAAAACTCATCATGACATTCCTGAAAAATCCAACACTGTACACTTACCTAAAAGCAATGGTAATTCCCACGACCTTGTAATTCCTAGAAAGGTAAAAGAAAATGATGATTATAAAATACATGAAATTTCTTCAAATCCAAAACACAAATTCCTACCTTACATCAAAGTTGAGACTTCAGTATCTTCTAAAGCGTTATCCTTCCTCGTTGACACTGGCGCATCTGTCAGCATTGTCCAAAGGTCATCAATCGAGACCTTTCCTGAAGTCATCGACCACAAAATCAAATTAAAAGGTATCGATTCCCAAGGTGAATGTATAACCACCTCAGGCCATATCCCTATAACATTTTCTGTGAAAGAAAATCGTTTGTCCTACCATTTTCATATCGTCGATAATATCGACCTAACCTACGACGGCATTATAGGAAATGACCTGTTCAACGAAATGCAAAGTAAAATTGATTATACTAATAATTCTTTGCATCTTAACAATGTTCGAATGGAGATGCAATTTAATGAGCCTGTTTACACTATCCCTGCTCGCACTGAAACAGTAATAGAATGTTCAGTGAGTAATCCTGAGATAAAAGAAGGACTAATCTTAGATCAGAATCCTATAGAGTCATTACTCATCGCTAACTGTATAGTTAAAGTTAAAGATAACTCCCGTATCAACATTTCAGTCGTCAACACTTCTGAATCTCCTATTGTTGTCAAATCAAATTTAAACTTGAAACTAACCCCTTTCGTCGAACACGACGACCAAGGCGAGATCCCTAACGACTTGAAAGAAGTCTCGAACTTGAACGACTTGAAGTCATCCGGGACCACGGCACCTGAAAAAGTGCCGAAACGTTGGAAAATTGTAAAAATGTAATAAACGAGCATAAATCCGTATAAAAACAGTTTTAATTAAGAAGTCTCGAAGAAAAACCTTGAAAATAACTCATATCACCGCGCTCAAAAAGTAAGAGAACTCTTGCGCGTTAACCACTTAAACCAAGAAGAAACTGCTATTCTTCTCGAAACCTGTACAGATTACTCTGACATCTTCCATGTCCCTGGTGACAAATTATCCTATACCAATGCAATTAAACACGAAGTTCAAACTTCTTCTCCTACTCCCATTCATGTAAAATCCTATAGATTCCCGGAATTTCATAAACCTGAAGTAGAATCTCAAGTCAACAAAATGTTAGGCGACGGCATCATTAAACCTTCTATGTCTCCGTGGTCATCCCCTATATGGGTTGTGCCGAAGAAAATCGATGCGTCTGGTCAACGCAAATGGCGTGTAGTCATAGACTATCGCAAGCTGAACGACATTACTATCGGTGATGTATATCCAATTCCTCAAATATCAGAAATCCTCGACCAACTGGGACATAGTAAATACTTTTCTACTCTAGATCTTGCATCTGGTTTCCACCAAATTCCCATGAATGATGCCGACGGCCCTAAAACCGCATTTAGTGTCCCGCAAGGGCACTTTGAGTTCACAAGGATGCCGTTTGGGCTGAAAAACGCCCCTTCGACGTTTCAACGTCTCATGAACACAGCATTATCCGGTCTACAAGGCTTTAAATGCTTTGTTTATTTAGACGATATCGTCATTTACTCACATGACCTTAAGAGTCACATCCAGAATCTAATTTCTGTCTTTGAAAGACTCCGTCAATTTAATCTTAAACTTCAGCCTGACAAATGCGAGTTTCTCCATAAAGAAGTAGCATACTTAGGCCACGTAATCTCCGACGAAGGAGTTAAACCTGATCCAAACAAGATCAAAGCTGTATCCGAATTTCCCGTCCCGCAATGTCCCAAGGACATAAAGTCATTCTTGGGCCTCGTTTCGTATTATCGCAGGTTCATTCCAGATTTCTCAAAAATAGCAAAACCTATGACGTCACTGTTGAAGAAAGACGCCCCTTTTAGTTGGCAAAATCAGCAACAAATCGCTTTTGACCAATTAAAATCCAAACTCACCACAGCCCCTGTGCTAATATATCCAGACTTCTCAAAACCGTTCGTCTTGACCTGTGATGCCTCAAACTACGCCATAAGCGCCATCCTGTCTCAAGGCGACATAGGCAGAGATAGACCGATTGCATTCGCTTCAAGAACCCTTAACAAGAGTGAATGTAATTATTCAACAACAGAAAAAGAGCTATTGGCGATCATTTTTGGTTGTAAAACCTTCCGACCATATTTGTATGGTCGTAGATTCCAAATAGTCACAGACCATAGACCTTTAAAATGGCTGATGAACCATAACGACCCCAGTAGTAAGCTCCAACGATGGAGACTATCCTTGGAAGAATACGATTATGAAATCATCTACCGCAAAGGCAGAATCAATTGCAATGCAGATGCACTATCCCGTTACCCTGTAAATCCTATTCGAGACCAACTTATAAATGGCAATCCTACGCCTGATGTTGGTACAAATCCTGCACAGCCTCGAGAAACTGCAGATCCTCTGCTCCCTGATGAAGATCTTCTGCAACTCGAAGACCTCGATATTAGTCCACTAAGTGAGGATCTTAACCTTGATTTCGACGACGTCCTTTTGGACTCTCCACCTCCTCTGAACACCAACACTAACAATAACCCATTGGCGGTTGAAATCCCTACTAACCCTTTTGAACCTGACGTTAATCTTAACGATACTAATTACTCCGACTTCTTGAAAATCTCCAATGATAAAACTCAAACATTTAATACGAACTTAGTGGAACATAATGAATCCCTCACGAAGACTCCTGCAAAAGTAATTCTCGTTCCAACTTCCATCGACTTGGACGAATCCAATCCATATGTAGAACAAATCCTTGGCAACATTACAAACAGAGAAGTCCTTGACAAAGAACGAGAACTTCATTCATTCTTGAAAGTCGACCACGACAATAAGGTCTATTACTTTCTTTTTACCAAGGTTCACCACTTCGATGAATCCTCTTACCCCGATATTTATGACACTCTAAAAAGGGTAAGAAATAACATCCTTATTCATGAAAATCCTAACGCAATAGCAATTTCAGATTTTAAAGATCCATTTCAAAGACATTCCTTTCTTAAAATCCACATGATGTTGAGCTATCTCTTTCATGATACCAACATTGTTGTAAATGTTTATCATAACAAAATTATTTACCCAGCTCCTAGTGAAATCAAGAAAATCTTGTTCGAAAACCATAATATCCCCATCACTGGACATCTGGGATCTTCTAGAATGTTCAAACGCGTAGCTGAACAGTATTACTGGAAAGGAATGCGCTCCGATGTCGAAAGATATGTAAAAGAATGTCAACTTTGCCAAACCAACAAGGCTCTTAGAAAAACCAATCAAGCACCCATGCAAATAACTAGCACCGCTACGAAACCCTTTGAAAAGATTTCCCTTGACGTCGTCGGCCCCCTTCCGGAGTCCGGCACAGCCAAACTAAAGTATATCCTGACGATACAGGACGATCTTTCAAAATTCTCGATCGGATACCCCATTAGAAGCGTTACAGCCGAAGAAACGAGTGAATGTCTGGTCCACTTCATATCCCTGTTTAGTATACCAATATCTATTGTCACTGACCAAGGGACCAACTTCACATCCGATCTGTTCAAACAAACTTGTTCATTTCTTAAAATTAAGCAGACCTGGTCTGCCCCTTATCACCCACAAACGCAAGGGGCACTAGAAAGAAGCCATTCGACCTTGAAAGAATATCTTAAATCTTATATAAATGAATTACAAGATAATTGGCCTCGTTACGTCTATTCAGCCATGCTTGCTTACAACACGAGCATTCACACAACTACTAATTATTCCCCCTATGAATTGGTATTTGGTCAAAAACCCTACTTGCCAAATTCTATCTATGATGCAGAACTCGGTCCTACTTATTCCGAGTATGTCAGGGTCCTCCAACAAAGACTGAAGTATTCCCGGGAAAAAGCCGTGGAAAACATCCTTAAATCTAAAGAAATTTCGAAAGGCTATTATGACAGACATACACGCGCTGTCAAATACAAAGCTGGTGACTATGTATATTTGAAAAATCACTTGCGTTTGCGAAAAGCCATGTCCCCAGTTTGGAAGGGTCCATATAAAGTAATTAAAATAAATGGTAACAATACACTGACCCTACTTATAAACAGACGTCACGTGAAACATCATTATGACCAAATTAAACTTGCACATAACTAAGTGTAGCTATTTAACGTTTCAGCGTCTGGGCATCATCTTCAATCCAGAATTTCGTAAAACCAGTTCTTCAAAATTCAGGCATTTACTTCGACCCTATTGGATCTATTAAAACTATTAACGGACACCTAAGCGTGGTCATTCCGATTGATATATCATACATAAATCAGCATATAAATAATTTGAAGACCGTTATTGGAACATGCCGTTTCTTTTGCCAACAAAGCAATGTTTTTGAACAAAATGAGTGCCATAATATATTGGAGCCGTTGTCTGTCCGTTTTTATGACCTAGAGAAGGACTATGAATCTATATCTCACTACGGACCAGCTAGAAACAAACGTACCGCATGGTTTGGAGCGGTGGGCGTTGTTTTTAAACACATATTTGGCACCCTAGACGAAAGTGACGCCATAAGATATAATGATGCAATTAATGTAATCCAGAATGACGAAAAGAAACTGGCCTCGTTAATGAGAGAAAACATTCTTATCACTCAATCAAGCTTAGAATATTGGACTAAGACACTTAAAACGGTCACTGTAAACGAAGCAATTTTAGGAGACGCAATTGAAAATCTGTCATTGAAGATGACCAATTTAAGTAATAAGTTAGAATTTAAGACTAGGTTAAACTATATTATAAATGCTTTAGAAGGAGCTCTACTTAATCTCTCTTTTAAGTTAGAAGACATAATTAATTCAATTATGTTCAGTAAAACAAATGTTTTACATTTATCAGTTATAACACCGAATCAGCTGTTCAATGAACTTAAAGAAAATTATCATCACTTGAAGAGCCACAGTGAATTCCCATTTGCTTTAGATTTAGGTAATATTAACGTGTTACTAAACATATCTAGTGTTGTAAGTTACTATATAGATAATAAGATTATATTTGTATTACTGATTCCGCTTGTTGACAATCATGTGTACAACTTATATCACTGTATGCCTTACCCTGCGGCTTATAACTCGCAAAATCCAACATCATATGCTGTTGTCATACCTACTCACAACTATTTGGCAATAACCAAGGACAAGACCCATTACTGTAGTCTGAATAGCCTAGATGGTTGCAAACTGGTGTCTGAAAATAATTATCTTTGTGAGAATGTAAACCCTACCTCTGTAAAAGCAAATCCATGTTGTGAAACCGAAATTCTTACCAAAACGCTGAAAGAACTACCAGAATCATGTGATTACAAATTCCTGAAAGGCCACATAAACATTTGGCAGACTGTACATGGTAATAAATGGTTGTATGTCCAATCTGAAAATAGTAAATTAACAATTGACTGTGAAAATTCCCAGTTGCAAGAAATAGATTTATTTGGGACTGGAATACTTACCTTGCCTAAAAACTGCATTGGTTACAGTAATGATAAAACATTGTACCCGAAATCTACCGATTACCTTGAACTCAATGTAATTCAACCTAACGTGAGTCTAATTAATATCTCTTGCTGTAATATAGATCAATTTGAAAGGGTATCTTCTAAAATACCATTTGCTAAATTAGAAAATATTGACCTATTGTCTTTAAAATCAAATACAGATATAAGAAATAATATTTTGAAAGATTTGAGTCAGATTGTGGAAAAACCACACATTGTCAAATATGGTTATCAGTATAGTGTCACCATAGTTGTTATACTTATCGTGTTAATCCTAGTACTTAGCCTTATTTTAAAATGTATTGTAAGACTGGCCGCCACCCCTTGCCTCAAATTCAGAATACGATTTCAGCAATTGAAAACCCTGAATCTCTAGAAACCGTAAATGACCCAGAAGTCGCTAACCCTGTCGAAGTTGCTATTCCACTTCCTCGACTGAGAGATCACTATTGAGTAATATTTTGACCATTACGTAAACTTAACCTTCAACCCCTAAGTTTACTCCTTTTCGGGGGAGCTGTTATAACTTGCCCTGGTAATTAGAACTGCTGAATCGACAGATCAGCATATGCCCGCCTTCAGCGGCCATCACCCCAGTCAGTTAGTTCGCCTACATCCATCCTCAGAACCGGTCGCCAGTCCAATTTAATATTTTTATTGTATTTCGTGTTTCGTGTAATAAATTGTCCTTTTTTTAAAAAGGCTTTTCAATAATATCCTATAACAGTACAATGGCCCAACCGTGAGGCTAAGTGGGGAAATCTCAGGTTTAACCATCTAATCCCCGCAGGGCTACGGACAATGACCCAACCGTGAAGCTACGGGCCAATTTCTGAATTGAGTACTTCGCTAAGTAACTTTAATGAAATGAAAAGGTTTATTCAAAGTAGCGCAGAAGCTGCAGCTTAATGAACGTTACAATTCAAACTAGGTGTCCATTTCAAAATCTAGATCATTTTGGAGAAAAAATGGACAAAAAACCTCCAAACTTAGTTTTTTTATAATTATTTTATACATAATTATTTTAAAACATAGAACTCATGCATTGTAATGGCTTTAATTCCAGACATTATTGTCATCTTAATAATCCTTTATGCTATAGAAGCCCTTTTCGCACAAAGTGTACTTTACACATTTTTTGAATCGCGTTTCAGGCATGCTTAATATATCTTCAGGGATTTTATTATGGAACCGTTTCTTCGAATTGTCTCAGCAAAGAGCGTTACTCCAGTATTTACTTAGGGAAATTCTCCATTCACAAACCGGGCCTCAGTGCGGAAATCTCAGGTCTAACTAGCTCACTGACCCCGCAGGTTCTGGCGCGGCATGTACTGCCGGCACGAGAGCGGGGTGCACCCGCGGGAGCCGCTCGCTGACCTGCTGGCCGCCGCCGTCGAGCACGGCGCCGCGCTCAGGCTGCACTCAGACTACCTCTCGCAGGTATTCATGTACTCGGGCTACCTCTCGCAGGTGTTAATGTACTCGGGCTACCCCTCGCAGGTGTTAATGTACTCGGGCTGCCTCTCGCAGGTGTTAATGTACTCGGGCTACCTCTCGCAGGTATTCATGTACTCGGGCTGCCTCTCGCAGGTGTTAATGTACTCGGGCTACCTCTCGCAGGTATTAATGTACTCGGGCTGCACTCAGACTACCTCTCGCAGGTATTCATGCACTCAGGCTACCTCTCGCAGGTATTAATGCACTCAGGCTACCTCTCGCAGGTATACATGTACTCAGGCTGCACTCAGACTACGTCTCGCTGGTACAGATGTACTCAGGCTACCTCTCGCAGGTACAAATGGACTCAGGCTGCCCTCCGACCACCTCTCGTAGATACAGCTGGTGTCGTCGTCGTCGTCGTCAGGCGATACAGCTGGTGTAACAGTGTGTAAAGCTGGTGTATAAGTCTGTACTCCGCCGCTGTGAAGCCTCTCGCAAGTGCTGCTTCTGTAGCGGAATTAAGCTCGTACTTTCTCTCTGAGATAAGGCCTGTGCCCAGCGGGATGTTTGTGAGCTCCATTAAAAAAAAGAGCAGTGTTAGCCTAGCAGTGTGTCCGTTAGCTGCAGTATGTCCATTTTCCAGTGCATAGTCACATTTAAGTGTTAGCCCAGCAGTGTGTCATTTAGATAGATACGAGATAGAGAACAGGTTAGAGGCGAAACGCGTCGCGTGTTTTCTCACACAAGTATTGGTGTCGGTGGTGGTGTGTTCGTGTCTTGCTTCTGCTTGAAAAGTGGGCGAGAAGAGGGAGGGCGGTGCTTTAACTAACCGTATGGTTATAATATTTTTATTTTTAATGCACTAACCCGTGCTAAGGACAAATTTAAAAACCTATTTAGAGTTGTGTAAAGAGGTTAGAAATTTCACTGATGCCGGTGAGTCGCCCATTGGCTCAATTGGTAGAGCACTGGCACGGATAGCCAGAGGTTGCGGGTTCGAATCCCGGCATGGGTGGAATTTTTAGCCTCTAAATAGGTTTTTAAATTTGTCCTTAGCACGGGTTAGTGCATTAAAAATAAAAATATTATAATCGTGTGGGTACAGTGATATCGTTCCGATGTAAAAACCTGACTGCAAAGTGTGTGGTCGGGGCTGTAAGTGATGCAATTTGCTTAAGCCAGATGTCGCTGCCTGTACGTAATACAGAGAATAGTGTAAAGAGGTTCGAAATTTCACTGATGCCGGTGAGTCGCCCATTGGCTCAATTGGTAGAGCACTGGCACGGATAGCCAGAGGTTGCGGGTTCGAATCCCGGCATGGGTGAAATTTTTAGCCTCTAAATAGGTTTTTAACCGTATGGTTTTTGTGGGATATTTGGCGGAATTTAGCTAAGTAATTTTAACTTTTTAATGCTATTATGGATTTCCGCAAAGTAACACCTGATTCTATACAAGTTAGAGAACACTTTATTGTACATAAATATTGTCATTTAGTACCAGTCTGTCCCTTTTCCAGGGCATAGCCACATTTAAATTGTAGCCTAGCAGTGTGTCAGTTAGTACCAGTCTGCCCCTTTTCCAGCGCATAGCTACATTCAAGCGTCTTCTATCGGGCCGCCGCGGAAGCAGTAAGGAGTCCAGCGTCAACTACCAGCATGGCGGCGGCGATCTGGTGCAGATTGAGAGTCACACCGCCGATCTGCAGATCGACAACAAGTTAGTACGGGTTATGTTAATATTGTTACGGGCTAGGGTTCTAGATCTGGAGGTAACAACTTACGCCAATGACAACTTCTTAGGATTTATTCACGCAGGGTCTGGTCTGCAGGTCTTCACGACACGAAGTCCACACGAAGATTCCAAATCGCAGGTCCAATCGAAGTCCAATAGTATCGCTGAGGTCGTAGGTTATCGCTTGTATCGCAGGTATGTTCGCTCGAAGTTCACTCTTCGCTATTCAGAAGGCTCTATTCTAGATGGTTCGGGATAGGACCGCGACAATATCTTTATGTTTGTTAATCATGCCGTAACGACTGAACGGAGTTAAAAGGAGCTCACTTACCTACGAATACCTATACTACAGTCTATTTATTCTTACTTGTCCAATTTAGTAAACAAGATTCTACTCTTAAAATTGAGATTAGATGCCTAAACTAGACATTTTATCGCAAATTCATGAACTATCATGAACTATGTTTATAAAATTGGCAGCTTGTTATCTAAAAGAGTGTTCCAGGTTACTTCATTTATGGAAATATGGCAGTTTTGGACTAAAAAGTCACATTTTAAGGGTAGAATCTTGTTTACTAAATTGGACAAGTAAGAATAAATAGACTGTAGTTAGACCTGAGATATCCATACTTAGCCTCATAGTTGGTCAATTGTACGTAGCAAGCGCTGAGGTATGTCAACACTTCATACACTTGGGCTCCCTCGCGATGTTTTCCTTCACAGTTAGCGAGTGATATTGCTACGATATTGACCATGTCAGAAGTATGGAGCCGGAAAGGTGGGCGAAAATCGTCACTGATTGAGTCCCGTGCGATGGCTACCGACAACGAGGCAGACCAAGGCGGAGATGGTGTGACGACCTGACCAAATATTTACCTGGGTGGGAAGCATTGGCTTGCAGTACAATTCTACCAAACTGCGATCCCCAACCCGCATGCCCAGCGTGGGGATTATGAGCATTACCCCCTAATGATGGCACTACCTTGCGCTCATTTGGGGAGGGCTATGTCCAGCAGTGGACTAATGTAGCCTGAAGAAGAAGAAGCATTGGCCGTAAATAAAGATAAGTGGAAATCTGAAGGGTAGGCCTTAGCCCAGCAGTGGGACACAGCCATGGCTAATTAAAAAAAATTGCTACGATAATTTCACAAATATACATAACTTTGAAAACAAAGTCATTGGTACATTGGGTTCGAACCCACGACCTCCCTTCTAAGAAGCCGCCGGTACTGCCACCGCTTCAAGGGGAGTGAGTCTCTGTTTAATACAGCCATATTAGTCCGGTAATCGTCGTTTCATTCACACTTCTAGTAACAAACCGCAGTGCAATGGTATAGCCCGTGCTACTTAACTCGGCGTCTCGCGCGATTCGATCTTCTTCGCGTGAGATGCCTCTTAAATTTGCGCGGGTTATATTCCTGGAATGACATTGTACGGCTTGTAGACTACCAAATTGAGGCAAATATCAACCATTGTCGTGTTTATATCATTCTATTTTAAAACTATGTAAGTATTAGACTCTAGGGCCTGGACCGTTACATAATCTGAGGGCTGGTCTTCCATAACCTTCTAATGGGGAGTTTTTCTTTTTGAGTATTAAAAAAAAAGTAGTTCTCAAGAAGTGTGTAGATGGCGCTGAACTGACTACGTTACTAGCCGTGTCTTACGATTTGAGACGATTCATAAACATTGATTGACTAAATATTGTTATTTACATAATGTAACTTTAGTTTTATGATCTCAAAAATCCAAGAAAAATAATAAAAAAGTAGTATGGTTTTCCGTACCTTGCAGTAACTTACCAAGTTCAGCGCCATCTATCCAGCGACTAGGGAAGTATTTAGAAAACAATAAAAAGAAAATCCCTCACTCCCCCTACCTGGTCTTCCACAGACTGCTGTACGAATCCGGAGCGTCCCTTTCGGAGCTGGAATGCGCGAACCACGACCACCCGCTGAAAGATGCGCGGGCGCCGGCCAAACTGCAGCGGATACCGCTCATCACTGAGGTAATAGTTCGCGTCTCGATCAGCCATGGCCGGCCGATCAGCACGGGCCTTTTCCTGCATCGCAGGAAGGTTAGGCCATACTCCACCACTTAGGCCAAGTCCGGGTTGGTGGAGGATTGTAAGACAGTGGCGGGCCTTACTGTCAGAAGTTATCAAGCCGCCCATAAGGCCTCTGACATAGCTTAACCTCTGCTATTATATGACAGCCGGCGCCAACGGCATAACGTGCCTTGCGAAGCTCGGAAGCGCTCGGATAAATGCCACTAGCGGTAGTCACGGGACGGTCACCTATCCTGCACCTGACCGCGCCTGTTGTTGCTTACTCGGTGAACAGTGGACTTTGATTTTTAATTGGCTCGATCGCGTGGAAATAGTGATACCTGGATTATTTAAATAAACGACTTGCGTGTAATCCATCCATGAAGAGAAGGGACGCACAATGTTGCCATATGAAAAGTTTAATTTTACCTACATTTATTAGTGTTGCTGTATACGGTGCCATACGCAACACTCGGTGACAGAGTGATGGACAGAGGAATCTTAGTAATAGGGTCCCATTTTATTCCGTGGGTAGGGAATCCTAAAATACTAACTTGTGCGTGTCGTTTATTCCCCAGCGTGTGGACGCGCAGGTGCCGCCGACGCTGGCGGGCTTACAGCAGGAAGCGATGTCTGTGGCCCTCGACTGGCGCAGCCTCAAAAACGTCACCGAATGCGGTTGCTCCACGCCCCTCGAGCATTTCAGTAGAAAGGTAACAAACTGCGATGAACATTCACGCCGAAAAATCATACAATTGTTTTACGGTAGCTTGGAATACTTAATACTTCCATCTGATATGCTTTCATTATACATAAGTGGTTGTTCTTCCCTTTTCAAACGTGCACACCAACGCGCAACCGTAGAATAGGGACCATGTACCCCTAACATATCTTGTAGGTCTTGATTTACTTGTCCACAGATGAGGGAGTGAGTTAGTGAGCGGGCGAGTGAGGGAGTGTGTGTGTGTGCGTGAGTGGGTCAGTGAGTGAGTGAGTGTGAGTGAATGAATAAGTCAGTGAGTGTGTGAATGAGTCAGTGAATGAGTAAGGGAGTGTGAATGAGTGACTGAGCGAGAGAGTAAATAAAGAAATAAATAAATTATATACAATACGTTCACTTCTCCTGCGCTATGGTAACCGGGTAGGGTCTCCTTTGGCTTAAGGGCGTGGGTATTGAAATGAGTGCTTGTCGGCAGCACCACTGCTGGGGCTGCGGCCGCGCGCTGTGCACGCGCTGCGTGGCGCGCCGCGCGCCGCTGCCCGCGCTGGCCTCGCCGCGGCGGGCGCCGCTGTGCGCCGCCTGCGGCACCGCCTCGCCCGGTCAGTATAGTGCGGCACCGCCTCGCCCGGTCAGTACACTGCGGCACCGCCTCGCCCGGTCAGTACACTGCGGCACCGCCTCGCCCGGTCAGTACACTGCGGCACCGCCTCGCCCGGTCAGTATAGTGCGGCACCGCCTCGCCCGGTCAGTATAGTGCGGCACCGCCTCGCCCGGTCAGTACACTGCGGCACCGCCTCGCCCGGTCAGTACACTGCGGCACCGCCTCGCCCGGTCAGTACACTGCGGCACCGCCTCGCCCGGTCAGTATAGTGCGGCACCGCCTCGCCCGGTCAGTACACTGCGGCACCGCCTCGCCCGGTCAGTACACTGCGGCACCGCCTCGCCCGGTCAGTACACTGCGGCACCGCCTCGCCCGGTCAGTACACTGCGGCACCGCCTCGCCCGGTCAGTACACTGCGGCACCGCCTCGCCCGGTCAGTATAGTGCGGCACCGCCTCGCCCGGTCAGTATAGTGCGGCACCGCCTCGCCCGGTCAGTATACTGCGGCACCGCCTCGCCCGGTCAGTATACTGCGGCACCGCCTCGCCCGGTCAGTATACTGCGGCACCGCCTCGCCCGGTCAGTATACTGCGGCACCGCCTCGCCCGGTCAGTATACTGCGGCACCGCCTCGCCGGGTCAGTACACTGCGGCACCGCCTCGTCCGGTCAGTACACTGTGACACCTGCGGCACTCCCTCGCCTGGAACGTACATAGTAACACGCACTCAGCTGTCCCGTTCTTAAGTTAGCCCTCGCGGAACTAAAATAAAAATTTAGCCCTTGCGAAAAATAAATGAAACAGCTGATATTTTTTCGCCATCTCAAAGTTTTCTCCGTAACGAAAGTTCTACGAATTGATCATTGGAACCTCACATTTACGAATGTATGAGGAGATTTTGTAACACACTGGAAAGAAAAAAAATCGTTCTCATTTGATTTTCCTATCTTTTCAGATGCCATAGCAGCGACGAACTAAAACGGAACCTCAAAAATTTGGATATTCATATGAATTAGCAAGTTGGAGTGGCAATGGGCTGGTCAAATCTGCCGAAGAATCGGTGGTCGATGGAGTGGGCAAAGATTGTCGACTGGCAAACAGGACAGGATGCCAACCAGCTCACTGGACTGACGACCTGAGGCTTGGTGCTGGCAGCTACTGGATGAGGATGGCCTAGGTCAGAAACGGCCGAGATGCAGGAAGAGACCCGTGCCCCAGCAGTGGAGACAACAAGGGTTGATAACGAATAACGAGGTCAGAAAGAAGTGGCGAGCCTTAGGGGAGGCCTATCTCCAGCAGTGGATGAGTATGGGCTGATTGTTTCATACCATTTCTTTCTATATTAGACTCCCTAATGAAGACTCCAGGGATTCTAATAAAAAGAGAATGATATTAGCTGAAAGCGCTAGGCCTAGTCGAACCGAGTGATTGGAATCAATCACTTGAGTTAAGCAACAACTGGCGCGGTCAGGTGCTGGATGAGTGATCGTCCCGTGACTACCGCTAGTGCCATTTTTTCCGAGCGCTTCCGTGCTTTCTTGGTTTTCTTTAGCTTGGTTTTCTTTATGCTTTCTTTAGCTTGGTGTTGCTTGTTATTTAATGGCAGTCGTTAAACCATGTCAAAGGCTTTATGGGCGGCTTGAAAACTTCTATTAGTAAGGCCCGCTACTGTCTGACAATCCTCCACCTACCCGGGCTTGGCCCCCGTGGTGGGGTATGACTTAATCTTCCTGCGATGCAAGAAGAGACCCGTGCGCCAGCAGTGGGATCATACACAGTTAAACTATCTGGGATGGCGTCGGCGAGTTTCACAACAATCCTGTGATTTTAGGCTTAACGCATAAGATGTACATAGATTATAAGTAACATACGCAAAAATACACTATAAAAAGATTTGTGTATTGTCTATAGGAGTAGCTATATTTGATTTCATTCAGCTTGTCTGTGAACAATGGTGAAGTTGTAAAGAGGAATATTTTAATATAATTAGAGACGTAATTTTAAAAACCTATTTAGAGGCTAAAAATTCCACCCATGCCGGGATTCGAACCCGCGACCTCTGGCTATCCGTGCCAGCGCTCTTTGCAACTGAGCTAATGGGCGACCCACCGGCATCAGTGAAATTTCGAACCTCTCCACTATTCCCTGTATTACGTACATAAATCCTAAATAGGTTTTTAAAATTGTCCTTAGCACCCGTGCTAAGGACAATTTTAAAAACCTATTTAGTGCATTAAAAATAAAAATAATATAATAGAGAGGTAATGTTAAAATATAAATTGACGTGGTATTATTTTCTCTGCGACAAAGTCTCACAAAGTGATCTGTCGAAAAATCATTCCAACCACGTGGCACGATGAACGTGTTATAATTTCTGTGTTAAATAAAGAATTTCTATCTCTATATATCTACAAAATCACGCCATACAAATCGGACTCAAAGTATGACGTCACATCTTGGACATTTCTCCTTATGTTTGGAGCGCTGATCAATATTCGATCCATAACGTAAACATGCATTTATATCCTTTTTTGAAATGAATTAAAAAACGAAATACAATATATATTTTTATTATAACAGTAACCCGATTTTTGTATTTTTTGGAACCCCACAAAAATATAGTCTTATTTTAATAATAAAAACTAGACTTAAAAAAAACGTATTTAGAGGCTAAAAATTCCACCCATGCCGGGATTCGAACCGCGACCTCTGGCTATCCGTGCCAGAGGTCGTGGGTTCGAATCCCGGCATGGGTGGAATTTTTAGCTTCTAAATAGGTTTTTAAATTGTCCATAGCACGGGTTAGTGCATTAAAAATAAAAATAGTACAAAATCAAGACTGTTTTTTTGACTGACACAGAGATGTCTTTCTGATATAAAGGCAGTGCCACTTCAATGTATGTTTAGCGGAAACTCGCATTTTTTAGAGCTATCACTAGCCTCTATATTTTTCACTATCACTTCCCAGGCACAAATTCACAGCGTGAGTCTCTAAAATAACAACCATTGTCTATCATAAGAACATAAATCTTCTTGGTCGGTACGCTCTTGACAGAGCGGTCGTGGTCCCCATGAAGGGGCTTTATTGTAGGGTGACGTTGCATGCCTCACGATGTCTTGCAATCCTCTCAGTTAGATGCTGCACTGGTGCATTCGTGCATATTTCATGTCAGTGGACTGTGATCAGCGCTCGTGGCCTAGGTGAAGAGAGTGATTGGAATCAATCACTTGGTTAAACAACAACAGGCGCGGTCAGGTACGGGATGGGAGAGCGTCCCGTGACTACCGCTAGTGGCATTTTTCCGAGCGCTTCCGTGCTCGCCGTTGGTGCCGGCTGTCATATAATGGCAGTCGTTAAGCCATGTCAGAGGCCTTATGGGCGGCTTGATAACTTCTGACAGTAAGGCCCGCCACTGTCTTACAATCCTCCACCAACCCGGACTTGGCCCCCGTGGTGGAGTATGGCCTAACCTTCCTGCGATGCAGGAAGAGACCCGTGCCCCAACAGTGGGGACATAAAAGGGTTGATAACGAACGATAACGAACTGTGATCAGTGGACAGTGGACTTCACGTCGCCCTAGAGGCTAATACTTAATAGTTTTTCAATAGAATGATATAAACGCAACATATTTGCCTGAATGTAATAGTCTACAAAGCAATAGCAGTACAATGTCATTCCAAGGGTATAACCCGCGCAAATTTAATAGGCATCCCTGGTGAAGATGATCGAATCGCGCGAGGTGCCGAGTTAACACTTTCGCGGACGTTTTTAAAATCTATTGTTCTTTTAATTGTTATGTATGCTATAGCATCCGCGCGTCCGCGAAAGGGTTAAGTAGCACGGGTTATACGATTGCAACGCGCATGGTTACTAGACTACCGATAGTGTGAATGAAACGACCATTACCGGAGTAATATGACTCTATTGAACAAATATGCATTTTAGAGACACGCTTCCCCCCCCCCCTGTCCGTTGCAACATGAATAGAGGGTGTACAGACACTTCTTTTTCACTCGCGGGCAGTCTACAGTCTTTTATTCTTACTTGTCCAATTTAGTAAACAAGATTCTAACCTTAAAATTGAGATTAGATGCCTAAACTAGACAATTTCTCGCAAATTCATGAACTATGTTTATAAAATTGGCAGCGTGTTATCTAATAGAGTGGTCCAGGTTACTTCATTTATGGAAATATGGCAGTTTTGGACTAAAAAGTTACAGTTTACGTAGCCTTAAAAGTTACAGGGTACAATCTGGTTTACTAAATTGGACAAGTAAGAATAAATAGACTGTACTACACATTGGTATAATTTGTCCAAAAAGTAAAGTTTTTCTCAGACTTTTTGTCTGTGTTTGTTAATTTCTTGCACTTGCGAGCATTATAAAAATAAAAAACTACAGTCATTGCATTAAAATTATGTATTGAAATGGTCGTGATTTTCGTTAATATCAATAATAAAGTTTCACTTCCGGTGTGATGAAAACGGTGCCAAAAAATATTCAGTCAATTTCCCGTAGAGGGAGTAAAACTATAGAGCAAGCCACAGCGCACACATACAAGTTTTAAATGAAACAAACTTCGTAGCGATCATGGGTGAGAAAGAGATAGAGTAAACAGCAAAAGTGTAACTACTTTTTTTGTTTGCCCCCAGTGTCAAGTTGACATTTCTGGGGGCAAACAAACGACAAGATTTTGAAGATGTAATCATATTTAACGCTACGCTAGCCGTTTCGAAGAGCAACCGTGTATTTGTGAAATGATATATTAAAAGTGACATAAATAGAGAAAGTATGGTGAATTGTAGTGTACTCGAATGCAGAAATCGTTAAGAAAGAGCTTTGGGGGAAGTTTCCTTTCATAGGTAAGTAATGATTGTGTTTCAATTATTGTTAAGCCCAAAGTTGCCTTATGTTGAGTATTTTAGTTAAGTTTCAACTAGTAGCTTTGCAACTAGTCTGTAAGAAAAGCAATTTAATAGAATTTACTTTCCTAACCTAAAAAACCGAAGAGTAAAAAAATGTTGCCATCCGTTTATGTCGAAAATCCCGATCATTACGTTACCGTGTTGGCAGACGTTATAAGCGATCGTACGATGGGTAAATAAAAAGTAGTATTCCCTAAGAAGGCTGCTAAAAAAACAGTACGTTTTCAACACCTTTGTTTTATTACTTTAAAGTAAACAATCGATTAAACATAAACACACAATTTTTAGGTTTTTATTTATCCCCGTAAAGGGTTTTACTGTAATGTTAATATTATTGCTCTTGTTTGAGAAAAATCCACACAACACCCATAGCGCTTAATATGTTGTTTTGCCAAAAGTGTGCCGTTAAGAGTTTCATTGCTCAGCCTATTTGGGATCTTTGTTTTAATAAGATTGACTGAACTGAAGCAGCGTTCATAATCTGTGTCACAAAAACGAGTAACCGGTAATGTCTAACATTGGTTAGATTTACCTTAAGGGTTGGTAAAAGTAAAAGAATAAATAGTGACGTGCTATGTTGGTATTAGTACTTTGGTCGAATGAAATCTAAAAAAGTCGTATGTTTACGTACGATTTCTGCCCCTAGATCGTACATGCAACATAAATGTAAAACATCGTATGAATACGATTTAAATCGTATATCTGGCAACGCTGCCTGATCATTACTTAACTCGAAGTCCCAGACTTCGACGGCTTGTCCTTGTACAGATATTAAGTTACAAACGTAATCAAAATATATTATGAATCTTTAATACTTAATGTATCGTTAATAAAAAAGGATAAGGACATACAAGGGTTGATATCGAAATCTATAATCAAAACAATAGACACAGAAACATTACGGCTACAGCACTGAATTATCAAATATAATATCCTGATGCTTTGTTAGATAGCTGCATCGCCTTCCTATGTGACTTGTTGCCCATATAATTTTTCAGCTTTCATTCCACTCAGCAGAAAATGTGTCAACTCGAATTTATAGCAAGAACCCTTTCGGTGTTTTTTTGCATTCTGCCGCAAGCAATGTGCCCTTGAATTCAGTATAGAATTCAAATTTGAATTTGTATCAATGAATCTCGTACAATACCGTCTAGCCGCGATTGTTTATTAGGTAAAACGTAATTACCTTATTTCCCTAATAAATAATCGACCCGTTCAATATACAACTATGTATGAGTATCGCGAATAATAAGGAATACGAAAGTTATTACTTATTATATTTTAATGTATTACAATATTTATTAATATTAGCAATGTTTCTATTCCAGATTTCTTCAAAATAGTTCTGTTCTGGAAAAATGGGTGCTAGCATTTAGAAGAGAGAACTGGTCACCTACATCAAATGCTCGAATATGCTCTCTACATTTCGACAAAATGTACATTTTGGTGGTCTGAGGTACCCGTCGAAAGATTTTTATATGGTGAATTTTTATATGAAAAAAACATATTAATAAAACAGTTTATGATTGTATTCCATTGGTGGTCCTAGATAGCGTCCCTAAGCGCCTTAACTTGTAAAATTTAAACGTGTAAAATAAAACGTATTTTTAATTATACAAAATGGCAATTGTTTATAAAACGTTGATAAACATTGACAAACGTTGCTACGTTTTACAAACAATTCTCAGACATATTGTATGATTAATAAAATTCAAAACTAAATCTGCATTTTTATTCATGGCCTATGAACGACTGAAATATTTTACCCCACATTATGGCAATTCACTTTTACTGTGGCAACATTCACGCACACAAACAAATAATATTCACCGACGTAAAATCGGTTACACTGTGCCTTGATCTATAGTTCTACTCTATCTACGCAATTTCCCAACTAGCTACTAGACATAACTGACTTTTTACGGAGTCCCGGATTTATAACTACAGTGCGTTCACATTAACTTGACGCGTGAGAGGATTGGTAGCACTGATATGTTTAGTGTTACCATGTTAAATAAGAAATCATTCCCATTACTTGGGGAAAATAAAAGGATTGAGGGCTTGTTTCACCATCTTCCGATTAGTGTCCAAAAGCTTCTATAATATTCTATAATCAGCCCACATCAAGCCCCTGCTGGGCATAGGCCTCCAAAAGCTAATTCACATGTAATGTCCTTGTTACTTGACATGAAGTAAAAAGGGGGCAAAACTTATGGTTTAGTCTATACTATGTATGTTTATGAGTATATCACAATAAAAAACTATCAAGGGGAAGAAAAAAAGGAAAGAATCGGATTAGTATTTATTGGCAAAATGTTCGGTTGTTAACCGCAAATGGATTTTAAAACTGGCTGCATTTTCCATTTTTACTTCCCGAATAAAATTATTCGAAGCACCTAGTTCGTCACGCCTTAAAATCCATTTACGCGTCCAAATTTTTCTTCTTTTTTTATCCTGCTGCTGTTGCAGCTCGACGATAAGACAACAAAGCGCGTTCAAAAATGAATAAAAATCCATATCCACTAAAATGTGTGTAAACTACCATCCGAGTGGCTTACACTTTTAGTTGACTAAGAAGTTGCGCTCGGTCCGATTGTACTAAGACCGTGAAAACGTGGCTTTAGTAATTTCATGTAACTGGGCACCCTAAAAACGTACCTGTCATGGCGGGAAATCTAGTCCGAACTTGCTCCAAAGGAACAATCAGCTTTTTTTCAGCCTTTTCCCTCTCACAAAATGCATAAACCTGAAGGATTGTTTGTCTTTTTGCATTTTTGTCCACTTTGGGCATCTTTAAAACCCACACAAACGAATAATCCTATAGTTATTAACCGATCGTACCAAAAGCAAGATGGCGACTGAGCAATCAGTGCTACCAATTCTCTCACGCGTCAAGTCAATGTGAACGCACAATAAAGCTTTATTGTTCTGAGAGTATTAGGTAGGTACCTGTTGGTACTTTGGTAGAGTATACTCTGTGGTATAGAGGTAGCGATTAATTGTTCTGTGGGTAGCGAAGTTTAGTTGTTCTGTGGTAGCAAAAGAGGAAATAAATTGGACCCACAGAACATATTGGACCAGTGTTGCCCGATGAGGCGATTTCTCGCCATTTTGTCTGAAATGGCAACCAAATACTGCTATCGGCGTCTAGGGAATGAAACAGTTCATAGAACTACGTTTCGTAGCCTACCACGAACATTCTTTGTACATTGTGCAGTCATAATTCATATATTGATTTGTAAGACACAAGTACATCAGGTGATATAGTTAAAAATTATTTATATGTTTTTTTTTTGTTTTAGTTAATGGCAACTCAAATCGGTCCTAATTTGGACGACTATTTCTGCCAATGAAGAGTCAGTCATGGGAGTGACACCTCGACTTTGGTCGGTTTAGACAATCCTTTCTTAAATTGGATTCCATCGCGTGTCCAATGAGGAACCTAAAACCCAAAGGACGTCACACATTCTACTTTCACCAGGGTTAGAATATTAGTAAAATATAGCAGACGCTTTACAGTTTAATATTGTTACAACAAATAAATGAAGCTAGGGTTTTGACAAAGGGGGTATTAACATATTTCAGGACAGATTTAAATGTAGCCGGTCTTTGGACATAAGGAGGCAGAAGATTATAAAGAGAACAGGACATATTTGGGCAGTTGAAGAAAATATGATCCGGGGTACCATCCTCAAGACCACACTCGCAGAGAGAACTGTCTCTGACACGAATTTTAGCTAAGAAAACCGGGGAGCAAATGTGATTAAGGCGAAGGCGACAAATAGTTGAAGTGGTTCTTTTATTAGCCAGACGGAATTTGAAGAACCAAGATAAGATAAGAATATTCTTTATTGTATACAAGATCTAACCGGAATCATAGGTTGGATGTCACCATAATCTTTACCCTTAATATTCTTCGAAATGCTCCACAGCTCATCCCAACTACTCCGCAGTCTGGGTTTAGCAGTGGAACAAAGATCATGGGAAAAAATAAATTGAGAATCTGACCCAATCTCAATGGCATCCTTAGCAAAAGAGTCTGCTGCTTCATTTCCTTTAATACCACAATGACTGGGGATCAAAGCTATAACAACTTTGAAATTCTGAGAGTGACATCTGAATAGAGCCTCTCTAATTTTTAAAATAATTTGGAACTTGATCTTGGCCCGAAATTGGCTGGAGGAAATGGCCTGTAAACAGCTGAGGCAATCTGTAAATATAATTGATTGGGGAATTTTATGGGATTCTATGAATTCTATTGCCTCCAACATAGCAAGGGATTCGCCTGTGAAGACAGAAGATAAGGGTGGGCACTTTGAATTGAGAATTATTTTATAAACAGGAATCCACACGGCTGTGCCAACAAAACCCTGATCTGAGAGTTTTGAGGCGTCAGTGAATACAAGCACCCATTCACTTCAGTCCTTACCAACAATACTGTTGAACATAGCATCTGCCGATGGGGAGTCTTTCTTAATCCCGAAATTTAAAATAACGTTGGGTTCAAATACTAATGCATCGAAGCTCGTCTCAAAAATAGGGCTTTTAGAAGATTGGGAAATATGAGAAGGAATATCCGACAAATAGTTAAAGCTCTTTACAATACAAGGGAGTTCTTTATGCGTCCAATATTTACCAGAAGACGCCCTAGAGAGCAACTCAAGCTTTGGAAGAAGAGGATGTTGAGAGTACTGAATAACCTTGAAAATGAAGCGATCCGCTAAGTATTGTCGGCGAAGGTGAAGACGGGGTTCAGGAGGGCATTGATAGGGGAATAATTTATATTTTTTGCTCGACCTAAAAAGGCATACAAATCTTGTGTCAGAAGCATTAAAACATTTAAATTATCTTATTCAATAGCAATTCAATGCAGAATGTCAAACATTTGAAAAAAATGTAACAAAATAAAAAACTTAATAGTAAGAAATCAATTCAGAAAATACAAAATGTCAATGATAAAAATATGTATGTCAATAATTAGATACAAAATAAAGTTGTTTGAAGGCATATATTACAATAAATCTTCAAACAAATCTTTTATGTTATAATAGAATTTATTAATGAACAAATCATAAAATTTAATTTCAATTTGAATTGTATTTTTAAATTATTTTACAACTTGTTAAATATTTTTGGTGTGATGACAACAATGCATTTTTGTTTAAAGGCTGTTTTGCAGGATTAAATTTTGAGTTTGTATGGAGCCTGTATTGTTCTATAGCTATTTTTGTGTGCGTTTGGAAATAGCGATTCGTTTGTCTTGACAAAGACAGCAACCTCGTCTATATGTATATATAGACTTACCTGTCTATATATACATATATAGACAGGTATATATAGACAGGTATACACTTACCTGTCTATATATACATATAGACAGGTAAGTGTAAGTATCTTCAGTGTCTTAAAATATAGCTTAAAGCTTTCAGTAGATTTTAACTGACACATGGATCTCAGACATATTCTCTGGGCTTTAAATATTGTAGTTACTTCAGTGCAATTACCCCAAAATATAACACCAAACCGTAATGTTGACATTACATATCCATAGAAATATGATTACGATTTTTGATAACTTGTATAAGGCGTAGATCTATTAAGCTTATTATTGCACGGTACCTCGGCTTGGTATTTCCAGTTTATGTTTTCATCGATCGTCAAACCTAAAAACTTGGTGACTTGTTCTTTCTGGATAGCTACATTGATATATACCATTTACAGGAGGTGCATTTGTTTTTTATTTAAAGTGCATAAGTTTGGTTTATTTCTATAAATTTATTTCTATAAAACTTAAATTAAAAAACTTACTTTATGAAGGGGCTAGGTGGTGCTAACTAGCGTCACCAATGGAAAAAAATCGTCTTCTTTTATTTATAACCAGTCTTTGGAAAAAGCGAACTCCATAAATGTAAAAAAAATATATAACTTTTTAGAACCTCCTGACCTAGTAGGTAAGACTAGGTCAGCAGGTTGAGATTTATAGCAGACATAAACGTCAAAAATGACCGGTTCTGCGAAAATCGTTTGTTGTTGATTCTAAGTTCTTGACTAGGTTCTAAAATGGCTAGTCACCGTTGTTAAGATTTACCATGTTCTCTTTTGAAAACAAAAAAACGTATTATAAACAATTCTAAAATAATTTTATTCTATTATTGTCGCTCGTTAGTGGTTACATACTTTTTTGGTTAGCAAAGCGTAGAGCTCTTTCCATATTTTAGCGACTAGGAGTGGGTCGTTGTCCGATTTTTCGACGACGAAACGCAACCGTTTTTTCTGGAACGAAAACAGGTCCTCGAAACGGTCCTCGTTCGCAACTGGTTTAATTGTATGCGAACGAGCAAGGCGCAGAGGACGGTCAAACGAGTGCGAACGAGACGAAATCACGAAACATCGGAAAAAATAAGTTGTTTTACACGTTATTCGACTGTATTCTCATAGACATAAAGATTACTTTATTGTATCACAGACCAAAACGAACGGAACGAGAAAGGAGCCGACGACGACGTCGCAATGATCTCATTACGTTCTAGGCTCTATTAATATAGCACTAAAGGACATATCCGCGTCAAACAATCTAAGGACTGGTCTCGCGACGAACAAACGCTGGCACTGCTTTAGAGTCGCTGGCACTGCTTTAGAATGAAACGTAAAACAGTCCTATCGTCGCGGAACACAAAACGGTCTTATAAAACGGTTCGTCTTTGCAACGATCACGCCTATTAGCGACATTCGCCAGCTGATTATGGCAACATTACAATGAATTCTTGAATTCTCACCAAAATCTTTTTAAAAAAAAAAAAATAATTCCCTCGATTGAAGTGGTTTTGGTTTGCTTTTGTTTCCATTTGTTTTTCTTTGTGATACTACCACGACGCAGTATTGCAGACAGATCGTCAATGGATTAGTGGTTATAATATTCTGTTCGATGGATTCGTTACGCTAGAACACGCACGCTGTCCATAGTGCAAACAGTGCTTGTGGACAAGAAAATAGAGCAAGCTGGATCTCATTGAATATGTCCAGTCACCCGAGTGCATCTTAGAAGGGGAACGCTCAGCTGAAATACAAGGCGTACACCGAATTGGCTGCGCTGCGATATTAGATCGTGTTCTTTCAAGTTACTACATTTTTTTAGCCTGTTTTGTGTCCAGGTTACATTACCTCATCAATAACCCCAAAATCGTGTTAGCAACGTGAATACTCATGAAGAAAGAAGTTATTAAAAATTATGGTAGTGATCCTGATATTGCTTACCACTCCAGTGCTTGTTATAGGATACCGGTTGGGTAAAATTGAGGGCCGCACTGGATTAACAGGCCTGTTAACTGATCTTGCTCTGTAGTCTTCTTTCTTCCTGGTCTAGTAGCAGGTAATGGAGTCGTCTTAGGTGTCGTAACATTGTCTGTATTCCCTGCACTACCATTTGGGGTTTTTTTAAACAATGTCCCTTAACACTCCGTTACACGCGCAGTAATTTGGAACGTGATTACACACGTGGGGCACCATTGTGCCCCATATTAATAAAGGTAATATTCCTATTGGGTTTATTGTAAAATAAAAAAAACTTCAGTAAGGTAACTTGGGGTAAGACCGGAAGCATTTTTGAATAGTTGGAAGAATTTTTTTATATGATTTTTTAATATGGTTTATACTTAACAATCTCAAAATGTATCTTAGTATTTTAGTTTATACATGAACACTTTAGGTATTGTATACGCTTAAGTCTGTCTAAATCCCTACATAGTTGCTGTCAAACGAATATAAAAAATGTAGTTTTTTTTTTAAAGAAGGGGTAAGTGCGGAAGGTACCGGGGTAAGTCCGGAATAGTTTCTAAAATAGTCCTTGTTCCCTCTAGCTTTATAGTTCAACATTAATGGCATTCCTATCTTACCCCTTAAATGTTTTAAAGATAGAAACTTGAAAAAGTCAAAGCCTGTTGAATAATGAACAACTGCTTTTTTTGTATTTTTTTTTAATTCGGTCTTACCCCACGATAAGAAAAGAAACAGAATGGCTCCCAAACCTTGGGTATGAAAAAAATGTCTTACTAATATGGTGATGTGTTATTTATTGTGTTAAACAAATAAAAAAAGGAATACACAGTCATAAAGTCATTTATTATAGAATCACGATACAAATGTTACTTTGGGCAAATCAAATTGATGACATATCCGTACACAGTAATTTTCTACTCAATTAAACTAAATTTTAGAAAAGTCTTCAGTCGCATACCTAAATAAAATTTGTAGAAACGAGTTAAACGGAAGAAATACCTGTTTACATGGTTAAGTATTTAAAAATATGTAATTTTAGAAAAAAAAACTCTAGTCTCTCTCGAGAACTTTATTTTTTTTAAACTAAAATATAAAATACGACAAGAATTCACACTTCTTTAAAAATACTTATATCAAAATGTCAGTCTCATCTTGCAGGTAAAACTCTCCTTGTTTTGGGTTTCTCATTGAATCAACTTTTTGCTGTATTATGTTAATATAACAGCAAAAAGTTGATTTAATGAGATCTCATCACGGTCTATTTGTCGCGTCAAAACAGACTTTACCTTTGGTCTTTTAACATATCTTAAATATCCTTCAGTGTAACCTGTTAATTTAAATAAATGTAATTTTAGAAAAAAAACTCGAGTCTCACTCGAGAACAAAATTTTTTGACTACTCAAGTATAAAAAACGACAACAATTCACACTTCTTTAAAAATATATCAAAATGTCAGTCTCATCTTGCAGGTAAAACTCTTTGCTATTTGTTGGGTTTCTCAATAAATCAACTTTTTTCTGAATCAACATGTCTGTGATCTCATCACGGTCAATTTGTCGCGTCAAAACAAACTTTGCTTTTGGTTTTTTAAGATATTTTAAATATCTTACAGTGTAACAGGTTTCGTTTTCTTTTTTAATAATCTTTTCAATTAATCCCACATAGTACTTCCAAGCCTTTCTCTTATAATATCTCACAAGTACTGCTTCACCAACACAATACCCTACAAGATCTTGTTCAGTCTTTTCATCAAAATCAGTCTTGTCGTATCTTAATTCTGTATTTGTCTCTTTTTTTTTAATATTCTTCTCACTAAATGTATTTCCCTTTGCGATATCTCCGCTTACTTCTTCACTGGTATTACCTTTTTCAGTTTTTTTCCTTTTTCTTTCTCCCATCGTTTTATTGTTGTCCTGTTGTTGTTTATGCTCTTGTTGTTTTATTACATCCTTTTTTCCAGTTAGCTCTTTTTTTACTTGTATGGCTTTTTCACGTTTTTCCATACTCTCAGGGAGCTGCTGCACAATGTTAACTGTATTAACTTCATCTTCTGAATCTATATCTATATCTGCAGGATAATCTAGTAAATCCGAATCACTGTGCTCACTTAATGAACCCGAAACACTGGTTGTGGAATTAGTATCTTTTGAATTTAAACGTCTAATCTTTGGTCTGCGTTTTCCATAGACATTAACATCAGGATATGTATGGTTAAACACATCACTGTGTTGTATATTTTCTTTACTAGCACAAGTCTTTTTTCCAATCCCTTTGCCTTTAGGAGTCGAGAAAACATTAGCTTTCTTCTCAGTAAGAATGTTTTGCTTTTGCAATTTAGTTTGTTGCAATTCTTCGCCTTTTTTTGCTTTATATTTTTTGTTGAATATTCCTGATGGACCTGGTACTGCGTCAACTACAAGATTTGTATTGACTGGCAAGGAATTGTCCACACCATTCACCAGCGTGTTGAAATCAACATTCTTAGTAGCAGTTTTAGTGCCAATTTTGGCAATCGTTTTTTGTTTCGTAGCTGTAGCTTTACATTTCTTTTCCAGTAAAGTTTTATTGGCCGTCGCTTTTGTAATCACTTCAGCACCCGTAGTTAAGCGTTTCTTTTTCATATTAGTGTTATCTCGCTTGTTTTGTTGCATTTTCTTCAATAAAAGTTCTTCAAAACTAACGCTTTGTGCTGGTGTAATGACAACATTTGACAAAATATTTATTTTTTGATGTGGTCTTTCTTGTGGGTCAACTTTCTCTGAAGAGTCTCTATGTTCAGTCTCTTGGATTCCGAATAATATGCTTTCATTTCTCAAATCAGTATTTGTCTCCTAATTATGTTCACTTTCAGTTTCTTTTTCTGGCATTTTTTGTTTTTGCGTTGAAAACTCTTTTTCCAAAAGTTTATTGACAGCCTCAGTGCACAGTGCTATAAGTGTTTTTGGTGATGAATTATGCTTAAGCCATCTTGCATAGACCGTAGGATCATACTTGTCTACAGATATAACGTTTCGATCATAGGGATAAATACCCCCTTTTCTGAAGCCATTTTGAATAACTTCTTCCTTTGTATTGTGCCAAACATCTGCTAACATTTGTGCAAACTCTTTTTTCTGCATTTTAAGGCCATTATGTGTTCGCTGCCTCACACACAACTTGGCGTCCCATGAAACTTTAAAAGACTTAAAAACAGCAAGGTCTAGAGGCTGTAGAAGATGTGATGTGTGAGGAGGCAACTTTAATATTGTCACATTGTTGCTAATAGCCAATTCTACAACTTTCACTCCACATGTGTACTATGTCCATCATAGATCAGTAACACGGGTCTTTCTTCACCCAAGCTCGGTATAAAAATGTCTTTTAGATAGTTATAAAAGATTTGGCTTTCCATCCATCCTTTTTTACTCCCAGCGTATGATAACTCAAAGTCATACTCATCTTTATCTTCAGCCATCCATTGATCCCATACGTATTTGCCCTTGAACACTACCAACGGTGGCAGCTTTTTACCAGCAGCATTAACAGATGCTAACACGGTGATATTTTCTTTACCAGAACCATAAGTGGTTCTTGAGCAAGGCAGTCCAATACCACCCACAACTTTGGTCTTAGATGGGTCTAATGAAACAGAAGTTTCGTCCAAATTCCAAATTCTGCTGGGGCTGTAACGCAAATCTAATGTCGTCAAAGTTTGATCTAACAAATCAAAGTATTCGTTGATCAAAAAAGGATCAGTGTTTTTTTTCGTACGTACTCAACCGACTGTGGTTTCTTTATTGAAAGTCTGTGGCGCTGTCGGAAGCCAATAAACCAGTCTGGACCTGGTCTGTGATCTTTGAATGGCGTTTATATCTTGCCTAGTCTCACATATTCTGCAACTATATCGAGAACTTCGTCTCTAGAAAGACCAAAGCCCCATTTTTCTAAGACTCTTAAAGCACTTGCCAGCTTTTGCTAGTCTTCAAATGGGATAACTGTAGGCTTACCCAAAGTCTTGCTTTTTAAGCCAGTTTTTTTCTTCACACGGTCATGAAGTGTAGATATCGGTATGTAATATTTCTTTGCTGCTGCATAAATTGTAAGTTGATTACTTTCTATTTCCTCAACTGCTGCCAACAAACTACTAGGCGTGTAGCATGTGGCACGAAGTGATTTCCTCACATATGTTCGTGGCATTATCACAAGATATAATCGATCTGATTTCCAAACGTGAAAGTTCTCGCAGCTCTGAACACAGGTGGTGCTAAAAACAAATATTAGAAATAGTTATATTCACAAGGGGAGAGTAAAAATCCGTAATCTGTGTCTTACAATTTTTTTACAGCTGTCCATGAGCGCAATTATTGATATGTTTGTTATTAAATAATATATTTTTTTGGTAATCGAGTAAAGTTTAAGAACCTCTGACATTTACTATTGACACCGGTGTGGGGTAAGTTCGATAGATTTACTATTCCGATCTTAAACCGTGTATTCCGTCAGGGGGAAGATCGTAATAAATACATAACCTCAAAACCACCGAGTTTTATGCATGCTCAGACCATTTTTATAAATCTAGAAATGATAATTAGTGGATTAAACTAACTAAACATTGACAGTCCGGGAAATGTCCGGGGACGTTGGAAAGTCCGGATTTCCACTAAAAGGGCAGAAAATTACTTCGCTCACAAAAACTTCTTTAATCACGTTCGCAACAAAGAACCATCCGTCGACGAAAAATGCCCATTCCGGACTCGTGTCTCCCCTGGTATCTCCCCTTGGGGAGCCATCAGGATTTTCTTAGTCCTCGTGTCTCCCTCACGTAGGGGAGACATCAGACCTTGCTTTTTAATAATATTTTAAGTACTCGTGAATCCCCCATCCTGACGCCTCCACCCACCAGACTAAGATAGTCTTTATCTCTTACCCATACATTTGATCCTACTAATTATTTTTGGATTCCTATTCATTAAAAAATACCTCTTGTCGGCTTATGTTTTCCTGGTAGTTATGAAAACTGGTTCAGCTCTCTTTACCAAGGAATAGGTAGGTACGTGAGGCACTTGCGAAGAACCTCAGTTAAACATACAGAGTAAAAATAACTTAAAATCAAAGAACAAGTGTGAAAGCAAATCTTTAACTTCTCCAAACAAAAAAATAACTTAAAACTTCTCTTTCTCTCTCGACGTAAAAATAAAACAAAGTTAGCCAATTATCTAAAGGTAGGTAGTCAATCATCGTAGTTGTTCCATGTAATGGCCAACACAGATTTCTTCATGAATCAACTGCATTTGTGCATTCAAAATAAAATTATCTCTTTCGGTTTGAGTTTTCCTTCGTTTACTGGAGTGATTGCCATTTTCAAAGTTTATTATTGTTATTTTATTCATCGACATGTCATTTTCTAACACCGACAAAAGCTTCGCCATCGTTACATAATTTTTATTTATTTGCCGATTAAGTTTTGAATGCCACCCCTCGGCAAAATTGTTAGTTCTGTGGCGTTGATCATAAATGCACCATTCCGATATAAGTTGCTCATTTTTTAACCACGTCTTCTGCATATATGAAAGAAATGACTTTAATTTCATTTCATTTAATACTTCACACTGGTCTTTAATGTATTGGTATCCCTCTGAGACTTTATCACGTGGTACTAATGGAAGAACTGCACACAAACCAACGATCCGTCGATGTAGTTTAGATTTAAGCTTTAAAGTCTTCGCCTTCCTCCACAAACAATGAAATGATAGTGACATCTTGCCAAAATAATATTTGGAAAAAAAACTTTTAACGGATTAGTTAAACCCATTTCGAAGTCGGCATGACATTTATCAGGCTGCCATTCGGGGATATTTGCCTTTATGATGTCGTATACAATGAAATAGGATTCCTCAGTCTTATCGCTCATCAGAACATGTACAAGAGGTACAATATTCGTTGTTTCTGGGGTGCTCCCTAGGTCACCGTGTAATGTCAGTAGTTGGATAAAGGGGCGAGGGACGCTTTTAAAAGTAGCGTCGACAAAAATCTCTTTGAGTACGGGCAAAAGCCGTTTTCCGTCTTTTGAGCAAAATATTATGATTCTCCTATTTTCGGTTTTGTAGTCACCTAATATTAATGGTTGATATTTTTTAGGTATCTGTACTTCAGCTATATTGTTATAAATCAACTTGCTGACACCTAGTTCAGTTTTACGCTTCGTATAAATTGCAGTTTTGGAACTGTTGTATGAGGGTATTTTCGTTAATATATTGATACCCTGATCATACAATGGTGTCATCAGATCATCATAATTTTTTTTTACAGGTATGTCAGTACTAGAGGCGGCTTTATGTTTAATTTCCTCTAATTTCAACGCAACATCATTTCGTGCTTCGTTTGGCAAGCATTCTTGGATACCCGTCTTGTGTTCCGTTGATTTTAAAACTTGGCTATCCTAAAAATAATTTATTAATGAGTGGAATTTACTGGCAAACTGGAAAATTTTATCGGATAAGACAAAAAGCTACTTACGTTTATAGTTACAGCTCCTGAGCATTTGTACTTCTTTTTGTTGCAGCAAACCCATCTTTCTTCATTATTGTTATAATGTTTATGTTTAGTATATTGGTACCCTTCATAAATCAAAACTTTCCCACCCTTTCTGTGTACGAAATGCAAATTTATAGCCATTTTTTAGTGAAAATCTGTATGACTGCAATATGGAATTTAAATACAATATCTATTAGAGGAAATGAAGCATATTTGGAATACCACTTTTTTTTGGGCTCTACTAAGTTTTGTATGACGGCTAAAATCATGATAGAAGGTTAAAATGGTAGTAAAACTAGCTGTTTATCAGTCTTGAAAATATCATACACAATTGAACATCATCAGTACGTAAAATTTGAAGCATAACACAAAATGACTGAATCCTTGTCTAGATATGTGGTGCAGATATTTTGGTATAGGGGTATTCCAAATTTCATTCACCATGCTTAGCTAAAAAATGTGAGGCATGAAACTAAACTATCTTAGAAGAAAATATAAGTTATTAAAAACTAAATCTTATAATGTAAACATACGAACTCAAATCAGTGCTTGTTTAATGTTGGGTATTCCAAATAACCTGCACTATACTAACTAGGTATTCCCATTTTCCTTCATCATTCGTAAATTCGGAATATTCCAATTTGTCTTCACTAAAACGAAATTATATTTATACGATACGATATGGGTAATGAAGAGTCCGAAATATTCAACAAAACCAAATCTTTTATATTTAACTTCTCTTAATATAATTCTAAACACAGTTTAATCAGTTCACATGAGAATTAGGGTACTTTTTTTTAATTACTTATTTGCAATAATCACAAATGTATGAGCCGGCATCGTAGCCAGCACACTCACAGTGAACCCAAAGGTCACACATGAAACACTGCACCCATGTTTCTCCTCTTTTGTCCTCGCTATATTTCCCATTGCAGAAAAAACACTCGGCATCACTACTACACATAGGTTTTATACTCAAAGAATCTTCGATTTCTCCAGACGTATCCGAGTTGCGACTATTATATGAGATCGAAGATAGGCTATCAGAATCATCATTACTTCTTTCAGCCAGTGGCCGTTTCCTGGTCTTTTTGCCTTTTACTTTTTTCAAATCATCTACCTTTATCTTCTTAATTTCTTTCGCTTTTTTGTTTTCTTTTCCTTTATTTGTACTGTTTTCAACGGTTTCATGTTTTCTTTTATCTATGTTCTTGCTTTTTTTGCCTTTTCCTTTATCTTTTCTGTTTTCAAATTCTTGTTCAATCTTTTGTCTTTCCAAGTTCTTTCCCTTTTGGCCCTTTCCTTTGTCTTTTTTATTTTCAAATTCTTGTTTAGTCTTTTGTTTTTCCAGATTGTTGCTCTTTTTGCCCGTTCCTTTATCTTTTCTGTTTTCAGCCTTAGGGGTTTGTAACATTTTTATGTGTATTGCTTTCTGTTTATCTAACTTTCTATTTTCAGCCTCCTCAAGTATCTTTTTATAAGGCGAACTTGTTATGATTGCCGACTTTGCTGGTTTACGACCTCTGTTTGATGCGCGTTTTGTTGATGCTGGCAGTGGTAAAATATCATAAGGTGACACATGCGTGTTGGATATAGATGGACTTGCTTGATTGGACGGGCCTGCTTGAGGAAACAAGTTTTCCTGAATATCATATATCAGAGAAGGAGGTGGTCTAGCTTGGTTCGGTGGTGCTGCTTGAGATGAAGAGTCTGCTTGAAAATCATTTAATAATGAGAGAACTAATTTAGTTAGAGAAGGAGGACTTGCTTGGTAGAGTAGACCTGCTCGACGTAACGAGTTTGATTGACCATCATTAGTAAGAACAGAACGACTGGCTTGGTTGGTTGATCCTGCTTGAAGATATGATTCCGCTTGGTCTGCATTTATCAAAGCAGGAAGACTTGCTTGGTTGAGTGAATCTGTTCGAGGCAACGAGTCTGTTTGATCATCATTAATGAGAACTGAAGGACTGGCTTGGTCGGTTGATCCTATTTGAAGAGATGGTTCTCCTGACTCTGCATTCATCAGTGCAGTATCACTTGCTTTGTCGTTTTCATCACCTCTAGACTCATTTGCTTCATTGCGAGCCGCAATATAATCAGCTTCGGAAAACACATGTCTGTTCAGTGGATATATGCCACCAACACTGAAGCCGTTGGCAGCGATTGATCCATTCTGGCATTTTAGGTATGCTTTACCGAACAATTCTACAATATCATATTGTGTCAGCGGTTTGTTGTTTCCGCGCAACCACATCCTGATTTCTTCACTGTAATGAGTTTTGAGCGGCGCCATAAACGATCTATCCAGGGGTTGGATTTTGTGAGTGCAATGGGGTGGCAGTGAAATTATTGTCACATGCTCTCTTTTTGCTATGTCCACCAACTCAATGTTTTTGTGTGGCTGTAGTGCCCATCTAATAACAAGAGGACAGGCGAAGCCTCAGTTGGTCTCACAAAGTTGACAAAATGCTCAAACCACTGGGTGAACAAATACGTCTGTATCCATCCTGAGGGATGCGCTCTCCCAATGGATCCGAGCGGAGCACCTCTCATCAGGTTTTCGGACATATTTTTTCGTGGAAAAATTATCATGGGAGGCACAAATATTCCTGCGGGACTCATACAAGTCACTATAGTTATCAGTGAACCTCTTTCTGCTGATGATATAGCACCGATTTGTTTCTTGCCACGCTGGCCAATGACTTTGGGAATCTTGCTTTGGACAATAGATAATCCCGTTTCATCAACATTGTATATTCTATCTGCACTGAAATTTTTCTCTTCATATATCTTCTCCAAGGTGTCATAAAACTTATCCATACTTTCCTTATTAAATCCACGAGCCCTAGCAAACGAGGTACCCGTAGGCTGCCTCATGGAAAGTCGATCTTTGTTCCTCTTTAAAAATCCTTTAAACCAATACCGGCCTGCCATTTCATTTTTGAAAGGGATTGGTAAATTGTTTTTTTTCGCAAGCTGATAGGCCAATCGACGCATGTCAGTTTGAGTTAAGCCATACAGTGTGCTTTCCATTTCCAAAGCGTAATCTGTTAACTCATTTTCAAATCGTTCATCAAAAACTGGTTTTCGACCAATTTTTTTTGATAACAGGGCTTCAATAGTTGAATCTTTTTCAGAAGCCAGGCGGAACAATGTAGTCCTCGGAACGTTAAATGTTTTTGATGCTTTCAAGTATCCCATATTTTTTTGGCGTACTGCCATTATTGCAGCTTCCATGTCTTCCATTTGATATAATTTTCTTTTTTTGTACGCCATATTCTGAAACAACACCAATATATACAGAAGAGGAATATAAATACAAATCGTCATTTACTTACTTATGTGACATGATGTATGATATATTAATTTGGAATAGTAATGGTGAACATTAATTGGAATACCGAATTCCAAATTACCATCACCCCAAGTATTCCAAATTAGCAACACGGCGTGATTCGACATAACCTCAATTTGTGGATTAATGAACAGGCATACGATTAAACTTCCACCTAATTTGCGCAATTCAATTGTTATTTGATAATACTGCCAAACAGTGAAAAAATAATACACAGGATTACAGCGAAAAAACCGGATTCAATTACATACCTTA
The DNA here is from genome assembly GCA_934045075.1 of Yponomeuta sedellus. Classification (NCBI taxonomy): domain Eukaryota; kingdom Metazoa; phylum Arthropoda; class Insecta; order Lepidoptera; family Yponomeutidae; genus Yponomeuta; species Yponomeuta sedellus. Next base: position 3,435,152 of record OW203736.1, on the reverse strand, counting down.
TTTTTTCTTAATTGCTGCCTGCACTTTTCGGTGTCTGGACGCCATATTAGAATAATGGCAGCTCGCTGTCAAAACTTAATCGTAAACTGCCAATGTCGGCTAAGAGTTAACATCAATACAATGGAGATGGCGCTACTAGTTTCTCTGATACCTTGCTATTCCGAATTGCCAGCAGTAAGTATTCCAAATATGCTTCCTTTCCTCTATAAAATGACAAACTTGACATTGACACACAGATATCGGGCATAAATAGGTACTTAATCTACGAGTGGCCAGTATTACTACACTTGATAAGGGAACCCCTCCACCCACCGGACTATCCCACTGGGTATACATAGTAATCAATTAATTCGATAAATGTTGTAAAATGGAATTAGTGAAAAGTACCAGGACAACATAAATTTGTAAGAGGTGAAGACATTTTCAAGAAATGTGGAAATTTCAGAAATGTTGTAAAAAATATTCCAAGTTTTTTTACCTTCTTATGTTTTAACACTCGCGAAAATTTCGCAAGTGCCTCACGTACCTACCTATTCCTTGGTAAAGAGAGCTGAACCAGTTATCATAACTACCAGGAAAACATAAGCCGACAAGAGGTATTTTTTAATGAATAGGAATCCAAAAATAATTAGTAGGATCAAATGTATGGGTAAGAGATAAAGACTATCTTAGTCTGGTGGGTGGAGGCGTCAGGATGGGGGATTCACGAGTACTTAAAATATTATTAAAAAGCAAGGTCTGATGTCTCCCCTACGTGAGGGAGACACGAGGACTAAGAAAATCCTGATGGCTCCCCAAGGGGAGATACCAGGGGAGACACGAGTCCGGAATGAAAATGCCTCGTAGCGCGAAAAGATGGCGTCACGGGAAATGTTGCCAGGAACAAAAAATATTGCTTAATTTGGTAGATATTGATAAAATACGATCTTTCCCCATTTTCGATCTTACTCCAAGTCACCTTATGTATCTAATCAGTCTTTAAATACGTCTCAAAAAACACAGGAACTCTCTTTTGCAATAAAATAAAAAGAAACACAACTTTGTCTACAATCTCTAAAAAACAGTAATAAAATAATCTCTCCTACTACAAATCGCGAAAAATACAAATATCTTACTTTGACAATGGCTTAATTTTTGCACGAGAACCAGAGCGGCCCAAACACAAACTACAATTATGTGGATATGTGCTAAAATAGTTGAGGTGAAATTTTAAGTAAATGTAATTTTAAAAAAATATATAGACACTGTGTTTAAAATTTGTAAAGTATGATATTAGTTATTAATAAAATTTAGACAAACTATAAAAATAATCAATATTTTTGTTATTTGTAAATTTTTTTTGCAGATAGGCCACTATGGCACTTAGCATTGATAATATATTTATAAACCGTTTATAAATAATAGGCCAATATTTATGAACATTATCACCTTTTATTAATTAAATGCAAATTGCCATTTTTAAACTTAAATAATACAAATTAAACTTAGAACTAGCTAGTAGTAAAGTAGTAAAGATACTACTGTGTAATTTTTATTAAACTCTTGTTTTATCTTAAACTTATACATTATATTCAACTTAAAACTATCTTAGGTATAACTTATCAAAGTATTAAATTAGCCAGTCAGTTACTCAGTCGAAGAATCACTAATTGCACCATTTAGTTCATTCCCCGCATTGGAGGAGACTTTGAGTTGTTGATAGAAAGGGTGATAGATAGGTGGAACATATCCCAAAAGGCATAGAAGGTCTTTTTTTTCTCAGGGCTGATTTTTCTTCTCTCTGGAAATAAAATCTCTAGTTCAAAGTTTGAAGTATTTTGGGATGACCTCTTGCTGAAATTGACCTCCGTGAAAATAACTTCTGGCTAATTGGAGTATTTGAAGAACATCGAGAATGGATGGATTTTATGGTACAAAATCCACTGTATTTTAAGCCATTCAACTTTACTTTGATCAACGCCGATCTTCCTGTTTGTGATATTAGTTTCCAAGACTTAGGTGGATGTAAAGTCGTCTCATTTCATTTCCACAATTTTGAAAGGTTTCTTTTTTCTTTCTGCTAGTATCACATTGTTCCAATGTTCGGGAACATATATGTCTGGGAAATACTTCTTTCGTTTTTCCACCAAGCCAAAAGCCTGGTCGCAAGATGAAACAGAATGTCCGCTGACTGTAAATCTGTGGTCTATTTTTTCCACTGTAAATTGAGGACTAGAAACAATAAGCATAGATAACGCTGCAACTTTTATGTTGCGGATTTGCCCGCCACACTGGCCAGAGTACATGATTAGGCTCTTTGTATGTACTTGTTCTCTGATAAATTTTAGAAGGCACGAATCTATTTCTTGTGGTCCCCTGGATGCTGTCGATTCATCCCAGACATACATAAATATTTCGTCTGTACCAGCATTGTGAATGCCTAAACAATAGGTCCACAACTGACGCTTGTAGTAGCAAATACCAGTAGAAATTACTGGTGTTGGGAGAGTCTTAATTAAGTCAAAGATTATGACGGTAGTATCGTTATCCTGCTTTGCATTTTGCATGTCAAGTTTTAAATTTTTCATCGCAGATTCTGCTTTTCGCAAATGAAGTTCTTTGGCGACAGTAAGATCATTTTTTTAGAAAGCTCATTGTTATCGCAAACTTCAATTTTTACTTTGAAATTGTCACATCGTCAGTTACTGGCGCATGAAATGTGAGGTTGATATTTTCATTAAATATTTTTTCGGATATGTATTTTGAAACTGGCCCATCAACTTTACTTTTGTATTCAGAATACATTATTGATAAATTTAAGTGAGGAGGCAAGTACTGTATCGTTTCACTTTTGTGTCTTGTGTAGTGAGAATCATATTTCAGAAAAGTATTGATGAAATAAATCCTTTGCATCGTTTACACGGAATGTGCCTGCCTCTTTTATCAATGGGAGCCGGATCGCCAAGAGGCTTATTTTTCAGAACCATTGTAAGGCGTCCGTCCGATACCTTTAAAACTTGATTAAAAAATGGCTTACACACACGAATGTTATCCATTTGCTTCTGGTAAGTGATACAATCGAGAAAACTCCTTGGGCTTCGATGTGAGGGGTCTAAATGCATATCCGCCACTGTCCACCTTTTGACTTTTTAGGATAGAGAAAAAAAACCTGCCTATTGTCATCCAATGTCATTCAGTAACATAATTTTCTTTGATTTTGTAAACAGTGTATAATTTTTTAACTCATTTTTAAAACGGTATTATAATAGAAGCCAGAAAAACAAGAAATAATTAATAAAAAATGGATAGAGGCTGTTATGCATTTCACTCATGGACAGAGGCGGTTTTGAATTTTATACGTGTGGACAGAGGCGGATTTGCGCAATACTATCCATAGGTTCTGTTATGCTAGACTGCACCAAGAACATAAAATCCTAGGTAGGTATCTCTGAGGGGTTACGCGATATTAAAAATAAAACAAAATTTAAATCCGTTGAGTTTCTTTATTAATCAGACAAAATAATTGAAAACAAAATTAAATGGATATCCCTACATCTTCTAGATATTCGCATGGTTCATTTTCCGGTTCTCTACCCTCTTCATAATTATTCTCTTAAACATTTTTATAGTAAGACAGTAAGTCATCGCCATGTTCTTCACACCAATCTTGTCCAAAGTGCTTGTTCAGTAATACATTGACGTCGTCGAGTTTGGGCTTGCCAATTTTAACAGTATTTGGCTCAATGTCTCCAACACCAAAATCGTTCATTGACTTGAAACGCGGTTTCATAATACTTTTCGACACGCCCGTGTCAACTTTGTAATTGACTTCACCTCGAATCATAAAGCGTTCAGAACTATTCTTGACTCTTTTGAGATAATATCTTTTGCAATCGGAAAATTTAAAATGATATTGTCCTGGGAGCTTCGTTGTATTTTTGGCATAAGATTTCCAGTCTGACGGGACAATCATATCCAAGTTTGATGACCTTCCATGTTCTTTGTAAATATCTAAATATTCCGATGGTTGCACCATCACCTCTTTCTTTTTTATTACTTTATCGATATGCCCAAAAACCCTATCAGCGGGCATGAAAGAATGGCCGGGAACTGGGAAAATTAATTCAATTGTTTTCACTGATTGAGGGGCACACATCGTTAACCAATAGGCACACATTGAAATTAGATTTGAATTTTTATTTTGGATACCGGTTGGTGGGTAAAATTGAGGGCGGCACTGGATTAACAGGCCTGTTAACTGATCTTGCTCTGTAATCTTCTTTCTTCCTGGTCTAGTAGCAGGTAATGGAGTCGTCTTAGGTGTCGTAACATCGTCTGTATTCCCTGCACTACCATTTGGGGTTTTTTTTAAACACTGTTCCTTAACACTCCGTTACACGCGCAGTAATTTGGAACGTGATTATACATGTGGGGCACCATTGTGCCCCATATTAATAAAGGTAATATTCCTATTGGGTTTATTGTAAAATAAAAAAAAACAACTTCAGTATGTATCTAATCAGTCTTTAAATACGTCTCAAAAAACACACATAGGAACTCTCTTTTGCAATAAAATAAAAAGTAACACAACTTTGTCCATAAACACTAAAAAACAGTAACAAAATAATCTCTTCTACCACAAATCGCGAAAAATACAAAAATCTTACTTTAACAATGGCTTAATTTGTGCTTTGGTTGTAACATTGGATACATATACTATATTTATGATCATTGCAAACTGTTTTCTTGCATTTATGACAGGCGGTTCTAGTGGACCTATCTTTTGCTCTTCCACAGTCTTGGCATCTGGCAGTCTTAGTCCTCTTTCGTGGTATTTCTTCTTCTTGCTTGCTCAAGAAAATAATGCTTCGCTCTTTGATCTGCCGGGGTAAATTGTTGATTAATTAACCCCTTACTGCATGGACACATGAATTTGATTGAGAAAAGAATATAACGTTATATTAACACATAGGAGCCTAGGAAAAATAAGCAAAAAATCTATCCTACTTATTTTTGTAAATAATTCCAAAAAACTTTAAATCCCTAATATGCCATTGTATGCAATGATCCCTTAAATATGCTCAGATACAAATATGTCATTGTATGCATTTATGTAAACTATGGAATGAAAGGTAATGATGGTATAATCCGATTATATCTTCTTGGCGGTTGAGTGAATGTAGTCACAAATTATTTGCGCACTGTTTATATACTTACAATGCATGTGTGAGTAAATTGATGTAGTGTGGTCCATAGAGATGGGCAACCGTATAGCTAGTTGTCATATAGCTAGAGTAAAGTTATTCGGTAAGAGTTTTGTAGTTGTTATGGAATTTAATTATTTAGGGTGGACAACAGCCTAGATAACTTCCGATAACGCTACCGCGTGCGGAATAAAAGCGTCAATACAACAAAAAAAATCAAATCGTATAACTTCAGGTATCTACAGTATTTATACCATTTTGCTGATTAAAAGAGGGTTTTAAATAAAAAAGTATAAATAGTAAACATAAAAATCAATTAATCGGAGTCCGATGGCAGAGGTTCTACCCCCTCCATATAAGAGGACGGTCCTGCAACTCCTGCAGAATAAATGTCCTTCACTCTTTCTTCTTCCATTCCATCAAAATCACTGCTCTCGTCGGTACAGTCACTATCATCTGGCCCCAAAGATATTACGAATTCGTCTGTGACGTAATCAATGGCATGGTCACTCTGGGCGTACTCTTCTTCCGCTTTTTTAACGTGCTCAATTAGAGCTAGCCATTCAGCAGATCCCATGTTGGCAACTTTCTCCTCTACGTGCTTTTTTATATCCGTCATTTTGAAACTGGTGTTTTTACTTGCCACATAGTTTTTTATGGCCGCCCACGCCATCTCAATTGGGTTGAGATCGGGGTGATATGGCGGCAGCCGTAAAGCTGAATGACCAAATTCGTTAATTAATTTGTCAATTAAGTGTCGAGTGTTTGTTGGTTTGTGAGCTTTTATGATTTGGTAAAGCTCTGGCTTCAACAAACCATCGTCGAAGCCCACGCCTTTTTGACGCAGCCATTCCTGCATTTCTGCTTTTCTCGAAGCACTTGTCGGCACTTTCTCAGCGTGTTTATTATGGTAGGCTGCGTTATCCATAATGAGAACGGAATTAGGTGGGCAGTTCGGCAACAATTGAGTCCTTAGCCATTTCTCAAAATTATCATAATTCATGTCCAAATGGTAATCTCCAGTTTTTTTTCCCGATTCAAACATGAGCAAACCATTTTTGATGAATCCACAGTCCCCACCACCATGAGCAATTATCAGCCTCTTGCCTTTTGAATAGGGTACTTTTGATCCTTGCAGGGATTGATCAGTCCAACCTTTCGAAGCTGCATGTGAAGTATGAATATAAGATTCATCCAGGTAAATCAGCGGCCTTCCTTCTTGTCGATATTTGCGTATCGCTTCCAAATATTCAATTCTCTTCAGTCTTATATCCATTTTCTCGATTAAAAGTTTTCGATTATTGTCTGATTTTCGCCATTTAAACCCCAACTCTTTTATTATAATTTTGGCGAGACTCGAAACTGAGCCTTTAAAACCGATACTGTCTTTGAGGGTTTTCTGCAATTTTCCTAAAGTTGGGAGCTCACCATGAACTTTATGAAAATTGTGTATCGTCCTCTTGATAACACCTTGCGAGAAATTGTCGATTTCTGTTACGGATTTCTTTCCGGACCTTTTTTGCCAGGTGTAGAAAAGACTGCCGAAATTACACTATTTTTATTTTAATGCACTAACCCGTGCTAAGGAACAAATTTAAAAACCTATTTGGAGGCTAAAAATTTCACCCATGCCGGGATTCGAACCTGGCACGGATAGCCAGAGGTTGCGGGTTCGAATCCCGGCATGGGTGAAATTTTTAGCCTCTAAATAGGTTTTTAAGACTGCCGAAAGTTCAGGTTGATGTCCTTCTTGAATTATTCTTTCAACCGTGCGAAGCGGCTGACCCGTAGCGAGAGCAGTCCTTTTCGCAACATTTCTTGTCAAATCCGCCTGTTCAGTCTCATTTTTAAAATTAACGGTAAACGTTATATATAATACGCCTCGTCTGACTTCGAACAACTTTTCCACGTCGTGGCATATTGCTCGACTCACTGTAATGACTTGTGACTTTCGACAGTATACACATTTTTTGTACCTTTTTCAGCAAGAACTTGACCTGTGCTTTGGCAAAGGATGATGGGCACAAATGTATGGAACCTGGTCCTGGCACCAATCGGAATGAGTAATACGTCGTTGGGTTGGAAAGGTATTTTTTGTAGAATAAGAATAACCGAAGCGCTAGTCCCGATTTTCTGTCCAATTTGAGTAATCATACGTTAAAAGTTTTTTTTTTATTTAATTTTTTTTCTGTTTTAATTCTTTTTGATATTTTTTCGACATTGTATATTGATTTTAATTACAAATGATCAGCATTGATTATTATATTATCATTGTTTGTTATTATCGAAGTAAATAAAACAAGTTCAGAGTAAGTTTTATCGTTTAATGTGTTTCATCCATGAGAATGTTATTTAAAAATAGTGCTGGTACAGTAAAGCCTTCATGTCTAGCATATCCTAAATACCACACAATAGATATAATATGCGCACAGGAACCTATCGTGCGTCGTCCTGTCAAACATGTGCAATAATGTTGTAATAAGTTTCTACTATTTCTGTCTAATAATATATAGCAAAAATATTGTTATGATCGTACATGTCGAGACTGTTGCGTGCACGCAACAGCCACGCATCTTCGTGGATCCCATTTTCATGGATATCCTCCAAAGCAGCTTCTCTATAAGTTTCTATAAGTTATAAGCCGTTGTTGAGGTGCTCGCTGCAACATGATTTTGCCAGTTTTAAATGATATGTCCCCAATGACAGCTAAATCACACCCTGTTCCCTCAATCGTGGAAAGTCCTGAATGTCATTTGCTTCCAATCTCTGGAAATTGGCTCTTCTGTTGTTTAATCTTTTGGCTTCTACATAATCATAAAACACGTTTGGGGTTTGCCTTCTTTCAACAATTTTTTGTAAAAAAGCTTCTGTGTGTTGGCTATCGACAATAGGCCTGTGGAAGTGATTTGTAATTGCTGTTGCAATCATAAAATCCCCGAACATATTAGGCATTGTGTTATTAAAATATTTTTGGCGCAACAGCTTGAAATCTCTTTTGAAACGCCCGTTAACCACTTCCACTACCCATCGGCACATTGTCACCAGCCGGGAATCATTTGCTTGAGAAGTCGTGAGCTGCGACTCTTCCCGGTTCTTCGTCGGGGGGAAGGTTCGTAACGTTCCATTGCAACGAAACAATCCAATCGTTAAGCACTCAAGTGACCGTGAGTGGGAGAGAGAGCGCAATTTCGCTATCTCGCTCTAATGATTTATGACAGAGTATGCATAGATGTGATTTTCGTAAAAATCATGAGCATCGGTTGAGTTAAACCAGAGATATGATTTTTTCTAATTTCTATTAAGAGCAAAAAATGGTACTTTCCGACGAGTATATTTCAAAATGGACAATTCATACGGATTCGTCTTCATAGAATTTATTTGTTCACTTGAAAAGAGCTATCCAACGACATAATATGACTCATCTTGATTGGATATAAGGACCAAAACGCCCATCATCCTTTGAAAGTTGGTTTCGTCTGCATTGGAAATTCTCTGTGGTTGATTTAACACCGGAGTAAGGTTGTTTTCTGCTGCATAGTTCTCAATTTCACGAAACTATGCTCTGATATCTTGTTCTGAGACACAAGAACTTGCTTTTGTCACATTTTCTGAGGCTTTTATGCTCAGCTTAGGATGTCGTTTTAAATAGCCTTTCCACCATCCATCACCAGGTCTGTTATTAGAAAATGGATTGGGCCGAGGGTTGTCTGTTAGAAACTTCTTCACGCTATCAAGGATGTCATCTTCGTTCCGAGGAAAACCCTTTCGGGCTGAAGTAAGAATCCAGTCCTCTAGTAAACTTTCTTCAGAGGCAGATAAAACAGGAGGATGACCTAAAGAAGTCTTTTGGCCAGGGTTTTTAATGTAGTATCTTAAACTTGTTCTCGGTACCCCATACTTCTCAGGTAATTGTCGAATAGATAATCTGTGAACGTTGTTTTGTACCTCTTTAATATCCAAGCTATCTGTGGAGTAAAGTGCTTTGGGTATCTTTGGCATCCTGAAAAATAAAAAAAACTATTAACACACTGACAAGGTAGTCATTGCCCGGGCAATAGCCATACCTATTAACCATGACAATAACTAAAAAAAGTGATTTAGCAATTGCCCACCCCCAGAATGACCGTTAAAAATAATAATATTAAAGATTTACGAGGTTAATTATGCAAGAAAGGTATCTACTATAAGGCCAAACACGGAACACATTCTTATTTAATGAAAGTTTAGCAATAAAAGATCAATAGGTATTGTTACATCTTAAGAAAATCGCTAACATTCTCACCTTTTCGAGCAACACGTTCACCTCGCGCAACAAAATCCGCTATCACTGTTTTTTTTTGCTGTGTTGCCAGGATTTTATAATTTTCTAGTTAAATAATGTTGAGAGCGCCATCTGGCTTAAAATGATGGAAGTACTGTAGCATTATAACTAAAAAATCGTTCTTGATTGTTATTGTGGGCAATTACTGCCGGTGGGCAATCATAGGCTGGTTTCACCTATGATAAAACCGATGAAGCCCAGTTTGGGAGACACATACAATTATTTTACTTGTTAATATAGTTCTTTGTGAGGACTAGCATTGAATGATATCTTATATTATTTGAAAGTAACAAGACAACAATTAAATTACCTTGCTAAATGGTTTGTTAGCGATGTGCGGGTTGCGATTGAATTAAGAAGATGGGGGTGAAGAAAGTATAAAGGCAGAAGACGTTGGATTTGAAAAACTATGTGAGCTTGTGCGTGCGTGTCGCTAGGGTGCGCTTTTCATAGCTAATGGCCGACTGGTGGGAGCTGCGGCGTGGGCATGCCGATGTCACACACACAGTGACGCGCACGTGCACGGACATATCTTGTGTGAAAACTTAGGTACAGTGGATTAGACAGCCCTATCGGTAACATGGTTCCTCCGGCTTTCTGGTGCAGCCATCTTACTTTTAATGTTAAGAGAATTGCTTATATCCTGAAAATAGAAAAAATATATTAATAAGCCATTTAGTTATTAACAAAAGCTAACCACTAGGGAAGAACATTCTGTAAAGTACCTTTATAACATATTTGCTCGTAAAGTGGTTGTTATTACACCAATTTCAATATCGTAATGTATCTCACATTACGTACTTGTGCGTTAATGTAATGTAAAAGGCACGTGTTTTTTTTAAAATAAAGTTTTAAGATACTCCGTCTAAAAATGAACGATACTTTTAAAAATCTTAGCAAAGAGGTTTTATGTCAAGTAAGTGGTTAATATTTTATGAATAAAATTAACTTTGGGGGATAAAATATAACAAATAAACATTTAATTCTTTAATTTAATTAATTTTGACAATAAATTACAACCATTTATCTGTAAAAAAAACACAAAAATGTTAATTTACTTTATTAGTAATTCTGGCTGTTTTTGTACCTTTGCCTAAAAAAAAAGTTTATGCGCGCGCATCGCTTATTTTGTGGACAAGTAAAAATAAATCGGCGCGCTTTTTCTTTTCGATGTATTGTTTTTATTTGAAAATGTCGTCAAGTAGTGATGATAAGAAAGTCAGAGTTTTATTAATTTCCTCGTAAATATGTTATAAAACGTCGTATGACATACGTGCGCTTTGAAAATTACAGCCTCTGCTTCCTTATAGCCCTCGCCGATGGCTCGGGCTAGTAATATCGCCTCGGCTGTAATTTTCAACTTACCGCACTTATATCATAATGTACTATTCAAATTGCTTGATATTTGGCCTCCATTTGGAGAAAATCATCCACTTTTTTATTTTTTGCTCTTCAGGGGTAGGACTGGATTGGAACGAACTGTCCACTAATACCTGGGCTATGGTGGCTGTTGATTGGGCTGGGACATGGGTGGAGCGTTCAAGGTTGTCTGCTGATGTTATAGTGTGGGTTAAATGTGTGAGAGTGTCTATTGGATCATGGGTGAAGCGGCTGAGGGTGTCTGCATTTGTAAGGTGAGTGGAATGTCTGAATGTTTTAAATGTATTTTGTTTTGCTGTGATTCTATGTGCTCAAAAACAGGGTAAAGATAAGTATCTAAACTATGATCTTGTGGCTTGCAGCATATAAACCGTTCACGGCACCTACGCGTTTATAAAAAGAAAAAAAATATAAAAACCCCGCCCGTGCACTTCGAAGCCGCTTGTCTTTGCTCGGCGGTCATACCTAGTCTTCATCTTTTCACTCGACTCCAATCCGTTTTCCCGTACTATGGCATGAATCTCTCGCATTTTCTCACGTTACTCGGGAATGTAGTCGTGTAGAGAACGTGGGTCGTCAGGAGGGCCTCCAGTCAGCAGATCTACTGGTATTCTCGTTCTCGGCAAAAATTTACACGGGTTACCTTCGTGCTCTCATGTTCTGCCGTTCTGCAGGCCAGAAGAAATGGCGGTATGTATTTGTCCCAGTCTCTCTGGTGCCTGTCAACGACTTTTGCTAAATGTCTCTCAAGTGTTTGGTTAAATCTTTCTATCATGGCGTCAGATTGAGGATGATATGGGGTGGTCATAGTCTTATGCATTTCCAATATTTTGCAGAGTTCTTGAAATACTTGAGACTCAAAGTTCCTGCCTTGGTCGGAGTGTATTTCCAAGGGCACACCAAACCGGCAAACTACTTCCTCAAACAACTTGGAGGCAACAGTAGTGGCTATAAACGGGCAACATACTTCTCCACTTGCCGAGAAAGTAAATAGCACGGTGATAGACTCTTTGGCATTCGAATTTTCGACAGTATACACATTTTTTGTACCTTTTTCAGCAAGAACTTGACCTGTGCTTTGGCAAAGGATGATGGGCACAAATGTATGGAACCTGGTCCTGGCACCAATCGGAATGAGTAATACGTCGTTGGGTTGGAAAGGTATTTTTTGTAGAATAAGAATAACCGAAGCGCTAGTCCCGATTTTCTGTCCAATTTGAGTAATCATACGTTAAAAGTTTTTTTTTTATTTAATTTTTTTTCTGTTTTAATTCTTTTTGATATTTTTTCGACATTGTATATTGATTTTAATTACAAATGATCAGCATTGATTATTATATTATCATTGTTTGTTATTATCGAAGTAAATAAAACAAGTTCAGAGTAAGTTTTATCGTTTAATGTGTTTCATCCATGAGAATGTTATTTAAAAATAGTGCTGGTACAGTAAAGCCTTCATGTCTAGCATATCCTAAATACCACACAATAGATATAATATGCGCACAGGAACCTATCGTGCGTCGTCCTGTCAAACATGTGCAATAATGTTGTAATAAGTTTCTACTATTTCTGTCTAATAATATATAGCAAAAATATTGTTATGATCGTACATGTCGAGACTGTTGCGTGCACGCAACAGCCACGCATCTTCGTGGATCCCATTTTCATGGATATCCTCCAAAGCAGCTTCTCTATAAGTTTCTATAAGTTATAAGCCGTTGTTGAGGTGCTCGCTGCAACATGATTTTGCCAGTTTTAAATGATATGTCCCCAATGACAGCTAAATCACACCCTGTTCCCTCAATCGTGGAAAGTCCTGAATGTCATTTGCTTCCAATCTCTGGAAATTGGCTCTTCTGTTGTTTAATCTTTTGGCTTCTACATAATCATAAAACACGTTTGGGGTTTGCCTTCTTTCAACAATTTTTTGTAAAAAAGCTTCTGTGTGTTGGCTATCGACAATAGGCCTGTGGAAGTGATTTGTAATTGCTGTTGCAATCATAAAATCCCCGAACATATTAGGCATTGTGTTATTAAAATATTTTTGGCACAACAGCTTGAAATCTCTTTTGAAACGCCCGTTAACCACTTCCACTACCCATCGGCACATTGTCACCAGCCGGGAATCATTTGCTTGAGAAGTCGTGAGCTGCGACTCTTCCCGGTTCTTCGTCGGGGGGAAGGTTCGTAACGTTCCATTGCAACGAAACAATCCAATCGTTAAGCACTCAAGTGACCGTGAGTGGGAGAGAGAGCGCAATTTCGCTATCTCGCTCTAATGATTTATGACAGAGTATGCATAGATGTGATTTTCGTAAAAATCATGAGCATCGGTTGAGTTAAACCAGAGATATGATTTTTTCTAATTTCTATTAAGAGCAAAAAATGGTACTTTCCGACGAGTATATTTCAAAATGGACAATTCAAACGGATTCGTCTTCATAGAATTTATTTGTTCACTTGAAAAGAGCTATCTAACGACATAATATGACTCATCTTGATTGGATATAAGGACCAAAACGCCCATCATCCTTTGAAAGTTGGTTTCGTCTGCATTGGAAATTCTCTGTGGTTGATTTAACACCGGAGTAAGGTTGTTTTCTGCTGCATAGTTCTCAATTTCACGAAACTATGCTCTGATATCTTGTTCTGAGACACAAGAACTTGCTTTTGTCACATTTTCTGAGGCTTTTATGCTCAGCTTAGGATGTCGTTTTAAATAGCCTTTCCACCATCCATCACCAGGTCTGTTATTAGAAAATGGATTGGGCCGAGGGTTGTCTGTTAGAAACTTCTTCACGCTATCTAGGATGTCATCTTCGTTCCGAGGAAAACCCTTTCGGGCTGAAGTAAGAATCCAGTCCTCTAGTAAACTTTCTTCAGAGGCAGATAAAACAGGAGGATGACCTAAAGAAGTCTTTTGGCCAGGGTTTTTAATGTAGTATCTTAAACTTGTTCTCGGTACCCCATACTTCTCAGGTAATTGTCGAATAGATAATCTGTGAACGTTGTTTTGTACCTCTTTAATATCCAAGCTATCTGTGGAGTAAAGTGCTTTGGGTATCTTTGGCATCCTGAAAAATAAAAAAAACTATTAACACACTGACAAGGTAGTCATTGCCCGGGCAATAGCCATACCTATTAACCATGACAATAACTAAAAAAAGTGATTTAGCAATTGCCCACCCCCAGAATGACCGTTAAAAATAATAATATTAAAGATTTACGAGGTTAATTATGCAAGAAAGGTATCTACTATAAGGCCAAACACGTAACACATTCTTATTTAGTGAAAGTTTAGCAATAAAAGATCAATAGGTATTGTTACATCTTAAGAAAATCGCTAACATTCTCACCTTTTCGAGCAACACGTTCACCTCGCGCAACAAAATCCGCTATCACTGTTTTTTTTTGCTGTGTTGCCAGGATTTTATAATTTTCTAGTTAAATAATGTTGAGAGCGCCATCTGGCTTAAAATGATGGAAGTACTGTAGCATTATAACTAAAAAATCGTTCTTGATTGTTATTGTGGGCAATTACCTACTGCCGGTGGGCAATCATAGGCTGGTTTCACCTATGATAAAACCGATGAAGCCCAGTTTGGGAGACACATACAATTATTTTACTTGTTAATATAGTTCTTTGTAAGGACTAGCATTGAATGATATCTTATATTATTTGAAAGTAACAAGACAACAATTAAATTACCTTGCTAAATGGTTTGTTAGCGATGTGCGGGTTGCGATTGAATTAAGAAGATGGGGGTGAAGAAAGTATAAAGGCAGAAGACGTTGGATTTGAAAAACTATGTGAGCTTGTGCGTGCGTGTCGCTAGGGTGCGCTTTTCATAGCTAATGGCCGACTGGTGGGAGCTGCGGCGTGGGCATGCCGATGTCACACACACAGTGACGCGCACGTGCACGGACATATCTTGTGTGAAAACCTAGGTACAGTGGATTAGACAGCCCTATCGGTAACATGGTTCCTCCGGCTTTCTGGTGCAGCCATCTTACTTTTAATGTTAAGAGAATTGCTTATATCCTGAAAATAGAAAAAATATATTAATAAGCCATTTAGTTATTAACAAAAGCTAACCACTAGGGAAGAACATTCTGTAAAGTACCTTTATAACATATTTGCTCGTAAAGTGGTTGTTATTACACCAATTTCAATATCGTAATGTATCTCACATTACGTACTTGTGCGATAATGTAATGTAAAAGGCACGTGTTTTTTTTTAAATAAAGTTTTAAGATACTCCGTCTAAAAATGAACGATACTTTTAAAAATCTTAGCAAAGAGGTTTTATGTCAAGAAAGTGGTTAATATTTTATGAATAAAATTAACTTTGGGGGATAAAATATAACAAATAAACATTTAATTCTTTAATTTAATTAATTTTGACAATAAATTACAACCATTTATCTGTAAAAAAAACACAAAAATGTTAATTTACTTTATTAGTAATACTGGCTGTTTTTGTACCTTTGCCTAAAAAAAAAGTTTATGCGCGCGCATCGCTTATTTTGTGGACAAGTAAAAATAAATCGGCGCGCTTTTTCTTTTCGATATTGTTTTTATTTGAAAATGTCGTCAAGTAGTGATGATAAGAAAGTCAGAGTTTTATTAATTTCCTCGTAAATATGTTATAAAACCTCGTATGACATACGTGCGCTTTGAAAATTACAGCCTCTGCTTCCTTATAGCCCTCGCCGATGGCTCGGGCTAGTAATATCGCCTCGGCTGTAATTTTCAACTTACCGCACTTATATCATAATGTACTATTCAAATTGCTTGATATTTGGCCTCCATTTGGAGAAAATCATCCACTTTTTTATTTTTTGCTCTTCAGGGGTAGGACTGGATTGGAACGAACTGTCCACTAATACCTGGGCTATGGTGGCTGTTGATTGGGCTGGGACATGGGTGGAGCGTTCAAGG
This sequence comes from Yponomeuta sedellus, assembly GCA_934045075.1. Taxonomy (NCBI): domain Eukaryota; kingdom Metazoa; phylum Arthropoda; class Insecta; order Lepidoptera; family Yponomeutidae; genus Yponomeuta; species Yponomeuta sedellus. The sequence goes on along the minus strand of OW203736.1, from coordinate 3,419,326 downwards.
TTGTCTGCTGATGTTATAGTGTGGGTTAAATGTGTGAGAGTGTCTATTGGATCATGGGTGAAGCGGCTGAGGGTGTCTGCATTTGTAAGGTGAGTGGAATGTCTGAATGTTTTAAATGTATTTTGTTTTGCTGTGATTCTATGTGCTCAAAAACAGGGTAAAGATAAGTATCTAAACTATGATCTTGTGGCTTGCAGCATATAAACCGTTCACGGCACCTACGCGTTTATAAAAAGAAAAAAAATATAAAAACCCCGCCCGTGCACTTCGAAGCCGCTTGTCTTTGCTCGGCGGTCATACCTAGTCTTCATCTTTTCACTCGACTACAATCCGTTTTCCCGTACTATGGCATGAATCTCTCGCATTTTCTCACGTTACTCGGGAATGTAGTCGTGTAGAGAACGTGGGTCGTCAGGAGGGCCTCCAGTCAGCAGATCTACTGGTATTCTCGTTCTCGGCAAAAATTTACACGGGTTACCTTCGTGCTCTCATGTTCTGCCGTTCTGCAGGCCAGAAGAAATGGCGGTATGTATTTGTCCCAGTCTCTCTGGTGCCTGTCAACGACTTTTGCTAAATGTCTCTCAAGTGTTTGGTTAAATCTTTCTATCATGGCGTCAGATTGAGGATGATATGGGGTGGTCATAGTCTTATGCATTTCCAATATTTTGCAGAGTTCTTGAAATACTTGAGACTCAAAGTTCCTGCCTTGGTCGGAGTGTATTTCCAAGGGCACACCAAACCGGCAAACTACTTCCTCAAACAACTTGGAGGCAACAGTAGTGGCTTCTTGATTGGGTATGGCGAATATCTCTGGCCATTTAATGAAGTAATCCATAACTACCATGAAATACTTATTTCCTGATTCCGTTACTGGGAACGGTCCAGCCACATCAACTGTAATGCGTTCCCATGGCGCACCAACGTTATAAAGTTGCAGATTTCCTCGGCTTCTAGTTGATGGGCCTTTCACCGCGGCGCAAGTAGCACACTTGCGGCACCAATCTTGCACATCTTCTCGACCATGGAACCAGTAAACCTTTCTCGCATCGTTGTTAAAGTGGCTCAGTGGCTCTACTATTTGGTGGCAAGGACCACCCTTTCTTTCAGAGCCAGAGTCCGTGTGGCCGTCTTTCAAGGTCCAAGAAGTAGCAGATTTACCAGACTTGAAAGCTCACCCCGCTTTGGTGGTGGAGGCTGCACCATCAGTGCACACTAACACAGTGGTTTCTCCTAAGAATAAGTGTACTTAGTATTATTGTAGACTCTCGAATTCTATTATAGTCTTAATTTATTAATAAAGGTTTCTTGTAAATCATTAGTGTCCAAAGATATCTTCGTAAAGTCAATTATAAGAAGACAACTACTTTTAATATTTCTTGCATCTTCACGGTCATTTTGATTTCTTTTGAGTCATTGGGTTTTAAAAACCTATTTAGAGGCTAAAAATTTCACCCATGCCGGGATTCGAACCCGCAACCTCTGCTATTTAGCCTCTAAATAGGTTTTTAAATTTGTTCCTTAGCACGGGTTAGTGCATTAAAAATAAAAATAGTATAATCATTGGGTTTTGTAGAAGTTGGTGAGGGTTCTGTACAAAAGGAGGTTTTACCCACAACACGTGATTTAAACTCGGACGAAGACGATATTGTGACGACTCTGATTCCATGCAGGAAGATGAAAGTGACTGCTTTTCAACATAGTACGAGGAAAATAAAACACTGCGTAGTACCCTTAATTTTCTCTATTTATGCTTACATATTATAGATAAAAATTTACTATCACCGCAGACACCGCGGAGGAGTCAAGGGAGGGAAGAGAGAGAGAGAAAAATCGTTTTTAAAGGGATTAAAATATATATTAACTAACCAAACGCGACTTTTAAATCAGTTACCGAAATTCGTCAGATTACTAAGTTGAGGTGGTTCGCTTTCCATACTAATCGAATTTTGACAAATGTGGGCGATTGGCGCATAATTAAATATTGAAATCACTTTAGTCTGCATGTCTGTCGATTGTTATTACTGGCAATTTACATTTTCGTGAATTGAAACCAAAAATTAAGTTAACATTAAAATGATCAAAATAACATAAAAAATATTTTGATCTCATTTTTACAATTTTATTTATCTTAATTTATCTTTTTACTTCATTAGCCAAAAGAGTATTCATTGTGGACCCACAGATCTGGCACGGCCGTTAATCTTAATTTGCCTTTTTTAATTGGTTGCACTACTGAGAACTCCATGGCAAGAATCTGTAAACAAATACACGTAAGTATAAATACATTTTGCAACAAACAATTCGAACTTACGGAGACAAATGCAATAGTTTACATAGAGCTCCCGGTAAGTATATTGAAAGTATTGTGAAAAAGGAATACATATCCCATAGAGACGTCCTTATTGCATGGAGATATGGGTGAATTAAAGAATGGTCATAGGACCATTCTTTAATGTGCGTGCTTATTGCATGGGCATACTTTTTTATTAATAATTTCGCAATACTGCAACATGAAGAAAAGAGTGCTAACTTGTAAAACCCACTCCAAGTTACCATACAACTTTTGCTTAAACAAAATAGGTACTTAGTAGGGAAGAATTGGGGCACTAAGAAAATCATCCGTTCAGGGATAGGTACGCGAGGCATCATGAGTCATGATACAAGAACAACTGAAATTTCACTCTGCGTTAACCGTTTTACGATCTTCAAGTGCAATAGTCGAAACATGACCGAATCCAACGAACGTGGCCACCATCTTCTTCGAAGTGCTTCGAGAACGAACAACTTTAGTCGGCTTTGGCTCGTCTTGAAAGACCCAGATTGTAGATTGTTGTTTGGAATCAGGATCGTAAGCATAGATCCAGGATTCGTCACCACTGATGATGTCGTAGACGTGATTTGACTCGGTTGAACCTTTGCAGAGTTTTCTTTTACACCATCTGCCGCGAGCCGCCTTGTGATCGTCGGAAAGCAGATGCGGTATCCAACGGCAAACTAGCTTTCTAACACCAAGCGCTTCATGCAAGATCTGAATGGTTGTCCCTGAGATGCCTAATAGAGCCATATCTCTCGATATGTCACCTGACGATCTTCGAGAATTAGTTGTCTCACAGCAATGATGTTATCTTCAGTGAAGGCGGATTTTGGGCGTCCTTCGCGAGATTTGTCACTAACACTAGTATATCCACGCTGGAATTCTACATAGGTACCAGCGGTCGACAGTCCGCAGACATGGGGCTTCATCACGGAACACAGATGTTAGCTCTTCAAAACGCTGAAGTCGTGTCAGGCCTCCTCTAAAGTTGTAGAAAATTATTGCACGAACATTTTACTTACAAAGATTCATTTTCGTACGTGTCCTGACAGATTCAAATCGACGCTGTAACTAAACAATAGTATTAATCTTAATACTTTCAACAGTTTTGAGATTCTAAATTTAAACACATTCGAACATAGAACAGTTCCAAATTCAAAATTGCCGGGAAATATGGAAACGACAGAACTTAAAATGTCAAATGCAACATAACAAGAAATGTGTTTTAATCCAAGGCCATCTCAGAGTTTTTAAGGCTAGAATATTATTGTTAGTCAAAAAAACGGTCTCGTCCAGAAATATGATCATAATAATTTGAGCAGTCACAACTAAAATATAAAACAATAAACTCTTAGCTACTAAAATTAAGCATAACATTGTATCATCATCATCATTGGCGGTCCACTGTTGGAGTATGGCTTCTCCCAAGAACCCTAATTCGTCACAAAATGGCGCGACAATGCTGTTACTGTTTATTACGTTTACAACTTAGTAAATACGCCGTGTTCAAAAGGCGAACAAAAATTGAGATGTAAAACACAATATATTTCACCGAAAATACCTACGCGTTTGCCGTGCAAACATGTATGCACGTATAATATTACGTGCGTAATACATTTCATATAAAATAGATGAACGTACCTTTCGTTTATTTTTTTTCCACAACTGCACAACACAACATAATTCACAAATGTTTGAAGTAGTTGGTAATAGAGGCGCGGAGTACGTTATAGGCCTGCCTGATTCTATTAAATGCTCATAATGAGCTTTGCGGGTGCAAATGGTTCTCCCGAGTCGAACTATAAGTGGACCTACTTATGCAATACAGAACCAATCCACACGATGTTAGTTTTGAGATAAAGCCATTTTTGTCTTAAATGGGTGAAGAAAAAAAAATTACGTTCTTTTTGACAATGTTTGTATGCAATATTGTTGAAAATATGTGGTAGTATTAATCTTAATATAATTTATAAGGAAAACATTAGTATTTACTGTAGTTTTTTAGCAATAATTCAATGGTTCCTTTTAGCAAAATTGCTTGAATGTGGGTTGGTTCTTTGTTAATTAGATACAGGATTATGTAAATAAAAAATAGATGTAGTATTTTATGAATTATATTAATAAACAATCAACCTTAATCTTAAAACTATTGCAGTTCCAAAAAATATTTAAAAGAAGTTGTTGAAAAGCGTTATTCTAAATCATTTTCTACTTCAAAATCGGGCACACCAGAAAAGCCTTCCAGATCATCATCAATAGCATCATTCCCCACGAGTTTGATATAAAATTCGTGCGAATCTTGCGGAATGAGGTGGAACATGCTTTTAAGATCCTTCAACTTGGCATCAGGTATAGGTTTTCCTCGTGGCCATAGTGGCTCCATTAAAGCTTTTGTTATGATATTTTGCCTTCCACGAGTATTCTTTTTTAAATCTACCACCTTGAAGTTATCCTCAAAGTGAGATCTCATAAAAATTGTGTACATATCATCTTTTTTTAGCATAATTTCTTTTGTGTTGAGCCATGAAACTTTTTCGCCATCAATAGTTTTCTTTCTATTTGTTATATTTTTTTCCAGCTTCATTGATGACAAGAAGTCTTCATTTTCCATTCTGTGCACGTACGTTGGATTTCTTTTCTTGCAAGTTTTCATAACTTGAATGTAGTCGTCCAGTGTATATAGCCTCTGCTGACGTTTTAAGGCACATTCAATCTTGCCGAAATCGGTATCATTTGGGAGGAAGCTATGTCCTGATTCGAGAAATCTTATATTGATTTGGTCAACTGTAGGGTGTTCATTCAACATGGCTTTAAGCATCAAAGTCAGTTTTATGTTGCGGTTTTGACCACCACATGAATCGCTCCACAAAATGACACGTTTAACGTTTCTGTCAAGCCTCTGTAAAATATGTTTGATGAGACAAGAGCCAACCTCTTGTGCACCCCTGCCAGCTTCCCCTTCTACCCACACATTGCAATGGGCTTCATCTTTGCTTCCAGTATGTATACCCAAATTGTATATCCAAAGTTGCCTCTTATAGAAGACAATATTTGTTGGTATACGCGGTAAAGGCAGCGTTTTTTCGAGGTCAAAGGTGATCGTTTCAACAGAGGGGTCGTCTTTAGCAAGCTTCATGTCAATTTTTAATTGAGTTTGCAGATATTTGGCAGTTTGTTGGTGTGCAATCAATTTTTGTTTCATACTGGCTCTGTCTTCATCCGATGACACATGTAATATTTGACTTTGGAAGAAGTCACATTTATTACAGGTATCTTTTTTAAGAGGCTTGGTACGCAGGTTAAACTTCGTTAAAAACAATTGGGTGACTTTTGAAGAAGATAATATTCTCACGCCAGCTGTTTTCGCTTCATTGCAATACAATTCGTATATTTTTGATAACGTCATTTCTGCTCTTAAAAACTTAGCTCCTTCTGTTTGCTCTCGACGATAGTGGGATACATAAGTCGGCAATATTTTAATAAAGTCAATCACGTACTGCTCACTTTCAGGGGGTATTCTATTGTGCCCGGCAGACAGACCACGATTATCTGTAATTGCATTGTCAGACCGCATCTTGCAAAGCGAAGTGTTTATTCTTTTTGAAGATGTCTGTAATGTTTTAATAAACATTTCTCTGCAAACTGATATGCCACTTAGAGTATATTGGAGCGAGTAAGTTTTTTTCTTTATGGCGGCTGTTTTGTTGTCAGTTGAGATATATTGGCGCTTTACTGGTGTCTCTAATACTGAGGCTGCTAGATACATATTCTGCGCATCATATGTCCCTAGAGAATAAAAATTTGTTGAACTCCGTTAATCTCTTCTCCGTCGCTATCCTATCTTGGCAAAGTTTGGCGCAGCTGCAGTTAAAATCTATGAATTTTTTCGGGCTTATATTTTTTTTCTAGAATTAACATATGTTAAATTAGAGTACTTCCTTTTTTTCTTTGTTCCCTAGTGAACCCGCCAAATTTAGTTTTCCGACCTTTTTTTGGTCTTCCCACGGTCTGTCCTTCAGTTTGTAATGATTTAGAAGCTTGAACAGAAACTGCTTCAATGTCTGATCTAACATTACTATTATCGTTATCCAATTCTATTTCAGCCTCTAAAACTTGCACTGTTTCATCGTCTACATTTTCAGCGTCACACTGTGTACGTTTTGACCAATCTAGAGCGACAATAGGTATTTAACAACAAAATATCAAACCCACAGAAAACTTCGGTACGACTTATCCTAAATATTGCGGGTATAATGAATAGTTTTCTTGAGTATTCTCAAGAAAACTATTCATTAAAGTTTATTACCGAGGCAAACAAAAGGAGCAGCCCGGTCCCAATCGGGTCCAGGTAAAAAGTTGTTTGTTCAGTGCGGCCGTGATCGTAACCGTGTTTGCATGTGTACATGTTACTGTGAAAATAGGGAGTTATTTCAAAGATGGATTTGTCTTCTGCAGGTATGTAGCTATCTAATAGCATATTATTTATGATGTTTTTATGTTATGTGTATACGTAGCAGAGCTTTGAAATAAAATATGTTATTTATGAGGAATATTTTAGGTTTTTTAAGTTTAAAGAGCTATGTCTTTTTTGTCAGGCTATGTCAGCATTTAATAATGATTTTATTGTATAGATTGACTTGTCTAGTTTTAAATTAGAACCTTCTCTGTGTGCGATTTCTTGCGATTATTGAAAAATTTAAAATTTTGTCAGCAGGTGCGAAACCGAAGCGAAAAGAACTTTTTGACTTATGGCGTTCTACGTCGCAAAAGAATAGAATGGCAGCTGCGATTGAATTTATGAAATCATTCTACAGCAACAAAGTGTTTGACAAACAAGAAGAAAAACAATTTCAAACTTTTATTAAGAGAGAATGTGAAAAAATTCGCCAGAAATGGGTCCAAAAACGAAGACGTCTGGATTTATTCCAAAACAGCTATGGAAATTGGCTGGAAGAAGAAATTGTTTTTGCGAAGAAGCCTATTACATCTAGAGGAAGTTCAGAAGCCAAAGTAGGTCGACCAAAAAAGAAGTTTCAAGAGAGTTCACTGAAATCAAAAAGAAGGAAAGCGAAAATTTTAACAAAAACTTACGACCAAGATCAACTAACTTTAGCTGTACAGATGAGTCTGAGAGCCAGTGGTAAACGTGATGCGGCAGCTCTGATAGAGGAAGTTGCTACAGCTTCACCTAAAAGGGCAACGACATATAAGACGGCCAAACGACGAGTTATTGATTCGGGTTCACAGCTACGTCCATATACACCTGATGAAGCTTTGGCATATTTTGTGTCAAATAAACTTACAGTACAGCAATACAAAAATACCCAACAGGAAGCCAAGGAAAGAGGATATAATTTGTATCCTTCATATAGTCAACTGTTAAAAGCAAAACAGAACTGCTATCCACCTGTAGAAAATATTACTGTCACCGATATCTCCGCTGAAGTAAATCTTCAAGCACTCTTGGATCATACTGCAACGAGACTATGCAGCAATGTTCTTAAGGAAGTATTTCTAAGACCAGATCTACTTGATTTAAACTACAAATTAATATATAAATGGGGCTGCGATGGCTCTTCCGGCCACAGTTTATACAAACAGACATTTGCAGATCCCGAGAGTACAGATGAGTACATGTTTATTATGTCTTTGGTGCCTATAAGGCTTGTTGCAGTTGAAAGTGATAAAATAATATGGCAGAATCCACGACCTTCATCGCCACGCTTTTGCCGGATTATAAAATTTATTTTCAGAAAAGAATCTACACAGTTAATAAAACAGGAGTGTGATGATATTGAAAAACAGATAAAAAACCTAACACCAACACATATACGAGTACAAGACAAAACCATAACTGTAAACCACAGTTCAATACTATCAATGATAGACGGCAAGGTTTGCAACGTACTAGCCGAAAACACATCAACGCAGAAATGCTTTATTTGCAAAGCTACTGGAAAGGATTTAAATTCTGTAAATAAACAAAAAATACCTGACTCACAAATGTACAGGTTCGGCATTTCATCATTACATGCACAACTTCGCATTATGGAATGTCTTCTTAATATTGCTTATCGCAAGGATATTAAACAGTGGCAAGTAAGAGGCGCTGACAACAAAGAGACTGTTAAAAAAAAAATAAGATATAATAAAACAATTCAAGGGCATCGGTCTTATAATAGACAAGGTCAAGCCTGGATTTGGTACAAGTAACGACGGCAATACCGCTCGTCGATTTTTTAAGGATTTTCATGCCACAGCAGATATCACTGGACTTGACGAAACTCTGATTTATCGCCTAAGCATTATATTAAAAGTAATTTCGTCAGGATATGAAATCGACCCACAGAAGTTCCAAGAATACTGCGATAAAACAACAATTTTATATTTGAATTTATATAACTGGTATGTTATGCCTGTTACCCTACACAAAGTTTTAATACATGGGTCAGAGATAATAAAAAATTCTATAATACCAATTGGACAAATGTCCGAGGAAGCCTCAGAGGCCCAAAATAAAGAAATAAGAAAAGTTCGTTTGGGTCACACCTGCAATGTTTCAAGAGTGAGAACGAATTTCGATCTTTTAAAATATTTGTTTGTTTCGTCTGATCCGCATATTACGCTGTTACGCAAATTGCCAAAAAAACATATTAGTAAAAGTAATAAAGATTTTTTATCGTTATTAAAATAAACGTGCTATAATTTTATTGTATAAACACTTTTATTTATTACTAACATTCTTTGCTTAACATAGTAGGTACATAGACCCATAAAAACACAATTATTAATTTTGTCCCTCTAGATTGGTCAAAACGTACACTGTGCGTCAGGAGGACTTGCTGGACTTACCGTATCTGGTTGATGGTTAACTATGTTTCTTTCGCTAGGTATTTGGTTGATGTCTGCATGTTTGTAACTAGTGATCAAAGAAGTGGACTCTACAGAGCTACTATCACTCGAGTTATAATGGTCATTTTCATCACAATAGTCAGGATCTCTTACCGAATTATCGCTATCCGAAAATGGATCTTCAATACTTCTCAAGTTTACGACTGTCGAAGCATCAGACTCTTGTTCACTGTTGCAATATTCCAAAGAAGTGGTTAACATGTTAAATATAGCAGTTGTCTCTGGTGACATAAGCGGAAAAGGTGAAAGTGGAGGATTAGTTTCCACGCTTTTTTCAGTAGAAGTTTCGATGTTCTGCGTGAGGCAGGCAGTAGAGGTTAGCGAAGCGTTCTTTGTAACACTATTTGCTTGTGGCACATCAGAAAAAGCTTTGTGATTTTCAAGTCTGATAGGTCGAGGCGTTAGTGGTGAGTATGGCGGTGGTTCTATGCTTCTATCGGCCATAGTATCAGCTTGTGACACACTAGAAGCTTTGTCATCTTCAAAGTTGAGGGGTCGAGGGGTTGGCGGTGAGTGTGGCGATGGTTCTATGCTTTTTTCAGCAGCAGGCTCAGTTAGTACAGCATCGTCCCTTACCAACGATATAGGGCCATTTATGGTGTTTTAAGGCGTTTCCTCCACCAAATTCAAAGACACGTCACTTCAGTTAATTGGATGGGTCATTTATTATCAAAAGCAGGATTTTCTATAGCTTCATCACTTTGTTTGGAGGTTGTTCTCACATTCAAATTATAAGCCTCATTATCTGCACTAACTTTCCTTCGCTTCGTTAGCAAATCTAGAATTATGTAATAACCCACAGTTACTAAAAAATGCGTGTAAATTAGATTAATATTATGTGAAAATGAAATTACTATTACCTGAGGACAGCTTTATGAGACTGCTTGACCGAGAGTTATCATAAACATCTGGAAAAAACAACATAAGGTTAGTTAGGAAAAAACGTTACCTCGCTCGGACTAGGTATATGTATCTAGAGAAACAACATTATTACAGCGGTAAAATATATGAATTGTATGAGTAAAAACAATAAAAAAGTTTGTTGCAGTTAGTTTGCATAACCTCAAAATAATAATGTGAACTATTTACATACCTTGAATGCCATCGTCTCCGTCATCTCTGTGGTTGTTGAGGCAATTAGAGAGGATATTTTGTATCCTTGCATTTACTCTTCTCTTCATTTTTTTAGCACACTAGCACAAATCAAACGCCACTACCGAACGCAAGGAAACGCCTGACAAAGTGTTAACGTTAATTCTCTATTTATTGCAATAAAGTTGCCATACTATTGTATGCAAAATTAACATGGATAATTTGAGAGATTTATTTTTTACCAATTACATTGTGCAGTTTGCGCTATAAAACGAAGATTGTAAGCAGATGGCTAGGTTTTGCAAATATTTATTAAAATTTCATAAGACAACAAAGATTTAAAGTGCGCCATTTCCTAAGTATATAAAAAGATGAATTTCAACACAAAACCAAGTTGTTTGATTCTTTACAAAAAATTGTTTCTAGGATCTCTTTATTTTGCAAACAAGAACCAACCCGCATGGTTCAGCAGGACGCATAAAATATTCATTTTATAAGGGAACCATGTGGTTTGGTTCTTTATTGAAAATAATAAACATGAAAAATTTTCAACTTATTAGATTACCAAGGAGCATGGGTCTTATTAGTTTATGGTATATTTGTAGTTTTGTGGGTTGGTAACTTTGTCGACATAATATTTTGTAAGGTTGTAATGATCGGACGACTTTAACCTTTACAGAGAGAGAAAGTGGGCGCATTTTTAAGTCGTTCTGTGTACTTAACTCAATTTTGACGTTTGTGTGGATTGGTTCTGTTTTGCAAAACTAGGTCCAAGTGTACTATGGGCTTAAGTGATGATGTTGGGTTCTATTAGATGCTCATAGTTGGCTTCGCCTTCGTATGGGTCTAAGTGGCGCGCCAAGTCTATTATGAGTGTTTTACTAGCAAAAGTACGCCTATAAAATGGGCCCTTTTCCGTGGTTGTAAACGTTTACTAGCCTGTTATAGACCTGGCTCCAGAACCACTACAAGACCACTTTTTGTTACTTGGGAGTTGAACCAGATTTTCCATTTCATACCGCAGGCAGTTCTGATTAGTCCAACTATAATGAATCGGTGATTTCAGAAAAGGCTTTAGTCCTTGGCAATGAACTTTAGGGAATCAAGAAAAAACTTAATATTTTATCCTAACCATTTTTTCTGTACAGTGATGTTTTCTTATAATCTAATATGGATCGTAATATATACAATAGCAGTGAAAATTCATTATAATTTTATTAGTATACTCTTAAAAGTGACCTTAATTAATTTGGACTCATGCCTTTTCTGCAATATACCTGGACTAATGCCATTTTTGAAACATACAAAATTGATAATTTGTGACTAAAGCCCTTTTTACACTTAAATAAAACCATTTTCATATTGAGAATAATATGTGTCTTTTATTAATAAATTTTATTAAATTATCTTACCACCTATCTCAATTAATTATCCTGAAAACATAAAAGGACCTATTTATTAATCAATATCAAAATCTTCAATATCTTCAGTAGCAGTTGTGGGCCCAGCAGTAACTTTTTCATAAAATGCTTTATGTTCTTCGGGGATATACTTAAGCAATTTTTTTAAGTCCTTAATTTTTTTTTCATTAATTGGCACTGAATCAATTTCATATGCGCGTCGACTAGGGATTTCAGGAGACACTCGAGGCTTTATTAAGCGAAAAGAATGTGTCTCCAAACCGTCAATAAAAGGTTGAGCCATAATAACACCCTTCTCGCTTGAGTCACATATGAATTTCATGTAGTTTGAAATGCCAAAGTGTTGTTTATTTTTTGCTGCAAAATTTTTGCCTGAAGTTTCAATTGATATTGCATCTTTTTTGTAGACTGAGGGAAACCAGTTTTTAAAGTCAATTACATCCTTTGTTGTCACAAACTACAGAATTTTTTTCTGATGCTCCGGTTACGATACAAGCATATTCTTCTGGAGAGTATATTCGATCATATCGTTTTAGGGCAAGTCTTGCCGTCCCAAAATCTCTATCATTTGGCAAAAATGAATGGCCTCGAATAGGAAAGTGTTGTATTACTTTTTCGAAACGTCCTGTGTGAACCAAAGCCATTAAGAATCTTTAATAAAGTGTGATTCTTATTTTGCCCACCACAGCCGTCCGCAAACAAGTGCAACTCTGTTACACTATCAGGTACATGTTCGTCAATGTACATTTTCAAGAATGACCATACTTCATTTGGTGATTTTTTGGCTACACCTTCATGGTATGCATAAAACTGAGCATTGTCATTTTTTAGATTGTGAATCCCAAAAAAATTTACCCATAACCGACGTAAGTAAAATACCTCTTGAACTGGTATTATAGGTAGTGGCTTATTCCGCATATAGTCAAATGTAAGGCCTAATATATGATCATGTTGTTTAGACAGTTCTTGGCTTTCTTTAATTTTTGCAAAAAACTTTTTTGCTTTACGACGGTGTACCATCAGTTCTGCAGAAGCCGCTCGTTTTCGAGCATCTCCTAAAGATGGGCTACGAATTTTCACACCAAGTTCTTCGCATTTGCAACATGTGTCGATTTGTGGCCTCCCAAACTTTAAATTAAAGTTTTCATTGAAGTACTTTAGGTAATAATAGTACTTGATTACACCTTTTAGCTCTGGATGTTTAATCAAAAATAGTGTATGCATTTTTTTCACTGATAATCTTGCATCAAGGTATTCTAGTATTTTTCCAGAATAATGTGATTTATTTACTGGGAAAGAAGCAATATGCTTGTGTATGACATCAAGAACGGGTCCTTGGATTGCATTACCGCTTATGTTTTTTCGTTTCATATCTGTAGGAATTTTACATTTAGTTAATAATGAGCAGTCTTCTCACGCGCTTCTGTGTTACTCCATGGATCCTGATGAAAGCCGCCTTACAAACTTCAAAACGTGAACTATCCTCATCCCGAAGAACAAAGTATTGGTAGGAGCTGCACCTTTCCCTCGCATCCTCTCTTCTTGGTCTCTTTCTCTTTACAGAAACTGATTGAATAAGTCCTTGGAGATAAATGTCTTGCTCGTCTTTAGTCTTCATCGAATTTAATGTTGCAATGTTTTTGTTGCTGGTAACCTCAAAACAGCATCGCTTCTTGCACCTAAAAGAGAAAATTAGGTAAGAATTGTCGTGTACTGAATTTTCAAGGTAGGAAGTACCTATAGTTAGAGGAAATACGATAGATTTTCTATAATTTACCTGCAATTAGGGCCACGGTGCCGGGCACCCACATAGCGACCAACCCAATACACAAATTCTTCACCTCTAACCCTCGCATTTTTTACCCGACTGCAGCGAAGCCCAAAAGGAGGGTAATGTGTTTAGTGCGTATGTATGTATGTATGTAAGTATGTCCGATTCTATGTTCCCTCATAACTCCTTAACCAATGGTCAGATTTTGTTAAACAAGGTGTCATTCGATTCGGCATCCTTGCGCGGGTGTCATAGGCTATATAAAATCATAATTATGCGATCAGAACCGTGACGAAAAATAAAATTCGTTAAGAAGCTTCGTTAAAGTACAGCTAGGAGCCACTAGATGGCGCTGTTATATTTAGTTTATTGAATTCGAATACTAATTTTGTTGAACTACCCCTAACAGGTGTGAAATATTTAAAACAGAATTTTGCGGATGACGTAGGTTACATTAAATCAGCATTAATAGAGAACCAACGGAACAAAAAATAACATTTACTTCTAAGCAATTAAAGTACCACTTTTAGCCACTTGATGGCGCTGCTATATTTTATTTATTCTAATACATGTGCATACATAATTTCGGCTTTGGTCTACATGTAAACAAACCATTTATAGAATCGGTACAAATGCGGAAAGAAATAATTCCTATAAAGTGGTTTCTTCCTTCTAGATCATTCATTTAATTAAAAAATATAATTTTGTTTAACTACGCCTAACACGTGCAAAGTATTTAAAAGAGAATTTTGCGGGTGTCGTTGAACAAACGCAACACAAATAATATTCACTTCTAAGTAATGTAAAGTACTGTAGCATTAGTTCCTCTACCCAACCACAGAAGGCGCTGTTTGTGTTCTAAATTGCGGTATGGTTTTGTCCGAAGGTCCTACATAATATTAAACAAAATTGGATAGTATTTGAGCGCTTGCGAATCACTTCACCAATACTGACTGACCAGTGACCACTAATAATTGGCACGACTATTGTCGTAGGTAATATACCTCGTTTTGCGCTGTGGTGAGAGTAGTACAGTTACTAATCCGTAATCCTTGGTAAGTTTCATATTGCTTCAATAAAAAATAGATCCCTAAGTACGTGCTGTCGTGCTGAAACAACGTTTCTCTTCTTGTCTGCTGAAACCCTGTCCTACAGTACCACTTTTAGCCACTTAATGGCGCTGGCATATATTTATTCTAGTACATGTATAAATTTACATAATATCAGCTTTGCTCTACATGTAAACAAACCGTCTATAGAAACGGTATAAGTGCTGAAAGAAATAATGCCTATAAAGTGTTTATTTCTTTCTACGCCATTCGTTTATCTCATTAATTTAAGAAATATCAACCTCATAGGGGGTAATAATAATAATAATACATTACTGCAGAGGCCGAGAAGTAAGAGATTACTGGACGAGTTTGGGATAGACGGCCGAGTCGTAGACGAAGCCGTCTAGAACGAGTCCTGCAATCCCTGTTCCGGCCGAGGATTGTATAATGCTTTTCTCAAACAATGCGAGGAAATATTAATATTAAAATAATTACTAGGTAAGGTAAAGTCACTAATGCTCGACACTTTAATGAAAACACCATGTTTATATGAAAATAATTATTTATTTATGAAACATAACAACCACAGGTTTTTTATATGAATGCAGTGTATCTTAGAAAATTATATTATGTAATAAAATTTCCAATAATCAACATACTTTTAATTATAATATTTTTTTTTTATATATTGTCTTGGGTACTAATAGATAACACCATGAAAAAAGAAAATCACCTTAAGTAGACAGCCAAATGCACTAATGGTTGACATCATATTAATTTAATGCAGTTGGAGTTTTAAAAGCATCAGTCTAAATTAACTTACATAATAAAATTACTTATCCATCAACCTCTAAGGCATTGTCAAATTTGTACTTAATTCTGTCGCCAGTTATAATCATATTTGGTACGTCAAGAACTTTAATTATTTGAGATTCAGTTATAGCACTAATATCCCTATCATTTTGAAAACTGATTTAGATTCATCACATGCTACCATTGCCATAACTTCAATTTCTGTTTTAGTTACTTTTTGTATGATACAAACATATTTGTAATATCTCTTTTTGCCAGGAAACTTAACAATAACATAGTCACCTTGCTTAATTCTACTTTCTTCCTCATTTCTTTCTTTCTCATTTATTTTTTCCTCATTTCTTCCTTCTTCATTTTCGTCATCAGTGGCTTCATCAGAAATATCATTCGCGCTGTCTCCAGATTCCTCCCATTCTTCTTCAGTGGTTGAGCTATTATAGTCAGTCTTTTTAGGCTTGTTTTTTATTATATTTTTGCCTTTCTTTAATAACCTCTTATCAGTCTTAAGTTTCCGTGCTTTTTCAGTCTCTTCTTTCTTTTTCTTCCTTTCCTCAGCTTTTCTCTTTTTCTCATCTTCTAATTCAGTCTTTTTCTTCTCTTTACTTTCATGGTATCTTTGCCATGCTAAAGATGATACAACAGATGGCACTTTTTCTTTCTTTCTTCCTTTTGTGTTTTGTTTAGGGGTTGGCCAAAACAATGCTCTTTTAAATGGACTAGGTATTACCATATTATTGCAATTATTTGTAAAAATTTCTTGTGGCCTTTGATGACTTGGTATCGATGATCCTGTATTTATTGTGCCTTCGAGATTTTGAGTCGTGTTTTCTTGAACTTCTTTGCAGGGAGTTTTAGGGTCTTCATTTTGAGGTAAATATTGGAACGGAAAATCCAAAGTTGCAACTTGTGATGTGGATGGCATTGTTAATTGATCGCTACTCGGAACTGTATTAAGCGGTGGTAATATTTGAGTTGTACTACCTTGTTCTGTTAAAGAATTATTCAAGGTGGAGAGATTTTCAGTTGGTGGTAAATCTTCTTTAGTTTTTGTTAGTAGGTCTTCAATTTTCTTATAAAATGAAAACAATCCAATATTTTCGTCAATTTTTTCTGAAGCAATATATTTGTCCAGGAATTTAAGGCCCAGTTCCATTTCTTTAATTTTTGCCATTTTTTGTAATGCCATGAATTCATCAATTGGTGATTCATCTGATGCACAACACACTTCATCAGGATTCCAGGGTGAGAGTCCACACTTACGAAACCCGTTTTGAAACATTTCAGGTGATAATGTGTCTTTCAGTACTTTGTTTAGCAAAGGACCAAAATGAACTTTTCTCAAAATGGGGGAATCAATGTGTTCTAAACGCCAAGCCTGCACAGCAGATTTCCAGGAGCCCTTTAAGCTTCTGAAAATAGCTACATCCATGGGCTGTAAGAGATGGGTGGCATTAGGAAAGAGAGCAATTAGGATTATCCCATTTTCCGAACAAAACTTGCTCACGTGGAATGACATATGTGATGTGTGCCCATCCATAAAAAGTATGACTGGTTTTTGAATACCATTGTCATTCAACCATTTATCAAATATATTGCAGATATATTCATAAAATGTCTCCATCGTCATCCAACCACTGTCGGACCGTCCAATGCCCCAAGTTACAGGAATAGACAAGCTCAATTCTCTTGGTATTCTTAAATACTTAAAAATAACCATGGGTGGTAGAACTTGACCAGCAGCATTACCACCCAAAAGAACTGTGAAACATTCTTTTTCGTCTGAGTTAACTTGCTGATACACCGATTTTTCGCCTTTAGCTGCTAGTACCTTGTTCCCTTTCGGGTTCAAAAAAAATGCAGTCTCATCCATATTAAAAATTCGATGAGGTTCAGCCAAAATATTTGCATAATGGTTTTCTTCAAGATAGGTGCTGACTTCTTCGAACCAATTCTTTATCTGTGCCTTTGTGACGGAAACTCTGGACGAAGTTAAATTTTGAGGCTGTCTAGGGATAAGCTCTGGATGTCGTTTTAAAAAGCTGCTGTACCATCTTTTACCAGGCCTCCCATCTTTAAACGGAGTTTCTAAATTCAAATCGTCAACAATTTTTTTCACACTATCTTGTAAATTATCTTTGCCTATTGAAAATCCTTGTTTCACCATTGCTTTAGCCCACTTTACAAGCAAAGCTTCAGTATCATCCGAGATGTAGCATGTTCTTTCCATTTTTCGTTTCATTGGTGTCTTACCCTTTACTTTATTCAACAGAGTTACCCTAGGTACCCCAAATTTTTTTGCCGCAGTGGATGTCGGAACTCCTCTTTTGCATTCCTGAATAGCGGCGTCCATTTCAGCCTCAGAGTACCGAAACATCTGTCCTTTTATTGGTGGCATAATTATCAGTCTGGAACAATAGAACCAATAATTGACATCATGTATACCCCAATATTAGACACCATGTCTACTTTTAGTTAAAGTGATCCAAAATTGCTTATATCTCTACAGTAATCTTTTCGTTGGGAACAGAGTTCAAAATCGTGCCAAACCGAATATATGAGTTAATATCTTGAAACACCAATGGAAGACATGCCTGTCATCTATTGGATATTCATTAGTTTTAGAACTAATAGCAGACATCAAAATTTGTCAGAAAAAATATTAATAGCAAACACAAGAAAAGCACATTTATCACTATCCCAACTTATTATTGATCCGTTGACAAAACAGTAAAAAGTATTTTTTAATAAATATCGATTAAAAACTCACCTTCAAATTTCGACGTCCTTAACCTAAAAAATTAGAAATGGCGGAACGCGTGCACACTCAGCTACATGATTGACAACGACTGATGCCATTTTGCAATGTCGTTTAGAAACTGTTGGGAGTTTTTGAGAACAATTCATAGATGGTGCTAGGTGTTCTACGATATCGAAATAAGAGTCATTTTACTAAAATTGACTTTAATACAACAACTTTTTTCGTAGGTGTCATCCATTAGGTCACTGTCTGGCATTAGTGACTTTACCTTAATTAAGAAATAATACTTTAGTTTGCCGCCTTTTTTATTTTTTTAAATACACTAACATATTTGAGCACCATGTTTAACCGCACAAAAACCAATACCATAGACTGTTTTTTTTGTTAATCTAAGTATGCTTACATAACTTAGTAGGTGGTTGGCTGTATGTAATTTTTCCTTGGTCAGTTTAATTTTAGTAAGTAAATTTAAAAAGTTAGAGCAGCGGACGGTAATGGATTTTCATACTTACTTTACTGGCTTAGGCCAGTAAAGTGAAGCGGGAGCCATAAAAGAGAAACTTTGTGGCTTTATTTCATGGTAATAACACAAACATTTCCGAGCATGTTTGAGAAAAAATAATTAATTTCTTAACACTGATATTAATTTCCTACTGACACTTAGACCAAAACTAACTGAACAAAATATATAAAGTGTAGCATGTAACTTCTTTTCCCCTGTGCGGTCATAGTCAGACAAGCTGGGTTCAAAGAAGAAACAATAAATGATAAAAAAATATTTGAACGCTCTCACTAGTAACCGAAGACGGATCCTCCGTGACCTCGTATCGTAGGACCTATGAAATTTTAAAAAATTCTAGCTCTATTCATCTTAACGAATTTTATCTCTAATTTAAAAACCTATTTAGAGGCTAAAAATTTCACCCATGCCGGGATTCGAACCCGCAACCTCTGGCTATCCGTACCAGCGCTCTACCAATTGAGCCAAAGGGCGACTCACGGCATCAGTGAAATTTCGAACCTCTTTACAATATTCTCTGTATTACGTACAGGCAGCGACATCTGACTTAAGCAAATTGCATTACTTACAGCCCCGACTACCTACTTTGCAGTTAGGTTTAACATCGGAACGATATCACTGTACCCACATGATTACACTATTTTTATTTTTAATGCACTAACCCGTGCTAAGGAACAAATTTAAAAACCTATTTAGAGGCTAAAAATTTCACCCATGCCGGGATTCAAACCCGCAACCTCTGGCTATCCGTACCAGCGCTCTACCAATTGAGCCAATGGGCGACTCACGGCATCAGTGAAATTTCGAACCTCTTTACAATATTCTCTGTATTACGTACAGGCAGCGACATCTGACTTAAGCAAATTGCATTACTTACAGCCCCGACTACCTACTTTGCAGTTAGGTTTAACATCGGAACGATATCACTGTACTCACATGATTACACTATTTTTATTTTTAATGCACTAACCCGTGCTAAGGAACAAATTTAAAAACCTATTTAGAGGCTAAAAATTTCACCCATGAATTTTATCTCGTTTCCTCCGAAAATAAGATTATGATTTTGTGTTAGGTTTCCTGTTCACTTGTGAGACCAAAGATTGCTTATCTACACCTAAATATTCAGTAAAATTTTTCAAGGCTTTAGGGGGCCACCTCAAGATGAATTTGTTATAGTTTCATTTTAATACCGGTAATATTTTGGCATTCAGAAAACCAAGATTTTGTATGTCTCCACGCCCATGCCACACCTCTAAATAACTACGCCAGGCCGAAGGCCGAGCCCCATCATGCGGGTGCGAGGAAACTTGCCGCGACGAGGTTGAAGGCCGAGCTCAATACAGGTCGCGGCACGGCCGAAGGCTGTGAAGCGGGCTAGAGGAATACTCCCACGGCGATTCCAAATGCTGAGCTCTATTTAAGCTGATGCCAAATGGAGAGACTATTAGCGCGGCCGAAGGCCGCGACATTTACTTAAAGTTGCTGTTAGGACGCCTGTCGCGCCTTTGTACAGGCCGCGGCTGAAGGCTCAGACCATTTATGTTCCCATTTAAAAGTCCTTATTCTAAGTAATTAGCGAGACCGAAGACTGGGCCCAGCAATGCAAGCACGAAGAATTCTACTCTGGAGATGTCGAAAGCTGAGCGCCGTTCAGGTCGAAGAGATAATTCGTGACTATTCCAGTCCCCACCTTCAATCGTTAACATTAAATAACTAGGTGCAGTGGAGCGTTTTTAGGCTACATAAAAAACAGACAATTTATGTAAGGATAATAAAGAAAAAAATCTGTCGTTTCCTTTGCAAATATTCTAGATAGTTTAACACCATTAGACCATATTCATTATACTAGCTAAAAAATATCGTACGATATAAATTTTTAATGCAGGCAGGTGGTACCTATGACTATATCAAACAAGTATATCAGTAAAAATATTTATGATTTGCCGAGACATGTCCATTGTCGAACAAAAGAAAATAAAGCAATAAACTAAAATTCATTTAGGACATAAAATAATATAACGATTTAATGCATGTAAACAGAACAGATGGACCTTTAAATTTTATCGTTTTACTGAGTCACTAAAAGGTCAAAAATAAAAAAAATATTTAAAAAAATAAAAGAACCCGACTGCAGTGATAAATCAACTGAAAGGGAAAAAATAAGATAACTTTATTTTCAAATGCTAATGTCGAATCAGAAGAGTTCCTGCTGCTTTACTTGAGGGACCAAATAATATAACTTTATAAGCATTATTTGCTCAAACTGTTGCATTTATTATTTTATATAAAATGATGCAGTCGGGACCCATAAGAGGACTTTAAACAAACAGTAATGGGTCCCGACTGCAACATTTTATATAAAATAATAAATGCAACAGTTTGAGCAAATAATGCTTATAAAGTTATATTATTCGGTCCCTCAAGTAAAGCAGCATGAACTCTTCTGATTCGACATTAGCATTTGAAAATAAAGTTATCTTATTTTTTCCCTTTCAGTTGATTTATCACTGCAGTCGGGTTCTTTTATTTTTTTAAATATTTTTTTTTAACCACGTCTTCTGCATATATGAAAGAAATGACTTTAATTTCATTTCATTTAATACTTCACACTGGTCTTTAATGTATTGGTATCCCTCTAAGACTTTATCACGTGGTACTAATGGAAGAACTGCACACAAACCAACGATCCGTCGATGTAGTTTAGATTTAAGCTTTAAAGTCTTCGCCTTCCTCCACAAACAATGAAATGATAGTGACATCTTGCCAAAATAATATTTGGAAAAAAAAACTTTTAACGGATTAGTTAAACCCATTTCGAAGTCGGCATGACATTTATCAGGCGGCCAATCGGGGATATTTGCCTTTATGATGTCGTATACAATGAAATAGGATTCCTCAGTCTTATCGCTCATCAGAACATGTACAAGAGGTACAATATTCTTTGTTTCTGGGGTGCTCCCTAGGTCACCGTGTAATGTCAGTAGTTGGATACCTTTATCCAACTTTATTTAGGGGCGAGGGACGCTTTTAAAAGTAGCGTCGACAAAAATCTCTTTGAGTACGGGCAAAAGCCGTTTTCCGTCTTTTGAGCAAAATATTATGATTCTCCTATTTTCGGTTTTGTAGTCACCTAATATTAATGGTTGATATTTTTTTGGGATCTGTACTTCAGCTATATTGTTATAAATCAACTTGCTGACACCTAGTTCAGTTTTACGCTTCGTATAAATTGCAGTTTTGGAACTGTTGTATGAGGGTATTTTCGTTAATATATTGATACCCTGATCATACAATGGTGTCATCAGATCATCATAATTTTTTTTTACAGGTATGTCAGTACTAGAGGCGGCTTTATGTTTAATTTCCTCTAATTTCAACGCAACATCATTTCGTGCTTCGTTTGGCAAGCATTCTTGGATACCCGTCTTGGGTTCCGTTGATTTTAAAACTTGGCTATCCTAAAAATAATTTATTAATGAGTGGAATTTACTGGCAAACTGGAAAATTTTATCGGATAAGACAAAAAGCTACTTACGTTTATAGTAACAGCTCCTGAGCATTTGTACTTCTTTTTGTTGCAGCAAACCCATCTTTCTTCATTATT
Organism: Yponomeuta sedellus; assembly: GCA_934045075.1. Lineage (NCBI taxonomy): Eukaryota > Metazoa > Arthropoda > Insecta > Lepidoptera > Yponomeutidae > Yponomeuta > Yponomeuta sedellus. The sequence goes on along the minus strand of OW203736.1, from coordinate 3,397,069 downwards.
GTTATAATGTTTATGTTTAGTATATTGGTACCCTTCATAAATCAAAACTTTCCCACCCTTTCTGTGTACGAAATGCAAATTTATAGCCATTTTTTAGTGAAAACCTGTATGACTGCAATATGGAATTTAATTACAATATCTATTATAAAATGACAAACTTGACATTGACACACAGATATCGGGCATAAATAGGTACTTAATCTACGAGTGGCCAGTATTACTACACTTGATAAGGGAACCCCTCCACCCACCGGACTATCCCACTGGGTATACATAGTAATCAATTAATTCGATAAATGTTGTAAAATGGAATTAGTGAAAAGTACCAGGACAACATAAATTTGTAAGAGGTGAAGACATTTTCAAGAAATGTGGAAATTTTAGAAATGTTGTAAAAAATATTCCAAGTTTTTTTACCTTCTTATGTTTTAACACTCGCGAAAATTTCGCAAGTGCCTCACGTACCTACCTATTCCTTGGTAAAGAGAGCTGAACCAGTTATCATAACTACCAGGAAAACATAAGCCGACAAGAGGTATTTTTTAATGAATAGGAATCCAAAAATAATTATTAGGATCAAATGTATGGGTAAGAGATAAAGACTATCTTAGTCTGGTGGGTGGAGGCGTCAGGATGGGGGATTCACGAGTACTTAAAATATTATTAAAAAGCAAGGTCTGATGTCTCCCCTACGTGAGGGAGACACGAGGACTAAGAAAATCCTGATGGCTCCCCAAGGGGAGATACCAGGGGAGACACGAGTCCGGAATGAAGAAATGTTTTACGTTTATCTCTCCACTTATCAACTCCAACTGCGTATCTCTTACAAAATCATCATGAATAATGAAATGGCTCTGTCGTTTTCTTTTTGGGCTGTTGGAATAGCTTTTAATCTGACTTAAATGAAAATTTGACATATTGGCATCTTCAAACAAAATATTGAGCGCCATCAATATGTTTGTTTCATTTTTAGGAACGTCCTTATTGATGCCATGATGCCACCCTTCAACTGTATTATTCGTCCGATGGCGCTCACCAAATACGCACCATATATTCTGCAGCTTTTCTTTCATCCAAAAACTTTCAAAATAAGTTTGAAATTTTTGGAACTTGGGATCCTCTGGTATTTGTGTTTTTATATAATCCCAACCTTCGTTAATTTTTTCAATGGGTAAATGGGCTAAGTTGCAGCAAAGAGAAATTATTCTTCTGTTGAGCTTATTTTTTTTCAAGTTAATTTGCAATTGTTTTGCTTTACGCCATAAACAATTCGTATAGTGATAATGACAGCCGTTAATTTGTACACCATGATGAAATTGAAGTAATGCCAATATTGCAGCCTCTTCAAAGTCCATATTAACTTTCTGCGGTGTCCATTCAGGAATTTGAGAATGTATCAAATCCCACAATATACTGTACGCTTTTACAGATTTGTGCGACATAAATGCATATAGTAACGGTAGTACAGTTGTTTTTGTGCTAGTGCTTCCTGAGTCGCCGTGAATGGAGTATACTTGTGAAAAGGGCTGTGGGCAGCATTTGAATGTTCCATCTACAAAAAAATGCTTGATTTGTTTCATTTGCTCCTTTTGCTCCTGAGTGCAAAACACTATTATCCTGATCTCTCCATCGTTATAATCCGCTATGACAAACTGTCGAAAGGCAGCAGGTATTTCAACTTCGTCTAAAGTTTGCCTACATATTTTTTGTACATCAGCTTCCTTATTTCTTTTTCTATAAATTGAAGATTTTTTTTGATCGAATGTAGGTACGGGAACACTTGAAGCTAAATCCAATCCACTCTCCCTTAAAAGTTTCAACCCTCTTTTGTAAACTTTTGGCGCACATTCTTCGCCTTTGGCTGCTTGTTTACACGTTTCGCTCAATGATTTATCGATCAGGTTTTGAGTTTCATTGGGCAAGCAATTAATGTTATGGTCTTTTTGTGCTAGTATGGTACGTTGGTCCTGAGAAACAATAGATAGCAGAACAGTAAAAAAAATCCAGAGTAAAATTATACTTAGTAAAATTATACCTATCAACAAATCTACTATATAAAATTACTTCTATGTCTATCCAAAGGTTGTCTGGAAAAGATCACTATTAGTGATAAGACCGCCACCTTAGATTAAGTAATAACTTTTTGTAATGTTCTTTTTTGTGTACAATAAAGTGTTCTCTCCCTCTCTCTCTCTCTCTATCTAGGAACTGTGCCTAAACTTGCTTACAAAGTATATTCATATCTATTATGTATCCATCTATAATACGTATCACATATCGCATAATTTCTCGCTCGAAGGCACAGGCCCAGGATTCCCGCTTATATATTATTGCCTGGGCCGACTACCTGCACACAAAAAAAAAATTCTTGAACCAAATAAGTTTACTTGAGTCAAGATATTTTCGCATTTCGATATAAGGAAAACGTTGAAATTCTTCGACTAAGATTTTAAATGTTTTGTATTATAGTTTTTGACGCAAGAGATAATGTCTTGTATCAATATTTAATTGTTCTTTCTTTTAAAATCTAAAAGCTTTTGCCTCAACACAGATTTATATCTCAGGTGAAGACATTTCCGGTTTTCCTTATATCGAAATGCGAAAAGATCTTGAAAGGAGATTTAAAAGCTTTTGCCTCAAGAGGGAAACTATTTTAATGAAAGCATTAAATTTCTACCAGTGAAATTTAAAACTCTTTTTTTAAAACCTAAATGTTTCAACCCAAGAGCGAAAAGCTCTTATTTTAAAACTTATAAATTCTGGTTGTAAGATGGAACATATTCATTTCAAGTAATTATGTTTCTTTATCGAAAAGCGAAATGTTTTCATCCAAACATGAAAGTATCTCTCTCTAGAGTGTTGAATTCTCGTTATAAGATGGATCATATTCCATTCAAGTAATGATGTTTCTTTATCTAAAAGAGAAATGTTTTCATCCAAGCATGAAAGTATCTCTCTCAAGAGTGTTGAATTCTCGTTATAAGATGGATCATATTCCATTCAAGTAATGATGTTTCTTTATCTAAAAGAGAAATGTTTTCATCCAAGCATGAAAGTATCTCTCTCAAGAGTGTTGAATTCTCGTTGTAAGATGGATCATATTCCATTCAAGTAATGATGTTTCTTTATCTAAAAGAGAAATGTTTTCATCCAAGCATGAAAGTATCTCTCTCAAGAGTGTTGAATTCTCGTTGTAAGATGGATCATATTCCATTCAAGTAATGATGTTTCTTTATCTAAAAGAGAAATGTTTTCATCCAAGCATGAAAGTATCTCTCTCAAGAGTGTTGAATTCTCGTTGTAAGATGGATCATATTCCATTCAAGTAATGATGTTTCTTTATCTAAAAGAGAAATGTTTTCATCCAAGCATGAAAGTATCTCTCTCAAGAGCGTTAAATTCTTGTTGTAAGATGGAACATATTCTAAATGAAGGTGCTATTGAATCTTGACCCAATTCACTTCTGTGTTTCCTTTTAAGATTTATGTGTAGCTATAGAGTAATGAACATATTTTTTAGGCCCATCATTCATAAGAGCGCATTCAACCTATGCGACAAAAATCCACAAGAGGAAAAAATTTGATGGGGACATTCTAATCTGTGGATTCTTGTCGCATCTTCATGGATTTCGTATCGGTTGTATGGTGCTCTATCGAACGGCGGTCAAAATATATTTTTGTTACCCTATAATAAACATAGAGCGCACATAATTATGCTTGAACGTAACACAAAAGTAAATTAAGACTAGTATCAATATTACCTTAAATAAAAATGTTTCATCCTACAAGAATTTAGGAAGGTGTAAGTCTTATTGATAAAAACACGGTTTCTTAAAATACTCTTTCCACGGAGGCAATTTGAATTGTCACGTAACCACACATTAAACATAACCACACATTAAACGTAACCACATTTTTTTAATAAATAACGCCATCAATATTTGCAGCAGAATATTGCTTATGAAATGAACTCTAAGCCAAGCTCTCATGGAGTTTATTTGAAAGCACATTTCGTAAACAACATTTCTGTATATAAATGTAATTGGTATCTATAACTATCATCAATTTGTTTACCCGAACATATTGTTAACATAGTGTTCCTTTAAAGAACTTCTGTAGCACACAAGGTAGAATACAGATTTTGTGATTTAGATTTTTCTTTGACATCTACTACTTATAAAATGACACATACAAATTAGCACCTACTGAGCGGAGAGGCATTGGCATCTGATCACAACAGTCGTTCAAAGACACGTATTTGGATTCATTTGTTTTGCTAACATGATATGCGGTGAAATGTGTACAATAGTTAATTATTCGCAACACACAACATACAAGGATAAGAGACTTTAATTCTTTGTCCTTGATTAACATGTCACTAATTAGGAGAAATACCGGATTGTCTTCCTTACAATCGAACAAAACAACAGACCTTGAATCATAAATATATCCATTGTTTTCGAAAGTCGGAATCGAATAACAATCAGAATCATCATTCAAGTGACCAGGAATATTTACACATTGCTTTAATTTTCCACACTTAGTCTTATTTTCGAAGCCTCCGTTAGACAAAAATCGGCAACAGTCCTTTACCTGACAACGTATTACAATTGAGTAACATAAGTTTGTCCGGCTCGCAATTGAACGTGATACCTTTTTAAGTTCTTTATGCTTAGCTTCAAATTTGAAAGCAGAGTAAAACATAGGCGGTCCCAATTTTTTTATCACAGACGGGTAATGTATCAAGAAATGATATTAAGGCTTCAAAGAAGTATTGAATAGCTGCATGTAAGTTTCATGGTGTTCCTTAATCAGTTGCTTCAAATTACCTAAATGATCTGTAGAAATAGTTTGTTCGGTTAACGTTTCTGTAAGCTCTAATAAAAGTAAATAATAGTTCCAGACTTCGTCATTTTCGTCAATCAAGTCACCGATAATATAACGGAAATTTCGTACAAAACATAACATCTCTGACGCTGAAAACATTATTGCCCCATTAGACAAATGTTGCTTAGTTACAGGTGGGGGGTGATTATGTTCGGATCTAGCATATGCAAAGTATTTTATCCTGGAATTTAGTTGAAGCAATGTGAAAACCCTCCTGTTTACAAAAGATTGCACAATTAACGCCATACTATATCTATGAACGCCTTCACACAGATCGTGCATCACGTCTACACTGGTATTTTCGAAAACATGGAAGCTATCGAGACTATTCCACACACAATCTTCTTTGACGCCATTGCTGTTATTAACAACATATTCCTCATAATCATTTCTTAAACGCATTTTTTCTTCATTTTCTGTAACAGCAGTTTGACATTCTCTTTTGTCCATAGTGCAAATTCTACAAAATATATTAGCAGAAAAACATTCCACAAAACCCAAAATCGAATTGAGTCCTAGATTATCACCCGATAAAGCAATTAAAAAAAACTTAGCTTTCAATATGTTATCATTACTAGAAACAATGTCAATACCATTCTTTTCTAAAAACATTAATTCACCAAGTAACGGTTCAAAAACGACTTTATTACCAAATTTTACTCTTTGACTCGAATAAAAAAGCAGAGTGGCAAAGACACTAAAGATATCTCTTTAGTGTCTTTGCCACGGCCCTGAACTTTAGCCCTAGGTGTAGTTGATCTCTTTAAGTTTAAAGAACAATTATTTGTTTGTGTTTCATTGGTAGCCGCATTACTACAGCTTAGAGACTCGGACATTGACGTTGTTAAAATTTGTTTACTGTCAAGCCGGCGGTTATCAAACAATTTGTGGAAAAAAGTCAAATGATCTTTTAATGAATATTTCGAGCCATAGGTTCTGTGACAATCTTTTAAAGGACAACTGAAACGGTTTTTAATGTTATGAATAAGCTCTAAATGTAATATGTATTGTTTGAAATTACCAACGTCTAGTTTACACTCAGAACACAGCATCTTTACTGGTTTAGGAAATATCTAAATTTAAAATGTCTACTATGTATGGTGGGACTGAATCGAAAGGCGTATTAATCTGATACACCTTTTTTTGGACAACCAAATGGAGGTGCTCAGCAACGTGTGGATACTTAGCGTGAAACACGTGATAAATTTTAAAAAGTAGGTCAAAAGCCTTTGTTGCAGACTTTGTATGATATTTGACGTCGTCAATTATTATATATATTTGTGAAAAGTTCTCCAGAGGTCCTTGTACCAGCACATAAGGTTGCACTGTGTGATGGCGCGCTGCAGCCTTATCTTTTTGTTTTTTTATGATGGTGTCAATATCACCTGCGTTCTGGAACAAGAACAATATAAACATTTATACAACTAGCTGTTGCCCGCGACTACGTCCGCGTGGGCTTTAGTTGAGTAGTGTTTGCAAATAAGATAGGGATACTTTTAGCGCATGCAAAAGAGCTTTCATGCTAACTTCGCTCTCCTCCCCTCTTACCCCCATAAGGGATGATTTTCGAAAAACTACTTTACACGTCTTTCATGACTTTCAATGAAGGACCTTCATAGTGAATTTCATTCGAATAACTTAAAAAAACCGGCCAAGTGCGAGTCAGACTCGCGCACCGAGGGTTCCGTACAAACCTGTATTATAGACCTGAGTATTTGGTATGAATTTCAATTTAATACCTCTACGCGTTTATGAGGAAATGGGTAGTAAGTTTAAAATTATTAAAAAAAAATATATTATGTGATGTAACTAAAAATTTATGGTTTTCGTAATTTTTCCTTTATTTATGCTATAAGACGTTGCTTCGTACCAAATTTCAAGATTCTGAGTTCACGGGAAGCACCCTGTAGGTTTTGATTCCCTTGCAAGTGTCGAAAATTTGCGGCATAAACGGCTGTATCTTTTGATTGCGTTGGCTTAGAAGTTTGATTTTTTCACAGCTTCAAGGGACAGTAGACCTGAGTAATTGATATAAATTTCAGCTTCATACCTCCACGCGTTCCTGAGAAAAAGGGTCTTGACAGACGGACGGACGGACAGACGGACAACAAAGTGATCCTATAAGGGTTCCGTTTTTTCCTTTTAGGTACGGAACCCTAAAAACAGCAATGTTTCATACTAATTTTGCACCCCCTTCTTAACCCCTTAAGGGGTGATTTTCGGAAAACTATTTTAATGTTTTTCATAACTTTTAATGAAAGACCTTCATATTGAATCTCATTCGAATAACTTCAAAAAAGGCAAAGTTTCATACTAAGTTTGCACCCCCCTTTTTCCCCCTTAAAGGATGATTTAAAAAATATCATTTCACACGTGTTTCATAATTTTAAATGGAGAAACTTCGTACCAAATTTCATTCGAATAACTTCAAAAACGGCAAAGTTTCATGCTAACTTTGAACCCCTATTTTATCCCCTTAGGGGATGAATTTTCAAAAATCCTTTCTTAGTGCTCCCCTACGTTACAAAAGGAACGCCTGTGCAAAATTTCAAGTTCCTGACCCTTCTAGTTTAGGCCCTGCGTTGATATGTCAGTCAGTCTGCTTCTCCTTTTATATATATATATATATAAATAATACTTAAGGCGTGCATAAAGAAAATTATGTATTCAGAAGACTAAATTAAATATTTTCATTTTAATGCACCCTTTTTGTTGAGTCTACTTAATTTAACGGAATTTTAAACAGTACTAAATTGCAGATCAATCGGACTAGTGGGTAAAAATCTATAAGTTAATAAGGGTAGGTAAACTTACGTCTGTTTGAACCAATAAACCCTCAATGGACTCAGAGGTTGAAAATTTAATTTTTCTCGATTTGCGGCCTTTTGGTGGTATTAAATACCCCATGAGATACATCTGGACAGGTATTTTTTTGTCTGAAACAAATATCATATTAGAAAAGATTATAATATACTATAAACTAATTCTGTATCAGGGTTGAGCAATTGGTTCTTCTGTATGTAGTAGTTTTAAAAACATACTGAGGAATGTGCGCAAGGACAATAGGCCATCACAAACATGGAAATACACCCAGACTGAAACTATATGTGTACAAATATATGACGGACCCAGAGTGTATCGAACCCACGACCTCCGGCATGGTAGTCAGACGGGATACAAACTTCGTGTAATGCCTGTTGCAATCATTGACGAATTTTTATGTAGAAATCTAGAGACTAGAATACATAATAATATAATTGATACGAACCATTGTCAGAAATGTCTGCTAGATTTTCTATCAAAGCCTTTGCATCTCCATTTGAGACAATATTTTCTCTAAAAACTATTAGTTTTGAGAAAAATGGTTCCCAGTTCTTGTAAAAATTTAGAGCCTTCTCTTTTTACAGCCTTTCAAAATCCAAAAGTATCTGAAACGAAATAAACATATTTAGTATTATTTATTGGAAACTTTTAAGTAGAATAAATTATAAGACGATATTTTTACTTTTTGTTTAATAATAATAGCTTACCAGTGTATCTGCTTTGCTATCTTTTAAGATAGTCCATGTTTCAAGAAACTGATGAACTGTTTTGAAATTCTGTTTGGTTCTTAAGGAAAATGTTTTGTTCCATTTATCTATAACTTGTTCCCAAGGCTCATTATTATGTTTAAGCCAAATTAAATCGTCATTTGAGTGGATCTCTGTAATATAAAGAAATCTATAAGTACCTGCATATCTATAACAAATAAATCCCCTTATTCTCTAAGTTACATTGCAACGAATGTAATCCCTGACTTTTCGCGCCCTTATCCATGGACAGAAACAAATTGAATGAAGCAAGCATATTAATACAAAATAAAAAAGAATAAGTACAGGTACCTTCATTGTTAGCAATAGAATCTCCATCTGTATCTGTGGAATCTGTAATTGTAGCTCTTCTACGCTTTGCTCCTGATATATATAGGAGATAACGGACCTTGTCTACTAATTTGCCTTTAGCGGGCACATATCTTCCTGAAGCAGATTTGGAAGTTGGGACTGCTTTCATGTAGTAAGTGTAAATACACTCTGTCGGGAAAAGTGCTACGATTTTTGCAGCAATCAAATTTAATTCTTCTGGTTTTATGTTACTAGAAAAATATAAAAACAAATATTATATTTTTATTTCATTATCATCGTTTGAAAGTCTCAATATTTTTTTATAACTATATAAACACTACCTCATCTATAGATAATGCTGGAGATGTGCATGGAGATTTAGGCTGACATTCAGAGACGAAAACTGAAGCTAAGACTGGTCTCAGAAATGTCAAAATGTACGTGATTTGGACATTTGTAAGACCAGTCTTTGCTTAGTTTTCGTCTCTGAATGTCAGCCATAAAACTACTTACTACCTACAGCTTACTTAAGCATACATTGAAAAAATAAATAAAATTATACTTTCGACTAAAATTACGGGTACATAATAGTATGTTGATGTGATTGATAAGTAATATACCATACTTATACTAAATGTGATGAATAATGTAAATATGCAAAATATACAAAAATAGGATCAACTTCAAAATAAAGACTGTCACTGAGTATTGCAAATGTCACTAAACAGTATGAGAAACGACCAGAGGTAATTCTGTTACCAAGAAGACTCAAAGTTTACCACTGACAGACTGCCTTAGTTTAATTTTCAACTTTAATGACATAGGTTAATGTACAAATAAAGTCACCTTAGATTACATTTACCTACTTTAATGATCTTGTAATAACGTAACAATTTTATATAGTACAACAATAAAGTTTCCTTTTTCTGGAAACAGTACCAAAGTACATTAACTTCAACGCATTTTGATAATAGGGGAAGTCGGACTCGCACACAAAGGGTTCAATTATCTATAAAAAAATCATGTCTTTTATATGGAATCACCCTTTAATATATCCTTTATTTCAATTAAATTCATGATCATCATCATGATTTATTTTTAAACTGAATCTAATTACTTACTTTTGACAGACTTGTTAGTACTTTCTCCCTTCATTTACTGCAGCTCTATTTATGGTCGTAGGCTAAATTCCAGTACAGAAAGAGCCATTCAGAGGGTACAAAATGCCTGTATCCGCTGCTGTTACAATGTACCCAGGAGGGAGCACATCACCCCCTATCTTAATAAGAAAGGCATATTGAACATGAGTGCTAGAAGAGATCTACACTACGCATGTACTCTACAAAGAGTGATCTGGAATAAAAAACCAGATTATCTATTTGAGAAAGTAACATGGATAAGCAATGTAGTTCTTAAAAACCTTCGCTCTGCTACACAAAACCTGCTGAAGGGACCAACTTTCAAATCGGCACGATACCGTGGATGCTTTAAATTTAAGGCAGCAAAGATATGGAACGATCTTCCTCCACCATTGAGAAACAAAATGAATGTCCGAGTCTTCAAAAATAAATATAAATCAGCACTGCTCCAAAGACAGCTTGCTGCCGAAAATTTGAGGCATGCTTGGTCTAAAGATTTGTCGCTTAAAAAATATTTTAAGTCTTAAAAAATAAACCCTAGCCGTTTACATAGTCCATGACAATATACACACGCACACATACACCCTTACACACACACACACACACACACACACACACGCGCACACCCTCACACACACACACACACACACACACACACAAACATAAATACACAATACATTGCTGATTCTCATAAGAGTGCCATTCACGTACATACTTTTTTTTTTTTCATATAAATTATTTTTTTAATAAAAAAATGTTTAGTAACCTCCTTTTATTTCAGAAGAAAAATAGTTTTTTTTTATCTCATATTTTAACAGATGTTTTGTTTCGTTTTTAATCGATCTTATATTAGTGGTTAGTTACCTAATTGATACAGCCCTCTTTACATTACTCCCGTACAACATCTCAGGGAGAAGGCAGTGGCTGAAAACCAGCGCTGTCCGGGGCTGACCCGGGTCAGCACCAGCTGAGCCACTACCTTTTGCCTTATTTTATAATATATTTTAAGTCTTACTTTGTTTAAGTTGTTTTTGATGAGGCAATAAAATTCTTTTTATTCTTATTCTTACTGTGAATATTTCAAGTGTCTACCTGTTACGTTATCAATATCGAAAAAACTGTATGGGAGCCCCATTAAATATTTATTTTATTCTATTTTTTTAGTATTTGTTGTTATAGGGGCAACAAAAATACATCATCTGTGAAAATTTCAACTGTCTACTATCATGGTTCATGAGATGCAGCCTGGTGACACGAACGGACGGCCAGCGGATTCTCAGTAATAGGATCAGTTAATAAAAAAATACTTGTTGAAATTAGTTCACAGGAAGCTGTCTAACAAAAAAGAACAGTCTATTTTGAGAACGGCAAACCTTAGTGGTAAACTTCAAATTCTATTTAAACAAACTGTTGTCTGACTTTATCTGCATCCATTTATTTTTCCTTATTATAAGCGAAATTTAACTCCTTGATGACATGTTTTGAAATGGACCCCTAATAAAGTATTTTAACTACCTACTAGCAAGCACTACAATACTTCTAGACTAGTCATAGCAAAACATTTGTTTCAATTACTTGTTAACAATAAATGTGTAATGGTATTTGACCAAAACATCTACAATGATGTTTCTCTTTTGTGAATTCAGATGTTTATATTTTTTGTAATAATTAAGCACACTATTTCCGTGTGGGGATGATTGAAGAATTGTCTTTAAGTCAAAGTCAGGCAGTGAAAATCTGCTGAGTATATTTAAGTAGGTGTCCAAATCTATTGTGATGTCTGTCAGAACATTAGACTGATTCTGATCTGCTTGCATCAGTTCTGGGCAGTTAGCTGCAATAATTGTTAAATCTTCATTTAATGAAGATGCCGTTTCAGTTTCTGAAACAGAGTCCAAGTGTTCGTGTATTTTACTTCTTAACTTTATTCTGTGGCCAATGTGAGGGCAAAGTTCTTTCAAATATGTTTCATTTGATATCAAAATTTTAAATTGTGCCTTGGTAATGTCATTCTCTGAAAAAAAGAAAGTAAGTTGAGCTTAGAGTAAATTTAACTTTCTATTGTTTCCTGTCCTTTAGCTCCCAAAAAAATGTTTGTGTTCAGATAACAATGATTGGTCTCCTACCTCGTTCCTACAGATAACAATGTAGGAACGAGGATGAATAATTTTGACAGTGAATAATAATGAAATTTTTTTTTTCCCTGGACATTAGTTGTTGACTAATTAATGTAGTGATTCCTTCTCAGTAATTTAAAATTAACCTAGACAGCTGTGCCTATCAGTCAATGTAAAGAGGAATCTCTACGGTACCTCCTTAGGTTAGTTTATTTTTTATTTCAGTATTTTTCTAACTTTATGCTATAAGTAACTAGGTTACTTATAGCATAAAGTTAACGCCTTTATTATCATTCTACTTTTATTTTTAATGCACTAACCCGTGCTAAGGACAAATTTAAAAACCTATTTAGAGGCTAAAAATTTCACCCATGCCGGGATTCGAACCCGCAACCTCTGGCTATCCGTGCCAGCGCTCTACCAATTGAGCCAATGGGCGACTCACGGCATCAGTGAAATTTCGAACCTCTTTACACTATTCTCTGTATTACGTACAGGCAGCGACAGCTGGCTTAAGCAAATTGCATTAGTCGGGGCAGATGTAAGTGATGCAATTTGCTTAAACTGAAATTATAAATAATAAAGTTATCTATAATTTCAGTTTTAATTTTTGTGCTTTTTCAATTTTTTGCTAAATTAGTGCAAATTTTAAATAGCCTATGGCCTTATACGCACTAGCGATTGACCGCCTAGGCGGTTCGTTTGAGCGGTCCAACCGCTTAACGCGGTTTCATCGCGGCTGACCGCTATGGCGGCCAATCGCGAAAAAACCGCGATGATAACGCGTTAAGCGGTTGGACCAGAGCGGCCCGCGTACCTCATAAACAAAATGGACGCCGTCGAGATAGCTTGTGTTATTTATTATTACTCCCGAAAACAACAAAAGAAAAATAAAAAAAGATACTGGATTCATCCTTTACTAGAAACACGTAATGAATTTGGCCAGTTCGCAAGTTGTTTTCAAGAACTGAAGAAGCACCAAGATAAATTCTTTGGCTATGTTAGAATGAGTGTTTCGTCATTTGAAGAATTACTAACAGTTTTATATGTCACCATCAAAGGACAAGATACTAAATTTCGTGACTGTATCCAACCCGAAGAGAAATTAGTTATAACGTTAAGGTATGTATTTTAAATAAAAAATGTTTTTGCTAGCTATTATGTTTTAATTTGAATCGCAATGTGTATTCATAACCACAAAGAACAATAAAAGTAGGAAACTATAACTATTACTGAGAATTATTATCATTAAAAAGATCTAAATAATCAGATTCTTGAGACATATGTGTATTCTGTGAATATGTTGATTCAGGAGAAGTTACAGATTCTCCTTCATTCCATGTTCCACGATGTGTAGGTGGAACTGAGGGCGGTGGTGGTGGGTTATTATTTCTAGCAAATGCTGGTGTCTGATATCCTTGATGTGGCCCTTGGTTGTAGTTAAATGGTCGCACGTAATCCCAAGTAGAGTTGTATCCAGACGTTTGGTCTTCAGTAATGACTTGCATTATTTTAGCTTTTGTACGTAGGCGTATATGTTCAGGCACTTTTTTTATTTCACTAACCAACGACAAAAAGAACAGTCTATCTTCATCTTCTTCGGCCTTTCTGAACTCGACATTCTTATTTAAGACGTTAATCAATTCAACTCCTATATCATCTTCTTTTTTTTCTTTTTATTTCGTTTTGGCGGTGGTGGTATGACTGGGTCAGTGACATTTTCTGTTTCATTTCCATCATTTTCTTGCCTTGGCATATTTGAATCAGTTTCATTGATGGATACTGTGTCTTTCAAAAACATTAAATTATTGTAAAATATGTATTGAGTCTTTTTCTTAGCTGCTGACCCACTCCTGCTAACATTGTCCTTTAGAGCTTTCACAAAATTATCCCTGATGTTTTTCCATTTTTTTTGTAATTCTTTTCCTAGAACAATACAACAAACAAGTTAATAATATAGTCATAAAGTAATAGAAGTATAATATAGGTACATATCTAAATTGAATTAAATAATGCATGTAGTAATTATAAAATTTTTGTTTCAGATATTTTGCAACAGGTTGTACATTTGCGGAACTACATTATACATTCAAAATTGGAGTAAGCACTGTAGCAGAAATCGTACGAGAAGTTTGTTTTGCAATTTGGTTTTGTCTGAAAGATATTTGTTTGCCTCAACCAAAAAAAGACGCTTGGAAAAAAATTGCGAATGATTTTTTTCAAAGAGCTAATTTTCCTAACTGCTTAGGTGCTGTCGATGGCAAGCACATACGATGTATAGCACCTAATAACAGTGGCTCAATGTGCTTTAATTATAAAAGTTTTTTCTCTTTGGTTTTATTAGCAGTATGCGACAGTAATTTCAAATTTGTTATGGTTGATATTGGAGCTTTTGGTAAATTCAGTGACTCGTCAATATTTCAAAATTCTGTTTTCTACGAAAGAATGCAAAAAAACCAATTGGATATTCCAGAGCCACAGCCTATTTCACAAAACAGCGAGACATGTATGCCATACGTTTTTGTAGGCGACGAGGCATTTGCATTATCTACGAATATGATGCGCCCATACGCAAAAAAAGATTTGGATGAAACTAAAAGAACGTTCAATTACAGGCTTTCTAGAGCAAGAAGATATGTAGAATGCAGTTTTGGAATTTATGCAAACAAGTGGCGTATATTTCATAGACCTCTAAATGTTCACTTTGATCTAGCAAAAGATATTATAAAAGCTACTTGTGTACTACATAATTTTGTAAGAGACCGAGATGGTTATTGTTACGACGACTCACTCAGTTGCCCTTTGACAGAAAACTTAACACTGTTAGGGTTAAGAAGGAACGCTAAAACTGCGTTGAGATACAGAGAATTGTTTGCCCAATATTTTATGACTGATGGGAAATTAGAATGGCAAAGAAATATGATTTAATTGAAAATAGACGTATTTATTATGTTTTAAGATGTTGAATGTATGTGTAGTTTCGTTTATATAAATATAATAATAATAATTATAATAAATACTTACCAAGACTTCTTTTTTCCTCTGTTGTCATCTCATCTTTTCCAAAAATGTCTACTAATTCTTCCCATTGTTTCCGTTTTAAATCTCTATTCCTATATATTGCTCCTTGACAATTCCAAATTGATTCTCGTTGTTGAATTTCAACAATGAATTTCTCTGTGTCGAAGTTCATGACTGCGACTCACGTACTTAACCCATCGGCGGCTCGCCGCAAACTGAAATCGCAAGTGCGTACAAGCAAGATGGCGGCTAGCCGCGGAGCGGGCCGCAGCTCTCCATTCAACCGCCGCGGTTGAAACTTTGCGGCGGTCAAGTGCGTACAATCACAGGCGGTTGCATATTAAACTGGGAAAGCGGCAGACCGCGCGGTTAGCCGCCCCCGCGGTTGACCGCTAGTGCGCAAGGGGCCTATGACATTCGCGCAAACATATTTACTTCATTTTGGGTTCCGCCGCCGTAGTCGGATAAAAATGACAAATTCTTTTATTCCAGATTTCAAATGTCTTGTGTCAAGAACTTTGTTACTGGATTAGCGTAGGTTATTTCCGTCGATAACCTAAGTAGGTATCTATTAAATTAAGCTCCCAAGACTGTCAAGGAGTTGTTACAAGCATTATTATTATTAGTAAATTATTTATTGCACAGAACACAATCATGTATGGTAGTACAAAGGTGTAACAAAGGCTCTAAAGGAATATTATGTAGTATGTACCTAATATTACAAAAATACAAATAATGTATTTGCGGAGAGGGGGACGCAACAAAGCTTCCACGTGGCAGATCTTGAGATTTTGCGGGCAACCTATGATACAAGAGGTAGCTATGGTGCTGTACCATAGGGCGTACCGTGGAACTCAATCCAAGAAACAATCTAAACATCTTGGTACCTACTGGCTACCAGAATTTAGTAAGCTTTGGTTGGTAGGTAAAGTTGGGGCTTAGAATGCCGGGCGAAGAGTAGGTACCTATACTGACGGCGCCTTACGCACCTTAAGAACCAAACCTAAGCATTTTGTCATCTAATAGGTACGTACAATAGTTTAGTTTCGAGACGTGAACATTCTCAAAATGGGTCTTACTTACTTTTAAAATTCTCAACGACTTCTGGCGGCACATCCCACGCTGCTAATATTTTTTCTATTCCGTCGCCACTGTGATCTTCGTCGTAGTCCATTACTTGTCGGTGTCTCGTAACTATTTAGGTAGCACAAAGAGAATGTAAGCACAATATCATGATTATCAAGCGTCCAACCGGTCAGTTAAATTTAAATGCTCGATCGACGCGTGCGGAACGGGGCGGCGCGCCGCCGCGGCGGCGGCGTCGCGCCGCATATGAGCAAAGCATATGAATGTTGCCAGTGTTCGAATTGAATTTCCCATTTAGCATACTATTGGTACGGACGGACGCGAAGTCCTCGAATAATAAAAAAATATGTAGGTATTAATATTGATAGAAGAATGAAAAATAGTAGATTGTTCACCAAGGAAACAATAACATTTTATTGCGTCGAGGTTGTGAAATAAAATCCAGAGCGAACTCAGGCGGTTCTTGCATTAAAGCCCGAGCGAAACGAAAGCTTTAACTAAGAATCGATGAAGGAGCGAGGGATTCAAAACTACCGAGACCAAAAATGATTTGCGCCCATGTAGAACACTCTACTTTTCACTACCATCTGAGAGGAATGAAATAAAAGATACCACTTACATACCACTCAAATGTAACTGTCGTTTTATATAATCTGATGTTAAGAAGACACTATCATCATCGCTTGACGATGTTTTTCCGAGAAAACAAGTGAAATTAGGCAAAAAAACCCGCTAAACCTAATGATTTAAAAAAAAAAAAAAAACTTGCGTTCCAATTTCAAATATTTCACAATTAGGTACTTAAAAGTTTTGCAGCAAAGAGTTTAGAAGTTCAGTAAGTAGTACATAAAGGTGAATAGGTAGATAAAAACCCAATTTTGAGTCTATTTACTTTGATGCATCTTAGCTTGAACAACAATAGCGTGTTTTGGGTCCTAAATTTGGGCATCAAAATGCATATTTCGAGCAGATGGAGTGAAAAATATATGAATGACTGGCCCTAATTTAAGACCATAGGCTCACTACTGAGTAGACTAGCCTGAGCTGTTTATGATATTTTATCAACAAATTATTTCAATCGAGACTGACGGCTGCAAACGGCCCCTTTTTTGCGTAGAATAAAACCTCAACATAACTTTTTAGGGTACTTACCTTATGATGCAATATTGTAAGATTGTGGATGTAGGAAGATTTTTCAGATAAAGGGCAAATTTTCTGAGTCTCTCCCCTTTTCCCGGCTAAACGGCTGATTGTAGAAACGTGAAAAAATTCCGGTCAGTAGCAATAAAATTATAATGAACTTAAATGGAAAACTATCACATCTAAGTAGGTTAGGTAGTCTTTACAAGTTAGCGAGTTATGCGAACAACTTATAAAAGCAAAAATTCGTACAAAACCCATTGAAAATTAGATTAAAAAATATTCCATTCTACGAAGCCCTATATTGCGCGTGGCCCGATACACACTTGGCTTTATTTTTATAGATTGTATTTGTATGGTTCTTATAATTATGTTATAATCACACAAATTTTGTAGTTTAGTTAAGATTCCTTTGTGATCCACGTTTTTGCAAATTTCCGGGTGAAATAATTATACTAGCAACTTTGTTAAAAGTAAAATTTATACTGAATCATGATTCTTAAAACAAGATTCATGACTTTTGATGCAAGATTCATAAATATTGATGCATTATCGATGAATTTTGATCAAATCAATAAATTTGATACTAATTTTATGATTAGATTTTTTTTTCTTCTTGATCAGACAGTCTATATAAGAAGATAGAAGAAATAATTCGTCCTCGATGCAAAATGTCTAAAATGAATGTTTCTAGAGCAAACTACCTACTTACCTAAGCTGTAAATTGCCTAGAGAATAATTATAACGTCTACCAAGCAAAAAATTGCAATTTAGGTATAAAATGCAATAGTTCCAATCGGCAAACTACATCAAAAGAAATACCTGAAGAAATAATATTTTATTTAAATTAACTAATTGTTTACGTTGAAAAATACAAACTGCACAAATTATTCACGATAAAAGCGTGTGCTCGCGTGCACGGTACTAGCAAGATGGCCGGCCGGCCGGCGCGCGCGCGGGGTTCTGCGGGTTGCTAGCGGGCGAGAGGGGGGAGGGTGACATCGCTCACTGCACGCCGCTCACATCTCTCCTCTCCACTGCGCGTCGTCCGCGCACAGCTCACATCTCCGCTTCCATCGCGACATACAAATATTACACATCTCCGCACAGCGATCTCCACTGAAGCTGAGCGGAGAGGAGACGTGTCAATAACTCAATTCTATTGGTTGTTTAAAAAACATCTCCTCTCCGCTCGTCTCGTCTCCGCTTTGGTGGAGTCCCGGCCTAACCAAACAGATACAGTAACGAGGTTCTAGTGTGTACGCATTTTACAATTACGGTTCACGACGTCGCCGGAACGGTTTCATCGAGCGTACTCATTTTGCGAGCTGTAACTGTAACCAAACAGATACAATAACGAGGTTCTAGTGTGTACGGGGAGTAACGAACGGGGAGGCCTGCTCTGCTCTCAGTTTTGGTTTGTAAAGCCACGATGTCGGACGAAGTGTCTCTCGCTTGTGCAGCATACTTACCAGGTTCACTGTCCACAGACCATATGAGGTCTGTAGACGGATAGCTCTACACGTTCACAGTCCACATATGGTCTGCTTGCCGGTATAACTTCTAGGCTTTTTGGAGCTGTGGACGTAAGAGGATAATTGCGTATACTGGGCGGACTTGACAGGACATATCACTGAGAACCTAAAAAGTGCTGGGACATACGACAAAACCTTTTTTTTGAGTTTCATCTCACGAAACAGAATGTGTCAAAATTGGTCAGTATTTTTTTATTGCCTTAGGTATTTGTCAGTTATAATTGGTATAAGAAAAAATGAACACGAATATAAGTGAAAGTATTTATTGAGCAAAAAATCAAAGTTAGATACAATAGGTACTTATAGTAAAACATTATTTGTGAGCTGATCGGAAACACACCAAGCAATATGGTTTTTGGCAAATGTTGCATACTTGCGAAACACGTTTTGCTTTATTTGTGGCGACTTTTGGTATCTCTCCTAATGATCTGAGTTGATCGTAACAACCTGTGCACCTTCGCCTGGTAATTTTACCATCTTTTCTGTCCAATTGTTGGAGAAAATGCTGCATTGCTGAGGGCCGGACATTTTGCTGTTGTGATGAGCCTCCAGTTGAGTGTTGCTGTGGTGAAGCCGGCGGTAATTGGGGACCTGGTAAAGGTGCAGCTGGTAATTGTGCAGTATTTCCACTTATAAGTCTTTTCAGTACGTCTGTCTGTGCTTGCAAGAGGGTAAGTTTGTTTAGAGGGTTCATTTTTTTGTATATATATAAAGCGTTTGTAATGGCTACTCCAAACAACACATCCACCGCAATCTTCTTGTACCAGCTCAAAGACTTCCGGATTGGAGAATAATAACTCGCCAGTTCATCTGACAGATCGATGCCTTTTTTTCGGATGTTATACTCAAGAATCATATTTGGTTTCTGGCGTGCATTTCTTCCAGTAGTCATCGTCTCTACGTCGTCATGACACGTCGAAATCATCAAAACATCCCTTTTATCTTTCCATTTTAGAACTGATACGTTATTGCGCTGAGCAATCGATTTCTCGCCAATTTTCAGTTTTTTGTTTTTTACCAGTAATGGTAAATCTTTACGATTTTTACGTAAAGTGCCGCAAAGATCTGTTTTACGACGAATTAAGTATTCGGCCAAAGATATACTCGTGTACCAATTGTCTGCAACAATAATTCTTCCCTCATCCAAGAGTTCTTCGCACAACTCAACGATTACGCTTCCCGGTTTGTCCAAATTAGAAATTACAGGGTCCTGGCCTGTATAAACTTTGTACTTCCACGCATAACCGTCATCAGTCGTGGCCTTATAAATTTTTAGACCGTACTTGTGGGTTTTGTTTGAGTTGTACTGTCGTATCAGTAGTCGCCCTTGAAACGGAACCATAGACTCGTCGACGACAATACAGTCTTTTGGAGTAAGGAGTTTTCTGCAATTCTTCATTACCATCTCTATAATTGATCTAACTTTATATAGTCGATCATTTGTGTCCCTCTCCGCCGTATTATCTACAAAATGCCAGCACCACAAAATTGCGGTTAAACGATTGTAGGACATATTTATCATGTGCATAAGTGGATGGTAATATATTGGGTCTCGTTTCCAGTAACTTTCCAATGTCGGAAATCGGATTATGCCAGTCAACAAGTAAATGCCAAGAAACTTTTCTATGTCTTCTTTGTTTACGGCTTTCCATCGAGTCAATCGACCAAGTGTACCTGTAGCAGCAGAGATCATCTGGGCAGCGTACAAGTTAGTCTGTTGTACCATCAATTCTACGACGTCATCATCTAGCAAAAGTCGAAAGATCATAGAAATATCAGCATTTTCAGGTATGTGTTCAGTATGTATAAAGTCGCCTACAGTAAAATCTTGGCGATTCAGTGGCCGGATCTCGTAGTTCCAACCGTTCTGCTCATCAATTTCTTTCATTTTTTCTTCTGTAAGTTTAGTACTTGGAGGAGCTCTTACACGAGAAGTACTTGGAGGAGCTCTTGCTCGAGAAGTACTTGGAGAAGGTGTTGAACCAGAAGCTGTATTTGATCGATTGCCTCGTAAAGATTGCAGGGGAACTTCAACAGAGTTGTCATCAGAAGAATTACGAAGTGTCGCTGTATTTTCAATAACTTCATCATCAGAATGTGATCGTAATGGTTGAACAGATGGCAGATCCTGAACAAGACTGTCATCCAAGTTTACCTGGTGCTCTAATCCTATGTCGGTATCACTTGGCATAAAATCGGGGTCTGCCACACTATCGTCATCATCAAAGTAATTCACTCACTTTCCAATGACGAATCTTCTTCTTCTTCTTCGTAGTCACTTTCCTCCAACATTCTTCTCAACTCTTCATCGGTATATTGCCGTCTGCCACTCATTTTTCATAAAAAATGTAACAAAACAACACAAAAAAAATATTTTTGCACCAACCGACGAAAAAACGACCAAATAGTGACATGACGTCAAAATGGGAGTGAGTGAATGAACTTTCTCCGAGTGAAGAGTGAGGTACAATGTCAATCTGTCAATATTTAGTGTTGCCAGCTGCTATAAATAGTTAAAAAAAGAAAAAATCAGGTGTACCACATATGGTCTGCGGACTCACGAAGCCTTTTTTTTCTTTTTTTGCCCAAGACGTCCACAGACCGTATATGGTCTGCAATAAAAAAAACCACCATCTAACTATTTAAACATTTTTTCTAACATGTAGGCTTTCATTTGAACCTCAAAGGAAACTGTTTGAACAGTAAAACAAGAAAGGAGGACTGTAATCTTCTCTGATAAGATAGGTGCAGGGTTAGGTCCTTTGTTGAATGACAGGCTGACACAGAATGTGCTGAATAAATGCTATCCCCATTCAATTTTTACTGACATTGTTAAAGAGCTGTTTAAAAGCCCAATACCGAACGACACAACCTACATATTATTAGTAGGAAATAGCCAAGGTGTTAAAAAGACTGATATAAACAATATATTTGAATTATATGGTCAAGCTAAAGATGTCCAACCGTGGATGGGAAAATTAGTGTTTTGCGCTTTCCCATATTCTCAGTCCCTGTCAGCAAAAGAAAATAATGACATCCATAGCTTGAACATACACATTCACCATTTGACATGTCGTCATAGTGACATATCATTTTTTGATCTTAACAAATTTGTTAAGAATTACTTTTTGACGCGAGATACTGTGTACCTCACGAAAAATAGTCGACGTAAGTTAGCTACTTTGTTAGCTTACAATATTTTTGACTCTGTGGTTATAGGAATTATAACACAAACTGATAGGAATGACAACCGTGTTACTAGTATTAGTAATAATTCAACAGCGGGCTCAAACACACTGTCAGTGGCTTTAAACTGCCATCGCAGACAAAGGAAAACCCTAAGTTAGGTATCAATTTAGTTGCACAAAATATACAGGGTTTTTCCGGCAAAGACAATTTAATTGAACTATTTTTAGCAGATTTCAATGTAGATATTTTGTGTTTAACAGAACATTGGCTGAAACATTCTGAAATGTCATTTACTTTAAAAGACTATTTAGCAGCAAGCACTTTCAACCGACAACACTCAATAAGAGGAGGTTCAATGATCTTTGTCAAAAGTAGTTTGGAAATGAAAGAAAGAAAAGATATTGTCAGTCTATCTGTTGAACGTTTAATTGAGATATCGTGTGTGGAATTGGATAGGTATATAGTTATGTGTGTTTATAGGCCGCCACAATCAACTTATAATGAATTTGAATTACTTATGGAGGATGCCTTAAAACGCCTATTCAGTACTACGAAGAGCATAGTGGTGTGTGGGGACTTCAATATAGATTTCTTAGTTCAAGGTCCACTTAAAACTAAACTCGAAAGCCTTTTCAGGTCATATAATTTAGATAATTTATTTACAGAACCCACTAGAACAACTGCTACTAGCGCTACCTGCATAGATAATGTCTTTTGCAATTGTGAATATTTAGATAAAGAAGTCATACATAAATTACAGTCGGACCATAGCGGGCTATGGGTAGTCCTACAGTACTGGAAGCAAAAAAAATGCAATGAATTAAATTGTAGGCCAATAACAGAGAAAAAAATTGAATTATTTAAAAGAAATATAAATATAAAGTTAAATTCGTTGAATTTCGATAGCAATGATCCGAATACGTTATATCAAGTATTGTTTTCAACCATATCAAAAGAATTTGAACATGTTTTTAACGTAAAAAAAATTACAGAGTTAAAAAGCGGGTTTTCAGAATGGGCAACGCCAGGTATATATAGAAGTAGGAAAAGGCTTTATGAATTGTATGAAGAAAAACAATTCAATCACGATCCGACGTTCAAAGAGTACGTAAAAAAATATTCAAAAACTTTTAGACAAACTTGTTTAACAGCCAAATCGATTAGTATAAGTAAAAAAATTATGGTGTCTACTAATAAAATAAAAACAGTCTGGCAAGTAATTAACAAAGAAACAGGTAAAACGAGACCTAAGGACCAGGGATTTGCGTTGAAGATCGAAGGTAAGTTGGTTAATTCGAAGAAGGACATAGCAGAAATATTTCAAACTTTTTTTAAAAACATGCCACTGCATATAACGGCTAGCTTAAATTCTTCCTCCCAAATAGCCGATACCTTACTTTTGGAAAGTACAAATCCATGTAAAGTTGACTTCCAATTCTCCCATATAACTACCTTAACTATTGTCAAAACATTTAAAGAGTTAAACTTAAAAAAGACTGAAGATTTGTGGGGGTTATCGGTTAAATTAATATCCACTGTAATCAATATTCTAGCACCTTACCTTGCTTTGATTTTTAATAAATGTGTTGACCAGGGAACCTTTCGCAATCTATTAAAGTTAAGTAAAATCGTACCCTTGTTTAAATCTGGTGATAGTGAAGATCCAAATAATTTCAGACCTATAGCAATACTGCCGGTGCTAAGTAAAGTTTTTGAGAAAGTAATATTACATCAATTGCAAACTCATTTTAGTATAAATAAGCTCTTCCATAAGAAACAGTTCGGGTTTACAAAAGGCCGCTCAACGACGGAAGCAGGCATAGCGTTAGTAAAGCATATCTTTGAGGCGTGGGAGGAGTCGCAGGATGCCATTGGGGTTTTCTGTGACCTTTCTAAGGCGTTTGACTGCGTTGACCACGAAACACTTCTCATAAAATTGCACCGATATGGTTTAAGTAATAAATCACTAAGTCTTCTTCGATCTTACTTAACAGACAGAATTGTAAAGGTTGATATTAATAGAGTTAAATCCTCGGGTTCTGATGTAAAAGTAGGAGTCCCTTTGAGGGACTCCTACTTTTAAGGTTCTATACTGGGTCAGTTCCTTTTTTTGGTATATATAAATGATTTGCCCTACCTAGTAGAAAAGCTTTCGCAGATAGTGTTGTTTGCAGATGATACTTCCTTAATTTTTAAAGTAAACAGAGGTATAAGTAATGTAGACGATGTAAACAATGCTTTATCTACTATTCTAAACTGGTTCACTATAAACAATCTGATGCTAAATGCAAAAAAGACAAAATGCATCAAATTCTCACTACCCAATGTTAAAAATGTTGACACGAGTTTAAAAATATCTGGTGAGAGGCTAGAGCTGGTAGAGTCCACGCTTTTTTTAGGCATAACGATAGACTCAAAACTTCAATGGGGTCAGCATATTGGAAAACTGTCGGGTCGGTTGAGTTCAGCAGTGTTTGCAGTCAGAAAAATTAGACAACTTACAGACGTGTCGACGGCGAGGCTGGTCTATTTTAGTTATTTTTACAGCGTCATGTCGTATGGTTTGTTATTATGGGGACGGGCAGCAGATATAGAAACCATATTTGTCTTGCAAAAAAGAGCAATAAGAGCTA
This sequence comes from Yponomeuta sedellus, assembly GCA_934045075.1. Classification (NCBI taxonomy): domain Eukaryota; kingdom Metazoa; phylum Arthropoda; class Insecta; order Lepidoptera; family Yponomeutidae; genus Yponomeuta; species Yponomeuta sedellus. The sequence goes on along the minus strand of OW203736.1, from coordinate 3,372,442 downwards.
TTTACAACTTAAACAGTAGAGAATCGCTAAGGGAGCGCTTTAAAGAAATCTAAGGCATTCTTACACTGGCTTGTACTGTATGTAGACCGTTAGACGTAATCATTGTTATTGTGGGTAGGCGGTGCTTGACAAATAAATCAGTCTTCGTCCAACCGTCTTGTGTTTTACTACATGGTGACAGCGGTGTTACAAATCAGTACAAATTACAGATTTCAGCGTGCGAATTTCAGTGATTATTGGCTTGTTTCAATTGTCATCAACCATAAATAATAGAACACGCGCGTCCTCCGGCGGAACTATGTCTGGAAGGTGGACCGGCAAGTCGGGCTGACGCGTGGCGCAGGTGGTTGAAACAATTTAACGTGTTCCTGAAGGCATCAGGAGTAACCAAAGAACCAAGTGATGTGCAGGCTAGTCTACTTATAAACCTGATCGGGCCCGAGGGGTACAACATTTTCTCAACGTTGAGGTTTGCTAAAGAAGAGGATCGCGACAATATTGTCAAGGTCATCGAGAAATTTAACGAATACTTCGGCACTAAGACAAACACAACTATTGTGCGTTTTAAATTCTTTACGAGAAATCAGGAAAGTGGAGAATGTATTGACGAGTACGTGACGGCCTTGAGAATACTGAGTCAGCAGTGCGAGTTCGAACATTTGGAGGACGGTTTGCTGCGGGATCGTATCGTGTGCGGCGTGATAGACGTCGCGGTCCGCGATAGATTGCTCAGGACGGAAGACCTGACCCTAGAAAAGGCAGTTAAGATATGTCAGGCGAAGGAAATATCTAACGACGAAGGCCGGCAAATAGAAGGGGTGAAAAGTGAACGGAAGATGTCAGTGGATGCAGTGTGGAGCGGCAGGCGACGCGGTGACCGAGCTGGTCCCGGGCGCGCCGGGCTTGCCTCCGAACGCGGCACGCGACGCGGCGGTGGCGGTCGGGCGGCGCCGGCGGTGGCGGCTTCACGACGTGGCCGGCGGTGCGGGCCTGCGCTGCGTGCGGTGACGTGCGCTGCGAGTCTGACGCCCGCTGTCCGGCAAGGCGGGTCAAGTGTTTTGTGTGTGGCGGAAAGGGTCATTACAAGAAAATGTGTAGTGCGCGCCGACCAAATCGAGTGTACGAGTTCAAATTCAAATTCAAATTGTTTATTTCACAACAAAGTTTACAAAATAATACACGGGCTGGACCCTCCTAGTAAGTATAGAAATACCTGTGTCAGGAGGGCCCGCTCTTCCACAAATATTTAATTATTAAATAAATTTAAAGTGACCTATTAGATAATTACATGCAGTCTTTGTGTGTGTGTGTGTGTGTGTGTGTGTGTGTGTGTGAGGGTGTGTGAGGGTGTGTGAGGGTGTGTTTGTCTGTGTATGGGGGTGTGCGTGTACGTGCGTGAACGTGTGTGTGTGTGTGTGAGTGAGTGTGTGTTTGAAAGTTTTACATTTGTTGCATCCTATACAAGATATTTTAATAAATGTTCTACCTCATCATAACTTAAACCTTTAACCCATTCAGTCAAAACATTTTTACACTCGTAGCATGTTTTTGGGTATATGTCTAATTTTTTGTTAATTATGTTATACAAATGTGCAGATTGTTTTACGATTTGGCAACTAGCAAAAGTAGTCTTAGTACGAACCATACGTGCGACTTTACCATTTCTCTTCTTTTTATAGGTATTTATATCAAATGGCAGGGACTTATGAAGTCTCAGAATTGTACGTAGAATATATAAACGTCTGACAGAAAGCATGTCACAAATGGCATAAAGAGATGTCGTAGGGAATCGATATGGTTTAAATAACATAGTTTTTAGTAAGGCACGTTGTGCTCTTTCTAGTTCTATAAGTTTTGTCTTTGAAGCCCCACCCCAAACCGGAATGCAATAGGTTAGTATTGATTGGGCTAGTGCGGTATATATTTTACATGTTAGTTCCTTATTTGCTACGTGGCGCAAGATCTTAAAAACCCAAATCATTTTTCTTATCCTAGTTGCCAAAAGATCTATATGTGCATGCCATGATAACCTTTGGTCAATCATGACACCTAAATATTTGACAGCAGGTACCCTAGTTAATGTGGGGCATTCACAGTTATTGCAATTAGGGTTTTCGCAGCTATGAATTGTTAGGCCAAGGCTACTGTCTGGCTGTCCACGGCTGTTGATCGAGAAACAAATGTAATTAGTCTTGCTGGTATTTAGGGTTAAAAGGTTAGTTTCGAGCCATCTAGCAACCTCGGCGAGTTCTGTTTCAGCATGATTGTAAACGTCTCGCCAATTTGAATCTGTAAATACTACCGCTGTGTCATCTGCGTATGAGAAGATCTGACCATGACAGATATTGAGACTACCCAAATCATAAAGGTAGATCAGGAAGAGGGTCGGACCAAGGATACTTCCCTGCGGAACGCCAAAAGATATGTAATCGTAGTCACTGAGGTCACTTCCTATTTTGACACTTTGTTGCCGCTCACACATGTAATCATGAAATATTTTCAGTGGGACACCTCTAATTCCTACAAGTTCGAGTTTCCTGATCATAATAGGAACAGCCACAGTATCGAATGCCTTTTTGAGATCTAAAAATACAGTGAGGCATTTTTTTCCTCTATCCAAATTGTCAACTATCACAGAGCTCAGTGCAGCAACAGCGTCCTCTGTACATATACCTGGTCTGAACCCAAACTGTGAGTTAGGCAGGATATCAAAATCTTCTAAATATTTGACTAATCTATTGTTTAGTAATTTTTCTATAATTTTTGAAATCGCTGGCAACACTGAAATCGGCCTGTAATTATTTATGTCTTGCCTATCTTCTCCACCCTTAAAAACAGGTGTAACAATTGATTTTTTTAAAAGTGCAGGAAAAACGCCTCTTTCAAAACATAAATTTGCTAAATGACTAATTAAAGGCACTAATATTTGTTTTGCCAACTTCAGAAACTTGGTTGTGATTTTATCCCACCCCGGAGCACTGTCAGATTTAAGGCTCATTAGGATGCTATGAACCTCTTCAGGGAAAGTTTCCAATAGAACAAATGAGGAACTCTGATTATTATTTATAGAATTACCTTTAGCAACTGTCGAATTTCCGTTGTAGCCCTTTTTTATGCCTTCTGCTAGAGTTTTTCCGATGTTACTGAAATATTTATTAATTTTATTCGTTGATTCTGTCGAAGTCGCACATGTATTTAGTAAAATTGTATTATCGGATTTACTACTAGTTAGGTTAGTGATATCTTTGATATTTCTCCAAAGGCGTCTAGAATTTTTTGTAGAATCTAAAAGTTTTTGCCTGTCGTACGTTCTTTTCAATTTTTTGACTAGTTTATTACAATAATTTCTATATCTCTTAAATGTTAGCGCAAGTATTTCATTGTTTGGATCACATTTTAGTTCTTTTTGCATTTTGTTCCTATTTTTAATGCATCTTAAGATTCCAGGAGTTATCCAGGGTTTGATAATTCTTTTATTTTTAGGAATTGTTACAATAGTTGTATTTTCTTCAATAACTTCCGAAATGTTACCAATTAGTTCACTAGTTATTAAGTAAGGGTCTTCACTGGTCAGTAAGTAAGATAAGTCCTTTTTGCTCATAGACTCGACAGCTTTTTGGTAGTTGGTTACGGTTTTTTTTCTTTCGCAGACATATTTATGTTTTGAATAAGTGAGATTAAGAAGTACCATAAGATGATCTGTAATACTAGTATTTAATACTGCAATTTTTGCCTGACATGTTTGTCTGTTAATTTTAAGAAAAAAGTGATCTAGGCAGTTTTCTTTTCTAGTGGGATAATAATGACCTGAGAATAATCCATGCATAGCAAGCATATTAAGGTAGTTGGACCGATTGTTGTGGTCGTAACTTTGATTTACTGTAGAAATAATATTTATATTTAAGTCACCGGTAAGAACAACATTTTTATTCCTATTTAATGTACTTAGATGTAAGTTCAAAGAGTTTATAAAATTATCTGCATTTGAATTAGATGGAGAGCGATATATTCCTAAAATAATAACACTACCAATCTTAATTTGTAAACACGAAGCATGTACTAACCTTATTTCCCTGACGGTAGCAGTTAGGGATCTCTTTACGTATGCCACAACTCCATCATTTTGATTCAAATGATATTTTGTGGCAAACGGGGTATAATTTTTGAGACTAGGAATTGGCTTATCTGGGTTAATACGACATTTCGTCAAAAGCAGTACATCAGCACATAATTTCAGGCTTGAAAGAGTCACTTCTAAATCATTAATGTTTCCATAAATACTCCTTATATTTTGTGTTATTACTGTCAAACCCTTGTCTTTATAAGCTATGTGTGTGCTCAGGTTTTCAATATTACATTGAAAAGCTTGCGCTACTTCAGAGTTGTCTATCTCGTTTAAGGTTTCGAGTGGCCTATCCATCATAAAGTGTAGTGGAAAACCAGCCATACTTTTCAAAAAATTGCTGAAAATTAGTTTTAAGTTTGTCATAGTATAATAAGTTTATGTTTTTTATTATTGAGAGTAAAATCAGTTTCTTTTCATAAATTACATGAGTGTAGGTTGAGATTAAATTGTAAGTAGGGTAAGAGATTGTGTGTGTGTATTTATGTATGTAAGGATTTAATTGGATGAATTTTTTTATTAGCGAATCATGGAGTGTATAAGTTGTTTGTTTTGTATGAATGTACAAAAGGGCTTTAAAAGTATATAAGAAGTATAGCAGTAGCATCACCTTAGTAACAAAACAGTAACCTTTATGAAGAAATACCTTATTGGCTAAGCTGATGAGCCTGCGATTCACTGGTGATTTCAACGTACGGTGAGTTGTCGTCTCTTCTGAGGTAAATCTTGCCAAATGAGGTCCAGCAATATTTATATTGCTTCGTTTTGGTCAAGTCCCGAGCGAGAAAAAATAGCCGGGATCCCTTAGCGGTCAGCTGTTCTGACACAAAGATCGGAGTGTCTTCTGAGGTCCGTAAGCCTAGGTGTTTTGCACATAGCTTGCTTTTGTTCTTATAGTTAAATTCTTTGCATTTTTTTAAAAGCTCGCTTCTCTGGAGGGTCGACGAAATTTCAACGACGACTGGTGTATTTGGGGACTTGTCCTTTTTTCCACGAACTCGGTAGATGTCTTTAATATCAGTTTTGTTGAAGTCAAGTCCCACACTGTTTGTAAGACACGTCACCATTTCCACGAGATCCTCCTTTCGCTCTCCTTCGCGTTTAGGAATATTTTTTATTTCAAAGTTGGTTTTGCGGTTGTTTCTTTGAAAATCTTCTATTTTGCTTTCAAGGGAAGCAATGCGTAGGCGGTCCTCTTTTGAACGGGTTTCCAATTTCTCAATTTTCTTCCTTAGTTCTTCGTTCTGAGCAGTGAGCAGTGCAATGCTATTCTCAGTGTTAATATTAGATGCTCGTATGTCTTTCTGAATTTCAGTGATGCCTTCCAGCTTCAATTCATGAGTTGCAAACAAATTCATAATCATCTCCTTTACTTCCTCCTTGAATAAACTTAGTTCTTGTTTAAGATCTTCATTATAGTCTCCTTCCCTCCGTCTTTTATAGCGAGACAGCATGTAGTTCGTAGGAGTAGTATCGATCCTTTTTGTACTCAGTTCTGAGTCAGAAGCTGATTTGTCCACGAGACTATCCATTTTAAATACTTTGATTAAGTTTTGAGCGCAAAAATGTTCTTATTTACCGTGGTTAAACTGAGACGTCGTTATCAATTCCAGTTATCGTTGATCTCCGCCAACACGATAATCTACTGCACTTCGGGGTCTTTGTAATCTGGACGGTATCCACGCTTCGACGAGTCTTATCTTTTCCAGTTAGCGATGAGCTCGGCCACCACGCAGCCGACACACGGTTAAGTGTCTACATATACTGGACGATGCACACTATTCAAAGGCGATCTTTTGTTTGAATAAATTGAAGGTGATTTTAAAAATATTGTATTGTCGGACACTGGTCACACGTCTAATCGCTAGTAGCGGTCCGAGGGAAGAGGAGTTGAAGCAGGAAAGCGACTCTGACGATGAGATGTACCCCAGATAGCATTTTTTGGTCGCAAAATATTTGAGTCAGTAACAAATTGACAAAGTTCCGTTATTGTTTCGAAACAATGCGACTGTGTGCGTTTCGGTTTATATGTGTGGTATTAGTGTTTACACAGTTTTCCGGATAGTGTTTCAGTAACTCTTTGTAGTCGTTGTGTCGACAAAATATGTATGCATTTGTGACGACTTCAGTTTAGTTTACATGTGTTGTAACAGTGTCTACACAGTTTTCCGGATAGTGTTTCAGTAACTCTTTGTAGTCGATGAGTCAACACAATATGTACGGATTTGTGTCAACTTTATTTCATACATATTGCGTTGAGTTTTCAACAAGCGAACAATCAAAGATGAAATGTGTTGTAACGTAATGGCAACTTTGTTACTGGAATGATATTCATGTACACAAAGTTTCGTAATGTTACGTCATAATTCCAAAACAAAATGTTACCAAACAAGCATAAAAATATCAACCAGCTACACCTGGTTCTCAAATATATCGGAATTGTATGCCAATTAGGTACGAGTATGAGTAAGCAGCCGAAAAAACGTTATTTCCGGCACACATCGACTTACTACAGGAAAATCAACGATTTTGTAAGACGAAATCAAGATCCAATAAGTGAGTGCTTAATTTATAATATAATATATCGTACCTATCTAGATCATCTTTATCTTCTTAAAACATAATTTAATACAATTATTGTCTTGTAGTTATTTATTTTAATTTGAGGATATTTAGTCTAGTAAAAGTAAATATGTAGGTACTTACCTGGAATAAAGAAATTAAAAATTTTCACTTGAGCTGGGATTAGAACCCAGATCATTCGCCTATCTGGGGCGAGCACCTTACCAATTAGGCCACCCAAGCAGGTAGCAGATCCAGTGAAAATTCTTAATACCTACCTCATATCTACCGTCTTCCGAGACGTTGGCGCCATCTATTGTGAAGAAGACGTCTTCACAATCCCAAAGTTCTATCTTTGCAGATAGAAAATCTATGGAAACGATTTTGCCAGGCTTTATAAACTTTTTGTTGTTTCTAGAGGACTAACCCGTGCTAAGGATTGAATTTAGAAGAAATAAAGAAATTAAAAATTTAATAATTTAATTTAATTTTTATATTCTTTATTTCTTCTAAATTTAATCCTTAGCACGGGTTTGTGCTTTAAAAACAACAAAAAGGTACTTACCTGATTAAATTTACGTATTGTTTGGTTAAAAAACGTTTTATTAAATTTCAGGTAATGTATCTAATGCACGGTCTTCAGCATCTGACAGTCAAAATGATAATACAAATAATTCAGGATTAAACGACAAAATTTTGATACCTTCTAACGCCGTCGATGCAGCTTCTGTAAATCAAATAAATAATTCTGAATCAAGTGGTGCCGAATTTTCTGCCGATGACGGTTCCGATTCCAATACTTTTTCTGTAGAAACCGAAGATTTTGAAGCTGCACTGAGCAACGAGTCATCAGATACTGACGATAATGAACCTTCTATCAAAACAAAAGAAAAAATTCAGCAATGGGCAATTAAGCGTCAAGTTCCTCACACTGCCTTAAATGACTTACTTTCTATATTGCGAGAACATCCAAACTCAGATTTCAAATATTTTTTACCAAAAGACTCTAGGACTCTATTGAAAACGCCAAAGACAATCAATATAATACCCATGGGTTGTGGAAAATATTGGTATAACGGCTTAGAGAATTGTTTAAAGGAAATTTTGTCTCAAATGATGACAGAATTACCATCATGCATATCTTTGTCTTTCAACATAGACGGCTTGCCTATAGCAAAAAGTACAAAAAATGAATTTTGGCCGATTTTGGGTAAATTAGACGGGTTGGAAGTTGCCCCTTTAGTCATAGCAATATATTTTGGAAACACTAAACCGCCGTTGGAATTATTTTTGCGTCCATTTGTAAACGAGCTCGCAAATTTACTCCAAGATGGATTACTTATTCAAGAGAAAATCTTATCTATAAAAATTCGTTGCTTCATTTGTGACACACCGGCGAGATGCTTTATTAAAGGTGAGTTCTAAATCGTAATTATGAAAAACATTATTTGAGTTTCTTTTGCCTTGTATCTGGGCACTTACACATGAATCAATTAAAAGAAACTACATTTGCGAATATTTGTATAAATCAATCTTCTTTAACACTTGCTCAGCAGATGATATGTTTTGTACCTTCGTGGTTATTAACCGATTTACTTTTAATTTTCAGGTACTGTGGGATTTAACAGCTATCACGGGTGCATGAAATGTTCAGTAATCGGAGAGTACGACAGAAGAGGACGGCATATGAGTTTTCCTAGGACGGACATGCCTTTACGAAGTGACCATTCATTCGGAAATCAATTAGATCCAGATCACCACAAAGAAAAAAGTCCAATCGAAGATCTACCAATAGATCTTGTTCAGGATTTTACGATTGCAGATGCTCTACATTTATTGGATTTAGGAGTAATGAAGAGATGTTTATTGGGATGGACTAGTGGCAGTTACAATTTTCAAACAAAGTGGTCGGCACGAGAAATTCAAGATGTTTCCAGAAAATTAATGGAAGTTAAAACCACTACTCCGTCTGAAATACAGCAGGGAAGAATGAGAGAACTAGATACCCTTCACTTTTGGAAAGCTGCTGAATAAAAAAACTTTTTGCTATACTTTGGCCTAATAGTGCTAAAAGAACACTTATCATTTGAAATTTATCAACATTTTTTAACATTATTTTGTGCCACTACTATTTGTTATTCCAATGAATATGCATCTTACCGGCACATAGCTGCAAAGCTTTTTATTGATTACATAGAAAAATATGCAGAGATCTACGGTCGTGACTCTGTGAGCAGTAATATTCATAATTTATGCCATATTGTAAATGATGTTTCAAGGTTTGGGTCCCTACCTTCTCTTAGCGCATATCCATTCGAAAGCATGTTGTTTCGAATAAAAAACCTTTTACGAAAAGGCGATAAACCGCTAGAGCAAGTAGCAAAGCGCATTCAGGAAATGTCACATTTAAATTTCATTGATTGTAAATCTAAACAAGGATATCCTATTGTTAAAAATGAAATTATGTTGGAAACAGGCGAAAAAGTATTTACTACTGTAAAAATAAACGAAAATTACCACTTATCAAAACATTCAAAAAATAAATGGTTCTTAACTACTGATAATAATATTGTAGAGATGAAATTTGCAAGTTTCGATCAAGGAAACATACAAATCACCGGGGAAAGTATAAAAAACAAATGCAATTTTTTTGAACGACCGTTTAATTCTTCTCGTTTAAACATTTTTGCAACATCACTCCCTTACGAGCAAGAGGAATTAAAGAAATACAATTTAAAAGACGTCAAATGTAAACTTCTATCTATGATTTGTACTACAAAGATGGTATTTATTCCAATATTGTCAACATTAAGAAAGTAAATATTCAGTAGTACTAAATATTATATAGGCGCTAACCCGTAAACCTGTAAGAACTAGAAAAAATTGATTAAAAAAAAATATTTTCTTCTTTTTTCACAGTTTTTCTAGATTAACGGGGTAGCCCGTTAAGATTTAGTAGTACCAAATACTTACTTTCACTTTATAATAGTTTTGTTTATTTAAATAGTTTATTAGATAAGATTATCATAATATAGCAGATATATAGATACATATTAGCAAGAAAAACTGAAAATTCTAAACATTCACTTTTCTTAAAAATAGAAGATTTAAATCACATAGTATAATGATGCGTGTTTAAAGTGAAATATTCTTCCTTTAAAACGAATTCCTTAATTTAGACTAATTTTACGAATTTTAGACTGATATTGCGAAAATCTTTGCAGTACCTTTAGTTGCATTTCACATAAATGTTAAAAATAAACGTAACAAAAATTATTAAAAATGTTTCTAAAAATCAACATAATTTTTACCATACATGTTAAAAATAATAATTGTAACAAAAAATTTTAAAAATCTTTCTCGAAATCAACTTAAATGCTTCTCTAAACTTCCAAATTTGAAAGAAAAATATATTTTATAATTGAAATAACAGTAATACTCTAATCTGACTTAGGTAGCGAATGACAGTGTAGACATTTTTTTATTTTATTCGAGATAAAACGGATGGTAATTCTACTCCCAGTATAGTTCACATTGTGAATTTCCATCTGTTTTAACTCGAATAAAATTATATTGCTACACTAAACATAATTCCAATGATGTACGAGTAATGTCGGAGAACAGACAAGTAGCGTCACCTTTTATATTTTCTCAAAAACTTGAGATGTAAGCAAATTGTCAGAACTGATATTCATTATTTTAGTCTTATTCTGTCTGTCGATATTCTTGTTGTTTATTTTTATTTCAGAGAGTGTTGTAATTTTTATTGTGTCTGAGGGATCACCTGTAAAAAAAAATTTAAGTTAATTTGTGTTAAGTAAATGATGGATAGTACAAATGGCACTACTCTTTGAATAACATACCGATCTTGTTTTCCTTGTCAGCGGTCTCATCCTCCACATTTTTATCAGTATCTCCTTCATTAGTTTCGTCAGCTGAATTATGGATCGTTTCTGGATCCTCCTCATTCTCATCAGTAGCATTTTTTTCTTTGTTAGAAGTATTCTCTTTTTCTTTCTCAGAAGTAATAGTCTCCTTTTCATTATAATTAGTAGGTTCCTTATCATTCTTAGCAGTCATGCATTTTTGATCATTAGACGTGGTCTCGTTTATATTTTTAGCAGTAGTCTCCTTTTCGCTTTCAACTTTATTTTTCTTTGGGTGTGAAATTTTGTCTTGCAAACTACAACAAAATAGGAATAGTTTCGATGCATTATTTAATTATTGAACGACAGTATGTCATTGTGTCAGTTCCTTCTTCAAAGCAAATATATATTTTTAATATATCAAGCGTCTCTATTTATTTAACATATAGTTCTGAGTTTAATACAAGTATTTTTTATCTTTGATAGAAGGATCTATACTAACAAATAACTAAAAAGAAAATAGGTAGGTATAATAACTGTTCATACTTACGATTTCCGTTTGAGACGCTGGCCACTATGTTTAATGGCACTGTTTTGTAAAAACATGTCGGCATCTTTTGCAGAGCAAGAGCTGTCCGCTAATTTGACAATTTTATAAAACAAATGTCTTATTTTGATGAATTTTAATAGGGGTACTTTTTGAATCCCCTTAATGCCTTTCCAGGTTAATTGATTTAGTAGTTCATCAGTGAAGAAACATCTTGCTACGATTAATCCAATCTTTGATATTTTTTGCTTTCCACTTGTACCACATGTAGAAGAAAATTCTTTGATCTGAAATGAAATACAATATTATGTTATGCATGCCCGAAGATTTTTTTACGAAACCGTAAAATAAAATAGTGAACCTTCACAATTTTATTAATAAAATATATAATTTATCCGACCACGCACGCAGGTGCGTGTGTATGTATGTATGTATGTATGTGTGTGTGTGTGTGTGTGTGTGTGTGTGTGTGTGCGTGCGTGCGTGCGTGTGTGTATGTGTGTGTGTGCGTGTGTGTGTGAGTGCGTGAGATAAAGTAATATTTACATACGAAATCCTTTTCGAATCCCTCGTCCATAAGTTTCTCCTCTAGTGAATTCAATTGTTCTAAAGTGTTAATCGGAAATGTAATACCACTGTTGGCGATTTTCTTAATGAGCTCCTCAGATTTGGAAGTACTTGCATCTGTACATGCACTGTAACTATTTTTACTTTTTATGAGATCAAATATTTTATCCAGTTGTACTTGAATTTTTATAAAGTTTGTGTTATTTTCTTCTTGAACTATAAAAAAGGATATAATTAGTTAGGTACTTTACTGTGGTTGCATGGCATACACGCAAAATTAATAATAGGTAATATTAACGATTACAGTAACTCACGGTTTTCGAATCGTCGAATAGATTCTTTGAGGAATTTGTTTTCGGCTTGTAACACATTAGTTTCGGCCACCATTTGATTAAATGAATTTAAGTCTATGGTTACCACATTTTCTTCTATTTCTGGAGTTTCTTTGGTTTGTTCTTCCGGAACTAAAGGTGAATTCGAGGAGGCCACTGTTTTTTGTATTAACAGGTTAACATTGGAACTTGTATCAGCTTTATTTATATATTCACTTAAGACATTTTCTTCGATAGCATCTGTAGCTTCACTTAATTTGGTGTTTTCAATAACAGGATTCATTGCAGGTTGATTTTTTTCTTGAATCGTATTTTCTTTGTATTCCGTCATTTCAAAATCTGAGTTTACATTAAGTAAATCTCCTTTGACGGACTTTAGAGCTGGATGTTTCCTATTCATTTCACGTGTTTTGTAATACCTGTAAAAACGATGATTGTACCTATTTGGCAAGATTGCTCGAAGCACACAGATCAAATATAGGGTATTTCCAAAATAGTGTAAAATATTTTAAAAGGTTATTGTACTCGTCAATACGAACAAATTTTACTATATCCCATAGTAAAAGTTGTTTGTATTGATGAGTACAATGACCCCTTAAAATATTTTTCACTATTTTGGAAAGACCTTATATAAAACAAGTTAAATATTTACCGTGCTTCATCGTCGGTATCCTCGAAATTACAATAGACTTCTTCTAGTTTTATTCCTTCGGCAAAAGTCGCTATGCCTTGAACTTTAATCTTACATTTCATTCTTCTCCAGTTCGAAGACGGGACGCTAAACTCGTCTCTTCTCAACTGCTCCAGATCACTATTTTTGTTCGTTCGTGGCCAGTGCAAAATTGAATTTTCGACCCATGTACTAGGTACCATGGATATCAAATGAGACGAACCCTCTTTAGTTAGGACAATTGTGAATGGCATTGTCAATTTAACAGTTTCAGAACCGCTGGAAAGAATAAAGTGAGAGACACCATATTATAAATTCAGTAACTTTGTGTCTGCAAGTCGACGCAGTGTCGTAACTTTTTTACCAAATACGACTACAATAAATTTACTATGAAAACAAATGTTTTTGTAAGTTTATGGACAATTTTTGATTAAATATCATATTATTAGCGTAAAAAGTGTACAGTTTGATTAAACTAAAAGGTCTGGAGTCGAGAAAATGAACAAAACTTGTAGTGAAAACTATGCAAACATTTCAATAAACTGGTTAAATTGCAATTATATGATGGCCCATCGATGATTTTCGATGTATTTGGTTAAATAATACGACAAATTTCTTTTCCCACTAATATTATACTATCACAACACGTCTAAAACTAATTAATTTCAAAAATAAACTTACGCTGTCAAAATAATTATGGTGAAACAGACAGTTTTCTTTGATAATGACATTAACTTATTTTCTTTCTTGTAGGTTGCAAAGAATGAATGAATTGACGAATGAACGAATGATTTCTGAAATAGTCGTCGCAATGTTACCATACAGCGTCGTAACTTAAAAACCAAATGTTACCGTGTCGGGATTTGCCCCATTTTTGTCGCAGCGACCGAAACAAAGTCGTAGCAGCGACCAAAAATGTTACTGGTGTCGGCTTTTCAGTGTCGACTTGTTTCGTAACGGCTACCAAAAAATGCTATCTGGGACTATATATCGACAATTGAGTGTGTAGATGCGATTTGTGAGGCACGGGATTCCAAATGGTATGAGAAACTTATTTTATTATCTGAGGACAGTAAGTTAGAACATAATTTTAAGCTTGACAGTGGTTCCGACTTAAATGTAATATCAATACAAAATTATGTTAGGATGGGCTTTTCTTTATCCCAAGTCACTAGTGACAATACTCGCGCGCAGTCATTTTGCGGTAATTACATACCAATAACCGGTTCAACCACAATTAATTGTTTGCATAAAAACAAGGAATATAAATTAAAATTGTATATAGCGGAGAATGAGAGTCAAAGTCTGCTAGGTAAACACGCGTTGGAGCAATTAGGACTTGTAAAAAAAATGTATTCCGTTGATTTGCAATGTTATGATGATTTGTTCAGTGGATTGGGAAAACTGCCAGGTTATTATAAAATACCGTTAGATAGTAATGCGAACCCTTGCATCTGCCCGGTTAGAAAGATACCTCTTGGAGTGAGAGACCAGTTGCGGAAGGAGTTGTGTCGTATGGAAGACATGAGGGTCATTCGAAAGGTCACACACCCTACTGACTGGGTCAGTGGCATAGTTATCGCGGGAAAAAAAGACGGGAAGCTACGTGTTTGCTTAGACCCGCGGCCGTTGAATAGAGCTATACGCCGACAACATTACCCGTTGCCTACATTAACTGAGATAGCCACCAAACTAAAAGGTGCGCGGTATTTCAGTAAAATGGATGCGCGCTCAGGCTTCTGGATGATTCAGTTAGATGATGAAACTGCCGACCTCTGTACTTTTGGCACTCCATTTGGAAGGTACCAGTACCTGCGGTTACCTTATGGTATTAACTCTGCGTCTGAGGTATTTCATGCAAAGGTCAGACAGCTGCTCGAGGATCTCGAAGGTGTCGATTCCTTTGTTGACGACGTCATCGTTTGGGGATCAACCATGGCGGAGCACGACGAGCGCTTAAAGAAGCTGCTAGAGAGAGCACGATAGGTAGGTTTTAAATTTAACCAAGATAAGTGTGAGTTTGGTGTAACAGAGGTCACCTACTTAGGACACACCTTTGGTGCAGATGGGATGAAAATAGATGATGCTAAGCTTAAAGCTATAACAGACATGCCCAGCCCGAACGACAGGCAATCATTGGAACGGTTCCTGGGCATGGTCAACTTTGTAAATAAATTTATAGAAAATTACTCTGAAATAGTTGGTCCATTACGAAATCTTCTGAAAAAAGATAGTGAATGGTGCTGGGGAGCAAACGAGGAGCGCGTGGTAGCGGAGCTGAAGCATGCGCTGTGCCGCGCGCCCGTGCTGGCGCTTTTCGACGCGCGCGCGCCCGCCGTGCTGTCCGTTGACGCGAGCGCACACGCGCTGGGTGCCGTGCTGCTGCAGGGCGGACGGCCAGTCGAGTTTGCCTCGCTGACGCTTACGGACACGCAGCGCCGATACGCGCAAATCGAGAAGGAAATGCTCGCAATCGTGTTTGCCCTTGAGAGGTTTCATCAGTACGTATTCGGTAAGGCTGACATCACTGTGGAGACGGACCATAAGCCGCTGGAACCGCTCTTTAATAAATCTCTTGACTCTGTGCCAGCTAGGCTCCAGCGAATGATGCTCCGTATACAAAGGTATGATTTCAAGGTAATATACAAGCCAGGCAAATATATGTATGTAGCATATGCTTTATCAAGGGCTCCGCTTGCCGATCAAATGACATATAAAGTATCAGATGAAGTCGAGGAACAAACATGTTTTCTGTTAAGAAATATACGGTTCAGCGAGGAAAAGTTGGATCTAGTCAGAGATTGCACTAGTAAAGACCAAGAATGTCCGGTAATAATAAAATACGTAAAGTATGGATGGCCAAATAATAAATACGACTCCGAAGAATGCGTACGAAACGCATGGAGCTACAGAGAATCATTTGAGTACGCCGATGGGGTGATATTCAAAGATAATTTGGTATTCATACCAAACGGTCTTCGCAAAGAAATGGTGTCTCGCGTGCATGAGGGCCACTTGGGCATCGAAAACTGCAAGCGGCGCGCGCGAGAAGTAATGTTTTGGCCGGGCATGTCACGGGACGTGGAGCAAGCCGTACGCCGGTGCCAGGCGTGCGCGGAGCTAATCGCGCGCCCGCAACGCGAACCTATGATCCCGCATGAGATACCAGCATTGCCGTCGTTTAAGGTAGGCTCAGATATCTTTGAATACAAAAGAAAATACTTTTTAATCCTAGTGGACTATTTTTCCAACTTTGTAGAGGTGAGTCCTATTTCAACACCCTCATCAAGAAATGTTATCGCAGCGCTAAAGGATCAATTTGCTCGACACGGAATACCGCACGAACTTATCTCAGACAATGGACCGGCTTACGCGTCAAAGGAGTTCAGAGAGTTCGTAGACAAGTGGAACGTAAAACACTCGACCTCGTCTCCTAACTACCCACAGTCCAATGGGAAGAGTGAACGTGCGGTACGTACAATCAAAACATTGATAACCAAATCAATTAAAACTAAAGAAGACTTTTACTTGGGCCTACTTAATTATAGGTCAACGCCAAAAAACGGCATAGCTAGCCCTGCCCAGTTGTTAATGGGTCGCCGTTTAAACACCCGGTTACCAATGCATGAGTCAAAGCTTTATCCAGAAAGGGACAATGAAATTGACTACCGAAACATGCAAGCGCAGCAGAAAAAACGAAAAACTATTTACGACGCGCGCACACGCCCTCTGCCGGAGCTAAAGGTGGGTGACAGAGTGATAGTGATGGACAACGCCGGCGCCGGCGGCGAGACGCGCCGGGCGGCCCTGGTCGCAGGCCGCGCACCCTATCCGCGCTCTTACTTCCTCACCGACGCCACGGGCAGGCGCATTAAAAGAAACCGGAGGCATTTAGCAAGGTTGCCCTCTTCACAATCCTCAAGCACACACTCCGAAAATGAACAGCATGAAGACGGTTTTGGTTCCTGCGAGGAGTCTGATTGCGACACAGCACCTGACGCGACTCCCAGTTCTGAAGCGCCGACTGAACAACAGCGTCAGGTACGGGCAGCTGCAAGGGCAGCTAAAGAAAGGATTGCTAATCTGAATGCGCCTTAAGTAACGTAATATATATTGTACTGTAAAGCGTAAAAATAAAAAATCTATTAATCGCCTTTATAAAAAAGGGCATGTAAAAGATATCTGTTGTTATGTTACTCTGTAAGTAGGTATTATTCCACAATGTGGTGGTAGCTGTATTGCATTTAAGTATATAAGTAAATATTTATGTGTGTTTATTATTAGAAAGGGGATGATGTACTGTATGTAGACAGTTAGACGTAATCATTGTTATTGTGGGTAGGCGGTGCTTGACAAATAAATCAGTCTTCGTCCAATATATATTCGATAACCCTTAACTTCGCTTTGTTGAATATGTACAACAGTGCAAACAAAAAAATCTAGCGTCGATTTTATTAATCTATGACAAACGTTACTATTATAACTTAAAAATGCCTGAAACGAACTATCGTTTGCGAGAATTGGAACGTATTTTTTCTGTGTAAGTTGGTAGTACTGATCAAAATGGCTCCGCTACCGCAGGTGACTCGCGCGCAGGAGGTAAGAATTATTATTTTTCGCATTTTTTTAACTCATTCTTTAACTTTTTACTAATATAATCTCAAGAAGACTAATCTACTAATTGATACATATGGCGAAACAAGTTCACATTGCTTGGGAAACAAAGTTATCTTTGCTCAAATGTGTATGTTGTACGCTTTCAACGTTGCGAAGCACTCATAGATTGAGTCCGGGGATGTTATGTTGTATGGGCATAACATTGCGAAGTTGTAAACAATTTGCTTCTGTCCGGGTGTGTTGTCTATAAACAACAAAGTGGGTAGTTTAAATGGTCTTAAGAATTAGCAGAAAAACCGTGGTGAGCTTTGACAGTGAGAAGTGGTCCTTTCCTTTCTGGTTTCTGCTTGGGTTGCCTTTGCATGGTTTGTTTTTCCTTTTTCTAGAATAAACGATGCTGGACGAGAGCCGGGCGAATGCTATGTATGTTGCCACCAGAGAACAATGCTTCTGACTTATCGGATACATCTGATGAAGAAAACATGCTGATGAATCCTAGAAGACCGCTTAATAGCCCAATGGTCAGTTCAGAGGCCCCTTCAATTGATTCGGAGTTAGAAAGGCTAAATATTTCAGACGAGGAAAGCATCGGTAACGCTGCTTTATCTGACGAAGATACAGTCCCATTAACACCAGTCATAAATGCAATGTTTACGCCCAGCAATAACATACCAGAAGAACTTTACTACCAGCACTTCAGTCTGTATCTTCTATTTTATCTCCAAATGTGCCTAATCTGTCTAATACAGAGACTTCTAAAACTAAGGTTACTCGTGCTTCCAAACGTAAACCAGCGTCAGCACCTACTTTAAATGTTGCTAAGAAAAAGAAGTATGTTCGACCACCTTTATCTTTTCATTGGACTACTGGCCAGTTTATGCACCGGGTTTTGACAGAAAAAGTTGCGTTCAGTGAAGTAGCGGTGATTAAATCACCCCTGGACTATTTTCAAAGGTTTTTCTCAGATGACGTTTTTCAACTGATTGTGGAGCAAACGAATCTATATTCCGTTCAGCATAGGGCAATGAAATGCGTCAATGTCACAAAAGAAGAGATAAAAGACTTCTTAGCTATCAATATCCTCATGGGGGTGGTACAGATGCCGGCGTATAGGGACTATTGGAGCAAGGAGTTACGATTCTACGCAATAGCAGACGTCATGTCACTAAAGAGGTATGAGCAGATACGTCAGTTCCTTCACTTTGCTGATAACTCTCAGGCAGATGGTACTGGTGACCGGTATTTCAAAATACGCCCCCTGCTTGAAAAAATTCGGAAAAATTGCTTGGCTCTAGAGGAAGAAGAAATGTACAGCGTGGATGAGATGATGATCCCTTATAAAGGGACCAGAGCAGGTAGCAGACGTCAGTATGTTGCGAACAAGCCGAAAAAATGGGGCTTTAAAATGTTCGTAAGGTCTGGAGTATCGTATATGACTTTTTCCCTTATGGGGGCGATGATACGTTCAGGTTTCACGAATTCAATGAGTATGAAGAAAGCCTGGGTCTCGGAGCTAAAGTTGTTTTGGCTTTGACAAAAACTATCACCAAAAAGCCCCCGTTTGTCTTCTTTGACAACTACTTCACATCATTGGAATTAGTGCATTACCTCCGTGAACAATATGGGATTCTGAGCTTAGGAACCATAAGAAATAACAGACTCCGAGGTTGCCAAGACAAACTACCCACTGACAAAGTTTTGGCGAAGAAAGGAAGGGGTGCAAGCAAACAATTTGTCTGCAACAAAAATAAGCTTACCGTGGTCAAATGGCAGGACAACAAAGCTGTGACTTTAGTAAGCTCTTTTGTTGATTCTCATCCAATGGAAACGATCAAGAGGTATTCAAAAGAAGCTAAAGCCAAAGTCAATGTGGAATGTCCACAAATTGTTAAGAGATATAATTCCCACATGGGTGGTGTGGATTTGTCCGACATGCTCGTCTCCCTGTATCGCACTGAGTACAGAACAAAGCGTTGGTATATGGCTATTTTCTCCCAATTAATCGACGTATGCATCAACAATGCGTGGTTGTTGTATAGGAGAGAATACAGCAGCTGTTTACAAAAACCCAATGATTTGACGGTAATGCCACTAAATAAGTTTCGAATCAAAGTTTTTCACGAACTGCTACGAAAAGATCGGTCTATGGCCGTTCAGATGCCAGCTTTGCAAGTGAAAAAAATAAAAAAGCCAGTGGCTGCAAGACCTACAGACGCTGTGAGACTGGACAATGTTGGGCACCTTCCATCTTTTGTTGCTCAAGGCAAATGCAGAAACTGCAAAAAAGGATACACAAATGTGTGGTGTGCAAAGTGTGAACTAAGATTGTGTTTGGTTCCTAAGAGAAATTGTTTCCTAAACTATCACAGCACGTGAACATTTATATTACTTTTAAGATGAAGCGGAATGATTAATTTTTTTTTTAATAAACATACTGATAACATATTTTTATTGTTTCTTTTGTAATTGTTGTATATTTCGCAGTGTTGAAAATGTACAACGAGGTTTCCTAATATAAGATGTTTCAGTGTTTCGCAATGTTGTGCATATTTAACATACATTTTCCAAAAATCTGCCACATCTGGATTTTTTTTTAGATTTTTATGGGTTCATTTGAGTGCTAAATAATTTAAATAACAAAAAAAAAAAACATGTATTTCATAATATTTTTCACTGCGAAGTAAAGGGATAATATAATGTATGTCCGAAAAAATATAACAATGTTTAAATTAAATAGGGACGTTCATAACGTAAACACAAGGAATAGAAACAAGGTTGCTTGTACTAAATCCCGATTAGCCAAGGTAGGCACATCATTTGTAGGTTACTGCGTTCGTTTTTACAACAAAATTCCAGAACGTGTTCTATGCTTGTCTGAAAATAAATTTAAAACTTTCATTAAAAATTCGCTATGTAAGAAGGCATATTATAGAATAGACGACTATATAAACGATCCTAATCCGTGGTAGTAAACCAATTCCACCGCGATTTTATTGTTAAGTATAACTAAGTATAACATATTTTATAAT
This sequence comes from Yponomeuta sedellus, assembly GCA_934045075.1. NCBI lineage: Eukaryota > Metazoa > Arthropoda > Insecta > Lepidoptera > Yponomeutidae > Yponomeuta > Yponomeuta sedellus. The sequence continues at coordinate 3,352,129 of OW203736.1, read as the reverse complement.
ACAAGTGTGTACAGACGACGTGATTGCATATTAATAACTATATGATACCTTATATAACTGACAAAAACTTAACTGCAAGTTTGCTAAAGGTCATTCGAATGGTAGCGTGGTGTTCGGGTCATCTATCTCCCTCCAAAATGGTTGAGACTGATGATGGCTGAGCACTGCGTTATGCTCGTGAACGAGTGCTGTTCGTGTGTCTGGCCGCAGCACTTATGTTTTCCCCTATTATTGTGAGACATATGACTAATGCTTTGGCATTTAGGGTTGTTAATGGCAATCATGAAATCTTATTAGGTTTACATATGGCAACTGATGTATTTGGTTTTAAGATGATTTGAGAAAAGATGGTCAGAGTGGAGTTTTTTTTTCCGCTGCCTTTTTCTCCACTACAATACGGCCCGAAGGCGGCGGCTTACATTTTACATTGTACATTGACATTCAGCAAACAGAATGTAAATTCTTTACGTTGAAATAAAATTATTTGAATTTGAGTTTGAACTACTTTTCATAAAAAAGCAAATGGACGTGAGGGGTATTTCCACTTTCATGTTTGGACAGTGAACCTGTTACTTATAGATGCCTTACTCGATGATATTAAACGGCCACGAAGATGGTGGAGTCATGAAATGTATCGAGAAAGAAGTGATCTACTGTTCATATTGAAAAATCAAGAAATTAGTGGTCATTACAAAAATTTCACAAGAATGAATGCAACTGACTTTGAATATCTCATGAATTTAATCGGTCCCAAAATAGAACGAAGCAACACAGCCTTTCGAGAAGCTGTGTAGGTTCAAGACAGGTTAGCTGTGACGCTGAGATACTTAGCTACTGGTGATTCTTTCACAAGTTTGCAATACCTATTTCGTATTTCCAAACAAGCCATAAGCTCGATTATACCAGAAGTGTGTTAGGCGTTAACAGGAGCATTGAAAGAACAAATCAAGGTAATTATTTATTGTAATTAATAATTAATTATACATAGTCGTCGAAATTCATGTCTGACGAATACTGGGTACTGTTGCTGTGTGGAGAGTACGGCGGGTTTTGAGAAGAAGTAGAAGCAGGGCATTCCGTGTCTAAGTCCACATAAGGAGTTTCTTTATTTGAAGCCATGGAAGAGGTTGAATTGCGTGGAGATTGTTGGTCTTGAATAGCAGAATAATAACCATAATTTTGTATAGAATTGTAATGGCCTTGATCGGCACGCATAATGATCTGAAATATTTCCTGTTGAATTGTGTTTTTTGTGCACCTTGAGTAGTTTTTCATTTTTTCTTGTATAAAATCGAAGAAAGACTTTAGTTCCATATCCTGTTGCGGCTTATTTGCCGTATTTTTCAATATTCCGAAAGCCTCTTTTAGCATTTGTAGTTTGGGATCTGACTTTAGCTTTTTATTGGGAGGCTCAAGTGATGGAGGGGGGCTGTTGGCATTAGTATCGCTCTTATCCTCCACCTGCAAAAAATCGTGTGTTTATTAATATAGTATGATCAATAATATTAAAAATATCATTTGTTGTAGATGCCGAGAAATCGTGACGAATGGCTTGAATGCAGCAGAGAGTTTGAGAAACTATGGCACTTTCCACATGTAATTGGGGCTATCGATGGCAAACATATTCTTATCCAGTGTCCATTCAATTCTGGAGCAGAATACTACAATTATAAATCTCAGTTCAGCATCGTATTGTTGGCATTAGTAGACGCACAATACAACTTTATGTACGTACATATTGGGATCCAAGGAAGAATTTCAGATGGAGGTGTATTACAAGGATGTAGTTTGAAAAGGATGATGGATGAGAAATCTTTAAATTTACCGGAACCCGTATCCCTACAAAATCGAAACAGGCTACTTCCTTTCTACTTCCTCGGTGATTCAGCATTTCCTTTGGGAGAAAATCTAATGAAACCATACGCGGGCACCCATCCGAAAGGATCTAAAGAAAGAATTTTTAACTATCGGCTGTCAAGAGGTCGAAGAGTGGTCGAAAATGCATTTGGGATTCTGGCTAGCGTTTTTAGAGTACTAAGAAAACCTATATTACTGCAGCCAGAAAAAGTTAAAACGATCGTAATGACTCTAGTGCTGCTGCACAACATTCTAAGGCGCTCTTCTTCATGTTCGGTATACACACCCCAAGGCTCTTTTGATAGTGAAAACACAGAGACTGGTGAAGTTATACCAGGAACTTGGCGAACCGAATCGGAAGGCACATCGTTTCGTTCGTTAAACGCCATTGCTCGCCGTTCAGCGGCAAATTTTAAACAAAATCGTGAAGAACTTGCTCATTATTTTTTAAATGAAGGCAAACTACCATGGCAAAACATGTATGCGTAAATCTGAGATAGTAAAAAATCTACCCACCTGTTCATTCGCATCTCCAGCCTCGAGTCCTTTTCGAGGTGTGAAACGATCATTCAAGAATCCTAGCGCCTTAAATGCATACCATTTACTTTCGTAAATCTCGTCTCTTCCTGTAATAAGAAATAATAATATAAAAAAAAAACCGGCCAAGTGCGAGTCAGACTCGCGCACCGAGGGTTCCGTACAAACCTGTATTATAGACCTGAGTATTTGGTATGAATTTCAATTTAATACCTCTACGCGTTTATGAGGAAATGGGTAGTAAGTTTAAAATTATTAAAAAATATATATTATGAGATGTAACTAAAAATTTATGGTTTTCGTAATTTTTCCTTTATCTATGCTATAAGACGTTGCTTCGTACCAAATTTCAAGATTCTGAGTTCACGGGAAGCACCCTGTAGGTTTTGATTCCCTTGCAAGTGTCGAAAATTTGCGGCATAAACGGCTGTATCTTTTGATTGCGTTGGCTTAGAAGTTTGATTTTTTCACAGCTTCAAGGGATAGTAGACCTGAGTAATTGATATAAATTTCAGCTTCATACCTCCACACGTTCCTGAGAAAAAGGGTCTTGACAGACGGACGGACGGACGGACAGACGGACAACAAAGTGATCCTATAAGGGTTCCGTTTTTTCCTTTTGAGGTACGGAACCCTAAAAACAATAAATAAATATTAACAATAAATAAATAATTTAGTTGGTGTGACAGTAAATACCTTTCCCCGTTCCCACTGACTTCTTCATTTTCATGCGCTCCCTTCTGTACGAAGCTAATAAATTAATCATTTTTTGTTTGCATGCTTCCCCACTTTCATTAATTATACTTCCGATTTTAGCCCAAGCATCTTCTTTCAAATGTTTTTTGTAATAATCTTTGTCCTTAGGGTTCCATAGTACAGTATTTTCCCTGTAGGCGTCTATCAGTAAAAGACATTTATCCTCTGACCATTCACTCATGATGACGAAGGAATAACTCGTAAACACAGCTGGTTCGCAGCGTCTAGCAACAACCTCTCTTCATGACGTCCACGAGCGCACTGCGAGCGAGCTCAGCGAGCGCCCTTTGATCCGCGCCAAAAACCGACAATCGTCGGTTCGCTGCCAGTCGCTCGTCGCAGGCTCGCGAACCACGTACACACTATGTTTTTGGTAACAGTAACGGTCACTGTTACGTGCAACGTTACGCGTTCAGAAATGAGTACGTTGTAAACATCGGCTCGCTACAAACCGCACGAGTACCGCTCGCAACAGGTTTGCGAACCACGTACACACTATGTTTTTGGTAACAGTAACGGTTACAGTTACGTGCAACGTTACGCGTTCAGAAATGAGTACGTTGTAAACATCGGCTCGCTGCAAACCGCACGCGTACCGCTCGTAGCAGGTTTGCGAACAACGTACTCACTATGTTTTTTGGTTACAGTACATGCAACAGTTACAGTTACAGCTCGCTAGTGAGTACCCGGCTTTATAGATGGCGCTATTTTCAATACTAACAAATCGTGACCGTCAGGTCCGCTGGACAAAATGAGATATAGAAATCAAACCATGCGTATTATTTACTACCCATTTGCTACTATTTACTACCTAGATAAGTTTTGGGGGAGCTTTGGAGTGTTTTTAAAAACTAAAATAAAACTAACGAATACGTCCACTCGATTCGGAGAGCGCTACTGTATTGATTCAATCATAAACAAGATATTCTTAGGCTAACATGTTACAGCTGACTTCGCATACTTCACATCGCTGAGTCAGCACGGACGTTCAGTACAACTCTACTAGTAGAGGATTGAGGTGAACACATAACTCCTCCCTCCTCAAGAGCGGAATCATCCGATGGACCTCTGGTACATAGGTGATGACGCCAAAGCATCGCTAACTGAGCCTTAAACATAATTAAAATAACACATAGAATCGTTAAACCTAAAAACACATACAAAATAAGAGCAGTCAGTCCAAAGTTGTGCACTATTTGTTCACTGCGAGTTTCACTATTGGTTATAAGATCCGTTTGTTTCATTGCGTATGATAATAGGTGTAACTGATCCAGATTGATGTCCTGTATGTTCACCGTAGGTGTGCTGGGCAACTCGTTGGGCTTCATCTCAGGTAAGTTGATGATAGGGACGTTCCTGGAGCTTATATTATTTTCGTAGGAGCGTTCGCGATGCAGGTGGATGTCGCCGATAAAGATGTCGCAAGGTATTCATCTATACATATCGTGTAAGTGCCGAGGACATGTTGTAGAGTCATGTCGGTGCCGCACTTCTTCTTCAGCATGGTCTTGCTTCTCGTGTATAGGATCCAGCAGTTGGAGCTAATGCGCTGCACTTTTATCGCTTCCACTTGAACTGAAACCTGGGTACAGCTGGTAAGGTTGTCATCATACCTCATGAGTTGCTCTATGCAGGTCTTTCTTGGGAACAGCACTCGGTCATCGTCGATGCAGAGAAAGCGGTTGTCAGCTGCTGCTTTGCATGCTTGGTTTAGTGGTAAGTAAAGTGAGTTTTTTGCCAAAAGGTAAGGGTATTTTGGGACAATTATTAGGGTTTCATTTTGAGATTCACTAAACACGGGCAGAGGATAGAGCTTAAAATAGTTATATGTAATATTCTCGACTAAAGGAATTTCCATTAAAAACACAATTTCATTCCGTTTCAAGTAAGACTTAACAGTAATAGACTCTTCAAACTTAATTAGGTTACTTAATTTTACCTCATACATCAACTTTTCAGTTTTAGAAATTCGTTTCAAGTGTTGTAACAGCTCTGTAGAGTTAACAATGAGGCCTATGTTTGCCATTTATCCCACCAGGTGGCGCTAGTCTTTGTGTATACCTGTCAAACAGAATTTTGGTTGATTTCGTCGTAGTTTATTTATAAAATGAGTGATTATGAGTGATAAAACTGATAAATACGGTTCATGGACTGTGGCAGAATTAAAATTAGAATTAAAGAAAAGAAAAGCAAAACTCACAGGCAGAAAAGAAGCTCTAATTGAAAGGTAAATAATGATTTGTCTAAACATAACCTTACTTTTTTACACTCATTATAATTTGAATACCATGTTTTGTGAGTTGTGACTTATTATTATATTTTGTTTCATTTCAGACTTATTGCTTACGATCGTAATAACAATTTTATACAAGTGGATGTGGAGGAAGAAGTCAACTTGACTGTAGAAACATCATGGCCAGCTGAAAGTTCATTCCAAAGTGTAAATCATAAAAGTGAAGCTCCACAAATTGACATAGTACATATCAATGATTATTTTTTTAAAGTTTACAACACTGCAGAGGGGATGTCTACATTTGCAGCTGTTCATCGAAAAGGATATGGGATGATGAAGGATTTCTTTTTGTCTGCTTTGGTTCATATGAAATATAATAACCACCACTATTATCGAGGGCAAGTAAATAGTGAAATGACAAAACATTTAACTTATTTTATTAGAATGCTTATTCATGAAGAGGGAGAAATTATTGAAGGGAATTGTGAATGTATTGCCGGCAAGGGCACAAAAGCTGTTTGCAAACATGTAGCCATAGTTGCCTATGCTATACTTCATTTTAAGGAACATAAGCATTGGTACATTAAATCCACATGTACATCAAACAAACAAGTATGGCACATGCCAAAAAAGAGTAAAATGGATGTGTCTCCAAAGAAATCAGATGCCTTAAATTTGTGTGTTCCCGAGTACAATGTCCATAAGAAGGTAAAGTCAAACATGTGTTATGATCCAAGACCAGATTGTTTTAAAAATATGCCATCATTTTCTGACAGAGCGAGAAATTCTATAATCAATTACAATAGTTACCTAAAGCGCACACTAGCTCTTAGTGGGACCTTTGCTGCTGCCTCTATCTCAGGAATGCTCAATGATCATAATTATTTACTCAGATCACCAGAGTACCAGTTAATATACAATCGAATACAAGTAAGTAATCCTACTTATACCTTAATCTACTTGTGCTAAATTGTTAATAAATCTTTTATAGTCGAGTAAGCAGCACCCATTTGTCGTATACTGAAAAGCCTCCTAAAATTAAGTTGTATTTAAAGCACTTAAAACATTTAAATTCTATTTTGCTCAATATGAAATATTATTTTAAGTTTATCATAAAGGAAGCTGTGGAGAAGGGCTAGTTATTAATTTCAACATTGGTTTCAGGTTAATGAAAAAGATGTTGTTAATATTGAAAGCCAAACAAGAAAACAGGACAAATCAAAATCTTGGTTCCAAGAAAGATCCCTTCGAATAACTGCCTCTACAGTTGGAACCATTGTACATATGACTGATAGAAAAAATAAAGAGCAGTTTGTTGATTCACTCATAAATCCCAAACACTTCAAGTCTGTACCGACAACATGGGGGAAAATGCATGAAAAAGATGCTATAGCAGCGTATAAAGAAACTACAACCAACATGGTGCTTCCTTGTGGATTATTTATTTCGATAGATCACCCATATTTGGCAGCCTCACCTGATGGCCTTGTCTGCTCTCTCACAGTTTTGGAAGCAAAGTGTCCTTATTCTATTAGAAATGATATGATAAGTACAAATAATTTAGATTACATAGAAATGGAAAACGATAAGATTATTTTAAAAAGAAGTTCAAATTATTACTACCAAGTACAAACACAAATGTATGTTACTGGGCGTAAATTTTGCGATTTTATTATTTGGACACAAAAAGACTTTTTATGTATTTCTGTAGATAGAAATGACGATTTAATTAACAAGGTAATACTTCCTAAAGTCAAGAATTTTTATGAGAATCATGTTGTCCCAGCATTGTTTAAAAAGTTTTATGGTATGTCATTTACCGAGCGTAGTTAATACTACATGTAACCGTTACAGCCATGTAGTATTAACTACGCACCCACTAAAGTACGATTATTGAGTCCGTGCAGTAAAATGACAGTAAATTCAATACATTATGACAGATAATGTATTGAATTTACTGTCATTTTACTGCACGGACTCGTTAATCGTACCTTAGCTGAGTATTGACCTCCTCCCTGGGAGGGAAGGATTAGAGCACACTCCACCACGCTGCTCTACTGCGGGTTGGTGGGGGTTAGAGACGTCCACTGACCTCTAACACAAACACTGCAGTCAGAGACTACAATATTTGGGACCACCGGCTTAACATACCCTCTGAAGCACATGTATGTCATTTGTCAATGAATAATAAAAGTACATTTAAAGCAAAATAAAGTTGTTTATTTCTAAATATACAAACCTTATTATTAGTAACCTTAAAGTTAATGACAATGTTGATGAACACTACACTACATAATCATCATGTGCACATAATAATATGATCATGTAGTGTAGTGTTCAACATACAAAATACTAAGCCAGCCCTACTTAACTTAAAAATATTATTTACTTATCTGGGCTCTCCATAATATTAGAACGCAAGTTAACAAGCATATAACAAACAAATATGATTCTGCTGCCCAAAGGAACCAAGTTTGAAGTTAAGGGCTGGCTTAGTATTTTGTATGTTTTACCAATCCCAATCATTCGCTCAACATGTATACGCTGAGAAGAAGTTTTTTTAGAACGCTGTAACTGATGAGGTTCTAGCTGTCCAGAATTTCGGGTGAGAAATTCTGGAACATTTACTGTGACATCTTTATGAGCCAAGAGATCTTGAATTTGAAAGCCTTTATCAGCCAACACTATGTCCTTTTTGTCCAATAAATCCACTAGATCACACTTCTCAAATAAAACTCGATCGCTTATAGAGCCTCCATAAGCATCTGAAATAAATGTTACAGTTCCAATACTTGAGATACCAATTAATACTTTTAATGTATTAGCTGATTTGTAAGTAGAATAAGTAAGTTGCTGAGAAATCTGATTTTGTGGCTTTTGAATTTTAAACTCTGTACAGTCAATAATTACTGTGCTTGTACATTTTTGACCTTTGTGTCTCATATTCTCTTCAGAAATTTTGTGCGGAATCCATATTGGCAATTCCTTCAGCTGACAGAACAAAAAATTTATCCATGTTATGAATATACGAGATACTGAAGCCTCACTGATTTCAAATCTGAATGCCAGCTCTTTATTAATCATGTTTCTTCTTAACTTGACAATAGTTAATAAAAATTCATTTTCTGGCGTGAATAAGCGATCACTTGGTTTCTGAGCAGTAAATGAAGGATAATATTGTAAGTGATTTACAGCAGGACCCAATAACGAAAATACTAAATGAAAATGCTCGTAGTTATCAAATCCTGTATAAAAGTGTAGTTCCAGAGATTTTGATTCATGTTTATATGTTTCAATACGCATTGCAGTCTTACAACTATTTATTTCAGAATCTGAGTTTTTGTCTTGTCTATTAAAGTCACTAATTATTTCACATTGAATACCAATATCTTTATTTGGACACTCTACAGTGACTTCATTGACTGATATTTCCACAACAGAGCCTGTACTGCCCGAACATATTTCATTCATTAATGTATCTTGACCATTATCATCTGCTTCCAAGGGAATAATTTTAGATGCTAGAGATTCTTTATCAACTGATCTTTTTCTTGCTCTCTCTGACCTTTGGATAGCAGACTCTGAAGTAGATTTAGTCCATTTAAACAGGCTGGGCACTGCATCTCTTCTTAGCATTAGCCTGGCTGAAAAGAAAATGATGTTTAGGTTAGGTTCAGAACAAAATCACGCAAGAATACAAAGCAGAAAGAAACAAAGGATTTTAAATAAACTTACGATTTTCACTCACTGAGTCCAAGGGTTTGATATAATCTGATAACAAGAAATGTTTTTTGCATACACGAGAGGACTGCGACGGCTCGTATTTGTCTCTACGAATAACAACAAGCCACTTCTTTTTTAGGGCTTTATCCTTTGGAAAACGATGTCCAGACGTTCTCAATGAACAAAATGGTACTACACAACACGTAGTCATTGTAAATATTATTAAATACCAGAACACAGCCCAGTAACACGTAAATAACTATACATTTTTAGGCGTTTGACAGTTTGACAGGTATCCAGACACAGTGGCGCTGCCCAAGCGGAATTTTTTGGTACCGCTCAGATTAGTCCTCATTGATTGGTGTAGTACAGACACTTTGCTAAAAGCAATGGCGGTTTCTATTTCACTTAATTTTACGTAAATTTTTCGAAAATTGCTCATGAATAGGTTATACAAGCCTAAAATATTTGTATAGTATACAGAGTCATTTTTCTGAGCCGAAAGTTTAGTTACAATTTCCTCTACCTTTTGCAGTCGTTCGTTCAACGACTTCGAGTTGCGGTTAAAGGCAGTTGTACTATTTATAAAGTTATCCAACACCTTGGTAACCAGCGTCAGTTTCCCTGTGACGGTTGCCTGTTGTGATCTTATTTTCGAAATAAGGTCGTCATACCGGATAGCATCGTTATGGTCTAAGTTTCCTGTCAGAAGCTTTACTATTGATCCGAGAGGGTCTAACAGTCCTCGCCTGAAACGGTTGAACCGACGCGTAGGCATCACTTGGTTGAGTTTCTCTATAGTTACGTTACTTAAATACTCTAGCTGTTCCTGTAATCCTAAAAATTCGCGCGGATGCGACTTATCTAATCTAACTAACTTAACAAACTCACTATACTTCAAAACATTAAATGCTAAATCAAACTGTAAGCCATTTAAATCTAAAGTCTGGATAAGTATCCACCTATCTTGCTGAAAGAAGGCTTCGCCTTTTCTTACAGGCAAGATTCCTGGGTTCTTGTCAATCTTCAGCAGTTGAAGGGCCTGCCCTAGGCTCGGCAGGGTCAGCGCGAGCCAACAGCACCTGCGGAGACCGTTTTATGTTTTTAATTGGCACTCGGGTTTGCCGTCCTCTTATTTGTGCTGGGACCACATTACGAGCTGCCTGTCCTGTAACTACAGCCTTTTGATATAGCGGTTTATCTTTACTTTTTCTGGTATTAACTAATTTGGCAAAAACTGTTTTTCCTTCAGTAAAATCTCCCACAGTTTCACCTCCTTTTTGGTTTCTAACTTTTTCCTTCTGTTCTAACAGTTTTCTTGCTATATAGTCGTACAAATATCGTGTTCTTTTTACGTGGTCTTTCAGTAGATGTTGATAATAAGTTTTTTCATAGTTTACGTCAAAGACTCTACCGGAGTCGGTATGTCCGAATACTATTTCAAACGGCGTTAGCTCGGTGGCACTGTGTATAGTATTTTTGTAAGCCATAACAGAATAGGTCATGACAGAGGCTGCATCTGTGCATCTTTTTTCGTATTTTGCTATACGGTAAATTTCGATGATAGTAGAGTGAAAACGTTCTATTATGCCCATGGAATTGGGGTTGTTGGGTGTGCCAATATGAAATTGAATTTTGTACAGATCCATCAGCTCTCGCATTAGCTCGTTGTTAAACTCCGAGCCAGGGTCACTGCTGATCTTTTTGGGGATGCCATCAAACGAAAAATATTTAATTAAGGCGCGAGTGACCTCTGGGGTTGATCGGTTGGCTAGTTCTATTGCTTGTCCTAGCTTACTAAAGGCATCCACTAGGGTAAGATAGTATTTTCCTTCTATGGAGAACAGGTCTATAAATATCTCCTGAAATGGGGCGTCCTGGGTCTGGGTCAATTGTAACATAGGCTTAAGGGGGTGTCTATCGTACTTCATGATCTTACATGCTTCGCATCCATTCAAGACTGCAGAAACGGTGTCTTGCATTTTATGCCAAAAGTAGTTTCGGCGTAACCTTACCATGGTTTCTCTTACTCCTCTGTGACATGTTTTCCCAATATGATGTTTCAATATGATTGCCTTTTGTTCTTTTTCATCCTCAATAAACACCACTCTTTCCGTACATTCGTAGAAATTCACTGCATCCTTTTTGAATAATTTAATAACGATGGTGGCAAACTTTTTCCTTAATTCCTCAGATTCAAACCAGATGAAATATTTGACTTTATTTTTTATATACTTTTTCAAAAATTCTTTGATTACGTCATCATTATTGTCGGATGGTATGAAAATTTGTAAAACCTTTTGTTTTTCTCTTGAAAGGTCTTGTACTTGCAGTTCACGTTTGCACCAAGAGTATACAATTATTTGGTTGGGTTTAGTATCGATAGCGTCGTTCAGTATAGGTATGCCTACTGACTCTAAATTTCGTACAGAGTGTACAGTTGCAGAAGCACTGCTCGACAAAGATGGGACTGGGTAAGTCACACTTTCGTCGTCCTTTGCTGATAGTGTGTCTGAAATAGTGATGGGACTAACTGACGCGGTACGATCATCGTCCGAAATTGATATTGTAGAGGAAGAGTGTCTTTTTCCAGTTGTCAGTTTCTTTATTTGTTCTGTGACCTGTCCTATATAAGCCTGAAGGGCTTTTTCCTTTTTATCGATATTAACTTTCATGGAAAGTGCTTTATCCTCTGACTCTGTGGCATTGACTTTGATCCTGGATAAGGCATCAGCGTTGGTGTTCTGTTTGCCTTTTTTGTAAACGATGTCGAAGTTAAAGTCCTGTAGACGTAACCTCCATCGTGTAAGTTTACTGTTGGGGTCTTTAAGTGAATTCAGCCAAGCCAAAGGGCGATGGTCTGTGTAAATTATGAATTTACGCCCATACAGGTAAGGTCGAAAATGCTTTGTTGCCCATACTATGGCTAGGAGTTCTCGCTCGATAGTACTGTACCGGGATTCTGTGTCGCTCAGAGTTCTACTTGCGTAGGCAATAGGGGCGTCTTTCCCTACTGTGCCTTGGGATAGTACAGCGCCTAAGGCCACTGCTAACGCATCAGTAGTTAAAATGAGTGTTTGATTAGGGTCAGGGTACTGGAGCAATGGTGCGCTTGTTAAAAGCTCCTTGCATCTATTGAAGCTATCCACGTATGCCTGGTCAATGATGATCTTATTGCGTTTTTTTAGGCACGTGGTCAAAGGGCGAGTTATTTGAGCAAAGTCCTTGATAAATCGCCTGTAATAACCTACAAGGCCAAGAAAACTCTTTATTTCGGTGGTGGTTTTCGGCAAAGGGAAGTCAAGTACTGCCCGAATTTTATCATCATTTGGCTGAAGGCCATCCTTAGTGATTTTGTGTCCCAAATATAATACCTCTTTTCTGAAAAATTCCGATTTGTCCAGTTGAACCTTTAGGTTTGTAGCCCTTAAACGGTCGAATACACTACGTAACTTCTGCAGATGTTCTGGCAGACTTGAGGAGTATATGATTATATCATCCAAGTACACCATGCAGTGTATTCCTTGGAGGCCACGTAGGACATTGTCCATCGTGCGCTGAAACGTGGCAGGGGCGGTTTTTAGGCCAAATGGCATTCGGCAAAATTCAAAATGTCCGTTTTGAGTACTAAAAGCTGTTTTAGCCCTGTCATATTCAGCTACTTCAATCTGGTGATACCCACTCGCAAGATCTAGAGTAGAGTAATAACAGCTGTTGCCTAATTTGTCGAACAAGTCTGTGATATTTGGCAGTGGATATCGATCGTCTACAGTAATTTCGTTTAGACGCCTGTAGTCTATGACCATTCTATATTTTACTTCACCGGACGCATCCATCTTTTTAGGTACCAAATGGACCGGAGCGCTCCACGGTGAATGAGATTCTTGAATAACGTTGTCTTTTAATAGTTTTTCTACCTGGCGTTGTATTTCAGCTGCCTGAACTGGTGCTTGTCTATATGGCTTTAAATAAATTGTATCTTCGTTCTTTGTTCTGATGTTATGTTTAACTTCATTGGTAAAAGATAAGGGGATCTTATCACAATGAAATATGTCCTTATATTCCTCACACAGTTTCATCACACTCGCTCGTTCTTCTGCATTCATATGTTCTAGACGCAACTTCTGCAAGTTTTCGGTCAGCATGTCGTCAATCTCTAGGTCTTTCATTTCAATATCGCTAATACTATTTACCTTTATTTCGGTATCGACAAACTGGGTAACCTTGAACGGTGCAGTGACAGTAAGTGTCATTTCTTGGTCAGTGGCATTCTGTATAACAGTACAAGCGTAACCATTCCTACATTTTACTAACGCACTTGGCATTCTCACTCCTTCGCAAAACTGTTTGTAATTTAGTATAGCGTTTCCAGAGTACAAGTCAGTTGGCAATTGGACTCTCTGTTCGCTACGAGGGGCCAACATTAATTTATAGTCCGAAGTGTCATAATTGATAGGCAAAGTGACATTGTAAGTCGAGAGTACTCGGTCTTTGATGTTTATTGTTGCACCTAATGTATTCAGCAGGTCCAGTCCAATCAATCCGTCATATCGCACATCCACATCATACACGTAAAAGGTATGCAGGTCATTGCTTTGAAAGGATGGTAAAGATGGTATATCTATAACCTCATCATGTCTACTGGAGGCATGTGTGCTCACGACTTCAAAAGGCTCGTACCGTTTATAATGCGCAAAGTACTCATTTGCCTTACGGGGGCTTATAAATGATCTAGTGCTCCCTGTGTCAATCATAAATTTTGAGTTTATCTCTGGGAGGTAAACGTACGGCAACTTAAGTTTACCGCTGTAATTCAACGAAATCACCTCTGATGGTCTATTGAGGCGTTTATCAGAAAATTTTCAACTTCGGTGGTTTCACCCTGCTGTACCTCCTCTATACCTTCCTCTGCCTGAGGCGCGACGTACGCGTCATCAAAATTGCACTCGTCAAAACAATACTCGGTCGCTGGATATGTCTCACCGCACGGGTACTGATAAGCGCTACATTCTTGCTCTGCTAACTCGAGTTCATTTAATTGAACTCGGGGTTGAACGGTACGCATTGAGACGTCGGTTTCAACACGTTGTGATGGAGGTTTAACGGCTAACTGCTGGTTAGAATTTTGAAATTGTGGACGATATCCAACCTGTTGGGGAGGCCTATAGCCCGGGTTGCGTGTTTGCGAAAGGCGGTTTGTACCCAAACTGAGGTGGTTTATAACCAAACTGCTGGGGCTGTTGACCAAACTGTTGAGGGCGGAAGTTGGGTTTATACCCGAAGGAATTTTGTGGCTGAGAGCCAAACTGATTGAAACGGAACCCTGTTGGTTGAGGCTGAGGGCCTGACTGATTTGGGCGGAAGCCGATTTGTGGCTGATGGTTAATGCCAAATTGGGGTCTGTATCCCATAGGGGTCAAATTGTTAGGGCCAGGAAGCTTGAAGCCAAACTGAGTCTGTGGTTTAGGTTGGAAGACTGTCGGGTTAGTTAAGCCCGGTCTGTTACCATGCAGTTTATTGCGAGCGTTGTACTGCTCCAAAAAGTTTACTTCTTCTAATACTACGCTCAGAGCTTCCTCAAGTGAGTTAGGGGCTTTGAGCCTTACTATCCTGACCATGTTTTCTGGAAGATTGTGCAGGAACACATTTTGGGCCACGTTATTATAAATGGCTATTTTGCTTTGCCTGATGTTAGGGTTGTCTATCTGGTTGACTTTCGAGAATAAGACTGATCTAACTGACTGTACGCGGTTACAAAAATCACTGTAACTTTAAGTGGGTCTAATTCTGAGTGCTTCCAGCTCTAGAGCGATACACTCTTCGCTGCGCGGATCGCCAAAGTGTTGAGTCATCAACCGCTTTAACCCATCCCAAGTCACAATATCCTCTCTTTCGGAGAGTAATGCGGCGGCATCGCCTGCCAATCGACTTGTGATGATATGATATAAGTAGGTATTTTGGGCCTGTTCGCCATGGTATTTACTTATTATATATTCGGCTTTTCTTAAAAACAAATTTAAATGCCTTTTGTCACCGCTAAAAACGGGATTAACTTTACCATTTCACTGGGCACTGCAGTAAGTTGCTCCATGGTAGAGTATAGATATAGAGCTCTCGATAGATTTTACAGAGTAAATGCGTTTAGAGACTCTACGCAGTAAGGCGGCTTTAAAAAAACTACTACTAATACTTAACTAACCTTATTTTAATTTTTACTTTATTTTCTCCACTTTTATTAATATATTTATTCACTTTTCACTTTTTATTTTCTTAAAATTACTTAACTAAAGTTAAACTGAGAGAAGTCTTATCTCATGAATAACACAATGAGGAATGGGAGAGGAAGGAAGGCAAAAAATTTCACTCACCAACCAAGCAATCCCATGCTCGTCTCCTGCGTCACCGTGCAGAGTTTGATGCACCTGTGATCGCCTCCGTCCGTCCTTGTCAGATTTTTTTGGTTCGAGGATCCAGGCTTAGCGGATCGCGCAGACTAGCTCGCGGAAACTGCCAGAGTTTGATGACAGAAAACTCGCGAGGTCTACACAGCTAATTAACCGGATCCTACCGGCTGCGCCAGATAAGTTTTGGGGGAGCTTTGGAGTGTTTTTAAAAACTAAAATAAAACTAACGAATACGTCCACTCGATTCGGAGAGCGCTACTGTATTGATTCAATCATAAACAAGATATTCTTAGGCTAACATGTTACAGCTGACTTCGCATACTTCACATCGCTGAGTCAGCACGGACGTTCAGTACAACTCTACTAGTAGAGGATTGAGGTGAACACATAACTACCTATCATAAAGTATTTGCTACCTTTACGGTATCGAATTTATCAAAAGAATAAAGTGGCCAGCCATTCTGACGTCTGGTTGGCTGGCTACTTGGATTTTCATGTCATGTTAGTTAAGTGTTAACGATGTCATACCTTTTTTCTACCTAGAGAAAACATTATTTTTACGATGATAAAAAGCTCGCATAAACCTTATTTAGATAACAACATTAAAACGCCTGTACTCTAATTCTCACACCACCTATGTGCTCCATGAAGGTAATGGCTCAAATATTTTCGCAGGCGCTTAGTAGATTCTAGACAAAGTATTGTAACTAATTATGCTTCATGCTTATTTATTCTTCATTCAGTCTTCTAACGATTTTCTTAAAACTCTACTTATTATGGTATCACAAATTCAACTAAAATCCAAGACAGTTCATTTAAAATCTACTTCTACTAAACGCCTGCAGAAATATTTTAGCCATGAATAACACGGGTGGTATGAGCATTTGCACAGGCGTTTTATTTTTTTCCTGAATAAGGTTAATGCGAGCTTTTTATCATCGTAAAAATAATGTTTTCTCTAGGTAGAAAAAAGGTAGTAAATACTGATATCAATGACATCGTTAACACTTAACTAACATGACATGAAAATCCAAGTAGCCAGCCAACCAGACGTCAGAATGGCTGGCCACTTTATTCTTATGATAAATTCGATACCGTAAAGGTAGCAAATACTTTATGATAGGTAGTAAATAGTAGCAAATGGGTAGTAAATAATACGCATGGTTTGATTTCTTTATCTCATTTTGTCCAGCGGACCTGACGGTCACGTTTTTGCGGTGGGAAATAATTTCCCATTATCCGTTACTGCATAGCAAAATTTTATGGAAGTGGGAAATTGTTTCCCATTGTCCGATACGGTTACGGACTTTTATTTTTACTAGTAGTTCCCCCCTGCTTTGCTTGAAATTTTAATTTTTGTTTTGTAAGTAACTTAAACTATGTAACATGCAAACCAAAATAAAATATGTTTATTATTTATTTGTTTATTTATTTATTTATTTAATATTATAATAAGAAATTCAGAAAAGTATTAATACAAAAAAACCGGCCAAGTGCGAGTCAGACTCGCGCACCGAGGGTTCCGTACAAACCTGTATTACAGACCTGAGTATTTGGTATGAATTTCAATTTAATACCTCTACGCGTTTATGAGGAAATGGGTAGTAAGTTTAAAATTATTAAAAAAATATATATTATGTGATGTAACTAAAAATTTATGGTTTTCATAATTTTTCCTTTATCTATGCTATAAGACGTTGCTTCGTACCAAATTTCAAGATTCTGAGTTCACGGGAAGCACCCTGTAGGTTTTGATTCCCTTGCAAGTGTCGAAAATTTGCGGCATAAACGGCTGTATCTTTTGATTGCGTTGGCTTAGAAGTTTGATTTTTTTACAGCTTCAAGGGACAGTAGACCTGAGTAATTGATATACATTTCAGCTTCATACCTCCACGCGTTCCTGAGAAAAAGGGTCTTGACAGACGGACGGACGGACAGACGGACAACAAAGTGATCCTATAAGGGTTCCGTTTTTTCCTTTTGAGGTACGGAACCCTAAAAAGGCGGAATTATCATTGCAATCATCATACTTATAACTATAACTATTAAATTTATTTTTCAGATGGAGCAGTATGAAAAGCTTTGAAGCAGGTTTTGGCGCACAGAGATACATTACATGTGGAATATTGTATTTTGGTTCTCTGTTATTTCTTTTTCAAACTGCAGAACTTACATCTCTTGTTAGTTCTGATTTCTTCTGGCAAGTGTATGCCCACATTCAATAAACGGACTTCATCAGGCACTCCAAAGACACCACCCTTTTTGTTTTTAAACCGTATAACTTGTCCTGGTACTTTCCTTGTTGTGTGATTGTCTACTAATGCCCGTGCCAAACGCAACCTGAAATCTCGGTGACCATGCAACGTTGCAACGTGTGTGTCGTTGTAAGTAATATATGCATTTATAATGGAAGCATCGAACATGAAGAATAGAAGTCTCATCCAATATTTTCGGGATTTTCGGTCAATTGGGTATGAAGACCTAAAATGGTCAAATAAATCTACCCCACCCATGCTTAGAGTATATGAAGCAATAGCTTTCGGGCACAGAACCTCTTTTCTAGTGCCATCTTTTTGGGTTATTTTCACGAGCATTACGTCACGTGGTTGATGTGCGGTTGAGAGCACATTTACTTCTTTAGTGTCCATCCACTTGACGGCTGTTACGGGCTCTGATGTGACAGCTGTGAATTGATGTTTTTCCAATCTCATCTGTTTCGGCTGCTTTTTATTCTTCATGACATCAGGCAGATATTTTTTGTTGCTTCGAACTGTTCCTACTGCAAAAATATTTCTGTCAAATAGATCTTCCATAAGTGGAACACTGGTGAAGAAATTGTCGAAAGCAACTAACGTATTTCCAGGTACATTAATACATAGTTTCGTCACCACATTGTAACCTAGTCCGTCATTCTCTGTGCTATCACCTTTACCGGTATAAACTTCAAATTGGTACAAGTATCCCGTTTTGGCGTCACATCTAGCCCAAATTTTGAAACCCCGTTTGATTGGTTTCTTTGGCATATATTGTTTTAATGTACTGCGACCTTTAAATTTCACCATGCACTCGTCTATTGACTGCACACTTGAATTATATGCTTGTCTTTGATAAACCTTGTTCAGTTCTGTAATAAGAGGTCTCACTTTATATAATTTATCGTGGTCAGGAGAGTATCTTGGTGGTTGCATTTCAATGTCGTTAAGGTGTAGGTTTTCAGTGATCTTTTTAAATCGCACGATTGGAAAAACTTGTGCAACTTGTTATAATAGAAAGGATCTGACGACCAGTATAACTCGAAATCCGGAAGAGGATTTAACCCCATCATGATCAAAACTCCTAGATAAGCCCTGATATTTTCTTCAGTGACTGGTTTCCAATTGGCGCTCTCTTTTTGAACTGCGTATCGGTTAGTTTGTTCTGCTATTATCAGTATCAATTTATCTGGAAAAAACCTTTCAAAAACAGTCAAGGGCTGAGTTTTGTGTGTGTCCTGAAACTTGAGTTTAAAACGCTTATCAAAAACTGGAATATCATGGGTTAAGTCAGCTGTCTTCCAATCTCTAGGTCGAGACCGGTCCCTGGGAACTACGTTGTGATTTTGAGACGCTTCTTGATCATCTTCCATTAAT
The DNA here is from genome assembly GCA_934045075.1 of Yponomeuta sedellus. Classification (NCBI taxonomy): domain Eukaryota; kingdom Metazoa; phylum Arthropoda; class Insecta; order Lepidoptera; family Yponomeutidae; genus Yponomeuta; species Yponomeuta sedellus. The sequence goes on along the minus strand of OW203736.1, from coordinate 3,332,990 downwards.
TCATCTATATCAATGTCCTCTTCAAACATATTGCCTGGTCTTTGAGTAGTAGCCACTTGTTCGGGTATGTCAACTATTTCTGGTTGAATGTCATGAGATGAGGGACTGCCTTGATCTTGAGTGCATAATTCTTGAACATGGAGTGGACTATTTGAAGTATCTTGCTCAGTAACATTGCGGACTGTATTTTAAACATGGAGTGGACTACTAGATGTGTCTTGCTCGAAAACATTACCGTCCGTATTTTGTATCGTTGCGTTCTGAGACTGGTCATCTAAAATTGACAATAAATCTGATCGTGTTGTCTGCAAAACGGGTTCATCTTCAACGTTGTCATCATCTAAATTATCTTCGATGCCAAAAATTTCTTCGAGACGATGTTCTATTAGATATTCATCCGGCTGATTTAAGTAACTTGCAGAAGGAGAACAAATGCTATTAGCAAAGCAATTATCGTCTTCAGAATCATAATCGGATAAATCAGATAAGTCAGCCAAGTTTTCTACTGCTTCTTCTAGTTTTTTTTTAGTAAGTGGTTGTGGTTTTCGTATTTTTTTCTTATTCATTTTTCTTTTGCTGGAAATAAATAATAAAAATCTGAAGAAAAACAATATCGGATACGGATAATTTTTTTGTGCACGAGACAGACGGTCAGAAGTTGTATATATATATATATATATTTATTACGGAAACAAAGAAAATTTTAAGTGCAGGAACGAACAATGGGAAATAATTTCCCACTTACTAAAACCTAAAAATTTCTAGTAAATCGTACTGTTTCCACAATTCTTTTCAAGCCAAATATGCAGAAAATAAGTCTAGTTTATAATAGTGTTCACTATATGCACTTACCAGATTTTTTTTTCAATTTAACCTCAAAACACTAATGAGAACTGGGTTTTTGGCAAAAAAATCGTGACCTCTGACTTTCTCTTTGACATTTGGTGACATATTATATTTTTTTTCTGAATCTACGTGACCGTCAGGTCCGCTGGACCAAATGAGATATAGAAATCAAACCATGCGTATTATTTACTACCCATTTGCTACTATTTACTACCTATCATAAAGTATTTGCTACCTTTACGGTATCGAATTTATCAAAAGAATAAAGTGGCCAGCCATTCTGACGTCTGGTTGGCTGGCTACTTGGATTTTCATGTCATGTTAGTTAAGTGTTAACGATGTCATTGATATCAGTATTTACTACCTTTTTGCTACCTAAAGAAAACATTATTTTTACAATGCTAAAAAGCTCTCATAAATCTTATTTAGATAACAGCATTAAAACGCCTGTACTAATTCTCACATCAGCTATGTGCTCCATGAAGGTAATGGCTAAAATATTTTCGCAGGCGCTTAGTAGATTCTAGACCAAGTATTGTAACTAATTATACCTACTTCATGCTTATTTATATTTCTAAATTCTTAAGATATGTAATAAAAGTTCATAAATATATTAACAAATTATTTATAATAAGATCTGAAATTGGAATACCATTAATTGTATCCATGAACATTGTCGGTAGTTTAAAAAATATTATTTACAAATGAGCTACATAATATTTGCAACGGTGACAGATTCAGAAAGCTGAAACACGCCAATAACATGACATAATTAGATCGACTATATTAATTATTATTTCAATTAATTTTATTGTCATTTTTGAGTCTTCTAACGATTTTCATATAACTCTACTTATTATGGTATCACAAATTCAACTAAAACACAAGACAGTTCATTTAAAATCTACTTCTACTAAGCGCCTGCAGAAATATTTTAGCCATGAATAACACGGGTGGTATGAGCATTTGCACAGGCGTTTTATTTTTTTCCTAAATAAGGTTTATGCGAGCTTTTTATCATCGTAAAAATAATGTTTTCTCTAGGTAGCAAAAATGTAGTAAATACTGATATCAATGACATCGTTAACGTTAAGTGTTAACATGACGAGAAAATTCAAGGAGCCAGCCAACCAGAAGTCAGAATGGCTGGCCACTTTATTCTTTTGATGAATTCGATACCGTAAAGGTAGCAAATACTTTATGATAGGTAGTAAATAGTAGCAAATGGGTAGTAAATAATACGCATGGTTTGATTTCTATATCTCATTTGGTCCAGCGGACCTGACGGTCACGAATCTACGCACCCAACTTACCTAAAAACCATTCTTAGTTTTCATTTATCTCATAAAAAAGTATTCTGTTTGATTAAGGGTTAAAAAACTTTTCCTCGTCCTGACGTAGCTTTTCAAATAAAGTAGAAAATTCACCATTCGTCACCCTATCAGCAACAATTGGGTGAATGTGATATCTTTTTTTTCTATATTGACGCCGTCTCCGCTTGCGTAAGTATGCTGCAGCAACTAAACAATTTATAAACGGGTTCATAATAATATCCCAAATTCAAACTCCGCTTCACAAATCCACTTGGAGACGCCTGTACCGTGGAGCGGTCAGTATCACACTACGGATGTTTTCATTGGCGCTGATGGACAGCGCGCTACGCGACTGACGGTACGCGACCGACGTCAGCGACAGAGGAATCCGGGCCTTAGGAATAAATTTGAATCAAAAAGATGTTGTCGCCGATTTTCAGACATTTCGTTTGCGAATGTCGACAACACAACCACGAACACAACACTACACCGCTACAGTGCCGCGCGATCTGCCCGCTGGTTTCGAGAACAGGTATGCGTTGCCCGCCCCTCTCCCGCGCCGCCGCCGCTGCCGCTCCGCCGCCCGCAAAATTCGAGACCGAGGCCTTAGAGCCAGTCCACACGGCGCGTTGCGTTGCGTTGCGTCGTCGCAACGCAAATATTTTGACGCATAGCCGGCCACACGGGTGCTGCACCATCGCAGCGTTTACTATGACGCAGTCTTAACCCTTAATAGGGCATGGTAAAACTACGTGCGCCTGAAGATATTTTAATACTAAAATGACATTATCTATGCTTAGAATTGTATACCAGAATACATCCTTTGTTCCCAACGAGTCACACCCTCGACAGGGGTGTGACTCGTTGGGAATAATTTATTCCCAACCAGTCACACTGTTACTCGTTGGGATTTTTTTATTCCCAACGAGTCACACTGCTTACTCTTGTCTAGTACAATGGACGTTATCGAATTTTCGAGAGATGGGTATATAAACAGAGTGAGAGATAATAAATACTGTGTCTGACCTCGAGTAACCTCTGTCAAGGATTTTAAAAGAAAATATTTTAGAGGATGGCGGCGTCAATAACGTCAGTCTCTTTACAAAATTAAGGCTTTTATTTCACACCAGCACACAACAGCAAATACAATGACAATCAGAAATAGTTTCCTATTCACCTGAGGTTATAGCGTCTCTTTATAACCAAAAATCCCACGAGCACGTCCTGCTGTCACAGACGTAGCGGAGAGAAGAACGATTGACCGAGTTACCGAGTGAATGATTGAATTGAATGAGTGAGCGGTCAATCGATGGAAATCCATCGTGCCCGTGAGTGAACGATAATTACAATGTTGCCACAACCACCCCCCTACGGAGAATGGTAAGTGGGATATACTATAAAGGTTACATTGCAAATGTTTACCTAGGCTTATGTGGTAAGTATACTGGCTGTATATGGCAAACTTAATATTACAGAAAACATAGCAATACATATTATTTAGAATGGCATAAAAGGTATGTATGACTATAATGTAGCGAGCTTAATATTACCTTAAACACAGCAAAATCAGGCATACAGCCTTGCTTAGACACAGTAGGGAGTTAAACAACATGACATGTTTAACTTACTATAACATATCCTAACTTAATATATGCAAGCCTATTATTAAAGACCTCTTGTGGATACAAAAACAAAATTATTAAATATTGTTCCAAAATTATACAAACTTTGTTTTATTTACCTTTGAGTATTTACATAACTATACTCCTGCACAACATGTGTTACACCTTTGTGAAATGAAAAGAATACAAGATGCCTAATTACTGTATTTACCAATCTTTTATGTTTTTAAACCTAACCTGTCTCCCTGAACGGGTGCGTTTAATGAATGCAGGTAGGGTCGGTACAGGCGAATGGACCACAGGTAGAGGCGGCGCTACCTGGACCGGGGATGGGTCCATGGTAGGCTGCAAGAAAGGCGAGCCCACCTGGGTTGGTGGCACGAGTGACTGCTTGGCAGAAACCGGCTGCGGGGGAGGCTGGTCCCCATGACCTGACTGCGGGGTCCGTTCCAGGAACGCTGGCTTAACACGGTCTACGCTAACTACTGTTGTTTTACCTTTTAGACTGATAGTAATGGTTTTACCATCTCTGGAACGCCCTATAACCGAGTAGGGCCCTGTGTATGGAGGTTGCAGGGACCGGCGGATGGTGTCATCGCGTAAAAAGATGTGTGTCGCCGTGGCCAGTTCCTTAAAAACGAATGGCGTTTTTGTGGTATGATGTACAGCAGGTACCGGACGAATGGCAGCCATTTTCCGCCGTAGCTGTACGACGAAATCAGCTGGGTTGTCGACGGAGGTTGGGTTAGTTTGTTGAACTAGTAGCTCACCAGGGAGGCGGATGGGTCCGCCATACAGCATCTCAGCTGCAGTGGCTTTCAGGTCTTCCTTGACGGCTGCACGCATACCCAGCAGTACCAAAGGTAGGGCCTTGGTCCATGCGCCTTCGTGGCACATAAGGGACGCTTTAAGTTGTCGGTGCACGCGCTCTATCATGCCATTGGCACAAGGATGATATGAAGTGGTTCTTACCCGTTTGGTGTCAAACTGGACCATGAGGCGGCGGAATAGATCCGACTCAAACTGCGTACCTTGGTCTGTAGTTAGTGTCACGGGGACGCCGAACCGAGAGACCCATTCCCGGGTGAATGTTTCAGCAACCTCCTCTGCTGTGATGGAGCGCATGGGCCATGCTTCCGGCCATCTGGACGCTCTGTCTATGGCAGTGAGGAGGTAGCGGAACTCGTTGCTAACTGGTAGGGGACCTACAATGTCTATATGAACCTGCATGAAACGCCCAGATGGTTGGTTAAAGCTGCCCATCGGCGTTGAGATATGTCTCGACACTTTGCTGCGTTGACATGCTAGGCAAGACCGGGCCCATTCTCTACAGTCCTTCCTAACTGATGGCCATACGTACCGCTCGGTAACCAGCTTGGTTGTTGCCCTTGCGCCGGGGTGACTCAGGTTGTGCAACTTGTCGAACACCGCACGGCGAAACCGGGGAGTTAGGTACGGGCGAGCTTTTCCCGAGGATACGTCGCAAGTGACATAGACATTGGTTCCTGGAATATTTACCTTAGTCAAGCTCAGTCCAGAGGAACCAGTCAGTGTTGCGAGCTCGGTGTCAGTCTCCTGTGATTTTGCTAGGGCTTCGTAGTCCTGCTCGAGCGCGATGGCTTCTATACGTGACATCGTATCAGCTACCACATTGTCCTCACCTTTTATATACTTGATGTCCGTGGTAAATTGGCTGATAAAGGATAGCTGGTTAAGCTGTGGAGGGGGTAGCTTTTCTCGCCGCTGGACGAAAGCGTACAGCAGCGGTTTGTGGTCAGTGAAAATCGTGGCATGCTGGACCTGCAGTATATGCCGGAAATGTTGCACGCTCTCGTAAACGGCGAGCAGCTCCCGGTAGTAGGCCGGCCACTCAATTTGCTTCGGTGTAAGCTTCTTGCTGAAGAAAGCTAGAGGGACGTACTGACCGTTAACCAACTGTTGTAGACAAGCACCAATGTGGATGCTCGACGCGTCAGTGAAAAGACCGAGCGGAGCGTCAAGCACGGGGTGCTGCAGCAAGGTAGCTTGAGCTAGGCTCTCCTTGCAGGCCGCAAAACTCTGAAGGAGGTCAGGTGTCCATATGAATGGCTTCGCACCTTTCCCTTGGAGCTCCGTGAGTGCGTTAATCAATGGTGCTTGATTCTTAGCAGCGTGAGGGATAAAACGACGGTAAAAGTTCATCATTCCCAGAAATCGACGCATGCCTTGAACAGTTTTGGGAGGGGCATAATCTACAAGGGCTTTTATGCGGTCTGGGGGAGGACGAGTACCTTCTGCGGTGATATGAAAACCTAAGAATAATACCTCACTAGCTCCTAAGATGCACTTAGCTGGATTTACTACGACCCCATAATCCTGCAAACGTTGAAAAAGAATTCGGAGATGCTCTATGTGTTGACTTTTGTCCTTTGAATAGACTAAAATGTCATCGACATAAGGAAAACAGAATTGCAGTCCCCGAGTAACCTCATCAATAAATCTCTGGAACGTCTGGCCGGCATTGCGCAGACCAAATGTCATAAAAGGAAATTCAAAAAGCCCAAAGGGGGTTGTGATAGCTGTTTTGGGAATATCAGGGTCGCTCACAGGGATTTGATGATAGGCTTTAACTAAATCTATCGTGCTGAATATCGTGGCTCCGGCTAAATTGTGAGAAAAATCATTAATGTGCCGTACCGGATAGCAGTCAGGGATGGTCCTGGCATTCAGGGCGCGGTAATCGCCGCATGGACGCCAGGCGTCTTCCTTCTTAGGGGCCATATGCAATGGAGAGGACCATGAACTCTTGGAGAGCCTCGCTGTCCCGGAACTCACCATGTCCTCGAACTCCTTCTTGGCCTCAGTAAGTTTCTGAGGAGCCAGGCGGCGGGGACGGCAGGAGACGGGTGGGCCGCTAGTAGTATTAATGTGGTGTACAGTCTCATGTTTGATCACTCTTGGGAGGCCGTGCGGGCGAGTTATATCGGGGAACTCGGCTAGCAATTGTGTGAAACTCGAGTTTCCGGAGATTATGGACTTAATACTGGCCTGGTCAGTTGTAGCGCTGGTAGCAGGCGAGGAGAGTCCAGTAGAAGCGTCCACTAACCTCTTGGTACGGCAGTCCGGCAGAAGATGGTAATGAGCCAAGAAATCTGAGCCAATTATGGCAATGTCAACATCCGCTATGACAAACTGCCACACAAACTCGCGTCGAAGACCTAAATTGAGATGTAGGGAAACCAAACCATATGTTCTAATGCTGCTGCCATTCGCAGCTGTTAGGCCATAGTCCTGCGACTGCTTGCGACCTGGGAACCAGCTGCGAGGTGCGCAGCAGAGGTCCGATCCAGTATCAATGAGGTACCGACGTTTAGTGCGTTGTTCGGTAACGAAGATGCGGCGGCCAGCAGGAAGACAGTCAGTAGCCGCCACTACTGACTGCTCCGGGTGTTTTCCGTGAAACTGCAATTACCAGTGCACTTTGTGGCCTTTGTTCTAAAACGTTTGTGGTACCAACACCATCCATTTCGCGTTGGTGTAGCCCCTCTGGATCGGTTTGGAGTCGCTGATGGAGATCGGTTGCGCGACCTGCTTCTCTGCAGTGCTGCCACCTGGCGAGTCAGCTCACTTACCTGGCGGGCAAGGTCCTGAAGAGGGTCCGGAGCAGTGGTCGCGCAGATGACTCTGGTAGAGGGCGAAACCTCCGCGATTCGGTCTGCAAGCTCGGCCACCTTATCTAATGGTAGGTCTGCCTGAGCAGCCAGTATGGCCTGGATATGCTCCGGCAGGCGGCGGAGCCACAGCTGGCGTACAATGGAGTCGTCCCCTATGCTAGTCCCTGCCAAGGTCCGAAGGTGTCTGAGAAACTGGGTAGGCCTCCGGTCACCCAATTCCTCATCCCCTAACAATTGTGCTAATCTTTTTTCCTTAGATAATGAGAGCCTACTTATTAGCTCTGACTTTAAATGAGTGTACTTGTTCTCGGCCGGTGGGTTGTTCACTACCTCTTCTACCACGTCTATCACGGACTCGGTGAGGCTGGCCACAATGTGGTTATATTTAGTGTCCTCCGCTGTGATACCAGCTAAGGCGAAACATGCCTCTGCCTGACTAAACCACGAGGTTGGCTTTCCTGACCAAAATGGTGGTAGCTTACATGCCACCTTGGCAACCTGCGGTCCCTCATACCTATCCCGACCGTCCTGCACACTACTGTCAAGTGATTTCGTTACTGGCAACATTTTGATTGGTAAATACACTAACTAAATAACCTAAAAATAGGATAATCTAAGTATAAAGTTAGCGAAATACAGTGAGGGTTACCCCGCGTCCGTTGTAAACGAGGTTCACGATGTCCCGTGGCAGCCGGCCATCGATCCGGGCGCGCGTGGCCGGATGGCAGGCAGGACGCGTCGCACGTCGCAGCAACGGGTGCCGGGTGCGCGTAGGCGGAGGATCAGTCGTCGACGGCGCCACTCAGCGCGGCGCGGCGTGAGGTGTAGGTGCAGGTGATGCCAGTGCTGCCGGCGCGGCACAAACGGCGCCGGCGCGGCAAGTGCTGGCACGAGCGGCACGTGCGGCGGCGCCGGTGCGGCGGACGCGGTCTTAAGCAGCGTGGCACAAGGGCGCGCGCAACGTCGGCGCAGGCACGAGCAGCGCAAGCGGTGCGAGCGTCGCCGATGCGGCGGGCGCGGCGGGCACAAGCGGCGTGGCTCAGAGGGCGCGCGCCGCGTCGGCGCGGCAGGCACTCAGCGTGGGCTTAGCAGGGCGGGCAGCACGAAAGGTCGGGCGCGGCAGGCGCGTGGCAGCGCGGTGGCGCGAGGCGGCGGCCGCGTGGCAGCGCGGTGGAGCAGGCGCCGCGTGGCAGCGCGGGCGCCGCGTGGCAGCGCGGTGGCGCGGGGCGGCGGCTGCGTGGCAGCGCGGTGGAGCGGGCGCCGCGTGGCAGCGCGGGTGCCGCGTGGCAGCGCGGTGGAGCGGGCGCCGTGTGGCAGCGCGGTGGCGCGGGCGCCGTGTGGCAGCGCGGTGGCGCGTGGCGGCGGCTGCCGTGGGCGGCGCGGTGCGGCGGCCGCGTGGCGGCGCGATGGAGCGAACGCTTGGCGGCGCAGGGCGGCGCCCGCGTGGCGGCGCAGTGCGGCGGCCGCGTGGCGGCGCGCTGAAGTAAGCGCCTAGCGGCGCAGGGCGGCGCGGCGTGGCAGCGGAGCAGCAGCGGGGCAGGGCCGATTAGCCCCATTTTCTGATGAGCGTCATCGTATGAACGCGGTGCGACGGAGCGGCGGCGTAACAAAAACCTCGCGTGACAGTGTTCTGTCAGGGGTCACCACTTTAGAGGATGGCGGCGTCAATAACGTCAGTCTCTTTACAAAATTAAGGCTTTTATTTCACACCAGCACACAACAGCAAATACAATGACAATCAGAAATAGTTTCCTATTCACCTGAGGTTATAGCGTCTCTTTATAACCAAAAATCCCACGAGCACGTCCTGCTGTCACAGACGTAGCGGAGAGAAGAACGATTGACCGAGTTACCGAGTGAATGATTGAATTGAATGAGTGAGCGGTCAATCGATGGAAATCCATCGTGCCCGTGAGTGAACGATAATTACAATGTTGCCACAATATTACCTTGCATTTATCGAAGGTTTATTATTACAATCATTATAAATCAACAAATAAAATATATTTAAAAACCTATTTAGAGGCTAAAAATTTCACCCATGCCGGGAAATTTTTAGCCTCTTGTAAGGACGGGTGTTTGTATACAATAAAACGTTCTGACTGCTCGAGAATAACTGTCTCATTTATTCGGATACACAATCTTAAATAGGAGTCACATACGTATTGGTTATAGATTTCTTATACTATTACACCTTACCCGAAAAAGTAAAATAAAATAACCATAAGTTAATTTTATTTTAGTACTATACAATAAATGCAACTTAACTAGGTTGATTATATAATTTTGTTCTATTTTTATGAACTAAATCTATTTTACCGTGTTTTGCAATTTCGACGTTTGGAGCTACATCTTTAATAACTTCGTAAGGTCCATTATAAATTCTCTGTAGTTTGTTACCAGTTTCATTTTTTACTAAAATCAAATCTCCTTTATTGTATGTTACGCTATTGCTATTTTGGTCATATTTCAGTTTTCTTTTTATTTTACTGTCTACTAAATTTTGTCGTGCTTCCTTTTGAGCTGTTTGAATTCTGTACTTTAATTCTAGCGGGTAATTATCACAATTGTAAAGTGGATCTACTTTATCTTTAGTTAAATTTGATGGAATGTTGCATTTCTTGCCAAAAACTAGTTCAAAAGGGGTATACTGTGTCACTGTATGAACTGAAGTGTTATAAGAAAAACACCAAAAGGAAAGCCACGTGCTCCATGATCCCATGTGATTATCTGCCTGCATCCGTAAGTAGTTACCTAAATTTTTGTGTGTATTTTCTAGAGAACCAATAGTTTGATGATGATACGCTGTAGAGTTAAGTGTAGTAATTGTTGCTGTCTCCGCTCATTGTGTTTATCTGTCCGTTTCGTCCTGAATGTTGGTAGGTATTTCTGTCAAAATTCGTGTACCTACCTCTGAACGGTGAAGACTGACCTCGTCCATACTGCTGATTACCACCTCGGCCACGATGGAACGTGGACGAACCACCGCGATGAAACCGGTTTTGGTAGTTATGGTAACCTCTTCCACGAACTGGGGCGTTGTATGCACGGCTACTGCTTCCTCGGCGCGAACCTCTGAAACTTTTTTGTCCTCTATGAAAAGTCATAATATTACCAGTTGGTGTTGCCGTTGTGTCCTCGTCGATTGCTACCTGAATAGCATCTCTTAATGAGTCAAAATTTCGGGCAGCTATTATTGTACCTAGTCTCCTATTACGTAATCCGTCAGCGAATCGCTTGATCGCCTGTTTTTCATTTAGAGGCTGTAAAATATTGAGACTTTCCACTTTTCCGTCTGCTTGAGAAATAGTGAGGTCCATAAACAACTCTGAAAGTTCCTTACCAAACTCGTCTATTGACCTTTGATCTTGACGCAAGGTTTGTAGTTTATTCTGCAATGCTACTGGGCTCTTTTTAGGCAAAAGAATACTCCGCATATCCGATATCAGTTCCTGAACAGTATTGTAACTGGTTTTTAACTTCAATTTTGCAGCCTGACTCAGTCTACTTTTCAAAACAAAATTAATCAAATTTGTCTTGCATTGCTGGCTACTCAAAATAGATGCGTAATATTCCACCCCGTCAATAAGTTGTTTAGTAGTCGCGTCGTCATTGTTCAAAACTGGCAATAAACTAAGTGCAGTTTTTAAATCAAACTCCATTTTGGACTTTTCACTGTGACTCAATTTTAAATCTGATGTGCTCGCTTCCCTATAGGTTTTGTTACAAAAATCTCTTATAAAATTAATTAACTCTTTTACCCTCTCACAATATTTTTTTATCAATGTTAAATTTTCCCCACTTAATTTCTTACTAGCTATTTGTTTTTCAATTTCTATAATCAACAATTTATATTCCTCATACACTGTATTAGCCTCATTTAGCTTTCCTCGTAAACGTTCGAGTGTCCTTTTTTCATAACTCAACTTCACTAAATTATCTCTTATCGATTTTAACTTTACTAATATAATACTAAGATCTTCGGCCATAGCCCATTATTACTCGTAAAATTTTATTTTATGTTTCCAATAGCATAATAAGACTATAATATAACCATACCTCAATTAAGTTCCTTTAACACTTGAACAATAATACCTTCACATACTATTTTTTAATTTTACACACTTTGGTTACACTTCGTTACACTTTGGTTACACTCATGGTTTCATCTGTAGATCGTCTCCGGACCGTGGATTGTTGCCGCATGAAGAACAAGTCACTGGCGGTGCACTAGTTCGATGCACGGAGAACGAACGTCGCAGGTTTTGGCGAAGCATTTGGTTGTTAATCCAAGTATGGTGGCAGTTTCTGTAGCACTTGTAGAAGAAGAAGATGGCCGCGATAAGAAGTAGAGCGAGGATTATCATCATCACGGTGCTGATAGCTGAGATATGGTATTGCAGCTGTTCTGTGCTCGCTGAATTGCCGGCTCCATTCTGGTTGATGAAGACTTCTTCCTTTCTTTCGGTTTTTGAGTTGCACATTTTTGATTCAGTTGCAAACGGGTATTACGGTATTTACATTATTTTACTGCGTTACTAATAGTCGAGGAGCGCGAGCGCGGATCCAAATCCGAATATGGCAAAGGGTCGCCATGTAAGGACGGGTGTTTGTATACAATAAAACGTTCTGACTGCTCGAGAATAACTGTCTCATTTATTCGGATACACAATCTTAAATAGGAGTCACATACGTATTGGTTATAGATTTCTTATACTATTACACTCTAAATAGGTTTTTAAATTTGTTCCTTAGCACGGGTTAGTGCATTAAAAATAAAAATAGTGTAAATAAAATATAGCATAGACCTATTTACTTAAAACATGACTTGAATATTTCGGTATGTATCACAATCATAATTATTATAATAACATTTTAATATTAAAAGTACGCTTTATAGGTTTGTCCTCGCAAAGTCTAGCATAGCACTTGACAATACCACAATCAAGCATCAAAGTAGGTATTTGCTAGCTTCTGATATAAATGATAATATAATGCAATATTATTCTAAAGTTATATTAATCAGCCTTGTTTTTAAACGCGCTGTCACGCTTGACATTCATGTTGCTTCCAGATTAGAGTCGGAATAATAAAAACTTTTACATAAGAAGTCAGTCTACAAAGTACATCTTTAACAAAGGTAATAAATCACAAAAAGTTATCAACAACCAAAAAGTTTCAAATGGACACTCAATTAGTTGTTGCGCGGCATATAGGTAAACATATACCGCATAAACAATAAATAAAATTAACGGTACCAAAAAGTGGAGATCCATGTACTTTACCAAATGAATAAAACAATGAGTGCGTCCAATTTTAAATCTGGATTTCCAATTGTACCCAATTTTAAACGTATAAAAAACCGTTTTTTTATAATTAAACACACTCGTTTAATTATTTTTTATGAAGCCCATTTCAAAATTTTGTGTGTTTTCTTGAGAAAAAATTACAAGTATATACGACAAGGAAAAAAAAAATCCGACTAAAGCACAAACCGTTGATTATCTAGGTATTGTTTCTTGGAAAACAAAGTACTTCGTATTTAATTTAATTTATTTAATATTTATGAAAACTAGTGACTAAGCAAACATGATATTACAAAGCAAGTTAAGTAAGTAAGTATTTCGCTTTGGCGGCGACCGTTTATATACTTACCGAAAACTAGTACATCTATTTTTTATCGGTCTATACTGTGGACGTTAGGATGATATCGTCATTCAGCAAAATGAATAATATAGGGACCCAATTATAGCAAACTAAAAAAATACAACCTCAATATATAAACCTACTGGTTTATGAAAGTTATATATTTTCTCTCAACTTGACACACTTTGTTCGAAGAACAGGAAGGCTCACTTCCTGGATCTACCTGTCTCACTCTTATGATCAACCTCTGTATCGCGATGTGAATATCGATCGCGATACAGAGGTTGATCATAAGAGTGAAGGTCCATTGATGTAGACTAGCTCTAGACAGGTGTGACTCGTTGGGAATTTAAAATTCCCAACGAGTCACACCCCCAACAGGGGTGTTAGGGCCGGGACACATAAAATTCTTATATTCTTCAGATGTTTTGTCCCATAATACGGGACTCTGCTCAACTAGCGTTATTAAATGATCGACCTCAATAGCGTCCGTCATCTTTGAATTTTGAATAACAACTGACCTGAACACAGGAACGCATCGTGAGTTTCTACGACGCGACGTCGTGCCGTGTATCGTGGCACGTTTCGATGTCGCGGCGTAGTTTTTTACGATGCTCGTCGTAGATTCCCACGACGCGACGTCGCATCGTGAAACGACGCCGCATCGTGGTACGACACGACGTCGTATCGTGTTTATGTGTCCCGGCCCTAACACCCCTGTTGGGGGTGTGACTCGTTGGGAATTTTAAATTCCCAACGAGTCACAGTGTGACTGGTTGGGAATTTTTACAAAAAATATTACCAACCAGTCACACTGTTACTCGTTGGGGTGTGACTCGTTGGGAACAAAGGGAATACATTTAGGTATTTTTAGTTTTTCAAAAAAACGTGTTGGAAAATACTTCCCCTTGCCAACGAGTAACAGTATGACTGGTTGGGAATAAATTATTCCCAACGAGTCACACCCCTGTCGAGGGTGTGGTATCGTGGCACGTTACGATGTCGCTGCGTAGTTTTTTACGATGCTCGTCGTAGATTCCCACGATGCAACGTCGCATCGTGAAACGACGCCGCATCGTGGTACGACACGACGTGGTATCGTGTTTATGTGTCCCGGCCCTTACTGGTTGGGGAAAAAAAAATCCCAACGAGTCACAGTGTGACTGGTTGGGAATTTTTACAAAAAATATTCCCAACCAGTCACACTGTTACTCGTTGGGGTGTGACTCGTTGGGAACAAAGGGAATACATTTAGGTATTTTTAGTTTTTCAAAAAAACGTGTTGGAAAATACTTCCCCTTGCCCCTTTTCAATATGAAGTTTGAGTGCTACGAGGGAAATTATTTCCACACTGGTGGGAAATATATTACGCACATATTTTACTTTGTAAGAGATAAAACCTATTTGAATAAATTATAATACAGAATAGGTATTATAAATAAAACAGAAAATTAAATCGGAAAATTAGACTTGTGTTTTATTATGAAAATTAGAAAAACAAGGGGCAGCACACAAAGGTACTTTGCAAACTTTACAGATATATTTAGTTCTTTGTTCTTTAGCTCGGGTGCTGCACATTCTGCATCTTCTAAATTTTGCCAGTTGAGGCATATGTACGCCAATGTTTGCCGTCCGAACTTCTTCAGGAACTGAGTTGGCACCTCCTTTTTTGGTTTTGAAGACTGATGCTTGGCATTTTCTTGATGAGAAATGGTTTATAAGGCCCCTACCTAATAGCAGGCGGAATTCTTTATGTGTATTTCTCCTCATAGAATGAGATGTCATATACACAATGTATGCATTTATGACAGCCGCTTCAAGCAAGAACCAAAAGAGGCGGTGCCAATTTTTGTGAGACTTACAACCAAGAGGGTATGATGCCCTATAATGATCAAAATGATCAACCCCTCCCATAAATTGTGTATACTTTTTTATAGAGAGTGTTTCTTTCTTTCATCTTTCATCTTTCTGTTTCCTCTCTATCAACTCCACTGCCCGAGGATCAAATGCAGTGCTTGCCACATATACATCTTTAGTATCCTTCCATTTCACTACTGATATTGGTGCATCACACTGATACAGAAATTCTCCAGGTTTCAGTGATGTTTCTTTCTTTGTTTCCCTGCTTAGATTTTTTCCTGTTATCAAATCTGGTAAGCCCTTCCTGTTTATTCTTATTGTTCCGACAGAATAAATATCCTTTTCAAATAAAATTTCCATCAATGGAAGGCTAGTGAAAAAGTTGTCAAACGCCACAAGGGTATGGCTTGGTAAGGATTCACACAAGTCCATTACGACTCTAGCTCCTAGATTTTCTTCTGTTCCACTCTCAACCTTGCCAGTATAGAACTGAAATTCATACATATATCCTGTATAAGAATCTGCTCTTACCCAGCATTTATAGCCACGTTTGATTGGTTTTTTCGGCATGTATTGTTTCATATGACTACGGCCTTTGAAACGGATCATGCTTTCATCAATGGAATAAAATTCTGATACTTCTACATTTTCCTTGAAACAATTGTTCAGAATTTCAATGGCTGGTTTAATTTTTGCCAATTTATCATAATTTGGGGAGTTCCGTGGAGCTTCACTGGTAATGTCAGAAATATGGAGGTTTTGGCAAAATTTTTTAAATCTTTTAAGTGGCATAACTCTGCTAATGACTGGGTTTTGAAAAAAATCATCTGTCGACCAATAGGAAGTTACATCCGCTAAAGGATTGATGCTCATAAGTATAATCATACCAAAGTATGCTTTCATCTCCGCTTTTGTTACAACTGTCCATGTTTTAGAATGAGTGTGACTCGCATAAATATTTGTGTTTTGAACAATAACATCCAACAAGTCTTCTGGAAAATAATCATTGAAGTAGTCCACTGGTTGGCTTCTGTTGGTGTAATTTTTTTTAACTTTCATTTCTCTTTGAAAACTAGGAAAATTACCATTTGCAGCTGTGAAAGACCTCTTCGTTTAGTTTGTAATTGACAAAAATTGTCTCTACGAAATGATGAGGTTTGTTCTGCATGTTGGTTTTCAGTCATTGCCACATTATGTGATATTGAAGCAGTGATTGTTGTTGATTCTGGCATACTAGCATCTTGAACTGGGAGAGACATACAATCTTGGACTTGTTGTTCGTGTGATAGTGAAGGTGAGGTTGTTGAGCCAAGTTCAGGACAGTTTGTCTCATCATGTATCGAAGAAAAGTCAGACTCACCCACCAATATACTATGTAATTCTTCACTAGACAAATTTTGGATTTCATTTATTCGTTGGTCAAAATCTGCGTCGTAAAAATCTGTGGCACAGGAGCCAGTTGTGTCATCATCACATTCTTCACCTTCTGACGACTGAAGTAAGAGCGATAACTGATGTTCAATGTCTGCATCACGAAGAGGTTTCTGAAATAAAACACACAAAACTGTGAGCTAAGAAGCTATCATGGAAACAGTTTTCCCACATAGATATTAATTACTGAAATCTAAATGGACAACATGTATATATTTCCCACATACTTTCAACATCTAAAACTCAGAATGATTTTGTTACTTTGACTAAGAGAAGAAGTCACCTAGTAGACTGACTCAAAATGTAATGAAAATAGTCATAAACAAGCACTTACCGCATTTTTTCTCGACATTATTTCAATAAAAACACTCCGATCACCGGCTTTCGACAAGAATTCTTTCCCTCTTTATTTTTGACATACTTTTTTTTTGTTGCGTTTCGTTTTCGGTGTACTTTTCGGCACGTACCACGGATTAACTTAACCAAAAATAAGTGACAGTGACATTTTGTGGGAACTGTTTGCCTCTTGACCATTTAGAACACGAAACATAATGTGGGAATAATGTTACCCTTGCCCCATCAAGGGTTAACGTTCCGTCGGCGCAGCGGCGACGCACAGTTGCGGCAAGCATTTTGAAAAAAATTCGCAGTCGGTCTATAGCAAATCATGGATCGGAAAAGACGTCTAGCATTGCTCCTATTACTACGTCACCGCCGAAATCGACGCAAGATCACAAAACGGTACTGGATCAGTCCTTTCATTTCATTAAGAAATCGTGATGGACAGTTTTTTTTTTAGAATATCGGGAGTTGCTATTAGACGAAAAGAAGTTTTATATTTTTTTTAGAATGAGTGTATCCAGCTTCGAATGTTTATTGAAGTCCTTAGAACCACACCTACGAAAAAACTATAATAATATGAGGAATCCAGTGGAACCAGTAGAAATGCTGGGAATTACTTTAAGGTAACTATATAAATATATTTTTGTAATAAAAATATAACAGTTTTTTTGGTTTGTTTAATTAGTAATCAACTCACAAATAATCAGCAATTGTCATAATTTTAAATTTAGACATTATTTAAGAGAGATATCATCCAGTAATTACAAATTAGAAAAATCGTATTCAGTTTCTTCACTTGCTTGAGATGTTTCTGGAGATGTAATTGAATTATTATAATCAGAAATGTATGTACTTTGAAAATTTGCTGTTTGATACCCATATGATGGTTGGTGAGACGTTGATGGGCCACTCACATATGATGATGTTTGTCCATACCGCATTTCATCTATAATTTTTATAACTTTACTTTGGAAACGGAGAGTTTCTCGGTCGGAAAATTCTTGAATAGATGGCAATATAGCTCTGAAAAAGGACATATGGCGATTTTCCGGCTCCTTGAGAAGTTTTAGTCCTTCTCTTTCAAACTCATCCATTTGCATTGCCCTTTTGCGCGCGACTGGAACATAGCGCGGAGTGTTGTCTGTGGTAATGTCATCATTTGTAGACGTAGATTCATTGTTGATTTCTCTAGGCGAGTCTAAGCTAGATTCGGTGGCATTTTGTTCCACTTTTCTCAAAAAAAGAAGTTGATTGTATAAATGATACTTCTTCAGTTTCGTAGCGCCCGAGTCCGATTTGGACTCGGGCTTCTTTTAATTTTTTTGAATATCTGAAGTAATTATCTTTTACACTTCTCCATTTCTTTATTAAATCATTACCTGCAAAACCAATAGTAAACATGATTTAATAATTTATACATAGTGAATTACTCGATAAAATTTAATGACATATTCAGATATCGTTAACAAACACTATGTGACCGACTCTGGAATCGTGAAAATATAACAGCTGTTACATACAAAAAGCAATACCTACTGAATCAAAATGTATGCAACAGCTGCTATTTTTTTCGCGATTCCAGAATTAATTGGTTACATAGAGAAAGTTATTTGCTATCGATGTCTGAATATGTCAGTATTTTTTTTCGGGTATCTATCTATCTCATAAATGCATATTATAATAATTATTTTCGTTTCAGATACCTAGGAAGTGGAAATTCAATAACTGATTTACATTTCAAATTCAAACGGAGAAAATCTACTATTGCATATATGATACAAAGAGGTTGTCGTGCTATATGGACCAATCTTCTTCGAGACAACATCCTTGAACTGACAACTGAAAGTTTCCAAACAATAGCGAGGGGTTTTGATGTAAAGGCAAATTTTTCTCACTGTGTTGGTGCCATCGACGGCAAAAACATCCGCGTGTGTAATCCTGCAAATAGTGGCTCACTTTTTTTTAATTATAAAGCCTTTTTTTCGATTGTGTTGCTAGCTATTGTGGATTCAAATTACAAATTCGTATTTGTCGACATCGGTGCATACGGAAAAGAATGCGATTCAACCATATTACAAAATTCTAAACTGTACGAGCTAATGATTAACAACAACTTACCACTACCTCAACCCCAGCCACTCTCTGGTAGCAATATACCAACCCCGTATGTATTTGTGGGTGACGAAGCTTTTGGACTGAGCAAACATATTATGCGTCCATATGGCGGTCAAAATCTCGACATACAACAAAAGGTTTTCAATTACCCTCTAAGCAGAGCCAGAAGATATGTCGAATGCGCTTTTGGGATTATGGCTAACAAATGGCGCATTTTTCACAGACCGATAGACGTGTCCTATGACTTCGCTACTGACATTATAAAAGCATGTTGTGTATTACACAATTTTGTCGCTGATCGAGATGGTTTTAGACAAAGAGATAAATTTGCTATAAGTGTTGATGAATTTCTCCCAATACAACCCGCACATGAAGAACAGACAGCACCGAATGAGATAAGACAGCAATATGCGACCTATTTTATGACTAGAGGAACTCTGCCTTGCCAGCTAAATAAGGTATAATTGTATTA
The DNA here is from genome assembly GCA_934045075.1 of Yponomeuta sedellus. Taxonomy (NCBI): domain Eukaryota; kingdom Metazoa; phylum Arthropoda; class Insecta; order Lepidoptera; family Yponomeutidae; genus Yponomeuta; species Yponomeuta sedellus. Next base: position 3,313,690 of record OW203736.1, on the reverse strand, counting down.
TGAGGGTTTTCAAGATTTTCTTGCACCGCCAATTCCGCGATTAGTAAAAAAAAAAATTTTATACCTACTCAGCGTAGTCTAGGTTAGTTTTGAGCTAAGTAATAAAATAGTACTCACGATAATCTAGATTCCCTTAGTTTTAAAATTTTAGAGTGTCAAGATATTAATTTTGTACTGATCGCGGCATTGGCGGTGCAAGAAAATCTTGAAAGCCCTCTTAAATAAAAAAAAAACATAAATATCTGTACTGTGAACTCACCAACTTTGTTTTTTCGTTCAGCTGTGAAATTCTCGTAATCAGGAAATAAAACTTGATATGTCTTCCCAGGCTTTTGTTTTTAAGTTTTTATTTTTAAAATCTACGTTTGACTTGTCCCATATAATTTCCCTTTCCTGTATCAATGTAATCAAGTAATCTATGTCAAGTTCTTCAATGGTATTCATTTTACCCTGCAAATAAAACTAAATACAAAAACGTAAACGTAAAACGAAATGAGCTTCCGTGTATCCTCTCTGTCAACGCACAAGCAACTGAGCGCTGGCGCTCCGACGTCGCACGAGTACACCCTCTCTCGCTTCGTCTCGGGGGCTGCTGTCCGTCATGTGTGCGTTGCGACGACGCAACGCGCCGTGTGAACACCTTGGTTATTTGTATGTAAAACAACGCAAGGACAGCGCTGCGACGACGCAACGCAACGCGCCGTGTGGACTGGCTCTTACGGTATCGAAATTATCAAAAGAATAAAGTGGCCAGCCATTCTGACGTCTGGTTGGCTGGCTACTTGGATTTTCATGTCATGTTAGTTAAGTGTTAACGATGTCATTGATATCAGTATTTACTACCTTTTTGCTACCTAGAGAAAACATTATTTTTACGATGATAAAAAGCTCGCATAAACCTTATTTAGGAAAAAATAAAACGCCTGTGCAAATGCTCCTTTGTTCTCAACGAGTCACACCCCAACGAGTAACAGTGTGACTGGTTGGGAATTTTTTATGTAAAAATTCCCAATGAGTCACACCCTCGACAGGGGTGTGACTCGTTGGGAATAATTTATTCCCAACCAGTCACACTGTTACTCGTTGGGATTTTTTTATTCCCAACGAGTCACACTGCTTACTCTTGTCTAGTACAATGGACGTTATCGAATTTTCGAGAGATGGGTATATAAACAGAGTGAGAGATAATAGATACTGTGTCTGACCTCGAGTAACCTGTGTCAAGGATTTTAAAAGAAAATATTACCTTGCAATTGAAGACGTGAGTGGATGAAGGTGATAAGTAATTTTTTTTTGATTTTGAGTAAATTGAAGTTAAATTTTTGCTACAATTTTCTTTTGTAAGTCGCTTAAATGATTAGTTATGCCTTAAATTTGAATGCAAAGTAGTGTGAATGATCTTAAATATTGAGGGTAGGTTGGTAATAAAACTCTTGCGATATTATTAAATATTATATTTAAAAAAAACTGAACATAACTCCTTCTTCCATGAAGTAACTTAAGCTTATTTTTCCTTGCGGCTTTATAAAATTAGGTGCTAAGTACGAATGTTGATAGACATTGTTATGTTTTTTAATAAACAGAACCAGCCTCTTCAAAAAATTAAGCTATTAGCAGTAATCAGAAGTGTGCAACATCTTACATATAAAAAAATACTATTCTTGGCTTAAAATTGACTCATAAAAATAGCGATATTCTGGCTTCACGTACTTTAGTTGGTCTTGGAGATTCTGTTTCTTTTCTACTGAAACAGTACCATACTTACCGGTCTTACGTGGAATTTCTAAATTTGCGGACACCTTCGATTTCTTTTTTATTATGTCCACCTTTATAAACGGTGTCATTTCGTCGTACGATTCTTTGTATAGATAAGATCCATACTCCTCAACTCGAATCCATTTGATACCATCCCTAAAACGAATTTTTCCATTGCTTACATCTTTTTTCCTATTTATCAAATTGAGATTCTCTTGTAGCTCACCAATTTGTCTGAAATGTTCGGTCATATCCATCACTTTATTATTACGAGAAGCTTTGCAAATGATGTCACGGTATTGGTCAGGAACATAAACTGTATCATGCTTTCTTAGGACTTTTTCTATTCTGCCAAAATCACGATCCGAATCTAAATAAGAATGGCCAACTTCAGGAAACTTGTGATCGATTACTTTGAAATATCCTTTAAGGATAAGATATTGATAGAGTGTAATCATCGTGAAATTTTTGTTTTGGCCGGCACATGAATCTGACCAAATCAATAGGTGATCTTTATTTTGGCAACTTGGATCTACTTCCACAAATCTTAGAAGTGCGCTCGCGACTTCGGCACTTCCACGATCTGCAACATCTTCAGTCCAGGTGCAACATACGGCTTTTTCTTTGCTTCCATCACAAACATGAATACCCAGGTTGTAAAACCACAGTTGACGCAAGTAGAACGCTTTTGAAGTTGTTAGTTTTGGTAACGGCATGGTTTGTTGTAAATCCATCGTAATGTACACAACATCTCCATCTCGGGTTGGTTTTTTTCGGTCAACTTGCATAGCTTCAACAGCAGCATAATAATTTGACTTATGTTCGTCATTGGAGTCTCCAGCATCGCAAGTAGCGCAAGTATCACTCTTTGGATATCCAAAAGACAGGTTGAATTGTGTGACAAAAATTTGGTTATATGAAGTTTTCTTTACAAGGTATTTGTCTGATAGGTCCTCATTATGACACATTTCTAGGTATAGACTGTGCATCTTGGTCACATTCATTAGCGGTGACAAATAGAGTTTGTTCATATTTTTGTTTCGTGAGTAATGTGATTGTTCAGCAGGAAAACTTGAAATATGTTCTTTAATACGTTTGACAACGTCATCGTCCATTTTGTGAGGACGATTCTGATGTCTACCTCTCTGATCTGGTTTTGGAGCTGCAAGTCCTTCCTTGATTCCTTTTATAATAAGATCAATTTTTTTGCGACCTATCTGATAAATGCCGCACAAACCTAACTTGCATATTTCTGTCGTAATTCCATGCTTTTTTACGTAGTACTTGTAGGAAGCAGATTTGTGCTTTCTAGCATTACAGCGTTTATTCGCTACAGGCTTACTCTCAATGCTGCTGAATAATAGGGCATTCTTACTATTGATATCCAGGGAATAATAGCCGTTTAAAATAGACTGCCGATCTTCCATGGAAAATTTTTCTGAGCATTTAAGCCTGCACTTCTCGTGGCACAAAATCCCTTCCTTAATCTTTTTTTCCGGAACTATCTCTCCTTTGTAAGAAACATATTCCTCTCCTTTTGCTCTAGCTGTAGCTGCAGAATTTTTCTTCCAAGATTGTTCATTCCTCGGCCGTTTTTTGGATTTATTTTCTTTTGGTGGAAATACCTTGCGCTTTTTTGGCATATTACGAGTATCTTCCTCCAAATCTTCATTTGCATGCTGTTCACTAGCGGAGAGAATAATTTGGTTTTCCTGCCGGTCAGCATATTCATTGTCAGGTTCATGCTCATCAACGCCACTAGAGCTAGTGCTATCGGGGCTTTCAGGAATGTAAATGTCATCACTACCGGAAGAAAAGTCTTCATTTCTATTCTGAAATGGAGATACATCCCCCAGGACTGTGTATGACTTTTTGTTTCGCGAAGTAAGTCCAAAATAATCTATACCTTCTTCTAGGGAATTCTCTATAACATCTGAAATTTCATCAGCTACAGAGACAGGAACATTCGCAAGACTGCCGATATAATTTGTGCCTTGACCGCTAGTGGAAGGTTCAGCGATTTCATAACTTTTGATGCATGCATCTGCAAGATCACACGCAGGGTCCAGATTACCTACAAAAAACAAAGCCATAAGCATAGAAGAAGGCATGCAATCAAAAAGTAAATAAAAAGAAATTAAAGTTAGTAAACACCGGTGAGGTACAAGTCGGAACCCAAAAAATTTAAATATTGACTTAGTCGGTTTTTCCTCCTGCCATCCAATGTTTTTCTTTTATTAACCTTATCCTATCACATCCTTCTTTGACACCTTTTTCAACCAAAAGTACAAAACAAAACAAGTATTACGCGAAATAACACTAAAAAAAACCAAATATCAAAGCTGATCATAGCGGTCAGCGTAGCCCCATCACCTTTTACGTAGGTATGCCATTTAAGAAGTAAAACATTAAGAAGTAACCAATGAAGTGTGGCATATTTTAACCTCCAGTTAAGCAGACAAGTCCATGATAGTGTAGATACTGTGATTCAAACAATGCAAACAAATCAAGAATAAGAAAAGATCTAACCTACAATATTTTTGAGGTTATGATTATTGTAAACATCGTTGTTTTGAGCTATTTCGTTAACACAGTCATTTAAAGCAGCGTCCACCAACAATTTTGCTCTTGATTTGGCTCCTGCCATATTATTATCACTTTAAAAATTACAATTATTATGTATTTAAACAATATTTTACACAGTATCCAACAAACACGAATCGACAACAGAAAGCGCGCGAAACTGCAATGACCGAATGCAATCAAAACATTTGAACCTCTGGAGTGAATGAAGGTGTTATGTTTGCGACTTAACACCTTCATTCACGGAAAATAGGGGTCGCTTTATTCGAACATAGTAAACGCAGTGGAAGAAGGTGTTATGTTCGTACATATCACCTTCTTCAACGCACAAAAAGTAAAGTTTTTATTTTGTTTACTTGGGAAAGGGTGTTATGTGTACATACCTCTTTCATCATCTGTAACTTTTAAAATAAACTAAACATAACACCTTTTTCAAAATTTTATTTACGAAAATAAGCTTTATATTGACGTTATTAAGGTTTGTAGTAATTCAATTATACATATCACCTTCATCCACACAAAAAAACACCGAAAACCGAAAATACGACATATCACCTTCATCCACTCACGTCTTCAATTATCGAAGGTTTATTATTACAATCATTATAAATCAACAAAAAAAATATAGCATAGATCTATTTACTTAAAACATGACTTGAATATTTCGGTATGTATCCCAATCATAATTATTATAATAACATTTTAATATTAAAAGTACGCTTTGTAGGTTTGTCCTCGCAAAGTCTAGCATAGCGTCTCACTTGACAAGCATCAAAGTAGGTATTTGCTAGCTTCTGATATAAATGATGATATAATGCAATATTATTCTAAAGTTATATTAATCATCCTTGTTTTTAAACGCGCTGTCACGCTTGACATTCATGTCGCTTCCAGATTAGAGTCGGAATAATAAAAACTTTTACATAAGAAGTCAGTCTACAAAGTACATATGTACATCTTTAGGGATATCTTTAACAAAGGTAATAAATCACAAAAAGTTATCAACAACCAAAAAGTTTCAAATGGACACTCAATTAGTTGTTGCGCGGCATATAGGTAAACATATACCGCATAAACAATAAATAAAGTTAACGGTACCAAAAAGTAGAGATCCATGTACTTTACAAAATGAATAAAACAATTGAGTACGTCAATCTCATGTTTACCCCGTCCACGGGGTACAGGCGTTGGCAGAGACTTAAGTAATAAATAAAACATCTGTGGCTCCTGTCACACCGCCGGCTCCCCTTTGAGACCGTACCTATTTGCGCCTGGACCCCGTAGGCGCGGTTAGCAAGAGTTTGTGCACGATAAAATCACAGCATCTTGATAACACCACCACAAGAATAATCACAACGATACTATTATTTAAATTTTTGCTTTATAATTAATTAACATTATATAATCATCCTTAAATATTTATCACAGTCAATCATCACGCATTCACATAAGGTTTCCTAACTCTAATGTCGTAAAATCTCTAATGCATGGCCAACTGTCACAAGACCTTGAGTCAATTCCAGCTGCACTTCTTGAATGAATTCATCTTTTAAAAAAATTACATTATCTCGTTTTCTTTTAGGTGTTTTCATTTGTTGTCTCATAACATTTCTAACCGTGTGTTGAGACGAATCATTTTTTATTGAATTCAAGAAATGCATCAGATTTGGGCTCCTCATCCCTACGGCCTTATTGAGCTTATTATGCCATGCTTCGAAGGCATTTGTGGTCCTGTGTGTCTCTCCAAAAACACACCACACCCTTATGAATTCTTCTCGAAGCCATTGCTTCTCCATGTATTCGAGAAATGCCTTTGTGCGTGTTGAATCTTCGTCGTCTCCATATCGAGCGATTATATAAACCCAGCCGTGCATTATTTGTTCTTCTGGCAGTAATGGCAGAACCGCGCTTAGTTGTACTAATCGCGCTTGCTTGTGATCTTTCATTTTTAGGTCTTTTCCTTTTTTAAAGATTGCCTTGTTATAATGGTAGTAGCAACCTTTCAATATAGCGGATGGAAAGACCATACTAATGGCTTTCATCGCAGCTTTCTCAAAGTCTACCTTGAATCTGTTTGGGTTCCACTCAGGTAACTGTGACTTTATGATTTGAAAGAAAGTCACATAGGTTTGCGTTTTGCGACTACTCATGAGTGCATAAACCAATGGAATTATGTTGGTATGGTTCATGGTACTGCCTATATCCGCGTGGATTGTATATAGTTCACCAAATGGTATGGGGCAACTCTTGAAGGTGCCATCACCATAAAAATCTGTTGCTTCACACATGGTTTTCCTGGCTTCCATTGAAGAAAATACTATTATCCGCGTATTATCATCGTCACATTTACGAGGGCTGCTACTTATGTATGCGGAATAGAAAAAATAAACAAATGTATATGGCTAAATATGCTTTTATTGTTTTTCAAAGTATTCTCCACTATGATCGATGCACTTTTGCATTCGATGAAACCAATTTGTAAAATACTTTTTCCACTCTGATTCAGGTATCTCCAAAACGTGCTGTTTGAACGCATCTACGGCATCTTCACGGGTCGAAAATCGTTGACCACGTAATTTATTCTTTACATTTGGGAATAAATAGAAATCATTGGGAGCCAAATCAGGGCTGTACGGTGGATGACCCATCAATTCAATTTTTTGACCATCCAAAAATGTAGTTGTTTCCTGAGATGTATGACAGCTGGCATTGTCATGGTGAAGTATGATTCTGCGTCGCTGGTTGTTTTGGCGTATTTCTTCAAATACTTCCGGCAAACAAATGGTCGTGTACCACTCCGAATTGAACGTTCTGCGATTCTCCAGTGGTATTGTAGCCACATGGCCATTAATACCAAAAAAGCAGGCCACCATTTGCTTTACAGTGCTTTTTGCACGAGCCACTTTCGTAGGGTTCGGCTCATTTTGAAACACCCAAACTGTTGATTGTTGTTTAGTTTCGGGATCGTACGCGTAGATCCAGGATTCGTCACCTGTGTAGATATTATAAACAGATTTTGAGTCGCCTCCGTTGAATTTTTTTAAGGTTTTCTTGTACCATTCGACGCGAGCATCTTTTTGATCCTGAGTTAAGTTGTGCGGAATCCAACGCGAATAAATTTTTTTTACAGACAAATGTTCATGTAATGTCCTATGAATGCTCGTCATACATATGCCCAGAATAGCCTCTATCTCGCGATACGTAACATGGCGGTCTTGCATTATTAGTTTTCGCACAGCTTCCATATTTTGTGGCATAACCACCAATTTCGGGCGACCTTCTTTAACTTCGTCCGTGAGCTTACTGCGCCCGCGATTAAACTCACTAAAGCAGTGATACACAGTCGTTTTTGATGGAGCTTCACTACCAAAAGTCGAAGTTAATTGATCTACGCACTGTTGTTGCGTTAAACCACGTCGAAAATCATAATAAATCATAACACGAATATTTTCACGAGTGAGTTCCATTTTTTCAGCGATATCACATTTTAAACCCAACAAAAAAAAAACACTAACGTATATAAGAGAAAAATATTAGCGGCCAGTATTTAAAAAAAGAACGAATTTGACCATGGAGGTCAGACATTGCGTTTAAAATTATTGGAATCCCAGATTCCGCATACATAAGTAGCAGCCTATGTATAATCTGCTAACAAAAAATCTTGATATCGCGATGGTACTTCAACTTGTAACGCTTCTTTATGTTGCATCTTAGAAACGCCGGCCTCTGAGTTTCGGTGTCTGTATAGAGAACTTTTAACACTGCCGAATGTTGGTATTTCAGCTATTATGTCTTTTTAGGTCATCAGCATCTTTTAGGTCTCCCAACAGTGAATTATATGTCTTCGGAACGCTGGGGAAGTTTGGTTCGCTCAATTTTGATTTGAGTTCATGCAAAGATTCATGAACGTCATTCTTCGCAAAATCTGGAATGCAGTTTTCACTGTCATGTGCGGTTTCTTCTAATATTCTGTAAAATAAAAGAAGGGTATTGTTCACCCAAGTGTATAGCTAAACCAATTACATTGGTTCTTGGTTTGAGCAAAAGTTATACCGTTAGACCGCCATTTTGTTGAGTTGAATTAACAAAATGGCGGCCAGGCAATCTATAGGCGTAACATAGGAATAAAAATGTCTCGCCTATACATCGAAGAGGAACATGACTGCTCTATGACTCGCAACATTGTTTAAGGATAGCATTGTCGCGACAAACCAAAAATTTATAACACTTACTGAAAGCCACTATTATGGAGTAACGTTTGAAAGTTACTTTATACAATACTGTTCAAGTTACTTACTCTATTGACTTTCAGTGTAGATAGAACTTTATTGTACATAACAAATTATATTACATAGTATAGTTACATCTAACAAAGTAATTCTCCAATAAGTGGGGATATTTTAAGTAATAATTCATACGCGACACAGATAATAATTAAAAATAACGGTCAAAGGTTACTCAATAACAAGAAGTAAATGATTTATTAGTAAATTATCAGAAAATACATTCACCTTTAATCTCAGAAGCCCCTTGCATCGTCTCCTTTTTGTGCACGCCCACACCTCTAGTCCACTTTTATGTTTTCTTCTGGCATAGTATTGATGCCCACCACGAATAAGAAGAATACCACCATTCTTTCGAATAAATGTCAAACTTGTTACTGGGCCGGAAGAACCACTCGCGGGTTCTGACATTGTCAGTGGTGGGACGAGCACTGACTGGCTGACATCACTCACTTTGGCATGGCATCCCTCTCTCGTGAGACAACCGGGCATATCCACCAATCGAGAAGCTCGACGCGAAAAAACGGGATCGGGTCTCGGCGCGGTGCGGGCGGGGTAGCGAGGAAGCGCGGCGTACCAAATTTTAAACGTATAAAAAAACCGTTTTTTTATAATTAAACACACTCCTTTAATTATTTTTTATGAAGCCCATTTCAAAATTTTGTGTGTTTTCTTGAGAAAAAATTACAAGTATATACGACAAGGAAAAAAAAATCCGACTAAAGCACAAACCGTTGATTATCCAGGTATTGTTTCTTGGAAAACAAAGTACTTCGTATTTAATTTAATTTATTTAATATTTAGGAAAACTAGTGACTAAGCAAACATGATATTACAAAGCAAGTTAAGTAAGTAAGTATTTCGCTTTGGCGGCGACCGTTTATATACTTACCGAAAACTAGTACATCTATTTTTTATCGGTCTATACTGTGGACGTTAGGATGATATCGTCATTCAGCAAAATGAATAATATAGGGACCCAATTATAGCAAACTAAAAATATACAACCTCAATATATAAACCTACTGGTTTATGAAAGTTATATATTTTCTCTCAACTTGACACACTTTGTTCGAAGAACAGGAAGGCTCACTTCCTGGATCTACCTGTCTCACTCTTATGATCAACCTCTGTATCGCGATGTGAATATCGATAAGGTCCATTGATGTAGACTAGCTCTAGACAGGTGTGACTCGTTGGGAATTTAAAATTCCCAACGAGTCACACCCCCAACAGGGGTGTTACTGGTTGGGAAAAAAAAATTCCCAACGAGTCACAGTGTGACTGGTTGGGAATTTTTACAAAAAAAATTCCAAACCAGTCACACTGTTACTCGTTGGGGTGTGACTCGTTGGGAACCAAGGCAAATGCTCATACCACCGGTGTTATTCATGGCTAAAATATTTCTGGAGGCGTTTAGTAGAAGTAGATTTTAAATGAACTGTCTTGGATTTTAGTTGAATTTGTGATACCATAATAAGTAGAGTTTTATGAAAATCGTTAGAAGACTGAATGAAGAATTTAGAAATATAAATAAGCATGAAGCATAATTAGTTACAATACTTGGTCTAGAATCTACTAAGCGCCTGCGAAAATATTTTAGCCATTACCTTCATGGAGCACATAGGTGGTGTGAGAATTAGAGTACAGGCGTTTTAATGTTGTTATCTAAATAAAGTTCATGCGAGCTTTTTATCATCGTAAAAATAATGTTTTCTCTAGGTAGCAAAAAGTTAGTAAATACTGATATCAATGACATCGTTAACACTTAACTAACATGACATGAAAATCCAAGTAGCCAGCCAACCAGACGTCAGAATGGCTGGCCACTTTATTCTTTTGATAAATTCGATACCGTAAAGGTAGCAAATACTTTATGATAGGTAGTAAATAGTAGCAAATGGGTAGTAAATAATACGCATGGTTTGATTTCTATATCTCATTTTGTCCAACGGACCTGACGGTCACAACAAATCTTGTCTATGCCCTGTAACTGTGTGAGGGCCTGTCCACATCACCACGGCACGACGTCGTCAACGTGGAACGTTGCGGTGCCGTGATGCGGCGCGCTACTGTGACGTGGGAAATTGTGACCGTCAAGGCGCGGGCCCACCGCGGTGCACGGAGAGGCTACGCACGTGTATTAAGCTTCGCTTTGTAAGAAAATGTATGTGGTTGTGTCCACTGCAACCCACGGAGAGGCTACTTATGAATTGACGTCATTGATACACGCGTGGCTTGCTCGAATAGGCGGTTACATAGCTCAACGCTGTCAACGTGGGTCTACGTTTCCACTGGAGTACACGAATAAGACCCACGACTATGTACAGCTCGGTTTATCGCAGAGCAGTTTTCAGTCATACACGTTGTGGAACGGACGCGTTTCGTGTTTCTCGTATATATCGTATCGAGGTACTCATAGAATGTGACCGTCAGGTCCGCTGGACCAAATGAGATATAGAAATCAAACCATGCGTATTATTTACTGCCCATTTGCTACTATTTACTACCTATCATAAAGTATTTGCTACCTCTACGGTATCGAATTTATCAAAAGAATAAAATGGCCAGCCATTCTGACGTCTGGTTGGCTGGCTACTTCAATTTTCTCGTAATGTTAGTTAAGTGTTAACGATGTCATTGATTTAAAAACCTATTTAGAGGCTAAAAATTTCACCCATGCCGGGATTTTCATTTGGGAATTGCGATGAATAACACGGGTGGTATGAGCATTTGCACAGGCGTTTTATTTTTTTCCTAAATAAGATTTATGAGAGCTTTTTAGCATTGGAAAAATAATGTTTTCTTTAGGTAGCAAAAAGGTAGTAAATACTGATATCAATGACATTGTTAACACTTAACTAACATGACATGTAAATCCAAGTAGCCAGCCAACCAGACGTCAGAATGGCTGGCCACTTTATTCTTTTGATAAATTCGATACCGTAAAGGTAGCAAATACTTTATGATAGGTAGTAAATAGTAGCAAATGGGTAGTAAATAATACGCATGGTTTGATTTCTATATCTCATTTGGTCCAGCGGACCTGACGGTCACTACCTTTTTGCTACCTAAAGAAAACATTATTTTTACAATGATAAAAAGCTCTCATAAATCTTATTTAGATAACAATATTAAAACGCCTGTACTAATTCTCACACCACCTATGTGCTCCATGAAGGTAATGGCTAAAATATTTTCGCAGGCGCTTAGTAGATTCTAGACCAAAGTATTGTAACTAATTATACTTCATGCTTATTTATATTTCTAAATTCTTAAGATATGTAATAAAAGTTCATAAATATATAAATAAATTATTTATAATAAGATCTGAAATTGGCATAACCATTAATTGTATTCATGAACATTGTCGGTAGTTTGAAAAATATTATTTACAAATGACCTACATAATATTTGCAACGGTGACAGATTCTCGAGTAAAGTTTCCTTGTATGTAACGATAATCAATAATTGAAAAACGTGCTAAACCAGTGCGTTTTAACGATGAAAAGAGGTAGAAAACTAATTGTGTCGTTAAAAGAACAAAAAAGTGTGATTTCAAAGTATGTGAAGTATTTTTCAGATAAAAATTGTTTTCCCTCACCATGTGATCACATCTTTAGAAATCTTAGTGAACTTTTACAACATAGGATGTCGGTGAAAGCTATATATCAATCAATTAAAAAAAATTACGACTTCTTTTTCGATAGTTGTAAATCTGGCTCCAGGCACCAAATCGAAGAGAATAAAGTACTTGCAAAGATCCCAAATGAGTCTTCCACCACCTGCGAAAAAATTGTCTTTTATATAGACTATTATCAGTGGCAGAAAATCCAACCTTACAGCGCAGCTGTTAAAAAACATAAAAATAAACTATCGGATTTTAGAACGAAGACTATTTTGTCAAAACATCAGTGGGCTTGTTTGTTACGCGAAGAAATTTGGAAGAAAATCCGAAGCCCCTGTAGCTGGATCTTCAAAAATTATCGCATCAAAATCGATAACTGTGTCACATGCATCGGAGTTTGCAAGCAATGTCTAGCGGAAATTGAAGTACTTTATCAACTGGCCAACTGATAAAGTTGCTAAATGTGTTGGCATTATACGTGGTTATAATACTGAATATCAACATGATTTGTCGAAAAAGATAAAGCTCTCTCCTGCCGAACGACGTGAACTTGCTGATGAGTTAAAACACGAATCTGCTATAGCGGTTAAAAACAGAACAGCAAATACTGTGATGAATTTGAATGATAGCGAACCGACTCATTTACCTACTGTCGGTGCCTTACGACAAATTAAATATGAAGACCGCAAGAGCTTGTTCTATGATTCAAATCCAATTATGGCTCTGTGGGTCATGACTACACTAGCACCCTATGAAAAAGTAATGAAACTTATATCAGTTTTGCCTTTAAATGTATATTATTGGTCACCTGAACAAGACAAATATTACAAAGAGTACAGTAAAATTACGAGAACTGTATTAAGCTTGATGCTACAGGAAGTATTTTCAAACCAGTTGGATCTAGCAGTTTAACTCTGTCAAAGCAGATCTTCTTGTATTCTGGTGTGATGAAGTATATGTACAATGAGAGCAGTGTGCCTATAATTCAATTAATCTCCGACAGTCACACATTAGACACAGTATTCAAGTGGCTGGATACTTGGGGTAAAAACAAAAAAACACCAAATGAAATAGTTGTAGCCGACTCGGCAGCTTTAATTGGAGCTGCAGTAAGGGCATTTACAAAATTCAACAGCACAAAAGAGTACATCGATCAGTCTTCCATGAAGTTAGAAAAACAACAATCTACCCCAGATGATTGCTATATCCGCATCGATACCAGCCATTTTATAAAGATTTTGTTTAATTTATCTTGTTTTAAACACATTGATCAAAGAGTGAATTTTTTTTACCTTAAATGTCTGCAAGAACTTAAACAATGCGTTGATTACGATAAATTGAACGAAATTGTCACTGATATGATCACGCTGTGTTCAAACAAATATGATGGATCAGATAATGAAGGAACCAACACGAGGTGCGAAGAAGCAAAGATTAGACTAAAGAAATTAGGATCTTTTACGCGGACTGCATAATCTGAAATTGAGATCGAAGATAGTAAGAAGATAGACGATTTCGAAAAATATAACTATTCCTCATTTCAAGACCTTGAAGCTCCGCTTAAAACCGTGAACGAAGAAGAAAAATCTACAACAAAACATCCGAAATGGTTCTACTGAGCAAAAGATTCCGAACAACTAATTACCACTTTAACGGAGGGAGATAGCAAAAATGACCATGACAACCTATATTACTTCCCTGATTTTTTGAACACTCTGACGCGACTTGTAGGTAAACTTCCTTTGTGGTCTAATATTATGATGAACGTGTACCAGTCAGAAATACATAATGCCACATCGTGTTCCAGTCAGAAATACATAATGCCACATCGTCTAATGTTGAAAGCTATTTTAAAAATATAAAAAGGCTTTTATGAAAAAATCAGCACTAAAAGTGACAGATACCGTATAGATGAATTTATTATAAAGCATTTAGAATTTTTGTCCGGTGAATTAAAAGTTGCTTTAAGCAACTTCAATGAACGTAATACAAATATCAAAAAAATACACCAAAACCCCAAAAAGAAATTAGAGTCAAAAGATGTGAAACTTGTTAAAACAGATTTTACTGAAGAATCAATTTTTACGGAAAACCCGAGATTGATTGAAAACTGGCGCGGATTAGCAACAAATAAACGTAAAAAGGTTAAGACTCAAGAGAAGTTGACCAATGTTACTTTGTTAAAAAATGGATCTAGAACTAATATTGCTCGTGAAAAATGTATAACCACAAAAAACAAGTGCTTTTGATTCTTTATCCCAAGCGATTGCTATTGCTGTAGTGGATGGATTTTCTGTAGGTCAAATAATAGTGATCAAGCTTATTGTAAATTTATAAAAATGCTTATCGCCAATTATTCACCGCAACATATTTATCAAAGTCGAACTGAAATTTTGAAGCAGTACTTTTATTCATCAACATCTGAAGAAAATGTCACTATTAGTTGTGAATGTAACGTGGCGCACATTTTTGAAAAAGTGTTGATTGATGTTATTTATAGTGCTGATAGAATTGAATCTTGCACTAATACAGTGTGTCCGATAAATAAAGTTAAACAAAAATGTGCTTTTTTGCCTTTGGATCTAAACATAAGGTCATTATCAGAATCTGCTAATTCAAGATTAGACCCTGAAAACAATATGTCTAGCTGTAGACATACTGGTTGCATGGGTATCAAGACATGTGAATATGTAATAAAAGATTTAGTTGCTTTTGAGCCCAATTACGAAGACGAAATATATTTACAAGATATACAAAAAATTATTTGGCATCAGTCATAGAGTTTGTTCCTTCTTTGGCTATGGAGGACGGAATTGGCCATTATAAATGCCACTGCTTTAGGGGTACCTTATTCCAATGTTATGATGACATGGCGAATCGAATAACTAAAAGTTGTAAAAAAATTATATGCCACTGCCTTATTTACGGCAAAAAGGATTAAATAACGCTTGAATGTACACAATATTTGTAAAATACAAGATCAATATCTATTATTGTAAATAACTAATTGTCGTAAAGAAAAAATATGTCACTGCATTATTTACAGCAAAAATATTTGTACATAATATTTGTAAAATATAAGATCAATGTAAGTTTTCTAATAACTTGTATTATTATTAATAATATACGTACCTTATGTACATTTTATCATACAGCGAGTTGAAAAAAGGTTCTGACATGCTTAATTGGATTTTTACACATAAATAATAAAAAGTTTTTATAGGACCCATCATAATTTTTCGTATTGAAGACGAGAACGACCCTCTAAAGTATGACAGGAACTTTCTGAAACTCCTTGTATAATAAAGTAAACAAGATTAAGCTACACCACCGGAAAGCTGAAACACGCCAATAACATGACATAATTAGACCGACTACATTAATTATTATTTCAATTAATTTTACTGTAATTTTTGAGTCTTCTAACGATTTCTATAAAACTCTACTTATTATGGTATCACAAATTCAACTAAAACCCAAGACAGTTCATTTAAAATCTACTTCTACTAACGACCTGACGATCACCACCATGTGACCGTCAGGTCCGCTGGACAAAATGAGATATAGAAATCAAACCATGCGTATTATTTACTACCCATTTGCTACTATTTACTACCTATCATAAAGTATTTGCTACCTCTACGGTATCGAATTTATCAAAAGAATAAAATGGCCAGCCATTCTGACGTCTGGTTGGCTGGCTACTTGAATTTTCTCGTCATGTTAGTTAAGTGTTAACGATGTCATTGATATCAATATTTACTACCCTTTCGCTACCTAGAGAAAACATTATTTTTACGATGATAAAAAGCTCGCATAAACCTTATTTAGGAAAAAAATAAAACGCCTGTGCAAATGCTCATACCACCCGAGTTATTCATGGCTAAAATATTTCTGCAGGCGCTTAGTAGAAGTAGATTTTAAATGAACTGTCTTGGGTTTTAGTTGAATTTGTGATACCATAATAAGTGACCGTCAGGTCCGCTGGACAAAATGAGATATAGAAATCAAACCATGCGTATCATTTACTACCCATTTGCTACTATTTTTTACCTATCATAAAGTATTTGCTACCTTTACGGTATCGAATTTATCAAAAGAATAAAGTGGCCAGCCATTGTGACGTCTGGTTGGCTGGCTACTTGGATTTTCATGTCATGTTAGTTAAGTGTTAACGATGTCATTGATATCAGTATTTACTACCTTTTTTCTACCTAGAGAAAACATTATTTTAACGATGATAAAAAGCTCGCATAAACCTTATTTAGATAACAACATTAAAACGCCTGTACTCTAATTCTCACACCACCTATGTGCTCCATGAAGGTAATGGCTAAAATATTTTCGCAGGCGCTTAGTAGATTCTAGACCAAGTATTGTAACTAATTATGCTTCATGCTTATTTATATTTCTAAATTCTTCATTCAGTCTTCTAACGATTTTCATAAAACTCTACTTATTATGGTATCACAAATTCAACTAAAACCCAAGACAGTTCATTTAAAATCTACTTCTACTAAACGCCTGCAGAAATATTTTAGCCATGAATAACACTTGTGGTATGAGCATTTGCACAGGCGTTTTATTTTTTTCCTGAATAAGGTTTATGCGAGCTTTTTATCATCGTAAAAATAATGTTTTCTCTAGGTAGCAAAAAGGTAGTAAATACTGATATCAATGACATCGTTAACACTTAACTAACATGTCATGAAAATCCAAGTAGCCAGCCAACCAGACGTCAGAATGGCTGGCCACTTTATTCTTTTGATAAATTCGATACCGTAAAGGTAGCAAATACTTTATGATAGGTAGTAAATAGTATCAAATGGGTAGTAAATTATACGCATGGTTTGATTTCTATATCTCATTTTGTCCAGCGGACCTGACGGTCACAAATAATCAGTATGAATCATTATAAAAGTATCAATTCTCAAAAGACCACTCCTTGTATTGAGTAATAAATGTTTGATATTTTTAAAATAGCTTTCAACGTTACTACTACTCGCACTATCATTGGATTCTTTGTAAAAAGGCAACAATAAATTGGTCCAAAGGGGGAGTCTAGATACAAGTTTCTTGAACCTTTCAATAAAAGTAGGGAAATAATATACATTCTCATACATAGTTTCTTCACACAGATAATTGTATATTTTTTCTTTATTTATGATTTGATCTAAATTAGCCATAAATGTGTTTTGAGACTGTAAATCATCATTGTCATCCTCTACAAATATACATCCTTCAATGTTATCAAATTCTGATTCCATAGACTCATTTACTTATTTCACATCTGGTTATTTCTCCATTTTTTGTTCTACGATCAAATCTGCTTAGCGCTACTATAATAATGTTTGTTATTATTTCTTTGGCCACTGTAAAGTTTGTACATGACTTTAGGATTAACAAATATATGATGAAAAATTTTTTTACGCGCATGTCAACATTTTTAAAACACTTAAGTCCATACAGAGTTTTAATAAAATGAGATGAATCAAGGCGAAACATACAATTTGGAACATGAAACGTTTGGTTTTCCAAAAGTGCAAAGCAATGATTTATATACTCTTTAGTTGTGTTAAAGCTAGTGAATGCTCTTACACATGCTCCAATTAACGCACTGGAGTCATCAGTCGTGACTTCCTTTGGTTTCGGTAGAGATTGAATCCATGTTTTCAGCCATGTATGTATATTATCTAGTGTTTGATTAGCCGAAATCATCTGAGCAATGGGTACTGACGTGTTTTTAATCAACTTAATTAGTAGAACGTATAGGAACAAATGTTTTGATTCGTAACAGTTTTTTGGATCATTCGGTGGTCTTAATTTTTTAAAGATAGATCCAGTGGCATCCAGGCTTACTGAAACATAATTGTCTTGAGAATAATTGGCATAGAACTTGCGCTGTAAATCGGTCCAATAATACACAAAGAAAGGGTGTAGCGAAATATTTCTGACAACTTTATCAAATGGCTTTGTGAAACTCATTATCCATAAAGAGATCACGACGATTTTGTGAAAATAGCTTGAGGTGTTGTTACGACTTCTTACATTTTGAAGAGTTTTATGCGCAGGAACGTAAGGTGGTTCATCTTTATCATCATCACCAAGGGCACTGTTCATTAATTTGTTACGGACCAATATAGGGTATTCATTTTTGAGGCAAGATGCAAGCTGCTTTTTAGTTGATTTGTTTATTCTTACTTTGCTTGCCTTGTGTACTAGTTCTGAATTCACATTTTCTAGAACACACTTTGCCAAAACCGATTCATCGTTATCATTTTCTATTTGAATAACAATGGTACCCTCGCATTCGCGGCATTTTTCGTTTATTTTCACATGACCATCAAAATTATAATTTATTCTTTAAAATCCATGTGCATCTGTTTGTTGTCTTATCCCAAATATATTTTCTCAGCAAACTCACCAGATGGTAATCTCTTCTTCGAAGCACGGAGGCCAGAACTGTCTTTAACATCATTGTACATTTTTGGTATTATTTTATTCCACTCACTTAGTTCTATTCTGAAACGCATAGAACTTGCATTGTATTCGGTATCACTTTTTGAACACGTCTCATCGTCACTATCTCCGCTAACGTGGCTTGAAGATGATGATTTTTCCGGGCTTGTATTAATTTTAGGCACAACATCAGATTGTGATTCCCGCTCGTCGCCAAAAAAATAAACAGCGTTCCTTTTAGCAGAAAGATACAGAGCTTTAGGCGACATTTGACCACTCAACATACGGCTTATATTCTTTTAGATATCACTCCCGGAGGTTGGTATACTAGAAACGTTGTTAAAATGTTCAAGAAAAGCACATTTTTGATCCTCTAAACTAACACTGAGTCTTTAACCACGTTTCATTTTGATAAATAAACGTAATGAAATAAATTCAACGCGCAAAGATACATAGTGTGCAAATGAATGTGGGAATTCATTAACTAAAAAATGAGGGTAGATAGATATTGTACTGACCGACAGCTTTGTGTTTTAATATTTGTGACCTACGCATAGACTTAGCTACATTTAGGTAGCTACCAAATGTTTATTTATTAAAAAGCTGTTAGTGTTTGTACTGTCTGTACATTTAATATTTTCTGGTGGGACCGATTGTCATACCATACATGTTTTTGCATAGTATGAAATATTTTGGTATTTAATTGTTATACAAGGTGTTTACGAATAAGCTGAAAATGAAAGAATCGATTCTTCGAAATCAATTTGTATGAAATTTAATTTTTCATACAAATTGGTAAAGTAACCCGGCAGATTTGTATGGAATAGCGAAATATTTTTTTTAAACTACATTTTTAGGGTTCCGTACCTCAAAAGGAAAAAACGGAACCCTTATAGGATCACTTTGTTGTCCGTCTGTCCGTCCGTCCGTCCGTCTGTCAAGACCCTTTTTCTCAGGAACGCGTGGAGGTATGAAGCTGAAATTTATATCAATTACTCAGGTCTACTGTCCCTTGAAGCTGTGAAAAAATCAAACTTCTAAGCCAACGCAATCAAAAGATACAGCCGTTTATGCCGCAAATATTCGACACTTGCAAGGGAATCAAAACCTACAGGGTGCTTCCCGTGAACTCAGAATCTTGAAATTTGGTACGAAGCAACGTCTTATAGCATAGATAAAGGAAAAATTACGAAAACCATAAATTTTTAGTTACATCTCATAATATATTTTTTTTAATAATTTTAAACTTACTACCCATTTCCTCATAAACGCGTAGAGGTATTAAATTGAAATTCATACCAAATACTCAGGTCTATAATACAGGTTTGTAAGGAACCCTCGGTGCGCGAGTCTGACTCGCACTTGGCCGGTTTTTTATTACAATTTTAAATGACTATGTTGGTAATTTCAAAGAAACGGTTCTCTCATTTTCAGCTTATTCGTGAACACCTTGTATATTTGTTTGCATCAATGTAAACCACTCAATGAGCACTAACTCGATTCCAGATCGTATATTGTTATTAAATATGTCAGTACAATTTTTTTCAGCTATAGTTCTTTCAATTAGGTAGGTTTAAGTGTCCAAATTCCATTATTTTTATATTGGGGTTGCTGCAGAGAACCTATCCAGCAACCCCAAATTAAATTTAAATGTACTAGCATGCTATGAAAGCACTATTTATTTCTGATAAGTACTAATTAAGTACTTATTATCTACAACGATTTTATGAATTCAAGTTTGTGAAAATAGACTATGGGGTTGCTGGAGAGCTTAACGTGAAATACCAGATGATCAAAATAGCAGATTCCCACAATACCATAAGTACATGTATGAATAAAATTAATTAAAATAAGATTTATAAATTTAATGATTTATTTTCGATAATCTATCTAAGCATACCTCAACAAATATCGTATTTTGCTGGCAATCTGAAATTATTCCGTTTATTTTACTGTCCTTAAGATAAGATAAGATAAGAATATTCTTTATTGTACACTGGAAAAACAACAAATACAAAACAATTGCAAATATACATAGTACAATTGGCGGCCTTATTAACGATATCCTTTCCTCTTCGCTTTTTGTCCACACAATGATGATAGCTCTTTTCTATTTTAGTGTTTTGAAAATATGCTTCCTTTTTAAGCAGTACAATAAATTGCAGTAATGTAGGTTTGGCAGGTATCTTTGTGTTCAATCGCCGATGCCAGCCTTCTATGGCATTAGTAGTTCTATTTTTTTGACCAAAGCAACTGAATACGTCACGTGTTATATATGTTATATAAATCCATTGATTGTCGAAATATTATTTGAAGTTCTGGTACGGCCACCAAAATTTGTACAGACGTCTTTTTTACAATCCTCCATTGTTACACTAATGGCATTTCGTACGCTATCGGGACGACAAATATGATTTGGAGTTTTTATTGTAGCCTTATTTTTATCTAATGTTATGGATGTATTGCATTCCTTTTGCTTGTAACAACGCCAGTTTGTTGATTTATTTTTTAGGCCCGATTTATTTTTTAGGCAAAAATTGTACCTGAGGTCTTGGTAGAGCAGAACGGGTTTTCCTTTGTTGCTTTCAATAAATATCATTTCCATTTTGAGCAATAACCACCACAAAATAACTACTGATAAATGTTTTTGGTGACAACGAGCACATGACAAATCTGTTTAAATGTTGTTTTTGAATTGACAGTAAGTATAAAAGATAGTGGCCAGTATTAACGTAAGCTTACCTCTTTAGTTGCCTACCTCTTCAGTGAAGTGCAACTAGGAAATAATATTAAGTACCTACATCATATATAACATTCACATATCTTATAAGACTAATATATTTAATGTACTTTGCTACACACAGGTTCGCTCGCTTTTAATTCGCAGTCTATAATATTAATAAAAGACGATGACTGCTAACGACTTACTTAGAAGTATTTTGTATTTGCCTGTACAAATTCTGGTTTTGTGGGAATCTGGTATTTTGGGAATCTGGTATTTTGGGAATCTGGTGTTTTGGGAATCTGGTAAAGTGGGAAGAAAGCGAAGCGTTTCACTGGCATAACATCAGCCACTTCATTGACTCTAAAGCCTGGATCTGACGACCAATACAAATCAATAGTTGGAAGTACATGATACCCCATTATGATCAGAATGCCAAAAAAGCTTGGAGTTCTCTTTTATCTACTGGTCTCCAGTTGCCAATTCTTCTTTGTTCTGCATAGAGATTGGTTTGTGTGACTATCAGGTCATATACTTCATCATTGAAAAATTTGTTCATATGAGCAACCGGGCGAAATCTTCTATTGAATAAATATTATGGCTTTAATGATACTTCATCAAACTCTTCAGGATCAGGCCTTGATATCCACAATATTTTTGTCCAAGTATCATCATCTACTTCAGACTCTCCTGATTCGCTAGATTCTTCTTCCGGTAAAACTGGTCCTGTAGTCCCGTTGTCCCCGTAACTGTGTCCCCGTTACGAGGACAACGGGACGTCATTATATTTTCGTTCCGTTGTCCCCTTTGCGGGCAATAGTGAACGGGGACAACGGGCCGTCAAAATTTTACGTGTCGTTGTTCCTTCTGAATTCTATTAGCACGAAAAGGACAAAATAAAATGAAACAAAATGTTACATGATCGGCTTTAATTGAAATAAAAAAAAAAGAAATCAAAAACAAAGATAACGATTACATATTATAAGTAACTATTTATGTTTTTCACAGATTCAGTACCAAAACAGTAGAAAAACAATACTTGAATTAAATAATTAACCTTATGCTAATTAGAAAATAATTAAGGTATTATTATTAAAAATATCACAATTATTTTCTTTGATCACAGAATCAACAATGCCATATACCTAGGTAATAATAACTCTCTTTATACTTAACCTACCATAATAAAATCAGTCTAATTAACAAAAAATATAAGGCCCATAGCAGACGGCGTTTTTTATGCGCGCCGACGACGCGCAGATGACGCGCGTATACGCGCTTCATACGAGGTTTGAACGCAACCTTGTAACTCTAAGCACACGGGGCGATCGTGAAACGCGCCTCTACAGCGCGTATACGCACTGTAGTAGCTCGTAGCCTTTGCGTTTTGATCAGAGACCAGTTGTACAATGGCGTCGGTTGAGACAACATTGCTTACGCTGGCTTTAGTACTTCTTTTAAAAAGAAAAAAACGTAAAAAAAACCGAATCTATTGGATAGACCCATTTACGAGTGAAAAAGGAAGTGGTCATTATCATACAACGTTTAAAAAATTGGTAATACATAGAAGATGGAAGAAATTTTATAAGTGCTATCGAATGTCATATTCATCACTCAAAGAACTTCTGTTGATTGTAAAACCGGAGTTAACTCGTCAAAATACAGTAATGAGATCATGTATATCGGCAGAAGAACGTTTACTCATCACGTTAAGGTAAGAAAACAACCTGTATTTATTTATTTATTTATTTATTTATTTGTTTGTTTGTTTGTTTGTTTGTTTGTTTGTTTGTTTGTTTGTTTGTTTGTTTGTTTGTTTGTTTGTTTGTTTGTTTGTTTGTTTGTTTGTTTGTTTATTTATTTATTTATTTATTTATTTATTTATTTATTTATTTATTTATTTATTTATTTATTTATTATGTATTTATTTATTTATTTATTGACCTGTAACAGTCCTAAATCAATCGTAGAAAGTTATAAGTGCACTTAGACTATGAACAGAGAAAATAAGATTTATTTATACATGTCCGATATGATATCGGAGTCATTTGTAACCGATTCACTGCTATCCATATTTAGTAGTGAACTGCCAGGTTCGTTTCTTGGCACTGATTGATTACTTGAATATTGAGGCTGAAATTCAGACTGATATCCAGACTGGTACCCATACTGATGTTCGTATTGAAATGCACCTTGGTGTCTATTTCCATGGTTCTCGATGATTGTTCCATATTTTTATATTTGCGAATTAAATTTATCATATCAGCTTTGGCCTCTAATTTAAATTCTTCTTTAATGCCAGAAAAATCTTTAGCTAACGAAACTAAGAATAGTAAGTCGGAATTTTCAGATAACATTGTATTATTTGCTTTAGACTGTTTGAGATTTGCTGTCAGTGCATCATACAATTTATCTTGTGAGTCTTCATGTTTTGGAGTCTTTTTGGACTTTTTCGGTAAATGTGGTCTTAAACGCAGTCTTGGTTATGCCCCTGTGCTACATCATCATTTTGACTTGAGCTCCTTGAACATTGACTTGGAGATCTTATTTCGTCAAGCGGGTCTAAAAACGTTAGCAAATTGGAATATATGTAGGGTCTTCTAGGCTTAGCTCCAGATCCACTGGAACAGTTATTGTTCTTCGTTTTGTCTCTTTTATAAGCGTCCTTAATACTCTTCCATTTTTTTTTAAGTTCAATGACTGAAAACAATAATAATATTAATAGTTAGTTAGTTATTTATTAAGTTAGTTTTAATTTATTTTAAATAAGCAGTTGTAGGTAATTTAAAAAATAATTTTAAAAAATATAAAAAATATAAAATTAAAAATATAAAATTTACGATGAAAATAGAAGTTTAATAATGTTATTTTTTTCAGGTATTTAGCTACGGGTTGCTATTTCTCAGATATTCACTATGACTTTAAGTGTGGACAAACGACGGCAGGTATTATTGTCCGTGAAACAGTGAAAATATTATGGGATAAATTAAAAAACATCTGTATGCCAGAACCAACCGAAGAATCTCATCTTAAAACTGCTGAAGGATTTATGAGATACGCAAATTTTCCGAACCTACTTGGGGCTATCGATGGGAAACATATTAGAGTAATAAAACCTCAACATAGTGGATCAGAGTATTTTAATTATAAAAAATATTTTTCCATCGTATTGCTTGCAATATGTGACGCGAATTATAATTTTATCGATATAGATGTTGGATGTTATGGAAAGGCTGCAGACTCAACAATAAATGAATGTAGTGAATGGAGCAAAAAGATAAGGCAAGGAAATTATAATACACCTAACGCGAGACCAATATCTAACAATGGAGTGCCAATACGATTTACGTTCGTTGGAGATGAAGGCTTTGCATTACCTCAACATTTACAGAGACCTTACGCTGGAAGAATCTTGCCACGAGAAAAAAGAATATATAATTACCGCTTGACACGTGCCAGAAGATACATTGAATGTACATTTGGTATATTAAGCAACAAATTTAAAATCTTTAATCGACCACTGAACGTTAGCGTGGACTTCAGTGTGGCTATTGTGAAAGCCTGTTGTGTATTGCATAACTTCATACGTGAATGTGACGGTTATAATTTTCATTATTCTTTGAGTATAGCTGGATTAGAAGATCCTCCTGAAGATGCAAGTTTGATTTCGATAGGTGCAAGACGGTCACAGGGACAATTAAGCGGAACTTCTATACGAAATATGTACACTGATTATTTTATTAGCGATGAAGGTGCAGTACCATGGCAAGATTCTAAAATTTAGGGTACCTAATTACATTTTCTACTGTTGTACTGTTCTATGTACCGTATTATATGAATATTATTAAAATTTGCATAAAAAACAATTTCTTTACTTTTTCATGGTTGCTTAATGTTAACGTGGGCACGCGACAAAATTAAATACTTATACATAGATATTACCTCCCAGGTTTTTTTCCTTACTGGTTTTTTCATTGAAATTGTTATAAAAAATTTGGCACAATTCATCCCAAGCATTTCTTTTTAAAACCTTGTTTGAATATTCGGGCAGTATTGAATTCCATGTAGCTGGACGATAGTTTATTTCTGTTATAAAGCGGACGGTGTCGAAAGGTTCCATTTTAAACTAAATACACGCGCAGTACACAATAAAACATTTGCAACTGAGGCGAGTGAGGCGCAGGCGCGGGCGGTGCAGTGGTGGTGTGAGCGCCCCTCTGCCCTCTGCCCCTACTCCGCTCCTTTGTACGCGCGTTTGTATCGTTTCAAACGCGCGTATACGCGCTTCATGCGCGCGTTTGTATCATCAAAGCAAACGCAAAAATCAGCGTCTACGGCGCCGAAAACGCGCGTTCCTAATACGCGCGTCGTCGGCGCGCATAAAAAACGCCGTCTGCTATGGGCCTAACTCGAAAGTTATGGTCACAAAAAACAATTATCACAATTAGTATTATATTTATCTATCACAGAATCAACTTTATAAGTACCTACATATATAATAAATCATAACATAATGTTTATCCCAGCGCCTTTATCCCAGGAAGGTGTAGTACCTATACAAAAAAATATAATAACAGTTTCATCAGCGCATCATTTCTAAGAAATGTCCTATAGTTACTTCACTGTTAATAAGTTTAATTTGGCACTCCATAATAAATTCGTCAGTCTCTATTGAACTAAGCTTGCGGCGGCGTTTTGGTGATTGGTTGGCCCTAACGCTGAATAAATTGGCATCTCGGTATAAAACTGTAAGGAGTTTTAGAATGGTTGGTTTTTTTTTTGCCAACTTCGTTATTTAATTTACAATGCCACCCTTCTGCAAAGTTGTTTGTTCGGTGGCATTTGCCAAAACTGCACCATACTTTAATAAAGTTCGGGCGAAGCCATTGGGATAACATGTATTTTCTAAATTGAGTGCTTTTGCTGTCATCAGGACTTTGATTGGTAATATAAAACCACCCCTCCATTATCCGATTATCTGGCAACAATGGCAGCACTGCACTTAATGCAACTTGGCGGCGTAAGATCTTAGATTTTGTAAGGCCTAGTTCACGACCTTTTCGCCATACAGCCTTATTAAAATGGTAATAACAACCATGGAGTTCTACAATCGGAAAAAGTTCCTTTATTGCAGACATGGTTGCTTCCTCGAAATCGCAAGTAAAAGACGATGGATTCCAGCCAGGAATTTGCGATTTTATAATACTGAAATGAATTTCATATATATTTTTTTTTCTATCCGTCATTAAAGCGTAAACTAATGGAGATAGTGCAGTGCTGTCATAGAGTGATGACAGCAAAAGCACTCAATTTAGAAAATACATGTTATCCCAATGGCTTCGCCCGAACTTTATTAAAGTATGGTGCAGTTTTGGCAAATGCCACCGAACAAACAACTTTGCAGAAGGGTGGCATTGTAAATTAAATAACGAAGTTGGCAAAAAAAAAACCAACCATTCTAAAACTCCTTACAGTTTTATACCGAGATGCCAATTTATTCAGCGTTAGGGCCAACCAATCACCAAAACGCCGCCGCAAGCTTAGTTCAATAGAGACTGACGAATTTATTATGGAGTGCCAAATTAAACTTATTAACAGTGAAGTAACTATAGGACATTTCTTAGAAATGATGCGCTGATGAAACTGTTATTATATTTTTTTGTATAGGTACTACACCTTCCTGGGATAAAGGCGCTGGGATAAACATTATGTTATGATTTATTATATATGTAGGTACTTATAAAGTTGATTCTGTGATAGATAAATATAATACTAATTGTGATAATTGTTTTTTGTGACCATAACTTTCGAGTTAGGCCCATAGCAGACGGCGTTTTTTATGCGCGCCGACGACGCGCGTATTAGGAACGCGCGTTTTCGGCGCCGTAGACGCTGATTTTTGCGTTTGCTTTGATGATACAAACGCGCGCATGAAGCGCGTATACGCGCGTTTGAAACGATACAAACGCGCGTACAAAGGAGCGGAGTAGGGGCAGAGGGCAGAGGGGCGCTCACACCACCACTGCACCGCCCGCGCCTGCGCCTCACTCGCCTCAGTTGCAAATGTTTTATTGTGTACTGCGCGTGTATTTAGTTTAAAATGGAACCTTTCGACACCGTCCGCTTTATAACAGAAATAAACTATCGTCCAGCTACATGGAATTCAATACTGCCCGAATATTCAAACAAGGTTTTAAAAAGAAATGCTTGGGATGAATTGTGCCAAATTTTTTATAACAATTTCAATGAAAAAACCAGTAAGGAAAAAAACCTGGGAGGTAATATCTATGTATAAGTATTTAATTTTTCAACAAATTTTAAATGGAAGAAGGTTGTCGAATTCTGCTATAGCCACCAGAGATTTTTTTAAAATTACTTTGCTAGTGAAGTAGGAGCGTTACCCTGGCAAATTCGAATCAATTCTGTATTCTGATCTTAATGTAATTTTAATATAAGATACAGCATATAGATATAATATATCAATAATATTTTAATGTTAATAAAAATATGGTAAAAAATACTCACTTTTCTTTTCTTTGTCTTCGTTTCTCAAATTGTTCCATTCTTCAAAACAATTCTCAGCGACCTCTTGCCATGCTTTCTGTTTCAAAAACTTGTCACTATATGACTTTTCTGATAAATTCCATAGACATGGCCGTTGTTCAACTTCAACAATCAATTTTTCCGTGTCGAACATTTTCGCGAGCGAGAAACGTGTCGACTCCTACGCATCCCGTAACGAACTGTCGTGTCGCTGCCCCGCTGACCAGTGCTGCCAGATAAAAAATGCTAACGGGCGCTAACAACGGTGCAAAAGGCGCTAGATTCTATATACATTTTGAAACCTAAAAAAGCGCTAAATTCGGCGCTAACTTTTCGAAAAAACTATGAAATGATGGCATTGGAAACTTTTATTTAACTAAATAATATAGGTACTATAGATACAACATGAAAAATCAACTAATTAAAAAAAATAACAATTAAAATTCACGCCTCCAAATCTTCAGATTCTTCATCCGTAGCGATTGAACTTGATGGGCCAGCGGTCGGGTCAGAGAAACAAAAAGGTTTTTTATATTTTTCCGACGACCCAATCTTTTTTATTACATTGTCTGGTAGCTTGTAATCATGACAATTGCTGTTGGCAGCAGTCAATCCTGTTCTTATCATGAGAATGGCGTTGATCGTTTTCAAATTCAATGAATTTCTCAACTTCGTTTTAACGACATTCATTAAACTGAATACTCGTTCTATTGTGGAATTCGAATGTGGTATACTCATGACTTTAGATGCCACGTCAAATAAGTCTTTATAAGGGCAGTTACCAGCTGCATCCCTGGATTTTTGCACTTCCGCCCAAAACTTCACGGTATCTTCTGTGTTTTCCCATTTTTGTAGGATAATAGTCTGCCATTGCTGAATTACCGTATCAATATGTTCTGTAATTCCAAGGCTTTCTAATACTTGTACAAAATTGCATATTAATCGGGTGGGTTTTAAAATGACTGAAACCGATAGTGCCATCGAGTTTTTAAGCAGTTTTAAGTTCTCTGGCAATCTTTTTTGCAGTTCATCAATTAGTTTGATAATGAAATCGACACACCTTTTCTTGATTGCATTTTTTTCGTCACTATGTAATTCTGATTCATTAATTTCTTTTTCAAAGAAATACCCAAGATACGGACTCATAGACAGATTTTCTCTGACATTGACTTTGTCGAATTCAACCACGCCTGGACGAGTTAACATGATTTTGGTGCACAGGTCTCTTATCAAATCATGCAGTGTGTTGTATAAAAGACATGGGTCAGAAGTTTTATTTTCGAACGTTTTGATTGCACTTAGTACATTGTTCAGAGTCGCACGCAAGAAACACAAATATATTTTGTTTCGTATATCATTATACATGTTGTATAATAATTCGGCTTGGTAACAGTTTTCTGCGATTCTCATTTGTTCAAAATGTAATTTAAGCTCGTCCTATTGGCCCAATATTCTGGTTACCGCCGGTTCTATTGATAACCAACGAGTATCAAATGCTTTCAAAATCTTGGGCTCCTCTCCACAGTTTATGGCTTCGTAAAGATGTTTGTAGGTGCTTTTCCGTTTGGCTGTGAGTTTAAACCAATTGTGAGTCTCCCGGATCATGAACTCGATGTTTCTTGGTATCGTCATCTGCGACGCCTGTGACACCGCCAATTGAATGGAGTGGCATACACATTTTATTAATACCAGATTTGGCAATGAATACCGGTCCTGCAATATTTTATGGACACCGGCGTTGACTCCTACCATGACTGCAGCATTGTCCGTTCCAATTCCGATCAATTTCTTTTTTTCAAAATTGTAGAATTCAAGCAATTCCGTTATTGCTGCCACTATCCCTTCAGCATCAGCCGTTTCCAATTCGACCAGCCCTAAAAATGTTGACACAATTTCATTACGACTGCAGCTGAAATATTTTATCACAACTCCAAGATATTTTTTTACTGTGATATCGGTAGACTCGTCTATGATCAGGCTGTATGAATTTTCTCCAACGTCAGCTCTCAATGACTTCTTAAAATGTGTAGCCAATACTTCCTGAATAATAGCTGCACATTTTGTTCGATGCAATTTAATCTCTTATGCAGCTTTGGAATCCGAGAACTTTGTTTTACACACTTGAGTGAGGTGGTCAATAGCTTGTATGGCCGTGTGCTCCGCAACATACATGGCAAGTGCTCCTTCAGCCTCAAGACAGGTCTTATCGGCAGTTGTTCGAATTCCAGACACTGACGTAATTTGTGGTTGCTTGTGGTCCAAGAAAGGTTTAGCTTGTTTTTTATGAACATTCGATTCACTGTGTCTCTGAATATCACTAAGTTTAGCTGCAAAATCCTTTCTACAATATGTACACATTGCTCTTGTATCGTCATCAGGTACAGGTTTTAACCAATATTTATAAAGTGGTGAACTCTCCCACTCTACTTTATATTTTTGTTTATACGTGGTTTTCTTCCTGAGTGGCACTTCCATTTCGCAAAGTTCGCAATAAGTACTTAAACAAAACAACAGTCAACGAAATCACGAATGAAACCTAAGCAAATCAGTGATTGTTTCGCACAGAATGAAAAGAAACGTGTATGTGTGACTTGTGCGAGTACGTAGTTACTGTTCTGTTCGTACGCACGCCCACTGCGCCAACATAAGCTTGCATCAACCGCAAAAGCATAGTACAACAAAAGTTCCTGTGCATAAGTTACTCTATGCCCTGTGCTTCCCCTAAATTGTGTTGCCACTTTATGAGTTGCCATTGCCAAGGCTAAAAAAGCGCTAGATTGCGCGCTAGGCGCTAACATTTTCATTTACGCGCTAGGCGCCTCAAAAAAGCGCTAGATCTGGCGCCGAAAGCGCTAAAATGGCAGCACTGCCGCTGACCGCTCTCCGCAGCGCCCCTCCCTCAACCCGACAGAAATTCGGTCGAGTTTATGCGCGTGAGTCGGCAGACAACTCATTTTGAGTCGTCGTGTGGTACAAACTGCATTTTTGTATGAAACCGAATGCAGCAGAAATTTTCGTTTAAAATAAATAATAATGTGATTTTACTTACTATGGTTTTTCTCCTTATAGTAATCGGCTTTACAAACGAATCATATTCATCAAACCATTTTGCCTTTGGCTTATAAACGCTCCCCCCAGCCCCAGACCTCGTAGATTTTTCGATTTTGTCGAGTTCCAAGTAGTAAGTATTTCGAATACTTTTGATTTTTGATTTAACTTCATTGATAGTAAGTCCATCTATATTCATTCCTAGACGAAGTTGTTCTAGTGCTGCAGTGCGCATTTCTTTATTTTTGTATGCATCACAACGTTTATCCCACAAGCATTCGTGCTCTCTATAAAGTTGTACGAATTTTAAAGTATCCTCTTCATTGAATTTTCTCGACATTTTGTCGCAGAGTTCCGAACAAAAAACTAAAACATACACACCGTATAGACGTTCGCCAGTGACTGCGAGAAGCGTCTACGTGTCGCTGGCGCTGGCGCGGGGGTCGAGGGGTATGCGGGCGGAGGTCACTGGCTAGAAAAATAGGCCGGCGCTCTATTCACGCCAGCGTTGGCTGCCAGCGCTGGCTTGGCTTGAAAAACTGTTTACACAAGGCAAATGCCACGCCAGCGCTGGCTGCCAGTCTTATTGGCAGCCAGCGTTGGCTTCGTATAAACTAGGCTTTACATTTTATTTAAATTATCTTATATCGCCTACGAGAATCATCCGCCTTATAATTATCATAATCAGTTTCTTAAACAATTATTTATGCCACAAATTTTAATTTTAGTATCCTTTTAGAAAAACAGCCTTTAATTCAGTCATAATTATTATGATTAAGTATTATAATGAAAACTAAATTATTTATAATCATGAAAATTTAACATTCGTAAGGTTATAATCATTTTAAACTTTCATTACCGACTATTTATGCAACAAATTACAGCTATTTTAAACGTCCTTATAAGAAAACAGCCTTTGTATCATCTAACAGTCTTATTTTGAGCAAGTACAATCAACATAATTAACTAGATAAAAATGACTCTAAATATTTAACATCACAAACTAATCAGTCTGTCAATTCTATGCTAATTAAAAAAAAGTAAACAAGACACTTTTGAAAAGTATTGCTATTAAGTATCTCCACCAATTTAATTGGCGTTAAAAAAATATCACAAAAGATACTAATCATAAAAATCAACATCACGTTGTAGGAATAAAATAATAGATGCTTTATTATTTATCTAAGCACTGCCATCATTCATCATCTTCGATGTCTGTATCGATGAGTACATCCCTCCCATTGTATTTCGGGAAATTTAAGTATTCTGCATGGAATACTCTTGGTATGGCGTTAGTGTCACATAACTTCTTTAGGTCGTTATATTTTGTTATGGTGATTGGTAAGCACGATTTATATTTCGGGCTCAGTGACTTTGGTTTTGAGATAATTGGTATAGTTTCTTGAGCAGCATCATTACTCATACTGTACTTAACAGTCATAACATTTGGTGTTGACTTTTTGAAAGTCGCGACCCGTATCTTGCTGATCTTTCCTTGAAGGTTGCCTTTGAAGTATTTTTCTGATAGATCATCAAAATTTTTGAACTGGTCGTGAGTTAAACTTTCCACTTCATAGGGCTTGGGCTCTTTTCGTGCCAGTTGGCACACCATCATCCACTGAGATGGAGTCCATACAATCATGTTGCGTACAGAACTTTCAATAGTTGAATGTACACTATCCACTGTCATCTCAGTATGTCCAGGCAACAAGTAATTCATTTGAATTTTCTCGAGATTTTCCGACATCAATAGTGCGTTGTGAACTGCTGCAAGGACAATTTTATTTTTGTTTTGGCCGGGGCACGAGTCCGAGTATAATATTAAGCTCTTTATAGTTTTCCTTCGGTCGACATCCGCAATATATTTCTGTAATATTGTGGCAATTTCATTGCCCCCTCTTTTTCCTTCTGTCTCTCCCCATAAGAAACAGAAACCATTTCTGGTTACACTTTCGTAAAAGCACAAATTATATAGAGCATATTTGCGAGAATAAAATAAAAGCATGCTATTGCTGTGTGGGGTATTGAGAACCTTTTGCAAATCAAATGAGGTGCATAGAATAGAGGGATTTTTTTTACAGAGTTCTCGATGAATTTTCAATCTCCGTTTAGATGCGTTCTTTTCTTCTAAATGAGTTTTTATTTCAGGTTCTGTTTTGTCTTTTCCTTCATATTTTAAGCATTTTAAACATTTATCTTTCTTAGGGACGTGGAAACCCAGATTAAATTCTTTATTGAATATGTTTCGAAAAAGTTTCTCATTAATTACATCCACACCTTGGCTGGCACGATCCTCCTTGTATATACGATACAAATTTTTATGTTTTTATATTCGGTGGGGAGGTATAGTCTTGTGCTATCTTTTCTGCACTAATGTGATGGTATAGCCGGTAAACTTTTTAGAAAATTCACAGCAGAGCTTTTCACATTATCAGGAGTTTTATTAAAGGGAACGGTTTTTCCTCTTGCATCATTTTTTGCAGAACCCAAATTAAAGCTGGCGTTTGACAATGTGTAATACACATATCTTTGACTGATATCATGTGTCTTTAGAAGAAACTGTAAACAGACTTGACGACGCCCTTCCCCATCATTTATAAAGTAATGGAAAGTGTTTGACCGGTACGAAGAATCTTTATTTCTCTTTCTAGTTACTTCATTTTTAGTTGACATTGCAACTAGCCAATCCTTTTTTCGTTCTGCAGACAAACTCCAAAAATGATCAAATAAGTTTCTTCTCTTTATTTCGTTTACCTCTTCGCATTTATGTCCACAGTTTTTATTTGCACATGGATTTGGCTGTAATTGTTTTTCACTTGAAATTGATCCATCTTGACATATTCTTTACCTCTTTCCCGAGCAGCTTTTTTCTGGTTCCTTTTGTTAATTTTCTTTTTCCTTAAGCCGTCTTCTCCAACTTTCTCCTCTTGTAATCTTTTCTTTCTTTTCTTTTTTTTTGGCTGGTCATCTTCACTTGATGAAGATCCTTCCGTATCCTTCCAAGAAGTGGAATCCCATACAAAATCTTCATCATCTGATAGAAAATCAACATAACTTTGATTAATGTGTACTCTTCTTTGTTTTTTATTTTCAGTTTCTGCTTCTTCTGGACAAGTTGGTATATTTA
The DNA here is from genome assembly GCA_934045075.1 of Yponomeuta sedellus. Lineage (NCBI taxonomy): Eukaryota > Metazoa > Arthropoda > Insecta > Lepidoptera > Yponomeutidae > Yponomeuta > Yponomeuta sedellus. The sequence goes on along the minus strand of OW203736.1, from coordinate 3,279,542 downwards.
TATCATCAACAGCATCATCGTTTTCTAAAGATTTTCGTAATAGGTCCATGTCAGATTCTGGTATAATTTTCGTTATAGTGGGTTGAAGATGTTCACTCATTTCAAATCTATTTTCTTTTTCCAATGTCATTTTCTTGCTTCTGGTAGTCACCGATCTCTTCTCTTTTTTCTTTCCTACTGATCTTTCTCCTCTTTTTTTATTTGGCGACCTTACCTCGCTCTTTTAAGCCTCTGACATTTCCTCTCTTTCTGTGTCTAACGATCTTTCTTCTTTTTCTTTATCCGATGATATTTCCTCTCTTTCTCTTTCTAATAAGATATCCTGAATCAAGATTTTCTCTCTTTCTTTGTCCACTATTCTTTCTTCTATTTCTTCTTCCAGCAATCTTTCCTCTCTTTCTTTATCCAATGACACTTTTTCTCTTTCGTCTTTTTCTTTTTTGTCCACTGTTCTTTCTTCTGTTTCTTCTTTCAATATTTTTCCCGTTTTCTTCATTCAATGATATTTCCTGTCCGTCTTTTTGTAATGGGTCACCTTGAATTGTCTTGTCATTAGTTTCATTCTGACCTTTATTTTTGTTATTTTCTGCCGCATGTGCATAATTGAGTCTGGATAAGAATTGCTTTTCTGATACATTTATCTTTTTTGTTTTATCTGTAGGTGCTGTATGGTCTATATTTTGATTTTCATCAAGATGTTTGGGACTGGTGATCTGATTTTTTTTCCATTTCTCTTGCCAGGTCAATATTATCATTTAAATTATTTTCATCCTCTCTTATAGGTAGTTGAATATTTTCCTGCGTGTCTCCATAATTCGCTCTCATACTTATTTCTGAATTTTGATCAATTTTCGATGAGGTCTGAAATACATAAATAAAAATTAATAATTATTTCCTCAACTTTAATCATCATACTGTCAATTTTAAATAAAAAATACTTAATTCATTCTCAGATTCACTTTCATTTTCTATTCGTTCAATCTCTATTTTTATAATATTTTTATAAGTGGGAGTTCGATCGTCGTTTCTCTGAATCTGTGATTCTTTTTGGGTCTCTTCATTTTTTTCTTTTTCAGTATTTATTGACATGTTGATAATCATTGGTATGTCTTTATTAATCTGGCTTTGTAGATCTGCTCGACCCGTTTCCTTAATTGTGTGGAAATTCTGTGGTAGTGTCTGAAATAAATAATAAAAATAATAAGCAATGACATTTTATAACGTTTTTTAACCAACTAATTCAAAAAACCTAAGTACTTACCTGTTTTCGGAAATTCTTATCAACAAGACCTTTTTGGCAATGCTGTGAGTCTTCATGTTCTTTTGTCTTTTTGTTAGTATTTATCTGCTCCATCAAAATACCTAAATCTTTATTTTGATTTATGTACGAAGTGCTTCCTAAAAGTGTCACTTCAGTATCTGAAGAATTTGACGATCCTTCTTTACGACGTTTAATCTTTTTAGAATTACCACTACAATTACCAAGTGGGCCCCCACTTGGAACAGCTTCACGTTTTTGGTCTGTATTTTCAGATGTCAAAATCTTAATTTTTTTCTTATAGAATTTTTGCCTCTCAGTGTCCATAATTGCACTGCAAATAAAAAAAACTATCAAGTTCAAATCAGTCTCATGCACAAAGGGTTCTGTACCATTATCTACAAAAACGCAACGCACAGCTACATACACGCACAGATTGGACCGACGCCCGTACCACTTTAATAAGTAGGTATTTAAAAACCTATTTAGAGGCTAAAAATTTCACCCATGCCGGGATTCGAACCCGCAACCTCTGGCTATCCGTGCCAGCGCTCTACCAATTGAGCCAATGGGCGACTCACCGGCATCAGTGAAATTTCGAACCTCTCTACACTATTCTTTGTATTACGTACAAGCAGCGACATCTGGCTTAAGCAAATTGCATCACTTACAGCTCCGACTACCTACTTTGCAGTTAGGTTTCACATCGGAATGATATCACTGTACCGTATTATCACTGTATTATACTATTTTGTCCTTAGCACGGGTTAGTGCATTAAAAATAAAAATAGTATAAGTAGGTATTTGTTGAGTGTAAGCACAGTACAAACGATATTAGGGTTAAAACCTTGCACCTGGAAAAAGTAAGACAGCAGCGAGCTAGGAAGAATCTGTGCTTGTCGAGACAGGCTCTTTCTGCTACTTTGTTAGCGTGAAATTTGTTTAGGTATATAATATTGGATTTCCTATAAAATGTTGTGGAGCTGGGAACCTATTTAACGCATTTTTCAGCAATAAACTGGTTCAAGATAGTGTAAATAGTTTAAAATGGGTTTCATGTTCCTTTATTTCGAGTAATTAGTCATTTTTTGTCAGCCGTCTTTTAAAATACATGTTTGAACTCAATTAATACTTACATTGTATAATAAAACCGTTTTTAAAAGAAGTCTAAGTATAATTTATGGTAAACAAATCAAGTACGTACCAAAAACAGTCTAATTTTGTCAGTAACTATTCCCAGCACAGCGCATACAAACACTCGATCTCACGGTTTACGGCAGACTAATATTTCCTTGTGTGAACGGACATAGTTATTATTTTTTTGAGCTTTGATAAGTGCTTTAATAACACAAGTTAAAGTTGAGATATGTTTGATGCACACTCAAATTAAGTTATAGAGGGCGGATAAACTTCTGAAACGACATGCTGGTAAAGTTTTTCATAAAGACGATAATGATTCAAACAACAAGGTATGATGAAAGTACATACAGGCAAAAAGGTTGAAGCGCCATGTCGAATTTTTATTGATACAAGCTAATTGTTTTAAGTGACAGTGGTGGTATTTATTAATAAAAGGCAAAATGTTTTAAGCGACAGTTAGTCCTTAAAAGTAGATGCAGGCAAAACGCTTTAACCGCTATTGAGTTGTATTGTTTGGAAAGCACAAACAGTTTAAGTGGGTTCTAATCAAATTGGAACAAAACTAACAAAATTGGCGTTTCATACATCAGTGGGCTAAAATGAGGCCAAAATATCCATTGGTTTAAGCGCCAAAAAAGTGCTCCGATATTTATGGGACCCAGCTCAATCGACGCAGAAAAATTCGCTGATTCCAAATATAATTATAACTTAATATCGCCCTTGGTGTCGCTTAAGCCAAATAGGCTTTCACCCCTCGATATATTTACCAATTAAAAGTATCTAAAATCAGCCTTAATTATTAAATTTCAGACAGAACCTATTCAAGCTCCATGAGATCACGTATTATTTCTTCGTCACTAGCATAATATTTTCTTAATTTTTCTTTTGGTTTGATTATTAGTTTATCTTTCAAAGATACTTTATTCATAATTTGTGTCGTATCTATTTTTGTATTTTTGTTTTTAATTTTTTTTTCTGACGTGATTTGTATTTTAGGGGTCGCATCCACGACTTCAACATTTTTTTCTTTGTCTTTATTTATCAGTTCCATTTCGGAGTTTATTTCTACTTCATCAAGGACTTCAAACTCGTCGCAGAAAAATACAGGCAATTTTTCAATATCAAGTTCGTCGATATACTGAAACTGAGAGTCACTGATGTTAGTAAAAATAAGCTCCGTTTCAGCACTCTCATTCTCTTTCTTAAATTCAGTTTTTTTTGTTCTTTTTTTACATTTGTTGTTTTCTTTTTTACGTACTCTCTCATATTATACGGTTTCTTAAAAATAACTTCCATTTTCCCCCCGTGGCACTACAGCTTGGCACAACTTGTAGTGTCATGGGTAACTTAACTTACCCATAACACTACTACACTGATTGGCTCATTCACCGCATACAACAAATTTTACCGTGATCTATTTAATCACCCGTGGCACTACCACCGCCCAAATACCTCAAAGCTAAAATCACTTTTTGTTAAAAGTTTAATTTGCCGTCTCTGTTTTTAAGTTTGACAGCTGCCATCCGAAATGAAGGTCTTGCCATGATCAATTATTTCTTCCTAGACTTTGACTGTTTTTAAATAAATATAATCAACATTACCTATTTATTGGTTTTTCATCCCTCTTATGCTTACAGGTTGTACTGTACGTCTGTAACCTGCAACTTTAAGTAGGGGTAGTAAGCCTGCCAGTAACATACCATATTACTTCATTATCCTTTATTTGTTGTATTTTATTAGTAGGTAAGTAGAGCAAATATCATGGCGTTCCATTCGGATTTCGATCAGTGGTACGACGAGGAAATTTGAAATCCTTCTCGTACCACTAGTGGCACGAGCTGGAGGTACGACGAGGAGGGGGGGGGATATGTTTGAGGTATTTGAGGGTAAGTGCCTAAATGCATAGTAGGTAAGTAATCATCAAATTGATTGGCTGTCCTACTATGATATCGATTATTTAGCGGAATTATTATGTTAAAATTAAAACAAAATGTTAGGAAATGAAAATTTTACTGCACTATCGTAATTTCTCCAGTGTGTTTCCGACTGATAATTCGCCGTTTATAAATTGTAAAAGAATATTCATAATATAATCATCATTTTCGATTGAGGTTTTTGACCGTTTTGAACCTTCTTTATTGTGTCGTCGTTTAGTAATTTTTGTTTTCTGCACCTCCCTCAGAAGTTTCAACAGTCTTGGTAATGTGATCGTACCTTTCGTTACCCTTTTGTTAATTTTCGAGTGCCAACCCTCCATAACATTGTTGGTTCTATGACGGAGACCATAAACACTTAACATTTTGCTGAAGTTTCAATTCCACGTAATTTATAAACTTTTGCATGCCCAAATCTCCACATTCCTCCTTCACATATTCCCAACCACGCACAATGTCTTCGTCGGGCAACAATGGAAGGACGGATGTTAGTCCAACAATACGTTTGTGCCCCTTCTTCTTAGTAAAGTTTAGTGCTTTGGCCTTTTTCCATACAGCTCTTGACCAATGAAAGAAGCATCCTTTCTGTTGAATGTTGGGGAAAACTTCTGTCAATGCATTGATAGCTGCCAACTCAAAATCACAATGAAAACTATGAGGGCACCAATTTGGTAGCACAGTTTTTAATAAATTGAATAATGTTAGGTAAGTTTTCTGTTTCTTGTTTGGTAACAAAGCAAAAACTAATGGGATCACGTTTGTGGTTTGTACCGTGCTACCGACGTCACCATGAATACTATATAGTTGAGCAAACGGCGGAGGACAACTTTTGAATGTAGCATCTCCAAAAAATTCACGGATTCCACCAATGATTTTTCTGCATTCCGGTGAACAAAATAATAAAATTCTACTGCCTTCGTGATAGTAGTCAGCTAAAACAAAATCTGCGAAATCGACTGGTACTTGGACTTGTTCGAAATTATTTTAGACTGTTTTAGATACACCCAACGACTTGTTCCGCATATCATACAAGCAATATTGCACACTTGAAAGTGGGTGTAGCGAGGCTACAAAATTCAGACCCTTATTTTCAAATGAATTACAGGCTTTATCATATAACTGCGTGATTGGTTTGTCACTTTTTGTAACTTCATGCTTCAAATTGTCAATTGCTTTTGCAACTATAGCCCTACCCACAAATGGATTACAAGTGTGGGCTTTTTGTGACTTTTTGATAACTTTTGTGTCCTATAACAAAGAATTAATACATAATTGAAATCACATTGAATAATTATACTTAATAATTCTTTTAGACAATTACATAGGCACAATAGCACCCACCTTGATTGTTATTGTTCCTGGACATTTACTTTTCTTATAAGCAGAACACCGCCAAACACTTGAACCACATTTGAATTCTCTGAGCTTATGATATTGGTAATCACAATGCATAACTACTGTGCCGCCTTTATGCTGTCTGAAGAAAAGTTCACTATCTTCGTCAACTTCCATTTAAATGAAATGAAATCAGTAAAAAGTCGAAAATTTTAACGATATTTATAGTATTTATTGAAATGTCATTTACGCCATTGACACTATCTGCCTAACTAGTCAATGTCAATAATATAGCAGATATGATATTATTCCTATTGAAATGCCAGTACTCAAACTCCAAGAAGTTTTACACAAAGATAAGATAGCCCCTTGTGCCACAGGAAATAATATTTCCCATGAATCAACTGCAACCAGTGTAGTGTCACTGGAAATGCGTTATTGCCCTTGACACTACCAGTAAAGTCAAAGGAAATAAAAATTTCCCATGGCACTACAAGTAGTGCCAAGCTGTAGTGCCACGGGGGATAAAGGATAACTTCGTTATCATTTTCTTGTTTTGTGTTTCTTTTTTTAGTTAGTTTAGCCTTTCTTTCTTCTGTAGTTATCCGTCGTTCAGGTTTATTTTCATGATTAGTGTTCAGTTGTTTAGGTTTCATTTCTTTTAGTATATTATTTTGCATCTCAATATTTCTCTTTTTCACATTTATTGTCGAGTTTTTAGTAGACAGTTCTGTTTCAGATTTTTCGGGAATCTTAGCTGGTTTAGAATTGATCGTCATTTCAAATTTTTCTTCAAATTTTCTTTTTTTTGCTTCTGGAATTTGCATTGCAGTTTTGTACAGAGGTTTACTATTTTTTTCTCGACTTTCAGCAGAATCGTTAGTACTAGATCCAACTATGTATATTTCTGATAGTTCTTGATGTTCTTGCAATTCAGATTCATCGGATATATTGCTAATACCGTGACTTTGTTCTTGGTCGCTCTCTTTATCAGACGTTTCAGATACTTCTTTTATAGTTTCACCACTCACACTTTGACCCGGTTTCACATCGATTTTTTTCTTCCTGTTCGATTTTTGTTTGTTACCCGTGCCATATCGCATTTCTTTTAACATCTGTATTACTGTCTGGTCAATGGCTTCCTTATCACAGTTCTGTTCATTACATTTAGGATTTCCTGGTAATCTTTCCAGAACCTTGCTTTTGTTTAAAGGGCTTATACCGGCTTTCATAAATCCTGCTTGTATATTGGATGTGATTTGGCATTCGATACGATCCAATAACTTTTTTAACAAGCTTGGAAATTCACTTTTTGGAATAGTGGGCAAACTTCGGCCTTCTGATTTTTTCCACGTGAACAAAATGTCTGTCCATGCTCCTTTTGTGGGTCTAAAAAATGCCACATCCAAGGGCTGTGTGAGGTTCGAATTGGCAGGCAGTAAAGTAAAAAGTAAAAGTATTTTATTCGTAAAACATGAGTACATACATGATTTTGGAGTTGTTACATATGAGTCCTATGCATGTTTTGCCTCAATAGGCATACGAAATTCGAGAAGGCACCAAGAGGAAACAGACTTTATATTGAAAAATTATAAACAGAAAAACCTTCACCGCAAACGCAAGTTATCATTAAAGATATGTCAAGAATTATTAAAAATCTTAAACATGTCCAACACAAACTTAAAAACAAAACTTTATGTATTAATTATGTCGTCTTAGTAATATTAATGTCATGATATCAATGTCAAGATCTGTCAGTCAGAAATTCATTAATATTATAATAACATTTCTCAGTAAAGATATTTTTTAACATACATTTAAAACTATTCACGTCAAGTTCACGTACGTCAACATTTATTTTATTGAAAATTAAGGGCCCAATACAGAATATACTTTTTTGCATTAATGACAGCATTAATGACGGCTACTCTAGTGGAGTCTCTTTGCAATCGACAGCTTGTATAAATTACTGGTTTGAATATTTCTGGGTTTGATTTAACAAATGAAGCTACTTCTAGTATGTACATACATGGAAGTGTGAGAATCTTGTATTTTTTAAAGAAAGGCGCGCAACTGTCGGTTTGTTTCAGTCCAAACATCGACCTAACACATCTTGTTTGTACTTTAAAAGCTAATTCTCTATTTGTTGAATTTCCCCAAAAGATTAACCCGTATCTTAGTACAGAAGCGACTAAACCATGATACGCTATAACTGCTGTATCTGTATTACTTATTGGCGCAAGTTTGTAGAGTAGATATGCCGATGAGCTAATTTTAGTAACAAGTTGTTTAATGTGTGATTTCCAGTTTAACTGCCTATCAATTATCAGCCCTAAGAATTTAGTTGTTTCTACCTCTTCAATAGCTTGGTTTTCAAATTGTATGTTTAACTTTCAATGAAGAAAATCAATGCAGAAAAATGAAATACACATTTTGTTCTTTACATTCTCGAATCAAATCTAAAGACAAATGTGAGGATAGGTTATCACCAATCAGTATCTTTTTTCCATTTTTATCCTTGAAATACGGCAACGCAATGGTACGAACCCAGTTCTCAAATGTAAGAGTATTAAACCAGCCAGATGAAGTGCAGTTGTACCTGCAACTCTTTGGCCCTTTTTAAACCCAAGTATCAAATAGATTCTTAGCTTTGTAAACCACGTAACAAGGAAGCAATGTGCCATTAGCAGATGCCGCCATCATTAACGATGTTGACGCTTTGGTATGGTTCATAACCCTCTCTGGGTATTTTGCACCTCTTTTTGTGATAACCTTCCTTCTCCCAGGGTCGTCTGATAAGTTAGATTCATCGTAATTTATAATATTACACAAAGGCACGCCTTCTAATGATTTCTCCAGTTCTACGAAATACTCTTCGATAACTTCTGGCGAAACAGACGCTCTCGACCTTTTTATATTTTGACTCATTCGCTCCGAAATTTTGCTTTTGTTTCTTCTTAAAAAACTTTTTACAAAATCTGGGCCAGGGAGATTGTTTTTATTTTTTTTTATGTTGACGCCAGTTCTATCTAAATAACCTTTAATCATCATTCTCAAATCATACGTATCAAAAGGGTATCCCCACTCAGAACAATGGTTTAAGTTCTCTATGATGTATTCCTCAACCTCTGCACTTAGAACAGTTTGACCCCCGTGCTTTTTCATAATCTTTGTATTGTGTCTATGTTATACAGATTTCGGTATGCCATATTTTTCGCTTATATTTGCAAATGAGCTATTTGATCTTTTATATTCGCTAAACGCAGCATCCATTATTAAATCATTATATTTTTTATGTTGTCGCGTTCCTTTTGGTTTTTATTGACGAGGCATATCTAAAACAAAACGATAGAAAAAAGATTACGAAATAGTTTTTACTTATGCTTGCTTTACTAATCGAAATTAAATATATTAAGAAAATATTTTTCTATAACACTTGCTCAAAAATTGCATGCGCATATTAACACACATACATATAATTATTATATATAATTATAATTATGCCATAACATATTAGTAAATTTATAGTAAATTCTGTAAGGTCAGGTTGGGGAAGACCGGCATACTCCATTTAAAATGTGACACAAATCAATAATACTAAGATGTCGCCAGGTCTAGGCTGATATTTAAGCATTCGATGAAATGGAACATATTATTAGTAATAAATGTGTGATATATGAATTGCAATATGATAGAGCAAACTTAAAATACATCGTCTTTTTTCAAAACCGGCGTGCAGACGGTCTTCCCCTGCTATGGGAGGCAAGACCGTCTATTGACATTTTATACGTCATTTGGTATGTTATTATGAATTGATACCATCTCATGCAAAAACATGTAGTTTACGTTCAAAAATGCACTTTTGTAGCATGGAATAAGAGTTCAAAGTCGTTTGGAATTCATTTTTGTCTTATTTGAAGGGTAAGACCGGCATATCGTTACGAAACGGGGTTGAAAACATTTTCTGATATGATATGCCGGTCTTACCTTTCAAAAATGGAAACCAAAATTCCGTGCGACTTTGAACATTAACTCTGTACCTTTAAAGTGCATTTTAAAGGTCTTAAATAGAGATCGAATATTAATTGGACGTAGTTTCACGAAAACGACTCAATCTACAAAATGGTCGAAAATGAGTTTTGTATGCCAAACTGACCTTTAAGGTCGGTTCTTTCACATAAAAAAAAACACTGGCATAAAAAGAATTAGATTATTCACGAGATTATTCAAAACGATTCAATCTACTTACTTGAAACATTTTTAAGAAATTTATTTTATATGGCCCAGCCATAACTTGCATTTATTTAAAAGGACAAACTGTATGAGTCGTTTTCGTGGAACTACGTTCAATTGACGATAAGTAATTTTCTGCCAGCTTAGAATTTTGTTAGATTAATCTAAAATATTCTGCTAGGTACTAGGATTTCATAGGTTAGTCTTAATGATTTTTACTAACCTGCCAAAAAGACCTAACCTGTATTTTTACCCAATTGCAAAGAGGTTATTGTTTTAATTCTTCATAAGTTTTTTTTTTATATTTTTTATTCTACAAAATTTTTGAATAGATATACTTAGTACAAAGACGTGTTTAGCATTTTTTCAATTTGTGTTTATTCATATACCTATGTATTGCAAAAATATAAATGACTTTAGGTAAAATAAATCGTGTCCACGTTATCAGACAAAAAAAACTCTTTAGGATTGTTCGGCACTTGAATCAAATGTACTTTTTTAAGTATAGATTCAAAAGGTACATCATCACAATCAATTTTTTTTGTCAGCACGAACTTTAATGGGCTTTTCACGGTCTTGTAAAACCTAATAGTGTATCGCACCTCTTCGCCAGCTTTTATTTCTTCTACATATCCCACATAGTATGTCCACTTTTTGCGGCTGTAATATCTTACCAATACATGATCATTTATGGAAAGATTATTTTCATCTTCTGACATTTCTATCTCGTTCCTCGTATCTGGTATGTCACTATCTTCCATTGCCACTTTGTTTTCTTTATCAGAACTGTTACAGTTTGACTTTTTCTCATTTTCAGTCTCTTTTATTGTTATCGATTTTGCCATGCTTAAAACAAAATTGTCTTCGCATTCGTCGGAATCACTGTATAAACTAAAACAGTCTGAAACACTTGTGTCTGGGGTTATTACTTTAGACCGTTTCTTTTGCTTTAGTTTAGGCTCATTTATTTTCTTTTGTCTGTTTTCTTTTTCATTGTAACAATTCCTTTCCTTTATATTCTTTTCATTCATTATCTTCTCTCCGTTTTTCTTTTCATTGACACATTTTTTTTTCTTCATATTCTTTTCATTGGTTTTCTTCTCTCCGTTTTCCTTTTCACTGTCCCAATTTTTCGTCTTCTTATTCTTTTCATTAGTTTTCTTTTCTCTGTTTTCTTTTTTAATTACTATACTTTGTAGTTCAATTTTCCGCTTGAGTACATCTTCATTTGTTATCACTTCTGCACCTGGTGCCATTTTGCGCCGTTTTACTGTTTCGTTGTTACCAGGTTTTACTTTCAACAGTAGTAAATCTTCAAATGACACAATTTTGTTTTCCAGTATTTGTATTTTTGGTGGAGATCTTTTTGGTTTTTCAGGTAAAGCCCCTGTTGCGATATCGAGAGCCAATACCAACAGGCTCTTTGGAGTTTTTGGAACTATTTTTTCTGAATTTTTCGTAGTTGCTGTCGCTGAATTTCCAGAAGCAGTTGTCGTTAAATGGTGTCTCCAACGTTGTAGTCTTAACGAATCGAAATTCTTTTCAGCAATTTCGTCAACATTGTATGGGAAGATTCCTGTCTTGCGAAACCCACTTTTTAAAACTTGCCCATCAATGTCCTTCCAAACTTCTCCTACCAATTGAGCAAATTTTGCTTTTGGTATGGGGACTCCCACATTTAACCGCTGCTCTTTAACAAGCAAACTGTCCCACTTGTCTTTAAACGACTTCATGACTGCTACGTCCAGTGGTTGCAATATATGGCTTGTGTGCGCAGGCAATTTCAGTATTGTAACGCCTGCTTCACGAGCCTTCATGATTATGTTTAATCCGACATGAGTTGCGTGCCCATCGTATATAAGTAAAATTGGACGTTGAGTTCCAATGGTGGGCAAAAAAGTCTTCATGAAATATTGTTCAAATATTTCGGACTCCATCCAGTCATTGTCTGTAGCCGCGTAGGATGTGTTTCGATAGGCGTTCGGAGATACCCACGAGTCCCATACATTTTTACCTTTATACACAATCATAGGAGGCGCCTTTTCTCCGCGTGCATTTCCGCAAAGCAAGACTGTCGTATTGTCTCGGCCTGGGGAAGAAATCACTCTCGTGGCTGCATGTCCTTTGTCGCCGACAGTTTTTGTCTTTTCAGGATCTTTCGAAAAACTGGTCTCATCCATGTTCCAGGTTGCTTTGGGTTTATCTCTCAAATTTAATTCTTCCAGTGTATCTTTAAGGAGATCAAAATACGGGTAGACAATGAATGGATCAATTGCCTTTTTCCTTGCGTATTCGACACCCTGTGGTTTCTTGACCCACAAATTGTGGCGTTTTTTGAATCCAGCAAACCACGCTTGACCTGGAATCCCATTTTTGAAATTCGTACAGATTTTGTTTTTCTGCACGTATTCGCCAACCGTTTCTAGCAGTTCCTTGCGGCTTAGCCCAAATCCATGTTTTTCCATCAATTTAAGGCCATTAGCCAACCTAGCTTCAGCTTCTGTACCTAAGGCCGTATTTCTTCCCAGTGTGTTTGACTTATTTCCTCTTTGGTTTACGCAATCCATTATTGTCATCCGGGGAATGTCAAAGAGCTGCGAAGCTTTATATCCACTAAGACTTCCATTTCTAACAGCTTCTGCCGCTTCTTTTAACTTATCCTTCGAGTATGACCCTCTGTCAGTTTTGCGTTTATAGTTACTCACCATTCTTTTAGGTGGATCTCACTGGAAAAAACAAGAGATCAGCAAAACACACCTTTCTTTACAAAAATTACGTTTGAGTCATAACAAATAAGTCAAATAACATTGGACAATACTAAAAATATATAGAATTATTAATCCTAAAATCACAGTTTCATAAACATCATTTAAAGTGGGGCTATTTGGGGTTTTTAAGATTTCAAATTATTTTTTTGTCCAATATTATTTGTTTGTCTACCAAATAATTATGAGATCAGTGATTTGAGTTTAGATCCTTTCGAATCTGACACGTATTTCGTACTTTCTTTGGTCCTGATCCGTGTGTAAAATGATTCCGCAAAAAAGGTTGGTGACCTCTTCCTGAAGGCAAGACCGGCATAATATATGATGATCTTGCCTTATGCCACCCAGATGATCTTCCCAACTAAGAAGTTTTTAGGTTATAAATATTCCACTGCAGATTATGCCAAAACTAAGGGTATATTGAGCTATCTAACACAGAAAACTTATAAAAGTCCAATTGAAATACTTACTCAATCACTTTCTCGTAAGAAACTCGTGCGTTAAGTCCTTGTTTGAATTTTTTTTGTCAACACGTGTCACTTTCTGATTGACCATCGAAACACGAAAAAAAATGGCAGCTTACTTTCTCCGACCATAGTATTGCTAGCGACATCTATGATTACAAATTCGAACCAAACTTTGATCCTGTTTTACCGACTGATAATGAAAGTTGCACAGCAATTAAAAAAAGGAAGTTATTGCGCTCAGACGGTCTTGCCTTGTAGACGGTCTTCCCCAACCTGACCTTATGTATTATTAGGTACCTACATGTCGTGTAAATTATTATATTATTTCAAAAACATGCATGTGATTACCAATTTCATAATATATATTATAATACTAGCTGTCCACCCTGCCTCAATTTTCTCGTAGAAACGAAACAAATGCCGCAAAAAAGTAGGATATTTCCGTCCCCAGGCGTTATACTATCTTCATCAAAAAGGTAGGTAGGTACTAATATCGTTTCAAATAAAAAGTGATAGCCCTGTCCCTATACAAACCTTACCGTTTTTATTCGCCCCTTAGTCGTCTCTATTAACTAAGTATGTCGTCCCTATTCAAACCACTGTCGTCTCTATTCGCCCCTCTACCGTACCTATTAACCTCTTGTCTTAAGCAAAATTACAGGGTTTGGGATATTTGGATTTTATGCAAAAAGTACGTAATATTCAGACTTACCTGCATTTGCGTAGATTCAACAATGTACAATCTAACATCTACACCACTCTTAAGCTTACAAGCACTTATATTTTGTCTTAAAAAGATAAAGTTGTGGCGCACAATTGAAGACACTACTTCCAGACCGTTTTTCAAAGACAAATTTTGACCATTCGTTACTAACTTCACTGCGATTCAGTGTTGCCATAAAAAGCAATATATATTCTACTACTCATAAAAGTAATATACAGTAATTGGTAGTTTTTCTCTTTTATTTACTAAGCTTAGGTATTCCGTTTCCGTTTTTGTCCCTATTCAGACCCCGATCCCTTTTCACCCCGTTTTACGGTACATTCTTCACGAAATAGCAGTCTCGTTGTAGATATGGACCGCACAAAACGTATTTTTTGGTTATTAAAAAGACGGAGAGAGAAGTTAGAGAAAAAAAAAGACGTTACTGGGTGCACCCATATCTATCTATTATGAATAGTGATGGGAATCATTTTACTAGAAAATATGAAGCGTTGAAAACCTGTGACCATAAATATTACAGTTATTTTAGAATGTCTGTATCAAGTTTTGGAGAATTACTAACAAAAGTTACACCTCGTATACAAAAACAATATGTAAGTATTTAGAAAACCTGTTGGGTCTTTGGAAAAGTTGGGATTAACTATAAGGTAAGTGTTAAAAACAATTTATATGTAGGTATGTAATTTTTTTTATGTTCTTTATTTTTCATAATCATAGCAAGTTTCATATTTCCTAAAATTAGCATATAAAAATCACAGCTCTCGAGTGAACGATTTGCTTTACAATAATACGAGTAACAAACAATACAAAAAGAATTAGGTAAATCACAATGATACCTTTTTTATATTCTTATGTAAGTATATCTATAGGTATTTATAATTAACCTCCCTACAACTATATAAATACGTAATAATAACCTAATATCAACTTAAAAATCACAGTTTTCAATCGGCTGATTTGCCCGTTTAAAATCAAAGTTTAAAACTAGCTAAAAATAACAGATTTTAAGGTTTTACTGATTTGTCCGTAACATTACAGTTATAATTAAGAAAAACAATAAAACTCTTTAATAACCTAACACCTAGATAAAAATCACAGATTTGAGTGGCTGATCTACCAACAACATAACAATTATAGAAAAATAATTAGGTTGAACCATGTTTTTATTACATAATAATATACTTAAGGAATTTTTTTAGAATTTTTTGATGAAAATTAAACAACATTACTTTAGGTACTTAATAAAATTTTGAAGATTATTACAATACTTAATTTTCAAGAAAAATCATAATTATGTTAATTCCAATGTTGCATTTGATTCATCTTCGCAATCATTCGATAGTTCTTCGAAAGTTGAGTTTGTTGGTTTGGGATTTGATGAAGTCGATGGTTGATACATACTACGTGTATTTTGGGCTGGGGTCTTAGAAAAATTTGATGACATTGTTGATTGATAGGTCGAAGTTTGTGTTGGTTGATAGTTAGTAGATAGATACGATGATTGTGGTCTTTGGTACATACCCTGAGAAGCTGTATTATAACCAGTTGGTGTGTCATAATTGTATGTAATCTGATGCAAATCTGTTAGGATTTTTAAAACACGACTTTGAAATGTTAGCGTTTGATGATCATCAATGTGTTCAATGACGGCAATATGGCCTTAAAAAATGACAGATGTCTATTTTCTGTTTCCTTTAGGGCTTGGAGAATCTCATGATCGACTTCATCGTTCACTTTTCTTTTTCGTGGAGTAGGTTGGTAACGTGATCTTTTATTTTCATTTTTCTCATATGGCATCTCGTCTTCTTCATCATCTTCTATTATGCTTGAGTCAGTTAAATTGGCAGCGTTTTTTTTTTAGAAACAGAAGTTGATTATATAAATGATACGCCTTAATTTTGCTTGCACCAGATCCCGATTTATTAAGGGTTTCAAGTTTTTTCAGGTATCTTGTAAAATTATCTTTTATATGAGTCCATTTCTTTAGCACGGCATTGCCTGTAAAATATTTAAAACGTATTATTATTAAATATTTAAAACGTATATATTTTATTTCCACATTTTCGGCAACAGGAAATAGTTTTAGAGATTTAGAATTCACGGATTATCGTGGAAAGAGTACTATCGCAAAAATAGTAAGAGAAGTATGTCAAGCTTTATGGAAAATCATGTTAACAGAGGAGTTAATAAAACAAACAGCTGAAGATTTTGACAAGAAAGCCAATTTTCCTAATTTTATGGGGGCGTTGGACGGGAAACACATTCGAATCTGGAGTCCTGCCCGTAGTGGGTCTCTTTTTTTAACTATAAAAGTTATAATTCTATAATTTTGCTCGCTATTGTTGATTCCAAATATAGATTTGTGTATGTTGACATAGGAGCATTTGGTAAGGAATGCGACTCCACTGTTTTTCACAATACAAAACTGTATGAACTATTACTACAAGGCAATCTGCCTTTACCAGAGCCAAAATCTTTACCAGGTCTACAGACACCAGTTCCTTATATTTTTGTAGCAGATGAAGGCTTACCACTCACAAATAATGTATTGCGCCCATACCCCGGGAAATATTTGACTGTACAACAAAGAGTATTCAACTATCGCTTGAGTCGCGCGAGAAGATTCGTTGAGTGTACTTTTGGTATTCTGGCAAATAAATGGCGTGTATTTCACCGACCATTGAATGTTCAATATAATTTTGCTACAGATATTATCAAAGCATGTTGTGTCTTGCATAACTTTATTATTAATAGAGACGGAATTACCACAACCGAGGAATTAATGATAGAAGAAAATTTTGTAAACTTGCAACAGTCAATTGATGACGAACTTCCAATAAACACAAACTCAGTCAATATTAGGAATGAATTCTGTAAATATTTTAATAGCGATATTGGAGCACTTAGTTGGCAATTAACTAAAATATGATAATTGACTTGTAATATTTTTATACCCACTCATAGTTTAGTTATATTAAAATTTACCTACTAAGCCTATCCACAAAAGAATGTAAAACATAATAAATGACCGAAAGAATATCTCATAAGTATTGTAGAATATCCCACATAAGTAACCTATAAATAACTACTTCATAAAATATACCTATAACATAAATAATAAATATGTACTTACCTAGTCTTGTTTTTTCTCTATCGTTTTTGCCGTCAAAGTCAGGAAAAATGTTTCGACAAACATCCTTCCAGCCTTCCGTTTTTAAGGTTTTGTCCTTGAAATCATCTATTGTTTTGTCCCAAAGTACTGGACGTTCTTCAATAAGTGAAATCAATAAATCATTATCTATGTTCTCCGACATATTTTATTCTTACGTGCAACTAATCGCTAAGACAATAACACACCAACTGATCGAGCGCATCATATCATACCCGCGTCACCGGATTACGACGTCGTCCGATGCACCGTTCCACGGCGGCGTTGCCACACCGTGCGAGTGCACGACACGGCAACGCGACGGGCACCGTTCTACGGTGACGACGTCGTGTCGTGGTGATGTGGACAGGCCCTGACTCGCTCTCTTAAGGTACGATTCCACCAAAACAGTGTGCAGCACATTTGCTTACAAACATTTTGTGCAAAACTCCAGCAGTGCAGGTGCTAAGCTGGTATCGTATTTGGCATCCATCTCCACTAGTAAGGCTGTGCGTAACTTTTGTGAACGCACAGCTCAGCACATTTGTGCGCGAACATGTACACTGAGCAGAGTTTTTGGCAAAGACAATTCAGTAGTTAATATGGACGGCCAGGAAAACGTAGTGCTTTGTGCTGCAGCATGTGTTTTACTGTGTAGTCTGCTTAAAAAGAAACAAAGAAAGAAACCGCGATGTTGGGTGAGGCCTTTAATACAGCGACGGAATGAAGAAACGAATAGGTTTCTAGAAGAAATAAAAATAGATCCATTGAGTGGTTTTAAAAATTTCACACGTATATCTTGCGAAGATTTTGAGTTGCTGATCAATGCAACTAAAATCGTTTGCAATAGAATCCAACAATCATGTAAACAAATATGGCGGACTGACATTGACAGCGTATTGTTTATGCCCATAGTGATGTCATAGTGTTCTAATTTAATTTTAATTAAATTTATTTTTCTAATTATTTTAATTTTAAGTCATAGACTATGGCCCATAGTAGGATAGGTACTAAAATAAAACTGACTAAATAGATTAAATATATAAGCCATAGACTATAAAATAAAACTGATTATATATAAAAAAAAGTGTTTATTAAAACAAATTTAAATCTTCGTCTTCGTCATCATCACTATCAGAAGTGTCGCCGGTGACCGTAATTATAAATGGAACCACTGTGTCATCGCTTGCCGTGTCTAAAATGCCGTCGAGCTTTTTCATTTCTTCCTCTTCCTTTAGGACGTGACTTACGCATTTCGACCATTGTTCGGCTCCGATTCTCGCCAACCCTTCGTTCAATAAAGTTTTTATTTCCGCCATTTTAAAAGATTTGTTATTTCTCCCAACATACGACTTGTGCCCAAATGAGCTCAATTGGGTGCCCAAATGAGCTCAATTGGGTTGAGTTCGCAGTGGTAGGGAGGAAGGCGAATCACAGTTATTCCTTTCGATGCGGCGAGCTCGTCACATATTTTGTAACATAATTTTTTTTGTGTGAGTAAAATTTGTTTTATGTGAGTAACTGTGCTTTTATTTCACTTGTTTCAAAAGCTATATTTTTGCTACGTAACCATTCTTGTATAGCATCCTTCCTCCAGCTCATGTTGGGCACTCGTTCGAGTTGGCGAGAATGGTATGGAGCATTATCCATTACAATTACAGATCCCGGCAGAATTTTGTCTAAAACCATCTTAAACCTGAAACAAAAAAGATAATTTTCTGTCATAATGTAATTTTATATTTAATAATATTAATTTTATATAGTGTTATCATAAATATACAAAAATACACAAATGAAACCTTACCATTTCTCAAAATTATGAGCATCCATTTCCCCGTGATAATCGCCATCTGACTTTTTTGCTTCAAAAACCCAATCTGCGCCTTCTAAAAAACCATCTTCATTGCCTATATGTGTGATAATCAGCCTCTTTCCTTTCTGAGGATTTTTTAAGCCACTTGAAAGGCCTCCCAAGAATGCCTGTCTACTACTCTTGATGTCATTATCCATCCACACATAATTGCAGGTGTGCCCTAAGTAAAAAAAAAAGTTTTAAATACATAATTATGTCAATAAAAACATTATTTATATTTAAAATTAAGCAAACCTGTAACCTATCACAATTTAAAATAATGTGTGAAATAAGTATCTTATCTATCACCATTATCTCAAACATATGTTTTTAAGCAACCTGCGGAACACAAAAAAAAATTAAGCATTTAAATAAATAAAAAGCTCTCACCCTCATTAAGCCATGTTTCATCCAAATAATAAATCTTTTTATTTTGCTTTCTGTATTCATTGATTTTCAACAAATAATTCACCCTCCAAATTTGTAAGTCAGGTCTATCTAGCAAAATGCTTTTTCTTGATCGCTTGCTGTATGTGAAGTTTAATTTCTTCAATATTCTATACATTGTACCGAATGTAAAATTTGGTAGGCTGTCATCTTCATTGACTGCTGTCAAAATTTTGGCAATAGTTGGCAATTCCCCATCAAAGTAAAATGTATGAACCTTACTTCTTATTGCAGATAAGATAAAATCATCTAACTTATCAATTATGGCTCGATTTGCAGGTCTCTCCTAAAAAACAGACAGAGAATACTAAATGGCACAAATCATAACATAACAAATAAAGTAAAGCTCAAAAGAGTAAAAAAAAGGCTGGCTAAGTTAATATTATAAATACCTTAGGCTGGGGTACTTCTTGATTTTGTGTGTAATGTTTCATTACGTCACGAACAATATATTCTGAGACGTCCATTATTTTTGAGGTGGTTTTATATAATTCCATTTTTGATGGGTATGTAGGAGAGGTTTTCTCCAAGTGATTATAAATATTCACCAAAATTTTTCTCTCCCTTTGCGATAACTGTTTTTTAACAGCCAATTTTGGTTTTTTGACCGGCGGCGGCGGAGCAGTCCCCGACGAACCTGGCTGCGGCTCGCTCATTATAACCTTAAAAACAAATATAATTTTACACACATACATTTCAGTAATTGTGATCTATTCAAATAATTAGTTACGAGGGCAATACAATATTAAAGTGCGTCTAATAGATTTCCGTTGTAGGTAATAGATCTAAATCATTCTTACCTCCTGATTACTCCTTGAGAAAAAATACCAATCGTATGCTATATCAAAGTCCGTGATGCCGTGCAAAGGTCGTCGTTCCAAGAAAAATATGTCCAGCCAAATGTAATAAAAAAATATGTCAAGCCAAGCCAAACCTAAAGCAAAACAAAAGTCCAAAATGAGAATGCAAAGTCGTAGAAATCGGAAACAGAAAACGGAAACAGAAAACACTAATGCACAGCGAACCCACAGAACAGTGAATGACTGTGAATGACAATTCTAACAAAATGGCCACCAGTCAATTTTTAAAAACTAACCATTATTTTTATGGCTTAGGATACAATCCGTTTTGGTTAATTATATTAAGCTCTTGAAAAAAAAAATTATTGTATTCAAATAATATTAAATTAAAATTATTTATTAAATTAAAAATAAAAGATAACTTCAGATTACGAACAACACTAACTTTTCAATGACTTATAGAGTTCGATGAGTAAAAAACTAAGATGACAGCTTGTCAAATACTTCGAAATTTTTACGTTGCAAATGTTTTAACAAATTTAACTTACAAATACAAGTTAAATCGTGTTGAAGATAATGTGAAAACAATGGTGCGTTCGTTGAAATCAGACTATGTTCATAATTGATCGTCAAATGTATGTGATTAGTGTGATTACGGAGTAATCGTGACAATTTGGTTTGTTTACATGATTGTTGGATTCTATTGCAAACGACTTTAGTCCTTTTATTGCTAAGCAAGATACCAACTACAGAAAATGTGTTCCTGTTTCAATAAGGCTTGCAATCACCTTAAGATATCTTGCTACTGGAGATTATTTTGCAAGTTTAATGTTCTTATTTAAAGTTTCAAAAGAGCTTATTGCTCGGATTGTACCTGAGACTTGTAAGGCGTTGATAAGCGTGTTAAAAGAAAATATTAAGGTAAGAAAATAAACACCACTTTATTTTAATCACTTCTATTGCATTACATATCATGCCAAGATAATATTTGGCCATCATTCTGACGTAAAATATCTGAATAATCATTATCGTGGCCCAGAGAACTTGAAGCCCCTCCTTGAGTTTGAGAATTTGACGAATCTGAATACGGTGAAGGCATTGGAGTTGTTGCATATTTTCCAGTACCAATAATAGCGTCATTCTGGATATCTTGTGATACCTGAAATAGTAATAAGATTTCCTTTTTCAAATGCCTCACACTTTAGAAGAATGGATGATCATAGAGCGTCAATTTGACCATCTTTGGAACTTCCCTCATTGCATTGGGGCTATGGATGGCAAACACGTCGTTATACAAGCTCCAAGTAATACTGGAAGTGACTTTTTCAATTACAAAGGTGATTTCAGCATTGTACTTTTAGCCCTGGTTGATGCAAATTTTAAGTTTACGTACGTAGATCTCGGTTGTAAAGGAAGAATATCGGATGGTGGTGTCTTCAAAAATACTGGTTTCTATGCTAATCTTCAGCAAGGAAAATTAAATTTGCCTGAACCTTACCCGCTATTCTGTTAGCTCCAGAAAAGGCACAATTGATAGCACTGGCATGCTGTTACTTGCATAATTTTTTGATGACACAAAAATCGTCTTCACCACTTTATACTTCTCATGGCTGTTTTGATACTGAGAACCAAATTACTCATTGCACTATCGATGGAAGTTGGCGGCGCGATGCAGCCATGGCAAACTTACTACCTTTAAGACATGCTGGAAGAAGACCTCTTGGCGATGCGAAAGACATAAGAGAAGAATTTGCACATTATTTCCAAACTGACATCGGAATGGTGCCATGGCAAGAAACACTAGCGTAATTTTGTGATGTGTGTGAAAACATATAACACAATAATTTAAGAAAATAAACATTTAAAAACCTACCTGTTCATTTATTTCGTCGTATGAGTTCAAACTGGCGTTCGGGTCATCCCTTCCATGAAAGAAGTTCAAATATGCATAAGCAAACCATTTTGGCTTATATATATATCTAGAATCCCAGAACCTGAAGATTATGAGTCTGCGATTTTCTTCTTTTCTCTTCGGTATTGAGCCAAAATAATCTTCCATTTTCTCATTACCTCAGTCGAGTCACAATTGAAGCTTTGCGCTAACTCTTGAGTGGCGTCATGTTTTTTGTTTTTATTTTTATAATCACTGTGGCCGGTATTAATAACGATGCTCAAGCACAGATTGATCTCAGATCGCCCAATCATTACTTGAGCGCTGAATCGATGCTCAAGCACTCCCTTTATTTTCAAACAGTTCTTGAGTAGAGATCAGCCAATCACTGCTTAAGTAGAGATTCAGAACTGCAATCAGATTGTCTATGATCAAGGTTTGTTTTCTATGACAAGAAAAATACAAGTGTTGATTTTTATTCCGTTTTATGCATGTTACAAAAACGCGACGATGAAACTTAGTAAATTATGTCACAGAGGAAACTACAGAGGAAACTAAAATAATGTTTATGTATTCGTAAATAAAATGTTCAGTTTCTTTATTTAGTTATTAGTTTGTAATGAACCGTATATTTAAAGGAAGCAAAACGTTCACGCTTCTTGTTTATTTATTCGCTTTGAGTACAGAACGGAACGTAACAAATGTCGATAAAATAATTCTCTTGACGTCTGTCTATTTATTTAAGTTTATTAAATTACTAATATCTGTACATAGTCGGTGTGGTTTAATTTGAACATTAATCGCTGTTTTGAAACAAGATGTGAAAAAATGAGAACAAGGAACTTCACCATAGTGGAAAGAATCCTCCTTGTGGAACATAAAAAGTCAACTTCACTGCAGTGGAGAGGGTCCTCCTCGTAGAAGACAAAAACTCAGCTTCATCGCGGTGGAGAGGATCCTGTTCATGGAAAATAAAACTTCAACTTCACCGCAGTGCAGAGGAACCTGCTCGTTGGACATAAAACTTCAACTTCACTGCAGTAGAGAGGAACCTGCTCGTTGAACATAAAACTTCAACTTCACTGCAGTGGAGAGGAACCTGCTCGTTGAACATAAAACTTCAACTTCACCATAGTGAAGAGGAACCTGCTTGTTGAATATAAAACTTTAACTTCACCGCAGTGGAGAGGAACCTGCTCGTTGAACATAAAACTTCAACTTCACTGCAGTGGAGAGGAACCTGCTCGTTGAACATAAAACTTCAACTTCACCACAGTGAAGAGGAACCTGCTCGTTGAACATAAAACTTCAACTTCACTGCAGTGGAGAGGAACCTGCTCGTTGAACATAAAACTTCAACTTCACCACAGTGAAGAGGATCCTCCTCGAGGAAGATATAAAGTCAACTTCAACACAGCGGATTTATAGGATTATGTTTCATTTATTTCCAATTTTATGAGCAATAAAAAAGCCGAGATTGTTTTACTGATTATTTTATTTATTCCTTCTGTGACTCTCATGTTGTCCTAGCCGCTAAGGCGCTTGGTTACCAAGACCGAGCTTGTGGGTTCGATTCCCACTGTGGGCCTATATATTTGTAGAAGTGGCCACAGTCTCGGTGTACTTTCATGTTTGTGATGTCCTTGCCTGGTTATCATAGTAGGTACAGGATATAGGTCTTGCGTGAAACTTATTCACCCCAGTATTAATGTAATTGTTTTTGCACATAAACACTTATTAGAATCCATTCAGTAGGGGTCTTGAGCGTCCCTTAAATGCCTAAGGGGCTGCTGCTATCATTATAACTATTTCGTAGTAGTAATCAAGGTTTTCGAATATATGAATTTTGCAATAAACATTCCAAATTGACAATTAAAATAACTGGCCGATCGACTCTCAAGCGTGGTTCCGACCACACTTGAGTAAATACAGATTTGATCTTTACTTAAGTAGAGATTGCTACCCAAGTATCGTTCTCGAATTAGCTATTACTCAGTTGAGTCGCGCTTGATGAATCTCGACTCAAGTAACGTTCTAAAATTAAATCCATACTCAAAACTAGTCTGAAGTAGAGATTGGCGCTTGAGTACGCTTCTGTAATACTGGCCTATGACTAGAATCCCACAGCACAGGATAAGTGTCAATAGCTTGAATAAATTTAATAATTTTATCATTCGTCCAATCCATATTTAATTTGGTTAATTAAAAAAGTACGCGCACAAATAAATGTTTTCACTCCGGTAGCGGAAGCAAAACTGAGTTCGTGAACAACAGGTTTGTACACGTCGACGCGAGTCCACTACCTACATGTGTGCGCGCACAGAAGTATACAAGATGTGCGCGAACATACCTAGAATGTTCGTGAACAATTTGTTATTGTATGCTATAATGAGTCGACCAGAATAAACATTTGTGTCGCACAATGTGCATTGCAGTGCGGCACAGTTCGGCACACTGGTGGAATCGCATCTTTACGCAACAATGGCTGACGAATAAACTTGTGTTACCGAAGAAAAATCCTTTAAAATTATTACAACGCATTCTCCCTGGATTCCTGAAGCGCTTTCGCCAACAAGTAGAAAGTAATAAAACGCATTCCGTATGGGTGCACGATATTCCAAATTCTCGCTATAAAGAGGGAGAACACTACACTCTTTTTCCACGCCTCATAAAGGACCCCGATCGATTTCACACTTATTTAAGAATGTCAAAAGAGAAGTTCTAAGAACTGTTGCAAATCATAAAGCCTCACATTGAACTGCGAGATACACGTTTCCGTAGAGCAATAGGTGCAGAAGAAAAGCTCATGGTTACAATGGGGTGAGTATTTATTTATTTAATAACCTATATAGTAAATGCTATGTATGGCAAATCAATTATAGACAATATCTTAATCATCATTTGTTCGCTTATGGCCAACTTAGCAAACCGTCCACAAAAATTTTCTGTAGGAGATGAGCAATCGGTCCCTTTCTCATATAGTCAACTTCGCAATCGGGCCGCTTCTTAAACCATCCACTTCTCAATTCAAATTCAATTCAAAAATTCAAATTCAAATAATTTTATTTCAACGTAAAGAATTTACATTCTATTTGCTGAATGTCAATGTACAATGTAAAGTGTAAGCCGCCGCCTTCGGGCCGTATTGTAGTGGAGAAAAAGGCAGCGGAAAAAAAAACTCCACTCTGACCGTCTTTTCTCAAATCATCTTATAACCAAATACATCAGTTGCCATATGTAAACCTAATAAGATTTCATGATTGCCATTAACAACCCTAAATGCCAAAGCATTAGTCAAATGTCTCACAATAATAGGGGAAAACATAAGTGCTGCGGCCAGACACACGAACAGCACTCGTTCACGAGCATAACGCAGTGCTCAGCCATCATCAGTCTCAACCATTTTGGAGGGAGATAGATGACCCGAACACCACGCTACCATTCGAATGACCTTTAGCAAACTTGCAGTTAAGTTTTTGTCAGTTATATAAGGTATCATATAGTTATTAATATGCAATCACGTCGTCTGTACACACTTGTATTATAAAATATATGTTATACTTAGTTATACTTAACAATAAAATCGCGGTGGAATTGGTTTACTACCACGGATTAGGATCGTTTATATAGTCGTCTATTCTATAATATGCCTTTTTACATAGCGAATTCTTAATGAAAGTTTTAAATTTATTTTCAGACAAGCATAGAACACGTTCTGGAATTTTGTTGTAAAAACGAACGCAGTAACCTACAAATGATGTGCCTACCTTGGCTAATCGGGATTTAGTACAAGCAACCTTGTTTCTATTCCTTGTGTTTACGTTATGAACGTCCCTATTTAATTTAAACATTGTTATATTTTTTCGGACATACATTATATTATCGAATATATATTGGCAAGCCAGTGTAAGAATGCCTATTTCTTTAAAACGCTCCCTTAGCGATTCTCTACTGTTTAAGTTGTAAATAGCTCTTATTGCTCTTTTTTGCAAGACAAATATGGTTTCTATACCTGCTGCCCGTCCCCATAATAACAAACCATACGACATGACATTGTGAAAATAACTAAAATAGACCAGCCTCGCCGTCGACACGTCTGTAAGTTGTCTAATTTTTCTGACTGCAAACGCTGCTGAACTCAACCGACCCGACAGTTTTCCAATATGCTGACCCCATTGCAGTTTTGAGTCTATCGTTATGCCTAAAAAAAGCGTGGACTCTACCAGCTCTAGCCTCTCACCAGATATTTTTAAACTCGTGTCAACATTTTTAACATTGGGTAGTGAGAATTTGATGCATTTTGTCTTTTTTGCATTTAGCATCAGATTGTTTATAGTGAACCAGTTTAGAATAGTAGATAAAGCATTGTTTACATCGTCTACATTACTTATACCTCTCTTTAGTTTAAAAATTAAGGAAGTATCATCTGCAAACAACATTATCTGCGAAAGCTTTTCTACTAGGTAGGGCAAATCATTTATATATACCAAAAAAAGGAACGAACCCAGTATAGAACCTTGAGGGACTCCTACTTTTACATCAGAACCCGAGGATTTAACTTTATTAATATCAACCTTTACAGTTCTGTCTGTTAAGTAAGATCGAAGAAGACTTAGTGATTTATTACTTAAACCATATCGGTGCAATTTTATGAGAAGTGTTTCGTGGTCAACGCAGTCAAACGCCTTAGAAAGGTCACAGAAAACCCCAATGGCATCTTGCGACTCCTCCCACGCCTCAAAGATATGCTTTACTAACGCTATGCCTGCTTCCGTCGTTGAGCGGCCTTTTGTAAACCCGAACTGTTTCTTATGGAAGAGCTTATTTATACTAAAATGAGTTTGCAATTGATGTAATATTACTTTCTCAAAAACTTTACTTAGCACCGGCAGTATTGCTATAGGTCTGAAATTATTTGGATCTTCACTATCACCAGATTTAAACAAGGGTACGATTTTACTTAACTTTAATAGATTAGGAAAGGTTCCCTGGTCAACACATTTATTAAAAATCAAAGCAAGGTAAGGTGCTAGAATATTGATTATAGTGGATATTAATTTAACCGATAACCCCCCCACAAATCTTCAGTCTTTTTTAAGTTTAACTCTTTAAATGTTTTGACAATAGTTAAGGTAGTTATATGGGAGAATTGGAAGTCAACTTTACATGGATTTGTACTTTCCAAAAGTAAGGTATCGGCTAATTGGGAGGAAGAATTTAAGCTAGCCGTTATATGCAGTGGCATGTTTTTAAAAAAAGTTTGAAATATTTCTGCTATGTCCTTCTTCGAATTAACTAACTTACCTTCGATCTTCAACGCAAATCCCTGGTCCTTAGGTCTCGTTTTACCTGTTTCTTTGTTAATTACTTGCCAGACTGTTTTTATTTTATTAGTAGACGCCATAATTTTTTTACTTATACTTATCGATTTGGCTGTTAAACAAGTTTGTCTAAAAGTTTTTGAATATTTTTTTACGTACTCTTTGAACGTCGGATCGTGATTGAATTGTTTTTCTTCATACAATTCATAAAGCCTTTTCCTACTTCTATATATACCTGGCGTTGCCCACTCTGAAAACCCGCTTTTTAACTCTGTAATTTTTTTTACGTTAAAAACATGTTCAAATTCTTTTGATATGGTTGAAAACAATACTTGATATAACGTATTCGGATCATTGCTATCGAAATTCAACGAATTTAACTTTATGTTTATATTTTTTTTAAATAATTCAATTTTTTTCTCTGTTATTGGCCTACAATTTAATTCATTGCATTTTTTTGCTTCCAGTACTGACGGTAGGACTACCCATAGCCCGCTATGGTCCGACTGTAATTTATGTATGACTTCTTTTTCTAAATATTCACAATTGCAAAAGACATTATCTATGCAGGTAGCGCTAGTAGCAGTTGTCCTAGTGGGTTCTGTAAATAAATTATCTAAATTATATGACCTGAAAAGGCTTGCGAGTTTAGTTTTAAGTGGACCTTGAACTAAGAAATCTATATTGAAGTCCCCACACACCACTATGCTCTTCGTAGTACTGAATAGGCGTTTTAAGGCATCCTCCATAAGTAATTCAAATTCATTATAATTTGATTGTGGCGGCCTATAAACACACATAACTATATACCTATCCAATTCCACACACGATATCTCAATTAAACGTTCAACAGATAGACTGACAATATCTTTTCTTTCTTTCATTTTCAAACTACTTTTGACAAAGATCATTGAACCTCCTCTTATTGAGTGTTGTCGGTTAAAAGTGCTTGCTGCTAAATAGTCTTTTAAAGTAAATGACATTTCAGAATGTTTCAGCCAATGTTCTGTTAAACACAAAATATCTACATTGAAATCTGCTAAAAATAGTTCAATTAAATTGTCTTTGCCGGAAAAACCCTGTATATTTTGTGCAACTAAATTGATACCTAACTTAGGGTTTTCCTTTGTCTGCGATGGCAGTTTAAAGCCATTGACTGTGTGTTTGAGCCCGCTGTTGAATTATTACTAATACTAGTAACACGGTTGTCATTCCTATCAGGTTGTGTTATAATTCCTATAACCACAGAGTCAAAAATATTGTAAGCTAACAAAGTAGCTAACTTACGTCGACTATTTTTCGTGAGGTACACAGTATCTCGCGTCAAAAAATAATTCTTAACAAATTTGTTAAGATCAAAAAATGATATGTCACTATGACGACATGTCAAATGGTGAATGTGTATGTTCAAGCTATGGATTTCATTATTTTCTTTTGCTGACAGGGACTGAGAATATGGGAAAGCGCAAAACACTAATTTTCCCATCCACGGTTGGACATCTTTAGCTTGACCATATAATTCAAATATATTGTTTATATCAGTCTTTTTAACACCTTGGCTATTTCCTACTAATAAAATGTAGGTTGTGTCGTTCTGTATTGGGCTTTTGAACAGCTCTTTAACAATGACAGTAAAACTTGAATGGGGATAGCATTTATTCAGCACATTTTGTGTCAGCCTGTCATTCAACAAAGGACCTAACCCTGCACCTATCTTATCAGAGAAGATTACAGTCCTCCTTTCTTGTTTTACTGCCGGGCCAGTCATGCTAATGGTGGTTGATTCAGGCTGGCTGTGAGTTATCTCAGTAGTGCTAGGAGGTAGACGCAACGCAGCTGCGTTGCGTCTACTTGTATCCTCAGTGGGGCCATGCAGTTGTGTGGTGAGGCATGATGTTGATGCTGGTGGCTGATCTTGTAGAATTTTACAAGATGCACATGAAGAACCCGCTGATATTTTGTTGCTTAGCGAATGAAATCGATCCATGTTATATGTACCTAAGGCTGTTAGTTCTGCTGCATATGCCTCCATTTCCTCTTGTGCCTCAGTGTACTGCTTGCCTAAGTCACTGAGTGATTTTTCTAAACTATGAATGTGGGAGTGAAGATCCTGAATTTTTTCCTCATATTCACTTGTTATTACTTGATGTTCCATTGTGTTGCCCAGTAGGTCCTTCTGCAGACTAATATTAAGTTTTTTAATACCCATGTACTTCATAATCTGGTTATTGCTTTTCAAGGCTTTATTGATGCGTTTAATATGTCTTTTTGTACGAATGTACCGTTTTATTTTGTTGGAACCTTGAAGTGGCATTTTGGGTTGGGAGGATTCAGTTTGTGAGGAAAGACAACTAGTGCTATTGTTGATTATTAAGTCATTGTACAGACAAGATATATTTTCACTTTCTCTGTCAAGGTTTTGTTGATGTAGCACACTGAGTTCTTTATGCGCTTCAGAAAGCTGATATTCCAGTAGCTTTATGCGCTGAAGTGCTACTTCGTGGGTATCACGGCACTGATCATATTTATGAACAATTTTTTGGAGTTCATCTCGCTGTCCACGGAGGTCCTCGCAGATGATGTCCAGTTCAGCAAGATAATTTTTAAGTTTGGTGTTCTTTTCCACAATTCTTTGAACCTCGAACTCACTCTCCTCCCGCTCCTCTAATAGCTGTTGGCATTGCTGTTTGGTTGCTTGAAGTTCCAGTAGCGCTGTCTTCAAGCGCTGCTCGTTATCTCGTGCGGTATTCTTGCGCGTCATCATTGTGTTGTAGGTAGTAGGATTACTGAAATGCAACCAGGGGGGAAAACGTCAGTATTTCCACAGGAAAACACAGCAAATACAGTTGCCACAGTTGTGCAGTATTTGTGTTGTGAATTTATTTTAGTTACAGTTATAATTTAATCTAAATCTGTCACTTTGCAAATTTTTATTTTTCAAAGAGAGGGTTGAATAAGATTAGCAATTTTTCAACTATTGTCGCTTATTAATTGTTGCGTTACAAGGCACTTATATTAAGAGAAGACATGTAATAACACAGTAAAAACATGTAATAAATGTCCGGTAGGAACAAAATACTCCCCTTAGGATGTCGTTAGAGTCCAATGTATACAACCGTAACGGTTCTCTGTCGCCGCTTAGATGTCGCGAAAATCGGTGAAATACTTAAGTAAACACTTGAATAACACGTATGGGTATTGTTTGTTACTTTAATAACACTTTACACAGTTAATAATTAGGTTTTTACTAAGTTTTACTAGTTTATTTAATTAAAATTTTAGCAGCTGTTCAAAATGACAACTGGTCGCCTGGGTTGCCAGCACACAATAGGTCCACTTCTCAAAAGGTCTGCGTATCAATCGGTCCACTTCTCAAACGGCCCCCTATTCCTTGTGTGTCCGGCAAACTACACCCGAGAATAATGAATTCGGAACAGTATTTTAATATTAAATTATGTTTCAAACTTAAACAAAAAAAAACAGTGTATGTAAAACAAAAATATTTTATTTACATCAAACAAATCAGTATTTTCTTAAAGAATACAACAAATTATACTTAATGGCGTTTCTTAATTTTCCTCAGAAAGTTTGTTGGAGTTACTTCATTTCGTAACAGCATCTTCAAATACTTTTTGTATATCCTATCAAAATCAACATCACACTTCCTTCTTTTTCTCAATAACTGATTGACATTTTTCGCATACAATTTTCGACTTTGATATTTTGCTTCCTTCATCAGATTTTGAATAAACAAAAATAATGTTGGTTTGGGCGGCATCCTAACGTTGAAACGATGGTGCCACCCTTCCAGAGCATTGTTCGTTCTGTTTTTTTGATGACTGCAAGACAGAATCTGTGGAGTAATTTTCAACATCCATTGCTTATCGACGTAGTACTTTAAATTATCAAAACCATTTTCCTCTGATCCAATTTCGACGATGGACATCCAAGCTTCTGGTATATATGCTGCTGGTAGGAGCGGTAATTTAGAAATCAAATTTGTGATGATTTTACCTTTCCTAGTACCTATCCGCAAAGCGAATATCTCGCGATTTTTTCCATATAGCCTTCGAGTAATGGTAATAACAACCACTTGCTTTTACGAGTTCAAAAACATTTTTAACGGCTTCTATTTGGGCAAGCTCAAAGTCCGACTTATATTTTTGAATTGATATTCCCAAATTTTTCAAGACAAGAAAAAACCTTTTGTATGTCATTGTGGTCTTATTAGGGAGCAATCCAAATATTACTGGAAGTACCGCCGTGTATTCATTGGATTGTATATTTAAATCAATGTGCAACGTGAACAACTGATAAAAGGGTTTCGGAACTCTTTTGAAAGTACCGTCTCCGTAAGCTGCCAACGGATTTTTGCATTCTTGTAAGTATTTGAGTGTTGATTTCAAACAGAAGATGATTATTCTATCTTCAATGCCTTCATCCCAAACTAAAAAATCATCGGCTAGTAATCTAGGTATCTCTATATCTTCCAAGCGTTCAAATGTGGTCCTGTGTACGTCCAAAAATTTTTTTCTTGCCCTATACAGCGAATCTGTTTTTGAGTGAAATGACACAGAATTGTTGCCTTCAAAATGATTCTCAAAAATCATAGGTACAGGTGCCAGATTGGTTGTTACGTCGAGTTTGCATTTATTTGTTAAAACGATTTCTTTGTTTTTTGTTTCGTTTTTATAACACGTGTGTAGATTACCTCGTAATATATTATCTTTTTCACGGTTTAGCGTGATTGTAGCATGGCACTTTCTGCGATCGCCGCATCTCCACCGCGTAGACCCACCTTTATTAGTCTTTTGCAAATTGTATCGGTAGCCATTGTCTAATAACATATCATTTCCTTGTTGATTTTTTTCAAAAATAAATTTCATTTTGAACAAGGAGAAAATATCACATTACCAACTTTGTTATGTTAATGACGGACTGCGGAACTTGACAAGTGTCATATATACTCATAATCAGTTAAACTGCAAGTAGGTAAACATATAATCTATAGTGGCCAGTATCTATAGTAAAATGACGACAGAGGTAATGATGTTCAACTTAAAAGAAAATGTTACCATCTTTATTTTTGACCGAATGCTAAGAGGACCGATTGCGAGGACGACTAGTTGCTAAGTTGACCGATCAAGAAGTTGACTGATTGCGAAGTTTACCGATTACGAAGTCGTGGAAAATAGTGGACGGTTTGCTAAGTTGGCCATAAGCGAACAAATGGTAATCATTCATTGACAGAATTTTCCTCAGTTGTGTCATTTTGAACACATAACTCGCTAAGGATTGATGTAATATCGATGGCGAGCCTGTGGATGAGGTTGTAAAATACTTTCAGATGACTCTAGAATGTATTGTGTATCAGCATTTGCCTCATTTTCATCCTGGCGCACAATATTCGTTGGGTTGGCTTCACATGGCTGTAGAATGTTTTGTGCCTCAGCATTTCTTACAATTTCATGTAGAATGTATTGTGTCTCAATATTTGCGTCATTTTCACCCTGGAGCACAATATTCGTTGGGTTGGTTTGAGATGGCTCTAGAATGTATTTTGTCTCAGCATTTGTGACAATTTCATTCTGAAGGATACAGATCTTCGTTTTCTTTTGCCGTGAAAGATCAATATTTTTATTCGGTGTGATGCATCCTGTACTTAAGGATGACGTAGGATGATGTTTCCCATTTAAATTCTCTAGTTCCGCACAACAGATCCTATCGTATGAAGAACTGAACACTGTACTCGCCCAGGTCGAGTCACTGTTAAATTCACGTCCTCTGACTGCTCTGAGCGGTGATCCAAGTGAGCCAACAGCGCTCACTCCGGCCCATTTTATTCATAGCTTTCCAATGTGTTCAATTTCTGCTCCGCAAGTAGAATCTTTAACTATCAATGATAGGCATTTGCTGCTTGATGAGTTGGTTTAGTCTTTCTGGCACCGCTGGCGGGTAGAGTATTTACATCAACTACAATCCAGGGCCAAGTGGAATACCCCGGCAGCTCTTATTGTGGTTGGGACGGTAGTGGTGATTGTAACCGATAATCTGCCGCCCTTTTCATGGCCACTTGGTGTCGTGGAAAAGATACACCCATCAAAGGATGGTGTAGTACGCGTAGTCACCGTCAAAACTTCTAAACGTAGCTACGTCTGGCCTGCAGTACGCTTGTGCCCTCTACATAATCAATAAAAAGGTTTACTGTTTCTCTTTCTCGTAAATTCCGCTTTTTCTCTAAATTCTACATTGTTTCGCTTTTAGCAACAGCTTTAGCATTATTCTAATATGCTATTTGTTCTTTTTAGGATTTAATTTTGTAATACATATGAGAATCTATTTTATTCATATTTACTTGTTCATATAAATGTTATATGTATATATATATTTTTTAAAGGCAACCCTTTAACGCCGGGGGAAATGTTAACGCCATCTATTGAGCGTTTTTGCGGGTGTCGGTAAAAGTTTCCTTCCCCCCCAACCCCGCCTCTCTCGTGCACTTCCGTAGAAAATTTGCAGCGCGCGTGCGTCGCTCTCCGCAAAATATATTAAAAAAACCGCAATTAACATCCGAAATCTTGTGAACTACTGTGCAGGGGCCCCTATAAACCTCAAGTGTGTGAGAAAGGTCGAATTTCATCGTGCCAAGGACCTTTGTGCTGCTCAAGGATCGAGAAAAGGTTAGTGCACGAAATTTCCTATCTTCCTTCCCCGCCAACCACCATTTTTTACCGCAAAATTATAAAATACAGTCCACACCCCTTTTTGAAAATTCATTTACCAGCTTCGCATCAACACCTTGTCTGACATGTTCAGCATAATAGCTTCGAGCCAACTTGATCTGATAAGTGCCAAGGGCAACGAGTATGAGATCTTCTTCTGTTAGATTAGGAAAATCTTGAAATTGGTCTCCACGCATGGTTTCGAACGCCGCTCTTCGCCTATTTACATTGAATCTAATGACGTATTCCGCAAGGATATTTGGTAAATTCATGCGATCATTAATAATATTTATAAATGTAGCTGCATGTACGCTGTCTTGCACAGGCTCCTGGAAAGCATTAATTAGTGCTGCAGCTATTTCAAAATCTTCGAACATATGATGTAATGCCCGATTGAAGTAATCTTGCCTGAGCAGTTGAAAGTCACGTTTGAATCGTCCATTAATAACTTCCACCACCCATCGACATATGGTGACTAGTCTGCTTTTATTAGCTTGTATCGTCGTAAGCTGGTCTGCACCACGATCTTTTGTTCCTGGCATATAGGCAGAGTAACCGAATTCCCTTAAATCGGGTAAAACGTCTCTGAATCCACGATCGAGGATGAAAATATCACCCTGTTCAAAAAACCAATGAAACGCACCTTCTTCGTTCAATAACATTCTTTGTAATATGGTCGCATCCGAGTCCGTGGCTGCATAAGGTCCACAAACATCTAGTATGTATCCATCACAGCATACAATTAAAAAAGGTTTAAGAACCGAACGTAACCTAACGTAATAAGTTCAACCGAACGGAACCCTAAAAATCTTTACGCCTAAGTACCTAGGTGATTGCTATCCCTTTACTTTGAACTCTCAAAATAATTTTACATTTTGTCTAAATGTAAATAAAACAGTTGAATGTACTAAATTTTAAAAGTTTTATTGAAGTATGTACTCACATACTTCAATAAAAAGTCTTGTGTTTAGTACATTCAACTGTTTTATTTACATTTTAGACAAAATTCAAATAAAAAAAGTACTTCTGCTAATAATGATTGTTTTTCCTGGGCTTCTTTTAATTTTAATTGCAATGCTTGAGTCTTCAATTTCTCCTGTTTCAATTGTTCTTCCAGTATAAGATTTTTCATCTTGGCCTCCGACTCAGCATTTGCCTTCATCAATTCTACCAATTCTAATTTACTTTGCAGTAATGCGTCATGTAAAGAAGACTTTGGTCTTCTTCTCTGCAACCATGATGGAGAGTCTTTTTTTCTTTGAGACCACAGTATCGGTCGCTTTTGTTTTTAGGGCAGCTGGTGACCAACCATTCCACATTTTCCTATCCTGAAACAGAAATTAGTACAGCCATGAAGTAATTATTATAGGATCCACAATGCTATATTCCAATGCTCCAGTGTTAATTCAGTTGTTACTTTGTACCTATGTTTTGTACTTTGTACTTTTCTAGTTTGTCTCGGGTCTTGGATGTTATCTATGTATTTACTGTATTAAATCTATCGTCGAGTTAGCACCTATAACACAAGTCATTTAGTTGTACTTAGTATAGGGCTAACGAGATCTGTGTAATATGTCCATGAATATTTATTCATTCATTCATTCATTCATTCATTCATTCATTCATTCATTCATTCATTCATTCATTCATTCATTCATTCATTCATTCATTCATTCATTCATTCATTCATTCATTCATTCATTCATTCATTCATTCATTCATTCATTCATTCATTCATTCATTCATTCATTCATTCATTCATTCATTCATTCATTCATTCATTCATTCATTCATTCATTCATTCATTCATTCATTCATTCATTCATTCATTCATTCATTCATTCATTCACTCATTCACTCACTCACTCACTCACTCACTCACTCACTCACTCACTCACTCACTCACTCACTCACTCACTCACTCACTCACTCACTCACTCACTCACTCACTCACTCACTCACTCATTTATTTATGTATCTTACCTCCTGTACTATGGTCAAACATTTGTCTTCTTTAGGTATCGCTGATTAGGAGTGGGTCGTTGTCCGATTTTTGGACGACGAAACGCAACCGTTTTTTCTGGAACGAAAACAGGTCCTCGAAACGATTGTATGTCTATGTGGCGTTAAATAAATGTTTTTCTTCTTTCTTTTTCTTCTTTAAACGGTCCTCGTTCGCAACTGGTTTCATTGTATGCGAACGAGCAAGGCGCAGAGGACGGTCAAACGAGCGCGAACGAGACGAAATCACGAAACATCGGAAAAAATAAGTTGTTTTACACGATATTCGACTGTATACTCATAGACATAAAGATTACTTTATTGTATCACAGACCAAAACGAACGGAACGAGCAAGGAGCCGACGACGACGTCGCAATGATCTCATTACTTTCTAGGCTCTATTAATATAGCACTAAAGGACATATCCGCGTCAAACAATCTAAGGCCGCGTTTCCACCTCCAAGATAACTTCCGCGAGAAATGTCCGACAGTCTGTCTGACAGCAGCTTGCAAGTGTAAACCCTGTAGCAAGTGCTGTCGCGACAGTTTGTCAAGCGCTTCCTGCGAGTACTTGCGAAAGCAAGTCTAAACATGTACGCGTCGACTCGCGACAGATCTCGCTGCTTATCGGTCTAGTTTCGTATATCTCGCAGCAAGTATCGCACGCACGGCAAATATTTTTTTAATACAGTTGCATGAAAATTGGCATTTAAGGGCGTTATCTGTGAAATTGAGAAGAATGAGTCAAAGACAAAGTCGTGAATGGTCGCGTGAAGAAACTATACAGTTAATAGGATTTTATGAATGTAATCCTTGTTTGTGGGACAATCGGCATGCGGATTATAAAAACCGAATAAAAAAAAGCTCTGTACTCAATTCCATCGCACAAGAATTCTCTACAACTGAGAATGAAATATCCCGAAAACTGCATAATTTAAGAAGTCAGTGGCAGAATGAATTAAAGAAATTAAAGATCAAGAAAAGTGGAAGTGGCCAAGATGATCTTTATAAATCTAATTGGGGTTATTTCGAGGCCCTTAAGTTTTTGGATGTGGGCAGCGCACCCAGTACTGATGCCTTGGTAAGTACCTACCTATAGATATGGGTATTTATTAATAATTATAATATTATATTATATATTAAAGGGTATTTATTAATATTCTAAATGAAACAATACTATATACACTGATTCGTATATTAACTTTTAATTAATAATTTAAGTTTTACATAATAATAATTAAATATGCTGATATTGCCATGGTACTTCACCTTCCGGAGAAACAAAATAATCCTTGAATGCTTCACGAATTTGCTGGGCTACATTTCCTGAGTTATTATTAGGGCCTCTTTCCAAGTTTATCAAATTATGTTCAGGTAAACTTTCGCTGTCATTTGTATTTTCAATGTATCGCTGACGTGTCGACTCACTTCGAGATATTATAAAATTATGTAATGCACAGGCAGCCATAGTCACATACTTTGTTTTTTCGGGGTTGAGTTCAATTGCCCTTCGAAATATACGGAATTTACTAGCAATAATACCAAAGACGCTTTCTACCATTCTCCTTGCCCTTGACAGCCGATAGTTGTAAACTCTATTAGGTGCGGGTTGGTTTCTAAATGGGAATGGTTTCATTAAGTATGGCTTTAGTGCAAATGCATCATCAGCTACAATAACAAATGGAATCGGTACTGAACTTCCCGGCAATGGACATGGTCTTGGAATGTTCATCGAATTATTTTCCAGTGCTGAATATAATGATGATTGAAAAAAAACTCCTCCATCAGAAACTCTTCCATTGCATCCCACGTTCATATAAATAATTTTATAACATGGGTCTGCCACTATCATCAGTACAATACTATGTGAACCTTTATAGTTAAAATAGAAACTTCCACTGTTGTCTGGTGCCTTAAAAACCACATGTTTGCCATCCAACGATCCAATGCAATGCGGAAAATTCCATCTTTTATTGTAAATCTCAGCTATGTGCGACCATTCCGATTCAGTTGATGGGACCTGAAACAAATTTATCTTATTACAGGATAATTCTGCGGCTAGCTGTAGCAGTGAGACAACAGGATCACAACAACCAAGTGTAGCACAAGATAATGACAAGGAAAATATTGAATTTCCAAGGCCAAATCGAGCGGCAAAGAAAAGAAAGGACGAGGATATTTTGCGTAAATGCAACAAAATTTTATCAGAACCAAATGACGATGACCAGATATTCGGCGAATATGTTAGCTCCGTGCTTAGGAGCTTCAGTAGTGCAGGCAATAAAAAACTTCGCCGAATCATACAAAGAGCTATTGTTGATATTCAAGATGAGGAGGACGGTATATCCTCACGTGAAAGTTCAAATCAGTCGACTTATTTAACCCTTCCAATTTATTCTCCGGTGTCTACACTTTCTGAAAATGACGTAGTCATCAGTGCCAATCAAGAAAACACCGCTGAACAAACTTATGCTGTCGAAGTCCAACCTTTTAATTGAAGCAGCAATTTTTAATTTTATTTATTATTAATAATAAATTAGTTTTCAGTAATATTTAATGTACTTACTTTTAAATATTCCTCATGTAGAGTATCGTATAACGCCTTGCAAACTTCCGGAACAATTTTTGATATAGTACATACAGGAATCCTAAATAAATACATCAATGAATGGTATGAGTCTCCTGAAAAAGAAACAGAAATGTTCATTAAAAAGTCCACCTACTACATCACACTAATATTATAAAGAAGAAAGATTTGTTTGTTTGTTTGTAACTAGTAATATTATAAATCGCATGTAATATTATTAAATTATTTATATTTACCAGATGCTAAAAATCGCAGCGTTAAGACGAGTCTTTCCTTCGGTGATATCGAATCTCTGAAACGTGTGTCTTGTTTTTTTATAGCGTGACCAACTTTAACTAATAACGCTTCTAAATCGACTGCGGTCATACGAATAAAATTAAAATACTGCTGTCCATCTTCCAGTTGTATTTCGCGTAGTAAATTATGGTAAACACCAGCTTCTCGTCTCCTAGAAATCCATTCTCGAACCCAAATTGATCTTTTTTCCTTTTTCAACAACAAAATAGTTAACGCAGCTGCTACACGTACGCGTCTTGACGTCATGTCTCAGAGTACAGAATAGAATAAATTGCGATAGTTCTGATAGCGACACACGTGAGCTTTCGTGTGTAAATACCTGTACGATAAGTTGCGACAGTATGAACCGCGAGCTTCTCGCACGACAATGATTGCAGAAATAAATTGCAGGAAAATGTAAACGGTATATCAAGAAACTTCTGCAAGACTTTCGCGAGTTTGCTTGCAGATGGAAACGCGGCCTAAGGACTGGTCTCGCGACGAACAAACGCTGGCACTGCTTTAGAGTCCCTAGCACTGCTTTATAATGAAACGTAAAACGGTCCTATCGTCGCGGAACACAAAACGGTCTTATAAAACGGTTCGTCTTTGCAACGATCACGCCTATCGCTGATGCACCAGTGGATTCATTCTAAAACAAAATAAGGTCTTGTAACGTTTTGGGTGGTTCCCTGCCCGGTTGTAAGGAAACCCGCCACGTACAGATCTGAAATGTGGCCAGGGCCACCAAAAATCTGACAAAATTGTCTGGCTCAGTGCCTTGAGCCATCAAGGGCCTAAATATAGGGAGTTGAAAAAAAAACGCTGTTAGTGTTGAGCACAATCTTTATTAGGTAGGCTACCAGGTAGCAATACTGTAATTGTGAAACCTTAGAGTCTAAACCCAGACAATTAGTTAACTTCTGAAAAGCTCAGAGCAGAGCGGGGTCGCTACAGTAAGTGGTTCTGATAGGTTCACAATTTACCTATATAAGTGGTTAGTCCCTACTAAAAATCAGATTTCCATCAATTTCAATAATTATCAACAATTTAATTCCAATGCAAAAACTCTTTAAATCCTAATTCCCTAATATGGAAGTGAAATTGTTTCACAGACCTTGCCAGGAAGAAACCTCCGTGTGAAGTCAATCCGGCCACAGGTGGGGATGCACGGTGCTAGCCAGAACGCCGAGTAGGCAGCCTCGCCCCATGCGCCATCACCGGAGCAGGACCAAAGGACTTCACACGAAGACGCTGGCCAGCCGTCCCGAATCAAATCCTTCTCCCGGCATGAGAGAAGCCAAGCGCTTGTAGCACAGCCTAGCATAAGTTTCTTGACCCAAAAGAGCAACTGTTTCTCGACAGCAAAAAGAGAACACAGCCACAACCGAAATTACTTAAGGTTGAAAGACTAAAGTTAAGCAAACCCCCCCCCCCAAAGGTAAATATTTAAATATCTCGAGAGGAAAAACAACAAAAAGAAACCCTATCCAGCTGAAAGGAAGAAAAATTGCTTCTATTAGAAGATTGCAAATGGCATAAGCATGTGGCAGGCAATTATAAAAATCTGGATAAATCTTACCGAAGACATTCAGCAACTAGGATTGTCTCGACGCTGGCAATCCCTCCTTCACCCCTTTCCAGGAATCTGGTGCTTCCTAAAAATAACCACGAGGATGAGAGATGACCTAATCGGAATTGTACAAGATTCTACACACAGCCTTCCAAATAAGTATTTACTTACAGATTTCCTGCTGCCACAAAATATGACTTAAATTTTCTTTTCTTTTCAGCTTCGACGCCATCTGAGCCAAGTCTGCTTACAATGGAGGACCACACCTCCTCGTGTCCTCTGATCTTTCCAGCTAATCTCTCTCGTCATTTTCGGAGCCCGATCTTATACCAGCAGACCGTCGCGTCACGATTGTCAATCTTATGCTTGGGTGGCCATATAAAAGAAATGATTATATCCTAAAACGATATTCCAAAATTTCCGTATTGTATGAATAACATATACCTGTATTTTTCTTTACTAGCTGTATTAATTCTTTGTTTATTATGTTATTATTTTTCCATCTTTTAATCAAATAAATGATATTCATCAACACCTGAAGTTACTATTTTTTCCCTGAAATGAGGTAACTAGATTTCCTATGGCATCCCACAAGCAACGACCAATCACAGGCGACCAACTCATCAAACAAACCCAAAGGAAGAAATGTCAGCCTACAAAATTCTATGGTGATACCAGAGTAAATCGAAACCTGAGCCGCTCGAGTCATTGGAGAAAACACACAACGTGACAGTCTTGAAATATTTAAAAATATTATTAGTAGGCCGTTTCAGAAACTCAAAATACCTCGCTGCTTTCAATCCAGTACATACATTCATAAACTCACGCCTGTATCCCAGAGGGGTAGGTAGAGACCATTATTGAATACGACAGCAAATATTTTTTGGTATATGTTAAATATAAAAAAATCGGATTTTAAATAAATAGATTACTTGGAAATAGCACTTAATAATCTAATTCAATATATGTATGTATTACTTGCAAGATTGTGTAAAGCAACAATCTTTTTTGACCGCCATGGTAACGGTGGATTTCTTTAGAATACTAGTACTATTCTAGAGAATACGGCGGCTGGTCAGAATTTCAATGTTGTATGCTTTTTAGTTCTCTTGTATGTGACTGACCTTTTGTACTAATGTCGAGCCTTCATCTGATTTTGTTGATGGACCAGCAGTGTGTTCATACTAAAACAAAAAAAATAATCTTGAAATCATAAAATTTACGAGCTGACCATGGTTGTCTGCTGTTTGTTCCCACAAAATACCTGCCATGAGATGGTAGCGTAGTGGTAGTATTTAATTCACTGGTAGACAATTTTGTTTTTAACATACCTCTTGTACGAATTTCAGGTCATCTTTCCCTAATATCGATATGCCTGATAGCATTATGTTGCTGTTCTGAAAAAGTGAAATAATATTATAACATAGGTAGGTAGAAGTTCAGACTTATATTATAACGCTTCTCATACGTGTATGATAAAATTTTATATAAGTAGGCCACATATTTTATAACCACATAACTGTATTTGAATCTAGTACATAATGGTACTTCCCCACATACATAGATACATAATAAATTGATAAAATACATTTTATTTAACTATGTACAAACATCTGGTCTTAGCGACTTGCTTTACATCGAGCTGTATCTTTGGCTTGAAGTCAAGCAAGTCGCTGGTCTCTGCTACACATCCGTATGCTTTAATTAAACTTGTTTATGTCAAGCATTTACAAATGTGGAGACGTAGCAAATGAATTAAAAGGAGTGATTGGTATACTAACTAGATCAATAATACTTATTACTTTGTAATAGAAAATAGTCTGCTTTCGACAAATCTGTCACAAATGTAGGTGGTTGGTACTTACTTCTAATTCATTTTCAATTGATATGGGCGTATCATCTTGCACTGTGGCCTGTGATTACTGGGCATCCGAGTCAAATGGATTCTCCAGTCCACTTAGTGTGGGCCCGAGTATCGTTTCTACCTGGCCTTGGTATGGTCCCGTTGGTGGAAGATTGGGCCTGCCTCCTCCTGCAAAAACGTAGATATTGGTAAAATATATGATACAACCACGAGTATACCATGTATACAATGCACCAACAAATGATTCCACATTCTTACCTGTTCGGATAATTTCTTTCTTTGCAAGAGCATTCTCTACTATTTTCTACTAATAGTAGAAAAGACTATTCTTTAGTCTTTTATACTATTTCGCTTTATGTTATCCCAGCACGTTTTAAGCTGTTCCGTGTTTCTGGCACTGAAGGAGCTGAGAGAATTGAACTCTTCGCATAATTTTCTCCAACCTTCGTTCTTGATGCTGCTTGTCGTCGCATCTGTTCTTTTGTTTTCGACTACGTCTTTATATTTCGTTATCAGATGGACTAACATTTCTTTCTCGTTTGAAGAAAAATTTGGACCGCGTGTTTTCTTCGACATCATTAGGAAAATTAAAACAACACGACTAAAACCAACTATCACAAGAAGAAACAACCACCACAACAATCAACTGACAAGCGAAAAACAACCTCAAAATGTGAAAAAAATTACGTTTGAACCAGCAAAACGAAATGTAACCCGACTTCCATTAATAAAAATACTAGGAACATGTCTTTGATCACAATACACGCGACTTGTGGCACAGAGTTTTCTTAAATTACTAAATATAGTTACTTATTAAAATTACCTATTACTAGAAACATGCCTTTGATTATAACACTCGCGACACAGAGTCTTCTTACATTCATTACAATAAGTAAGTACTTTTTTGACCTTATTAGCTGCGTCTTTGCTTGATAACGTTTCACGAAGTTTGTCATAACAACCTGAACAATTTCGTTTTTTATCTCCTTTTTTGAAATTATGGCCAGTTTTGTCTTCTTCGGAGCTTGTTGTTGTGGGTGCAATAGTTGTGGGTATACCGGGGTTGATTTTTAGTGGAGCTTTGGTAAATTTTTCTATGATACATTCAGTGAACTGTAGTTTGGTCATTTTTGTTTCGTTTTTAAGGTTATAAACAATCCACGCATTTACTAAAGCTGTGCCGAATATTAGCTCCATCATGACCTTTCTGTACCATTTCAATCCTTTTTTTAAAGTAGAGTAATACGATGACATTTGGTCACTGTAATCTATACCCTTTTTATATTTGTTATAACTCAGGACGCATTCTGGTTT
The DNA here is from genome assembly GCA_934045075.1 of Yponomeuta sedellus. Taxonomy (NCBI): domain Eukaryota; kingdom Metazoa; phylum Arthropoda; class Insecta; order Lepidoptera; family Yponomeutidae; genus Yponomeuta; species Yponomeuta sedellus. Next base: position 3,235,889 of record OW203736.1, on the reverse strand, counting down.
CTTTATACTCTCATTAGTACTTCTTCTTGTTCGTCCAGTGTCTTTTATAGTAGTGTCATGATTTTTACATGTGCTCATCATCAAAACGGGACGTTTATCAACCCACTTTATTACGCGCACTCCTTTTTTATTCATTTTGCCTTCAATCTGTCCCTTCTTCAGTTTTGTGCTTACAACCTTTTTTGGCAATCCTCTTCTATTTGCTCTCAGAGTGCCACAAATGAATGTTTTTTTACTGAGCAAGGCTTCAGCTAGCCCAATTGAAGTATAAAAGTTGTCTACAACAACAATTCTGCCTTCATTCTCAAGATTTTTAATAAGTTTTAGAACAACCTTCGTTGCGTGGTTGACTTCTCGACCGCTGTCTTCTTTTCCCGAGTAAATAATGATATTGTATGTGTATCCTTCAGGTGTGCATAATTTATATAGCTTGACATTATACTTATGCGACTTGTTTTTAATATATTGACGAAACCGTATTCTGCCTCGCCATGGGATCATAGATTCATCTATCACCAGCACTGTCCCGGGTTTTAACACTTTTGTGAAATGTTGCAACAACATCTCGTAGACTGTCCGAATTTTGCTTAGTTTGTCATTTGCATCGTTTGTGGTGTCATCGCTGAAGTGCCAGAATTTTAACAGTAGCAAAAACCGATCTCTGCTCATCAACGACGAAATATAGTCATTCCTGTAGACTTTCTTTTTAGACCAATAGTCTTTTAAGTTAGGAACCTTTACAAGACCCATTGCCAGCATGATCCCAAAAAAAGTCATCATCTCTTCTTTGTTTGTTGACTTCCATAATTTTGCACGAGAATTTTGTTGTAGGTTTTCAGATTGTATGTTTTTGGCCGCATATTTATTTGTTTCGAGGACAATTTTATCAATGATTTCATCTGTCAAAAAAAGTCAATAAAAATCACCAGGATCTTTAATGTTAGAAGGAACAAAGGTTTCACTCCTCCCCACGTGCTCTTCGAAATTGGGTTAACTATCTGTAATATCTTGCCATTCAACAACTGGTTCTGTTGGAGTTGGTTCTGAATCAACTCCACTTTGTTCATCATCTGACAAATTAAAAGCTTCAGTAGATGAATTTGAAGAAGATTCGCTGCTAAATCCATCGTCAGAAAGTCCTCCCAGTGATGTCGCACTCCTTGAATCAATCGGTACACGTGAGTTTCTTTCTCTTGGTTTTTGATTTGCGATCTCATTTGCTTTTGACGACTTTGATACTCGTTGTTGTTCGGGTTTTACAGTCTCAAGGTTAGGCATTATTAAGTTTTCGTCATCAGAACTTGAGTCAGCAAACAAATCATAGTGTTTTTTTAGGTTTCTGCTGTCGGCCACATTTGTGTTTGATGATGTTGATGGTTGTTTGGTTTGCGGGGCTTCAATGTTAGCTGTTGTCGATTGCGTTGAAGAACGAGGTTGTGTCAACAACTTTGAGCATTTGTTTATGGCAATATTACATTTGCTTGAAGGCGTCGATAGTAAATAAAAAATCTGTTCTTCATCAAAAGATGAATTTAGTGAAACCATGTTTAATACCGAAATATCGCTGAGAGACTCACATCTGCTCATTGCCGCTGACGATGTGCCCTTATCGAAAATGTTACTGGGAGTATTGGCTGTTACCAAGAGTCTCTTTCTTTTTAGAGTAGAAAAAGAATTTGCAACATCGCTAGAAGAAAGGATTCTAACTTCCAGAATTTCAATACGTTTGTTTCTTGGAGACGTACTTGTCTCTTGTACAGGAGTGACATTTTGTAGAACTCGCATTGTTTGGCCTGATGTAGGACTGGTGAAAATGGAAGGACTTACGGCGTTTTGACGTTGTAAAACTTTCCGAATTAATTTGTCTCCTCTCTTGCTTTCATTTTGGTTTTCGGTAGAATCATCATCATTTTCTGGGCAAAGCAATAATGCTCTTCTAGAACGCTTCATTTTTATATCGAAATACGACCTTACTCGATGACAACACTAAGGAAAGTGACTCGTCATACAGTGCGGATATCGGGTCATCGGGTGTCGGGTCCTTTCGACCCGATAGCCGCACCCAGTGAAAAAAAAATCCTTCCTGGCCGTATCGGGTCGAAAACACCCGATATGTTTTTTTTTGTCGTTATTAACCTAATTTGACGAGACAATCACAAAAAACTATGTATCTCTTTCCAACTTAAGATATTGCCATAGATATGGCTCCCGTCCAGTGAGAAAGACAAGCATTTCTTCGCCCGTCCCGTAGGACAGAAATGCATAGGGTTCTTTCGACCCGATGCCGTACTGAACGTGTTAATGTCATGACAAACAGAGTATGGTGGAATCGGGTCTTTGAATTGAAAGTACTATTTAACGTACGTTTTATTATTGGACACACGTATTAAACGTATGTACGTATCTTTATCATAAAGCATGTACCTTTAAACTATAATTACATAAATATAACATAAACAGATGTTAATAATTATATAATATAGTTGTATATAATCATACTACATATATATACATATTACATATATTATCATATTACAATTATAAATACATATTACATATACATACAATATCATACATATTTTAGTGAGCTACTGTTATACATAAAAGTGTTACAATGTGGTTAATTGGGTATACTTAATAGCTCCTCCGATTCTTGGTACGTTAACTTAGTTAGCCATATAAAAGTAGTAAAACATTTAATCTGAAAAATCACTGTCCTGCTATTCTCAGTTGCATTTATTATAAAGTAATCAACTACACCATCAATAATATGGTCGTGATGGCACATTTTGTCCTTTTCTTTAATGACGTGGCTCACGCAGTCTCTCCATTTTTGGGGCGTTATCTTGCTTAATCCTTCTTGTAAAAGACCTTTTACTTCAGCCATCTTAAAGGTTTTATTATTCATGGCACATGACCTTTTACCTGCGCCCATACCAGCTCGATTGGATTCAGCTCACAATGATATGGGGGCAGGCGTAACACAGTGACCCCGTGCTCGGCAGCCATTTCTTCTACTATATATTTATCGAAGCATTGGTCCTTTTACTGCTGCACGATGTCTATAAGAGTGGCATTTACGTTGTCCGCATCAAATATTATATTTTTACCAGTCAGCCACTCCTGTATTCTACTTTTAGTCCAGGACAAAGTAGGCAGTAGTTCGACTTTCCTAGTGTGGTAGGGGGCGTTGTCCATCACAAATATTGAATTTGGTTTTAGTTTAGGGAGTACCCCTTTAAAGCACTCCTCGAAGCCTTCGGCGTTCATTTCTTGGTGGTAATCTTCTTTGCCTTTTTTCGCTTCAAAGTACAGAATTCCACCATCTACAAATCCGTTTTCACCGCCTACGTGGCTAATCATTAAGCGTCTGGCTTTCCCAGATGGGGAAAGCCTGTGGTCAAACCTTCCTTAAAGGCTTGCTGCGATGATTGAATGCTCTGGTCAACCCACGCCTTTGCTTTCGTGTGTCCTGAAAATCAAATCAATTTGTAGCGATAAAACATTATATAAATGGTATTCTTTGGTATTATAATAAATCCATCCAAGGGTCTTCTGGAAGGCCGCCCAAAGTGTACTAATGTTTGTGAAAATATATTTATGCTGCTTTCAGGTGTATACAACAAATAATTCTCTAACTTTATGTATCCATTCAAAATGCGTAAACGACAAAACATAACTTTTAATGAGAGCAAATAAACTTCTTAGATAAGTTCTTTCAAGGTATCGAATGTAGAGTCAACAGAATATCAGAGCATACATTCCAGGTGCAAAGCACCCGTATAGTAACTGGGCAGTGTGAACAGGCGTACATATCCACTGATTATATTGTTTTCCAAAATCTAAAACACTATGTCTTGTTACCTTCATTGACCCAGGTTTCATCTTGGTAGTAAATGCATCTTCCTTCTCTTCTGTACTGCTTAATTTTGTGTCGGTATCTCAATCTCCACAGAATGATTTCTTCTCTGTCCATTAAGAGGCTTTTTCTTGTTTTTTAGGTGAATGTGAAGTTCAAATATTTCATAATACGTCTCATTGTACTCCAACTGAAGTTGGGCAGTTCTGGGTCTTCATTCACAGCTTCCAAAACCTATGAAGAAAAATAATTCATTACTTAACATGGCAAAAAAGCAAGAAACTGTAAAGACTATCCTAACGTGCCTGTTGTTGTTAGTTAGTCTATAGGGTAGTCTTTACAATTCTTGCAAAGCGCTCGTGGCCTAGTCGAACCGGGTGATTGCAATCAATCACTTGAGTTAAGCAACAACAAGCGCGGTCAGGTGCAGGTTGGGTGACCGTCCCGTGACTACTGCTAGTGGCATTTTTCCGAGCGCTTCCGTGCTTCGCAAGGCACGTTAAGCTGGCTGTCATCTAATGGCAGTCGTTAAAGCCATGTCAGAGGCCTTATGGGCGCAGTGTGGTATTTAGTCTCAAAACTTGGCCAAACATATTTTTTGTTTCTGATAATTAAAAATGTACCATTTATGTGATTTTTCATTAAAGTATAATAAAACAATAGTTTATTTTGATAGAAAACGATTTACTCATTACTACTTCATCCATAATATTAATATTTGTAATGTCACTTTCACATTACAAATATTAATATTAGTACTCACTTTGAGGTCTTATTCCAGAAATTAGCGGGTCTGAGGTCAGTAAGAGTCTCCGCCGAGAGTTGTCTAATACGAGTCTTTTGGACTCGAAAGTGTTTCTCTCTAGTTTTAACATGTGACGTGGGTCTAGAAGAATCGCTAAAATCCATACCACATGATGGATGCTTGAAGGTTTTTCATACTTTGCTGTCATTTAGTTTACACCCTAATAAATTAGCAGCGTTCACGTTTGACGGACAGCCATCAAAAATCAAAGCAACTACATTGACGCCTACATCCCAACATTTGGTCAAGCAGACATTAATTAAATTTAATTAAAATAACCCACTGGTAATTGCCAGTTCTCGTTCAAACTAACAAACATGAGAGCAAATGCCTGTGAAGCAACCCTGTCCACATCCAAAGATCCGTTGCTATGATTGACAAGGCCTAGCGTTTTTCGTTTGTTCCAGGTTTGTTGCCGAATAGCCATTTCATCTATTACTAATGAACACAAAACCTTCGTTCGAATGAAACTTTTTTTTTTAAAACATCGAATGCTTCCGATGTAAACCCTGGTATCGCATTAAGACTTTCGTACCATTTTCCTAAAGTTCGAGGGTGAGGCAGAACGTCGTCAATTTGTAGCCTACCGGAGAGTAAAACTTTAGCGTAAGCGCAAATTTTCTCAAGAAAAACTGAATGGCATTTTAATACTTTTATTTTTCTTCGTTTATTTGATCATTTTTGAATATAGATCAGCTGTTTCAGCTTTTATGCTCACTTCTTAAAATTGGTCCTCTGGTAAGCTGATCACTTTCTTGAGTCGGTCAATACTCTCCTTTAAAGATTTTCATTTTTCTAGGATTTTCATCTTCAAGATTTTCATCCAGTTAGGTTCATTTCTCTGTCTACGAACAACCTCAAGCCACTTATGTCTCCACAATGCATCTTGGGGAAATCAAAGTTTTTCGAAATAATAATAATATTGGCCTTTTTGCATCTACTAAATGAGATGATTTATTCAACGTCCAGTGTTATCTTCACTCACACTAGATGGCCGACGCTGTAGTGCCTAGGACTTGGTTTTGTAAATGGTTTAGGCTTGCCCAGCACCTAATCTGTAGGCTTGCCCAGCATCTAATATGTTACACGTTGTATAACACGTCTTCTTTTACAGGTAAACCATGGAGAACCAGCTTGCAGAACTTTACCGGGAGCCATCTGGAGAATTTTGTAATTTTGTTCGAATGTCTTTTACAAAAGATATCTCCAACGGTTGCTAAACAAGATCCCGATTAGAGGGATGCAATACCAGTTAAAGTGCGCCTGGCAGTAACATTAAGATCTTAGCTACTGGAGATAGCTAAAGAAGCTTGCATTATCTATTTAAAATTTCAAGCCAAGTTACATAATTATATCTATTATTGTCCCTGAAATAAGTTTGGCGATTAATGGCGTGTTAAAGGATTTGGTGAAGGTAAACAAAAAAAAATATTCAAAATTATTTATTAGAAAATAAAATCAACAAGTGGACGAAAAAGTTTACTTCTCTCTATTAATTATCCATAATATTTACGTTTTCATAAAGCGCTCTACTTATTCTGGTACAATAATGTCCTGTGATAAAATGTTAATTGCCCTGGATTGCTGAATGACCGTATTTTGTGGCACTGATTCAACTGAACAGGTCTCCGTATTGTCGATTACATAATATGGTGATGGTGTCGATAAATATGCACTATTGCTCGTGCTAGGACGACTGAGTATTACTTGTGCAGGGGAAGAAACACTGTATGATCTGCCCTGCATCATTCTGTCGTACCGACGACGTCTGTTCACCATAACACCGTGCAGTTCGTACTTACATTATTTCTTCCCTTTCAAGTTTTGGATACTCTTTGATTTGTTTTGCTGATGTTTTACAAAACAAATCGCATTCGTCGTCTTTTTTTGCGTTTTGCTTATTGGCCAATGCACTATTTAATGAGTTCAAAGCAGTGTTCGTTTTTTTACTGGCTTCCTGCAATTCAGGAGGATTAAAAGCTCGACGTTTTTTAATGCTAGGGTTCTGTTCAGGGGTAGCAGGGACGTCGGCATCGTCGTCGTCGCCTTGTACATTGGAAGTGCTAGCCTCTTCATTCGTAGCAGTTTGTGCCTAGAAAAGAAAATATACAATAACAGAAAATACAACTTACAGTAAAGAAAAGTTATAGCTAAATCGCAAAGTTAAAATAAATTTAATCTTAATAAAGTATAAAATAAATAATAGTTTTATTTTATTTTCAGATGCCTAAAACTGCGGATGAATGGATTTCAAAGACAATAATTTTTAATTTTCCCCATTGTATTGGTGCTCTGGATGGGAAACATGTCATGATTCTACCGCCACCTGATAGCGAAACTGAGTACTTAATTACTCGTATAAAGGACATTTCAGCGTTGTACTCTTAGCGCTAGTTGACAGTGACTACTGTTTTATGTTTGTCGACATAGGTTGCCCAGGACGGATTAGCGACGGTGGAGCCTATAACCGAACCAAAGTGTTTTAAAGCAAAAAATTGACACAAATGTTCTCAACTTGCCACCTCCTAGTCGATTACCCAATAGTAACACTGAATTACCATATGTGTTTCTAGCTGATGCTGCATTTGCGCTGAGTTCACATATTACGAAGCCATTTCCTGGGTATCATATTGTTGGAACTCCAGAAAGACTATTTAATCAAAAACTATCTAGTTCACGTGCATAAGTACATACCTAGTTAATTAATTACTCTGAAATAAATTAAACTACACAAATGTTATTTTCATTTACTTCCTCCGAATTCATGACGCTTGCCGATTCATACACATCTGTCAAAAATGTTGCCATCACGTCATAATAAATCCAGATGGATCAGTAAACATCTTCAGCTCCAGCCCCTGACTTAATGGAAGACACTTTTTTTCAAATTTGCTCTGAAAGTAGTTCAGAGGTTTTCTTTTTCTTTTTTAGTTCGTGTACACCCATCGTGTCAGCTATACGTCTCCACGAATCATTAATCTGAAACAATAATAAAATATATTCATCATTATAATGTTATGTAGTGATTAAAGTTTTCTTACTTAAATAAGGAAAATACCCATATGTACTGTATTTGTTTAGGTAAGAACTTAATTGAATGTAAACAAGAGTCAGCTGTTGACACATCTGGTTGGTCGGACAAATATAAAAACAGTTGCCGTCATGAATACTTTAGTTTATTCTTCTACTACTTAATTTTGTCACATAACATCCATCCTCGACTTTTTGGAAGGGTCCTTTATAGTGCCAAGGTTGATGTTGTAAAACAAATTGTATTAAATGAAATTTAAAATCAGTTCATACCTTATAAAACACCTTATTTTAATTTGTTTACATTTAGTTAAAGTACCTAAACCTATGAACTATAGGTAAGGTACTGTAAAAATAATTGGACAATAGGGTACCTTTATTGTCCAATAATTTTTACAGTAGCCTCAATAGAACTAATTAATCAAAATATGTAAATAGTTAAGTTTATTAAAAGTCGGTATACTTATAACATTTTTATTTTTGTGATATTTATTTTTCGGATTCCACAAACACTTTTCTGTTTGGTATAACTCTATGAATTAAAAAGTTTCCTCGGTGCTCATATTACGAGGGCTGCTACTTACTCGTATGTATGCGGAATAGAAAAAATATACAAATGTATATAGCTAAATATGCTTTTATTGTTTTTCAAAGTATCCTCCACTATGATCGATGCACTTTTGCATTCGATGAAACCAATTTGTAAATCACTTTTGCATTCTGATTAAGATATCTCCAAAACGTGCTGTTTGAACGCATCTACGGCATCTTCACGGGTCGAAAATCGTTGACCACGTAATTTATTCTTTACATTTGGGAATAAATAGAAATCATTGGGAGCCAAATCAGGGCTGTACGGTGGATGACCCATCAATTCAATTTTTTGACCATCCAAAAATGTAGTTGTTTCCTGAGATGTATGACAGCTGGCATTGTCATGGTGAAGTATGATTCTGCGTCGCTGGTTGTTTTGGCGTATTTCTTCAAATACTTCCGGCGAACAAATGGTCGTGTACTACTCCGAATTAACCGTTCCGCGATTCTCCAGTGGTATTGTAGCCACATGGCCATTAATACCAAAAAAGCAGGCCACCATTTGCTTTACAGTACTTTTTGCACGAGCCAATTTCGTAGGGTTCGGCTCATTTTGAAACACCCAAACTGTTGATTGTTGTTTAGTTTTGGGATCGTACGCGTAGATCCAGGATTCGTCACCTGTGTAGATATTATAAACAGATTTTGAGTCGCCTCCGTTGTATGTTTTTAAGGTTTTCTTGCACCATTCGACACGAGCATCTTTTTGATCCTGAGTTAAGTTGTGCGGGATCCAACGCGAACAAATTTTTTTTACAGACAATTATTCATGTAATATCCCATGAATGCTCGTCATACATATGCCCAGAATAGCCTCTATCTCGCGATACGTAACATGGCGGTCTTGCATTATAAGTTTTCGCACAGCTTCAATATTTTGTGGCACAACCACCGATTTCGGGCGACCTTCTTTAACTTCGTCCGTGAGCTTAGTGCGCCCGCGATTAAACTCACTAAACCAGTGATACACAGTCGTTTTTAATGGAGCTTCACCACCAAAAGTCGAAGTTAATTAATCTACGCACTGTTGTTGCGTTAAACCACGTCGAAAATCGTAATAAATCATAGCACGAATATTTTCACGAGTGAGTTCCATTTTTTCAGCGATATGACATTTTAAACCCAACAAAAAAAACACTAACGTAAATAAGAGCCGGTATTTAAAATAAGAACGAATTTGACCATGGAGGTAAGACATAGCGTTTAAAATTATTTGAATCTCAGATTCCGCATACATAAGTAGCAGCCTACGTATTGGCCATTTTAATAGTTTTACGTATGCCGCGTGCACTCTGAATCGCATCTCCGGTCATACTGATGCATCGGCAGACATGTGGACAGGCACAGGACGTTGGCGCTGAATCCCTTTGATGTGTCGCAAAAACCGACAACCAACGGATTCGAGACAGATATATCTGCAGACGCTAAATACCTACAACAGATATGCAAATCACCCCCTCTTCACGATGCATTGGAAGATGTGATCTGCAGATACATCTGCCAACGTGTAGAGGAGGCTTAATGAGTGAGTGCCGTATCTTCCCTTTTGTGTTTTCATCTAAGGATTCAAGTTATTTTTCCCTTGCTGACTTTCACGTCAAGTGGAAATAATAGAAGGTAGCGTATACCGCCAATGATGTCGCTACTTGTAGCTCTAAAGTTTTACGCTACAGGATTGTTTCAGGTAAGATGCAAGTCACTAAATCGTATATTATCTACCAACCAATTGAGCCAATGGGCGACTCACCGGCATCAGTGAAATTTCGAACCTCTTTACACTATTCTCTGTATTACGTACAGGCAGCGACATCTGGCTTAAGCAAATTGCATCACTTAAAGCCCCTACTACCTACTTTGCAGTTAGGTTTTACATCGGAACGATATCACTGTACCCACATGATTATACTATTTTTATTTTTAATGCACTGACCCGTGCTAAGGACAAATTTTAAAACCTATTTAGAGGCTAAAAATTTCACCCATGCCGGGATTCGAACCCGCAACCTCTGGCTATCCGTGCCAGCGCTCTACCAATTGAGCCAAAGGGCGACTCACCGGCATCAGTGAAATTTCGAACCTCTTTACACTATTCTCTGTATTACGTACAGGCAGCGACATCTGGCTTAAGCAAATTGCATCACTAACAGCCCCGACTACCTACTTTGCAGTTAGGTTTTACATCGGAATGATATCACTGTACCCACATGATTATACTATTTTTAATGCACTAACCCGTGCTAAGGACAAATTTAAAAACCTATTTAGAGGCTAAAAATTTCAACCAATTTTGAAACCAACCAATTTCAAAATTTCAGCCGGGATTCGAACCCGCAACCTCTAAATAAATAGGTTTTTAAATTTGTCTTAGCTCTTTTTGTTTTTTTATATTATTGTTTTAATAAATTTAAAACCCTTTATATCTCTCTTCAGGTGTGTTTACATTCAGGAACATAATTTGCTCAACTTTGCTTGTCGTTAGTCTGGTTCGCCTTTCGTTAATTATAAGACCTGTTTTAGAAAACATTCGTTCGCAAGGAACGGATGTTGCTTTAATGTCACCATTCAAGAGGGCACGTCAAATTTCCCTCCTGGTCCTTTCTTGGAAGTTCATCAGAAAGGTACATGTCTAACTCTGGTATTGCTTTTGAAAGAGGTGTACCTTGCGTGGTACTAGATGCTACAATTTTGTCCAAAATGTTCCAAGGGCTGAGGTCGTCATGGTTGTTGCTATTTTCAGTGACTGCGGAAGCAATTACTGGTACTGTGGTGGGTTCTTTTTCAGCAATCAAGGCGGCTACTAATTTTCTGACCTTTTGTTTGGTTCTCGTTGCCTCGGATTGGCCCGAAAATTCTTGCATTTTAAAACGAGTATCCATAAAAGTACACAATGCGAATGTGCCACTCGTTACGATAAGTCGAAATCGTTCTTCTAATCCCGATTTTAGTATAAGTACCGTATTGTGCGCGTCTGGTAATAGATCATCCCGATTAATGAGCCTTTGACAAGCTTCTTTTAGGCATCGCGTCACTATTATTACCGTACTTCCGGTAACGGTAATATACAGGGTGTCCGGTGGCAGAATTAGGATTTTAAATTGAAATAAAAAAAAAACAGCTAGGAATATTCATATTATAAAAGAAGTAATAAGCAAAGGATAAATGCAGATTGCACTTTTTAAAAATTAAATCATCTAAATGTTGACCATCACGTCTTACACACTCCTGAAACCTTTCAACTGTGTTACGCGCGACGCGCTGGAGAACAGCTAGTGGAATGGCGTTCACTTCGCGTACAACATTTTCTTTCAATTGAGAAATAGTGGCAAGATTTGTTTCGTACACTTTGCTCTTGAGGTAACCCCACAGAAAAAAGGCGAACCAGACGGTTCGCCTTTCGTTAATTATAAGACCTGTTTTAGAAAACATTTGTCCGCAAGGAACGGATGTTGCTACAGTGTCGCCATTCAAGAGGGCAGGTCAAATTTCCCTCCTGGTCCTTTCTTGGAAGTTCATCAGAAAGGTACATGTCTAACTCTTTTATTGCTTTTGAAAGAGGTGTACCTTGCGTGGTACTAGATGCTACCATTTTGTCAAAAATGTTCCAAGGGCTGAGGTCGTCATGGTTGTTGCTATTTTCAGTGACTGCGGAAGCAATTACTGGTACTGTGGTGGGTTCTTTTTCAGCAATCAAAGCGGCTACTAATTTTCTGACCTTTTCTTTGGTTCTCGTTGCCTCGGATTGGTCCGAAAATTCTTGCATTTTAAAACGAGGATCCATAAAAGTACACAATGCGAATGTGCCACTCGTTACGATAAGTCGAAATCGTTCTTCTAATCCCGATTTTAGTAAAAGTACCGTATTGTGCGCGTCTGGTAATAGATCATCCCGATTAATGAGCCTTTGACAAGCTTCTTTTAGGCATCGCGTCACTATTATTATCATACTTCCGGTAATATACTTTTCTCCACTCATTGATGCAGTTATCTCTTCAAACGGTTGCAAAATCTGGCATAACTGCTTAAAAAGAGTCCAATCTTCAGGGTTGATTGTTGGTAAATTCCTGTCTTGCAAAAGCTAAAGTTGCTCGGATGGCATCTTCAAGCTTCACAATTCTGTTGAGCATAAAATAGATTGAGTTCCATCTAGTGTCCACAGCTTGGATCAGTCACTTAGGTTCTTGACCTTGTTGAATCTGATATTTTTGTAATCTGAGGAATGAGTACTTTTTTTACGTGTGCAACAATGCGTTTGACCTTGTCGATATAAAATTTTATTAAGGTAGCGCGTGTTCCACTATGAGACTTAAGCTATGCGCATAGCATCCAAAATGCTTTCATCCCAACACCTCTTTAACAGCTTTTACTATGTTTGCGCATTATCAATACAACAATAATAACAATAGTAATTTATTTCAGGCAAAGGGACCCATATACAAATAATTATTACAAGTAACTAAAAACTAAATAATAATAAAGGTAAGACAAATTACCTTACGTCTCAAGCTACTTGTGGTTCGCGCTCATCTGCACTGAGATCCAGTGTGACTTGTGAGGTCGTCATAAACAGCTTGCAAGATTACATTATTGGGCCCACGTAGCCTAGACCAGAAAGACGCGATTCGTGACCGCAGGATAGGATTGGACAGAGCTTCGCCATCTTAGAGTTCAAAGCATCGCTTTGTACGAAAGATCGTTTCCATACTATATCTCCTTCTGAAAACACAGCTGAACGTCGTCTTAAATTGTAATATCTAGCATTTGTGCCATGCGCTTTCAAAAGTTGAGAGCTAACTTCTTCGAAAACAGTTCTTAGGGTACCAAATTCACCAGTATATTCCTCTCTAGGAATACCTACTGTATACTCCTGATCTGTATCGCGATAGAACGAACCGTTTAGGGGGTGTCCATTAATCACGTGATCTTTTTTTAGCATTTTTTAACCCCCCCTCCCCCATTGGTGATACGTAGTGAGGTACAATAATAACAATAGTAATTTATTTCAGGCAAAGGGACCCATATACAAATAATTATTACAAGTAACTAAAAACTAAATAATAATAAAGGTAAGACAAATTACCTTACGTCTCAAGCTACTTGTGGTTCGCGCTCATCTGCACTGAGATCCAGTGACTATATATAGGACTTGTGAGGTCGTCATAAACAGCTTGCAAGATTACATTATTGGGCCCACGTAGCCTAGACCAGAAAGACGCGATTCGTGACCGCAGGATAGGATTGGACCGAGCTTCGCCATCTTAGAGTTCAAAGCATCGCTTTGTACGAAAGATCGTTTCCATACTATATCTCCTTCTGAAAACCTAGCTGAACGTCGTCTTAAATTATAATATCTAGCATTTGTGCCATGCGCTTTCAAAAGGTGAGAGCTAACTTCTTCGAAAACAGTTCTAAAGGTACCAAATTCACCCGTATATTCCTCTCTAGGAATACCTACTGTATACTCCTGATCTGTATCGCGATAGAACGAACCGTTTAGGGGGTGTCCATTAATCACGTGATCTTTTTTTAGCATTTTTTAACCCCCCTTCCCCCATTGGTGATACGTAGTGAGGTTTAAGACCACCCCCCCTCCCCCTTCTCAACATCACGTGTATTTTTAGTACCTACAACGAATCTTAAAATTTTCTGAATATTATCTTTATTTAAATACAGGTATAAACTATAATCTTATTTTATTCTGAAATTAAGGACCATAATAAAAATGTCTACACCAGGTTGCAAGTTTTTTTTTATTGCCATAACAATAATAATAAACGAAGAGTGTAATCATAGGAAAAACATGTATTGTACTAGTACATGAATATATTTAATGTATATTGTCCTCGGACCACGGATTAGCAAGACATTCTTCAACACTAACAACTGGATAAGCATCTTGCAGGTCAGTTGTTGGCACTGTGCTTTGTTGAAAATCAACATCGGTTTCATCAAGCCACTCGGTGTCATCATTTTCGCGCACAACGCAGAGAATTTCTTTCGATCTGCCGATTGATCGTCGCGTGAGGATGCGTGAAGGACGAACATTGTGCATCTCTACACTATTACTGCTCGGATAAGGTTCCTTGTGACATGAATTTACATGTTCCTTAATTTTCTTCTTTGTACAGAAGTACAATCCACACCACTGGCACGTCCTTTCCAAAAGTTGCCGACGATCCTTTTGCAGACTAGGGCAATACAGGTCATACGGCAATTTGTTAAAGCCCTCATGCGTTGGGGTGATTCCAAGAGACCGACGCAGAAGAATTGTAGCAAACGTCTTGCCATCATGCTCTTGAGGCTTCGGAATACATAGACCACTAGACGACTGCAAACGAAGCGTTCAGGAAGAATAGATTGAAGAGAACTCCGCAAATCTCCACAGCAAGCGTGGTTATCACACTTCACCACCTGGTAATAATAATGAGATTTTACTAATGTACCTGAAGCAAATACTGGCTCTCTCGCACATGCTCGCTATACCACTGCAGAGAAGGCAAGTCTGGAACAAAGCTTTCAGCAGTGTCATTGGGCTCGAGGTACTCTGCTACGACGTCATGGCCGTCGATAACCATATTATTCCATACTTCTGTGAGAACTTCTCCAGCCTTCTGAAAGTTCATTTTTTCGAGATCATGATCTTTTGTTCTCCCTTGTTCATCCAAATGAGTTCCATAAGAATCATGCGGAAGTATGAGTCCAGATAATTCCCGGCTTAAAGGCGCCATTCTTCTCTCAACACGGTTGAATGCGCTTCTGCCGGGTGCATTCGTAAAAATGAATATTGCATCTAAATCATGCTTGACAAAGTGGTGTATGGCATGGGAAATAACCTTTGGATATCTCGGGTTTTCATCGGGTCCTCCATCAGATGAAATCAGAACAACTGGTTTCAGGCGTCCTTCTTCATCCCGCATAATTTCCTTGAAATTGTTGAGTGTAGCAAGCTTATTGAAGTCCACAGCATGAAATGAAATGAAATGAAATGAAATGAAATGAAAATGAAATGAAATGAAATGAAAAGGTTTTATTCAAAGTAGCGCAGATACTGCGGCTTAATGAACGTTACAAGTTAAACTAGGTGTCCATTTCAAAATCTGGATCATTTTGGAGAAAAAATGGACAAAAAAACTCCAAACTTAGTCTTTTCAAATTCCTTAATTAACAGAATTTACACAGATACTACAAAACTCGTGAATTTTACATGCTTGAATTCCAGACATCATTGTCATCTAAATAATCCTTAATATTATAGTAGCTCTTTTGGCACAAAGTGTACTTTACACATTTTTTGAACCGCGCTTCAGTCAAACTTAATATATCTTCAGGGATTTTATTGTAGAAGCGTATACAATGCCCCATGAAGGATGTATTAACTTTTGCCAGCCTAAATCTTGGGATCAAAAGTTTATGTTTATTTCTAGTATTTACATTATGTTGGCTACCTGCAGTTTTAAAGTTGCTAATATTTTTCCTGACATACATAATATTTTCATAGATATACTGACTGGCAACTGTCAGGATGTTTGTTTCTTTAAAGAATTCTCTTAACGAGTCTCTACTGCCTAGCTTATAGATGAATCTGATCGCTCTTTTCTGCAAGACGAAGATGGTCTCAATGTCCGCTGCCCGTCCCCACAGTAGTATGCCGTAGGACATGATACTATGGAAGTAACTAAAATAAACGAGCCTGGCAGTTGCGACGTCAGTTAGTTCCCTAATTCTTTTAACAGCATATGCTGCAGAGCTAAGCCTATTTGCCAATTTTTCTATATGAGGACCCCATTGAAGCTTTGCATCAATTGTGATACCTAAAAATACAGTTTCTTCGACAAGGTCTAGTTTGTCCCTTCCCAATATAACTTTGCTGTCAACTACTTTGACATTTGGTAGAGTGAACTTTATACATTTTGTCTTTTTTGAATTTAACAATAAGTTATTAGACGTAAACCAGTTTAGTACCTGAGAGAGAGCAGCATTAGTATTGTCAAGGTCATCTTCTTGTCTCTTAATTTTGAAAATAAGTGACGTGTCATCTGCAAATAGTACTATCTCTGACATATTTTGAACCATGAACGGCAAATCATTTACATATACGAGGAAGAGGAACGGCCCCAAAATCGATCCCTGTGGTACTCCTATCCTGACCTCTGACCCTGAAGATTTAGTTCTATTTATATCAGCTCTTTGAATTCTTCCTTCTAAATATGATGTCATAAGTTTTAGGCTATTCCCGTTTATACCATAGTGCTTTAATTTTAAAAGAAGTGTTTTATGGTCAACGCAATCAAATGCTTTTGACAAGTCACAGAATACGCCTATAGCATCCTTGCGATCTTCCCATGCACTAAATATATGTTTAACTAACATGACGCCGGCGTCCGTTGTAGAGCGCCCTTGCGTAAAGCCGAATTGCTGACCATGGAGAAGTTGATAGTCATTGAAGTGTGTAAGCAGTTGACCTAGAACTATCTTCTCGAATATTTTACTCAAAACGGGTAGAACCGAGACTGGTCTGAAATTTGAAGGATCTTGCTTATCACCACTTTTAAATAAAGGAACGAGCCTACTATATTTCATTAGATCTGGGAATATACCCTCATCTAGACATTTGTTAAAGATTCTGGCTAAATAGGGTGCTAGGGTGTCGATTACTGAGCTAACTACTGTTACTGACATACCCCACAAATCTTCAGTTTTTTTAAGCTTTAGCTTTTTAAACGATTTAATCACGGTATGAGCTTCAATATAATCAAACGAAAAATCGTGATCGCATAGGGGGACATTGTCTTTCAAAATAGTTTCTGCAAGAGCTGGAGAAGAGTCTAAAGGAGCTGTCGTTATAATTGGAACATTTGTAAAGAACTGTTCAAAAGCCGCAGCAATGTCTTCATTTGAGGTTATTAATTTATTATTTATTTTAAGTGCAAATTCGCGATCTCCCAATTTGGATTTACCAGTTTCCTTATTTATAATAGCCCAAATTGTTTTAGATTTATTAGAAGATTGAAGGATTTTTGATTTTATATACTCGCATTTTGCTTTGTGGCAGACGGCCTTAAATAATTTTGAATATAGTTTTACATACTGTATAAAACTGGGGTTGTATGTATATGTTTTTTTCTCATACAGTGAATAAAGTGTGTCCCTACTTTTTCGGATGCCGGCAGTGGCCCATTCACTAAATTGTAATTTATTTTGTTTGCAGGATATCTGTTTTAATTTAAAAACTTTTTCAAAACTATCTGAAACAGCCTTGAAGAAATCTCGATAGAGAACATTAGCATCTTGAGTTTTATTTTTTTGAATAGGTAATCTTTTTTTTAAGTCAAGTTTAAACAATTCTAGTTTTTTATTTGTTATCACCCTGCAGAGTACATCTTGCTCTATTTTTTTTAAATCTGCTTTAAAATGTACAATTTGACCACTGTGGTCTGATTTAAGACAATTCACTGTAGAATAATGGGAAAATTCACAGTCACAGTATACGTTGTCAAGGCAGGTGGCGGTGGTTTCGGTAATCCTGGTGGGCTCTAAGAAAATATTCATCAAATTAAAAGACTTAAAAATAAGTTTTAATTTAGCACTCGAAGGGGAATCTACAAGCAGGTTTACATTAAAATCACCACAGACTATAACCTTCTTATTATTACTGCAGGCTACTTTTAATACATCCTCTAATACAGATTCGAATACACTGTAATCACTGGTGGGGTGCCTGTATACGCTTACTACAATGTGTGACGATAATTCAACACAAGATAGTTCAATTATTTTTTCAACAGAAAGCCTGCAAATATCTTTCCTTTCTTTAAATTTTAAACCATCCTTTACTAGTATTAAAGATCCCCCATGCAATGCTAACTTTCTATTGTAGCAACTGGCTAACTGATAATTATGTACAGAAAAATTCATATGAGATTCTAATAGCCAGTGCTCCGTAACACAAAGTATGTCAATCTCATGTTGCTCTAAGAACAATTCTAACTCTAGTAGCTTTCCAGAAAAACCACCCTGTATGTTCTGATTAGCTAAAGTGATTTTTTTTAAGAGGGGCTTTTCTGTGGTCTGCGCTGACAGTTTAAATCAGCAGTCAAGCTTAACTTATTTATGTTAGGTTTTTTTAAAGCCTCTGAGTACAGAGGTTTACTAGTAGAACTTTTTCTACAGTTTTTATTTACTAATGGTACCTGTTTTATTGTCGTAACAATAATAGGGTCATAAATATTGAATGCCAACAATTTGGCAATCTGTCGTTTTGAACGAAGGGGCACATACATTGTGTCCCTAGTCAATATAAAATTTCGAATAAAGTTATTCGTATCAAAATAAAAAACTTGATCTCTATGACCAAATGTCATGTTATATAACAGACGGTTAAGTTTACCTATCCGTGCATTCTGTGTCTCTGACAATGTTTTTGAATAGGGAAAAGCACAGATAATGATTTTCCTTACATTTAAAGCTATTATGGACTCATAGTAATTTATCAATTCACTTTCTTGAATCCCTGTGCTGTTCCCCATTAATAATACAATAGTAGTATTTCTATCATACTGTTTGCTGAGCAGAGCGTTGATTAATTGCATGTAAGAGGCATTTGGCATACATATGTTTTCTACATGCTGTTTTAAATGGATCTGCAGCCTGGTTCCTAGACCTACACCTATTTTGTCTGAGAAAATTATTGTCTTGTAAGGGGCACCATTGAATGGAACTGAACTGCTCGTTGGCCTGGTTGTCGGTTGTCTGTCCAGTACTGCATTCCGGGTCGATGGCGCACTGGTCTCCGCTATCGCATTTGATGGTGCAGGCTGTCTGTTTGGCTCGCCTTCATGCTGTTGTGCCCGATCCAGCGGTAAAGGGGCTGGTGTGTTGGGCAAGCTGCACGGCGGTGACAAGCATGGCTTCTGACTGCCTGTTGAGTTCAGCTGTGGAAGGGCTGGGTCTTCAAGCACATTATTCGGTGGCTGCAGGGGTAACCAGCTTGGTTTGTCTTCTGAGTCTTCTGATTCATGGATGAAGGTGGACTCAACACGTTCCAGGTTGCTTTTGCCAAGAGAAATCAACCCATTCACAGTTGAAATGCAGTCATTGTACTGAGTTTGCATAGCCGAGTACTTGCAGGTGATGTCTAGTAATTGAAACTGCAAATCTTCCACTTGTAATTGCAGTTCAGCCATCGCTAGCTCATGGTCCACATTACTAGCAAATAATTCTTTCTGGCATTCGGCCATTTCCGTTTCTAACTGTAGTTTTTGACGAAGAATTGGTACACTTTCTATACTTTTTCTGTTTCGTTTTATCAATTTCTGTACCTTCTGAATGTATTTATTTGTTTTAATATACTTCTTTATGGTTTTCACGCTGTTCATTTTGATACTACTGGTATTCCCCATAGCGCAGGACTTATCGCTGGCTGTGGTTAGGTCGACTGTTAGTATTCCGGCTTCACTCATCACTTCACTATACAAATCCATGGTTCTAGCGCTATCTTTTTGTTGTTCTTGTTCACTGATTTGCTGAAGCTCCTGGTGCGCCTCAGCAAGCTGGTGTTCAAGCGAGCGTATTCGTTGCAGTGCTACACCATGGACATCATGGCACTGGTTGAACGAGTTGACTTGCTGTTGCAGCTCATCCCGTTGGGCACTTAGATCTTGGCATTGTATGTCCAATTCACTGAGCTCTGCTTTAAGCGCTGAGTTGGTTTTATTCTGTTTATGAATCTCCTCTTCACTTTCCTCTCGTTCTTGTAGAAGTGTGTCGCACAACTCTTTGGTCTTTTTGAGCTCAAGCAGCGTGGCTTTCAGTTTCAGCTCCATGTCTCGCACAGTCACCTTGCTTCGGGTGAACATACTGGTGTCACCTGGAAAATAACCGGGAATCGGTGTCAGTGTGTGACCACTTAAAATGTTATTGGCTGATAAAGAGTTGGTGGTACGTTATAGATGTTGAGTGAGCGTGTTATGTTGACTGAGGCTAGTTGTTTTGTCTCAACTTTGCTTCCACTACGCGTCAAGTAAAGAGAGCCAGAACTGAGCCGGAATGTTTGTATGGGACGTGTCTCATGTACATGAGATTATGTACAGTTTGTTTATGTAGGAAAACTGTAGGATGAAGCGAAAATTACAGGATTAAAACAATACTTCCCCGGATAAGTCGTTGCAATTTGAACCGTTTGACAGTTCGGCCGCCCGTTGTAATTTTTCAGTACAATAATTTGTATTTGTTTGATTTTTCACCAGTAACTTTTATTTGCATGTCACTACTATGTATTGTTTAATGAATTTACGTTTAATTTGACTCGAAATACACTAATAACACTAATTAATTAAACAAAATCTACTGAGCCGCTTTTGAAAGCAGCTGTTCGGTCTGGAGTTGCCAGCCGAAAAAAGTATGATGAGTAGAAGCTGTCGAAGAGGAATGTTTGCCACTTCTAATCGCCACGTATGTTGGCCCTGAATAAGTAATTGCTTCAGCACGGCCCATATCATTTCCTTTTATGATGCACCCAGCATATACACTAGGGATCAATTTGTGCCTTGTAGCAATCACCCAATCATGATCAGGCAATGAGACACGATATTCGACATGCATCAGGAGAGGAGCTTGTTTATTTGCCGCTGTCAAACCTATAGGTACCCGGGCTTTATCATCTTGGGACAAAAAAACACTTGTTTTGGCCCGAGAATAGATGTCAGTGTTTCCAAGGATCTTATTGTGGTGACACAAAAATGTTGATCGACATGAGCCTTATGGTGATCTGCCTCAGGGCGACTCAATTTGACAGGCACAGTGACTACATGCCTTTTACCCTCCAAGGTGGTATAATTTCTAGGGAGCAATCGAAGATACGTGCCACTCTTCGAAATTTGAAATCCGTGCTCCTTTAGCTTTTAATGGAGGTCAGTAAGTGTTCGGCAACTGCAAACAATTTCTGAGCGACGCCGTTCCTCCGCAGAAGCACCAAACATAGCCAAATCGACGATAGTTTTTAGCAATTGCGGTTGTTGCTCTTCTAGGCATGGGCGACCTGGGGCAGAACGCGCCTTAAGAAGATCAGCTACAATCGGACTCTGATTGCAAGCAAGTTTAATCTTTGATTTTATTGATTATCTATGTGACTGGGAGTGACGCATATGTTGCTCCTTCTTCCGTAGTTCTTTTGTGCATTTATCAATTTCTCGGCGCAGTTTCGTCACATCACGTGTCTCATTTTCAGTGGCGCCCAGAAAATCCCTACGACGAACAGCTAAGTCAAATTCCATTTGAAGAAGAGAAATCTGATTCTTCAACTTATCCTGTGCAGGAGTGCTGCAGAAGGCTGCAGTATAGAGCTGCTTGCACTAGGTGTATCGGGTGAATTCTCGTCGCTACAATCCAAATCTTCACCTTTACGTTTCCGAGCACCTGGAATGACCGACATTTAAACAACAAGAAAACATTGAAATTATGTTTATAAACTAAATTACTAATTCTTATTTAGAATTATAATAATACTAGCTTCGTTCGCGTGGACTTCAGGTTATATCACGCTTGGAAAAATTTCGCGCATTAAAAAAAATTGGAAAAAAATTTTTGACGTCGAAAGCGTACCAGACAGACAGACTTTCGCATTTATAAGATTAGTAGGAATAAATAATTGACTGCTTAAATAATTATTGATATTGCGAATTTGGGATGTTTCATTACCTGTTGAGGTGCTTTTAGTAGGGACATTGCCTTCGTCAGTAATTTCGGTACCGATCGGTGAGACGCATATCGCAGGCGTAGGAAGTTTTACAGGTAGATTTGGCTCATTGGATGTCATTGGCAAAACAGAAATTTTTTCGCTGGCATTCTGAAAATTAATAATTTAATTATTATCGTGTAAGTAAAGATAATATCGTGCAAATTATATTATAAATATTATATTATAAGTTAACACGTTGATGGACAGTAGGAAGACAGTGAAACACATAAAATAGCACAAAAATTTTGTATGGGAGATGAAGCGACGGTTATGGCAGTTGTGCATCATTATAATTGAAAATTCTGATTATTCCAAGACACAACTGTCATAAACGTCCGACGTCTAATGCCGTTGTGAGATCTAGTAATGCTACTGGAAATATAATTATAATGCACAACTGCTATTGTGTGTAACTGTGCATTTATAATAAAGTCTACAGTCATCGAAAGGACTCACAACTGCTTATGATGTCTTTTCCTAAAATAAAATAAAACAAGTTTTAGTCTCAACCTTTTTATTTATTATAATCAAATGCGTAAATTTTTACAAAAAGAACATAACATAATTTTTTCTTCATCTGTAACAATATTTTCTCATTAAAATCAAACAAAAATAATACTCATATTCTAACCAAACATAAAAACAATTTTCTTATCATTATAGGAACATTGAACACACACAGGTTTTAATTGAGATCCTATGAGATCAACTAACACAGTCTTTTCTCTTATCAAAACCGCACCACACTAAGCACCTGTTTCTTCTAGAGTATGCCATTCTCTGAAGCATTCGGGGCACAGAGGAGGTTGTTGAGGGCATCCACCGCACATGTAATTGGTTTCATGTCGTAATTTATTTTTTGTGCAATTGCGACATTTCCGGAAAAGTGATTTCCTCTTATTCTCTGGAGGTACGGGAATTTTCACAGGCCAGTGGTCAGCTGATGACACAGGCGCAACAGGTGCCTGATTCGCCCCAACTGCAGGACGTTTTCGTCTATCATGTACTTTTCTGAAGGATACCAGATCTTTACCTTCTATTTCTGGTCTTATTTCCAGCAGAGTTCTGACAATATCATCGCGGAAATCCAGAAATCTTGCGTTTGGAACGCATCGTTTTTTGTAAATATGGAAAGAGTTCCAAAGCATCATGTCAAAGAGATGAAAAATAATTTTCTTGTACCATCTGACCGTACGTCGAGGACACGAGTAGTAAGAGATCATTTGATCACTGCGGTCAATTCCGGACATGTATTTATTATATTCGTCAATCTCTACAGGTTTCTTTCGATAAGCACCGTGTCTGTTTCTGCTTAGTATCAATCGTGGGTGATGCTTTGTTGTAATCATGCACACATTTCTCTTATCCTTCCAACAGCTCACGTAGATGCGACCATTTCTTTTCCAGATATGTTCATCTTTCTTCAATGTAGTTTTCAAAATGTCCGGATTGCCCTTTCGATTCTTTCGGAGTGTCCCAGTTGAATGTGTGCGATATTGCAAAAGTTTTTTTGACAAGTCTATACTGTTGTAAAAGTTGTCCATGTATAATTCATGGCCTTTCATTAAATAAGGCTGCATCAGTTTCAGTACTATACTGTTGACCTTTTTTGTGTCTACATTCCCATCATCATCAGTGTCGCGTCCGGTGTATACGATAAAATTCAATATATAGCCTTCTGCTGTGGTGAGTACGTAAAATTTTATTCCGTATTTGTGTCTCTTAGACTTCATGTAAACTCTAAACATTAGGCGACCTCGGAACATCAGCATAGATTCGTCTAATGACAGTTGCTTTTCTGGTTTGTAATTGGCCTGGAAAATAGTTTTTACTTGTTCTATAAAAAAGCGAATTTTTTCGTATTTTTGGGCTCCAATTTCGCCAACAGTGAAGCATCTGAGAATCTGTTCGAATCGCCTACTGGACATTACAGCTGGAAAAATTGGATGGTACCACAGTGGATCCTTAAGGCTGAAAGCTTTTCGGGCTGATGGCAACTTTAAATTACCTAGCAAGATGCAAAGACCTATAAAATCAGTCAACTCCTTTGCTGTCAGGTCATTAAAGACTTTCTGTCTCGCATTTCTCGTGTGAGGTCTGTTTAGAGAACACAAATGCTTGCCATATGCATTTATTTTATTGCAAATATCTTGCAACATGTCATCAGTCAGGAAGTGCTTAAAAATATCGATGGGCTTACTGGATTCAGTGACTTCGAACATCGGTCCGGTGTCGGAGTCGTTAAATGAAAAATCGGGAATTAGTGCTGTATCCGTAGACCAACTATTTTGTTCAGGTTCAGGCTGCTGTTGTTCTGTCTGTGATTGTATCAAAGCATTTTCTATCCGGGGAGTGGCATCAGCTGCTGCAGGAACTTCAGAATTTTGATTTGAAATTGAGAAGGTATTTATATCATCGAGACTTTCTAAAGGTATCAATGGTATGTCATCGCTCGGTTGCACCTGTTCGAATATCGTGGGGGATCAATGACGCCGTTCAAGTTGGTCGTCAGCTGGCATATTCGTAAAATCATCAATCAGGGCTCTTCGTGGAGACTGTGCCTTATTTTGCTGGCCAGATGTAGAAGGCGACGAGTATGTTGAAGGCAAATTAGCAGAAACCGTATTCGGAGACAGCTCGACCAAAGACTTTTGAGATTGCACCGCTTGAAAGAGACTTTTTTTAACAGATATAGAGGTAAATGGTTTAGGGGGATTCAAGCCTAGCACTCCAAATTCGTCCTCATCAATGCATGTGTTGGAACTATCAGTCTCATTTCCTGGCTCATAGTTACCATCTGAGGCATATTCTCCATCGATGTCCCCATAAGGGTCCTCTTGGGTATCTTCATCCGAAGACACTTCACAAAATAATTTTGATAAGTGAGCTTCGTCCTCCTCATAACTCTTCCTAGGTCTCAATCTTCGCGAAGACATCTACGACAAAAAAATAAAGCAATGAATTTGAATGTAGCAATAATTGAATACCTATCTAAACTACTAATTACCTCCCTATCAGGAATTTTATACACCAAACTTCTTTATTTTCACTGTAGATGTTCATACTAAAAATGTGATACATGACTTTACTTCGTAAGAGTTGGTATAAGCATAATAAAATGTTTACAAAAACAGCAGAAAAGTAACTTACGATTTTCGAACATGAAGAGCGGCAAATTTGGTGACGCGACCACGCGCTGGCGCACTTGCCGGAACACTGCCTAGGCGCATTAAGGACAAGACGACGTCGATAACCGTTGTGTGCGTGTGAGTGTACACTTTTTGCATTTGTGTGCGAGTCATTGACAGTGTGAAAAGCGACTCTCGTGGGACACATAGAACTTTGAAATGTTACCCTACAAAGCACAACAAGATGATCTTCATACAAACTCTAGGTAAAACAAGACTGCATAGACCGTTGTAGAAATAATTTGGTCAAAAGTGGGGACTGCATTCGACGTTGTGTATTTTTTCACCAAGTGTTGAGGACGTCGAATGCAGTCAGTGTCCATCAATGTGTTAACCATCTCCAGTAATTTTATTTTTTCTTCTATTAAAATAAGAGTTCGAAACGGCACACAAACCATGCACAATCCTCGTATTTTCACTAGAATAATGTGTATGTAATTATATGTAGGTATGCAATATCATACTGCCACCGTTAATTAAGCCTCACGTGATTAATGGACAACCCCTTATTACTGGTTCCCTAGCGTACACTAAAAAGAAAGGAGAAAACCCTGTGGACTCGTTTACTGCTCTATTTAATGCAAACTGAATCCGGTGCAGTTGCTCGTCCCAAGCTCTGGAGTTTTCTTCTACGTACGACGCTACGGCAGTCATGACAGTTTTATTGTAGCGTTCCACTAAATTAACTTGTGGGGTATACTTTGGCCCGTAGTGTACCCTAGGAATATTGTACCGTTTCAAAAGTTGCTTAAATTCTGATCCCGTAAATTGCACTCCATTGTCTGCAATCACGGTTTCAGGTACGCCATGCGCCAGAATAACCACGTTTTCAAAATGCTTTGCAACTAATGCGCTTGTTGCGCGGCGGAGCGGAACCAATAACGTAAATTTTGAGAAGCAGCATGTCACCACAAACAAAAACGTGTAACCTGACCGAGAACGTGGCAAAGGACCTACCAGATCAATTGATACTACCTGAAATGGTCTATGACATACTTTTGGCTGACCCATTAAACCTGGAGTTTGTTGTTGTGAGTGCTTATAAGCGGAACATACGTCACACGCTTTCACGAAATCAACTACATCCTTATGCATGCCAGGCCAAAAATATGTCAAAGATAGCCGGCGATGAGTTTTAAAAACACCGAGATGTGCGGCTGTAGACTCACAATAATTCTGTTTTAAAACCTTCATTCGTTCACTCTTCGGAACTACCTCTTTCCAGTCAAATTCACTAAGTAAGTTGTACTTACTTTTACAAAATCTCAGTAACTTTCCCTCCTTAATACAAAAATTCGGAAAATTTGCAGGGAAAGATTTGCAACCGTTCATAATTCTCTAGTACCATAAGTCTTTCTCAACGTTATCAGGTATCGAACTGTTCACGGCATTAATCTTCATTAACCTAGACAATGCATCAGGTACCACATTGTCGGTGCCTTTTCTGTGCTCAATTTCAAAGTCAAATTGAGACAGTCTACACCCCCAACGCGCTAACCTACCCGATGGATTCTTCAAGTTCATGAACCACTTTAATGACGCGTGATCCGTAACCACTTTAAAATGACGCGAGCCTAAGTACGCCTGAAACTTCTCAACGGAGAACAAAACGGCTAAAGCCTCCCTCTCGGTCGCGCTGTAATTTTGTTCCTGCTTGTTTAAAGAACGACTAACATACGCGATAGGGTGCTCGTGTCCATCGATAGTCTGACTAAGCATCCCGCCCAATCCATATGAAGAAGCGTCGCAGTGTACTACGAATGGCTGGTCGAAATTAGGCACTGCCAAAATTGGAGCCAACACTAACGCATTCTTCAATGAATTGAAGGCCACTTCCGCTTCTTCAGACCACCGAAAGGCAGGAACATGCTTCCCCTTAGCTGTGAGTTTATTTAATGGAGCGGCTATTGTCGAAAAGTTTCGAATAAATCGACGATACCATGAGCACGTACCTAAAAATATCTTCACCTCCCGAGAAGTGGTCGGAATGGGAAAATTCAAAATGGCGGCGACCTTTTCAGGGTCAGTACGCAACCCGAACTCGTCAACGACGTAACCTAGGTACTTAAGCGACTGCCTAAAGAACTTGGACTTCGGGAAATTTATTGTTAAATTCGCCATTTTAAATTTTTCCAAAACTCTATTCAAAAGCACTAAATGGGTCTGAAAATCTGAAGAACATATCACAATATCGTCAATGTAACAAAAGACTAAACCGGTTTCGATGCCACTCGTTATATTGTGATCGATCAGCATATCCATGAGGCGCTGCTGTCTAGCAGGTGCCCCGCACAACCCGAATGGCATGACCTTGAATTTATATAACCCGCGACCCGGTACAGAAAAACTAGTCTTATCTTGTGAATTCTTTGCTAACGGTATCTGCCAGAAAGAAGAGCTCAAGTCTATCGAAGTCAGGTATTTCGCTTCCTTTAAACTATCCAGTATTTGCGGAGTGTACGGAATGGAATACGAATCCCCTTTTGTGACCGCATTTAACTTCCTACAGTCTAGACAAAAGCGCCAGTCCCCATTTGACTTACGCACTAATAACGCTGGATTATTCCATGGACTTTGACAGGGCGTGACTACGTCCAATTGAAGCATTTTATCGAGCTCGGTACGAAATACGGCACGCTTTTCAGGTGAAAGCGGATACTGCTTCACTTTTATCGGCAATGCTTCCCCAGTCTCGATAACGTGCTCGATCAGACCAGTCCTGCCTAATCCTACCTCCTCAAACGATATATCCTTGAATTTACCTACTACAGAATCCGCGAGTTCTTTCTGGTTCGTAGTCAACTGTGCGTACGACTGTACAGTGTTTACTTGCTCTGTATTTATACAATTCGTAAAATTCGGCGTGACTATGTGGTCAATGTTGTCAAAAATCTCTGGCGCCAGTCGAAAAGACTTCCAAAAATCTACTCCCAGAATGACATCCAAAACGATCTCGGGTATAACACAAAATTTAATGACGTGCGTTACGTTATTAAATGTTATCGGAACAAAAATGTACCCTATCGTTTGGACCTTGACGCCAGTTGCCACCAGACAAGTTGTCGGTTGCGTTTGTTGTAAACCAAAACCGAATTTCACAAAATCTTCATGAGCATTGTTACCTAAAATCGAAACGGATGCTTCTGAATCCAATAATCCGTATATTTCAAAATCACTAACCTTGAATTTTAAATATGGCCGAATATCATCTTTGTTTGGTGCAAAAAGAACCGCAGCGATCGAATTATAATTTTCAAACTTTAATTCTGACTCGCTATTAAAATCACTGCGGTTCAAACCTAGTTTTTTGAACGAGAGTGTGCAACAGTCTCTTCTTTTTTTTCCTACAATTCGGACAGTTGGCAATCATGACATCTGTCATGCCGTAACCAAAACATCTTACTTGTCTCTTTGCTTTACAGAATTTGAAATTATGTCGTGTTTTACCGCATTTATAGCAAACGGGCTCCCGCACCTGCGTGAATGTATGTGGAACATTCGCTCGCTGTGGAACATGTGTATATTTTGAATCATGAACAAGCCCCTGTTTTGGAACAGTGAAAGAATTTAAGCGCTGCGCACAAGCAAAACATGACGTCGAATTATCCTCAGAACCCTTGGGAGCAGTGACTGAAACCGTGTTTACAGGCTTTGCCTTTCCTTTATACATTAACTTACTGCTAAGTATATTCGCCGAAGGCGGCTTAGAAGACGGTTCTGAAAACATTTCCGTTCGCTGTCGCGCTGCCTCAATCTTACGACAATTTTCCTTCAAGTCTGCAACAGTGGTGATATTAACCAAAGCTTATTGCTGCGTTAAGTAGGGCCGTATGTTATAATGCAAAATATCCAGCTTCGCTTCCTCAGTCAACGCTACCTTGCGACGCGCAAACAAACAAGACATGACTGCAAAATATATGTGAACAGGTTCGTCAATACCCTGTGTTCTTGCCTGAATCTCACTCAATAACCTGTAATCATAATCTACAGGGTCAAATTCTTCCAATAATATTGTTTTTAATTCGTTCCAGGTTGAAACCTCCTGTTTTATACCTCGAAACCAAAATAAAGCCTTGTCGACAAACAACTGTGCCGCAGAGTTGAACAACCTTCTATCTGATACACCAAAAGCCAATTTGAGTTCCTCTATACGCTCCAAGAATGATCTGACGTCTGTCGTACCATTGAATTTCACACCCCACTTCGACACACTCCTATCTCCAGAACATTCAACTTGATGATCACTGAATGTGGGCTGTAAACCTGAAGAAATCGACTGATAGTCATCACTCACTACCACGGATGCTGGTGAAGCCTCAATAATAGTCAAAAGTGCCTCTAACTTCGACAAAAGATCAGACTTAGTCTTGACATGGGCCGAGCCCACCATTGGCTGTACTCTTGACAAGCGATGAAATAAATGGTAGCCTAAAGCTTTTGATCAATTCAATGAATACCTATCCTGTGTCTTTGAGTACCTGTTCACAGTAGTATCTAAATCAATCAACTTCTCTGATATCTTAAGTTCTGAATCATTTGTAAAAATAGTGTCTAATATTGCTTCAGATGGACACTCAATACACAATTTTCTAAGTTGTTTTCTCAAACATTCGACTGTACTTGACGGTGTTTCTGACCTAATTGAAACTTCATAAACTAACTCTTCTTTTAAAAGTGAATGAAATTGTATGATTCTATCCATTTTTTACTAAATTATTTTACTATGTTCTGTATTGAAATTGATGGTTTACAAAATTGTTTAAGTTGTTACTTAATTTAAGGTATTTTAATAATGTTTTGTTTACTATCAAAAATTATAGAACCAATTTACAAATAAGAACTGTTCCTTATTCAACTTTCAAAACCTTAATAGTTTAAATTAATATAAAAGTTATTCAATCGCAATTTAGTGACTTTAATGCTTACAGTCACTGACAGTTTAACAAAATTCAGTCAATTTACACTTTAGTGTCCTTACCAAATGCAATAAAAGCACCCAATTACTATACTGTTTAAGCCAAAAGAAAGTAAATTTGTTACTTTAATTACCTATTAATTCTTAAGTTAAATATGTACTTAGGTTAAATTTTAATCATAGGGGAGACTGGGGACACTTGATCCCCATTTTGGTTTCTTGCTTATATTTTTTTCAAATTTAGTTCTATAAAAATAATACATACATGTTTATTACTACAGGCATGTTTATTACTGTGCCCCATTATTTGATTATTATATTTATGAGTGCTTCATATTTTTTGCATTTTCCCAAAACTTTCCAAAAGGAACAAGTGTCCCATATTCTGGGAGACTTGATCCCAGTAATGGGTAGACTTGATCATAGGGGATCAAGTCTCCCTAATGCAAACTTAAAATAAATTAAAACCCGGTTTGGTTATAAAAGTATCATTTGTTATATCAAAATTATGAATATAATTAGCTTTATATGTCTTATGTATTAATTTCAGTGACTGTTGAGTCTCAATCTCAATGTAAGTTCTACTTGTTCATAAATCTAATAAGTATTAACAGGTTTTATTGAAGTATTTTGTAATAACTCTATTCATATCACAAATTATTAACTCTTAAAATAGAGCTTCAAAAGTCTTAGCAGTGTCTATACGAACTGACCATCACCTAAAGGTTAGACTTACATTAGAAACATTTGAAAATCACTTTGGTACTTACATAACTTCTAATACTCAATCTTGTTAAATCACTATCATTAATCTCAAGGAAATTTAACAAACATAAATAACTTTGACAACTCGAAACTACTATTAACATCAGGTATTAATATCACATATTTGCATTGCAAGATCTAAGACTTATCTAATAACAAAAAGTTTTAATCTAAATTTAGAAACGTGTGCACTCTTTTTAGGCAACCTAACGTTGAATATTAAATTTTCTTAAAGATTTATTAAAATTAAATGAGATCACTCGTTTGCTGTTTGACTTGAACTCAGGTGGATTTATTTTTTTTACTATTTGGTATCTAGCCACTTCAGCAACATCGTCTTTTATAGGCCACTTGAATTTACGGTCGTCAATTTTTTTTGCAAATTTTATAAAGTAACCAGAATCTGTAACAGTCCAACATAACTATATACCAAATTTTTCATTGATATTAAATTGACAATAACCCAATCGTTAGTTTCTGGTGACATGTCATTTCCATGATCATCTTCAGATTCACAACTAGATGAAACATCATATTCGTCATCATTTTCATCTTCAGACATATCATAAGTGGAATCTGGTGATGGAGGCAATTCATTATCATCTTCCGATGAAGATTTTTCGTTCTGCGTAAACCCTTTAAAGTTCCGTTTAACTCTATTCACCTTTTTGTAGACTGGTTTATTTATCTCTTTGTTCTTTTTTTCTCTTCTTATTAATAGTTCCTCAACCAACTTTTCTTTTTCAGGTGTATCAGTCAAGATTTTTGTTGATCCTTTTTTACGACCTTTCTGGGTTACCTTTCGGCAGCCAGCTTTCGGGAATGGTTTTATTTCCTCAGGAGTCTTAAAACATTTCAAGATTTTTGAACAACCTGGTTGTGGACTTGATGCAGCAGCTCTCTTTGTAGGAGTTTTGTGTGTACTAGGTATCAGGATCTCATTTGGATTGACAGAGTTTGATGTAAATTGTTCTGGTATAATCGCATCTTGTGTGGTATTTTCAGGTTCTTTCGGGTTAATCTCAAAGTCTTGACGTGTGAGTGTTGCGTCAGATAGAATTGATGGTGAAGCTGATCGTTGTGGAGACAAAAGTGCACAGTTTTGTGATTGGTCATTCTCATCAGTGCGTTCTGGATTTGTTTCAGTAACTAAAAACCGGTCCGTTACATACGACGAGAGAAATTCATCATCGGTGAAAATGTCTTTATCGAAAGGATAAATCCCAGTTACTCGAAATCCACTCAGAATATTCTGAGGTGTAAAAGCTATTGGAAATGCTTTCCCAAGTAATTCCGATGTTTCATAAATCGTAATAGTTTTGCCAGGATTCTGGTCCATCCAATCGCTACAAGCAGTACCATAATAGGCTTTTAGTGGTCCAAACACTGTCCTGTCTAAAGGCTGGGTTTTATGAGACGTGTGGGGAGGTATTGTCAAAAGAATTATACCATTCTCTTTAGCGAAGTTTAATGACTCTATGCTTATATGACTGTCATGATTATCCATTATAATCAACATCGGACACTCAACTGAACATTTGGTGTATTTTTTAAAATGTAAAAATTTTATAAAATTCTCAGCAGTCATCCAGCCTGAACGAAATTCGCTCGCATTTGTACCTGCAGGTGCACCGTTCAACATACGATCTTGCCAGTTTTTGCGTGGAAAGATCATGAATGGAGGAATGTATCCTCCCATTGCATTTATAGCACAGCACGCAGTTACCAATTCACCACGTTCACTTGATGTCATCTTCCCTATTTGCTTTACACCTTTAGTAGCAACAATTTTCTTAGGTTTATGTACGGTACTCAGCCCCGTCTCGTCAATATTCCAGGTAGCTTCCAGTCCAAAATGATACTTAACCAATAGTTTTTGTAAATTTTCAAAGAAACAGCCAATGTTGTGTTTATTGAAGCTGGTCGATCTATTCAGGCTGGTCGCTTCAGGTACACGTAGTGAAAATTGTGTATTTCTCTTCATAAAGCCATGGAGCCAATCGTACGACGCAGTATTATTGGTCCATTTACATATTTTCTCAATTGGCTTTTGGTTTTGAATAGCCAACTGATATGCTAGCTGCCGAACACACAGAGAAGATAGCCCATGATGGAGTTTGCTAGCTTTTTCTAGGTACTTGGCTAAATGCAACTCTTCTTCTTTAGTGAAGACTTGGGACTGTCTATAATTAGGCTCGTATGTAATCTCATTTTCCTGGTCCTTTTGTTTTCTGGCATACCTTTTCAGTGTCATTATTGGAACGTTATACTCTTTGGCAGTACCTTTGATCGTATTTCCCTCCAATACCTTGTTCACAGCTTCTTTAAGAATTTGTGGGTCAACACGTATACGTGGTTTTGCATCTTCTTTTTTTTTATATGTTCTTCCCATTTTATAATTTATCTAAAACAAAAAAACTGACATATTGAATGTATGGGATACTTGATCCCAGGATCAAGTGTACCCCATCTTGCCGTGATCAAGTGTACCCGGGAGTGCTCTTTTAAAAAATGTATTTTTTTCATGTCAAGAGAAAACGTTAATCAAATAAAATACGTGTAAATGCAAGCTTTAATAAACTACTTTCAATGATTTTGACACATACTCAGGGAATTATTCATTCAGTTATTTAAAAAAAACAAATGAAAAACTTACCGAAACAAATGCTGACACAGGAAAATAAAAAGGGCTGCACTGCTCTGAAGTTGTCTATTTAAAGATGTCAAAATGACATTTTTGGTTCACCATAGACAACAAAGATTTATATTGCCAATATAAAAATAGAAAAAGCGTTTAGTTTTTGATTTGTCACTTGGTACTCTGTGTTTGTCACTGGGTGATCAAGTTTCCCAAGGAACAAGTGTCCCCAGTCTCCCTACTCAAACTGTTTACATCAAAATGTTTGTTAGGTACTCCTTTTCACAGTAGTTAAATTAATGTTTTATAAAACATTTCCCTTTACAGACAACAAAACAAGGAAATTTACACTCAAAATGTATGTCTGTATTTTTTTTTCATAGATTACAGAGCGTGAGTCACCCTGTAAAGGCTGTAACTGTCAAAGAATACTGAAAATATTGTGAAAATCTGTTCCGAGTTTTAGGTTAGGCTAAATTAATTTGAAATTGGCATGGAAAATGCTCGAAATTGTTAAAGTATTGTGGAGAACAAAGGTAAAATCTGGTTTCAACCTGACAGAATATGTCTTACACAATTTGAAAATTGATGGCATTCGATTTTTCTACCTAAAAATAAGCCAATTGATCTCTCAAAGCACTGAAATTACTGAAAATCCTTGGGCGCCACTGCGACAAAACTACTTCCTGCCTGTAATGAGGAAACAGTAGTCGACAGAACAGAAATGTTGACTGAAAATGTGGCCGGAGCCACCAAAAATCTGAAGATTGTCTGGAAGCTTTGAGCTATCAGGGCCTTAATATAAGGGGATGAAAGAAAACGGTTAGTATTAAGCACAATCTTTATTACCTAACGTTTATTTACATACAGTAGCAATAGTATAATTGTGAAACCTTAGTATCTAAACCCAGACAATTACTTAATTAAATTTTGAAGAGCTCAGAGCAGAGCGGGGTCTCTACAGAAAATGGTTCTTATATTGGTTCACAAGTTACACGGTCCAAAGTTGTTAGTCCCTACTTAAAATCAGATTGCCATCAATTTCAATAATTATATTTATATGTCTTTAATCCTAATTCCCTAATTTATAATTTAAATTGTTTCACCGACCTTGCCAAGAAGCACCTTCCTCTGAAGTGAATCCGGCAGCCAAAAATAGCAGCTGTTTATCTACAGCGAAAAGAGAACACTGCCCCAAACGAAATCTCCAAAGGTTCAATAAAAAGATTTATAATTAAATAAATAAACAAAATAAACAAATAAACCCTATCCATCTGAAAAGAAGAAAATTGCTTCTATTAGAAGGTTGCAAATGGCTTAAGCATGTGGCAGGCAATTATTAAATCAGGATAAATCTTACCGAAGACATACAGCAACTAAGGATTGTCTCAACGCTGCTAATCCCTCCTTTACCCTTTAGCATGGGTCTGATATTTCCTGAAAATAGCCACGAATATGAGAGATGACCTAACCTGAATTGTACAAGATTCCACACACAGCTTTCCATATAAGTATTTACTTACAGGGTCCCTGCTGCTACCAAATATGATTTAAATGGGCTGCTTCGACGCCATCTGAGCCAAGTCTGCTCACCATGGCGGACCAGACCTCGGTCAATCACCAGATGCTTCAAGCTAAAAATTTTGCCCAATTTATACAAGCAGCCATTCATGTCAATCTTCTGCTTGGGTGGCCACAATCCGAAAATTACTATCTCCCAAAACAATATTCCAAAATTTCCATATTGTGTGAATAACATTTACTTGTATTTTTTCATTACTAGATGTATTTAGTCTTTGTTTATTATGTTATTATTTTTCTATCTTTTAATAAAATAGATGATATTCATCAATACCTGAAGTTACTAACTTTCCCTGAAATGGGATAACTAGATTTCCTATGGCAACCCAAACAAAGTTGGCAACACAACCAATCTCAGGCGGCCTCTCATCAAAACAGACCTAAAGAAGAGATGTCAGCCTACAAAATTCTATGGTGCTACCAGAGTAAATCGAAACCTGAGCCGTTCAAGGCATTGGAGAAAACACACAACGTGACAACATGGCCATTAATACCAAAAAAGCAGGCCACCATTTGCTTTACAGTGCTTTTTGCACGAGCCACTTTCGTAGGGTTGATTGTTGTTTAGTTTCGGGATCGTACGCGTAGATCCAGGATTCGTCACCTGTGTAGATATTATAAACAGATTTTGAGTCGCCTCCGTTGAATGTTTTTAAGGTTTTCTTGCACCATTCGACGCGAGCATCTTTTTGATCCTGAGTTAAGTTGTGCGGGATCCAACGCGAACAATTTTTTTTTACAGACAAATGTTCATGTAATATCCTACGAATGCTCGTCATACATATGCCCAGGATACCTCTATCTCGCGATACGTAACATGGCGGTCTTGCATTATTAGTTTTCGCACAGCTTCAATATTTTGTAGCACAACCACTGATTTCGGGCGACCTTCTTTAACTTCGTCCGTGAGCTTACTGCGCCCGCGATTAAACTCACTAAACCAGTGATACACAGTCGTTTTTGATGGAGCTTCACCACCAAAAGTCGAAGTTAATTGATCTACGCACTGTTGTTGCGTTAAACCACGTCGAAAATCGTAATAAATCATAGCACGAATATTTTCACGAGTGAGTTCCATTTTTTTAGCGATATGACATTTTAAACCCAACAAAAAAAACACTAACGTATATAAGAGAAAAATATTAGCGGCCAGTATTTAAAAAAAGAACGAATTTGACCATGGAGGTCAGACATTGCGTTTAAAATCATTGGAATCCCAGATTCCGCATACATAAGTAGCAGCCTACGTATTGGCCATTTTAAAAGTTTTACGTATGCCGCGTGCACTCTGAATCACAATTCCGGTCATACTGATTCATCGGCAGACGTGTGGACACTGGACAGGAACAGGACATTGGCGCCGAATACCTTTGGTGTGTCGCAAAAACCGACAACCAACGGATTCGAGACAGATATATCTGCAGACGCTAAATACATACAGCAGATACGCAAATCACACCCTCTTCACGATGCATTGGAAGATGTCATCTGCAGATACATCCTACCTACTATTTTTATTTTTAATGCACTAACCCGTGCTAAGGAACAAATTTAAAAACCTATTTAGAGGCTACAGGATTGTTTCAGGTAAGATGCAAATCACAAAATCGTATATTATTTATTTATTATTTTATTTATTTTATTTTTACATTATTCTTACAACTTGTAGTTAAAAATACAGTAAGTAAAATGTTACAAAAAAGCTATTGGTTAATTTTGTGTTAAAGTTCATTGTTGTACTTCAATGTTAAAAATATTTATAATTTTGATTGATACTCAGCTAGACGAAGATACTATCGGATTAAGAAAAAATCTTTCATTACATATTTGAAGAGGTTAATAAACAGAGTTGTACACAGCTTCGACAAAGTTGTCCACTAATAGCTTGATTAACTCGTTTCGTTTCGTATTAAACAAGTCTACTTTATTGCTTATTGAATTAAATAATTTAAATTTATCTACCAACCTATTACTTATCTAGACCTAATTATTGACTCTATTTCCTTGCAGATTGAATGTGGAGACCTCAAAAATATGTCAGAAATAGTAGCAAAATTATCGAAACAATTGGCCCTCAAATTAGGAGAATTCATTAAACTTCCACCGAGGGCAGAGTTGAGTGCAAATAAAAGACAATTTTTAGAAATTGCACGGTTCCCAGGGGTAGTTGGGTGCATAGACTGCACTCATGTACTAGGGTTGGGTCGTCGCCGTATTTTTTGTCAACGAAGCTAGACCGTCCGTTACCGTCCATCGACTAGTCGATCAAATAGTTGAATTCGTCGACTAGTCAATGCGATAACGGAAGGCGTTCAATTCAATCGACTAAGCGAGGTGTTTAGTCTACGGGCGCGACGCGACGACGGTGTCTTAGTTAGTCTATTTTTATCCACTATTTGACAGTTGAATGAACTGCAAAGTTATTTACAAAATGTACAATCAATCAAATTAAACTTCCTTTCATACTTTTTCCAGGCTTAGGACTGGCAGAATACGATTTCAGGCGTATTTAGTAGATCAACTTTATGTACATCTTAATTTTTACATTTTAATTTTTACATTTTAATTTTTACATTTTAATTTTTACATTTTATTTACATATTTTTATTGACTTTTAATGCATTTATTTTTTAGTTTTTTTTTTGTTTTTTTATATTATTGTTTTAATCACTTTAAAACCCTTTATATCTCTCTTCAGGTGTGTTTACGTTCAGGAACATAAGTTGCTCAACTTTGCTTGTCGTTAGTCTGGTTCGCCTTTCGTTAATTATAAGACCTGTTTTAGAAAACATTCGTTCGCAAGGAACGGATGTTGCACCATTCAAGAGGGCACGTCAAATTTCCCTCCTGGTCCTTTCTTGGAAGTTCATCAGAAAGGTACATGTCTAACTCTGGTATTGCTTTTGAAAGAGGTGTACCTTGCGTGGTACTAGATGCTACCATTTTGTCCAAAATGTTCCAAGGGCTGAGGTCGTCATGGTTGTTGCTATTTTCAGTGACTGCGGAAGCAATTACTGGTACTGTGGTGGGTTCTTTTTCAGCAATCAAGGCGGCTACTAATTTTCTGACCTTTTCTTTGGTTCTCGTTGCCTCGGATTGGCCCGAAAATTCTTGCATTTTAAAACGAGGATCCATAAAAGTACACAATGCGAATGTGCCACTCGTTACGATAAGTCGAAATCGTTCTTCTAATCCCGATTTTAGTAAAAGTACCGTATTGTGCTTGTCTGGTAATAGATCATCCCGATTAATGAGCCTTTGACAAGCTTCTTTTAGGCATCGCGTCACTATTATTACCGTACTTCCGGTAATAAACAGGGTGTCCGGTGGCAGAATTAGGATTTTAAATTGAAATAAACAAAAAACAGCTAGGAATATTCATATAATAAAAGAAGTTATAAGCAAAGGATAAATGCAGATTGCACTTTTTAAAAATTAAATCATCTAAATGTTGACCATCACGTCTTACACACTCCTGAAACCTTTCAACTGTGTTACGCGCGACGCGCTGGAGAACAGCTAGTGGAATGGCGTTCACTTCGCGTACAACATTTTCTATCAATTGAGAAATAGTGGCAGGATTTGTTTCGTACAC
The DNA here is from genome assembly GCA_934045075.1 of Yponomeuta sedellus. Classification (NCBI taxonomy): domain Eukaryota; kingdom Metazoa; phylum Arthropoda; class Insecta; order Lepidoptera; family Yponomeutidae; genus Yponomeuta; species Yponomeuta sedellus. Next base: position 3,197,187 of record OW203736.1, on the reverse strand, counting down.
TTTGCTCTTGAGGTAACCCCACAGAAAAAAGTCAAGGGGAGTCAGATCTGGTGATCTTGGGGGCCACGAGATGTCTCCGAAGCGGCTGATCAATTTGTTCGGGAAAAAATCACGCAATAGTGCCGTGGTGGCTCTAGCAGTATGAGAAGTATCACCATCTTGCTGAAATCATGTGTGTGAAGTAAAGACATTATGTGCTTGAAGATGTGGAATAAAATAGGCAGTGATCTTGCGTCTGTATGATGCGCCATCCACCGTAACACTTTGTCCTCTAGAATTTTCAAAAAAATAGGGACCAACTATTCCTGTTGCTGATAATGCACACAAAACTGTAACCCTAGGGCTACGAGTATGAAGCTGCTGCTTATGTTTCCATCGTGGATTGTTTCCTTTGACTGCCCCATATCGACAATTTTGCTTATTGACGGCCCCGTTTAGATAAAAATGGTCTTCATCACTAAAAATATCGTGTTTACAGTACGAAATCTCTGTAACATTGTTTCACAAAAGTTTTTGCGTAATGGATAATCATTGGGTTTGAGAGCTTGCACAATTTGAATCTTGAAGGGATGGAATTTAAGATCAATCTTCAATATTTTATGAACAGTTGATTTCGGTAGTCCTAGCGCCGCCGCCCTTTTGCGCACAGACTGACGTGAATTCCGTAGCAAACTGTTAGCGACAAGGGCAATGCTCTCATCAGTTCTTGACGAGCGGCTCGGGCCCGGCCGCGTATTTCTTGCTGCCGAAGATGTTTCGCGGAACCTCCGCACCCATGGAATAAATTTTCACTAGGTCCTCCACTCAAACGTTGAATATTGTACCGCAAACAAAATCATCGACGAGCAACTACGCAGGATTCATTGGCTTTGAAGAACTCTTCAATGCATACGCACACGTCGGGACGGGTTAAGGGGCTCGGTGTGAGATTGTCTAAGGCCGGGTCCCTCGGCGAGTGCTCGGCCACCGCGTCCTCCGTGCTGGACCTGGAGGCGTGCGAGTAGGCCGTGCTCCGGTAGGCCAGCAGCAGCAGCACCAGGCCGATCAAGAGCCCCGCGCCTGCGACGACGCCGGTCACGCCCACCACCAGCGAGTACGTTTCCTCTTGCGTCGACGGCGTCTCGTTGTAAGACGTGCTCACCTCGTCGGCGGCGAGGGGCGCGCCGCAATGGTCGCTGGCGCCGCTGAGGCACAGCTGTACGCGCAGCTGACGTGGGGCGGGCTTCTCTCCACGGAGAATTTCATCTTCGTTCTGTAAATCAGGTAGGTTCAGCATAAAATAATGCGTTGTTGATTTGTCCGGAGCCAACACGAGCGGAAGCGGCTTCAGCGGGCGCTAAGCCGCGCCGCGGGCGCCCAGCTCTGGCACGGCGACTAACCCCCGACAAGTCGGGGTTAGCAACACCCACTCGGGCGTCGGCAGGTTTGCCGCTAAGTCACCTTTTGTGTTAAGTAATATGCAATATGCAATATGATTTGATGATATACCTAACACTAGGACACGGAGACATTGCTGTATCGCTCGTTTGTGCGAAGTTCAAAGTCGCATCTCTTAAGGTTATTTCGTTGCTGTGTGCCGCACTTCTTTTATCAACATTGATAAAACGAGTTTTTGATCTCTACTCTTCCCGATACGCCATTAAGGTTATCATAGCATTTTCGGATTCCACTGTAACTTTGAGTTGGATTCACTCATCGCCACATCGCTGGCATACTTATGTGGCCAATCGCATCGCCAAGATTCAAGAGAATCTTTCGCCTGAACACTTTTTTCATGTCAAAGGATCAGAGAATCCTAGTGACTGTCTGTCCCGCGGGCTGACTCCTGCTCAGCCCGTCCATCATGCATTGTAGTTGAATGGACCGACGTGGCTTAAATTACCCCGCAGCGAATGGCCTATGAAACCATTCGTCACAGGTGACTCGCACGAGCTTCCAGAACTGAAGCCTGTGGCTCTACCTGCTCTATAGTCGGAACTGTCTCCAACAAGTTCTCATGCAGGAGATATTCTGTACAACCTCTTTAATAGGTTTTCCTCGTGGGAAAAATACTTGAAGACTGTTTGTTTTTTCTTCAAGTTTTTAAAGCGGCTTCCTAAAGGCCTAGCCGCATCTAACTTGGAGTTCGCTGAATCAGCTGTGTGGCGATCTGTTCAACAAACCCATTTCGAATCCGATTTAGATCGATTGTCTCGCAACAAGTTATGTTTTAAACCATTACAGAAACTGAGCCCGTTTCTGCATAATGGACTTATTCGCGTCGGTGGTCGCCTAGCCAATTCAGAATTGGACTACGACTCGCGTCATCAAATTCTACTTCCTCGACAGGATCACGTAGCGGAGCTCTTGGTTTCCCATTACCACATTACAAATTTTCATTCGGGTCCAAATTTGCTTTTGTCTCTCTTGAGAAATCGCTATTGGATTCTTTTCGCACGGCGTATTTTTCGTCATATTCGTCGTTGCAAAGTTAAAATATTTTATGTGACATTTTGAAGTTTCCGAGAAAACCGATAAAAACTGTCTACTGAAATTTTTTTTTAGCAGACTTCTAATTTTTTATGTAGATATATGTGGCATCTACTAATGGATATTTGTGGATTTAATCAATATTTTAAAAAATATTTAAAAGGCCCGAAAAGTATTATTTTAACGATTCCGCTGCACGTGAGATATTTAAGCTGCATAATTTTGTTACATAAGAGATATTTTGCATTTTACTGCGTTTTCTTCTTGCAAACAAGTTATTTTTACCATGCACATATTTCAATAAATTGAAAATGGACTTACATGGGCGGTTTCGCCAAAGTATGACAGTGGTGCAAAATATGTATATTAATATTAACTTCGTAAAAAAGTATTTTTTTTGCAAAATATCGATTCGCTATAATGTTTTTCATTAAATAAAGCCAACATTTGGACAAGATTAGCTTAATTATCTTAATTAATTGAGTTTTTAAGCGGCTTGTAGTTGAATAAAGTTCCATTCCGCAACCAAGAACTTGTGGTGCTACAACCAAATAAAAACAACTTGTAACATTTGTTACTTACGTTTATTCTCTTCTTCTTAGTATTTTAATACGAAAAAACATACAATCTTAAATAATAACATTTATTCACATAAACGAATTCAGCCTTTAGTTCCATTTCGTTACTATTTGGTATCATGTTATGGGATTTATATCCCGGTCAGTCACGAATCCTTCGCTTAATAATAAGTAATTTTAAGATATTCAACAAAAACTAAATAAACATAAAAATCTAACAAAAAAACTAGTCTCCGTAGAATAAAAATAATTAAATAACCAAATAATAAGTAGTCATCTAAAATAGGACAGTAACCGAAGAGAAAGCTGTAATCACGTAATGGATTTGTAAGGGATAGTTCACATGTTGAAAAAAAGTCAGTAGACAGTCAACCAACACTCAGACTAGCAGTGTACAGTAATACTGTCTAGTATTAAATAAGTAGGTTAAGAGAGGCTAGTTAATTTTAATTTTTACCCATCACTAGGGTAATGCTTCTTAATTATTTTTTTATTTTCTTTTTTGCATTATATTTCCAGATATTTTTAAAGAAATTAATCAGTCACCAAAGCATTTGGTGCAAATGTAATCAAACATATTTTGGCCTTCAGTGCAAGCAATGCAGAATCTATTTTTACAGGCCATACACTGTACCATACTATTTGAATAGATCGGGAAATTTCAAATTTCAAGACTCAACAAAAAAAAATCTTTTTTTGGCGGTATTGTGAGCTCGGGCCATCGGAAAAGAAATGTATGATGTTAATTTGTGGAGATTTGTCTTTTATCAACTTCAGTATTGGCTTCAGGTGTGCCCAAATTCCTGAAGGGTCATGACATTTGCTGACTGAAATAAAATACATGTAAGTCAGTGCAGCTTTTACAGAAGTAAAACCTGCACTGACTTACATGTATCACAAGTCCCATACATGCATTTGTTCGAGTTCAACTCACATGTTAGCTTCGTTAACACGTCAGTCATATTTATCACATCAGCAGGTACCACGCCAATTTTCTTCAAAGCCGCTAATAGCAGGTCCATATTGCTGTGCTTAATGCACATACAAGTGTCCCTTTTCTGTACGCTAGGTGACAAGACGTAAAAGGGCTTATATTTAAAAAAAGTTGTAAAATTGTATTTTCCATTTTCTTTTTTGTAGATTTTAAAAAGATTTGCCAATGTGTCTGTCAAATATCGAAATTGTTGTTTATTCTTTTTTACTGTTTTGGTTTCTCGTTTCCCGGCCGTGCTACGGCTAATGTCGTCTCGTAAATAAAAACGTCCAATTTCGTCTTCTATCTTCTTTTTGGAACAGTTTTACTTGATCTGACTGGCCCACGAAGTCCCAATATTTTCGAAATATAAGTTACTGACTTGGACTTTTTCACTTCTTCGTTTGAAGCCAGCTTCTTTAATGTGTGTTTCTCCTTGATTGTATTACATGTTTTAAACGTGTTACGCAAAGAATTTTTCAAGATCTCTTCTCGCGCTTTCATCTTTAAAATTGTGCTTTCCAACTCTTCAATTTTTTTGGAACTTTGTTTCTTCAAACGGTAGCATTGTTTCCTCGAGCATTCCAGTGCTCTTTTTAAGGTATTAATTTGTTTCAGTGCTGCATTATGCTTACGTTTTATTGCATTGAGCCTCATTTGTTGTCCTTTAAAAATTTGCTTCATGTCCTTTGTCGACTGTGGATTTATTTTAGACGAGGATGCCTGTGTCTCTTCTAAAGCTTGCTTTTTTTTTGCTAGTTGTTTCCTTTTCTGTTCTCTCCACAATGCTCGTTTTTGTTTAACCTCTTGCTCGGACAGCTCAGATATTTTTTTACTCTTTGATTTTATTCTTTTTAAATCCTTTTTCTTATACTCTTCATACTTCTCTGGGTTTTTTTTTAAACTTTTCTCTGTACCTCTTCATTTTTTCCGCTGGCGTAAGAGCCATCTGTTACAGTAAAAAAAAAATTAACATATTTTTGTGTTTACATTCTTTTTGTTGCACTAACCCGTGCTAAGGACAATTTAAAACCTATTTAGAGGCTAAAAATTTCACCCATGCCGGGACTTGAACCCTCTGGCGACCTCTGGCTCACCGTGCCAGCGTTCTCCCGACTGAGCTAATGGGCAAGTACAAGCATCAGTGAAATTTCGAACCTCTTTACAGGTCGCAGGTTCAAGTCCCGGCGTGGGTGAAATTTTTAGCCCCTGAATAGTTTTTATATTTTTGTGTTTTGAACTCATATTCATATCACGGTAATATTATCAAGTAATATTATCAATTTAAAATGGTCTATAAGTCTAACACTCACCAAAGACCATTTTTGCAACGTAATTAAATGAACTTATTTTTAAATTTTCTAACTTTATGATGTACACTCACGTTTAGTCAACAGCATTTGAGCCCGTCGAGCGCCGCAAAAGATTTTTAGTCCCTTATGTAATCTAATGGTACTGTAACAAGGTAAACCAAGCTATATGTTTCCATTCCGTGACCGTTTTCATTCCGCTTCTACGGAACCGTCGAGTAGGTTTCGGAACGGAGGTAACGGATTCCGCGACTGTAATAGCTCAATAAAGATTTAGCAATAAATATAATTGGATATACTGATTTGGCTTACAAACTGATTTCAATATTAGTGCTGTGTTATTTTTAAACAATCATAATAGAAAAACAATTGTAACTTACCATGAATTTCAGTTTCGGAATATGGAAATTTCAAAGCAGAGTCTCCCATGTACACTTTACTACACTTCTCCACGCCGCAACTAAATGACTGAATGTCAGTTGCGGTGTGTTTTTTGTAAATTATGTGTTGCCAGATTTTAAATTAAAACCCATTTGGTAGTTTTACTCTTTGTCTTACTTCGAAAATCTTGGTTTCGGAATGGAATTTTCCACTAAGTCCTATTTTCAGAATAATATAAATAAAATTTTTTTAATTTATTTAATCAAGAATACAGTAAAATAGATATATTTCATAGTAAAATAAAAATCTTCGGATTACATTGAGACAAAAAAGTTCATAGCCTATTATGAGTTTTTTTCAAGAAAACCGGATTTATTTGCTACAGTTTGGGCATGGGACATCAGAATAATTGCAGTTATTTTTACTTTTATTTGCTCTAGTTACTTTATTTATTATTTGTCTTAAGGTTTTAAAGTTAACAGTTAAAACATTTTATAAAAATAACTGTTATAATCAAATAATGTCAACTTTTTCTAAGATCAATGATTCCAGCCAAAAACGAACTATGTAAAGTTATGGGACATAGCAAAAAGTCAAGGTGAAAACTTTGACGAAATTGCCCACATAGGAGTTTTAGTAAGGAAATAAAATAAAAATAATACCATAGTAAGATTATAATTAAAGAAATTTTGAAAAACGTGGTAAGTATTAACAAATACACCAGCACAAAATATTATGTACCAGGATTAAATGAAATTGAATCATAAATGGATGATAAACCTTATCCATGAGCGCTTTTAGCTCATGTAAATGCTTGAATTTGCTTTTAGTGATTTTTGGTGCCTGTGAATATAAATTTTCTGGAATCGTGACCCTGATCCTAGTAGGTCTTCGCTGTGATAAGGGAGTCCATTCATCATTATGTCGCAGTTTATAAAGCACCGACCCATCTGGCAAATATTTAAGTCCTCTTATATGTACCACGACTGGATCTCCCTTTTTTTGCCGGGACGTAAAGACTTGAAGTTTGTTTCGAGATCTTCGTAATTAAGGAAGAACTCATAATGGACTGATTTAACATCATACGGGTGTTTTGGTCGAGCTTGCTTCATTCGATACACTTAATCACTAGGCGCATAGATGGGAGGTTTGATATACTGTTCAATAGTTGAATGGACACTGTCTACTTCCATCATCGTATGGCCTTTTTCTAAATACAACTGCTCAATTACAATGTTTGTATTTTAAGAATGGTCATTTAATGCACTAAAAAGAATACGGTTACGGTTTTGATGTCCATATCCATCAGAAATCACAATGACTCTTTCAGTTTCAGGTGGTAGTTTAAGGTAATCTACTAAACACGTAGTGAATTCGTTAGCGGTCACACCACCATCAGCTTCGTGCTAAAAGTAAATCGTTACTTTTTTGGTTCTGGCATCATAAACAGTAAAATTATGGCACTGTAACTTTAGTTTATAATATAAAGCACTAGCTAACAGCTTAGGTGCAAGTAAAACACTTTGCACATCTACCGTTATCACCACCGTCTTAGCATTTGCTAGACCTATGGCATCTTTCATTGCTTGGCGAGCTTAATTTTTTTTAAGAATGTGATTGTCGTACTCAGTTTGTGAAATATTTCTCGTCTTTAAAGCTACAGCAAGTGTCACATTCTTCTTTACACATCCGTCTTTACGAGGATGGTGAATGAAAATATTTTCCTGCTTCAACACTTTCACAAAAGTTGGTCTGCTTACTGCTTGGTAGTTGTTATCCGTACACCATTCTACATAGACCTCGTGCATGTGCTTTTCCGAGCGAAATGTCGACTCGACGTACAGCTTGTTAGTACTCGCGCGACAATAATGGCTTGGCACTTTTGGTAGCAAACTAAGCCATGTTTTGACATCCTCTTGTTGACGTTTGTACTTTAACACTACAGTACACGCGCCTCTTTTTTTTACTTAAGTACACGCGTGGCCTACTACAGTAGGCCATTTTAAAACGTCAATATATTGTATATTATTAACTATCTGATTTAAACAACAAATAGAATGGAAAAGGTATTTATTTTAGTTAATTGTACAACCTTACATTTTAGATAAAATTATCAAAAATACTCAAAAATTAACAATTGTGTTAATGTCTAAGAAAAAGTAACAAAAATGGCACATTTGAGATCAACATGTTTTTTTCTAACTTAAAACTTAACTTAGTTACTAATTTCTTTGTTTTCGTAGCAATCAAGACACATATATTACCGAAATCTATTGATTGCCATTGTGGCATATACATTCTCCAAACCAGTACCCTGAGAGTTATTCCAAAAATCTTTTATGTTACGCCGTCCATTTCGCGACACTCCCATGACGTATAATATGCCCAGAAATGCTCGTATTTCTATTACATCAGTGGGTTTCGCATCCCTGTTTCTTTGGTAATCGTCTTTTATTTTATCTATGTATAGACTGCACCGCGCCTTCTGATTGCTACTTCCGAGAGTGGGACGTCTTCTGAACCTGATGTATCGTCTGATTCGCTCAATCTGTCCTCTTCATTTTCACGGAGTTCGGACTCGCAGACTAGAGCCTGCAAGTCTGGCTCTGGCTGAACTTCATCATCTTCACTCTCAACCACTTCTTCATCATCAGTATCTAGCTCTCGCAGCCAACGTTCCACTTGTAAATCATCCATGACCTAAATCTGTAAAAAAAAATAAAATAAGAATTAAAATATATTTTACAATTTGTAACTATCATAATAATTTGATATACATATATATATATATATATATATATATATATATATATATATATATATATATATATATATATATATATATATAACATTGTTATAGCGTTATAAATCTATAATAGATAAAAAAAATTACATACCTGAATTTGGTACACCAATACACGCGCGGACTACCTTAGTAGGCCCGTGCTTTTGGCGCCAAATTGCTTGTGCGTGCAAACGCGCTGGGGTCGCGCGGGGTACTGAGGTGGTGACAAATATACCAGACGAGGATTACCTGAAATCACTAGTTTCTAGCACGCTTACCTTAAAAGTTATTACAAAAAAGTTACCCTGGTCTATTACAGTAGGCCGCGCGTGTACTCTAGTGTTAATTAATTAATTAATTCAATTCGTTTAATGACAACTAAAGGCCCAATTTTTTTACAGTGTTTAAATTAAATTTAACAAGGTTTGCTAATTATGAAATAGATTGTAGGTTATAGCTCTTATATTATAGATATTATAGGTTAAAAATAAAGTAAATGGAGTCTTACTTGGAAGCATACCCAAATCTATGTCACTGGCCGAAAAACATGTATTTTTACCCAATGACGCAGAAACGGGTTGCCATATTTTTCAGTTAGCGTCCTCAGAATGCTGTTATTACTGGCCCGGTTTCTGTGCATCAGCGAAGCTGACCGTTTGCGGATGACGGCATAGAAGTCCTCCACGTGTGCTTCCGCAAACATCTTGGATGCACTACAGTGTCGAGGCAGTCCCAACAGCATCCTGAGTGCATTAATATATTGCACTCGCAGGGCGTTGTAGGCCCCCTGCGAATAGTTCACCCCCAGGCTGCAGGTGTAAAAAGATTGGCAGTAAGCTTTAATCAAAGTTAGTTTTACTTCTTTTGAGCACCTAGCAAACCTGCGGGCGATCATGTTACAACGGACCGACAACGCCCTGCGCTCACGCTCTATGTCAAGATCGTCTCGGAGCTCCTCGGTCACGATATGTCCAAGGTATTTAAATTGAGACACCCTTTTTAAAGGGACTCCGTTAACATTAACTAACGGTACTCTTACGACCTGCTTTAAAAATAATTAATTCGCATTTTTTTGCGTTATACATAATTCCGTGAGTTGAAGCGTAATTTCCACTCACTTTTATCATTTTTCTGAGTGCGTTGATCGAAGGGCTCAGCAGCACCATATCATCGGCATAACTGATATTGTTTTTTGCAATACCGTCCACATAGCACTCAGCATGCATGCTGCTGAGCTCCACGATCAGATCGTTCATATATAGGTTAAAGAGGATTGGAGAGCTGAGACCTCCCTGTCGCACTCCACACTCCAACCCATATGATTCCGATAACGACTCCTGCCACTTAACTTGACTAGTTTGCTTAGCGTACCAATATTGCAACAAAGCCACCACTCCGTGATCCACCCCATTATCCAACAGCTTCCTCCACAATACATCATAAGACACTAGGTCAAAGGCCTTAGAGAGGTCCAGGAAACAAGCATAGACAGGCGTATTCCTACTAGCATAGTACTTGACGGTTTGCTTCAGACTGTAAATCGCACTTTCAGTAGATAATCCCGGCCTAAATCCAAATTGAGCAGGATGAAGCTGAAGGGTCTCCTTCAGACATCTATTGACCGCATACGAAAGGGATTTAGTAGCAAAAGCGGGAAATGATAATAAAAAGCTCTGGACAGCCATAAAAGACATTACAGGAACTACAAAACAAAGATCAGTACCTAAAGAACTCCTTAATTTAAAAACCTCTCCAAAGCAATCACTTAATGAAGTAAACGAGTTTCTAGTTAACATGGGAAAGAACCTTGCTGAAAAAATCAAACTTCACAAAGACGACACAACTTCAATATCAAAAACCAGGACAAATACCAATATGGACTCATTTGTTCTTCTGGATACAGATGAAAGCGAAGTAGAAACCACAATTTTAAATTTAAAGACTGATTGTGCTACGGGATATAACGAAATTCCCTCGAAGCTTTTAAAACAATATAATAAATTCTTAATACCACCACTAACATATAATGGGTGATTCATTTGGAGTTACTTTTTCCAATCCTAAAAAAAATGTGAATAAAACAAATTTATCGGGTAATCTTTATTATAATACAAAAGAATCGTTCCTTACATTTACTTTTTAAAGATTATTTCTTTCAAATGTTGTCCGTAACTGCGATTAAGGTGGTCCATTCTGAAGTTCCTGTTTTCGATGACCCGACCGAGCATTTCCAGTGGTATTTGGCGAATAACGCGAGTAATGTCGGCTTCCAGTTGATCAATCGTACGCGGCTTATCCATATAAACTTTGGACTTTACATAACCCCACAGAAAAAAGTCTAAGGGTGTGATATCACAGGATCTAGGCGGCCAACTGACTGGTCCGAAACGCGAAAATAACTGTTCACCAAATTTTTCTCGCAACAAAGCCATGGTTTCACGTGCTGTGTGGCAAGTGGCGCCGTCTTGTTGGTACCAAAAGTTCTGAAGATCACGGGCTTCAATTTCAGGAAACAAATAGTCCGTTATCATGGTACGATAACGGTCACCATTTACAGTGAAATGAAATGAAATGAAATGAAATGAAATGAAATGAAATGAAATGAAATGAAATGAAATGAAATGAAATGAAATGAAATGAAATGAAATGAAATGAAATGAAATGAAATGAAATGAAAAGGTTTTATTCAAAGTAGCGCAGATACTGCGGCTTAATGAACGTTACAAGTTAAACTAGGTGTCCATTTCAAAATCTGGATCATTTTGGAGAAAAAATGGACAAAAAAACTCCAAACTTAGTCTTTTCAAATTCCTTAATTAACAGAATTTACACAGATACTACAAAACTCGTGAATTTTACATGCTTGAATTCCAGACATCATTGTCATCTAAATAATCCTTAATATTATAGTAGCTCTTTTGGCACAAAGTGTACTTTACACATTTTTTGAACCGCGCTTCAGTCAAACTTAATATATCTTCAGGGATTTTATTGTAGAAGCGTATACAATGCCCCATGAAGGATGTATTAACTTTTGCCAGCCTAAATCTTGGGATCAAAAGTTTATGTTTATTTCTAGTATTTACATTATGTTGGCTACCTGCAGTTTTAAAGTTGCTAATATTTTTCCTGACATACATAATATTTTCATAGATATACTGACTGGCAACTGTCAGGATGTTTGTTTCTTTAAAGAATTCTCTTAACGAGTCTCTACTGCCTAGCTTATAGATGAATCTGATCGCTCTTTTCTGCAAGACGAAGATGGTCTCAATGTCCGCTGCCCGTCCCCACAGTAGTATGCCGTAGGACATGATACTATGGAAGTAACTAAAATAAACGAGCCTGGCAGTTGCGACGTCAGTTAGTTCCCTAATTCTTTTAACAGCATATGCTGCAGAGCTAAGCCTATTTGCCAATTTTTCTATATGAGGACCCCATTGAAGCTTTGCATCAATTGTGATACCTAAAAATACAGTTTCTTCGACAAGGTCTAGTTTGTCCCTTCCCAATATAACTTTGCTGTCAACTACTTTGACATTTGGTAGAGTGAACTTTATACATTTTGTCTTTTTTGAATTTAACAATAAGTTATTAGACGTAAACCAGTTTAGTACCTGAGAGAGAGCAGCATTAGTATTGTCAAGGTCATCTTCTTGTCTCTTAATTTTGAAAATAAGTGACGTGTCATCTGCAAATAGTACTATCTCTGACATATTTTGAACCATGAACGGCAAATCATTTACATATACGAGGAAGAGGAACGGCCCCAAAATCGATCCCTGTGGTACTCCTATCCTGACCTCTGACCCTGAAGATTTAGTTCTATTTATATCAGCTCTTTGAATTCTTCCTTCTAAATATGATGTCATAAGTTTTAGGCTATTCCCGTTTATACCATAGTGCTTTAATTTTAAAAGAAGTGTTTTATGGTCAACGCAATCAAATGCTTTTGACAAGTCACAGAATACGCCTATAGCATCCTTGCGATCTTCCCATGCACTAAATATATGTTTAACTAACATGACGCCGGTGTCCGTTGTAGAGCGCCCTTGCGTAAAGCCGAATTGCTGACCATGGAGAAGTTGATAGTCATTGAAGTGTGTAAGCAGTTGACCTAGAACTATCTTCTCGAATATTTTACTCAAAACGGGTAGAACCGAGACTGGTCTGAAATTTGAAGGATCTTGCTTATCACCACTTTTAAATAAAGGAACGAGCCTACTATATTTCATTAGATCTGGGAATATACCCTCATCTAGACATTTGTTAAAGATTCTGGCTAAATAGGGTGCTAGGGTGTCGATTACTGAGCTAACTACTGTTACTGACATACCCCACAAATCTTCAGTTTTTTTAAGCTTTAGCTCTTTAAACGATTTAATCACGGTATGAGCTTCAATATAATCAAACGAAAAATCGTGATCGCATAGGGGGACATTGTCTTTCAAAATAGTTTCTGCAAGAGCTGGAGAAGAGTCTAAAGGAGCTGTCGTTATAATTGGAACATTTGTAAAGAACTGTTCAAAAGCCGCAGCAATGTCTTCATTTGAGGTTATTAATTTATTATTTATTTTAAGTGCAAATTCGCGATCTCCCAATTTGGATTTACCAGTTTCCTTATTTATAATAGCCCAAATTGTTTTAGATTTATTAGAAGATTGAAGGATTTTTGATTTTATATACTCGCATTTTGCTTTGTGGCAGACGGCCTTAAATAATTTTGAATATAGTTTTACATACTGTATAAAACTGGGGTTGTATGTATATGTTTTTTTCTCATACAGTGAATAAAGTGTGTCCCTACTTTTTCGGATGCCGGCAGTGGCCCATTCACTAAATTGTAATTTATTTTGTTTGCAGGATATCTGTTTTAATTTAAAAACTTTTTCAAAACTATCTGAAACAGCCTTGAAGAAATCTCGATAGAGAACATTAGCATCTTGAGTTTTATTTTTTTGAATAGGTAATCTTTTTTTTAAGTCAAGTTTAAACAATTCTAGTTTTTTATTTGTTATCACCCTGCAGAGTACATCTTGCTCTATTTTTTTTAAATCTGCTTTAAAATGTACAATTTGACCACTGTGGTCTGATTTAAGACAATTCACTGTAGAATAATGGGAAAATTCACAGTCACAGTATACGTTGTCAAGGCAGGTGGCGGTGGTTTCGGTAATCCTGGTGGGCTCTAAGAAAATATTCATCAAATTAAAAGACTTAAAAATAAGTTTTAATTTAGCACTCGAAGGGGAATCTACAAGCAGGTTTACATTAAAATCACCACAGACTATAACCTTCTTATTATTACTGCAGGCTACTTTTAATACATCCTCTAATACAGATTCGAATACACTGTAATCACTGGTGGGGGGCCTGTATACGCTTACTACAATGTGTGACGATAATTCAACACAAGATAGTTCAATTATTTTTTCAACAGAAAGCCTGCAAATATCTTTCCTTTCTTTAAATTTTAAACCATCCTTTACTAGTATTAAAGATCCCCCATGCAATGCTAACTTTCTATTGTAGCAACTGGCTAACTGATAATTATGTACAGAAAAATTCATATGAGATTCTAATAGCCAGTGCTCCGTAACACAAAGTATGTCAATCTCATGTTGCTCTAAGAACAATTCTAACTCTAGTAGCTTTCCAGAAAAACCACCCTGTATGTTCTGATTAGCTAAAGTGATTTTTTTTAAGAGGGGCTTTTCTGTGGTCTGCGCTGACAGTTTAAATCAGCAGTCAAGCTTAACTTATTTATGTTAGGTTTTTTTAAAGCCTCTGAGTACAGAGGTTTACTAGTAGAACTTTTTCTACAGTTTTTATTTACTAATGGTACCTGTTTTATTGTCGTAACAATAATAGGGTCATAAATATTGAATGCCAACAATTTGGCAATCTGTCGTTTTGAACGAAGGGGCACATACATTGTGTCCCTAGTCAATATAAAATTTCGAATAAAGTTATTCGTATCAAAATAAAAAACTTGATCTCTATGACCAAATGTCATGTTATATAACAGACGGTTAAGTTTACCTATCCGTGCATTCTGTGTCTCTGACAATGTTTTTGAATAGGGAAAAGCACAGATAATGATTTTCCTTACATTTAAAGCTATTATGGACTCATAGTAATTTATCAATTCACTTTCTTGAATCCCTGTGCTGTTCCCCATTAATAATACAATAGTAGTATTTCTATCATACTGTTTGCTGAGCAGAGCGTTGATTAATTGCATGTAAGAGGCATTTGGCATACATATGTTTTCTACATGCTGTTTTAAATGGATCTGCAGCCTGGTTCCTAGACCTACACCTATTTTGTCTGAGAAAATTATTGTCTTGTAAGGGGCACCATTGAATGGAACTGAACTGCTCGTTGGCCTGGTTGTCGGTTGTCTGTCCAGTACTGCATTCCGGGTCGATGGCGCACTGGTCTCCGCTATCGCATTTGATGGTGCAGGCTGTCTGTTTGGCTCGCCTTCATGCTGTTGTGCCCGATCCAGCGGTAAAGGGGCTGGTGTGTTGGGCAAGCTGCACGGCGGTGACAAGCATGGCTTCTGACTGCCTGTTGAGTTCAGCTGTGGAAGGGCTGGGTCTTCAAGCACATTATTCGGTGGCTGCAGGGGTAACCAGCTTGGTTTGTCTTCTGAGTCTTCTGATTCATGGATGAAGGTGGACTCAACACGTTCCAGGTTGCTTTTGCCAAGAGAAATCAACCCATTCACAGTTGAAATGCAGTCATTGTACTGAGTTTGCATAGCCGAGTACTTGCAGGTGATGTCTAGTAATTGAAACTGCAAATCTTCCACTTGTAATTGCAGTTCAGCCATCGCTAGCTCATGGTCCACATTACTAGCAAATAATTCTTTCTGGCATTCGGCCATTTCCGTTTCTAACTGTAGTTTTTGACGAAGAATTGGTACACTTTCTATACTTTTTCTGTTTCGTTTTATCAATTTCTGTACCTTCTGAATGTATTTATTTGTTTTAATATACTTCTTTATGGTTTTCACGCTGTTCATTTTGATACTACTGGTATTCCCCATAGCGCAGGACTTATCGCTGGCTGTGGTTAGGTCGACTGTTAGTATTCCGGCTTCACTCATCACTTCACTATACAAATCCATGGTTCTAGCGCTATCTTTTTGTTGTTCTTGTTCACTGATTTGCTGAAGCTCCTGGTGCGCCTCAGCAAGCTGGTGTTCAAGCGAGCGTATTCGTTGCAGTGCTACACCATGGACATCATGGCACTGGTTGAACGAGTTGACTTGCTGTTGCAGCTCATCCCGTTGGGCACTTAGATCTTGGCATTGTATGTCCAATTCACTGAGCTCTGCTTTAAGCGCTGAGTTGGTTTTATTCTGTTTATGAATCTCCTCTTCACTTTCCTCTCGTTCTTGTAGAAGTGTGTCGCACAACTCTTTGGTCTTTTTGAGCTCAAGCAGCGTGGCTTTCAGTTTCAGCTCCATGTCTCGCACAGTCACCTTGCTTCGGGTGAACATACTGGTGTCACCTGGAAAATAACCGGGAATCGGTGTCAGTGTGTGACCACTTAAAATGTTATTGGCTGATAAAGAGTTGGTGGTACGTTATAGATGTTGAGTGAGCGTGTTATGTTGACTGAGGCTAGTTGTTTTGTCTCAACTTTGCTTCCACTACGCGTCAAGTAAAGAGAGCCAGAACTGAGCCGGAATGTTTGTATGGGACGTGTCTCATGTACATGAGATTATGTACAGTTTGTTTATGTAGGAAAACTGTAGGATGAAGCGAAAATTACAGGATTAAAACAATACTTCCCCGGATAAGTCGTTGCAATTTGAACCGTTTGACAGTTCGGCCGCCCGTTGTAATTTTTCAGTACAATAATTTGTATTTGTTTGATTTTTCACCAGTAACTTTTATTTGCATGTCACTACTATGTATTGTTTAATGAATTTACGTTTAATTTGACTCGAAATACACTAATAACACTAATTAATTAAACAAAATCTACTGAGCCGCTTTTGAAAGCAGCTGTTCGGTCTGGAGTTGCCAGCCGAAAAAATAAGTGACGTAATGGCCGGCTTCGTTTTTGAAGAAATATGGACCGATGATTCCACCACCCACTTTATCTGGATGTAATGGTAGCTCTTGAATCTCTTCAGGTTGCTCTTCAGACCAAATACGGCAATTTTGTTTGTTAACATATCCGTTGAGCCAAAAATGTGCCTCATCGCTAAACAAAATTTTCGTTGAAAACAGTGGATTTTCTGCAAACTTTTCAAGAGCCCAAAGACTAAATCGGTGGCGATTAGGTAGGTCAGTCTGCTTCAATTTTTGCACCAGTTGAATTTTGTATGCTTTGAAACCAAGATCTTTGCGTAAAATACGCCAAGTTGTGTGCGTAAAATACGACAAGCCAAGCTGTTGCGAGCGGCGCCGAATCGATTCTTCGCGATCATTGCGTACACTCTCAGCTACCGCCGTAATGTTTTCTTCAGTGCGAGCTGGATGTGGTCTATTTGGTCGTCTATTGTCTAATAATGAAAATTCCCTTTCAAACTTTTCGATGGTATAGCGAATAGTGCGTTCGGTAGGGCGATTATGTGGACCATTATGTTGCTCTAAGTGCACGAAACACATTCCTCGTCGCATCGTCGCGTCGAACGCTGATTTTCGTAATAAAATTGAATAATTTGTAGGCGTTGTGCCGGGCTTAGTCTTTCCATGATGAAATGTCAAACTATAGTGAATGAAAATATTAGGTTAGGTTGTCATGACTGACGCTTTATCCGTCAAAAAATGCATAAACAAAAAAAGTAACTCCAAATGAATCACCTTTTATATTGAACTCTTGCTTTCACGCCGGTATATTTCCTAAGTGTCTTAAAAAATCTATAGTTACACCTGTGCATAAGAGTTGAGACAGAGGTTGTATCAACAATTACCGACCAATTTCAATACTACCCTCAATCTCAAAATTATTAAAAAAAATGTTAAACAACAGATTATCACAATTCCTGAAAAAAAAATATATTTCAGATAATCAATTCGGCTTTCGCAGTGGTAAATCTACTGACGATGCTATACATGCTCTAACTGATCACATAGTTACAAACTTAGACAAAGGTAATAAGTGCGTGACAGTATTTCTAGATCTGGCAAAAGCCTTTGACACGGTCTCTGTTCCACTGTTAGTCAAAAAGCTGGAAGCCATAGGCAGTATCCTTGGGCCTACACTCTTCCTGATATACCTGAACGACCTTCTCCGTATACAATCTTTTCCAGGTAGAGTTATCTCCTATGCAGACGACACCGCCCTTTCCTTTGCTTCTAGTACTTGGTTAAAAACCTTTGAGATGGCAAAAAAAGGATTTGATACAGTATATACTTGGCTTTACGCAAATTAGCTTACGTTAAATATTGACAAAACAAAACTTATTACTTTCAAAAGATCGATAGCAAATTAAATATACTTGTGCACGAATGTCCATTTCAAACGAGGAATTTAAAAAGTTGTTAGTGCCCGAAATTAGAAAAGGTAAATTCTATTAAATATTTAGGCATTATCATTGACCATCACTTAGATTTTAAAGAACATATTAAGCTAACGACCTCTAGAATAAGAAAATTAATTTATATATTCAAAAAGCTTAGATACGTTCTCGATCCGTTTCGTTTAAAGCAGGTATACTATGCCCTTTGTCAATCTCTTTTGAGCTATGGTATTTCCTGCTGGGGCGGAGCGTCAAAAACTATTTAAAAAAAGCTGGAGGTTGCTCAAAGGGCCGTTTTGAAAGTCAACTTTTAAAAATATTTGTTTCAGTACAAATAAACTTTATAAATATTGTGAGGTTTTAACTATACGAAAATTATTTATCTTAAAAATTCTGTTGCACCAGCACTCTAAATGTAAACCAAACTCTTCTTTAGTGGATAAAAGGCGTAAATACAAGGTCTGTGAATATGACAGATCCTTTAGGACAACCTTCAGCCGAAAATTTTCACCTTTCCTGGCGCCTTACATCTACAATAAATTAAATAAGTTACTGGCATTTCATACCTGTGACTATCATTATTGTAAAATTATATTGACAAAATGGCTGCAAAATCTGTCATATGCTGAGACCGAGACACTGATGGCAGTAACGAAATAAAAATTAGAGTATTAAAAGTATAAAGTTAAAAAGAGATAGATAAGCTTGTTTTGTATGTTCACCATATCAGGCCAATAACTTATGAATCAATGTAAGATTCATAATTTATAATTTAAGAACAATTACATAATATATATATCTGCTTTCCATAATTGAATGATGTAGGTTTATACATTACTTTACATAGTTACACACTAAGATATACATTAAAATATAAAACAATACACACCCTCTCACACACACTCACTCACAAACATTATTACACAAAGAGAGGTTCCCTACTCACAGCACACTTTTAAATATTTTAAATGTTATGCATGATTAATAAATGTTAAAAGTAAACAAAATTCTAAATTTTAAGTTTTAAAGGTTTTAAAGATGACTCCTTAATGTCACTTCTTTGGAATTATATTACATATTGATGTACGAACACGCCCTCTAAATAATTACCGTACCTTTTGGGATGAGGCGCTGTTTACTGTAATACAGGCAATAAGCCTAGCTCAGTAGCAGATGCTGTATGATTTTGTGCTATTGAACGTATCAGTCCTGTGTAACTTAGCCCTATTTTGTATTCTTTGGTCAATAAAAATATTCTTATTCTTATTGAGCAAACCATCAAGCACCTTGGCCAAGATCGTTGCCAAAGATATAGGGCGGTAGTTTGTCTTGTCCGCTATATCTCCTGTCC
Source organism: Yponomeuta sedellus (assembly GCA_934045075.1). Classification (NCBI taxonomy): domain Eukaryota; kingdom Metazoa; phylum Arthropoda; class Insecta; order Lepidoptera; family Yponomeutidae; genus Yponomeuta; species Yponomeuta sedellus. The sequence continues at coordinate 3,177,856 of OW203736.1, read as the reverse complement.
TACTCTTGATCACGGGCACTACCACTGTTCTCATGAGGTCCCGCGGAAGGTAGCTGTGACTGAGGCACATTGAAAAGAGGAGGGCCAGCACTCTGGCCAAATGCTTTCCCGCAGACTGGAGGTGCTCAATGGAAAGACCATCGTGGCCAAGTGACTTACCATTGGTCACGTTTTTTTATTATATGAAAAACCTCTTTCGCCGAAAACCGTAAAGTCCCCCTGCCACTCACCGTCCGCCCAATGAGCCCGTCAGACCGACCAAGAGACGATGAGACAGCGAAGTGTTGGCGAAAAGTGTTTGCTATCTTTTGGTGGTCTCTTTCACCCGCAACCGCGTCTGACATGGTTGGCCTTACATTAAGTTTATTTGTCTTCTGCCAAAATTCCTTATGCTAATGTGACGGACAACAGCACTCTGGACCTGTCTATGTTGCACTGATTTTCGGTTCCCACTAACGCGACCTTTTTCTAAGTATTTTTGTGTGATCACTATATTTTCTTTCATTGAAAAATGTAGCAGAGCATTAGCCATGGTTGCATTGCGATTCTGACTTGTACAGCTATCTCTGTAAATGATCAAGGGAACTGTTTTTGAGACCTTTTCTGTTAAATAGTTAATCAAGCAAGAGCTTCTGTTAATTTTTCAAACCAGCTATTGCTGGCTACGAAAGATGGAGCAGATGAGCTTTCAACTTCTTGCTGTTTAAGGTTGCCATATAAAAAGTCGCTGTAGCTCAATCTTGACTTATAGGAGCATCTTTTTTATTCGTATCTTCTATCCAAACAGCAAGCATATGCTTGCTGTTTGGAGTAAAGCATATGTTTTACCAACATCCTTGTTACAATACCAAGCAATATCTATTTGTGTCTGATAGATAACGTAACATAACATCTACATGTTACGTTATCTATCAGATGTTTTACTATTCCCCTTCGTTTTAATCTGTCATCTACTGTTTTACTCAGATTGATGGTATGGAATCCTAAACCTATAATTTTACCCATCCCAAAGCATCACTTGTCAGTTTAATAAAAATATTGTGACATGCTATAATAAATTATAAAGGATAGTCTCTTACCATCAATATCACTATCGATGTCCACTTCAATATTTATAAGGATATTTTTATCTATGTCCATGACTTTTGTAGGGTCCATGTCCATGACAGACGGCCTTCATGTGATACCAAAGTTTTATTAATTGTTTTGTAGATGTCTGAAAAATAAACGTACGAAATTGTTATAAAAATACCACGTCCGCGCGACATGCTCATATTCAAACTCGATTTTTTCGCTGGAGAACACCGTGACGGTACAAAATTATATGAAGTGTGCCCGGCACAGCCCTAGCGAACAGTTTACACATACTAGCTCGCTTCGACACTAAGTGTAAAAAAAGACTTAGACGATTTTTTGGCTAAGTATACAAGAGGCGGTTTATAATAAAAGAAGGTTTGCAAAATTAGTGTTTTATTACAAAATGTTTTATCGTACGTTAGGCAATTACTTATTTTCGTACTTGTGAAACATAAACAAAAGAATCTAAAAAAAAAAACTTAAAATAACTCAAAAAAACTTACGAAGAACTTAAATTTTCTCATGAATATTTGGCACATAAATGAAATCAGTCGTAACAACAAATTAATTTAAAAAAGGTCAATGATGAAGCACATTGAATCAGGACATGCAAAGAAAAGGCTTCTCCGGGCATTGTGGACAAAAAGTTATCACCTTTTTAGTCTTGTTTTTAGCAAAGTTTCTACCATAAGAAGCTACATTATTTTTGTAGCAATTTACGCATGTGCGTCTGCTTGTTCTGGCTTGCCCTTCTTTTTGTTGCAGTTTGTGTGCCATTCTTTTAGGTCGTGCAACTGGAACATCTTGTTGGCTACAAAATGTCCTCATTAATGCCAGCCGGAAGCACGCCATTTGTATTTTCTTGCCAGTGACGCTTTGATATAAAACCAGTGCATTGACCACCGCCGTGTTCAGAAGAAGGTTGATCGCATACTTTTTGTACCATTTTATTGATTTTCTCAGTGGAGTTGAATAAGCCGCCATTTGATCGGACAGATCTACTGCCCCTTTGGCGCCGTTATAATCAATTACTATTTTCGGTTTGGAAATGACTTTGTTCCGTTTTCGGACATTTTGGAACCGCACTGAGTGCTTTGTGGACAGCAACAGGACATCTCTTTTATCCTTCCACTTCATTACAGTTATGCCCTCACTGTTTTCCTTAGCTGCGAACTGGCCTCGCTTCAGTTTAGCATTTACTACATCCTTTGGCAGATGCTTCCGGTTCTTCCGAATCGTGCCTACAAGATGAGTCTCTGCATCAAAAAGTTGTTTGGCAAGATTCATACTGGTGTACCAGTTGTCGGTCACTAGTGTATGTCCTTTGTAAAGAAGATCGCTGCATAAAGACATATCAACGTTCAACGGCGTGGTATTAATTTCATCACATTTTTTTCCTGCGTATACATTTATTTTGTATGTATAGCCAGGAATAGTGCATAATTTAAACTTTTTTATGCCATATTTATGCCTTTTCTGTTTATTGTATTGACGAAAAATTAATCGTCCCCGAAAAGGCACCACGCTCTCATCTATGCAGATCTCTTCAGACGGAGTGTAGTTTTTTTGGAAGTTGCTGTTTACTACTTCGAGCAATTTTGCAATCCTGTGTAGTCTATTAGATATATTTTTTTCGTCTTGCGCAGAAAAGTGCAGCATTTGCAATAGCAGCTCAAAACGGTTTCGACTCATTATTTTTCGAGGAAAGTTCTGTCCAAGTACAGGATCTTTTGACCAGTAGTCAGATATTTTGGGTAATTTTACTATCCCCATGAAAATAATAAATCCAAAAAATCTTTTGATCTCTGCTGTGGATGTAGGTGTCCACTGGCGAATCCGCGCAGATTTAGAGGCTAAGTCAGATCCTGCGATTTTTTTTATAGCAAAGCCATTTGTATGATCGGCCACCATTTCAAATACTTCGTTTGGTATTAAAAGATGATAGAAATCTGCCGGGGTCTTATCGACCATTTCTCTTGCAACTCGTGAATTTAATCCTGGGAATTCTGTATAAGGGATAATCCGACGTTGATTACCTTTTGGTTCGTGCCACAAATTCAATTCAAATTCAAATTCAAAATTCAAATTCAAATTTCACTCGTGTCACTAATCGACAGAACTCGTCGACGTCGCTTTCGTAACGGTGGTTGTAAGTAACACTCTTCCTCAGACTCCGAATTCAGCTGGAAGCTACTATTGAGCAAGGTAATTTCAATATTTTCAATCTGCGTCAAATCGTCATTTGTTATTTCAAAGTCTTCAAAATCATCCATGATTCTCACTACACTTTACAGTCAGACAGTACACCATTTATTTCAGTTTAGAGGTAAATCAGAGTAAAACTTTCGCTAAAACAATCGAAGATAAAGCGGGGAGGAAATGCAGATATCTATCGGCGTAGGCCGTGGTGGTCGCCGGTGAGCGACAGCAACTATTTTGTCAATTCTTTTGATAGAAATAAAAAAGAATTGTTTTGATCGGGGTTTTTGACTATTTTGAATCGTATAAGCTAATAAAATATCATTTGAAAAATTTGTCGAAATTACGATTCGGTGTCGGCCCTCAAGGAAAGCATAGTGGTGGTCACCGGTGACCACCATGGCGTCTAATGTGTTAATTATCTTACAAAACACATTGTTTTAGCTTTTGAGTAACGATAGAGGACTCATTAAATTCTTCTACAATTTTCTCGCATGATTGCTTCTTTTTTAGAGCACTCGTAGCATTAGTTTGTTTGGAGGTTAAAATGGTATCATAAAATTTTGAATTATATTTAAGAACAAGTCCTTTTCCAGGGTTGAGAATGTTTTTTTTTTATCTGTTTCAGACAAAATTAAGTCCGTATTTAGAAGTATATTAATTCAGACTCAATTGTAGTTTAACTCACAGAACATAAAAAAAGAGTAGAAATAGTGACATGACACATTAGTATGAAAACCAGTGTAACCAAACTCACACATATGAACCAAACGCAAACTACGAATCAAGCTGCCATTGGTAAATAAAGACAATATCGAAAAGGTGTACATCTCAAAAGTTTCAAGTAAAATATGAATCTTTTCTCATGTAAACAATGATGAAATAAGTTTGACATTTTGTAGTACCGGTACTCTACACTAGATGGAACAACCGCCGCATCAGACCAAAGAGAACTTTTACCTAGTAAGACATAAAGTTGAAAATTGAAAAACAAGTATTTTCTCAGCTCAGCTAAATGTGTTAAAACAAACTGTTTTAACACATTTAGGCACATTGAAGTATTTTTTCTATTTCTTTTTTGCCTGCAGGTTGACTGGTAGAAAATGCAATTAGCATCTTTTTTACATTATGTTTTCTTCAATAAAGGATTAATAATAATTGGGTGAATAGCTATGCACAAATAAAACAATGTGGTAAATTTTATAATGTTAGCGCTTATTTAAAACTAACTGCACGCTATGTTTCATGTAAATCAGCCGTTATTGCGTCATTGAGGAACAAACATTCAAAAATCTTCACAAATTTTACATACATTATATACACATTAGGATAACTATGCAATAAAAGTGACTGAAATATTGCATATTTCGTAGATTTTACTATTAAAATGTTTATTAGTTTCTACATTATCATGGGATTTCTCAACAATTATTATATTAACATAAACTTAATCTTATACTATTTTTATTTTGAATGTACTAACTAACCCGTGCTAAGGACAATTTTAAAAACCTATTGGGTGGGATATTTTTTGGAATTTTTAGCCTCTAAATAGGTTTTTATAACCTTAGTCTTATTAACACTAACCTTAAATACCATCGTGAATTGTAATGAATTTTGAATTAGCTTTAATAAATATTCGGTCTCTGAATACCGGACAAAATGAACTTCAGAAAATCTTGGAAGATTTAAAACCAGATAGATACATCAGACTAAGAAAGGTCAAGATAAATAATATGTACCTTTTATCTTTGGCACATACTGAAAATTAAATCAAAAGCGGGAGATAATGGTAGGGGGGTGAATTATAAAAAATCCTCGTTTAGTGGATGCCTACCTCCTGGATACCAGAAAAAAAAAACAACTCATATTTATTTAAAAGTTATGTTTTATGGTAGACCTATAAGATCTGTGTGCCCAGGAAAAATGTAATAAAAAATATTGCGTTTCAAATATACATTTTACTTATGTCATATATATATATGACACTATAGTGGAATTCACAATTGACTGGAAACGTTTGACAATTTCGGTGTTACCAGAAGACGACGAAAAATAAATAGGGGTGTACCAACGTTATTAATTCCGTTCATTCATTTAGCGAATGAATGGCATTGGCTCTGGTCAGATTAAGTAAGGTAAAGGCAATAAGCCATTCTAAAATAAAACATTTTTTAAATTTGAAGTTTTAAACTAAAAACGAATTACTAAACTGCTATCACTATCGCTTGTGCTGCTGTCAGATACATTTATTATAAAATTATTATGCCGTCCATCATATGGTCGAGTTGGGACATTTCATCTACGTGAGTGACACAGTCACTCCATTTTTGGGGAGTGATTTTATTTATTCCCTCTTGCAATATTTTTTTCACGTCAACCATTTTGAATGTTTTAAAGAAGAAGAAAAAGATTTATTTAACGCCACATAGACATACAAAATTTGACAGAAAAGGAAAACACAGAAAAGAAAGCAGGAGTAAAACAAAAGCAGAAGAAAAGAGGAACTACAGATGAATGAAATGAACATAAACTCCAACGCTACACAGTATGTCGATGCAGCGGAAAAAAGGCCTCATGCTCAGTATAAGCTGAGGGTTTGCACCCACAACACTGATTGTGATCCTCCACATTGTACTCCAACTGAAGTTTGGTAATTGTAGATCATCATTTACAGCTTTTAAAACCTGTAAAGCACAGATAAAAGTTGAAGTGAACATGATTCACATTGTACTCCAACTGAAGTTTGGTAATTGTAGATCATCATTTACAGCTTTTAAAACCTGTAAAGCACAGAAAAAAGTTGAACTGAACATGATTCAGGACTGTATTTTTTTTTAAACCTATCCACCGAGAGACAGTTTAGGTGATTGATGGCTGAATATTATGCAGCCACACTAATACTTAAAATGAGATTAAATAAAAACATGGAAATATATATTATCTATCATTTTTTTAACTATTTTAAAATGTAGCTTTTGCTAACTGTAGCAGTAAAACACCCAAATTCGATATTATCAGGAGTAGATTTAAGAGGAATATGTTGCGTTAAATTTGATATTAGAGGAATGTGTTGCATTAAAATACAGTGGACCCCCGGTAATCCGGCAAACATTATGCAGGGCAGTGTCGGACTATCGAATTTGTCGGATTATAGAGCACTGCTTAAGACCCCTATAGTCCGGATTTTTTTACGAAAGAGTACCTTGTAATCCGACAAATTACATATCTAATGACGAGAGTCTATATATTATACGTACATATGTATGTACTTTGAAGTACAAATCAGACTTAATTTATGTAAGTCGAATTTAGTAAATTAAATAACAATTGAGAGCTTACGTTTTATTATAAAATTAAGCATAAATGCACATACATATCTACCAAAATAATCAAGAATTATTAATCAAAATCATGTAGTGAATACTATATCAAATTAGGAAGCTTTGAAATATTCATCAATTTTTTTTTGTTTAAGGTTGTTATAACGCGAGATCAGAGCTTTGTCCCTCAGTCTTCTCAAAAGTAAAAGTTCGTTGTAGGATGTACCATTCTCTTCAGCCCATTGTAAACCTAGCTCAAAAGCGTTAACTGCGTCTTGATCTGTGACTTGTGGAGCAGTTGCAATCACGTCGTCGTTATCTTCCTGATCGTTTGTTGTATTATTAGAAACCTCTTTTATAATATCTTCGTCAGACATTTCAAGAAAAACATTTTCTTCTTTATCCATTCCACGGCACCAGACTTCCAAATCTTCCGGACTTATCTGTGTTTCAGTAGAGACTTGTTCTATAACTTCCGAAGTTACACTGATTTGTGGATCGTTGCTAGGAGTGGTGATTATATCTGGCCATAACTTTTTCCAAGACGATTTAATAGTTGATGACGGTAACGCACTCCACGACTGACTAAGAGCAAAAACCAAGTCTTTCATATTAAATTCTTTTAAAGTTTTTTCTATTGGTTGGTCTTTTGATACGGCTCTCAAAAGTAGGTTTTTTTTATAGTCTTGCTTAACAAACTGAATGATGTTCTGGTCCATTGGTTGAATCAGTGCAGTGCAATTTGGCGGAAGAAACATCGCAGTGATGCATTTATCCTCAGTTGTCAGTTCTTCTTCAGACGGATGACCAGGAGCGTTATCAAGAAGCAACAACGCTTTTTGAGGAAAATTATGATCTTTTAACCATTTTCTAACTTCAGGTACGAAGCATTCATTAAACCACTTTTTGAAAAGGTCTTTTGTCATCCATGCACTTTTTTGTCCGTAATAGTGTACAGGTAAATCAATGTTTTTGAATGCCCTTGGTTTATTAGATTTCCCAATGACCACCATCTTAAGCGCGTGTGTACCTGCAGCATTAGCACATGGTAGTATGGTTACACGCTCTTTACTCACTTTTCGTCCAGGTACGTCTTTTTCGTTACAAGAAACGAAAGTTTTGTTAGGCATCACACGCCAAAAAAGCCCTGATTCGTCTGCATTATACACCTGTGACGGGTCAAGATTTAAATCGTTCACCTTTTGCAAAAATCTTAATTTAAAGGGCTCTATGCAGGTGGCATCGTTAGAAAGTTTCTCTCCTGTAATAGTCATTAAACGTATGCCATGACGACTTTTAAAACGTTCTAGCCATCCTTTGCTGGCCACAAAATCATCTTTTTTTGTTATTTCCTTATAAAAAAACTTAGCTTTCATCGCCAACATGGGTCCCGAAATTGGTGCATGCCTGTTTCTTTCCTGAAGAAACCACATGTACAAAGCTTCTTCCACTTCTGGATGTTCAGCTTTCTTGAGTGTCTGTCTCTTGCCTGGCCCGCAGTCAGTAGTTGACACGAACTTCTTAATCTTCTCGTGGTTTTTTTTAATGTCATAAATTGTAGATCGGCCTACGCCGTATTCACTTGCTAAACTACTGAAAGTTTCATTGCGATTTAAGCGATCTAAAATATCACATTTTTCTTTAATTGTCAACGTTTTGTGCTTTCGCTTCTGGGTTTGTGACGACATTACTAGGTACTACATATACCTAATACACAATGAATAAATAGTAAACAATGAACGTACGCTAGGCCGTACCGCTATCACTAGTAGTCAAATTCAAACTAAGTAAAACAATGCATACGCGTCGAGCACAATAGCGGTGGCGCGTACGAGTTGTGACCTGTTCAAACTTGCGTGATCTATATTAGCAAAGATTGTCAAACATAATTCTGTCATGTCGGATTACAGGGGGCGCCGGATTAGACAGGGGCCGGATTATCGGGGGTCCACTGTATTACCTTTTCTACTGTAGGTGCAACGCTGTTGAAAAAAAAACTCTGAATATGACTTCTTATTGCGGAACAAGTAAAATTTTCCAACTTCTCTTTAAAAGACAGTTTTCTTCCAGGTCTTTCCGGAGCTTTAAACTGAGTTGTCTTATAGTATTCCACTATTACATTATATACGGAATGCTTGGATATTCCCAGTATATCCGCAGCTTTATTACAACATTCTTGGCTTGTTGGTTATTCTCCTGGTATTAACCCGTCACGCGTTTAGTGTACATACGTCTGTACACTAATCAGCCCGGCCGCGCGCAATCCCCCAAGCGCTTAGTGTACAGACGTATGTACACTATGCAACGCTCAGATTGGACTCTTTTTATCTATGCTCTGTGCATTCTCTATGGACAATATCTGTTGTTTTATTGGCCAATGGTTAGTAAGGATTACTTTTGCCAACCAATCAAATGACGTGACGTGGAAAAAAATTTAATTATCATCGAAACCACATGAGCTTGCTAGGTCAGACGCCATTTTGCGTTTTCGTCGTGAGTTGCTCCGCTCGCTAAAGTTTTATAAGTTATTTAGAGAAGGCAACGCTGCGTATTTGTTTATGTGTTATATATCAAATTACTGGGAAAAGTGTGTAGATTATGTTTCAAATAATAGTTTCGTTGTATTTGATGGAAAAGAAAGTGAAAAAAGCCTCGAACTTTTAGCCCGGATTGTGCCGCTTGTATGGGCGGTCAGTGTCATTTTACCTCTTCCTGGTAATTATTCATTTATAGCTTTATTTTGGTGAATTAGAGTATGAAAATTGTGTAAACAGTAATAGATAATATGCAGATCATATTATAAGTGTTAGTTCAGTGCTAGTGAATGAGTAATCAGTGAAAATAGTGAGACAAAGTTCAAAGTAGTGTCAAAATGGCGTGGATAGTGAAATTCATCTCGTCATTTGAATATCATGTAAGTTTATTGATAATTTTATTAGCATTACAAGTATAATAGTCGGATAGGGAATTTTATGCAGATTGTAGTGATATATAACACTTATTGAATAATTACGTAGTACTTTCTCTAATTTGAGAAATGCGGAACTGTGTCCACAAAAAAGATGCAAAAAAATGGCGGTGCGAAATGACCCTGCACTATGCGGTACCTTTGAACTTTCTTTTGTCCGAGCGCTTGGGGCGCTCGAAGGGTGTAGAAAGAAGCAATTCGAACACGTATTTATACAGGGCATCCCAAAGTTATGGGCCATGAAGGGAAAGTACCTTAAATATCGTAGATAGGGTATTTTGCTGAAAGAAGACTTTATATTATTTTTAAAAGATAGTAATTCTGCATTCAAAGATTTTCTAAAAATTACTTGCCTTGTCTGGGAATCGAACGGACTTAAATAAAAAAAAAAAACCCCTACTTTTATGATGCCAATCGAAAAAATGGCCAAAAACTAATAACTCTTCTTAAGTAACATAGTGTTTTAAAAGAAAGGAACAGCGTGAAATTACTCATTTTAATCAAATTCAAAACATACATGAAACTGTCCTTGGATTAGCTAGGCACTCCTAGCTAATCCAAGGACAGCTAGAACTCCAAGCAATAGTTTATTGACCAATGTAAACTTTTAAACAGTTACAAGTATATGATCATAAATATGCATTGTATTTGTTATTTAAAAGCATAATTACTGATAATATTCGTAATCTGATTTTTCTTATATCATGAACGAATGAATTAACTACATTTACAAGTCATCACTAATATATCTAATCTAATCAGTACCCAGTCTGGTACAGTCGGGCCCTTATATGTGTAATCAAAGAGAAAAGTAAAGCTCACTGTGACTGGAAACGTTATAGGAACCCGGCTGACTACGATGTATTTAGTTTACTAAGGGGAAGGCAAAAGTCCCTTCAAGAGGAATGCTACAACAATTACATTAAAAGAGCCCAAGACACCATAAAGAAAAATCCTAAATATTTATGGACATATGTTAAGTCGAAAAGAAAATCTGACTCTGCCTATCCTAGTTCAATGTTTGTAGATAATAGGAGAGTTGACACTGAAGATGATATATGTCAGGCTTTCAACTGCTTCTTTGAGAAGATGTTTATGAAACCAGCTGATTCTTATCCAAATTCTACTACAACACAGCATTTATTCTCTAATAATATTAGCACCATTAAAGTATTAGAAAATTATGTATTGGATCTTTTGAAAAAACTAGATACAACCAAAGGTGCTGGCAATGACAACATCCCACCAATATTCATAAAGCGCTGTGCAGAATCACTCTGCTTTCCATTAACATTAATATTTAACCGCACTATTGCAGAGGGTACATTTCCTATGCAATGGAAAGAAGCGCATATAGTGCCTGTTCACAAAAAAGAGTCTAAACTCAACATTGAAAATTATCGTCCGATATCGATTCTTAATACTTTTAGTAAAATCTTGGAAAAGGTAATTTACAACCATATTTATCCAATAATAATGCAAGGTGTCCCAGAAGAGCAGCACGGTTTTATTCGAGGTAGATCCACGACATCTAATTTAGCCATTTTTGTTAGCGAAGTCCTTCACGGAATGAGCGCGCAGGGACAGGTAGACGCTATTTACACCGATTTCGAAAAGGCATTCGATTGAGTTGATCACTATATCTTACTTCGTAAACTTTATAACCTTGGGATTCATGGTGACTTGCTTCGATGGATGACCTCATATGTCACCAATCGCAGACAGGCCGTGGTCATTGGTGGACATAGGTCTGACTTCATCAGCATACCGTCTGGAGTGCTTGTGGCACTCCAGACGCTCCCTGCGAAGATCTCTGCTTGGACCCTTGCTCTACGCCGCGTACTTGTATGATATTAATAAGTGTTTCCACTTTGCCAAGTTTCTGCTATACGCGGATGACAAAAAAATATACTGCAACATTAAGACTGTACAAGATTGCGACAAACTACAAGATGACTTGAATAGGTTAAGTGAATACTACAAATCAAATAGAATAGGTATTAATGTGGCAAAGTGTATGCAGATTAGCTTTACAAGAAAACCGAAACCCCTCGTATATAGATACGAGCTAAATGGTACTGCAATAAAAAATACGGACCTCGTAAGGGACCTGGGAGTGGTACTTGATTCTAAATTAACATTTGTGACGCATATAGAAATGATAGTCAATAAGGCATATAAAAATCTTGGTTTCATAACTCGTATTAGTAAAGATTTCACTGATAGCTCCTGTGTAAAGGCTCTGTACTATGCATACGTTCGTAGTATTATGGAATACTGTAGCCCTATATGGAATCCACAATATGTAATATGCAAGCATTCTCTGGAACGCATACAGAATAAATTTTTAAAATATCTTAACTACAAAACTCGAACAGTTTGTGACAGTTACGAATCTTCTTGTGAAACTCATCGTTTAATGTCCCTAAGCGATAGAAGAATCATATCGGACGTAACTCTTCTACACGACGTGTGCTCCGGCGCTCTTGACTGTCCCAAGTTACTCAATGAACTAGTAAAACTCGCTGTGCCTCCCAGGCGCACGAGACACACTAAACTGCTTTCAGTTCCTTTAAATCGTACCAATTTTGCCTCGAATAGTGTTTACAGTAGGGTACCTAAGACATACAATGATAGATTTTCTGAAATTGACCTGTTTACAATATCAAAACCCTGTCTCAAACAACAGCTTGTAAAGCAACTTTTATCAGACAGCCCCTCCAATACGTCTTAAATATAAAGATGAATAGATAAATAAATAGATAAAGAAACAGTCGCGCACGTTACTAATTTACTCCCATGTAAGCCTAGCAGATAATTGATTTAGTTTTGGCTGCTTCAGTGTAAAGATCTCAGTTTTGTTGCTTTTGCGTAAAAATAATCGTATCTCATGCACACACTACACACACACGCACACTCACACACACACACACGTGCACACAGACACACACACACACACACCTTGTAAGTTGAAGCCAAGCTAATATAGCAATCGTGATTACTTGATTTCCTTTGCTTTGCTGTGTTTGTCAGTTACCTACCTATACATATTTCAATATACCTACCTTCATAAAAAAAAAGTTTATGTCTCAATCAATTCGCCCGTGATTATCCACTGTTGGGCATCGACACCATGATATTGATGTACTTAGATTAATTAAAATAAGAGTTTTTGAATTAGACTAAATAAGACTACAATATTATTTTGTGAATTACATAGTAAAATCCATCATTGGCTGCATGTTCAAATTATAAGTAACTATTGTTTATTTTAATTGTATTGCTGTGGATTTTTGTTGAGTAAATAAAATAAAAATAAAATTTACAATTAACCATTCATTCGTTGAAGCACTAGTAAAATAAATCTGGCCACATTATTTATGAAAATGACAAATCGACCTCTCATACGTTTCCAGTCATTTGTGAATTCCACTATAGTTCTCAGTTAGTAAACTTATAGTAATACTTATGTCATATATATATGACACTGGAATTTAACTCCAAGTAAATACAAAATAAATACAACGTTTATTTAATAATATTACCTTTAGTTTAATCAGTCTTTATATTTTTTTTATTACGTAGCAAGTAATTAACATTCATTTGTATCATGGTATGCGAAACAAAACATAAAGAAAAGGAACTAAAAGGCTTAGCGACTTTGGCGACAAAAAATATTATTTTTCAAAATTAAATACTTAGACTTCTTATTAGCAGTACGATCGTACCATTAATTATTTCTACAAGACATAAAGTTTAAAAATTTATATTTTTTTAAAGGGTTGATTCCTGAACCAAGTCGGAATTTCTTCCTTTTATTTTCATATTTCTTCCAAATGTCTCGCACGTTCGCCCACTTTTTCATCACTTATATCCCTGTAACAAGTATTATTATTTACAGATACCTCGTAACTGGAAATTCTTTGACGATATGGAGTTTAACTACAGAATTGGATTGAAAACAATAAGTAGTAGAGTACGTGAAGTCTGCCATTTTATTTGGTCAGAAATGTCCAATCAATATATGGCAATGCCATCTGAAGAAGAATGGTTACAAAAATTTGAAGGTTTTGAACGACTTGCTAACTTTCTACATATTCGAGTAATTAAGCTTCAGCAAATTGGTTCGATGTTCATAAATTTTGACCCAAATGAAAAAGGCAATCTGTATGAATAGCTTCAGGAAAATATATCACAGATCAATTAACATTGCAATTGTTCAGCATATGCCAAAAGTTCTTTAAATAAGTTTCTTCAGTCTTATCTCCTAAAATGCAATGCACCAAAGGCACTGTTTTTCTGCTATCAATATCATTGCCAACCATCCCGTGTTTACTGTGAAGAGTCCTGGGCAAGTACAAAATGTTCCATCCATTATCCATAGATAAGAATCACGTAAAATTTGTATATTACACTGAGTACAAGATATAAGTAGGCAAACAAAATACGGTGATAATATCACCGTATTTTGTTTGCCATGCCAAAAAAGACTCACCTTCAGCTGCTTAATATTCAGCGGGTATATCCATTTCCTCCAAAGTAGAAGGTTCTTTTGGAAATGATTTTTTTCTTGCTCTGCAATTTGTCGCAAAGCCTTTTTATTAGGAAGACTACACGCACTTGTGCTTGGCACAAATTATTTCGGATGATCTCTGTAGGACCGTCATTGCTAGTAGTGGCATCTCTCTTTAATTAATTTTTAAGAATAATTGAGTCCTGCATGCTGGAGTTTGGGGCGTGCGCATTTTCAATCTTACCTTTGAATACAGTGTGCTCATTTTTCTTTGAGCTTCGTTGTCATGCCGCTTTTGCAGTTTTTTTGTTTTTGAACACACAACGTGTTTATTATCCACACGTCTATTTAAAATAACTTCATATCCATCAATAAGTATTATATCGTTTGCGCATTTAGACTTTTCCGTTTTGATAAAATTGTCAGCCATAGTTGCCTCAGGAACTGCAAATTACAATTATTCATAAATAAATGATTGACTAAAGCAAAATATGAGACGTTATGATGCAAATATCATTATTTTTTATGCCTACCCACACAGTTGTGCTACCAACATGACTTATCTAAACCGAAACACCTGCATCCAGAATTTAGCAATCGTTGAAAAAGATGCAAAGTATTATTTTATAAGTACCTATTAATAAAAATATTTAATTAGAAACTAATTTATTTTCCGGTTTAATTTTTAAGTATAAAAGGAATTAATTTTTTAAATCTCCATAATGCAAAATAAGGTACCAAGGTATGAAGGTACAGTACAGAGTAGGGTACGTTGTGGTACAATGAACCGGGTAAATTTCAAATAGCTGTATTTTTGTTATTTTTAGCTTCTTCCGTTTTATTTATTTACTGAAAAGTAGTGAATTTAACTAACTTTCAGCTTGCGTCAATAATCTCGAAATTCTATGGCAATTTGTAGTAATAACGTTTTTTTAAAAAAATGGGAATTGGTTCAATGAGTACACCTAGGGGTACTCATTAAACCAGGGTATTTTCTACTATGAACTACCATTTTTCATGGGATTACATAGTTATATTGTAACATGAATAATAAAAAAAAATGTAGTTTTTATCCAGATTTATTAATTATAATGTTTATAAATGTAATTAAGGCGATTACGAACACTAATCCTACCAAACATTAGTCTATCAGTCTCATCAAAGTATTTTTTGTATATTAATCACAAACTTGTAATAACAAAGTATAATATTATTTAGAAAAATAACATAATCCCAAGTATTATAATAATTAAGCTCAGGTACGAGTTCAAGACCTTCAAAAAATTTGTTAACAATCACAGTTTAGCAGTGAAACAATTAGAAATAAAAACAAAAATTCTGAAAACGTAAGAAAATCTTAATCTTAATGCGAGTAGGTACGAGATCCTTATAAATGAACGTACAATCACAGTTTAGTAGTGTACTAGAAATAAAAACATAGCCTCTAAAAATGTAACAAATCAACATACAAAAAATTAAACATTTTTTAAACAGATATTTTTATATCTGACCGATTAAAAGTAAAATTAACAAAGAAGATAAAAATCTCAAGCTTTTTTTATCAGCGAATATTTATCGTAGGTGCAACACGAACAGCAAAACAGTAAGTAGAATTGCGATTTTTTGTCCCGTTTAATTTTGGGGGTGGTAAAACTACTTTTATGTCCTTCAGATTAACTTCTGCCATATCAGGTTCTAACGGCATAATAAACTTCATCTGTTCCTTATTCTTTATCCTGATAAATGAAGCTCCAAAAGCATTTGCGCCACTCTATTTTTTAAATGTCTTCTTCCGAGCTGGATGCAGATGAAACTTCTCTCTTCAGTTTCTTTTTCTTGGTGACATTTTTAACCGCAGCCCCAGTTTTTGCTATAGCTCTTTTAGCTGGTTTCATCCTGATCGGTTCATTCTTTTTGTCCAACGTAAAAACAAAACGTTTCAATTCTTCGACCTTAGCTTTTTTGTCACGCGCTTTCTGTCTGTCATTCGCAATTTCAATCTTTTCGGGAGTGTCGGTTGCTATTCTACTTTTTCCCTTCTTTCTGTTTTTTCTGGCGTTTGTCCGAGGTCCCGCTTTCAAAGGTGGCATAAATTGTCTAGGGGATATGAATTTTTTCTCTGCAAAGGTTGTGATAATTGGAGAAATTGGATCAATTATGCCACTGTCATTTCCAGTTTTGACAAAAGTTTTTTGAACCCCAGGACTAGATGTTTGTGCAGTAGAAACTGGCTCGTCCAATAATTGGCTCTCATCCGGATTTTCAGTAGTAGGCCTTAAAATGGTTGGGCTATTTCCAGATCTTCGCAGTCAGTAAGGTCCGAATCTGTTTTAGCTGCTTCTGCGTCATAGTTTTTCATAGTTCTGGTGGTAGTGGTCTATCAGTAACATCCGCTGGCATGAAATCAATGTCCGTAAAAATATTAGGGTTATATGGAAAAATGCCACACTTTTTGAATGCTGCAGCTATATTTAAAGGAGACATTGCAAAGGGATACGCAGCTCCTACGCACTCGGCTACATTATAAATGGTCATCGGAGTACCAGGATGATTTAACAACCAATGGTCAACAGCATTGTTATAGAAAATCTTGAAAGGTCCGTTTAACCCCACATCAAGAGGTTGAAGTTTTGATGTGGTGATGCAATGTAAGGACGGTGACTCCAGATGATTTAGCTAGATCTAACGCTTCAATAGAGAGGTGTGACTCATGGTTGTCTAGTATCAGGAGAGCTGGATTTTCAGGGCTTGCATTTGTATATTTTATGAAATGTTTCAGCACTTCCACGAATTATTCTGAAGTCATCCATCCCGACTTTTGAGCAATCCCAATGTACCCGGTGGGGCACATTTTAACATAAAATCTTTAAAGTTCTTGCGTGGAAACACCATTGCAGGAGCTTCCTCCTCCAATGGTGTCTTCGTATTGTCGATACCTTCGTATTGTCCTGTAGCACTGACTATAGCACACGTGGTGACCAATGTCCCTTTTTCCCCACTTGTAACTTTTGACAAATTATGTTTGCCTTTGAGAGCCACCATTTTTGAAGGATTTTGCACGGTAGTTGTCGACGTCTCATCTAAATTGTAAATGCGACAACCATTGCCGAAAAAAGGGTGCCGTTCAATTGCAGTCTTCAGGTTGTCAAAAAAAATTTTGGCAGTCTCTCTGTTGAATGCAGTGGCACGTGCTAAGCTGCAAGCCTCGGGTTTCTTAACGGTAAGGTTGGAGTGTCGTTTCTTGAAGGAACGAAACCATTCCTTACCAGCCATTTGCTCTTTCTCCCAGCCGTCTGGAACCTCAATTTTATTGATTTTTGCCATTTGGTAGGCAACTTTGCGGCAATCTTTGACCGTTAGCCCGTAAAATCTTAAGGCGCAGTCGACTATGTACGCTTTTTATTCCTTTTCTTGTGGTGGAGTAAATATTACGCGGTTTTCGTAATTTGGTGTCAGTCTTGTAATGTCCTCTATTTTAGCTGTGTAAATACAATTTACTTGGCTCAACAACGCACCATCACCATTCACCGTCTGTCAAATCCCCGGTGTCTGTGACGCGAGCGCACGAGACAAGGATAGCAATAGTCAATACACTACATCCCTTTCTTGTTTTAATTTAAATTTAATGTCTTTGAGTATGATTTACTGTAACAAAATCACAAAACTTTACAAGATTAATTTATTACTAAAACTCTGAGATGATTATTATTTTTGTAGAAATCAACTTTATTTTGTACAAATTATTATTAAGTTATTAAGAAACGAAAGAGATCTTATTAATTGTTACAATCATTAATTACAATCATTGTCATCTATTGGATCAGCTTCTTTTTCTACCTCACTATTACACACCTTCCATTCACCTTCAATCTTCTTTAAGTGTACCACATTTCTTCTGTAAACTTGTTTCATCATTTTGAACTTCAATGTCTCCACCCACACTTTTCTGCACTGTATGCGTTGTTACGTCATAATTTGGAGTCAGTTTATTTTCTTTGTGCATGCTTTTCACATAGACTTTATCGCCCGGTTCCAAATCACACTCTATTGCTCTTCTTTTCCGATCCGCATATATTCTCCCCTTTTCTTTGTGCTCTTGATCTCTGTCTCTAACCTCCGTATTTTCAGATTTCGAACCTGCATTACTAACCATAGGAACTTTATCCCTGAATCTTCGTCTGAAAAACAGTTCTGATGGCGTCATGCCGGTCACCGAATGCGGCGTGCTATTATACATTGTTAAATATTCTTGTAGACACTCCTTCCAGTCTTTATTTTCTACCTGACTAATCTTTAGCCTTTTCAAGATATCTCGGTTTTGGCGTTCTACCTCCCCATTTTGTTGAGGCCAGTATGGTATCGTTTTGAATTGAGTTATGTTTCGTTCTTCGCAAAAACATTTAAATTCTTCGCTTGAAAATTGTTTGCCATTATCAGAAGTTATCGATACTGGGTTTCCGATCCGACTAAAGATGTCTTTCAAGAGATTTACAATTTCTGTGCTGGTAATCCGACGGCATATTTTAATTTCTTTGTACCTACTAAAATAATCTACCACTACGAACAAGTAGTCGCCGCTCGGAAGTGGTCCCATCAAATCGATTGCGATATCAATCCAAGGCTCATCTGGCAACTCTCTGCGTTTTAGTGGATTCGGTGGATTGGGCGTTGCAACCAAGGTGCAGCCTCTACATGCTTTTACGACACTCTCGGAATCCTTATCGCATTTCGGCCACCACACTTTTGTCCTTAATCTTGCCTTCATTGCGACTATTCCTGGATGTCCTTCGTGTGCCGCCTTTAAGACTCGTTCTCTTAGTTTTTCAGGAATTACAATCTTAGTGCCTCGTAGTAGTATGCCTTCGTAAAAGCATAACTCATTTTGGAAGATCTTGTACAATTTCACTTCATCTACCCAGTTGTTATTATAAACTCCCTCCTTTACCTGTAGAATTTCTCGGTCGCTTGCAGAACAATCAATTATTTCTTTCATTGCTATGGGTCTAGTATTTTCTACTACATTATGGATATAATTATCTGTCATGTTTGGTACCTCTGAGTGTTGTTTGCACAATCTAGACAGAGGATCGGCAATATTGCTTTTACCTGGCTTATAAATCACTTTGTAATTGTAAGCCTGTAACCGCAAAATCCACCTTTCTATTCTGGCGCATGGTTTGGATTTGGGACCAAAGATAACTTCCAATGGCTTGTGATCAGTAACAAGCTCAAAGCTCTTGCCATATAAATACATATGAAAGTGTTCCACTGCCCAAACTAATGCTAGGGCTTCTTTCTCGGTCTGACAGTACCTACGTTCACAGGCCGTCAACGTCTTATGGCCATAAGCAATAACTCGTGGCCCTTCCTCATCTATCTGTAATAAGACAGCACCGAGTCCTACCGGGCTAGCATCAGCGATGACCCTTGTCTGATCCTTGACGTTATAATATCCGAGTGTGGGAATATTAGTCATTGCCGATTTTAGGGATTCGAATGCTTGCTGTTGATTCGGTCCCCAGGTGTCTTGGATGTTATGTCCATCTACATGTTTGTTTCGTAGCAGCTGTTTGAGTGGTTCTGTCAGAGTCGCATAATGGGGAATCCACTTACTTACATAGTTGACTAGTCCCAGAAAGCTTCTTAACTCACCGATTGTTATCGGTGCTCTGAACTCTTGGATTGTGCATACATACTTCGACAATGGCCGAATTCCCTCCTCTGATAGGTGATGGCCTAAAAAGTTTACTTTAGTAACTCCGAGCACGCATTTATCTGTCCTCAATTCGACATTGTTAGTCTCTAAGACCATCATCACTTTCTTTAATCTAATCTGATGTTCTTCAAAATCCTTGCCAAAAGTTAAGATATCGTCGATGAAATTAATAACTCCATCACACCCTAACAACATACGCTCTAACGTTTTCTGAAAGATTTCGGGGGCGCACGATATACCAAACATCAAACGTTTATATCTGTATAGGCCTTTGCTCGTGATGAACGTAGTAATATATCTTGAATCTGGGTGGATTTCGATTTGGTTAAATGCGTCTTTGATGTCTAGTTTGGAAAAGTACTTAGCTTCACGCACTTTTGGTAGCAATTTGTCCATCGTAGGCAGCGGGTGGTTTTCGCGTATAATTGCTTGGTTAGCTCGTCTCATGTCCACACAAAGACGCACTTCTCCATTATCTTTTAAAATGGGTACCATGGGTGACACCCATTTTGATGAACCTTGGACCTCCTCTATAATGTCTCTCTTCATTAAGTCATGTATCTTACCCTCAACTTTTTCTTCAAGGGGTATAGGTATCCGCCTATAAAACAAAACATAATAAAACATAATTTGTAATCCAAATGATGGTTCACAAATTAATATTTTAATGAAATAAATTTAATAATGATTAACTTTGACATTTTAATTTGTTAATTTGACATTTTAGTTTTATTTATTTATTTGTTAACAAAAATGGAATTAATAGAGTGCTTTATAATGATTATTTACTGCCATAGATTTTTCTAATATTTAATTGTTTTTGTCCTCTCAAGTATAACTAAATTAATACCTGTATGGTTGTGCAATCGCCGGAACAGATTTGTCAATAGGTAATTCAATGAGCACATCTTTGAACTTAGGAAATTTTCCGGATTCTATGCGGTTTACGTCCAGGTTAATTCCGATTTTTAGAACACCCAATGCCATTGCTGTTACTTTACCGAGCAAATTCTTTATGCCGTCAGTCACAACATAGAATGTTGCTGTACCCGTCTTATCTCCCACCTGTATGCGTGCTTCGAATGAACCTTTTACAGTTAGAGGTGTGGTACTCCCATATGCCACAAACCTGACATCTGGGTTTAGGATCTGGTTATAAACTGAAACTTTATTCCTTTTCAATATTTCCCATGTCTTTGCAGTAATTAGATTTTGTTTGCATCCAGAATCCACCAGCATTTTTGTTATTACTCCGCCAATAGAACAATCCAGTTCCACATCGTCATCAATATGAAATACGTAGTAGGGACACACTACGTAGCTCTGTCTTTATTGTTTTCCTCCACAATTTGGTTTATTTCACTTTCGTCTTCTTTTATCTTGTTCCGCTTATTATTTTGTGAAATCTCATGTCCTCCTTCCATTTTTGTTTTCTTTAGTTGTCTAGTTCTGCAATATTGTCTGAAGTGACCTCTAAGACCACATTTCAGACAATCTTTATCCCTAGCTGGGCACTTCGGATCGTTTGTCATATGTCGAGGATTGCCACATCTGCCGCATGTTGATTTGTCAAATCTCTTTTCTCCAAATCTTGGTTTTGGTTTGTATTCGACTTTGTTCACACTTTGTAAAACAGTACTGGAACCACCAAAGTCCTCCATTTGTTTATTTACAGCCTCTAGAGTATTTGCTTCAACTATGATTCGTTCCAAGGTAATTTCATCACCAATTTGTAGAATTTTCTTTCGAAGTTCATTTGAAGAAGCTTTCTCCGCAATCTGATCGATCATGTTATCATTTTTGTCTCGGAATTGACATTTATCAGCTTGTTGTCTCAGTCTTAAGATGAATTTCTCGAACTTTTCATTTGGCTCTTGTTTGAGGAGCCTAAAGATGTGACGTTCATATACTTTACTTTGCTTTGGTGTAAAGTAGGCATCAAGTTTCTCAAGCGCGACCATAAAAACATCAACACCTTCCGTTGGTTCTATGTTGGCACCAGGTATGTTGTAAAAAACTTCTTGAAGTTCAAGTCCACCGAAATGTAGAAGGCATGCTCTTTATTTTTCTGTTTTATCTATGTTGGAAGCATCTAAATAGATAAGAAGCGCCCTTTTCCAGCGTTCCCATCTTGCTCCTACTGATGTGGGATCACCCTCACAATCAAATCGCTCCAAAGTCAATGACATTGCCATTATGCAACTTTAGGTGGGCGTCCTGAAACAAATCAATTTAATGATCAGACCTTGTCTGCTTTACCTTTTCCGTGGTCATCCGATGACCCAGACCGCAGCCTGCTATATTGTTCTATTTAAGCATCAATTCAATGATCCAGACTATTGTCTGCTTTTTTCATAAACATCAATTTAATGATCCAGACCACTGTCTGTTTTCTTTCATAAACATCAATTTAATGATCCAGACAACTGTCTCTTTTCTTTCATAAACATCAATTTAATGATCTAGGCAATTGTCTGCTGGTTTGAAAACTTATTCACAATACTTGAGTTATCCAGATCGTTGTCTGCTGTTTTATGCATACGAGTACATCAATTTAATGATCAAAAACACTGTCCGCTATTTACCCTAAACATTAATTCAATGATTTAGACTATTCACTGCTTGGGTATATTGACTGGCCAATAAGAATAATGTTGCTGTCACTCTTAGGGACTATTTTGATGTGAAAATATTGTCATTTATCTTCACTGAATCCTGGTATTTCGTAATTCTTAGTTACTTGCAATAAAGTGGTTTCATTGCACAAGACACACTAAGTTTTACTGAGTAAGATTAACAGTACCCACAAAAATATACAATTTCGTTAGATAATGAAATCACGGTACATTTAATTGTCGTGTCTTACATTATTTCTATATCTACGACTATGTTTTTGTTTTTCCGGAACGGTGTGGTTGAGTAAAATAGCCGGCAATGAACAGAATAGTATACGTAACCACAGTAAACTAATTAGTTTAGTGCATTAAAAATAAAAATAGTGTAATCACAGTAAACTATACAAATTTTCTTAAGTAAACAACATGGCGTCATGAAGAGTCATTAAACCGGAGTTGTAATTTTTCCGTACCATATTGTTTACTGCGTGTTCATTTCACCTATTCTTTATTTAAAATATGTGTACTTACTGTTTATCCCGTCGCCACATGTAATGTCCTCTATTTTAGCTGTGTAAATACAATTTACTTGGCTCAACAACGCACCATCACCATTCACCGTCTGTCAAATCCCCGGTGTCTGTGACGCGAGCGCACGAGACAAGGATAGCAATAGTCAATACACTACAAGTCTCTTGTCCATAAGGTCAGCTACAGGAACGTTCAAGTTCTTAACAACGTACGTAATGTGGGGTACGCAATGTTCAGTTGTTTGGCAAATGATCGAACGCTTACTCCAGTCCTGTGTAATTTTATTGCTTTTAGCATATTTTCAGCTGTATGGTTCCCTTTTTTTCGTGCAATAACTTTTTCTCGACCCATCCTGAAAAATATTTTCTATTAGTAACGTATTTAATAAATTTTCTACAGTAAAATTTTGTATGATATTTGTAATAATCGTAATCATACGAAATTATACATAAATTAACTTTATTTTCATCGAATTATTAAATTTCAAAACACCCTACTAAATTACCAAAGGCGTACAGATTGAGCCAGGTGGTAGTACACATTAAACCAAGCTCAATGTTCAACACCTCGATGTGGTTCACTGTGGGTTCAACAAGCATTTTCTAAACTAACCTCAAAATTTCAACGACTAAATCGACACATCAAACTACGACTTATGCTGCGATGGACACTTGGATATATGTTTATTCATATGTAATAAGTACGAAAACAGTATCTGAGGGTGTACAAAAGGTCAATGGAATGTAAGGTAAAACTAGTTGACAAAGTGGCGAAGGCTACGTGTCGCGACGAATATAATCAAATGACTAAATAGATGGGCAATAACATCGCAACGACATAATACACGTGGGTCGATAGTACATAATACATCAAACTTAAGATACACACAAAGTGGCATAGTCTTCCACCATAGATTCAACCAACATAGAGCATATTAAACTATGTCAACTAGTCATACTAGAACGTGTCCACACCGATGTGTGTCCGTATATCTCATCATGAGAGCCATACTCATATGGAACGGGTAGTGCTTCTACAACCGAGAAGGTAGCCCGTCTTACTCTCTGCACGGTGGTCGGGCCGTCCCGTACGGAGGTTTGCGCTCCGAGGAGTCCGCCTTGGTAGACTCCATCCGTAATCTTTTAAAATTTCAACTAAGTATGAAGACAAAACTAAAAATTAGCTATTATTTTAGCTAACTCCCAAGTTCCTACCTAGTTCTATCTAACCTACAGAGTTATCTCATTAAAACGGTTTTTTTAATTTTCTTGTAAAGTTATGTTTTTGCATTTATCATTTTATTCTCCGGAACGGGAAAATTGACCAATAGAATCTAGGAAAATGAAAACTAAGTTTTTACTATAGGTAGGTACTATAAGTGTATTTTGATTTTACCACACAAAGTAAAAAATCAACATGGTTATAAAAATCTTCAGTCGTCAATAATTAACAAAAGTAAAATAAACAAATCAGGAACTTAAACCAAACAAAAACAAACTTTTATGATTTACTATATATGATGTTCATATTAGAACTTGAAGAATCTGTTACTGTTGTTTCTGTAATTATTTTTCCAATAGAGATTATTGAAGACGTGTATTTTGATTTTACCACAAAAAGTTTAAAAAAATCAACAAAACCAACATAATTATGTAGTTATAAAAATCTTCAGTCATCAATAATTAATAAAAATAAAATAAACAAATCAGGACTTAAACGAAACAAAAACAAAGTTATTATTTACTATTTATGGTGTTCATATCAGAACTTGAAGAATCTGTTACTTTGTCTTTGTGCTCGCAACCTGTAACAAAAAAATAATAATATTTTTTTTAGGCGATTCAGGATACGCTCTTGAGCCATGGATGATGACACCAATAAGAGATGCAGCCCCCTCGACCCCCGAGCTCCGCTATACAAACTGGCATTGTGCCACAAGGAACCTCATTGAGCGGACAAATGGGTACCTTAAGGGTACTTTCAGATGCTTGGGGATAGACCGTTGCCTGCATTATGCTCCGGAGAAGGCAGCAAAAATTATTTATGCTTGCTGTACACTATATAATATAATGAAGCATTTTCGGTGTGTATCGTTCTAATAACATTTCCTACTTTAAATGGCCAGTCTATTCATACTTATTTCTATTCGTAGTGTACCAATGGAGCTCGCTCATCAGACGTCGCAGGAGGGAGTCGCTGCAGAGACGCAGCTGAATCAGCTCTATGTAGTGGCACAAAATAAAAGGGAAAACATAGTAAGAGAGTATTTTAACTAAAATTTTGTGTAATAAAGTGTGTAATAGTCTTACAATGCTATTTACAAAAACACGACTCCCTTAAAACACTTGTAAAGTTATTCTGTTGTACAGTCTTCAGCAAAGACAGGTTTTAAGTTTTTTAGTTTTAACGAATCACGTTTTTATAAATAAGACTATGAGTTACGTTAAGATTTACAATAAAAGTTCATAGTGTTTAGACTGTTTTATTTATAAAGTCACTTGCTAAGAAAAATCATTACATTGAAATCAAAATTACTTCCAAACAAAATTAATTATCAAAAAGTAATTTTTTTTTAGGTTCACAAAACTGAGCTTTACCTCGGCAAAACATAAAATAGTCTCTAAAATATAGGTACAATGTACGCTCTATGTGACCGCAGGCATAATTAATAAACTTAGTGAAAATACAAACTACTACTATTCACTAACTTAAAGTACAAATTTTTAAATTTGTAGGGTATTTTCGTTGAGAACTACGCTAAAGAAAATATAGATAGATTTAAACAGATAATCAAGGATTTAACCTTCTCTGAAATATATGAAACGAATGATCCGAATGTTGCATATGATTTATTTTTGGAAAAATTCGGTTTCTTCTACAATCTTTGCTTCCCAATAAAGCTCAAAACAATGAAAACTAAAAAAAGTCCAAAGTGGGTATCACGGGGTATAAGAGCATGTTGTCGTAAAAAAAGAAACCTGCTGTGGGCGTATCGCTTTGACCCCAGTAACGATAATAAATATAAATTAAAAAACTAAACAAGGACATTTAAAAAGATTATACAACTAACAAAAAAGGCTCATAACAATCATAATATAATGACATCTAATAATAAATCGAAGACAACATGGCGAATAATAAATGATATTAAGACGAACTTACCAAAGGACTCTATCTCTAAAATTAAAACAGACAGTAATAATATTTTGACAGACCCACAATGTATAGCTAACGTTTTTAATGACTTTTTCATAGACAAAATTAAACCTTCATCCCGCACCAAACCTATGGTAGAGTCTCGTATCACAAAACAATGCAATTCTATGTTTATGTTGCCCAGTGTGCCATACGATATAGAGAGGATAATTAAATCTCTAAAAAATACTAATAGTGTTGGTTACGATGGCATCTCCACAAAAATTGTTAAAAATGTTTCTTCTGCGGTCACTTAAGTTATCTAATAAATATAAGCATATTAGAGGGCAAGTACCCCGATGGTCTGAAAAAAGCTATTATAAAACCCCTATTTAAGAAAGAAAATCGGGAACTCTTAAATTTCTATAGACCTATTGCACTTATTCCTGTATTTGCAAAGATATTTGAGAAATACATGTATAGAGAATTAAATACATATTTAGAAAATAATGATATACTTACAAAGGAGCAAAAGGGATTCAGAAAAGGAAAGACTACTAATATGGCAATTTTCGACTTTTTGAACATTGTCATGACCTGTGTAGACTCAAAAATTCCCGTATGCACACTCTACATGGATATGACTCAAGCCTTTGATTATGTAGAGCATTGTGTCTTATTAAAAAAGCTTGAAGCCTACGGTATACGAGGAAACGTAATACAACTACTTGAGTCATATTTAGATCATAGGTCCCAATTCACGGAAATAAAAAGAATTAATCCAAACACAAAAAAAGAAGAGACCTTTACACCACAGGAACGAGTCGTCTCTACCGGAGTACCGCAAGTAGCGTCCTTGGCCCTTTATTATTCATACTGTACGTTAATGATTTACCTAAATGTACTGAAAACTCAATGTCTCTTTTTGAAGACGACAGTACGGTCATAATACAAGACAAACCGGAGTTCAACTATGAAAATAACATAAATGAAGCTCTAAATTCTATAATAAAGTGGTTAGATAATAATAACTTACAGGTTAACTTGACAAAAACAAGTTATATGCAATTTTCCCAGAGAATACCGACACGATCAGACCACAATATACATTATCAAAATAAACGCATCGCAGAAGTAGTCGCTACTAAGTTTTTAGGGTTAACTGTAGACCAAAAACTACATTGGAAAGCGCACATCACAGAACTTTGTAAAAGACTCAGCTCATCTGTCTACTTACTACACAGGCTAGCTCCTATCACAAATATTGATGCTGTAGTTACGGCTTACCATGGCCTTGTTTCCTCAATACTGCGCTACGGGTTAATATTTTGGGGGTACTCTACAGACAAGGAGACTGTTTTCAAAACACAAAAAAGATGCTTAAGAGCCATGTTTGGACTAAAATCAACCGATAGTTGTAAGCCATATTTTAAGAAACACAATATATTGACGCTTCCTTCCTTGTACATATTAGAAGTAGCACTATTTGTTAAATGTAATGCAGACATTTTTAAACCGATTTCCAATGTAAGTAACAGAGTACAACGTGATAAGAGTAGAGTTTGTGTTCGCAGGGCAAATACTGCTCTACTCCAAAAAAGTATATTCTGCATGGGGGCTACAATTTATAATAAAATACCTAGAGATCTAAGAGAACTTGACATACATTTGTTTAAATATAACTTGAAAAACATCTTACTTGACAAATGTTATTATAGTGTGATAGAATTTTTGACTGAAAGACATTGACTCACGATCTAACCTGACTTTAACACAGATAATTTTAGCTTAATTAATATTAATTACCCAATTTAATTCTCTTTGACATGATTATGTATAATTTTATAGATTATTGTAAATAATGTGCCTCAGAAAACTTTAGACAAGTCCATTCCTACATGGCGCTCTCTCACCGGAAAAATTTGTATGTCTAAAATGGCAAAGCATGTAGGACACAACATAAAATGTACCATCTTTTAATACGCATGTTTGACAAATAAAAATCTTTTATCTTTTTATCTTTTATGGATGTACTGGAATGATCTCGTGTGAGTATGAATGCGGATGGTGTGGATGAACTGGGATGATTTGGTGTAAATGTGGTGGATGGTGTCGGCCGAGATGTTGTTGGTGCAGAGTTTGAAGCAATCACCAGCATCTGAAATTAAAAATAATTTGGTTGAAATAAATAACAACATCATGTTCAAGAGGCACTTAAATAACTTTGCAGAATAATAATGATAATTATGATTATTTTATTGCATCACATCAAAGTAGCAAATATAACCATTGACTATATTGAATATTGACTCTCGTTGGTCTAGGGGTGTCAAGTCTGATTACAATGCCGGAGGTTGTGGGTTTGATTCCCACTGGAGGCGGAGTACATTTGTACACATGGTCTCAGTCTGGGTGTGTTTACATGCTTTTGACGTCCTTGCCTGGTTACCTTAGCACAGGGTATCCTAGTTAGGGACCGGGACAAATTAATGTGTTAAATTTATTACTTGTATTGAGTTAAGGTTGAGCTGCCAGTTTGTCAATTAGAGATTATTTTTTTTATTTATAATAGAAGTACCACTCGCTAACTATGATTGGATTCTTTGTGGGGAATCTCTTTTCTTGATTGGCTTCGTAGATAAACATCACCTTTCCTGTAAGTTTTCATTAATGCTGGGCAATACTTCATCTTAAATTTTTTCCCAGGCACTGCAATGTCACTCTATTTATCTAGTAAAGCTAGGATTAGCAAGTAGACTCTGTAAACCATCTAATATAGATATAAAAATATTAATATAAAATTATGTAATGTTAGGAATATTTTAGTAGTAGAGACTGGCAACAATCTCATGACGTCACCGTTCCTATATAAAGCGTGCGCCGTACTCGCTCCGCCCTCTTTTGCTGTCTGGATTTACTTCTAGTAGGTTCATCGTGGTTTGTCGCCAGTCTGGTGAGGTTATATTTCCGTTACTTTTGATTTGTGTTCCTTGTAACTAGAGTGCTATGTGCTTTGTAAATTCTTATAAGACTATTTGAGAAAAGATTATTCGAGTGGAGTTTCTTGGCTGCCTTCTTCTCCACTACGGCTTCAGCCCGAAGGTGGCTCAGGAATTTGACATTGAATTAAATTTCTGAAAAGGCCACTCATTTCTATTATTTCTGCGCCTGATTCCTTACAGTAAATTATTTACCACTCCAATTCCAGTCTCTGCTACTCCTTGAAATCCGATAGAGCATTCAAAGCCAATTACGCTAAGAATTTTGTGGCTTTGTTCGGAAAGGTCGGGAACAACACTTCCATTGCCAGTTTTGGCCCTGGCTTTATTTATTTTTGCCCCCTCATCTCGTGCCCGTTTTTTAAGATCACGCCACGTCTGAAACAATAGCAAGTCTTGGTTATTGTACCTATATGTTTAGCGTTGGATTGGATTGACAAGGAATAAGTTTCTTTTTATGCATAGATTATTAATGATGAAAAGAAATAAAAAAATCCATATGTTACAATAAAAACTTACATGGCGCCACTGTTCTACACTTTTGTCAGGACCATACTCTTTTAGCATCTTTAATTCCGCCCATTTTTCCATAAGGGCCTTTTGGCCCAAAGGGCCTTTTGGCCTGTAGTGTAGTGCGCAAGACATCTTCGAGTAATATCGTAGTACAGGCAATTTCACCTTTGTAACTTCTGACTTAGTCCCTTGCTGTCTGAAGATCCCACCCATCTGCTCCCTTGTATACCAGGTGCTAACGCTTGATATCTGTGATAAAATGGATAGGTCCTCTTTGTATGTCCCGAATATTCCATGGAAGACAACTTGGGATATCATTTCCACTTCATACTCACCACAGACTGTGAACTCATCTTCTGATTGACACAATAACTTGTAGGTATACCAACCCCCCAGCACCAGTTGTACTGAAGAACTTGCAGAATTCAATTGGAGATTCATGAGCTCTCCAAATATTGGCAAACATAGCAAGTGGAAAGAACATCCGTGTTGCTTGTCGAGAAGTTGTTACAAGCAAAATCTCTGCTATAAGAGTTGTTAGAGCAGATATTTCATAGGCTTGTTTTGTGTTCTTTGTGAGACTAATGATGTCATCAATGCAAGGCACATGTGACATTGCCCGTTTGACAGCGGCCGCATATTTGTTTCTGTATATCCCCTCACTACGTATCATGCACAGCCACGCAGTCATTGGTCCTAAGCTCTGCACTATGGAGGACCTTCTTTCGGGTGGAAATGATGTTCCCTCAAGGAGTACATGGTGAGCGCCCGACAGACCATATTTGGACACAGGAAAGCTCTTGTGTACACCATTGGCTTTGGAAATAGGCATGTTGTTGTGGCCAAGTCGAAGTTCATTCACTCTCAAAGCATAGGATGAAAACATGTCCAAATATGGTCCCATAGTACCATACCAATTTGTCTTGTCTGTCATTTCAAAATCTTTATAGTCAAGGCCATTTTCTTTTAATGTTGCAATCCACATAGCATCTGCCCTGGCGTTTGGGATAAGATAATCTTTACCTTTGTAATGAATCTTGAAGGAAGTTGACGCTGTCTTCTTTATCATGTTTGTCTCCAGTTTCTTGATTTTTTGCCTATTTGTGTTATGCAAGGTAAATATGATGCTTGTTATATGATTTCCCACTGTTATGTTGTTTAAGAAGTCGAGCATCCTATTATTTTCTTCACCATCTACTTGCATTCCGGAGGCAGATGAGCCGGGATCAAGGGTAAATGCTTCTACAGCTAGTCTTCTGTGTGCGGCAACTATTGAGTTCAAACATCTGAACTTTTTGTCGTTATCCAGCTCAATCTTTGGTCTTTTGGAGTCCTCTAATTGTTGAAGGGTATCTGGGTCTACAAGCACGTCTTCTAATTTTCTCTTTGTTCCTTGGGCCTCCGACATTTTGTCGCAATTGCTTTTTCAATTTTTATCGTTCTTATACTCTCAATTTCTGTTTTTCAAAAGGATCTGTTCATACTCTACTCTGAGGTGTCCCCATACTGATTGCAACCACACGTCTTAGCCGCTCGACACTGCGCGCACATTGCTATCCTGGCAGGATCGCCATGTAGTGTGAGGCGATGAATGAAAGAAGTGTTTACTCCATGAGCGAGCTTTTATTACTGCCTTATTACAAATGTGTCTTACTCTATGCATCTATACCTAGATGCGCACTACACTACAGGCCCAAAGGGCCACTGAAATCCCCGTTGGCAAATCGCCTGTGAGTGGTCATGTATTCAACAAGCACATTTATTTGTGCAGCTGTGCTTCTCGTACGGGTTATAATACGGGTTTATAACCCGTACGAGCTTATAATAGCTAAACTGAATATTAGGTCAAGAGAGAGATCAAGTTCTTCGAAATAAGAGATCGTAAGGAAGAGTATGTTTAAGATGTATGTCTCTCGAACGTTTCATTGAGGATAAAGGTAGATGACGATGACGGCGTCCACAAGTACCAACTCAAAGTATATTAAACTGTATACTTACTTTTTCCGCTCTGAACTTTCACTAATATTGTAGTGTCCACCAGCCGAAGTCGACAAATTCTGTCAGTCTCGACTTGTCACAGAATGCGCGAGAACTTTGTTGCTCGGGTTTCTTTATAGACTTCTACTACGATATTAAATGAAATTGCGATTAGATTCTAAGAGTGAATGTACCCGAAGAAAACTTTTCAAAAGAATAAAATATAACGAGTTTCCACAGAACTACAATGTCAAAACCTTCACACGTTTTGATGTTGCATACATTTTCCTACGTTTGTAGACATTTCCAAGCTCGCAATACTTTACTTTCTTTGATAAAAGAACAGTGAACGAAACGCAACGGAGGTAAATGAACGAACGAATAGTGATGTTCACGTTTAAAGTTTACCGATTCAGTGTGACCAAGCTAAAAAAGTCATGTTTGTGTTTTTTGGCAACCCCATTTTTGTCGCTTGTCGCCGCCTCTTCCTCATATTTCATGTTCGTAGTTGCGGCAAAACTAGCTTAAATGTTAAATTTATGGCGCGCCGCGCGCGACTCTCTCGCGCGGCTTCGTGCTACGCCCGTGGTTCATGTGTTTGTTTCACTCGCCGGCCGCGCCGCCCGCTCGGGACATTTCGCCAGTCGTTTCGCGCGCCGCCGCTCCGCGTGGCTTGCTCCGTACATTTCTATGAGTTTGTTTCAGTTTGTCGACCCGCCTGCCGCACCGCCGTTCGCACCGCCGATCTCCGTGGCTAGGCCGTTAAAGAGACGGCGGCCATTTGTATGCTTCACTCGTGATTATAGAAGGTTCCATTCGTCTTTTTTTACATCCGTGGCCAAAACGGTTTGAAAAGTTTTTCTAATCTGTTGTCTATGGTACATTTGAAAAATTTTACAGTTTTCTATTGTAGGTCCTCTGTTATATTTGTGTGAAGGTTTTTGAAACTTTTAAGTCTCGTTGTTGGTGTTTATTTTCTTTTCTAAGTTTACTTTTTACATCTACGTGCTTAGTTTAAACTGCTCTATAACCATTATTTACATTTTGTGAACTTTATTGTGTCAATTCGCGTCGTCAACATGGCTCAGAGTTCTGATGTTAATGTAAAACGCCTAGTGGCGGCCAGGGGATAAATCAAAGGGGCAATGACTCGTATATCGACGTTTTATCGGGATTTAAATACAGATGAGATTGAGCTAGTGTTATTGAAAGAGAAAAAAAGAGCATTTGCTGAAGTTGTTTGACGCATACAACAACCTCAATAAAGAGCTTGCTATTTGTTCCCGGGCACCGAGGACGACGCGGAGGTGATTGAAGACACGTATTACAGCAACTTTACAAAGATTGTCATGTTAATTGAGGGTGGAACGCTGAAGTCTACTCGGGCTGCTTCGGAAAGAGGCTTTAGCCTCCCGCCGATATATAGATGTCAAAGTTTTCTGGCGAGGTAGGTGATTACATCAGTTTTATTGAAATGTTTACCAGCCTGATAGATGATCATACAAGGCTTACGGCCGAATACTCAAACGTCAGTCAAATCGATCACTCAGTTGTAGGGCATTCAAATTTTGAACATCTGTTAAATACTAAGTGGTATACACAAACGTCATTCAAACAATTTCAGAACGTGAATACGTGATCAGCTGGGAAGCCGTCAAATAAATAACAAATCTGTTTTCATTGACAAAATTTTTAAACTTACGTTGTGTATCCGGTTTACGCAGAATTTGTTAGAGTTTTTTTTATAAAAATAAACTAATATAAATCATGATATGATTTATGAAACAAATTAAAATTATTTTACTAGATAATATAACCTCGTTTAGTACAAAGCAAAATGTTTAATATTGAAATAATAATATCTTATATTGTCGTAGAATGAAACGTTAGGGCTATCTCACCAATGACATTTGAAAAGTCTACCACAGTAAAAACAATAGCGGTATTGCGGTTTTTGAAAGCTATTCCCTGATAAATATTAATATAAACAAGAATTGAATGAGATTTATTACGGACCAATCCGAAAATGGAGGAAAAGAAGTTGTGATTACACAGCTGCCGAAAAGAAAACTTTGGTAAATATAGTAAAAAAGTACCTATATTTTAATTGTGTAAACACGGTGACAACTCTTTCTTACTACTAATAATACCTTTAAGATTTTCTTCTTGATGCTATCATCATATCTCATACCTCGTTATGCAGCTTTGAAAAGGAAGGAAGTATAGAAAAGTCTTATCGTTATCATATGACCTAGAAGTGGCAGTGATCACCACAAATCAAGAACAACAAGCACCAAACAAAGCTAAAACATCAACTTCCAATTCAACTAGTAACTATTTTTGTTTACACCTACCATCTACTTATTAAATGAAAAATTAATCATTTATTTCAAATTTCAGTACCCAAAGAAAGAATGCCCAAAGAAAAACCAACCAATACGAAGCAAAATTACTTCAAAACGAAATTAAAAATGCTAAAATATAACAAAAGTTTTTATTTAACAGAAATAAAATTGAATTAAATAAATATAAACTAGAAATAGAAATTTTAACATTAAAGTTAAAAAAATTGAAATTTACGTTTTCTTGGATATTTGTACTATGATTATAAATATGGAAGAAAGATGAGATTATTTGTTTGACTGTTACATACTTTATCAAGTATGTAGTTTTAGCTTCAACTACATAGCTACTTGACTGATAGATAGAGAACACTTTATTGTACATAAAAATGGAAATTACACAGATATTTCTTAATCTAAGAGTACAGACGGCGGCCTTAAATTCTGATTTTAAATTTAAAGCTTATTCGTAGTGGTGATCTTTATTAATAAAATAATATATTATTTATTATGTGACAGCGGTGGTAGCTCAGTGGGTAGAACCATAGACTGGCAAGCGAGAGCCCCAGGTTCGATCCCGAGTGCGGGCATGTACCAATGATTTTGTTTAATTTCAAAGTTACGTACATTTGCGAATTTGCAGTCGCAATACCACACGCTAACGGTGAAGGAAAACATCGTGAGGAAACCCGCGGCTTGGTTGGCTCCGCACGTATTGACTAGTCTTTCCTGTGGGCTAGGCCGACTAAGCTGTCAGGATGGTATAGGTGCTGGGCAAGCCTACACCATCTATAAAAAAAAAACCATGACCCAGGCACTACAGCGTCGGAGTGGTCCCTTCACCCATCTAGTGTGAGTGAAGATACCACTGGACGCTGTATAAATCATCTCATTAAGTAGATGCAAAAAGGCCAATATTATTATTATTATGTGCCTAGATGATTGTTACTCTATTTTTACGTACTAGAAAGCTAATTTATCAATGTTATTTTAATTTGACTGATTCATGGTTGTGATCTACACTGAAACAGATTACCTAAGATGATTGTTACTTTACTGATTAAGTTTAATAATACATAATAAGGCTGATTTATAAATGTTACGATTTGACTCTAAATTTATGTTTAATTCAGGATATTTGTAAAATAAAAAGCATTTTTAATTAGTAAAGTGTGTATTAATTATCATACCTATATCGTACTGCAAAGTATTGAATGCTATCAAACCCTACTAGAGGTTGTTCTGCAGGCTCATCTTCAATAGGCAAAATTTCATCTCCTATGAAATCATCTTGCCTGGCTATAGCAATATTGTGCAATACAGCACATGCCACAATAATTGCTGGAATATTTTTTATATTTAGGCCCATCCCATTTTGTAGACATGGGAACCTTCGTTTTAATACACCATAGAGCCTTTCAATAGGATTTCTTGAGCATAGTTGGGCCCTGTTATATGCTTCTTTAGCAGGTGTGTTTAGGTTTAATATGGCAGTTAATAAATAAGGGCGACATGGCGACATCCACTATCTCCAAGGAGCACCATGTTGCCAAAATATCCTCGCTCAAATTGTGCACACAGTGGGGAGTCATTGAAAATATTACTATCATGTAGTGATCCTGGCCACTTGGCTATTATATTTCTCATACGTAGTTTGGCGTCGCACACCATTTGTGTATTTAAATAAAAATAGCCTTTTCTGTTTCTGTACACTTCAGACTCTGCACCACCCAGATGAAGGAAATAGTCAATTTAAGTATCACACAATTTTTAGTATTTTATCATACACTTTACTCACTGTAACTTATTTTATTTCCAACTTATTTTGGATACGTGTGGTCCTCCAATGGGTCAATGCCTTCCATTGTATCATTTTCTAGATCTTCGCTCATTTCGTCGTCCGTAGAGTGAGCTTTCATCGTCACTTGTAGGATCAATTATAAATTTGTCCAATTCTATATCCAAAAGCCTTTCGGATTCGAAATATATTGGTCTTCGATTTTTACCACGTGTTGACACACATTAATCCATTCCTCTGTAGTTAAGGGGCTTCTAAACGGGCCATATTTTCACTGCAATATGTGGCCGGCAACTGTTGGTGTCCCTCTCCTACTCACATGTTAGAGAAAGACACCAATAGTTGTCGGCCACGCATTGCAATAAAAATATGGCCCGTTTAGAAGCCCCTTTTTGAACTAAACGCTGCTTCAGTTATTGAGGATATTTCACTTGTGGCTTCACTTACATTTTTCTCTGCAACACGTCTTTTCTGTGTAGCCCATATTTTTTCTATTGGATTCAAATCAGAGTGATAAGGAGGTAAGCGCATGATCTCATTTCCATGTTGATTTAATAAATATTCCACTTCATAAAATGGATCTCCTTTGTGTTTTTTATTAATTCGTGCAACTGTGGTTTTATCCAGTATCCATTCAAATGGAATACTATTATTTGAAAGCCATTGCTGCAATTCTGATTTTAAAATGCTCATTGTGGGTGCTTAAATTATTTGTTTGCAATGATACGGTGCATTATCCATAACCACGATGCAGTTAGATGGCAAGTTAGGAAGAGGTTTTCAGTCGTCCATCGCATGAAATTTTTCGCATTCATGTCATCATGATAGTCGCTCGATATTGATTGTAATTAGAACAATAGGTGTCCATTTTGGACAAATCCTGTTTTTCCGCCAGCGTGACCTATAATCAATCTTGCACCGTTACTATTCGATGTCAAAACACCTGTTTCTTCATTCGATTGCCAACATTTTTAGAGGTGATATG
Organism: Yponomeuta sedellus; assembly: GCA_934045075.1. Lineage (NCBI taxonomy): Eukaryota > Metazoa > Arthropoda > Insecta > Lepidoptera > Yponomeutidae > Yponomeuta > Yponomeuta sedellus. The sequence goes on along the minus strand of OW203736.1, from coordinate 3,141,165 downwards.
AGACATGGATATATGTTTCGTTAAGGTAGACAACAGGGCGCTTTTCTTCCAAACGGTTTTTACGCATCCTTAAAATAAATTTAGCTCTCCGAGCCACTATTTCATAATAACGTTCCATTAAAAGTTTACGTTTGGACTGGAACTTTTTATATCTGTACCCCATTCTTCACAAAATACGCCTTAAAGATGTTTTACTGTATTTGAAATCAATATCAGCTTTCAATGCGTGCCAAAGCTTATGAATGGTCGGAATTTCTTTTTTGACGACATAAAATAAGTCCATCATGTGCCTTATAGCACATTTATCAAAATCGTCTATTTCCAAAAAAACTTTCTCGGTTTCTATTTTTTCCTGGAGTTACAATTTTTTAAGTCTAAGCTCAGCTTTATTACCTTCTTGAGTTATTTGAGTGACAGTGCGTTCAGAAATACCTGAAACGAACAAATGTATGAATATCCAACAATATACCAATAAAACAAAAAACACCCCACACGAAGACAAAATACTAAGCAATGGTCACCCCAAAAAATACCTGTCAAGAACGCAACACGAGCCCGTACTTGAGAAATTGGTACAATTGGGCCCTTATTGTCCCTTTCTGCTTCACAAGAACGTTTCACCTTGAGAACAATCTCTCTGCCAGCACTCTTGATGACTTTTGGCATGATGATTACGAAATTTGATCAACAAATACGAATAAAAACACAAAACGTCACATAAAAACACATACGCTCACTTCACCTGACACAACAACAACATGGCCAGGGATTAGTTCCAATTTGACCGCGAGCAGACTTATCTGGCGCTCGCTCTATTATATGCATTAGTCTCTTTAGCGGTGACAGGTTTTTTTTTCGTTCATAACTTTAATAATCTTTAATAAACTTTGACTGGATTAACGATGTAATAAAAATATATTGTGTGTCTGAGGTTTTATATTTATTCTACTTAACCTAGCCAGTAAAAATACGTTTCTATATTGCTTAAAAAAATACTTTCTAAACGAGTGGCAAAAAACATGTTACCGAAAACACTATTTTATGACTTACCATTTTCATTTCCTATTTCTCTGGCTATTTCCAACCATGCTTCGGCTACTATTCCTCGGTTTTTGTAATCGTTATCCTTCGCATCGTATAAAAAACTCCTTTCAAGTACTAACATAATTAAATATTGTATGGAATAAGGCGTTACTTTGCGGAAATCCATGATAGCATTAAAAAGTAAAAAAATACTTGGCTAAGTTCCCCCAAATTTTTTTTGGCGGAATTTAAGCAAATTAATTTTCACTTTTTAATAACATAATTTAGCTTGTGGGTCTCTATCTTACTTCCAATTTGGTCACCAAAACAGCAGCGACCCCAAAATTCATCTGCCGTTTTAAGAGCACTCCATGGATGAAGAGGAAGTATTCTCCATTCTTGAAAGGTGGCATCAAGGTTCTCCATACCTCCAATAACATCTTAAAAGTTAACGGCGATTTTTTTAATATCAGGCTTCACTTGACTAGTTGCCATTTCTGGACAGAAAACGGAGACCCTTCCGAGAGTACACGTGTTATTTGGGATTCGTTTTTGTTGAATTTCCTCACAAATGCGAATCAGACATAGCTCGCATCTGTCTTTGATAATCGTTAAATCTTTCTCGGGTATTAGAAAGAAATAAAGTAAGACGTTTACCAATAAGACACATCACAGAAACAAAAAACCAGACAAATTAACACAATATGATCATAACAGAAATAATCTAATCATACAATAAACGAAATAAAAAGCAGACTATAAGTGGAAAAATATAGACAGAAAACTACACGCAAAGTTAAACGAATATCCAAGTTTAATACAACGTATGTTCATGACGTAGTCGTGAAATGCGAATGTTGCCAAATCATTTCTAGACACCATACTAGTATATAGGCGTTCAAGAGTAATTTAAATTAACAGGTAATTTCTCAGCAAACCAGTTAATTCTGACAAGGAGTTAAAGGCAATCTACGTTGTTGGGCTGAAACATTTTGTAAACTTCGGTTATGGATTTCAGTGTTCGTTTCAAAAATACAAAGTAAAGCCTGTTCTCTTTAGAAGCCAACATAAGACTCAATTGGGATGCTGTATACTGCTGGGTAGTGAGCGTGTATTTAAGACCGGTAATGTTGCTTCCGTGTCTACTAAAACTTAAAACTTCGTGGTACCTATGGCGAATTTCACAAAATCAAGACCATGACATGTTAGGATTTTATGCACGAAAAAACTGAGTATTTTCATGACAATTTAGATTCTCTCTCCATAGGTATCCCCTGTGTACTCTTTGCAGTGTAAATTGCGTGTCCTTTTCCGTGAAAGATACAAGACACGTTTGGAATCCTGCTTTCACATAACATAACATAACATTTACATACAGGCACATACATTGTTTGCCAAAGATTCTTTACTGTCAAGGAGCAAACTATGGAGAGCTGATGGCAAATTGAACTTGGTGATATCCCTTCCATCGTTTTCAATGTGCCACTTCTTTACAAGTTGCCGCCAATTCTGCTTTAATGGGTGAAACATAGCAACATCCAATGGCTGCAACATGTGCGTGAATTAGGGACAATAGCTACTACAATTATGCCATTTTCCCGACACAATTCGCTGAGCTGCATTATCAAATGCGACTTGTGGCCGTCCAGGAAAAGGCATATTGGTAATTTTATTCCAGATTTGTTCAAGTGGGAAATTAAAGATTCGCCTGTCATCCAACCTTTCTCGGTTTTGCTAACTCCCCATCCATCTTGTGCATTTTGAATAAGTTCAGTACTTTTTCTTTTATATTTGTAGACAGTTAGAGGAGGTGCATGCATACTCACCAGCGGCATTTACACTAAAAAGGGTCGTTGGCTTTTGAAGTGTCGTAAACGTGTTGGCCTTTTTCGGTTAACACTAAACCACCTTTTGGTGCTAGAAACAACACAGTCTCATCACAATTCCACACTCGCGAAGTGTCTTCTAGAATCTTCAGATTTTCGTCACTCAATAGGGAAGAAATTTCCTTGAACCAATTCCGAACTTTTTCCTCAGTAATTAAGGCACAAGCTTTATTTATATACTCTGTTTTTGACTCAGATCAGGATGTCTTGCCAGAAACCTATCAAACCAAGATCTTGAAGGTCTGCCATTTTCAAAAGGTGTCTTGAGTTGTCCTTTTTCTGCATTTTTTTTGATCTAGTAAGGATCTTGTAAACCAATCTTTTTTTCGGAAACTCAGCACGAGCACAAACTTTGATCCATTCTACAAGTTCGTCTTCTATTTCACTTCCAAGAATTACTACGTGTCGAGAAGTTTCAGTTGCTTTTCCAGAAAGTTTTTATGCTGCAACGTCGTTCGAGGTACCTTGAAGTCTCTACTAACAGTTGTAACCGGCATATAATTCCTGATGGCGTCCAACGCTAACCTACTTTGTGTGTTGAGTGTTGGAAAAGTTTTCTCTTCACGTCTTCTACTTTCTATTTCTTTGGATTTGTAGGGGCCATGTTTTATGTTTTAGCTCCGAAAATAAACAACAAATATCAAAACACCTACCTACATTAGAAAATGAAAAGTCGATAAGTAACAACTTTAAATGACCAGCACTGAGGTCCCTACGTGCACCATTTGTGGCCAGGTGTGTGGCCGAAGATGTAGAATTTCATAATTCTTACTCCAGTTGTGGCCACCGGCCCCCACTTTTTAAACACATGGCAACAAAATAACTTTACTACCAGCTAAACAATATATGATTCATATAATATTAACAAAAACTTCTCCAAAATTAACAAAGATTCCGATAATAATAATGGATTACTCACCCTGCAACCCCCTTAACGTTTTTGCTAAAAAACGTCATAAATACGCTCGTCAGAAAAAAATAGCTTCTTAAGTCAAAGTGAAGTTTGACACAGGACAGCTGTTTTAAGCCCAGCAATTTTTTTTACGTGGCCTCCATGGTTGTGTCTCATGGATTGGGCAAAGGCCTCCCCTAATTCAGTCCAGAGTTTTCTGTCCTGGGCCACCTCAGACCACTCCAGCAGATGGTTGTCGAGATCATCTCACCACCGTCTTCTAGGCCGGCCTCGATTTCGATGTCCGTCGTGTGGCACCCACTCGGTGGCAAGTTTCGCCTACCTATTCGGGTGCATTCGACTGACATGACCAGCCCAGCTTCACTTTGGTTTCGCCGTCTGGACACCCACGTCAATTATTCGGGTCCTTGCGCGTAGTGTGGTATCTCGGACGCGGTCTTCCCTCCTCAGGCCCAAAATACTGCGCACCATCGCTCTTTGACAAACCTTAAGCCTGGACTTTTGTAGTCACCGACTAAGTCTAGGAGCCATAGGTGAGAACGGGCAGGACACACACATCGATGAGTTTCCGCTTTCGGGAAAGTGGAAGGTTGCCCTTCATGAGATCTTTCATGGACCAGTAGGACTTCCAGGCGTTATCGATACGGCGATCGATTTCTTTGCCTTGCCTGTTTTCGAAGCTTACTAACTGGCCCAAGTAAATTAAATTGAAAAAAAAAGCGTTTTGAGCTGCTTGAAGTTGCTTATTACAACACTTTGAAGTCCCAAATGGCCACAAAAGGGTCAGTGGTCGAAACCGGGTCATCCACTCTATGTTACTATTGAGAGGCAAGAACCAACTGCTTCGCGCGGGCAACAAGACCCGTGAGCTCGAATGTAGGCAGTGGGCTATACTAGTCCACTGCTGGACATAGCCCTCCCCTAAAAAGCGCCACGTTGTGCTATTATAGGGGGTAATGCCCATAATCCCCACGCTGGGCATGCGGGTTGAGGATCGCAATTCGGTGAAATTGTACTGCAGGGGGCGCTGCTGCCCACCCCCCGGTTTGTGTCCTTTAGTCGCCTTTTACAACACCCAAGGTAAGAATTGGGTTGGTGCTATTCTCTAGGCCTACACCACACAGCAAGCTCGACTGTGCGCGGCGCAAAGTCAGCAATACGGCGACCTACAAAAGTGTATGATACTAACGGTGTACATACTGCCGAATACAAAAAAAGAAAAGAAGAACTTAAGACAACATCAAAAATCGAACTAAATTAATTTAAAATACTTTACAATGCTGTGTTAAAGCCGGGTATCCACTTAGGTTCGCCGTGGTTTGCGAACACTGTGTGAACACAACGTGTACAGTGTACACACTTAGGCTGCAACATCAGTGCTCCTGTCGGAGCACTAACATTTCGCGCTCCGGTCTCCAGTCGACACACGACAGACGGTCGGTGCAAACATGGACCTAACACGGAAATGAATACCGCTCGTGGTATGGGTAAGTATGTTCATACAACCGCTAAATGGACCTTGCACGAAAATATAAAGTCGCTAAGGATAGGTTCTTACTTAGCACAGAAATACCAAATAAGTACCTATATTGATATTAAGTACGCAAATACAAAATCTGTAATGGTGGGTGTACACGTAAATACAACCGAGATTTGTACGGATATACAAATCACCAAAGAGAATACTTAATTAGCACGTAAATGTTAGGTGTGTACCTAGCCTTAAGTTGGGTTAAGTGGTGACGCGAAGGCGGCCTAACTCGCTTGCACCGGTAGGTAGGCGAAAAAAAAATGTCGCCAGAGCGGTAGCGAACAAATTAAGTGTGAAATTAATTTATTGAAAATTTGATGATCGTAATAAAACTCGACGAATAAAGAGTGTTTATCTCGTTAGAACCCAGCAGGCAATGGTATTATTGTAAAATAACACGCTAAATGCAGTAAAATACGTCTGTAAAGTCTGTCACTTGGGGGTAGGATCCCACGCTAAAGTAACTGTTAACTTGTAAACAAATAATTTTAACTACACCAGCACAAAACTCAGCACAAATAAGGCTTGAAGAGCCAAGATTTGACCCATGGTTTTGATGTCAAATTCGGATCGAAGGTCCAAAAAGTATGTGGGGGAATTTGTGAAGCAAATTGGCCCCCAGCAAAAGATGTAGGCGATGTATGAATCCACTCACCTGGTCCGCGGTTGCTGCTGTGATCCGTGGCCCCGGTGATGGATTTGAGGTGCTGGTGATGTAGGTGCACTGGCTAGGTTGGGATTCTATTGAATTTTATATTCGGGATGATTTTTATATTCGGAGCAACGGTTTAGCGCGCTTCACGGTCGGCCATAGAGAAGTTTTTTTTTTTTCATCCGATGCGTTTAGAGTCTGCATCGAACGAACGTTTGGTTCGTGAACCCATACATCTTTTGCTATGTATAAAAAAGAAGACATGGAAAATGAAAAAGAAGCCAATCCTTGTTTTGTGCTGGCTCACAGACGGGCAAAAATGTTAAAGTACGGAACAACCATTTTCTAGACTTCAGCTTGATTCGATATCTGCCTAGGAAGCTGTCCATGAGATCTACTCCGCCCATATGGGCATTGTATTCACTTATAACTTTTGGTAATGGTACTTCCACCTTCTCTTTTTTTCCTTTGTCACATCGGGATACATTGCTCAAAGGTAAAGCCCCAACATAGGACGACAATAATGTAACAATTTCGTTGTCCTTCCATGCTACAACACTCATGTCGACACCTTGGAATTAAGTCAATCTTTCTTCAAATGAGCCTTTGGCAACAGATTTCTTCATAAACTGTTTCTTATCAGGTAATTTCGAGTCAGGTATTCTATTTTGCTGAATTGTCCCAACAGAATGTATGCCCTGTGTTGTCAAATAATACATTAGCGGTATTGGAGTATAAAAGTTATCAAAGTACAGAATGTGATTCACCTTTCTGGGTATAATTCGAGCCAAGCGGAGAACAACATTGCTAGTTGATCCTAAATCAGGTTCATCTTCAGGCTTGTTAGTAAGGTCCTGTCCAGAATAGACTTCAAATTTGTGTGCAAATCCAAGCAATCTGCATAAAACATACAAATTAAAGCCCCTTATGTGAGGGTTATTAGGCAGATATTGTTGTAGAAAATGTGCCACTTTGATGGCACACATCTGCTCATCAATCGAAAGCCGTTGATCCATTGGAACAGAAGAAAACCTCTCGTTTAACTCTTCAATAACAGGTCGTATCTTGAACAAACGATCATGTTCTGGATGTCCAATTTCTTTGTGCTGATCGTTATTATTGAAATGTAAATAATTTTTCATTTTCTCAAATTTGTTATTCGGCATAACAGAATATATGGGTTCAGAGCCGAATTTTGGTGACCAGTATGATCTGACACTTGGAAATTGTTGCACTGACACGGACAAAAGCACACCAAAGAACTTTTTCAGATCCCTTACAGTGTAAGTAGTTAGCTTTTCAGGATTCTTTTGGGTAACATAAAGATTGGTTTGTTCGACTATGTTATGCACGGAGTTTTCATTAAAAAAAGTAGCTGAAGCATGCATATGGACTATCTAGCTGATAGATAACTCCGGTCCAAAGTCAGAGTTACCTTTGAAAGTAACTTTAGACTCGTGAAACTCCATATTTCTTTTCTTCCATATCAACTTTCTTTTGTCTAGTAATCCTGCAAACACATTGCCCGTTGGGATCTGATTAGGTTCCAGTGCCGGATGATCTGGCAGTTCATCTTCAACTAGAGGTGGATCATCTTCATCCTCTTGAGAATCTTCTCCGTTTTCTTCTTCTAAGACATCCCCAAGTAACATCTCTCCATCGTGAATTTGTTCCAAGCTTTCCTCTTCGTTATCAGAAATTTCTAAGTCATCTTCCGACATCCATCCACCTTCGAAAGCTGCTAAATATTGTTCTATGTCTTTTTCTTTCATGTTTAATATTTAATACAGCCCTGAAAACAAAAAGAAACTAATCAAAACTTACATTTATTCACATTTGATGTTTCATATTAGATGAGTGGTCGTCATAACATAATGATGTAAATTTACACCAAACAGTTGTCAGCATTTTTTTTATATTTATCTTTATTTTTACCATTATAAAAGTTTATATCGAAAGACTAACCTTGAATCTCTCCAGATGTGTATTTCCGTATCAATATATTAGAAATTATGAGCAAAAATTCGATTCACAAAATCACCAACGTACACGAAACCAAAATTATGCAGCCGCGTGAACTTTTTTTTGTCGTTTCTGACGGATGACGTTTATTTTTTTTTGTGGCTGAGTTCCGAAATGTTAGTTTATCCTTCTTAAATGTTACCACTCCCAAAAATGTACAGCCCCGTATCCTATGGTAGGTGTTCTCCCCTGCGAAGTGGGTTGATGGAAATTTCCATCATGATGCATTTAAGGGCTAAATATCGTGACGTAATCACTATCCATCTGGCAGTAATATATCTATGGTACTAATATATCATTTAATGGGTCTAAATCGTGTATATTTTTTTATTAAGAAAGGTATGCGACCTTTTTTAGACCCGTTAAATAATATATTAATATGAGTAATAATCGTGAAAGTTTAAAGAAATTAAAACTTTGTACTTACAGTACTAAGCGATTCCCTAGGTTTGTCGCGATCTAGTAAAAAAGAAAATTATAAATAAAATAACAAGTGGTCTTGATTTTTACCTTTTCCCGTTCCTTTGATTTTATTAACTTTGGTTTTCTCACGTCTAAAGCCAGATAACAGTATAGATATTTTACTTTTACATAAGTCGTGTTCAGTGTTTAATGCTTCGCCAATTATCTTCCAGGCGTCTCCTTTTAAATTCTTTTTTTTGTAGTTTTCATCTCGTGGGTCCCATAAAACATTATGTTTACGGTATTCTTCTATGAGCTGTAGACATTTTTCATCGGACCACTCTATGTTCGCGAACTTAACAAACACGTCGTGACACGCTCGCGTCCACGAACAAACTGCGCTCCCCTTTGAGATCGCGCAAAAAACCGCTTCCCGAGCGCTCCGCCGTGCTCCGATCGTGCTCTAGTCGCGCTCCGCGATCACGACGTATCCATTATGTTTGGTTTGCGAAACGTGCGCGTTCGCAAACCACGGCGAACCTAAGTGGATACCCGGATTTATGTTAAATTTAATTGCTTACTAGGCAGTCTCTGGTCACTTGATACCTGACCGATGATTGATGATAATGATTATTACATTATTTTAATTTAATGAAATCTGAGTTAGAAGCGCTCGTGGCCTAGTCGAACCGAGTGATTGGAATCAATCACTTGAGTTAAGCAACAACAGGCGCGGTCAGTTGCAGGATGGGTGACCGTCCTGTGACTACCGCTAGTGTCATTTTTCCGAGCGCTTCCGTGCTTCGCAAGGCATGTTAAGCCGTTGTTGCCGGCCGGCAGTCGTTAAGCCATGTCATGGGCGGCTTGATAACTTCTAACAGTAAGACCCGCCACTGTCTTAAAACCCTCCACCAACCCGGACTTGACCCCCGTGGTGGATTATGGCCTAACCTTCCTGCGATGCAGGAAGAGAACCGTGCCCCAACAGTGGGGACATACAAGGGTTGATATCGAGTTATTCGCTGTTTGCGCGGAGTTGTAAATTACCTCATGCATGTTATTGCCCCAACAATTTGATACAATAAAAGGAATGTACATGTACAGTGCATCCTCCTGATTGAAAACAAAAAAATATGTGAGGCAGACTAAATGTTAAGTAAAAGGCAGGACCTTAACAGCAGCAAAAGTTGTTAAATGTTAAATATAAAATGTAAAAAAAATTAGATTCACAGATTGCAAAAATGTTAAATTGTTGTTTGAGGTCTGTCCGATGTTCTCTTCACTGCTAGGTTGAAAGTTTGTTGAATGCACAGAAATACCATCTATGGGAACGTGCATGATGCTGTACCCAGGATATTGTATCTTGCGGTGACCACGACGATCCAGTGTTTTGTGCATTGTGCTTGGTCCTCATCGCGAGATAGGCGACATCATCATCGGCGGTGGTGGAAACAACAACGTGTGCTGACATTGACGCCATGGAGCTGCAAGCGAGAATGAGGTCAAGTATCACGCGTCAACATCAAAACATCATCGCGCGATGACGAACGTAGAGTGAATTTTTTTCAGTCGTCTTACAAATGCATTGGGGTTTAACAACTCGTTTCTTCTCCGTTTTTTCCCATTTCCCATTAACATTTATACGTCCAGTACTCCTTCCCTTTTTCTCTTTTAAGCTTGTTTTTTTGTTTACTCCGTGTAGCTTTATTTACCTGACACCTTGTTCTTCTCTTTATTGGTTTTTATTATTAATACGTTTATTGCACATAAGTAAAAAAAATACAATGGCAATGTGGCGGACTTAATGCTATAAGCATTTTCTACCAGTCAACCACAGATGGTGCAAGAGATTAAATGGTAGGCATTCGAAACAAAACGGAAGAGAAACTTAGTTAAAATTAGATATATATGTAAATAAATATACACTATATACTTATAATAGATAATAATTATATTTAAAAATGTATAAAATATATATAAAAATATATATATACTAATAATAGTGGTTTGTAACGAGGTAATCGTTACCTAGATAGTTTCTGAAATCTTACATTTGATACTCACTGAAATTCTGTGCAGCGCGCAGGTCAGATTCAAGTCGGATTGTTATGGATGTATGAGTGTTGAAGAGTTGTTAGAGTATACCATCTAGGGCATAGCTTGGAGAGATGAAGGAATTTGAGGCTGTACTGGGTACATGACACGAGGGTACAGTTTCTTGGCAGAATACATATTGTTAAGTTTTTTTTAATAAAGTCGAAGGAAACTAGTTAATTGCAGTTACCTCTGTGTTGCGTCGTTTCCTTGGATTATTTCGATCTCCTAAAAATGCCAGCGCCTCATAAGCAAACCATGTACTTTTTTGCGTTTCATCCGCACCTGTAAAATAAATAACACGACAGTTTTAAATAAAGACAAAAGACAAGGACGGAAGATCATATAATAGAAGTAATATTTCTACTAATAGCAAGTAAGTGATAATACCTAAGTAAAAATTAAATTAACAAATAAAAGTATGTAATATGTAAAGCAACAGAAATTTATAATAATACAGGTACCTTTTCCGGAACTATGACTTCTTTACTATTTCTTTTCGATGTGAAGCAAGCAAACTTATCATTTTGTTCTAGCATTCTTCTATATGTCTTCCCAATGAATGCGCAATATCACCCCAAGCATCTTGTTTCACATTTTTTTTAAAGTAATACGGGTTTTTTGGGTCCCAAATTACAGGTTTGTGTTGATACAAACTAATGAGTTCAAGCGATTGTTCGTTATTCCACATCTTGAACGTACACGCGACACAATCATCACGAACGCCGTCTAAACGAGCACTGCGAGCGCCTTTGTGTTCGCGCGAAAAACCGACAGCCGATGGATCAACCGCGAGCGTTACATGTAATGCTTGTGGTGCCGTCCACACGTAGAATTCGTGTTACATTACACGGTGGATTACATTACACGTTACACTCGTCTGGACCCGGCTTTATTATTGAGGAAAACACGGGGGAGGGGGCGGTCAGGTTACTCATTTACGAATTACGTCATAAAATAGAACACTTTTAAATCATTACTGTTAATATATTTATCCTCTGTAACAGTTATTTTTGCTGCTTTATCGAACTTAATAGCAATTTTTCAAACGATGTTCCGACCGTTTTTGTTGAACATTCAATGCTGCTTGATTGAGACAGATTTTCAACAGACTGCGGTACTGTATTATTAACTTTGTATGTGTGATTATACTATTTTTATTTTTAATGCACTAACCCGTGCTGAGGAACAAATTTAAAAACCTATTAAATTTGTTTTTAAATTTGTATGTGTGCTTTGAATACTCATCATTACTTGTTTCAGGGAAAGTGATGATAATGTTGCAGGAATACTATTAGTTCCTACGCAAGAAGCGGTTGGGAAATCCCTCTATTTTTGTAGAACTAGATTCCGCTTTCATAGTTTCCCATCGTTTTAAGGCAATAGGGTCGAATTTGTCGTTTGGTACGGCATCTCTGTTAAAAGGATATATACCTCCCTTTTTAAATCCGTTAAAGATGTTGAGGGGATCTAGATCTTTCCAAACCTTGCCAACGTGAACTGCAAATTCTTATTTTGACAATTTCTGGCCATAGTTTGACCGCTGCTTTTTCACCATTACTGAATCTCACTTGTCTTTGAATGCCTTGAAGAGAGACAAGTCTTAAGGTTGTAACAAATGACTAGAATGTGGCGGCAGCTTGATTATGGTTATGTTATTTTGCTATTTCCAGCACAGATGGTTGAAGGACATTATTATTAGTATTGGTTCTGATATCGAACCCAGCATTGGTATAAAGGACTTAGAAATTAACTTTTCGAAAGCCTTTGTCTTAATCCATCCATTTTCTATCGCTGTACATCGTACCAGAGATACGCAACTTCGGATGTCCATTCACTCCATGTTAATTAATTCTGCGAAAATAATTATTTTTTTCTGCTAATAAAATCGTCTAATTTCAGTATTTCTTTGGGATTTTTTCCTTTTTCAGTGAAACTTTCTTGTACAGAACCCAACTATTGAAAACGGCCATATCAAGCATGTAGTAAGTAAGCGCGTTCGTCCATTTCTTGGATTTCATTCGGATTCTGTATTGACCGAGGTGATTGTCCATAGTGTCGACACCACCTGTGTGAGCGTTATAGTCGTGTATGGCTTTGGAGCAAGTAATAGCTACACTCTTCCTCTGCTTCTTATCATATCGGTTTATGGAACCGACAGGGCCGCACTTACGTAAGTCGACAGCAGTAAGACCTGTTTGTTGTCTTTCCAACTCAATGCTGAGAATTCAACACCATCAAAGGATGCCACGTTTTCTATATAAGTGCCTCTTGGCACGAATGTTGTTAGGACATCTTTTTTTTCGGGCAATTTCGACGTCTTCCCTAATCTGTTTTTCTGAACTGTATCCATGGAATAAGCCTTCTTTGCGTAGGTAGTGAAATAGACAAATTAGTTTAAATTTTTTTAAAAATAGACAATATGGTTGGCTTTCCTAGGTTCAGCTCGAAGCAACCGGCACTGTATTAGAAACAGCACTTAGATCTGGTTCGTTATGCAATCTCTTGAGACTGTGTGTCCCCGAGAAGATTTCGAAGCTGTATGCGTAGCCCATGAGACAGCAGAGGATGTACAACTTGAAGCCCCATTTATGGGGTTTCTTCGGCAAATTTTGCTTCATGAAGTGTGAAATTTTCGTCGCGCACATCTGCTCATCCAATGAAAGTTTAATTTAAAAGAAGTTTGGATTTTTTGTATTGCGTATTTATTTGACTGCGCCACTATGATTTCTAATAAACCCTTATCAAAGAAATGGCAGAAAAATTGGTACGGTGTATCTAAGTTCAATATATCTTCAGTATACTGGGTACCTCCCTGAAATTGAAAAGCCTGATCATCCAAAGCCATATTCTTCTTTTTCCAAACTAAATTCCGCACATATGGGTAGTTTACGGAGTATGTCTGGTTTTCAGGCAAATCGTCGACTATAAGTGGGGGATTAGACTCTATGTCATAGTTAACGACCCGTTTATCACCATTTTCTTGCCGTTGTACCTGTTCTTCTTCAGTTTTATCATCTTCTTCTTCTCTTTCGAGCTCCTCTTGTATATCACCTGCATTATTATCGTAGTCCAAACTATCCTCCTCGACGTCAGTGTCATCCTCTGAAATTTCCCCATTTTCTAATTGCCACAAAAGGCGTGTGATGCGGTTCTCATCCATGGTGCACCTGAAATATAAACATGTATGCAAACGAAACCTAAAGCCAAGAAAACAGAACAATTTGCTTCAAATACGCGTTGGTAAAATAAACTCATATAAGGAAAAACTTATACCGCCTATGCATACACTATCATTTTGATAACAAATATTTAAGTGTAAAAATTGTTGGCATAGGCATCCGTTTTTGGGTAAATAAATACATTTTTATAAAATAAACATACTTACCAGCAGGTAACCAAGTTTAGTTTGCACAAATACAATTTATTTAATTGTAAACTTCGCAATCAACTACATTGAAAACGAAAACTTTCATAAATTACCTGCGCTATAAGTAACTGTCAAAATTTCGACCAATACACGCGAGTATTTTGATTCAACCAATCAGTTCCGAAACTATATTTGCAAATAGATGTCTTTCGTTCAGAAATTATGAGCACAAAATTTTGTGTTATCATTTTTAATAAACTATGCACCTAAGGGTTAGTCAGTATTTACCGTAGAGGGAGTAAAACTATAGAGCAAGCCACAGCGTACACATACAAGTTTTAAATGAAACAAACTTCGTAGCGACCATGGGTGAGAAAGAGATAGAGTAAACAGCAAAAGTGTAACTGCTTTTTTTGTTTGCCCCCAGTGTCAAGTTGACGTTTTTGGGGGCAAACAAACGACAAGATTTTGAAAATGTAATCATATTTAACGCTACGCTAGCCGTTTCGAAGAGCAACCGTGTATTTGGGAAATTATATACTAAAAGTGACCTAAATAGAGAAAGTATGGTGAATTGTAGTGTACTCGTATGCAGAAATCGTTAAGAAAGAGCTTTGGGGGAAGTTTCCTTTGATAGGTAACTAATTATTGTGTTTCAATTATTGTTCAGCCCAAAGTTGCCTTATGTTGAGTATTTTAGTTAAGTTTCAACTAGTAGCTTTGCAACGAGTCCGTAAGAAAAGCAATTTAATAGAATTTATTTTCCTAACCTAAAAAACGAAGAGTAAAAAAATGTTGCCATCCGTTTATGTCGAAAATCCCGATCATTACTTGACCGTGTTGGCAGACGTTATAAGCGATCGTACGATGGGAAAATAAAAAGTAGTATTCCCTAAGAAGGCTGCTAAAAAAACAGTACGTTTTCAAAACCTTTGTTTTATTACTTTAAAGTAAACAATCGATTAAACATAAACACACTATTTTTAGGTTTTTATTTATCCCCGTAAAGGGTTTTACTGTAATGTTAATATTATTGCTCTTGTTTGAGAAAAATCCACACAACACCCATAGCACTTACTATGTTGTTTTGCCAAAAGTGTGCCGTTTAGAGTTTCATTGCTCAGCCTATTTCGGATCTTTGTTTTAATAAGATTGACTGAACTGAAGCAGCGTTCATAATCTGTGTCACAAAAACGAGTAACCGGTAACGTCGCACATTAGTTAGATTTACCTTAAGGGTTGGTACTTAGTAAGTAAAAGAATAAATAGTGACGTCGAAAAATGAAATCTAAAAAAAGTCGTATGTTTACGTACGATTTCTGCCCCTTGATCGTACATGCAACATAAATGTAAAACATCGTATGAATACGATTTAAATCGTATATCTGGCAACGCTGCGTGATCATTACTTAACTCGAAGTCCCAGACTTCGACGGCTTGTCCTTGTACAGATATTAAGTTACAAACGTAATAAAACTATAACCCGGGCTTGGCCCCTGCGGTGGAGTATGGCCTAACCTTTCTGCGATGCAGGAAGAGACCCGTGCCCTAGGGATAAGGACATACAAGGGTTGATATCGAAATCTATAATAAAAACAATAGAGACAGAAACATTACGGCTACAGCACTGAATTATCAAATATAATATCCTGATGCTTTGTTAGATAGCTGCATCGCCTTCCTATGTGACTTGTTGCCCATATAATTTTTCAGCATTCATTCCACTCAGCAGAAAATGTGTCAACTCGAATTTATCGCAAGAACCCTTTCGGTGTTTTTGTGCATTCTGCCGCAAGCAATGTGCCCTTGAATTCAGTATATAATTTGAATTTGTATCAATGAATCTCGTACAATACCGTCTAGCCGCGATTGTTTATTAGGTAAAACGTAATTACCTTATTTCCCTAATAAATAATAGACCCGTTCAATATACAACAGCTACGTATGAGTATCGCGAATAATAAGGAATACTAAAGTTATTACTTATTATATTTTAATATATTACAATATTTATTAATATTAGCAATGTTTCTTTTCCAGATTTCTTCAAAATAGTTCTGTTCTGGAAAAATGGGTGCTAGCATTTAGAAGAGAGAACTGGTCACCTACATCAAATGCTCGAATATGCTCTCTACATTTCGACAAAATGTACATTTTGGTGGTCTGAGGTACCCTTCGAAAGATTTTTTATATGGTGAATTTTTATATGAAAAAAACTTATTAATAAAACAGTTTTTGATTGTATTCCATTGGTGGTCCTAGATAGCGTCCCTAAGCGCCTTAACTTGTAAAATTTAAACGTGTAAAATAAAACGTATTTTTAATTATACAAAATGACAATTGTTTATAAAACGTTTGCTACGTTCTGCAAACAATTGTCAGACATGTTGTATGATTAATAAAATTCAAAACTAAATCTGCATTTTTATTCATGGCCTATGAACGACTGAAATATTTTACCCCACATTATGGAAATTCACTTTTACAGTGGCAACATTCACGCACACAAACAAATAATATTCACCGACGTGAAAACGGTTACACTGTGCCTTGATCTATAGTTCTACTCTATCTACGGTATTTACATTGAAACACTAATATTTTTCCCTATCTGCTTTCCGAACTGAAAAGTAATTTTGATTCGTGCCTACAATCTTCAATATGTTTCTCTCTTGATTGTTTTTAGCAGATGCATATTGACGGTGGAAAGCCAATTTTTACGAAGCGACATGTATGCAACTTTACAGTAGAGCCATTTAAAGTTTTTATTTTTCGTAAAAAAATCATATTTTCTCTTCTACTAATCATATTGCTTTGGTTCTCACATCATATAAAAGCTATTCAAAAGTACTAAAAAATTATGTAAACTAGTATTTCTTCAACCTGATACTTACGGAAATAGTTTCGCATGGTATTTTTTTTAATAAAAAGGCAACCTGGTAGAATTTACTAAGCATCAAGTAACACTTGTCACGAAAACTGGAAAAACATCGTTTATGCATATTTTTAGTGAACTAAAGAGTGAAACAAAGTCCTAAACAATAGGATTACTTTAGTTTGATCTGGGAAAAGATGCTGATTCAAAGTAATTGGAATAATTTATTCGGGATTATTTGTCTAACCTATGACCTATCTTTACTTACATACTGTTGGGTAAACGACCCACTTAAATACTAATAATACTTAAAACTAATTATGAAGCAAATAACTTACAACTTCTGCCCGCGTCGACGCCTCTCGACTTGGCAGCCGGCGCCGCCCGGGGTGGGTGCACTGAGGTTTGGGGATCCCTAGACGTCCCCGTCTACCCCCAAGAGCTCTTTCCCCAGAAAGCTACGTACCTGCAGTGCACTTTCACGACAATTGTATGTCCACTATTTTGGGCGATCCGTCGCCTAACAAAAAATGTATTAACACTACGGGAACCGTCCCGGAACGTATCTCACACTTCACACGAAGATACAAGCCCGGCAATCTAATTGCCACACCAATTTGGGCCAAGAAAAACCACTCCACGTTTTTCAATCAAGAAGGCAAGTTGTCCAAGTGAGCACAGACCAGTGTGACAGCTGTCAAATACAGTGTTGCCAAAATCACACTTCTATTCTAAACACATACCCAGTAATTAAAAGAGTTTTCAGTTGAAAGTCATGACAAAAAATTTGAAAAACAACTGAATTTTAAATCATCTGAGGTTTTATTGAAAGTTCATCGAAAATTGAGTAATACCTAATGAACTGTCTAATGAAATTGGTAACAAAAAATCAACTTTTATACGAATTTAAAAACGAAAACAGTAATTCTATAAAGAAAACATAATAAATTTCTACAACACAGAACGGAGCGTCTATTGGTATTAACTTTGTACTACTGATACTAATTATATCTTAATAATAATCAGTCAAACATCAAAAATCTCACGAAACATAAATAAAACTTTGCTTACCACAAATTGAAATACTGAGTTACATATTGAAAAGGTTTTATTCAAAGTAGCACAGACTCTGCGGCTTAATGAACATTACAAGTCAAACTAGGTGTCCATTTCAAAATCTGGATCGTTTTGGAGAAAAAATGGACAAAAAAACTCCAAACTTAGTCTTTTCAAATTCCTTATTTAACAGAATTTACACAGATTCTACAAAACTCGTGAATTTTACATGCTTGAATTCCAGACATCATTGTCATCTCAATAATCCTTAATATTATAGTAGCTCTTTTGGCACAAAGTGTACTTCACACATTTTTATCACTTTAAGTTAACGATAATCCGTTAAGTTACATACTAATCAACATTGTATGTTTTATGGCTTTACACTAAGGGTTGCAATATTTTTTCATGTTCGAAACTTATGTACTCAAAAAACAGAATTGTTTCACCTATGTAATAATAACTTATTATCCAAGATCAGTCCATCTCTTCTACCTTCTCCGTCGCTAATGTAATATTTGTATGTTGCTGCACGATTATCCGTGTTTGCGCGTTTTCGCTTTATTGGTAGTTTCTGTGTTAAACTTACAAGCCAGTCTCTTCGACGATCTACTGAGAGTTTCCAAAAATGATCAAAAACTTGTTGCCTCTTTTCTTCAGTTACACTTTCGCAATTGTTGCCGCATTTTTTTCCATTGCATGAGTTTGGCTGAACACATTTAGATTTTACGGTTGTACCATTTTTTCGTTTATATTCGTCACCAGAATCCTTCTTGTGTTTTCTTTCCTTTTTAAATTTGTTTTTCTTTTTCGTAAGCCTTTATCACCCACTTCTTCTTCTAGTGTATCCTCCGTCCTTTTCTTTTTCTTTTTGATTTAGATTCACCTGCACTCTTTACGAAATCATTTTCTGGCCTATCCGCACCTGACCATTCATCAGATTTTGCGTACACTCCATCATAAAATGTTGAAAAATCTTCATCGTCGGATAGTCCATGTATCTTTTATCAGTTTTGCAAGTTCGTTTACGACCCTTTCGACTACAGGACTTTGAACCGTTTGCAGCAGTGATTGTTGAATTTGTGGAACTGGTACTTGGTTGGACTGAGCTCGGAGTCCGAATTGGAACAGTTATCTTATCTTTCGAAATATTTAGCCCTTGATCAAAAGTGTCGGAGGATGTTCTTGTATCTACGCAGATGGTGTTAGGTGAGTCTGACATAGAATTTGAAATGAATTCAGCCCCAGTCACTTCAGATGCGTGCTTTTCTCTATTGAAATATGAATCTGCATCATCATTAAAAGCGTCATTAAAAATAGGTTCCTTGTTAAGGGGACTCACTCCAAAGATGGTGGTATAAGACTCCTGTATACTTATGGAAGTTTTACCTCCCCGATATTCAAGGTCAGGATCTTCATTGAAGGACTTCTGATTCACACCGGCCTCGTTACTTGTCGGCACCGAAGTCTCTGCATCTTCGTGGTGTGTATTTTTCGTTAACACCAATAATTCATCGTATAAAAAAGGAACAGATCAGATTATGCCAATCTATTGACTAAATTTGGGATAGTAATTTATAAAAAAAAGGAATTTCGCTATAATTTTATCTTTGGTTTCGTTTGGTCCGTATTCTCAGATTAACCCATTAGTATAATAACAAGGGCAGGTGACCCGGTTTCGGCCACTTTAGGAGGTTCGAAAAGTTTGAAAATTTTTGGCTTTAGATTTTCTAGTGATTGTTACGTTATTACTATGCCAAATCATCAAAAATATTGTATTTTAACTAAAAACAGCTTTGTAAGTGTAAAATGTTACTTAATATAATTTTAATGAAACGAAAATGTTGACAAGGTCCCTTTGACCCACTTTTGGCCAGATATTATCCATCTGTGGCCATATGAATGTGCCGGTTTTGGCCACTATTAAGTTTGTTTAATTAAAACAATTTTATTTCTTCTGAAGTAACTATAATTTATTATTTATCTTCCACGTACCTACCGTAAAAAAAGTAATACTTAAATCTACGATAAACTTTAACGAACGTTAAAATTAGACAGGTCTATTTCAAAATTGACACTCGATTTCTGTCTTTGGGTGCCGCCTGCGAAAATTGGTGGCGGTAGAATCATTTTAATGTCTGCTATAGAAACCAATTTTAAATCTGGTTCAAGAGGTAAGGTGAATCGCTGACCAAACCTATTTCCTCGTTTCCTCAAGTAACTTATTTCAAAAAAGTTTTGCTCGTCTTCAGTGTCCAGGATTTTTGCAACATAATAAATTGTGTGTTTTTGTTGCTTAAACTCAACAAGTACGTAGTCTCCGACTACAGGTCTTCTTTCTAATTCATCGAAAGCTGTCAGAGCTGGCTCAGGAGCCCAGTCGTCCCAGTCAGTTTCAGAGTCAAGTGCAATTTCTTCTGATGTAGTAGACGCAGAACTTACGCTCAATCTTTTTCTTTTTAATGTCTTCAATTCTTTATTTTTTCCCATCTTTGACGTAGTTGCTTCTGTACTTAAAGTGTTAATATTTGTATTTTGTCTCTTGGATTTTTTTGGCTCCTGCATAATTTGCATCCATTGGTTTGAAGTAAGTACGGATGGAATGTATTTTGCAGTTTTTTTATTTTTTGGTAGCACCTTCTCGGGCCATAGTAAACATTCCCTCACTATATTTCTTGTTTTGTCAGGCGTATTCATCAGGCGAAGAATGTTTTCTTTGGCATTTTCAGTTTGGTTCATCTGTTGTTTATCGTCATTTTCAGTTACTTCCTCATCTGTTTGTCTCAAAACGTCCTCTTCATTACATTTGTCAAGAATGAAGGGAGATATGCACGATCCAGGTGCTTCATTTTCATTGCAGCGATCCAGCAGTAAAGGAGGCGCGCAAGGAACTTCACAGACTTTTGATGTTACTGTTTCATTTGATGCTAGTGTTTTGACACTTGTATCATTTTTGAAGGCCAGCCAAGTTTCATAAAGCATCGCTGCCTCCCTTTTTCCCTCCCATTCATTACCCGAATCAAATGTAATGTTGAAATCTTTCAGTAAGTTTTCATCTATTTTGCTTTCGAGATAATCAAGATAGCTCGACTCACAAACAGTAGGCTGACTGACGACCTGGGGAGTTTCACTTGTATCGCTGGGTGTTTTCACAATTCTTTTATAGTTGACTGAGTCAGGGCTGAACGGGTATAAACCACTAGTTCGGAATCCTGCTTTGACGTTGCTTGGAAACGATTTATCATTAACTAGCAAGCCGTGAAGAGCTGCAGGGAGGTTGAATTTAGTGATTTCCTTTCCATCGTTTTCAATGCGCCACTTCTTGACGAGCTTACGCCAATTTTGTTTCAAGGGGAACAAAACCGCCACATCTAAAGGTTGCATCATGTGAGTGGTATTCGGAACCAGAGCAACCACGATTATTCCATTTTCACGGCACAATGTGCTGAGATGCATTGTAAGATGTGATTTGTGTCCGTCTAGAAATAATACAATAGGAAATGTTGTTCCTTTATCTTTAAGATAAGGAATAAAAACATTTCCAACGTATTCATAAAAAGCTTCTCCTGTCATCCATCCTTTATCAGTCTTACCTATTCCCCATCCAGCTGGTGCATTTTGAACAATTTCACTACTCATTCTTTTGTATTTGTAAACTGTTAAGGGAGGTGCATAGTCACCAAGGGCATTCACAGTAAACAGGTTTGTAACGTTTTCTTTGTCGCTGTTCTTAGATGTGTCGTACACATGCTGTCCTTTTTCAGCCAACACAAGACCTCCTTTTGGTGCAAGGAAGAAAGAAGTTTCATCACAATTCCACACTCGTGAGGGATCTTCTAAAGCGTTCATGTTTCCTTCGCCTATTAGTTCAGTAACTTCTTTGAACCAGTTTCTTATTCGCTGTTCAGTTATCAACGCACGTGCTTTATTTATATATTCGGCATGTTTTTGGCTAAGATCAGGATGCCTAGCCATGAATGCATCAAACCATGATCTTGAAGGCCGGTTATTTATAAATGGTGTCTTTAGATTTCCTTTTATCACAATTTTCTTGACAGAGTCCAAAAGGCCTTCTTTGTTGATCGGAAATCCAGCACGAGAGCTGGCTTTGATCCAGGCAACCAACTCATTTTCAATTTCCATGCCAAGAACTGCCTGAGGACCTACATGCCCAGATGTTTCGGGAGCATTGCCTGAGAGTTTATGGCGCAAAGTTGTTCGCGGCACATTAAAGTTTTTACTGGCAGTTGCCACTTTCATGCCATTTTTTATAGCTTCTAATGCCAGTTCTTCTTTATGTGGCGAGTACTGAAATAATTTTTTCTTCACTCCATCAATTTTTCTCGAATTTTCCGACATTATTGCCAGACTGTGAACAAATTACGACATTT
This sequence comes from Yponomeuta sedellus, assembly GCA_934045075.1. NCBI lineage: Eukaryota > Metazoa > Arthropoda > Insecta > Lepidoptera > Yponomeutidae > Yponomeuta > Yponomeuta sedellus. The sequence goes on along the minus strand of OW203736.1, from coordinate 3,118,950 downwards.
ATCCAATTTTTATTTAAATATCTTCAGTTTTTTTCAGGCTGATACCTTATACTTTCAACATCATTGAAGTAACACGGTACCAAATTTCGAATCGATCGGACATAAGGAAGTTAGTAAGATCCCCTCATCAATTAGAAAACAGGTGATGAACTTCGAACGGCTTAACCGATTTTCATGAAACATGGCAAGAACACTCGGGATAAAATTACCTATGAGACAAAAAAATAAACGAAAATCGGATCATCCGTTTGGGAGCCACAGACAGATACACAGACAGACACGTTAAACTTATAACACGCCTCTTTTTGCGTCGGGGGTTAAAACAACATTTAAACATCGATTTACCTTTTTAGTTATTTCGAAGTGGCCAAAACTGGAACTTGTATGTGTGCCATCTTGGGCCACTATGTGGCCAGAACTGGAGAAATCACTAAAGTGTACACACCAGTTGTGGCCACCACATGTTAAACAAGTTCTAACCTCAATGTCTCCAAAATAAGAGACGCAATATGTAAACAATGCCTTTTAGATGTACTTTAATGAAAAACATTGGTATTTTATGCCGAGATTACAGAAATTAAAACGGATTACTCACCCCCTGTGCTTAACGTTTTCCTTAAGTAATTAGCTATTTTATTGAGATGTGATGAACAATGGCTGCTGTCACTTCAACGACGTTTGACAAGTGACAGCTAGAAACTGTAACGGAGTTGCCATTGCGTACGTTCAACTGCCATAGACAAAATAATTGTTTCATTAGCTGTGGCTTGTCTGTGAAACTTCAAAGTTGAATGTGGCCAAAGGTGGGTCAGTGGCCAGAACCGGGTCACCTGCCTAATAATAATAACTTCCACACAATACAATCACTTGACCTGGTCCCAAAATAGGATGCCCTGTGCTATGGTAACCAGGCAAGGACGTCACAAACATGTAAATACACCCAGACTAAGAGCATGACATTGTACGCGCGGCAATTTGAACTTAAATCAACCATTTTATCATCCGATATAGGTAGTAATCACTCGTAATAAAAATGTCACAAATTTAATAAGCTGCGTATAGAAAACACGAGCTTAATTTAAGCTGGACTTTAAGGTTCACAATACTCAAGTAAGCAAGATCAAATAACAAGATCGATGATCATCGATACCTACGATGTCGAGCGGCATTTTTCAAAGTAACTCGAGATCCCAACGACTTTGTAGTCGCCAAACAAACAGCAATACTTATACTAATTTTTATTATTTTTACTAATTTAAGAGTTTACACAACACATTGAACTTAATATTTTCAAATTACCTTCATACTTTACAGGCTTAGGACTGACAACCTGAACAGAGTTATTAAAATTTCTTAACATTAGTAGTAAATATACGATTATATTTGTCTTTGTAACATGTTTGTAATAATAATAATGTTTAGGTTGGCGTATTTAAAAGTTTAAAATGTACAATGATTTAGTATTTACAATATTTACATACTATTATGGGCAGTTTCAGGCCAAAATCATTTATTTGAGTTGTGACTCGTTATCAACCCTTGTATGTGACTGATAAACAACAACTGGGACAGTTTTTTTGTTGTTAGTCTTGTCCTTTTCTCATTCATTGTGTGCCCAGCTTTTGAGAAAATCCTTTCGCAGGGCACCGATGTGGCCGTCAAATGCAATCTTTTCATTATGTATTAATACAAAATGGGGTAAAAAAGTCGCCTCTCATGCCACCACTTCGGCGGGTCAGTTGGCTTTCCATTTTATGTCCTCGGCAAAAGCGGCTCTTGAATGAATTTGTCTAGCTCGACTATACCAGCTGCAGTAGGATTGACTGGCGTTAATTTAGAGACTTCTTTGTCGTATTCGTCCCAAATTGACGCTGAGGTAAGGGTTGCCGACGTTGAACTTGATGGTTGTGTTAGCGTTGGCGCAGCATTTGATGGTATATGAGGACCTAGACTGCATCCAACTTTTATCTTTAAATTTCCATATGCTTTTCTATATATTTTTTTCTTCTGCAAAGCCTTTATCTTTAAAGCGAGGATCTAGTATTGTGGCTTCCGAGTAAAGTTGGTGTTGTTCGTAACGGGAGAAACGCTTTTCTGTCTCATTTTTCAATGTTGCTAGAACTTGTTGCACTTGTTGAGGCAAATTATCGTGCATCGTGTTCATTCTCAGGTTATTGGCAATAATGCGGCAGAGGGGTATAACTTTGGACAGTGTGACGTTTTTCTCTGCACTGACTTTTATAGTGATATCGTAGTACAGTTTTAGAACCCCAACAGCCGATTCTATTATGGTCCATTCTGAGGCACTCAGTGAGAGGTCGCTTCGCAAAAGCGCAGTTGCGGCAATCACGGCATCCTTTATAGCGACAATTCTTTGCAGCATGTCGTAGGACGAATTCCATCTTGTAGGGCATTCCTGCTTCAGTTTTATATCAGGAAGCCCTAGCTGCTTTTGCAGCTCCGTGAGCTTCTGCTTCTTCTTCTAAAATACTCCACTAAGGATTTCACTTTCCCAGTAATTGGAGAAAGATGGGCCAAGGTATTTTGAACACAAAGATTTAATGTGTGTGCAAAACAGGGTATTTTCCTCCACCCTCCCTCTCGTATTGCAGCCGTTGTGTTGGCTGCGTTGTCGCTGGCAACAGCAGTTGTTTTAAATGAAACATTTCACTCGGCCATAATGTCTTTTAAAAAGGCTGTTAGGTTTGCGGCTGTGTGCCGTTCTGAATACTCGACACAACCTAATAGGCTTGAGTTCAAATTGAGCGTGGTTGGAGTGGAGTTGAGGTAGTGGGCGGTTACAGCCACAAAAATCTCATTATTCACCGACGTCCACCCATCTGTGGTAAGACAAACAGCTGGTGCTGCCTCCACTTCTCTTCTCACTTTTTCGACGCAAGCTGTATGTAATTTTGGAATTAAGCTGTTTGACAAGGTTTTTTTTGTCGGAATTCTATATTGCGGACATAGCATGCCCACAAACTTAATATACTCTTCGTCTTCCACCATCCTAAAGGGGTAGTGTCCAGTTGCAATCATGCGCACCAGTTGCTCATCAATTTTCTCAGCTCGGCGGTGTGGAATGGGTTTGTTGGATATGGTGAACTGTTGTATCGATGGCTGCAAAGATGATGTTGAGCGTATTGGTGGAACAGTAGCGGTTGTTTCTCTATCGTTTTCGATTTCGATATTCTGTTGCCTAACAGGGCTACTGTACCGTTCTACTTGCAAAGGGACAGTGGGATGAGCTTTTTTTAAGTGCCTTGCAAGATTCCGTGTTACTTGCAGGTACTGACAGAGGGCAGTAGGAACATTTCGCTTTTTTATTGGCCACTTCACTGAAGTGATTCCAAACCTGGCTCCTTTTTCTGCTCGGCGGCGCTGTTGACTCGGACATTTTCTTTTATTTACACTGTGTTAACGGCTATTTTTAGTAGGTATTTGTAGTTAAACACCTAAAACTTGTTCAGTAAAATAGTTAAATTTACAATATTATGACTAGTTCAATTAGGTACTTGTAGCCCCCTAAAACTAGTTCTGAATATTATTTACACTGCACTAACACTATTAGTCTCGTCCAATATTAATTCTAATCTATTACCTAATTATCTTTTTACACTTATCACTTTATGCACCACCCATATTCTTAATCGTTTCCTCGAGATTTCCTCGACTCGACTTAACCTCCTTGAGGCGAATACGTATTTACAGTCGACAAAAACGTCCTCCACTCGAGAATTTCCTCACTCGAGTCGAGTTTGAGGTGAGTTAAGAACTGTCAAACTCAAGGTACCTCGCGACCTACCTTAAAATCTTCCTCAAGTCGAAAGTGCGTGGTAATTTTGTTTATTTTCATAAAAATTAGTGAAATTATGGATTTCGAAGAGTTTATCGATTACGTGTATGACGAGCCATACGCTTATCCAGCTTTACGATATGTACGCGACGCTACAAATCCGTTGGAATTTTTCAGTAATGATGAGTTTCGGAAAAGGTTTCGATTTTGTAAGCAAACAGTGATTCAAGTTATTTTTCCCTTGCTGACTTTCACGTCAAGTGTAAATAATAGAGGGTTGCCTATACCGCCAATGATGATGCTTCTTGTAGCTCTAAAGTTTAACGCTACAGGATTGTTTCAGGTAAGATGCACATAACAAAATCGTATATTATCTACCAACTTATTACTTATCTAGACCTAATTATTAACACTATTTCTATTTTCTTGCAGATTGAATGTGGAGACCTCCATAAATTGAAGGTACAGTGTCAAAAATAGTAGCCAAATTATCGGAACAATTGGCCCTCAAATTAGGAGAATTCATTAAATTTCCACCGAGGTCAGAGTTGAGTGCAATTAAAAGACAATTTTTCGAAATTGCACGGTTCCCAGGGGTAGTTGGGTGCATAGACTGCACTCATGTACCCATTAAAAGCCCCACGAGACAGCGAGGTGAAACATTTAGAAACAGAAAAGGAGAGTTCTCAATAAATGTACAAATAGTTTGCGGGCCCCGCTTGCAAATATATGATATAGTAGCCCGTTGGCCAGGATCCGTGCATGATTCACGAATATTTGCAAATAGTCGTTGCTGTTTGAGATTTGAGGAAGGAGAGATTGCAGGACTTCTATTGGGCGACAGCGGATATGCTCAAACAAACTATATGTATACACCGGTCCTAAACCCCCGCACTGCTGCCGAGCAACTCTACAATCGAGCCCAGATACAAACCAGAAACACCATAGAGCGACTGAATGGTGTCCTCAAACGAAGGTTTGCTTGTTTGAGTAGGAAACTACAAAATAAATTAGAAAACATTCCAAATATAATAGTTGCTTGTGCTGTTTTACACAATATAAGCATATTAACAAATGAGGACAACATTTACCAGGGTGAAGAGGTCCCTGTAGTTCCAATACCTGACAAAGAAAGGGGCAGCATAATAAGAGCTGCTTTCATTGCCAGACATTTTAGTTAAATTATTATTTAATAAAAACATATTATACCTATAAAAACTTTTATTTTAATATTAAAATTTAGGTTGGTACTATCAGGAAACAAACTAATAAATCATTAACAATTCACTGAATGAAATAATTGGTTTTGTATTGAATTTCAGTAAAATAAAAAGTTTAGATTAGGTAAGAATAATTTATTTTTTTAAAGCATCTAAGGCAATCTGCGCGGCTTCCTTTTCAAGGCACGCTTTTTCATAAGTTTTTTCAGCAGCTTTTACTAGCCACTCTCTCTCCGCCACTTTTAACTTGTGCAGCTCATCTTCTCGTTCTTGAGCCCTTTTGTAATTTTCTTCCCGCAGTGCAAACTCATCTTGTATAACTTGAGCTCTAATATTTTTTGCACCTGAAAATAATGTTCAAAGTATCGTTGTTGTAAATAGGCACAGGCTAGATAAACCTTAAGTTTGGTTTTATCCTAACTAGCTACCCACCTAGCTTAACTTACCTTTGTCATGCATGAGTCATGAAATCTGTTCAGTTTATTGTTCAGTCAGTTTTTCAGATGCAGTGAGGGGACTTTGTTTTATAACATTATTTTAAGTGATAATGATTTTATAGTGTGTTGTAACACACAGCTGAAAGTGGAAATAAGTCAATTTTCTTTTTTCATTACCACTATAATGCCATAGACTACTTTACTAGATTGATCAAATTTACCTACAGGAAAATTTGAGTGAAAGATACGTACCTGAGGCTCGAGAAGATGCACCATCATAGTTGGACAAACGTGACGCAGTTCTTCCTACACTCCTGCGTTGACCTAAAACAAATAAAATGAGTTAATTGTATAATAAATCTATAAATCATTAAATACCTCAATAATTAAGAAGTTACGCTATTCATACCTGCTACAGGCTGGTCTTCACTAAGCCCAGGATTAAGGCTTTCGGTCTGCACTTCTGTAAAAATTAATAAACAAACGCCTATAATAAATGTGACAAATAAACAACTGTGAAAAATAAAAATTTTATGGGATTTGTTTAAGAGTTGAGTTAGGGGATATATTAGTTTAAGGAAAACTGCAAAATACATTTTATACAAAAACAAAATTACACTATACCTTCAGACTGTACTTCACGTTCCTCTTCAACTTGGTCCTGTACAATCACCAACACTATCTGAGGTTCGTCAGGTGTTGCATGAAAACTGTCTGTTAAAAAAAGAAAACAAAAAATGTAGTCCAGTAAATAATACAACTATAATTTATACCTAGGTGTGAGAAGTCATTAAATTAAAGTGGTGATAAGCCAAGCTATATTAGACTGACCTAACATACCTTCTTGGCTTCCTGTGTTAGGAATACTATCATTGTCGATAGCAAAGGTCAACTCTACGTGTGTAAGTTTATCCAATGCATCTCCATCTACTAACATAGAGTCCTGTGCTGTTGATGTATTAGGCTCAGGACTTGGTCGATAGGGTCCACCTCCAGTACGCATTCGGTCTCTTTTTTGTGCGGTTAATTCTGTCTTCCTTCTTGTTTTCATGTTATCAAAACATTTTTTGAGCTGAGCTTCAGTTCTCTAAAAGATGAGCAATATTTAGTATACAGGCCTACATCTCAGTAGGTTTTTAGCTGTTATAATAATTGACTCTAGTAGGTATTTATTGTATTAACTTGATAAATTGTCTAAGGCAAATAATAATACCACGAAGTAGCGCATAAATAAATAACACATAGATACCACTATAAAGTACACACCTACCTAGATGATAGGATAAAATAAAACAGTAACATAATAAGTTTATACTTACTCTGGTATTTGTCTCTATTGTATTGTATTGATTGGTGAGTCGTGCCCACGCAGTTTTTTTGGCGGCAGGATTCCCTGCACCAATTGTGGCAATGGTGTTTAATTTATATTTTATTATTAACTCCTGCAAACACCTTTTTTCGTCATTCGAAAACACTTGACGAGACATTTTATATTCAATAAAGCGATTTTAATGCTTAACCAAACTATTAAAACGACGACGACACGATGCAAATGTAAACAAACAAACCACAAAATTAAAAAATTCACGTTGGCAAGTTGTCAATGTCATAAACTTTGACAGATAATTAACTTGTTGCCAACATAATAGCAGTAAAATCTCCTCAAAACAATGACGTCACACCTCCACTCGAGAGAGTGTACCTCAGTCGAGGAATCGTAAAACAGAGTTCGAGGGATGTCTAAGAATACCTATTTCGAGGTTGCCGTTGAGGGACCTTCGAGGCCTCCTCGGTTGAGTTAGAGTGGAGGAATGTTCAAGGAAACGAATAAAAATATGGGTGTAATAAGTCTCAATTACATAAAGTCGAATTCACTAAAACACTCTTAACATGGAGTTAATGTTGGTTTATAAATAGAATTCGTCACGAAATTATTAAATTAGTCTTGTCCAATATTAATTCTTATCTATTACCTAGTTATTTTTTTACACTTATCACTTTATACACTAAGTCTTAATTATAAAAGGTCGAATTCACTAAAATACTTTTAACATGGAGTTAATGTTGGTTTCTAAATGGAATTCGTCACGAAATTATTAACTAAACAATAACGCTAAATAGGATCACTCAAGGGAGTGTGACCTTCAATCGCAAAACTAAGTACTTACTAAAAACAAATATTTAATGTAAACAATGCAATCGCACGTGCCTAATTTCAATTGTATTGCTTTTTTAAACTTATACCATATGTGACCCACCTAAAGACTATGTGGAGATGATGTAGTCACCCACTCCACGATAGATATAGTTTAGTTGAAGTAGAAGTTGGAGATAGCAAGCACAGTTCGACAGTAAGAAAAGGGTTTTAGCGAAGATGAAATGAAGCGTATTATTTAGAATTGAAGAAAGAATTATATTACAACAGCGAAGCAAAATATATGTACAAAGATTTAGAAGTAATAAGTAGCTACGTAAATTATACAAAGGCAACAAAGCGCGCGCGAGCGTCGTGGTTCGAGAGCGGTGATACGAGCACCACTGGCGTGTTGGTCCGTCCGCGCAGCTCACGCTTAGGCGCCGCGGACGGTGAGGTGCGGCGAGACGGGGAGTGGCTGCATAAAACTTGTTCCTAAGGACGCGTTCACAGGAGCATAAGTGGAGCGGGTATTTTGTCGCTTGACCGCTACGTCTTCCCCCCGCCAGACCGTGACTACGGTCGATAAAAATCGGGCAGCTTGACTCGCCGACCACTTCGAGTGTTGCTGACTGGAATGCTGCCCGGTGTGTTTACTTCCTTCATGGTGTAAGCGGGCTTGAGTCTATCTATGGAGACGTTTACTGTTTTCCCACGAACCTTCAAGGTGTAGTACTTCGACTTTTGCTCTATAACTTCGAAGGGTCCAGCATAGGGAGGTTCCAGTGAGCCGTGAACATGATCTTGACGTAAAAAAACGTGTGAGGAGTTGTGTAAGTCACGTGGAATGTAGAACGGCGAGTTTCTGTGCCACGAAGTTGGTGTTGGTGCCAGTTTTGCCATGTAGGAACGGAGTCTGGCAGCGTACTCTGTGATGTCAGCCGCAGTGTAGTCGTCTTTTGGTGACAGGAACTGGCCAGGTAAAAGAAGGGGCTCACCATAAACGAGTTCAGCAGGGGACGCTTGTAGGTCGTCCTTCCAGGTGTTCCTCATGCCCAACAGGACCAGGGGCAGAGCTTCTATCCACTGCGAGGAAGCGTAGCACATAATGGACGCTTTGAGCTGACGATGCATGCGTTCGACGATACCGTTAGCAGCAGGATGGTAGGCGGTCGTGCGGAAGTGGCGCGCACCAATCAAGGCAGTTAGGGCTTTGAAGAGGTGGCTCTCAAACTGACGACCACGGTCGGTCGTCACTCGCACAGGACAGCCGAATCTGGCTACCCAGCCAGAAACAAGGGTCGCAGCACACGTCTCTGCCGTGATGTTCTTCATTGGGATAGCCTCAGGCCATCGAGTAAATCGGTCGATGACAGTGAGGACATATCTGAAATCAGAAGAAGGCGGTAATAGCCCTACTATATCGAGGTGGATATGGGAGAACCTCGAGGAAGGGGCTAGGAAGGAGGAAAGGGGGGAAATGGTATGTCGGGATATCTTGGATTTCTGGCAATTCAAGCATTGCCGTGCCCACTCTCTACTATCCTTGCGAATCCCTGGCCAAACAAATCTCTGTGTTACCAGTCGCACCGTAGCTGATCTTCCTGGGTGATGTAAATTGTGCAACGTGTCAAAGACTTGCTTGCGCAATTGTGGCGTGATGTATGGTCGAGGAGGTTGAACAGAAGTGTCGCAGTAGACAGGTAAGTCACAGTCTGCGCTTTTTACCTTTGCGAGCCTCAAGGTAGTGCCATGACGTAAAAGCTCTTGCAGTTCAGGGTCTTCATTCTGAAGACGTGCGAGGGTCTCGTAGTCGATGGCTGGAGTGACCTCTTCCACACGAGACAAAGCGTCAGCAACAATGTTGTCCTTGCCTGGTATGGACCTTATATCTGTCGTAAATTGTGAGATAAAATCGAGGTACCTGTACTGCCGTGGGGAACATTTGTCTTTATTCATAGAAAAGGCAAAGGTGAGAGGTTTGTGGTCTGTAAAGACGGTAAATATCCTTGCCTCAACCATATGGCGAAAATATTTTATCGCCTCATAAATAGCCAGAAGTTCTCGGTCATACGGACTATATTTTTTCTGAGCAGTGTTCAGCTTGTGGGAGAAGAAAGCCATAGGCTGCCAGTTCTTACCGGAACGCTGTTGCAGAACTGCTCCAAGAGCCGTGTCAGAGGCATCAGTAACTATAGCTAGTTCCGCAGAGGTGTCCGGGTGAGCAAGAAGGGTCGCTTGAGATAAGGAAGTCTTGCAGTCGACGAAGGCGTTGAGTCTCTCTGGCGTCATGTCAACAAGATGTGAACCTTTCATTTTTGGTCCCGTCAAGGCTTCGTTCAAGGGCGCTTGTAATCGCGCAGCGTTAGGAATGAATCGGCGGTAAAAGTTGAGCATTCCTAAGAAGCGACGTAGTTCCTTGACGGATTTTGGGACAGGAAACTCCTGGACTGCTTGGACCTTGCTCTCAAGTGGTTTTATACCAGCTGCAGATACGTTGAAGCCAAGAAATTCAACCTCTGGAGCGCCGAGTACACACTTGCTAGTGTTAACGAGGATTCCGTACTGTTTCAGGCGTTGAAATAGTTGACGCAGATGTTCTCTGTGCTCTTCTACTGATCTTGAAAACACGAGTATGTCGTCAATATAGCCGTAGCAAAAGTTGAGACCAAGAAGTACCTCATCGATAAATCGTTGAAAGGTCTGCGCCGCGTTCATGAGTCCAAACGTCATGAATGGAAATTCGAAAAGGCCCAACGGCGTCGTAATGGCCGTTTTCGGTATATCGTCTGGGTTGACGGCAATCTGGTTGTAAGCCTTTATGAAGTCGCACTTGTACATCCGGAAAGTTGATAAGAAAAGTCATGGATATGACGGATCGGGTACTGGTCAGGGATTGTACGAGAATTAAGTGACCGATAGTCGCCACAGGGTCTCCAACCGTCATCTTTCTTTTTGACGAGATGTAGGGCTGAGGACCACGGACTTTCTGAACGTCTGGCAACTCCACTGGAAAGCATGTCCTCGAATTCTTTTTTAGCTGCCTGCATGCGTATTGGATCGAGGCGACGAGGTTTTGAAGAGACAGGTGGGCCAGGCGTCGTCCTAATAAAGTGCAAAGTGTTATGCTTAGGAGCCAATAGTATACCTGCCGGTCTGGTGATCTCGGGAAACTCGCGCAACAGTTGATGAAATTCTGATTCTCCAGTGACGGCTTTTACAGAAGCAAATTCCTCAGAAACTCCAGATGAAGTAGCAGGCGCAGTGAGAGTCGTCAGGTTGTCCACGATGCGTTGGTTCCGGCAGTCTACTAAAAGATTGTAGTGGATGAGAAAATCAACACCTATTATTGGTTTTGACACGTCAGCTATAGTTCCATTGGAAGTCGCGTCTGAGTCCGAAATCAAGGTGGAGTGTTACCGGGCCATATGTGTGGATCACAGAGTTGTTGGCAGCGATTAGATCAAACTTCGACTTCGACTTGGGACAGGGCGTCTTGATGTGGGACCGCGGGAAAACACACAAGTCAGAGCCAGTGTCCACGAGGAACTGCATGTTCGTCGATCGGTCAGTAACAAACAGACGGCCTGTTGGATGAGGGCAGTCGTTGGCCGCTACTTGCGACCGCCCTGATAGTTTTCCGCCTTGAAGGTACACGGCTGCTTGCAATTGCGGGCCTTCTCACCGTAGTTGAAGTGGTAAAAACAGTGCGGATGATCTGACGGTGGCTGTTTTGGTCTAGAGCGTCTGCGTGAGTGACCGTTACGGTTGTACCTGGAGCGTGAGTGTGAGCGTCCGCCTCGGTTCAGGCGAGTAGTAAGCAGTTCTACTTGCTTCCGTAGTTCGCTGATCTACTTCATCATCTCGCAGTTTGGAGAGGAGGATGTGCTGGCCATGGCTACCTGAGGACTGGATGGAGCTATTTCATGCACCTTGTCGGCTAACTCACCCTGCTTTTCTAACGGTAAATCAATCTGCAAGGCCAAGATCGTTTGTATGTTTTGCGGCAAACGACTGGACCACAGGGTAAACAGGAACTCTGAAGGTACTGCGGGACCGGCTAAATCTTTTAAATGTCGGAGGAATTGCGACGGCTTCCGATCGCCAAGCTCTTCGTGCACCAGAAGTTGTTTTACGCGCTTTTCTTGTGATGCAGATAGACGTTTAATTAATTCAGTCTTAAGCTTTAAGTACTTATCAGTAACTGGTGGTGCCTTAATTACGTCCTTAACCTCCCTAGCATAATTGTGGCTCTAGACTAGAAGTGATGTAATAGAATTTTGTTTCATCCACCGTTATTTTAGCCAAAGCGAATTGTGCTTCCATTTGTGCAAACCACAAATCTGCATCTTCGGGAGAGAATATAGGCGCCTTTATGCCTACACGGTTCACTTGTTCGGTTTCGCTCACTCATAGTAGGTAATATTGAAAAACGGTCAGCGCTTATGATTTTGAATTACCGTTATTTAAAAACCTATTTAGAGGCTAAAAATTTCACCCATGCCGGGATTCGAACCCGCAACCTCTGGCTATCCGTACCAGCGCTCTACCAATTGAGCCAATGGGCGACTCACGGCATCAGTGAAATTTCGAACCTCTTTACAATATTCTCTGTATTACGTACAGGCAGCGACATCTGACTTAAGCAAATTGCATTACTTACAGCCCCGACTACCTACTTTGCAGTTAGGTTTAACATCGGAACGATATCACTGTACCCACATGATTACACTATTTTTAGTTTTAATGCACTAACCCGTGCTAAGGAACAAATTTAAAAACCTATTTAGAGGCTAAAAATTTCACCCATGCCGGGATTCGAACCCGCAACCTCTGGCTATCCGTACCAGCGCTCTACCAATTGAGCCAATGGGCGACTCACGGCATCAGTGAAATTTCGAACCTCTTTACAATATTCTCTGTATTACGTACAGGCAGCGACATCTGACTTAAGCAAATTGCATTACTTACAGCCCCGACTACCTACTTTGCAGTTAGGTTTAACATCGGAACGATATCACTGTACCCACATGATTACACTATTTTTATTTTTAATGCACTAACCCGTGCTAAGGAACAAATTTAAAAACCTATTTAGAGGCTAAAAATTTCACCCATGCCGGGATTCGAACCCGCAACCTCTGGCTATCCGTACCAGCGCTCTACCAATTGAGCCAATGGGCGACTCACGGCATCAGTGTAATTTCGAACCTCTTTACAATATTCTCTGTATTACGTACAGGCAGCGACATCTGACTTAAGCAAATTGCATTACTTACAGCCCCGACTACCTACTTTGCAGTTAGGTTTAACATTAGGTTTAACAGGCTTATTTTCTTTAAATTCTCTGATCAATTATTTACAGTGTGTTGGCAATACTGCAACATTGAGTGAATGAAGATGGCTGAGTGAACGATGAATGAATGAGTGAATGAGCGATTCTTGCCCTTTTCTCTCTCTGCGTGCGTCCGGCGTCCATGACGGTGCTAATATATACGTTTCAACTGTGTCTTGTAATTTTAAAGTGCATAACATACGGCAAGACAGCCTACTTTGAACCCACGGCGTTCTCATCATCAATTCATCAGTCTACTGCCCACTATCGTACCTTCATGGTCCAATCTCGCCAGAAAGGAAAGGTAACCTCGCCGCGCTCATGTGCTCGCCCGAAATAAGCAGTACCAAGTAATCTACCCGGAGAACACGCCACCTGCCCCGCTTTATACGCAAGCACAGCATTGCAACGCCGTCACGCCGACAGGAAATATAGGTACCTTCCTACTACCTATCAGGAAGCGTCCACCTTCCCGCTATCTAGAGAGCAAAACTTCGGGAAAGTGCAATCATCGCGACGCCGACTGCAATAGACAAACAAGTGCCTCACTCGTCCGAAAGAAAACAGTAGCAAGAGCTGCTCGGAAAAGTCAAAAATCGCCAGCCCACCATGTTGAATTAAAAACGACCATCACTCCCCGTAAGAAAACTTCTAAATCGAAAGCATTGCAACCAGATAAGTGCCCTGCCAGCTGCCATCGCAAAAAACTCTCATTAGGTATAACAAACCTGTGCTATTTGGGGGTAATAATACAAAACGTATATTATTTTCTATGCATTTATCAATGACCCATTTGGAAACATGGCTTGCTAGGTTGTCTCCAATTTGACTTTAGGTTTTTCTTTGTCAAATTTGTCGAAATATGGTAAAATTACTGTTTTGAACCAATCTTCGAAAACCTCCATCGTAAACCATCCACTTTTGGTTCTATTATAAACAGTCCCAAGAGGGCCTCTTTGTGTCCATGTGTTGTATGTTCTGCTTTGTAGTTGACATAAAAAGGCAAGACATATCCGTCTCCTGCAGCAGTAAACATTACTGATGTACTTGATTTCGAACCGTCTATATTTTTTTCAGAATGTCGACAGCCTCTTCTAACTATACCCTGTTTTTTTATTAGCTGGACTAAACTGACAGTTGATGGGTTGCCACGTCATGGAAAATAAAAAATTGTGTTGTACTCAGAGTGATCGAATAATAAACATTTTTATTCAACCATTCGCTCATTCAATTGCAGACTGGTGAATGTAATGAAACACGCTCCAACTCTAAAATTAAATAATACTTAAGTTGGGGGATTTGGTGATAAAATGCCAGAACATGACAGACATGCCATGTTCATTCCTTTCTGTTTTTGAATAGGAAAAAATAAAATAAAAATGAGATTTAAAGTTTTAATCATCATTTATTTCCGAACTTTCATTTTCTGAATCGGTTACATTTATTACGAACCTTTCGGTTACGTCGTCGATAAGGTGGTCGAGTTGCATCATCTTGTTTTCTTCTTTTATGACATGATCGATACAACTCGACCACCGTTGCGGTGTAACTAAATTCAAACCTTCACTGAACAAATTTTGAACGTCTTTCATTTTATAAGTTTTGTTATTACGCGCGACGTGCCCGTTTACCTGTGCCCAAACTAACTCTATAGGGTTTAATTCGCAGTGGTAAGGGGGCAGTCTCAGTATAATGATACCATAATCGGCAGCGAGCTCTTCCACTGCATACTTTTGAAAAGCAGCTTTTTCTTTATTCACTAACTCAAGTAACTCTGCTTTTACCATCATTCCTTCATAGTGAATTTTTTTCGAGGCCAGCCATTCTTGTATGTTTGCTTTACGCCATGCCGTGGTAGGGATCTTTTCTATTTTACGGGAGTGGTAAGGGGCATTGTCTAAGACCAAAACAGAGTCTTTTTTTAACCTTGGCAAAATCCCTGACAACCACTCTTCAAAATGATTGGCGTTCATTTCCGTGTGGTAATCACTTGAGTCCGTCTTTGATTCAAACATCGACAGACCTTCGTCTAAAAAGCCTTCCTCGCTTCCAATGTGGCTTATTATAAGCCGTCGTCCTTTTCCAGTCGGAACCTTATATCCTGTTGTTAACCCTTCGAGAAAGGCTTGACGCGGCGTCTCAACTTTCATGTCGACCCTACACTTTTGTAATGTATGACCTGCAAAAGTAAATTTTTTTTGTTTATTCCTTCATGACTAATGTTATGAAAATTTACTTACGTATTTTCATTTTAGTGAGCCAATTAAGGCAAGTATATTACAGAAAATTCTTAAGCCTGTATTCATTCGGACACTAAATTAATATTACTAATTTTAATTTGATTAAAATATAAAGTGTAGTATTACCTTCATTCACCCAAGTCTCATCCTGATAGTAAATATTTTTTTCCTCTCTGCGATATTGTTTAATCGCCATCAAATATCTTTTTCGCCACAAAATTACATCTTGCCTGTCGATTAGGCAACTGCGTCGTTTACGACTTGCGTATTTGAAGTTTAAATGTTTGAGAACTAATCTCATTGTGGATCTCGATAAATTTGGCAGGTCAGGATCTTCATTCACGCTGTCTGTTATCTAAAATCAAGAAATAATAAAATAGGTTAAACAAATGCATAAACAAATATAACAAAAAGAAGTGAAAACGTTAAAATGCCTCTTTGCCGCTATAGTAAACTTGTAAATTTGTTGTTTTGTCAATGATTTAAAAAAAAAAAGTTGATATACAAAAATATATTTACTCAGCAACCGTTAATAATCAACTGTTTTATCTGCTTTAAACATATTTGTCACGAACAATAGGAATGAATAAATATTAAGAGATTTCAACGATAACTAAGAAATTTACGCCTCTAAAGCAAAACTGACTTAAAGTTAATCAAAATAAAAGAGTAAATAATAAATATCTCTCATCAAGCATGTTTTGTAAAAAAACTTAACACTCAAAACAACAACTAGTAACGAAGATATTATTATAACAAAACAACAAACAAACTTAACACTCAAATAAACCAACGTAACAAGTAACAACGAAAGATAACAAAAACAAAATTCGGCGGAAAAAGCGCAAGCGATATTCGTGCAACCGATCGACAACGAAAATGGCGGACGAATGAAGCGCATGACATGAACTTTGACATGTATGCGTCATCAGTGCTACCAACTATGCGATAATTTAGAGGTGTATTTTTTTAAAGTATACTCCTAGAAATAACAGAATATTTTGTAAAGTTTATGGTTTTTTAGATGTAGATATGTTTGTTTAATTGGTAGGTATTTAATGATTACGATTAAGATAAATTATTTTCCCCAAATAAAGGAAATCAAATTAAAGAGTGAATGATCAAATTAAAGAGTGAATGATTGGGTTAAATCGATCATTCAATCAACACATGAAGTCACATCACTACGATCTTGCTCTGACAACATTTAAAAAAAATAAAAGCTTTTTCAGCCGTCAAATTAGTCCACCTAAGGAAAAGCGCGGGAAGCTTTGAAAAAAGTGGAGGCAATTATGAAATTAATATTCGTAAAAATATTTTTTTATTACTTTCTGGGGTTAAATTCTAACTATTTTAGCCTAAATGGGGAAGAGGAAGCCCAAGAAAAGAAAGAAGGATGAGGCGGAGGAGGAGATCACTGATAGTGGTGAATCTGACTCAAGCCCACATGAGGAGATGGAGGACACTGAAGAAAAGACACAGGAAGATATGGATAAGTACATTAAGCCATACAGGGTAACGGACTATACCCGCAGATATCCAGAGGACTCATTAAATGGAATGGAGTACATTGTATTCGTAGAAAGCTCGGTCGAGAAACCAATTGGTAGCAGGGACATGGTCTCGCTCAACAATTGTCTTACCAGGTTTGTCAAAGGCATTAAATATTTGAAAAAAATAAACAAATTCAAGGGAGTAGTTTTTGATAAACCAAACCTAGCCAACACCTTTCTGGACAACAGTACATTTCTGAAGGACTACTGTTTGAAGGCATCGATTCCGGCGGCGTCCACTGAAGTCACTAGGGTTGTCCGAATTCAACCAGGTATGTCTAATAAAAAGATTTTTGAAGCACTCTCAAGCTCGAAAAAAATAATCTGCGTCCGTAGACTACTGAAGCAAACTCACAGCGAAGGTAAATCTCAATTAGAGCCCACACTGTCGGTAGCGATTACTTTTGCTTCTTCTGCACTTCCTGAATATATATACCTGAAAAAATGGAGACTTCAAGTCGATACTTACATACCACCAATCAAGCAGTGCTTTAAATGCTTGAGATTTGGTCATTTAGCCAAATTTTGTAAAAATTCAGTTCGGTGCTCCATATGCACTGAGGCCCACAGCTACAGAGACTGTAAACAAGAGAAAGGAAAAGCCAAGTGCGTTCATTGCCAGGGAAATCATATATCAATCTCAGGTTCTTGCCCGGTTAAACAACAAAAAATCCAAGAAATTAAAAATAAAGCTAGTCCCCCTCCATTTTCCAGTCTCTTCAATGACAAAAACTTTCCCAATTTCGGTAAAAAAGAAAATCCAAAAAAGACATACCTACTAAGCCTTTTATTAGGTGATCAAAACATCCTGAACTTACTAACTGAAAGCATTATCAAAGTAATAACACTCAATAAAACCAATAACATAAGTATCTCATCTAAATCAATAAGTGATGCATTACACGAAACATTTCAAAGTAACATTCAACCCTCTCCATCATCTTCACTGAGCAATTAAAGTTTATTCAATGGAATGCTCAAAGTCTTTTGAGCAACCAACATACTCTTACACAGTTTTTATATGTAAACGAAATTCATGTAGCTCTAATATCAGAAACTTGGTTAAAACCTCATAATCGTTTTAAAATTCAAAACTATTCTGTTGTAAGGAATGACTGTGGTAATACTCATAATGGAGTAGCTATCTTGATACATAAAACACTTTCTTACAAACAAATTACAACATATTTTGACAACTCTCTTCAGACTGTTGCAGTAGAAGTAACTTTTAATAATAAATTATTACACTTTGTAAGCATGTCCATTCCTGGAAATTGCAACCCTAGTTTTAATAAAAATAATTTTAATAATTTACTAAAAAGTATTCCTAAGCCCTTTATACTTGCTGGAGACTTTAATGCTCATAACACTAGCTGGGGCAGTAACAGCACTGACCCTAGAGGTAGAGACATTTTAAGTATCACAGAGGAAAATGACCTAGTTATTTTAAATGACGGACAGACAACAACTGTAGGGTCACATACTTGGAGACCCAATGTACTTGATTTGACATTTGTAACCTCTTCTTTGTCTTTATCATGTGACTGGTGGGTTCATGATGATCCACTAGGCAGTTATCACCTTCCAACTGTAACAAAAATAATTAGTAATAGTGACATGGTTTGTGCATCGCAAACATCAAATTTACCTAATCATCCTAATTTAAGAATGGTTAGTTGGGAAATGTACAAAGATAAAGTTAATTTACATTTGGAGAACTTTCAAATAAATTTTACGGATCCATTAGAGGCATACCGGGAGTTTTGTATAATAGTTTCAAAGTCTACAGACTCGGAGTCTCTTAGAAAATGTGGCAGTAATAAGTCCATTAATAATTTTGGGTGTACAGTTAGACCTGTATTAAACCCACCTGTACCATGGTGGAACGAAAAATGTTCTAGAGTGGTAGAAGAATCTAAAGCAGCTTTTTTGATATTCAAGTTGAATCCATCTTTAGAAAACTATGTTAATTTTAAAAAGGTTCAAGCACACAAGAAGTTAACTTTAAAACTTGAAAGTTTACTAGTTGGACTGAGTTATGTCATTCTATCAACAGAACTACTCCTACTAGTAAAGTCTGGACTACAATTAGAAAATTTAACAAAACCAGCTCTAATAATAATATGTTTTACCTGAAATTAAAACAATTATTATATGCCTAACCTTATTCGAGACCTAATTAAAGTGAGACAGCACTACTTGAGTCTCGTGGAACATTCCCCTTCCGTCCCCCCTCCGCCCCGCCCCGCGCGGTTCCCCCGCGCCGGGCGCCGTGGCGCGGAGGGGGAGGCCAGCTTGCCGGTAGCGCGCAGCGCGGCTCTTCACATTGTATCTCACTTGAAGTCGTAGTGGCCTTGAGGGCCACCTGGCAGGATTAAAAATATAGGTCTCGAATAAGGTTAGGCATATAATAATTGTTTTAATTTCAGGTAAAACATTATATTATATGCTCTGAACCGTTATTCGAGACCTAATTAAAGTGAGATCTGTTTGTTATCGCCTGGTGGCAAGCTGGATGATGCCAATGTGTGAATGATTTGAATGGCATGATAATTTACAGAGGTGTATGACGGTAACGACTACACCCACGGAAAATTTCACTGTATACTTCGTTATTCGTTATCAACCCTTGTATGTCCCCACTGCTGGGGCACGGGTCTCTTCCTGCCTCGCAGGAAGGTTAGGCCATACTCCACCACGGGGGCCAAGTCCGGGTTGGTGGAGGATTGTAAGACAGTGGCGGGCCTTACTGTCAGAAGTTATCAAGCCGCCCATAAGGCCTCTGACATGGCTTAACGACTGCCATTATATGACAGCCGGCACCAACGGCTTAACGTGCCTTGCGAAGCACGGAAGCGCTCGGAAAAATGCCACTAGCGGTAGACACGGGACGCTCACCCATCCCGTACCTGAGCGCCTGTTGTTGCTTAACCAAGTGATTGATTCCAATCACTCGGCCAATTCCAATCACTGTATACTTAGTAAAGTTATATTATAAGAAAGCTAGCAAGGTTTCGGTACACCAGAATAAATGCGTACTGGATATGTTATAAAGTGTAAGCGATGAAAGATCAAACTTTCTATATATTAAATTGAGAAACGTAGTTACCTGTAAGTTTATGTAAAAAGAAAAACAGGTTAATCAAATCACATGTTGTCATTTATTTTGGAGTAAATAAGCTGATACAAGTATATACAAAGCAATCAATAGTATTAATTGCGTAGCTAGGTACCACAATGAACACGTAAACACGTACAGAATATAAGATTCTTTGGAAACAAAATAAAAGTAATAACGCAATCAACTATGATGTGATGATCCAAGTAATGCAATCACATTGATTCAAAATTTCGAGACAAATTATATCGATTGAACGGTTCGGTTCTGATTTTGTGCTGAATAAAATAGAACGAATGTGTTAGGCGTCCGCCAGTTGCCCTTGGCCATGATCGTGTCGATGCAGCAGTTGTCCAATCAGTTGAGCGAGGCGGCGGCGTGCTGCCCGCGCTGGCCCGCACGCCTTCCGCCGCCAGCAGCGACCGCACCCAGCCGCCCAGCTGCGTGTGCGAGGCGGCGTGTGCGCAACCCGTGCACGATGGAAACAGGGAGCTCGCGCCGCACTCCGAACGTCTCTGTCGGGAGACGTCCCGGAGTGTTCTCACCCAGTACACAGGGCACACATCATCCTTCGGGGCTTTGAGAAGTTTCCAGGATGTTTGTCTGTGAACGTAGTTGTCCGTCTTGGACCCAAATACGGGATGTAAGATTAGATGATCGCCGTTATCTTCAAAGCGTTCCTCAATTATATGAAGCAGAGTGAGGTCATGCACTCGACGGCTCGAGGCGAGGAGCAATATCAAGGCCGTCCGACGAGATACTTCATACAGGCTGTTGTAGGTCGGGGGATTATGAATCAACCATTCTACAACCACCCTTGGGTGGCATGATGATGGAATTTCCTTCTTCTTATCGGCGTTGGCTGACGCGATAGCTTTAAGAATTCTCTTGACCACGACGTTGTCTCTTAAAGACTGAGAGTCTGGATTCGATAACGTGGCAACTGTAGATTTGTGGACCAGAATAGTCTTATATGCCAGCTTGTGGTGCAGATGTAAACATGCTAAGTATTTCGCCAGCTGTGACCCGGTGGGGTTTATGTAATCGACAGAGTTTTGTATGCACCAACTTTGCCATTTGGACCAAATACCTGAGTAGACTCTCTTTGTAGAATCTCTCCAGCTGGAGTTTAGCAACTCCATCTCGCTAGGTGATCATCCTTCTAAATGTTCACTCCACCCTTGACTAACCACGCTTCGAGACATATCTGATCCACCTGATGCGGCGGCAGTCGAATTCGCGTGTCTATTAGCCGATGTCGCAGATTCGTCACCGTGAAGGGTGCGTCCAGTGCTCTCCGCTTGAGGTCTGGCCTCCAATACACTTTGTGGCAGCGGGGTACTATCAGAATGTAGGTGCCCTTGGCCTCGTTGAGCTGTGCCAGGACACGTGGTACAAGATGTGGGGGAGGAAATATCCAAGCCCGATGGTACTTCCATTGCCTGCTGAAGGCGTTGTGATATTCTGCGTTCAAGTCGTTGCAGTCTCGCGATACGTAGCGCATAGTCACGTGTGCAGTCTTTGAGGCGAATAAGTCGATCTGTAGCCTGCCGAAGCGGCTGACTACCTCTTGGTACGCGTCTTTTACTAGACACCACTCGCCTTGCATTTTCTGTCTGGACAGGAAATCGGCTTCTACATTGAGTTGCCCCGGAATGTACTGAGGGACTATCTCCATGTTGTTCTCGTCTAGCAGTTCGAACAGAACATTGGTTAGTTGGTACAGGGTCTTCGAGCGTAGACCGCCCTGGTTCCGGATGTAGCTCACAACACTTTTGTTGTCGGACTGTACTAGAATTGTCGACTTTCGAAGAAAGTGACAGTGATCGTGCAGCGTCTGATATATTGGCCACATTTCTTTGACGTTGCTGTGCCAAGTGAGTTGGCTAGAACACCATGTGCCGCTTAAGGGGTTGCCATTCAGCATGGCTCCCCAACCTGTCCCGGACGCATCCGTGGTCAGGAAGTGAGTGACCTGAGCAGTGTGGATTGGTGTACTCGATGAGAGTGCTTGGAGCCACCAGTTGAGCTCTTTGTGAGTTTCTGGCTCGAGTGGAGCTTTCATGAGAGGCTGATCTTTCGACAATCGAGAAGACGCCATTTGTAATGGACGGCAGTGAAGACGCCCTCTTCTTACAACGAAAGAGGCGAAGTTGAGCATTCCCAGAATGCTCTGTGCGTCCTTTAGGCTCCAATGAGTCCAGTTCAATATCGACTTTATCTTGGCAGATATTCTCTGACGCTTTTCTTCGGGAAGGTACTTGGAATTCGTTGCGAGATTCCATGTTATTCCCAGATATTCTATAACTCTGGTCGGTGTCAACTGGGACTTTTTGAAGTTTATCGTAAAGCCCAACATTGATAAGACCCCAACAGCTTCTGCAGCTTGGTCTGTCAACATGTCTCGATCCTGGTTCACTGTAAGATAGTCGTCTAGATATACTATAACACGGAGACCTTTCTCGCGTAACAGTTGAGCGACCCAATTGGAGACAGTTGAAAACGCCTTGGGTGCCGATGACAGCCCGAAGGGTAGGCAAGTTAGCTGGAGCAGTTCCAGTGCCTCTGAACCTCTGCTCGTTGAGTCTGTCTTGTACAGAACTCTGAGGAATGGCTGGTGTGACCGAGCCACTGGGATGTGAAAGTAGGCCTGCGTGAGATCGATCTTCACAGCCCAATCGCCCATTTGTAAGAAATCCGGTACGCGGTACATATTGATCAACCTGAATTTGAACGGTTCTAGGTAGTGGTTTAAGTTTTTTAAATTGAAAATTGGACGGTTGCTGAGATCTGATTTTACTACTAAAAATATCGGGCATATGAAACTCGGTGTCAAGGGAGCGGGAACGAGAACCTTTTGTTTTTTCAACTCTAATATTTGTTGAGTCATAGCTGCACTCGTAGGAGTTTGATATTGTAGCAATTGACTGTGGTGAACAAGGGAGGGTACTTTGTAAAAAGGTATCCGATAACCGGAGATTATTTGAATGACGGCATTCAAATAGTCTCCTGGGGCATTCAATTGCTTCCAAATCGCGACGTAACTTTGTAACCGCCCGCCATAAAAACTGTCTTGTATGTAGTCATTTACGAAATTGATTGTGAGTTCTACGATTATTGTAATCATGCGGTTTTTTGCAAACATTTTTCGTACCGAACTTATTATTTTTGGGCTTTTGAGGTTTGTTACCTTTGGCCTGGAAACTGGTGCTAGGCACTGGATCAGGCTCGACATCAGGCTTGCGATACGACCTCCGCGGATGTTTTGCCTGGGAGTGCTCCGGTCTATTCCGCATAGACATTATGTGCTCTTCAGCAGGGCGTTTGTTAGGTGTGAATATTTTATGAGTGCCCCCGGCTTTCTGTAAAAAAGAACCTAGTGCATCTGCATTAAAAAGCTCAGCGTTTGTGGGAGGTATTTTGCGTAAATCTTCTTTGATAAAGCGATCTTTCACACCGGACAGAATACTGTCACGTCGTTTTTGAATGACGTCAGCGCGCCTCCCACAAACTAACTGAAGCAAATCTTCTGAAATCTTCATGTAATCGCTTTTCTCAGAAAATAGGCCGCTGATATTTTCAAACAGCAAATCTGCATTCAAAGCTGGCCCAGTCGACCACTGAATTAATTCCTGTAGATTACTCTTGAGCTGAGCGTTTTGTTGAATGAGAGCATGCGTCATTGCGCCCAGCGACCTATCAAGCGATTTTAGCCAAGTCGAGTTAGGGTCGTGATAACGCAACTCGGTGTTCACGTCCAACTCGTAAAACCCCGGTCTGGCGAGGTACTTCTTCTCCGTTTCTACATACCTAACCCTTTCCCACTTATCAGAGTTGAAATGGTGCAATTTAGTGAGCAGTTCGAGTCTCGACTCGTTAGAATTTTCAACGGCCGGTTCTTTCAAATTTGTGTTTATATGGAAATCGAACGATTTGACCGTTACAGGCATTTGGGCGTATGATTGGGGTTTATTCAAAAACGGTTGCTCTGATAACAGTGAACTTTTAAGATTCTCACTGGGATGCAAGGAAATTTCAGAATCACTCGTTATGAGAATTTCCAGAAAAAAATTGACCGTTACTTTTCAAGTAATTAAAAATTTCACTTACTTGATTTGTCAACGATTCGACTTTTTGATCGTTAGTTGACTTCGCCTTCTTTTTCTGGTTTTTCTTCCTGCGTCGTGAATTCTCCGAACTGGAACTCGATGATGACGATGCGCTGGAACTCGAAGAGCTCCTAGGACGCGGCAAACGTTCAGCACGTTTTTGCGGTAATCGTTCAGCACGATTATCTCGCTCCGAGCGAGTTGCGTCACAGTCAGGAGTCTTATCCATATTTTTGGAAAACGAGCTCTTCTGGGAGCGTTTTCTAAAAATGTTCAATGCTATAAAATACACGAAATAAAATGTAAGAAAAAGTAAAAAAGAAATCGAACAGCAACGCTGTTATCTTACCGAAAGGGATGTTCACTCGACGAAAGTCGATGCCAATGTGAGGAGCCGCGCTGCGCGCTACCGGCAAGCTGGCCTCCCCCTCCGCGCCACGGCGCCCGGCGCGGGGGAACCGCGCGGGGCGGGGCGGAGGGGGGATGGAAGGGGAATGTTCCACGAGACGCAAGTAGTGCTGTCTCACTTTAATTAGGTCTCGAATAACGGTTCAGAGCATATTAATAACAATAGTAGTGATGATGAATGAGTACAAGATTTTCTACATAAATATACACCAGACACTGTGGAGAACTTGCAAAGTCCCACAGATTTAAATTTTCCACCTTCAAATTCATACTTAACTCGAAATTTCACAATTACAGAACTTCATGCTGCATTAAAGTCGAGAAGAGATACTGCTACTGGTTGGATTGGTTATCTTATAAAATGTTTAAATTTTTGAACCTGGATAATTTAGAGTTGTTTTTAGAAATACTAAACTTGCTCTGGTCTCAATCATTAAATCCCAAAGAATGGAAGACTGACTGTATAATACCCATTTTGAAGATAGGTAAGAATAAAAATTTAGCTGATTCATATCGGCCAGTAACCTTAACTTCTTGTTTAGGAAACATTTTTGAGCAACTTATCAAACAACGTTTGGAATACTTTATAGAGCATAACTCAATTTTACCTCAAAATCAGTTCGGATTCAGGAGAGGCCGTTCAGCTCGTGAAAGTCTGTCTCATCTGTATCTGGACATTCATAGTGCAACAGTAAATCAAGAGTATTTAGCTGGATAGTAGGTGCATTTAATAATGTTAATCTGGATATTCTATCTTCCATTTTAGCCTCTCTGAAAAATAACTGAAAAAATTGTAAAATGGATATATAGTTTTTTACATGGTCGTGAAGTTTATGTTAAATTTAAAAAGATGTTAACAGGTTCCAGGTTTTCTTATAAAGGAGTGTGTCAAGGTGGTATTCTTTCACCATTATTATTTATTATTTACATTCACAAATTAAATTCTGTTTTAGGCAATGAAGTTATAAATTTACAGTTTGCTGATGATTTAGTTGTTTATTGTTCTGGTTCAAACCTAGACAATATTATTGAAAAGCTAAATATTGCTTTGGTAGAACTCAATACATATTTTAACCATCTAAACTTGGATATTAATATTGATAAATCTAAAGTAGTAATTTTCACAAAAAAAATGTTAAAGTGTCTAGAGTTAAAATCTGGTACAATAAAAATATTCTTCCAGTGGAGGGTTCCATCAGATTTCTAGGAGTGTATTTCACTCAAAATTTCCGATTTGATAAGTATGTTGCTTGTTTATCAGATAGAGCTATAAAAGCCAGTAATATTTTGAGATCACTGGCTGGAACTTCATGGGGAGCAGATCCTAAAATATTACTTATATTATACAAATCTTTGGTCCGTAGCCACTTTGAATATGCTTTCTTCTGTTTTTATTCTCACAAAAACTTGATAGATAAGCTAGAAAAAATTCAAAATAAAAATCTGCGTACCATAACAGGTGCTATGATGTCAACTCCAATAGTTTCAATGCAAGTAGAACGCAGTATTCCACCTATACAAATTAGATTTAACTTCCTATTGAATAATTTTATTCTCAAACTCATGTCCTTAAAAGACAATCCTCTAATTTCCAAAATGGTTAAGATACATTCTGGATGTTCTTCCAATCGTCCGTGCTTGGTAAGAAGCCTCCCTGAAATTTTGAAATTCAAGTCTTTATATAACATTTGTTTAGGGTCCTTTGGGACGTGAAATAAAATGTGGACTGTATCAAAATAGGGCTAGTGTATTAGCCATCAAAAATTACAGAAATCTCCCGGACAAACAGATATTAATTAAATTCGTTAGCGCCCGTTGCCGGTGGAGTATCGAGACCGAGTGTCGTCGCATCGTCCGCCGCTCGTGTCGGTGACGTCACGTCGTGTCGTGTCCGCCGCCCGCGCGTCTCCTCCCGTTAATGAGAATCCCATATGGCCTTGTTATATGGGCAGATATGAAAGTAAATTTTGTCATATGAAGATTGTTATGGAGAAAGACCTGAGGTACAAACAAGAAGTTTATGATTTGCTTTCCTCATGGAAAGATTATCGTCAGATCTTTACTGACGGTTCTAAAAATGGTAAATATGTTTCTTTGGCTATCTATGACAGTTCGATAAGAGAAGGAAAAGGTTTTAGAATACCTGATGAATTGAGTGTATATAGTGTCGAAGCTTTGGCCATTCTCGAAGCTTTGGAGTACATAAAGTGGTGAGAAATGGATCATAACATCAGACAGTATGAGCGTTTTATCAGCGCTGGACAACCCCAAGTTATATGCGGGTACCAGTTTTTTAATATACGAATTGCGAGAAAAGTATTACGACATTTGCAACCGTCAAAATAAAGAGGTTGTATTCTTTTGGACTCCATCGCACATCGGTGTTGCCGGTAATGAAAATGCTGATTTTCTTGCAAGAACCTTCACTTCATGTCCCGTAAGTCTACCAAAAAGAGATCTACTTATTCCTGGTTCAGATATTTCGTACCTTCTTATGGAACAAACGAAGAAAGAATGGATCAATCATTGGCAACAAATCCTAATGACAAAAGGAAAATGGTACTATGAAATTAATACAGAAATATCATCTAGACCTTGGTTCGCAAAAGGCTTATCATTCACTTTTAGAAAATTCTATACCACAATATTCCGGCTACGACTTGGGCATGGCCGTTTTAACGAACATTTGAAGAGGTTCAATATTATTTCTTCGGATAAATGTGATCATTGTTATTCTGCTCCACAATCGCTACACCACATTTTTTACACCTGCCCTGCTTTTAGTGTACAAAGAATCCTCTTAGTTGAGGAACTTTTGAATATTTGTAAAAAAGACCTGGAGCTCTATTTTTGAATCACTCGTATGAAATTGTATTGTCGAATGCGACATAAGTCACACTCGTCTTCTAAGATCGCATGATCTCGTTTTTCCGTATTTTTGAATCGTTCGCCTGAAGTGTTGCCAGTACAATTTGAAGTATTGTATTTTATCCGTTCCACGCAGAAATTACAAAAACCGGAAACTACCGTAACGAAAACGGGACGTAAAAATTTCGTTATATTGGCTGTATAGATGAAAAATCTTTGCCTTTAGCTGTAGTTGCAAAACAAACAAAACACTGTTGTGTTAGTTTTTCACTGGTTTATTTTAGTTCGAAACGAAAATGTCGAAACAAAAAATCAATTCGGCACAAAAGCAAAAACTACTCGATTTGCTTTCGAACAAGCCACAACTACGCTCCGGCAAGTTTTCAGCCACGTTTACCCATAAAGATGCCCAACGGCAGTGGGAAGAAATAGCAGAAACCCTCAACTATATTCCAGGCGCTAAGAAAGATTGGAAAGCATGGAGGAAGGTAAATTATTTACATGTACCTAACATGCCATCTATTGTACGGTTAACTATTAATTTAATAGAGTTTTCTTTCTTCTTTGCATTCTTCTTTCAGACATGGCAAGATTACTTATCGAAAACTAAAACGAAAAGTGCCGCCATAAAGAAAGTAAGGTGTGGTAGTGGTGGAGGTCCACCTCCACCAAACCCTCTTGATCAATTTGAAGAGGGAGTGGCGGCGCTTCTTCATCTTTATGCTGTTGGTGGGCACACGG
This sequence comes from Yponomeuta sedellus, assembly GCA_934045075.1. NCBI lineage: Eukaryota > Metazoa > Arthropoda > Insecta > Lepidoptera > Yponomeutidae > Yponomeuta > Yponomeuta sedellus. The sequence goes on along the minus strand of OW203736.1, from coordinate 3,090,991 downwards.
CATCCTCAGAATCATCTGTGGTTTTTGACTTCGAAGGTATGTTGACTAAAACTTTGTGAGGAGTACAAAATTTGTAAATAAGGATATTAAGAATGTGCATTTGGTGTTTCTCATCATCATCAACCCATTTTGTCACCACCGAGGGGCACGGGTTTCTTCCCTGAGGAAGGTATAGACCATACTCCACCACATGGGCCAAGTCCGGATTGGTGGAGGCTTGTAAGACTAGTGGCTGGTCTTACTGTCACAAGTTTTCAAGCCACCCTAAGGCTTGGCTTAACGACTGCCATCTATCAACGGCAGCCGGCACTAACTGCTTAACGTGCCTTGGAATCGCTCAGAAAAATGCCACTAGTGTTAGTCATAGACGGTGACCCATCCACAGACTAAATGCTTCGTATGTTGCTTAAACTTAGTGATCGTTTAAGATCACTCAGGCAGCTGGGGCTATGAGCAATTGGTGTTTCTATCTCGTCGTAATCCTTAATAATTGAGAGTAAACTGTATGAATAATATTAAAACCTTTACGGCTTTTCAGTTAATGTTCCCCCAATGGAAGTTCCTTTAGAAACATCAGAGGTTGCGGAAGTAGTAATTGGTAACTATTATTAAATACTGTTGCAACAATCCTAACTAATATATAATACTATGTTTTGATAAATGAATTACTTATGACTTTCAGATGAAGTAATTTTGCCTCCGCCAATAGAATATGTTGGTGGCAGTGGAGCTGGTGATGATGAGACAGTAGCAACAAAAATACAACCTCCTCAAACTGGATCCCGAGCGCCATTAACAGATAGTATGTGAAACTTTTACAAACTTATTCATTTAGTATTTTATATATTTTATAGTTCCTACTGTGAGCTTTAGTACTTATACTAAAATTTAAAGTGGTTATTTACCATTGTTAATTTATTATATAACTGTCTACAACAATAATCTTTACAGGGTACTATGCTTCCCTTTGTTTTCAAACTTGTAAATAAAATACTACTTTTTTTCCAGATAAACAGAAAAAGAAAAAAAAGTAAATGTGAAATCACTACTTGAAGAAAAAATCAGGTTAAAGAAAGAGTTTCTTGAAGAGAAAAAGAAATGGTATGAAGCATCCATTTCCAATATGGAACGGCAAACTAAAGCATTGGAGGACATCAGCAGGGCAATTAATAATATTGCGAACAACACAAGTTCCCAATAGACACAGTCATGGTGATAACACCACACATGTTAAGTTGATTTTTTTTATTATTAAACTAGATTAAGACTTAACTAGTTAGTCAAGTTCTTTGGGAGTAATACTTGAATATTATCACTATTGTTTATCACATGTAATGTTGATTTTATAATTATTAAACTACATTGAGACCCAACTGGTAAAGTTTTATTTTATTAAGTGATAATGACTGTTATTTATTTGTGGCGGCACAGCACTAGCTGCGCCTACGCACATCCCTAGACGGGAACTCGTCCAGGCGCCGCGGTGCAAGAGGCGCGCGCGCGGGGGACGCAGGCGAACCCGCTCCCAGTGCAGCGGAGCCGCGGCAGAGAGCGCCAAAACAGCCTACGCGCAAGACCTATGTCGCTCGGCCTAATTTTTCCGTTTCAAATATTACGCAAATCAATCTTGCCTTCCGCTTATAACTTTCACCTTCTTCTTGTGAGCTTTCTAAACTTTCTTCTGAAACTCTGTGAAACTGTCTTCTTCCTGATTATACCTTGCTGTGGACTATACAAGTGAAGTGCTTTATTTACAACGTTCGAGCCCCTGTACCCGGCGAAATAATAGCGGCGAGACACATCGCCGCTATATTGGTGACCCTATAGCGCACGGAGACTGCGCTCACCGGTTACAATGGCTACTAACGCAAGTGAGAACGTGGCATCTGAAGAAGACGAAGTGGCATTCCAGGACAGCGTCAGTGGGACCGTTGGACGGATCGCAGTAAAACTACCCACTTTCTAAGCGGACGAGCCCGATGTATGGTTCGACCAAGCTGAGGCACAATTCAGACTGGCAAATATAAAGGAAGAAAGCACGAAGTTTTACCACATCGTTGCCCAGCTCGATTACAAGTATGCCCGCGAAGTGAAAGATTTAATAAGGGATCCGCCGAAAGAAAATATGTACCAAAGACTGAGGCAGGAAATAATCAAGCGTCTCTCAAGCTCTCGCGAACAGCAGATGCGCCAGCTAGTCACTCACGAGGAACTAGGGGATCGTAAGCCGTCCCAGTTCTTACGACACTTACGAACTTTGGCCGCCGGTGGTGTTTCCGATGAGTTCCTACGCAGTTTGTGGGCAAGTAGACTTCCACAACATGTCCAAGCTATCATCGCGATGCAAAGTAGCGCCAGCCTTGACGACGTTGCGGAATTGGCTAACAAAATCTGTGAAGTGGCATCTACCCCCGTTCACCAAGTAGCCAGCACGTCAACGTCACATCGGCACGTCACGACAATTTTGACGGTTTGTTAAAGAAGTTAGACGTCCTCATTACCCAGCGCGTACAAACCGAGCTCAGTCGGCAGATATCCCAGCTCAACTTACGTGAAGGGCGTCCATCTCGCCGCGACGAATCAAAGCCCAGGAGCAGAGGTCGGAGCAGGAGTAAAACACCAGGTATGTGCTGGTATCACAGTATTTTCCGTGATAAAGCCCGAAAATGCCTATCACCTTGCAACTTTAAAAAAAACTAACAAGGCAGTCTATCGAGGCGGCAAACGACTGTCAAACTGCACTAGCCGCCTTTTTGTAACGGACCGGAAAACTAAAACTCAATTTCTAATAGATACAGGCTCCGATCTTTGTGTCCTTCCTCGTCGTTTTCTAAGGCAGTCCAGGACGGCGACCGGTTACAAATTAACCGCAGCAAATGGCACAATAATAGACACGTTTGGAACACTTACCTTACGTCTGGACCTTGGACTGCGGCGTGATTTTACGTGGAATTTCGTGGTGGCAAATGTTGACAAGCCAATAATTGGCGCTGATTTTATCTCACATTACGGCCTACTTGTTGATTGCAGAAACAGACAACTACTAGACAGCCTCACCACCCTTGCTACTGCTGGATCGCTCAGGCGCTGTCAACTAGCTAGCGTCAAGGTTATCACGGGGGACAGTGAGTACCACAAACTCCTGGCTCGTTTCCCCAGCCTTACCAAGCCATCCGGATTAACTCGAGAGGTAAAACATTCCACTGAACATTACATCCGTACAACACCTGGACCACCTGTATTCAGCAGACCACGCCGACTCGCACCAGATCGCAAGAAGATCGCTCAGGAACAGTTTGAGGAAATGGCACGTAATGGTACAGCTCGTCGATCTGACTCACCTTGGGCTTCTGCGTTACATCTGGCACCGAAGAACGATGGTTGGAGACCCTGCGGTGACTATATCGCATTGTAGCTTTATATATATATATATAATAAGTAGCTACTTATAACATATTATTTTAAGGCGCTATTAATTAATACTGCCAGTCTTAAAATTGTGACCAATGACTTTCTTATTAAACATTATAAAACCAGTGAGACTAAGTACTTAAGCGTTTTATTTTAATAAAAAGTGTAAAAAAACATTAAAACTTAAAAATAATGCCGAACTATATTATTTCTAAAGGCTTCTCCAGCAGTTAAGAGTGCATTTCGGTGATCTCTCTGGGGAGGGAATGTGTTGAATATCCCAAAATCAATTTCAAGAGATTCACTATCATCTGACAATGAGTCTTCATCAATATTAATATTTTCATTAATACACATGTTGTGCAGAACACAACAGCTATTAATAATTTGTGTTGCCTTTTCAGGCAAGTAATGCAGGACTCTGTCCTTAAGAAGGCAACGGAATCTTGTTTTCAATACTCCATTGCATCGTTCTATTGTAGAACGAGCACTTTTGAAGGCTTCATTGTAATTTGTTTCCGGGCCTGGTTGTGGTTCTGGGATGGGTGTATGGAGCCAAGGACGTAAAGGATACCCACTGTCACCTGTAACAGTTAAAAACAGTTAAGTTGATACCTTCAAATTTAGTTTTGCATATAAACTTTGTTGCTTATTTTCTGGTTTACTTATTTTTAGTGAAATTGTCCTTTATCACCTATCAAATAATGTCTTCCAGTTCCATGTCTGTGCAGTAGATCCATAGTTTCCGAGACATTGCTTTGATTCCAGATGAAAGAGTCATGGCTTGAACCCGGAAACAAAGCATTTACATTTATGATACGTAAATTTGCATCACATATCTGAAAATGATTTCATTATTAATTACCTATTTACCAAATAGAAGTTTAAAATAAAAATAATTTAGAAATAAATTGATAAATATTGAACATACCAATTGAGTATTAATAGAATGGTAACTCTTTCTATTGACGTAGATCGACTCTTCATAGTGTCCGTCATTTGGTGGAGAGTGGATAGCTACATGAGTGCAATCTATACACCCTACTACACCCGGTATTCTATAAAGTTCATAGAACCTAGGAAGAGATAACAACCATTAATGCCATATTTTCTACTGTTATATTGAATGTTGATTAAGACTGAATGGATTCAAATATTTTCCCGTTTCCCTCATTTCAGCTGTTTCTAAATCAAATTATAACAGCTACATGTAGGTCCTCATATGGACAAAATTATACCAGTACTTACTGCTGTGAAATTGCCATCATTTCTGGTATGTTTCTAGGGAATTTCACCCAATGCCCAAACACTGATGGATGGTTCAAGGCTGTTAACACTTCTGTAATGCAGTTCGAAACTGTACCCTGTGATATCTTAGCATATTTGTGGTTCCCGATAGAGCTTTAGTAAGAGCCCTTGGCAAAAAAATTCAAGGCCGTGAGAACCTGGAAATTATATTCATTGTCTAAGTTTTGTCTACAGTACAGTGCATACCAAGTAAGTGTGTTGCAGAATAGTTGAACTACTTGGTAGGTAGGCAAGGCTAGTTAGTAACGTTTTTATATGCAAGAAACAAAGTCTTAGCAGTGATGAAGTAGGTACTTATTAGGTTTCATGATATTCCTTGATAATAAAAACTTGCTATATTGTAAAACAAATTAGGTAGGTACCTACGTAGGTACTGCAAATTATGATACCTATGTTAATTTACTGATTTCATCTATGTAACTGAGTTTTTGTATTAGGTACAATTGAGACAACTATACAAGGGACCTAGCTAAGTATGCACGGTGTATATAAAATCTTAATAAATCAACGTAGGTAATAAGAGTGTTCGGAACACATCCGATCATAGATTTAGCTGATTATTTTGTATAGTGTTGGCAAGACTGTTTCCGTTATCCATATTTGGTACTTTGCTGTGTCTATAACACGTTAGAATAAAAGCTGTGAATATTATTCATTCCGGCCTTTTTACTTATGTTTTCCCTAATATTGTGTGAAACATAAGTTTGGTCCTTCGTAAAGAAATTAAAACCAGTGCGAACAGTTCGTCATAAGTGTAACCATATTACACAACCTTAACCTTGCTTGGACAAGCACTGCTGTGAGGAGCGAAAAAGCTTACCTATTCTACTTTCCGCTTTGTTCTGTGCTATACGGAATTCTTCGAGTGTGTAAGCCTTCGCAGGACAACCAGATTCGTGCAAAAGCCAGCTGCAGTCCTTGAAAGGACAGTGCTTTGTCATCGCGTGCATTCAGATATTTGCGGCTGGGAGGGTCTCCAGATCTACAGTGATTGAAGAAAACAATTGCGCCATCATAATCAAGCGATAAAGTCTAGCATCCATTGTTCATCGTGATCGAAGTTGCTGCATTTCTTCTACGACAAGGTACATAATTACGTAACATAACCTAAAAGAAATTTTACAACTCATCAACATCAGTGTCGTCAAATACATGTGCCGCAATACATGTCATCACGTCCGTTATGCTTAAGTTGGCACTCTGCTAATTACAACGTTATCTATCATCGGGCACAGCGGGTATTGGAACGCACCTGACTGCAAGATTTTGACCAATCAGTGCCGCGAAGCGAGTGCGCAGAGTGACGAAGTTATCCGACAACAACCGGAAGATACCGATCGACGACACAGGATTTCACGGGAACTAACGCATCGCCTGACGCTGACGCCTCGCCATATTGTTTTCCGCCATTGTAATTGATTTGCAATATAATTATAGTTTTTGCAAAAATTAATGCATAATTAGAAAATTTTACGCTCAATAGTGTATAATCACAATTTAAAGCTAATTAAGCTGTTATTTAAGTTGGAGGTTACTGGTAAGGAGTGATTTGTTGCATCAAATAGGTCAAATCAAACTGTTCTTTTCTATAGCGCGATAAGTATACCTATTTTGCTTTCGTAATCTCGTTTGTTTCTGCAGCCTAGCTCAAAATGTCGCTAACTCGGTTAGTAAGTGACCGAGGTTACGTTAAGGGGTGTCTCACTCGTATGGAAACGTTCTGTGCGTCGGAAGATATAGAAAAGGCAAGCTATGAGGCTCTTTTAGCAAAACGTCAACGAATCTTCGATTCCTTTCGAGACTATGAGACCCTCAACAAGGAAATTCTATTCCTTAACGCCGCTGACCAGGAAGATTACGAGGAGTATGAACGTAAGTACTCAAATTGTTTAACGTTGTTAGATTGTGCTATAGGCAAACTAAAAAAGGAACAAAACACTTCATCTCCTGATTGCTCCAAAAATGGATTTAAAAAGTTACCACCGATCGATATTAAACCGTTCGACGGTAAAAACATAGAAGATTTTATTCCTTTTATAAACATCTTCAAAGCTGTCTTTCATTCAGACTCCAATATAAGTCCTTGTCAAAAACTTTACTACTTACGTACCTATTTACACGGCGAGGCGCTTGACATCATAAAAAAATTGCCATTGACTGATGATAACTATTTATCAGCTCTTGAGTTGTTAGAAAAACGCTATAATAACATTCCCATGATAGTAAATCACCATGTAAACAGCTTGCTTGACTTGCCGACTTTCACAAAGTGTACTGCGCAGAATCTTCGCTCTCTTGTATCTAAAGTAAATCAGCACACTGCGGCTCTTAAAAACCTAGACTTACCTGTGGGGCAGTGGGATGCAATCTTAGTAAATATTTTGTCTCGCAAGGTTGATAGCTATACAAACAGGGGGTTTCACTTGGAACGAAATGAGAAAAAATTACCAGGGTTATCAGAGTTCCTTGAATTTATAGAAAAGCGTGCTGTTGCAATGGAGAATACTGCCAGCGAGAAGCCGTCACCGGCGCCGCCGGCTCCAGCAAAACTTGTGAAGTCTGGCAAGGCCAGCTTAGTATCGGCCATGAACCAGCTGTCATGTAAGTACTGCGACCAATCACATAAGCTTTATGAGTGTGCCCAATTTAAACTGCTGACAGTTCAAGGCAGGTGTGAATTTGTAAAAAGCAGGAAATTGTGTGTTTGTGCTTGAATCAGCATCAGGGAAAATGTATGCTCCGCTTAAAATGCAATATCTGTCGCAAGAAGCATAACACGCTTATTCACACTGACGCTGAGTCAGACTCTGATACAAATGTAAGTAATGCTGCTACTACAAGCTCAGCTGGTGCTACTTCTGACAATGCTGTGGTGATGACTAACACTTCGCAAGAGAGAGATGTTTTGCTGCCTACTGTGGTGGTAAGGTTAATAAACAAAAATGGGAAATTTATTTATGCCCGTGCCTTGTTAGACAGCGGGAGCCAAGTGTCATTTGTTACACAAAAACTTGCTGAGAAAATTAACTGCAATATTTCCAAGGCTGATAAGACTATTACAGGCATAATGGATGGCACCAATAGTGTCACACAAAAGACTGAGTTTGATGTGTATTCCACGGTGAATGATTTTAATTTAAAAGTGACATGCTTTGTTGCTAAAAATATTACGTGCAACTTACCTCAACAGTCGTTAGATGTAACAAAACTGGACATTCCCTCATATGTCATGTTAGCTGACAAAACATTCCATCAAACGGGTGAGATAAACATGCTTTTAGGCTGCGAAATATTCTTCCAGGTGCTTCAGAGGGAGACCCTACCGCTGACACTGACTGGGCCCTACCTGGTGAATACTAAGTTCGGGTATGTTGTGGCGGGGAGTCTGCCAGTATCTGCTGGCGCAGTTTCTACGTCTAACCTATGCATAACTGTCAGAGGTAACCCATTTCATAATAAAAATAATACACACATCAGTGGCGAAAAATGTAATTATGGCAGCAGAATAAGTCTTCCCTTGATACACAAAATCAGTCTTCTCTTTTGCTTGACAAACAGACTCAATTCACCTTCGAAGAACAAATTGATCACACCATTTCACAACTGTGGGAGTGTGAGAAAGTACCCAATATCTACAAGGAGGGCACAACCGAGCATCATCTTGCGGAAGAAAGTTTTATAAACTCTGTCAAGCTGGAAAACAAAAAGTTTTCTGTAGCTTTACCATTAAAGCTTCAGCTGGATGATGTTAAGTTGGGCGACTCATTTGGTAGAGTTTTGCAAAGGTTCTATAATCTTGAAAAACGTTTTTCCAAGGATAATAAGTTGTATGAAAACTATAAAGCTTTCATGCATGATTATGTTAGTCAGGGTCACGCAAAAATATATGATATATCTAATTATGATATCAATGCAGGAAATATTTATTTCATTCCGCACCACCCGGTGTTAAACCCTAATAGTAAGACTACACCGGTCCGCGCTGTTTTTGACGCGAGTATGAAAACAACAAATAATTTATGTTTAAATGACATCATGCTTAATGGTCCCACTGTGCAAAATGATCTTTTTGACATTCTAACTTTATTCAGAACATTCCAATATGTGCTACTTTGCGATGTCAAGGCTATGTATCGTGGGATTCTGGTAGATAATGACTATCGCTGTTTACAAAACATTCTTTGGCGAGATTCCCCTACGCAACCTGTTCAATGTCTACAATTGCAAACTGTCACCTATGGTCTAAAAAGTTCTGCGTTTCTAGCCACCCGCTGCCTAATTGAACTGGCTGATAGGTATAAAGATGAGTACCCACTAGCTTCGTTTGTCTTAAAAAACACAAGTTATGTTGATGATATCCAGTGCGGTAGCAATAACTTGCTAGAGCTTGCAGAAACAAAAAGGCAACTGATAGAGCTTATGGATAAAGCTAGTTTTTCCCTACACAAATGGTGTTCGAATTGCAGTGAACTTTTAAGTGATATTCCTGAATCTATTCATCAGTTAAGCAGTAAAAGTTTTGACAAAGTAAATAATACTTACATAAAGACTCTAGGACTTTCCTATGATGTACATACTGATACTTTGAATATGAAATGTCCAGTAACTGAAAAACAAGAAAGCTTCACTAAGAGAGAAATGCTAAGTTTTATTAGTAAGTTCTTTGACCCTTTAGGCCTAGTAGGACCTGTTTTGGTTCAGGCAAAATATTTGATGCAACAAGTTTGGTTTGAAAATTTAAAATGGGATGATGTGTTACCAGAATACCTTAATACCAAAATGGTTGACTTTACTCATAATTTGATATACATGTGTTATATTTCTGTACCGAGAAATATTAATGTACCATCGCCTGTCAAAATGGAACTGGTTGGGTATGCTGATGCCTCAAATATTGCTCATGGCTGTTGTTTGTATTTGAGAGTAGTTAGCCATGACAATCAAGTGAATGTCAATATTTTATGTTCAAAGTCCCGTATCAATCCAAAGGACAAAATTCTCACCACACCCAGACTCGAACTAAATAGTGCTGTGTTATTGGCTATGTTAGCCAGAAAAGTATATAACACTTTGTCACTTAAATATGACAATATCAATACAGTTTTGTACTCAGATTCAAAAATAGTTTTGTCTTGGCTAAATACAGAACCAGTAAAACTCACTGTTTATATTGCCAACAGAGTGGAGAAAATTAGGCAGCTTTGTGATAATTTTCAGTGGAGTTATGTAAACACAAATGAAAACCCAGCCGACTGTCTGTCGCGTGGCGTAGAACCTCATGAACTTAAAGGAAATTCTTTGTGGTTTCATGGTCCTCAATATTTACAAAATATAAATTATGTACATTGTGCGCTAGAAAGTACAAAACCAATAGATTTTGAACTTCCTGAACTCAAAAAACCTTCACCTGCGTCCTATGTATGTAGTAAGGTAAATAATCACTTTCAAGATTTCATTGAAAAATATTCAGATGTAGAAAAAATTACTAGAATATTAACTTATATAAAACGATTTTTGTTTAATTGTAAAAAACAAAATGTAACCAAGAAAAAAGGTACTCTGTGCCCAGAAGAGTTAACTTCTGCACTAAATGAATTGATCAAACTTGAACAAAGGAAGCATTTTGAAAAGGAATTTAAATTTGCTGAGTTTAAAACAAATGAAAAATCAAATTTAAGTAATTTAAATCCGTTCGTTAATCGTTTCGTTACTTCCCTTCCATATCCGCGAATAATAAAAATAGTGTAATCATATGGGTACAGTGATATCGTTCCGATGTTAAACCTAACTGCAAAGTAGGTAGTCGGGGCTGTAAGTAATGCAATTTGCTTAAGTCAGATGTCGCTGCCTGTACGTAATACAGAGAATATTGTAAAGAGGTTCGAAATTTCACTGATGCCGTGAGTCGCCCATTGGCTCAATTGGTAGAGCGCTGGTACGGATAGCCAGAGGTTGCGGGTTCGAATCCCGGCATGGGTGAAATTTTAGCCTCTAAATAGGTTTTTAAGTTTGTTCCTTAGCACGGGTTAGTGCATTAAAAATAAAAATAGTGTAATCATATGGGTACAGTGATATCGTTCCGATGTTAAACCTAACTGCAAAGTAGGTAGTCGGGGCTGTAAGTAATGCAATTTGCTTAAGTCAGATGTCGCTGCCTGTACGTAATACAGAGAATATTGTAAAGAGGTTCGAAATTTCACTGATGCCGTGAGTCGCCCATTGGCTCAATTGGTAGATTGCTGGTATGGATAGCCAGAGGTTGCGGGTTCGAATCCCGGCATGGGTGAAATTTTTAGCCTCTAAATAGGTTTTTAAATTTGTTCTTTAGCACGGGTTAGTGCATTAAAAATAAAAATAGTGTAGTAACAATGTAACCACATACTAACCGCTTGTAGCCCAATGCATGAACTTATAATGCAGTCAAATACGTACTATAGGTAGTGCCATACAGGAGTGTAAGTCTGATACTTACTGTACGTAGCAGTGTACAGTAAGACTGTAACCGCATACTTACCGTTTGTAGCCCAAAGCATAAACTTATAATGCAGTCGTATATGTATTATATTATTAAATAAAAAAAAAATTAAATTAAAATAAAAAAAAACCTTACTAAATAAAAAAAAAATGCATTATAGGTAGTGCCATAGAGTAATGTGAGTAAGTCGGATACTTACTGTACGTAGCAGTGTGCAGTAAAAATGTAACCGCATACTTACCGCTTGTTGCCCAACGCATGAACTTATAATTCAGTCGTATACATACTATAGGTAGTGCCATACAGGAGTGTAAGTCTGATACTGTACGTAGCAGTGTACAGTAAAAATGTAACCACATACTTACCGTTTGTAGCCTAACGCATAAACTTGTAGTGCAGTCGTATACGTACTATAGGTAGTGCCATACAGGAATGTAAGTAAGTCGGGTACTTACTCTACGTAGCAGTGTACAGTAAGAATGTAACCACATTTTTATCACTTGTAGCCGGGTGGATCTCTTCAAAATATTATTCTTGATAGAAAAAAACATAATCTTTTTTATCCTCGTGAAAAGGCTTATATTTCATGCTAAATGTATAGATATGTCAAAAATATGCTATATTTATTATACGAAAGGCACTCCAATTAAACCAGTATAATTGTAATTATACACAAAAAACTAAACTTGATGTTGCCTATAATGACGATTTAAGCGAATAATGACGTTATTATAGAAATTAATGACGAAGTGTTGCCGAAAATTATGATCGTTTAAAAAATTAACTAAATACTGCGACGGCTACCTACTAATTAGTATTTTGGGTAAAATGATGAAAATAAAATGCCAAATTAACGTCATCACCATGGTTTGATTTATTTTAACACTTTAATTAAATTTTAAGTCAACTTCGAGATAACTAGACTTAGAAAAATTAAGTAGGTATCTTTGCACAAACATTAAAGAAGTTGTTTTCATTCAATCAAATAGATTAGTATTGTACATTAAAACTTTAACAATAATAACGAGATACATACTATAATTATTTAACCTTTTTCTTCAATGAATAAACAATCGCAAAGTTGTCGCGTGGTCGATATTAGATCTAAATAAATGAACACAAAATTATCAATACCTATATCAACAAAACAATAAATGAATCGTGTGATAAATTACGTTTAGCCAAAGCGGAGGATGCAATGAAAACCAGGAATACTTTGATCTTATTTTAATTAAATTATTATAAAAGTGGTGACTCGACCGATGTTAGGATGAGAGTGTCCAAAAATTACATCAAAAACTTAAACTAGGTAATCTATATTAGCGCACTGTCAGCGACTCATATCGATGCATAATCGGGGTCGTAGACGCCGGTCAATGCCTTCTAGGCTATGTACATAACACCTCCCGCTGAAGTTCAGGAAGTATTTGCGAAAACTTTTTTCGAAAATGTTGCTGCGATCTGATCCTCTCTCGATGAAGGTCTGGGCTTGATCTCTGCATAGACTTCTGTTGGAATATCTGGGTTTTCAGTGATAGTTTTTACTTGAATCTTTTTGCCCGTAGTTCTCTTGCAGTATCTATGGAAAGTCAGAGTGATGACGAGTGCAGCTGTACTTAGTAATATAATATAGATGGGGATCGTAGTATGGTACACGACGTTTCTCGTAGCATTCGTAAGTTGAACCAGCGATTTCAGGGTTATCTCGGAGTTTATACTATGAAGGCTCTCTAGGTTCACGGAGTTTAAGCTGATGGTTGGCTGTGTATCTAGATTCTGAGGCGGACTGGGGGTTAACACTTCCGTTATCTGTAGTACTTGTCCTCGTAGACGGTTGAGGAGGTTGACGATCGTAAATTCCGGGGTCTTTAGTGAACATCCTTGTGGTAATGAGGCGAGGTAACTGCCATATAGAGTGCGGTATTGGGTTTGACCGCAGGTGACTCGTACTTTAGTAGGGGCAGGGAAGTTCATAGTATAGTGCCGTTCGTCGAGTTGTTCTATCGCTTCGTGTATCAGGGTTACACTAGATGTCTTGCATGATTTTTCTAACTGTTGATGACAACTGTGAATTTGTTGGTTTGCGTTGATAACATTATTTCCTCAGCATACTCTTTTGGAGTATATACCCGGTCACAAAGTCTTAATCTTATTTTTACAGTACCGAAGTCCCGGTCACATGGCATGAAAGAATGAACTTTGACTGGGAAATAAATCATGATCTTTTTGAATTTCTGTGTATCTGCATAAAACAGTAGCAATCTTAATAATGTGTTGTTACGATTCTGTCCAGTGCATGAATCTGCGAAAATATGCAGTTCATAAAAACCATTTCCATGTTCTTCAATGTAATCATTCAGGAAGGAACATACCTCGTTTGGACCCTTACCTGCTACACCTTCATGGTAAATGTAGAAGGTGGCCTTTTCCTTTCTGACATCATGTACATAGAATATATTAAAATTGAGCTGTCTCAAATAGAATACTTCTTGGACTGGTATACTTACATTTAATGTAACATCGATTAACATAACATTACGTGTTGGCCTTCTCATCGATTATATAACAATAATAATTATTAATAATAAAGACTTAAAGTTAAACCAAATTTTACTATATTAGTTTAAATCCACACACTTACCTTTTACACAACAAATCAATGTTAACTTTGAGGGTACCAACAAGGTTTACGTCAAGTATTACTTACCTAATAACCTTGATTATATCTTAAAAGTTAACGTTGAAAAAATTGAATCGCTTGTTTTCCAAAGACCACTAGACCATATATTCGGTTTTTATTTTGTGCTGGCAATGATTTCTATTTACCAAGAGAGATAATATTTAACATAAACACACTTGTCCCTTCACAAAGTTCTTTTATACTAGAGTTCGTAAAATGCGTTTTGTTCCCAAATCACACGTCCTGGACTAGTGTTGTATTGTAAATAAACGCATTCCTACGTTTTGACATCTGTCAAAGGAAAATATTTTAACGGAATTTCAGCAAGTTGAATCTGTTACATTTCTTCGTGTTAGTGGTTTTAATTATTCAATATGAATCCGGAACTTAATTTAGACAGTAGAAAACGCAAGAAAGGTATCTGCAATCCATCTGAATACTCTAAAAATAAAGCAAAAAGAAGTCGTGTAAGTGGTCAAGAATACTGTAACTCACGTAAATTTGTCATACCAAAGAAACAGCCCCGAGGTATGTGCAATGGTTGTAGGAATAGATGCTCATCAAAGTTGAATTTGGATGATCAAAATGTAGAGTTCACGAAGTTTTATTCTTAAGAAACAACAATCGAACAAAATATTCATCTGATGGGCTTGATGTGTATGTCACCGGTATCTAGACGACGTCCATGAGCTGATGCTACTAAACAAAAGCCCCGATCTGCTACATTTATATAAAGTTTGCCTGATACTGCTGGAGCAATGCATAAGGTTTGCAAGATCATGTTTCTCAATACCTTTGATATAAAATTTGAAAGAGTGAGGCGACTACACCATCTTATTATAAAAGGACGTATACCTCAGCGAAAAAATCTTGGTAACAAACACCACTCATACTCAGAACAGCTGAAAAACCTCATCAAGTATCACATCAAATCTTATCCAACACGTTAAAGCAATTACAGTGGCAAGGTTTACATCTACTTGGATCCGCGGCTTAGTATAAAGAAATTGCACAAAGATTTCAAATCAAAGAACCCTGGTTTAAATGCGAAGTATACCTACTATTACACTATATTCAAGCAACATTTTAACACGCACTATACCTTTTAGCACGCGATGCTGGTATAGCCTCAAATTAAGCAATAAAAAAAATCTCAACTTTAAAAAAAATATTCAGCAGGAAAAAAAAATATTAAAGCGAAAAGCAGCAGAAAGACAGAAAAAAGTCGTGATTTCAAAAAACGAAAAATTGTAGAACTTTGCGAAAAAAATACCGATTTAGCCGCAGCACTAAAACTTCGATATACTCTTGGTCGGCCTAGAATAGAAGAAACACAATCCGGTTTACTTGGAGTCATAAAGGACCTTGCAGTTTTTGGTGGCGCAGCTGATGA
Organism: Yponomeuta sedellus; assembly: GCA_934045075.1. Classification (NCBI taxonomy): domain Eukaryota; kingdom Metazoa; phylum Arthropoda; class Insecta; order Lepidoptera; family Yponomeutidae; genus Yponomeuta; species Yponomeuta sedellus. The sequence goes on along the minus strand of OW203736.1, from coordinate 3,075,724 downwards.
TCGACGTCGCACTGAAGCTATAAGGTGCTGTAAAACATTAGACGACTTACAAGCCGATCTTTGTAAACTGGGATATACTATCAGTCGATCAGGGTTATACTTTAGACTTCTGCCCAGACGAGTCAATACAGAGGAAGGAAAAAGACATGTCGTAACTGTTCCTGTTAAACTATGCAAACCCGACTCTACGCTACATACGAAACATCAAGATGGTCCATTTTGTACTGCGACGATAAGAAACCTTGAATCGTTAGCTTAAATTTTGGGCCCTGAACAAGTTTTCTTTTTATCGATGGATGACAAAGCACGCGTGCCATTAGGTATTACAGCAGCAAACGCTCAAGCACCAATATTAATGCACCTTGATTATCGTGTAAAATTGCCGAATTATGATTTCGTGGTTGCGGAAAAACATAAACTTATTCCCTCTGTTCTATGCAGGTATTGTAGTAAAGAAAGATGGTGAAGGCAAACCTGAAGCTGTGACACATTCCGGCCTACATATGTAGCAATTCGCAGTGGAAAGCATTCGTCCTCTAATGCAAAGACTCATGCCACAGATATACACAAACTTACTGAAATATCGGCCTTCGAGAACTTCATGAAAACTCAAGAAGGTTTTGTAAAACCCGTATTTATTTTTACTTGCGATGGTGGTCCCGACGAAAATCCAAGATACGAGCGAGTTATAATTTCAGCTATACAACATTTTAAAGATTTTGATTTGGATGCTGTTTACATTGCCACTAAGTGCTTTTAACAGAGTAGAACGACGAATGGCACCTCTTAGTCGTGAACTTACTGGTGTTGTATTAAAACACGATAATTTCGGTTCACATTCGATTCCAGTAATAAAACTACTGACCTGAACTTGGAAAAACAAAACTTTGAGAGTGCAGGCACAGTACTGAGTAATATTTGGAGCCAATTGGTTATTGATGGATATCCTGTGATTGCCAAATATATTATGCCTACAGAAACTAGACTGGATGTTGAACAGGCTAAGGCATTGAAACGTGATGCGATTTGGTACGCAAATCATGTCCGGGAATCACAATATTTACTGCAAATAGTAAAACGTGAAGTGGTTTCGTGCTGTGGTGTGCAACGATCTAGCCTTCGGCGAGGGTTTTTTGCCACCACCTGTTTTAATTAAACAGACGTCAAGCGGGTATATAACAACAGAAAAGGATGATATCGAAGGTAAATTCGCTCCACTATTACTTCAATTATCTTTAAAACTGAGCGCGTCATCACATTTAAAGCAAGTACCGTATGATAGTTACTGCCCTAGTGTTGAGGGATACTTGTGTAAGCGATCTTGCGGCTTCTGTGGTCTATATTTTGCATCATATAAAGCCACTAACCAACACAAACAACTTCATAAGATTAAGCAAGATGAAGTTCCCATTGCAAAGATACGCCCTCAAAGAATAGCAGCTAGACGTGCCAGAGAAATTCTTTGTTTGGATATTAATGATGATGCCTTATGGTTGGATGAAAAAGATGTTGACACCACAAATGTTCCTGACGTGAAAAACGAAGTGAACTGTGAAGTGACTGCCATGCCAGTTATAAATAATTTAAAGGACTGGGTTCAAAGTCCATGGACTGAAGATGATTTAGTTTCTTTTTCATTATATTCATTAGTTTATTTTTTTGTTATTATTTCAAATATTTGATATTATGTTGATTTCATAAAAAAAAATACTTAATTTAAATGGAAATAAAACTAATTTCGGAACTGCTGTTTTAATTTAATAATTTTTCGATGTTAAATTGCAAACGTCACACTAGGGAGGGGGGGGTCTCAGAAATGTGACCACCTGTGACAAGGACGGGGGGGGGCTCAAAAACTCATGAAATTAGTGTGACGTACTTTATGGATGAACCCTAAGGTTCTGTGCTGCTCTAGTCGACTCTGGCCGTTTCAAGAATGTGAGGCAGTTTTTCCCTGAACGAGGTCATTCATACAACCCCTGTGATCGTGTGTTTGGTACTATAAAAAGAACCTTTAAACAAAATGATCGTGTCTATGTACCGCTGGAATATGTTTCTTGAACTGCTCAATCAGTAACCACACCAGGAAATTTGGAAATAGTCTACTTGCAGGACAATGATATTTTTTTTTATTTCACTGGTTGGTGGCCTGCATATTATTGAAAGACTGCAATATCAGAAGAGACAAAGGGTAGATCTGTGAACAGATCTCAGAAAATCCATTTCCACCCTTCAGCTTTTAAGGAATATAGACATTCCTCAAAAAAGTCAGGCTTAGTTCAGGCTCTAGAGTTTATTGACTGTGTGGTGAAAAGTCATTTCAAACTTCTTTTTTCATCACGAGTAAGACTACCACATAAAAAGGCATACAACGGTGTCAATCCCATCAATGCAAAAAAATTACAAGACATAAGAAAACTGATTCCCTACATTCCAGATAAGCACAAACAATTTTATGACCAAATACTGGAATGGCCTTCCACTAATATTGATTGTGTTGAAGAAGATGATTAATTCGGTATTAATAAATGTAAAAAAGTTATTTTTCTTACTACATTGTTTCTTACTACATTTTCCTTAGCTGCATATTCATTATTTAGTATGGTAAATACTTACCAAACAACACTTGTCCAAGTTTGTTTTCCAAACAACACAAGTACAATTTTTGAATAGGTATATACTTAATATTTATTTTACAAGATCATTATATTATATTATATCTGTATCCTATATAGCTGAAACTATAAATTTATAAAGATAATTTTACTTATTCCATATAAGAAATCCATGTTATGCAGTTTTATATTAATACTGTAAACTTGCTATTTTGTACTTGTGTTCTTTGGAAAACAAGTACTAAGGCAATAAACCTATAACGAGACCTTAATTGAAATGTAAGAGCTAAGCTAATAACAATTTTGTAAAAGAACACTGTCAAAAAGAAAGGCCTTACTCTGTTGTGTCTATTTTTCGGTATAATAATATATATCTTTGAAAATGCTTTGACCATGGATAATAAAAAATAATTGCGGTAAGAAGCTTTTGGTCATTTTTAAAGACATATTTTACGAACACAGGCAGACATTACGGAATCCTTAACAAAATCTACAAACTTACTTATAATTATAATTTTCAGATCAACAAAATCTTGTTTTGATTTCCATATTATAAAAATTTGGATGTCGAAGGTTTCGGATCGAATTCCGGAGTGTTTGCCGCTTTAAGCGTAGTATCTGATAAAATTGTAGTCGTTTTGGGGTCATGTACATCTACTATGTGTCCTAAATGTTGTCCATGTAAGCAGATTTGTGAAGAGGAACATTCAAAGCTGCTCATTTTTCTCATAGTTAGTCTCCTTTCGGATGTATCCCATAAAATTTGATGCACAGAGAGGGTGCCTTTGAAGGGTTTTAAATTATCATGAACCAAGTTACTTTTTAGTTTCACGTCTTTTTCGTCAATGTTTTTTCCAATAATATTGATCTGTTCAGTTTCGATACGTATCTCAATCAGATCATAGAATTGTTTGGACGTTGCCACGTCTTCACCGTATAGAATCACTCCATCCGCTGTTCGTTTCAATGTCGCCTTAACTCCATCAGGGGCACCCTTGCCATTATTAATAATTCAGGCCATTGCATAATTAGCAGATGATAGATTTATAATACGCAATAAAACCACCTACCGCTTGGAATTTTCTTTCCATCTCTTTCTTTGTTCCCTTAGAGCACGAGGAGACTTTTCCTTTTTTGCTTCTTTCTGTTTAAGATATCGTTCTCTTCTTTTACGTCTTTCTATCTCTAGTAACTCTGGGTCATTTTTTATTTCATTATACCTCCGCTTCTTGCAAATCTTTTGGGCTCCTCTTCTTTTGGATAAATCTTTTTTTTTTCAAGTTAGGTTACATCTTAAAAATTATAATCAGTCTCTTGATTTATTTGTATTATCAGTTATGAGTCTCCGGATTTATGGCTTATGAACTTAAAAATCTGTAAAGAGTAAAAAAAAATCGATGAAACATAATGTTTAGGTCAGATAAGACTCATTATATCATACATTTCCCAAAAATATCAAATGACCCTTTTCAGGAATTCAATTTTAAAAGGCTTAAAAAAGAAAAAAAAAGGTTTTACATTTTTTAATGGTTTTGAGATTTTTTTTAATAAAGGGGCAATAAATTTTTACTAAATAAAAAAAAATGTAATAGTTTTGCATGAAATTTCACTAACTACTACTATTTGTAAAACTTATAAAAATTATGAGTTTTGCTTTAAATTTCTAAACTACTAAAAAAGTAACTATTAAAAAGCACGCACATGAATAGTATTCAGGTATATCCATAAATCTCTGGAATTCCATTCATCTATAAGTACCTCTCCACTATCCTTTACAAATTGATACATGTTTAAAATTTAATCTGAATTAATACTTTCCAGTTCAATGTAAACACTGTCATATAGATTACTGGTATTGAACTGATACTCCCTAAATAATTTCCAATTCTCTTGATCTTCGCAAAGTGCTTTACAGCAGCCATCTTGATATGTGGCTCATATTACTTCAAACTCTTCTAAAATGTTAGTGAAGCGTTTGACATTCACACTGTGTCTATTAGTGTCGATTACCAACACATAATATTATATCAGCTTCATGTTATGTATCTTTCAAATTGCTCTTTAAGTGCATACCTATAATAAAACCCTTGAAAAAATATTAAAAAAAATTAACACCTGTCATTTCGGTCAACTGATCTGAATTTAAAAACCTATTTAGAGGCTAAAAATTCTACCCATGCCGGGATTCAAACCCGCAACCTTGTCCTTAGCGCGGGTTAGTGCATTAAAAATAAAAATAGTATAATGATCTGAATTTAGCATCTAAGTAGCTTTTAATATCTTAAATTAACATAATTATGTTTAATACGAACGGTCATTTTTACCTAGAAATGGTACAAAACCCTACGAGTGGAAGTCCGACTGGCACTAGGCCAGTTTTTTCTCTCACTTAAAATAAATTATTGAAAAGATTTTTTTTTTAAATACGATAATAATTATCAAAAATAAAACACCATAATCAATTTAAGAAACACCCGTCATTATCGGCTCCTGCAATGTTGCTGATAATGATGTTGCCAATAATGACGAAGTCTTTAAAGATATGTCTGGACACGTTACCAGCCAAGTTTGGCAATCAAACACGCCGTACATAGTATAAGTCTTAGGAAAACTTCTTCTTAACACGTAAAGATTTCTCACTATGCGTAAATAACTGAGGTACAATTAATAACACCAATGACGTTTGATATGACAAACAATGGAGACTCAAAATCAACAACTTACTGCTCGAAAGAGGCGACGTCCTTCCCCTTCGAAGTGTGCCAGTCGACTAAGCAGGGAGGGGGAGCATCGCTCAGACACCAAAGTACACTTGACGCGCGTTCCGTTTAGCCAAAAAAATTGAAACCAACTGTGTTGCCGCCAATGACGAATATTTTTTGAACATTATTTGACACAGTTTTCGACTAACTTCTAGTTATTTTTTTTTTTATTTTTTTTAGTGATACCCATTGCTTATTTATTATTTTACAAGATGTATAAACACAATATAACAAAATGAAGGTAATGAATATTGTATACTGTGATATAACGAAAACGGTGCGTTGGCGACATGCCAAGAAATACCATTTTGTCAACATTTTTATCGATATCTTTTTCAAATGTGAATGAATCTCAAAACGGTCTCGGTAGCTTCTTCCTTATCTATTTAGATATTAGATTCATACATCTTTGATTCATAAATTATTGATCATGGATAAGTATAACCGTGGGACATACATTTTGGGCCTCTCAAATATTCACCCAGACCAAGGCATGAACTTATAATGGAGTCGTATACGTACTATGCGTAGTGCCATACAGGAATGTAAGTAAGCTGAATACTTACTGTACGTATCAGTGTACAGTAAGAATGTAACCGCGTACTTACCGCTTGTAGGCCAACGCCTGAACTTATAATGCAGTCGTATACCTACTCGTACTATAGGTAGTGCCATACATGAGTATAAGTAAGTCGGGTATTTACTGTACGCAGTAGTGTACAGTAAGAATGTAACCGCATACTTACCGCTTGTAGCCCAACGCATGAACTTATAATGCAGTCGTATACGTACTATAGGTAGTGTCATACAGGATCGTAAGTTTGATACTTGCTGTACGTAGCAGTGTACAGTAAGAATGTAACCGCGTACGTACCGCCTGTAGGCCAACGCCTGAACTTATAATGCAGTCGTATACCTACTATAGGTAGTGCCGTACATGAGTATAAGTAAGTCGGGTATTTACTGTACGCAGTAGTGTACAGTAAGAATGTAACCGCATACTTACCGCTTGTAGCCCAACGCATGAACTTGATGATGATGATGATGATGATAATGCAGTCGTATACGTACTATAGGTAGTGTCATACAGGATCGTAAGTTTGATACTTGCTGTACGTAGCAGTGTACAGTAAGAATGTAACCGCATACTTACCGCTTGTAGCCCAACGCATGAACTTATAATGCAGTCGAATACGTACTATACGTAGTGCCATACAGGAATGTAAGTAAGTCGGATACTTACTCTACGTAGTCTTGTACAGTAAGAATGTAACCGCATACTTATCGCTCGTAGCCCAATGCATGAACTTATATTAAAGCCGCTTACGTACTGCATATATGAGCCCAACTACGTATTTCATGTTGTTACATCATTATACAAGATGCACAGTCTTTATACTGGAGTTGGTGTATTCTACTTATGAGACATGGTGTTTCATATGACGGCCTCGGTGGCGCAGCGGTTTGGCACGCTGACTGTGCAACCGAAGGTCTCGGGTTCGATCCCCGGCCGGGTCAAACTAGGAAACGAACTTTTCCAGTTTGTCTCGGGTCTTGGATGTTATCTATGTATTTATTGTATTAAATATATCGTCGAGTTAGCACCTATAACACAATCATTTTGCATCTTTTCGTACATTGCGCAATCGCCGCAAACGTCGCTTTGGGGTGTTTTCAGAGAAATTCCCATATCTTTCAACATTTTTCTGTAAGTTTCCTTTGAGCATATTAGAGCAACAAGCCATGACCCAAATTCAGAATTGGTTGAACCAGTTTCATTACAGTTGAAACGCTCGAGGGAAGGGCAGCGTCAGGAGTCGTCCTACGGCCAACGTAAACAAAGAATGACCATAAATACCCAGTTGCGCTTTCGCACAATTGAAAGGTCTTTATGCCAAACCTTGCCGCTTTCATTTTTATATACTGCTTAAATGAAAGAGGCCCTTTCCACAGTGTCAACGATTCATCGATGCAAATATCCTGGTCCATTATATAATGTTCCTGAAACTTACTGTTCAAATGGTCCAGTATTGGGCCCATTGGATACAATACGTTTTCGGGATCGTTTGGATCGCGTGAACCGTCAGCAAGGTGAAAGGCTCTATTTAAATTCCAGTACCTTTTCTCTGTGAACAGGCATCGGAATATGTCTTTCCGCATTATAGGTGACTTGCTAAAGCAAGATTTGATGGTAGGCATTCTAATAATGCCTAGCATCATCCAGAATGCGAACAGCACAAGGATTTCGTCTAAATTGGTCGGCTCCCAATCGTGACGGAAACTCATGCTCCGAATGCCCTGGGCGTACCTATTGCTTTCCGTGGTTACGTGGGATAATATAGTATCATCCCAATACACTATACATAACACGGAATATAACACGGAATGCACTATAGGCGTTATCGAAAACGCTGGTCGGCCCAGGATTTTCAGGGAGGAATCTTTCTTTCCTTCCTTGCCATCCATCCATTGGCTCCCACTGAAAATCTTCAAAGTTAAAGAAAGCTTCCTCCTGCTCATTCATATTTTCGACTACTCTGCGTTCACGCACAACGCGTTCTCGTCTGTAACGATCGGCCGATAAGCGGCCGATATCCTGCCGCATCTGCACGGGCAGCTCGTCGTCAGCAACAAAGCGCTCAACTAGAGGCTGCCCGCGCACCCATCTACTACCTCCTCTGCCACTCCTCATACCTCGTCCGCCGCGTCCACGCCCTATTCGCCCTCCCCGAGTGGCACCACGTCCACGAGTAGCAGCAGCGGCGGGTCCCGGCGCGTCCAGCAGCTCCACGACACCAAATCGCGGCACCTCTTCGTCGTGAACAGACCTGTAAAGTAAAATTAACTTGAAAACGGTTCTATAGATACAAAACCACAGCATGTGATTTGAGCAATATAAATTTTTATTCAAACTTACAACGGGCTGATGTTTCGCAACATCTCCCTACGCACTTCTTCATCGTCACTGCTGCTGCTGGAGAGCCTGTTCGAAAAAATAAACGTTAAAAAAGTAGTACCATTTATTTTGCCCATACATACAGGAGAGTAACAAAATATTTCACTAAGATAATAATTACCTCTCGTCCCGGGAGGGCGAATCCCCGTGAGATTCTCTGTAAACAGTAACATATTTGTTATTTATCCACTTGCAAAAAAAAACTAGGTAGAAAAAAAATCAAGTATTATACCTAGAGGTAGAAGGTGGGACGCTTAGTGCCTCCAGTGGCACAAGCTCCCCGTTCTCCTTCTCCAGCATCATGTCCATTGCCTGTAAGATGTATAAACCTAAAATAACGGAACGAAAACAAATAATACAAAATTAGTATTCATATTGTTACGGGCTAGGGTTCTGGATTTGGATGTGAAACGCCAATGACAACTTCTTAAGATTTATTCACGCAGGGTCTGGTCTGCAGGTCTTCACGACACGAAGTCCACACGTAGATTCCAATCGAAGTCCAATAGTATCGCTGAGGTCGTAGGTTATCGCTCGTATCGCAGGTATGTTCACTTGAAGTTCACTCTTCGCTCTTCCAAACGGAACTGACAGCGCGCCGCGGCGGCCGCTATTTATATCCGCCGGCCAGGGTTCTAGAACATTCCCGTAACTATGTACCTACACTCGGTACACGCGGCAAGGTCGCTCGAACAGTTACTCATTTAAAGAGTTTTGAACCTTACTCTAGTGGACATACGAGTCATTATTGCTTGCAGCGTTTATTGTTTCCTAAAACGCAGCATGCGGCGACTATTCGATAGGCTTCCAGAAGGCTCTATTCTCGATGGTTCGGGATAGGACCGCGACAATATAATATGTAATAACATACCATCAGGTTTGCCACCCCAGTCTCCTCCTCCTCCTCCTCCAGCCCGAACACCAACTCCCTCTCGCTCTCATCCTCTTCCTCCTCATCGTGTAGAAGGTCAACAAATTCCTGGGGAATTGGGTGTCCGGGTCTCCACATCTATAAAATAAATGAATAATAATTTTCCTTTAAACTATCAGATAAGTATTAGAATCTAATTAGAAATTTGCGTATTCTCACTAGAAACTTATAGGGAATGTCGATAATCAATTGAAATAGTCATAGAACATCACTACAGAACTGGAAGACACGACCGGAAGTCGTGACGGAAATTTCCTATATACGAACCGATTTCCGCTATACCAACGACTCGGAAAGCGACGGCAAATATTTTGTTTTTGTAATTATTTTACCATTACTTAGTAATTCGACATAAAAACGATGACAACTTTTTTACATAATTGCTGTATCGAACATTTTCTTGAGCCAAATTTAAACTATATATTGCATTCTTTAGGTACAACTATGTGTATTGATTGAAATAAATGTAAAAAGTAACACGTAAATACACTTTACACTTACCTTTCTAACAAAAAAACACTCTTTCTTCAATAATTTCTCGAGCGCTCTCACCACTTCACGGCAAAAAATTTGACAATAAAATTGACTGCTTTTTTCTTAGGAAGTGACATAGAGTATTTTACCACAGATTAAAGGTAATTTTATGCTCTGTACGAGCCCATAAACACCCTAAACCGATACCATAGAACGTAAAGCACTTGTAAGCATTTTTTTGGTCTGTTGGCTTTTGGGACAGATCTGTCTCAATTTGTCGTTACTCTATGCGCTGAGACCAAGGGGTAGCAGTAACTTAGCAGAAACCTTCGACAATAATGCTGTCCTGCTTTCGCTAACCAACCTTTCATAAGAAAAAAAGAGATGGCACTACGTTTATCAATGCACCGATTTCAAGGTGCGTACATGCCCTACTGTCAAACGCTACCGACTAGGGATGGGCCTAACTCTCCATCGATATCGATAGAAACGTTGAAAAATGAAAACGAATTAATTGCACTGTATCTTTGTAATTATGTTTTGTTTGTTTTTTTCCTGGTGTACAATAAATAATGTTCATATCTTATCTTAAATAATGTAATAAATTAAAATAAATTGTATTGTATACAATTATTTTCAATGATGTTTTATCAAAATAAGTAACAATAATTTAAAAAGCGACACTTTTTCACACAAAATAGCTTATTTATAATTATATTCGTCAACTTCAACACAATGCTCTGTCTCGAATTTCTTGCTGAAGGCCTATGCTTCAGAAAAAAATCCGTGACGACGTATATTGACGTTACGTTTCTTCTTCACATTTAGTAAAAATAAGTTATCGAAACTTAATACTCATGTTTATCTTATAATAAAATTCGAAAAGGAAAATACTTCTTCGGCCGCAATCTGTCGCTAAAAGTTGCCAGCAAACCTTATTTAATAATCACAATATTATATTGCAAGTAATAATTCAGTAATTCGATGCACGCAGTAATTTAATGTGTCATGTGAGGAATCCTGATATTTAAATAAGTTGCGTTGACAGATTTTTTTTAGACAACAGATAGGGCTGGTCATCAACGAAGGAATTTTCGAACGGATGACTATACTACGTCAGTCTTCAGTAAATTTGATCAAGAAAGAAGAATATGACCGTGGCATTGGCAGATAACAGACATTTTTACTAAATTCCCATGTTTAGTACTGACCTGAAAACAAAAAGAAACTTTTAATAAAGGCGTACCTACAAAAAAGAGCTACTTAAATAATAAAATATTCCACTTTTAAACACTTTCGTTTTAGATCTCTTTATTTACCTATAAAGAGATCTAAAACGAAAGGTCTATTTATAGGTCTATACTATACCTATACCACACAATTTATTAATTGTGAAACTAACAGCTTTGATGTTCATTCATTTAACATTTTATTTTTACCTTTCAACCTTTCTTAATCCATCTATCTATGATTTACACTTTTGGAGAGATGGCTTTTTTGTGGGAAAGTCTATGGTGGTTTGTATTGTTGTTGGGTACGATTTAAATTCAGGAATTTACTGGTCTAAGGTGGGCACCACATCTTCCTTCAGGCGTGTTCACAATAAGTTTCTTCGTCCAAATCACTCGGGTCTAAAGTGCCTTGTGCGCAGTTTACAGTCGTTTCTGTCCTGCTTCTTATTTCTGTGTTTTAGCATGCTATTGCGTCCATATATCAATTTGGGAAAACTTGAACAAGAATAAACAATGGATTAAGTACAAAGAAGGTGTAATGAACAAGTATCGACTATACTACTACTAAGGCGAATTTTCATCGACCATGCTTTCGCCATCACTAGTACAACCTACAAATGGATTGGTTTATTTTCCTAATTTTAGGGCGTAGAAGGGTTCTAGAAGCTACAATTACGGTAATTTTGGTTACCGAGTCGTTAGGAAGTTTATTTTCAAAGTGATATTTCTTCCCTCGGTCCTTTTACGCGAGAAAACATAGGTTTTAGGTACTCACCTTTGGATGTTCATATTATAATCTGCGTTTTCTTTGTTTCTTATATGACCTGCAGCCACCACGCACTTTTCACCTCATTGTGCATTTATCGTAAAATATCCCAGGATAAGTTGTTTGCACCAAAATGTTTTAGTTATTTCAATTTTCTAAAATAATCCGACGACGTCTTCACAGATTTTACACTTGCGATAACCCGACTAAATTTGAAAACATTCAGAGTGTTGCCACTATTGTGAGTTACAATACCATCTTAGTTTGGACTCTTACTCAGGGCATCAGGGTATCGTTTTGACAATTAGGCGTGTACGCTGTCACGTGACCATCGTTTCTTCTATTGATTTAATTGTTCTGTGGCTGAGACAGATCTTTCTTCGCTGCGAGGTTAATGTTTAAATATCTATATATTTTTATCTATATATTGTTACAAATGGCTTAAGGCCGCTTACCATGGAGGTTTAAATCTATAAATTAGCAGGTTAAGTAGCTGTAGGTATCACAAGGTCAAGTCGCTCCACCCCTCAGAAAGTCAAGTAGCGAGGAAGTCAGTCGATGTGGAAACTTAACCACTAGCTGTTAGATCCTAGTGAAAAATTATGAAAAACAACACAATAACTTTTTGTGAATTATCTGAAACCTTAAGGAAGTTAGAACTACAAATAAAGTTAAATTTTGCTAAAAATACTTATTTTAAATTATGACCGAAACTACATTATCGCTTTACAAGGAATTATAATATAGAAGGCATCGCCTCGGAGAATGCATCTGTCCATAGAAAATTTAAAAGAACATACCAGTATTGCTAGTAAATATAGGTGTAAAACATCTGGATGGAACCTGCGGACGTCCAACTCTGGGTACCTACTCAGAAACCCGCAGTCCTCACCACTCACCCCCATCCGGCTCAATCCCGAAGCATTATGCAGAGATATTGAAAGGAATTTTTAATGGCTGTTAGGAAGTATATTCATGTATAATAAAAAAAAACCCGACTAGATAGTCTGAAAAAGAAAACAAACCCACGATTAACATCATGGCACTTCTAGCAAAGGAATTCGAATGAATTTATTTGGTAAAGGACGAAAACTGCCCTAACGCAATTAAAGAAAAATCAAGAACACCCACCGAGTTTCTTTATGTTAAATATAACGATGATACTCCATTGTCGTTAATAATTAATAGAAAATCTGTAAGAGAAAATGTGCACTTTTAGGTTACAACGTAAAAATATGATGTAATTCGATCGAAAATCGCTTTTATTTCCTAGCGAATCCTTGAAATACTTACAATAGAAAAGGATTAAGACATGTCCCGTTCCTATTTCCGGGGACATGGAGAAAAAAAGCCCGAAAACCTGCAAAGGCACGCCAACGTAAACATTCCATATTCGACACCAAACCCAAAAATAATGATGGAATCGAGTAAATCTACTCACCAGGAAGAAGCATAATAAGGTGATCGGTCGCTAGATACGCCGATCACAAAAATACGAACGGCTGAACTGGAAAAGAACTGGCTTAAAGCCAATGAAGCGAAAATACAACGCTACAAGTCTCTTCTTAAATAAGGAGGATATACTATAAACTTTAATATTTAATTAAAAGTACACACCTGGAGAGTTCATTTTTATGTGAGTGCAGTCAATTGCTATCGAGTTGTGGGAGCAATTGACTGCACTCACATAAAAATCAACTATGGCAACCGCAATCCGGCTTTGGCATAAAAACCGTTCGCCACATCCAGTACCTCCTGTGGTCTTGGCATATTTATATGTAACTGCCTCACGTTTGCTATTCTAGCAGTCTTATGTACAATTTGGTGAACGGTGGGTTGTCCAACATGAAATAGGTCTCCTATTACTCTTTGGTAACTGCCAGTAGCTTAATAACGCAGGGTTATTAAAATTTTGTCCACTGGTTGTATGGCTCTTTTACGCCTTGTAACTGGTTGGATAGTATGCCCAAAGACGGACTCCAAATATAATACCGTCTCTTTCGACAGCCGGAACCGCGCATGGAAGTCTGTTTCATTGTAATAGTCGAAAGCATTTAACTTTGCCTCATTTCTTCCAGGCACATGAGGCCCTTCCTCATCCGACAAAGAGGATAAAGATGATAAGGACATTGTTTTTCACTTAATTTCACTGATTATTAAAAGTTTTTTACGATTTGATTGTATTGCCTACTCAAATCGATTTGACAGCTAAATCGCGCTAAGTTGCGTTCGAAGTGCTTAGTGCGAGTTTGACAGATCCAATCGAATAACTTTACTACCGCGCTAATCGAGCATTGAGTAGTGAGTATGAGTAAGTTAACCGCTCGAACTGGCAAAACGTTGTCACACTACAACTCGCACACGCGTTTATTCGTGTTTTGGCTGGTAAACGTGTTCACTTCTCAACGTAAACCATTACAACTCGCACTCTAATGAAGATTCTATGTCAATTCAAAGAACCTATTGCAATAAAACGGAAATTTCATACTTTAACCCCTAATATTAACCAGATAATTGACATGCCTGTCATTTTGAAAGGTTCAGCAGCAGGCATGAAGGATTTGGTTTCGTTGACAAGGCAGCATTTGGGTGCTTTGCACAATTAAGGGGCTCCTCAGCACTGGGATTTAATTATTGTGGCCATTCTAAAAAGAAAAATTGACCAGGCGACACTTAGGGCATACCATTTTGTGACGTAGCTAACCACGTCACCAACCACACCACGCAGGCACTGGGTGACAGACGCCAGCGGAGCGCGGCCCGCAGCGCGGGGCGCCACACGCAGTGACGACGCCAGCGGGGACTGGCGGGAGGCGCGGGGCACGGCGGCGACACAATTATAAAAGGCGCAGCGCTAGGCTCCCACTAGCGTAAAGACGCGCACCGTAGGTCCGGTCCCGGTGTGATTTTAAGGGGTTCCTGAATCGCTGTGGGAGTCCCGGTAAGGCTTCAGGACAGTCGGAGGGGATCCCGATCTGTAGAGGGTTGAGGAACAGGCGAGGACACATCGGCTGATTGCCGGAAGCGGTACAGGGGTCCGCCTCTGTGGGCACATCCGAGGTCAGCCGATGCCGCTCACGAAATGTCTTAGGACGCGGCATATTGGTGGCCCGATAGTAGCCGACCTAGGAGTCCTAGGACATATCGTGTGCCCGCCTTAGCCTCTGGATCTTTATAGATCTTTATCCAGCCACGTTGGGGCTCCCGATGGTGGCCACACCCAGATAATAGGGAATCTTGAGAGCGGTATGTTGGGGCTCCCGATATCGGCCGATCCAGGATCATTGAGAGTCGTAGGTACTTATCACCAAGAATAAGTACAGCAGTTAATAATAAAAACCTATTTAGAGGCGTAAAATTCCACCCATGCCGGGATTCGCACCCGCAACCTCCGGCTATCCGTGCCAGTTAATAATAGTGAGCAAGTCGCCCCTAGTGACCATCAGTAGTTAAGTCGTGTGAGTGACGGTGGTGTAATAAAGACAGTGATAATACAGGGACAATGGTTAAAACCAGTGGTAGATTAAGTGAGAGACAATTTAAGTATGTAAGGTTAATTATGTAAATATCACATCTGTGTGTATTAAATGGTGTCGGTTTTTGGGATCCAAGCGTAGTCATTTGTGAGTAGTCGCCATAGGCATCCCTTAAAGCGCCAAACCGGGTAGTATTTCACCGGGTCGCGCATAAACCTAGACCCTCAGGCAGAGCACCTCAAGAGGTTAGTGTTACAATTTAGAAAACCAATCGAAAACTGGTATAAAATTAGATGAATTTCTAACATTTCTAGCACTGCGGCTTTCTGCTCTTGAAGCTGTGGGAGAAGGCGCGACAGTCAGGCGCCATTCGCCTGCTGTACCGGCCCATCGAACCAGCTTTGTTATTACTCCTGTACCAAGTAAGCCCATTACTAAGTTAAAATGTAAGTTTTGCTCTGCTCAGTCACACAGGCTGTATCAGTGCCCTGCCTTTAAGTTAGCTGAGCTTCTTAAACGGCAAACTTTCGTTTACTTTAACAATCTATGTCAGCTATGTTTTAATGAGCATCTAACTAACAAGTGTATGTTTGTGTTTAGGTGCACAATTTGCAAGGGAAAACATCACTCTCTATTGCATGAGGCTATTCCTCACCGTGCACCACCTGCTCAAGGGGCTATTTCCCACACATCACAAGGGTCCATTACCCACGTTGCTCAAGGTGCTACTCTCTTTCATGGTGAAGGCGCTATTTCTCATACAACCACAGAGTCGATCACTCATTGTAATGGAAGGGCTATTCCCTCTACTAAGAATTCATGACAGGCAAGCTTCCTAGCTAATGTTCTTTTGGACTCTGGGAGCCAGGTTTCTTTTATGCTTTCTGCGGTTGCTGAACGTCTTGGCTGTGAGCTACAGCATAGTGATTCTATAATCACTGGTGTGGGTGACCACTGAACAAACCACTTTAAATGTGCATGCTTCTGCAAATGATTTTAGTATGCCAGTGAAATTCCACATTATAAGGTCTATTACTTTTAACATACCACAATTTGAAGTGAGAACAACGCATTTGGATTTGCCTACCAGTGTTAGGCTGGCCGATCAGAACTTCAATGTGTGTGACAAGATTAGCATGTTGCTGGGCTGTGATATATTCTTCCAGTTTCTTTTATCTGAACAGCTGCCTGTTGTTCCGGGTGAGTTTTCCTGCAAAATACGTGTTTTGTTCATGTCGTCGCGGGAACCATTCGTGACTCTGGTCCTGAAGAAAGTTCAGAACAAAGTGCAAAACAAGTAATCAACGCAAATAGTGATTTATTTAAAGGCTTAGGATGTATAACTAACTTAGTAACTTTCAATGTGAGTTAAAATTAAAGCCAGATGTCAGACAGTCAGTCCGTCAATAGAATAGCATGTAGGTAAGAGAGTTCTTTTTCAGCTACAGGAACCTTTAAAGAATGAACTAAAGTTACATTTTCGTTTGCCGCTCTGTGTGTACTAGACGCAATAGGCCTCCTCCAGCTTATATATTTTATAATAGTTTAAATCAACGTTTTAGTAAAGTAATTTTCATTCCACATCATATCAATACTTATTTACAGGTTATGTCACCTGTCGCGAATGCCCTCGATCGTATCCAAGGAGAAGCTCAAGCATATCACGGATCACTACTACCGACGATTGCAGCAACTGTCCATAAATTAAAGAATATTAAATCTAAGGGCCTATTAAATTGCACAGCTTTAGCCAATGCCTTATTAAGTGGCATAGAGGCATTTCACTCAAAGTTCCGATTGATAAGGCTGGAAACGTATGACAGCAGTAAAGTGGATGCAGTAAGAAAATACATGGAAAAAAAGGTAGAAGATGCTTTACGACAAGAAGCAGTGGAAAATTCGAAAGACAGAGATAGTTTAAATGGCGAAGGGAGTCAAGGGAGCAATACGAGTAACAACGATGATGACGTAGAAAGACTTTTTCAATTCTGTCACTCAGTCTATAGAAAAACCAAAGAGCTCCAACTCTTTAAAGAGTAAAGGGCACAGTCTCGTTAAAATGTGGCTGGACATGAAATCGAAAGACTCGTTCAACGATGCTGCATTCCTCGGGAACAGATATTTATAAATCTATTTGTTAAATACAATACTGCTATACCCTCAAGCGCTGCAGTAGAACGTCTGTTTTCCACGGGTAAAGACATTTTAACACCAAAACAAGCCCCGCTTTCAGACGAGAACTTCAACATGTTAATGTTTATGAAGGGGAAGCACATTATGTCCGACGATTAAATTACACATTTATTTGAATTATACAAGTATTTTGTTTTGTTCCTAACCTGTTAACTTCCAGAACCTAAACCAACCAACAGGTTTTATAAGTTCACTAACGCAACGATATAAAAATGCAATTTTACACATAGTTAACGGATTAACGATTAACTTTAACTTGCGTTAATTCTTCCGAAATGTAACGCTTTAACGTTTAACGAAGCTAACTTTTTTTTGTAGCGGATTAACGATTAACGAAGTTAACTATTTTATTAACGGTGCCCAGCTATGCTAACTTTCAATGTGAGTTAAAATTAAAGCCAGATGTCAGTCCGTCAATAGAATAGCATGTAGGTAGGAGAGTTCTTTTTCAGCTACAGGAACCTTTAAAGAATGAACTAAAGTTCATGGAAGATATGATGTGATTTGTCGAGTCGAAGAACCAACAGAGTGGTGGGTAAGTTCAATTGTCATAGCTTCTAAGAAAGGCGGGCAATTACGCATTTGCATCGACCCGACCCTAGAAAATTAAATCAGGCTATTATGAGACCCCACTGTCAGTTCCCTACATTAGATGAAGTTTTTAAAATAAATCTACTTAGTTTAGTCACTCTCTTCGGAATTTTCTAAATCTGGATCAATATTTAAAGTATCGGCAGTAGTCACTGTCGGCACTAAATTTTGGTAAAAACTATGAAAACATTCAGGTATCAAAGATAAAAGTGGCAATATGTCACGTTTTTTCTCAACACTTATTGGTACAGGCATTGTTGCGATAAGTGGTAAAACAAATTTTGTTCGCGCCTCGTGACTCTTTTGAAGCTTATCGTTTTAAAGCTGTTTGCTCTTGAATGTTTTGTACTTTATCATGCCGAAGTCCTCTCCATATCACAGTGTAACGACTGAAAGGGACCTTTCATCCGTACAGTTTTCAGCAAAATATTTCCAAAATCGATACGAGTGCCGCCACCTGTTGTGATCTTAAAGGAAGTTTTCCTCTAGAGGAAGGGCAGGAGCAGTACACCTTAACCGTATGCCAATAGGGCGTAGGTATTAAATCTCACGCTAATATTTACATGTGGCCTGTGATGCCATTCGGAATATGTTCTAAGAAAGAAATAGGTGTAGGGGAGTCTCAGTATTAACGTAAATAAATATTTTATGGATGTATATGAAATTTTACTATTTGTCGGCTAAGACACAAAAGGGTTAGAATTACGTCGCCTTACAGGGACCTAACTTTTAAGAACTCATGGGTTTGTCCTCATATATCTCTCAGGTTTGGAACTCTTCTTTGTATAGAAAAAAAATATTTAGTGAGTAATTTCGCGAAACAAAACCTTCATAAAGTTTTACACAGGTTGTATAAAAGTTAAGCATAGAGAGACCAGCAGATATTTTTGCAAATATATCCGTAAGGTTTTCGAATGAAACGACAAGGAATGACACCATCGCATTTTTCCAATGAGTAGAGTTACATTTTCAGTCACGAATCTACTATAGTATAGAATTTCCTTTATTTGCCATACATATCCATCGAAGCAGTGGGTCCAACGGGGAACACACCGTGTAGATATAAACAATATTCTTTAATCTAAATAGCCTCGAGATGTTTGATGAATATGGTTCGGATTCTGATTTCAAGTACTTGGGACCAAGATTTCGGGCAAGCAATAAAATTGATGATGAATGGTTTTGCGGGCGGGGGACGAGGTTCGGACGGAGGAGAGCTGGTAAATCAAGGAGATGACATCTAGATGCAAGTCGCAGCCTTCGAAGAGAGTGGTAGTTCTACTAGAATTTACAACCGAGCGTGAAATACTCTCAAGAGTCTAGTATCTAGACTTACCGCGTTACAAGTGTTCTATTAGGACAAGTCCTCAGTGAAGACTTCGCGAGTGCAATAATAAGCTAGCGAGCACAGAATTCGTAAAGTGGAGAAAGAGTGCGTCCGTCTGTTTTCCGCGAAACAAAGGGTTTTCCGTCGAGGGGCGAATTTACTCAACCGAACAAATCATTTTCCGAATTTCACGACGCGTGTGTTATATAAATTGTATTTGTGTATTCTACTTTATACTTATGTATATTTATTTTATTATACATGTATAATATGTTATCCGCCAGTCTTAATTTCATACTTCCAGTTCTATTTCTAGATTTCCCACTAACTAGCGAGAGCTGAAGGTGCGGTGCTTCCCACAGGGGTTCTGCGTTTGTCTTCTTGATCTTAGCTAGGAACTAGGAATCATCAACAGGAGCGGAGCACAATGGACAAGACAAAATTATTTGTCTTTAGGAGACATCTATAAATAACAGGGTGTAGCCTCTTAAATGAAATAAAATAAATGAAATGAAACAACTACCGGTACTATGTAATTCGAGATGAGGATTGCTCACGTTTGGAAGTCTGTAGGAAGGCTTTTATTAGTATCATTGGAGTGATTGACAAGCGAATGAGACGTCTATGTTCATTATTGAGTTCTTCTCAGGTTCCTCAGGACATGAGGGGAAAAAAAGTTAACGGCAATGATATACAAGGACCGGTTCTTGATAAGATTTATGAGCATATAGCCTCATTTCCAACTAATAAATCCCATTATTCTGGGAAACTGTCAGTGTACCTAGATGCAAGGTTATCGGTAAAAAGAATGTATACATTTTTTTTTATTGAGCATCCTGAAGAAAAAGATTTAACCTGTAACTTCTCAATTAAACTCGCTGTAGCCCACACGGCAGAATCCCCGTGACGAAAACCGGTTTAGTCGCGCGGCTACCCCAACTTCTTATCATTTATCATTGCTAAAAATATTTATCATCTTGAATATATGTAACCCATACTTAACTAATAATATTATGTAAACAACTACAAAACAGTCACCAATAAGCAGTTAAAAATAGACGTTTACAAAATACGGGGCACTTCGGTTAAACTTTTTTTGTATTTATTTATTTCAAGTTTTAATAGGTTTATAGAATAAACCTATTAAAACTTGGCACATTGGTTTTCTTACCTATTTACACGAACCCCACTTAGTTTTCACGATAAAACAATAAAAAAACGGACCCCTTTGACACTTTCGCTCACGAAAACACAGATCAATTGTATTTTATAGAGTGTTTGGTATCCACAAAATCGTCGTGACGTGCCCTTTCCAACGAGATATAAGTCCATAATGCAGGTCCCTCACATAGGCATAAGCTTGTGCGAAAGTTTACGCCTACTCGTGTGCGTACCAAAGCCCCCAAAAGACGTCACTCACATGTGCGAATGTGTATGCACATTCATTTGAAAAGGCCGGTCCTACACTTGTTCACAAATTGTCAATATTAGTCCATGTGGTGCATTGCAAGCAACGCATGTCTTGATTGCGATTTCGTGGACCATGGACGGTGATGAGGATTTGGTTACTGTGGTCGGGCTATTTTGCCTATGTTCATATAATTACATAATATATAGTATGTTGCAAGAAGCTGACCGCCGTCGGCAGCCGCGGAGAAGACGTATTTGGATGAGTAAATTGTACAGTCAAAGGACTAGGTAAGATACCTACTACTTTATCTTATAGTACCTACATATTGAAAGTATTTAAATAATTTGTTAACTCTAGAACCAATAATTATGTAACTAAGTAGATAAGAATGAAGATTGCTGAATAAGCAAATCTAGAAGCCTATTTATGAACCAAATTATTTGGTTTTTTTTTTCAGGCACACCCTGGATCAATCATTGATACAGTTATTACCCGAACCAGTCAGTCATTTTTGAATTTTTTGTAGAATGTCGTTTGTAGACTTTGAATCATTGCTTCAGAAGATAGTTGCAAGAAGCTGACCGCCGTCGGCAGCCGCGGAGAAGACGTATTTGGATGAGTAAATTGTACAGTCAAAGGACTAGGTAAGATACCTACTACTTTATCTTATAGTACCTACATATTGAAAGTATTTAAATAATTTGTTAACTCTAGAACCAATAATTATGTAACTAAGTAGATAAGAATGAAGATTGCTGAATAAGCAAATCTAGAAGCCTATTTATGAACCAAATTACTTGTTTTTTTTTTCAGGCACACCCTGGATCAATCATTGATACAGTTATTACCCGAACCAGTCAGTCATTTTTGAATTTTTTGTAGAATGTCGTTTGTAGACTTTGAATCATTGCTTCAGAAGATAAGCCCTTTGATATCAAAGACAAATACTAACTGGAGGGAAGCTATTCCGTCTAGGCACCGATTAGCTATCACACTGAGGTTTTTGCCTAGTGGTGATAGCTTTAAGAGTTTGCAATATCTCTTCAAAATATCAAACCAAGTAATTTCTAAAATAGTTCCTGAAGTTTGTGAAGCTATTATTCAAGTCCTAAAAGGAGAGGTACAGGTGAATTAAACAAAAATATTTTATACTTGTAATTTTGTTCATTTAAAATTTCTTTAATTTTTTCTCCAGTAGTTGTGCAAAGATGTCGTTTTCGTCAGTCTCTTTTTGTACACTTCTCACATCTTTGACAAGGGAGAATGCCTCATCTACCTGTTTCTTTAATTGTATCAAGTCTTTTGTAGTTTTCTTGCGCTTGTTGGGTGTCTCATGTTCATAGTGTGATGTATCAATACCACTACTGCCCAGGTTCGAATTTCCGGACAAAGGCCTTTCTGAATTTGATGTTGTTTGTTCCTGAAACAAAAAATATCATTTTATAAACTTTCTTTGTTTCAGCTACCAAGGACTGAAAATGAGTGGCTACAGATGTCAGAAGGCTTTCAAAGTACTTTTCCACATTGTTGTGGAGCATTGGATGGCAAACATGTGGTTATAGAATCACCAATTCATAGCGGCTCTGACTACTTTAATTACAAAAAAGATTTTAGTATTGTGCTGCTGGCTCTAGTTGATAAAAACTATTTATTTTTGCTCGCCGACACCGGTTGCCAAGGTAGAATGAGTGATGGTGGCGTATTGCAAAATAGCATTTTATGGAGAAAAATTGTTAATAATACAATTAACATGCCAAAGCCTAACCCTCTTCCAGGTAGAACTATGAATGTACCATATGTATTTGTGGCAGATAGTGCATTTGCATTAAGCCAACACATCATGAAACCATTTTCAGGCAACCATAACGAGCACAGCATGGAAAGAAATTTTAATCGCAATCTATCCAAAGCCAGAGTAATAGTTGAAAATGTGTTTGGCATTATGACATCAGTTTTTCGAGTTTTTAAAAAGCCCATGTTAGAACAACCTGAAAATGCATCTTGTTTCACTATGACATGCGTGCTTTTACATAATTTGTTGAGGAAAAGTAGGACTTCATCTACAATATACACACCCCACGGATCTTTTGATTGTATTGACAATGGTCAGTTGCATTCTGGAGGTTGGAGAAATGACAAGGCAAGTCATGGACTCCTACCGCTCACTTCAGTTCCTAGGCGAAGCTCAACTAATGCTCAAATGATTAGAGCTGAGTTTGCAGAATACTTCATGCAAATAGAAAATTAAATTAAAAATTAAACATACAGCATATTTTATTTACATCATAAGTGCCTATTGCTTATCTCAGTATTTCTGGTGTCTTGGTATTCGTACACTGGGCCCAAAAAACTGTGTATAGCCTCGAATGCAAACCATATCGGCTGATAAAGATCTTCAGTACCGGAGCCAGTGATACAAGATTCTTTAACCTTTTTCAGGTGCTCCCTGTAGGACGTCATTAGGGAACTTCTTTTCTTTTTTAGGTCTTCCACCGAACATTCAACAGAGAATGCGCTTTTGATTCTCTCCCATGCGTCATTCACTGCCAATCTATTTTTATGTAATTTCTTCCGGGGATCCCATATGGTGGGCTCACTTTGCAGTAGCTCGATGAATTCGAGTACTTTGCTGTTACTCCAATCCATGTTTGTATATTTTGTTCAAAATCAACAGTAAACTCAGAAAAGGGCAAGCGTATAGTAGTCGGCAGCGCAGCTTTTTTTCTTATTCAAAGAGAATTTATGCCACAGAACAGTGTAGGTACTGTCAAAACTAATCTTTCGTACGATCCCTTTGATGTGCGTCAAAAAACCGACACGGCTCGGAATATAGCATATACCTGCGCACAACCCTACGCGAATGTCGTCCTACACAGGTGCATAGTACACATTCGCGTATGTCTATGCCTAAGTGAGGGACCGGCATAATGGCTGCAGAAAGGGCGTGAGTCCGAATTAAATTATTATTTTTGGATTATTCAAATTAATTATTTTTAAGCTGTTGGTTCTATCTTAAGACATAATACCTCTCACGACCTTGCAACGGAAACAAAGATCTAGTTTTTATATAAATTTGCCCTTGTACCCTATGCGTGAAAAGTCTCGGAGGGAGTGTATTTAAGTTCGAATTTATGGACGCCATTGCAAATACTGAATCATATTCTCGTATATTAGCCTTAAAATGATTAGAATCAGACGTATTGCCTTCGTATAAATCTTATAATATATCTAGAATTGACTTTAATACTCTATCTGAGTCCATGTACACTTTCCCATTATTTTTAAAATGATTTTTAGTTTTTTCGTCTAAATAATGAAGTGCTTGACATTGAACACTTTGATGAATCATAGAACCAACTGAATGTACTGATACTTGAATGGTGTTATTTGAAAGTGCTAAATATACTAAACATACATAGTTAGTCCTGGGGGGCTGATGTTCTGTACTAAACCTGTTTGAATATTTACGTTTCTTCGGCGGTCTGCCAGTCATTTGACGTGTTTTCTTTCTCTTCTTCTTGTAAGTAAATAGAATCACTGCTGACTGACAGCATTGATTCTTGTTTTATTCTCTGTGTCCAAAGTCATCGAAGAGTCACTGGTGACATCACCAGTAACCATTGACTCTTCGATTAGCGTCAACTCTTCATTATCGACCTTCAAGGAGAAAATATATTAGACAAATATTCAAATAGTAATAATAAGTATTGTGTATGCATGTAGGCAACCATCTCAAGGTTGGAGCTTACCCAAGTGTCTTCACTGCATTAGAGATTTCTACAGGTAGTCCATCAACAATCAGTGTGGATACAGGGAAACTAGCCTTTTCTCCCTTTTTACTTCATATCGTCGGTCGGATTCATTACTGGAACATTTCGAAAAAGACAGTTTTGAGTAATTGACGTTTAAAGATTTTGAAAATGTTTAAAAGTGAATATTTCTTTACATAGTTTGATTAGGTGTCTGATTTTTTTAGGGAAAACTATGAGGGTTATGTAGTTTTATTACGTATTATTTAAGTTTTAGTATTATTAGTAGTTTTCGAGTAATTAATCATTTACTGAAATGAACCAGTAATGAACTAGGAATTTATTCAAGAAATGGAAATCTGTTGGAATATTTCTGAATCACCCGATAATGAAATTGAAAAGCCAAGCAACTTCGAAATCATAACGGTTTATTTCAAAATAAGATCAGTAGTGCAATGAGATCAGTAGTGCTTAGAAACTAGGATGCTTAATATTGTCGCGGTCCTATCCCGAACCATCTAGAATAGAGCCTTCTGGAAGCCTATCGAATAGTCGCCGCATGCTGCGTTTTAGTAAACAATAAAACGCTGCAAGCAATAGTGACTCGTATGTCCACTAGTATAAGGTTCAAATCTCTTTGACAAGGACTTTGTTCTAGAGTCGTTGCCGCGTGCACCGAGTGTAGGTACGTACTTGAATGTTCTAGAACCCTTGCCGGCGGATATAAATAGCGGTCGCCGCGGCGCGCTGTCAGTTCCATTTGGAATAGCGAAGAGTGAACTTCAAGTGAACATACCTGCGATACGAGCGATAACCTACGACCTCAGCGATACTATTGGACTTCGTTTGAACCTGCGATTGGAATCTACGTGTGGACTTCGTGTCGTGAAGACCTGCAGACCAGACCCTGCGTGAATAAATCCTAAGAAGTTGTCATTGGCGTTTTACATCCAAATCCAGAACCCTAGCCCGTAACAATATTAATCAATGTTGTCATGGTCTTCATGTTGTACATGCTTATCTGTTGCCGACAGACTTGAGTAATAGTCACGGTGTACTCTTGGAATGACATTAGAGTCGCATAAAGAAAGTAAATCTTTTTTCTTCAGACTTCATATCTGTGGACGCTGGTGATACTTGTTTCGGAGATGTAGTTCTTAACTATTTGCTGCCCCCCTGACTCTTACTTTGTAGCGCACGTTCGAGCATTTCATCGATACATTTTGATTATAGGTGACGTTATAAAAAACTAAGTATGGAGAAGAGGCTTGCATGTAAAAATTTTTGATGTCGTTCCACACTACTCTACCACCATCATTGTTGACCGTAAAGTTTTTGCCAAACTGTGTAACGAGTTCTTTCAAATCCAAAATGTCTGTATAGTCTAATTCATGTACTTTATATGGAGTTCCAGTCTTCTTGGCACTTTGTATTACCGATTTCCATTGTGATGGCACAAAAATGGATCCATTTTTCAGTATTCTTGTCTTCCCCCTTTCAATTGTACTATGCACACTATCTCCTCCGTTTTTGGTGTGCCCAACAATTAAATATTTGTGTGTGATTGATTTAACACCCAAAACTTTGATGGTGTAGTGGTATAGTCCTAATAGGTATTTGTTTTTATTTTGGGCATATTTTATCATCACCAACTGAATTCGCGTATGACAGTTGACAAGTTAATCACGGTCCTTTTTATTTTATCTGAGGATATTGATGAAAACGCGCTGAAGGCGTTGTCCCGGGGCTTGAACTTCGCACCCACCCCAAAAAGAATACCTGTGGAGGACATTGTTGTCAGTATAGAGGACACCATAATACGTAATAGAATCCCGGCAAATAGTGCGGAATGTTTACGGCAAGATGTGTCCTCGATATTACGTAGATCAAAATTGCCTAAGCCGAATATGACGAAAGAAGAAAGGAAGGCACTCTATGACTTGCGTGATAACCCGAATCTGTTGGTTCTGCCGGCAGATAAGGGAAACGCAACTGTGATTGTTGACACAGTGGCCTACGAGAGAAAGATAAACAGCTTAGTGGCTGATACAAACACGTACAAAAAGGTATCTTACAACCCCACGGCTAGAGTGACAAAAAAGGTCAACAACGCAATACAATCGTTGCCCGGGGAGGACCTAGCAAAAACATTGCGCACTAAGAATCCCACTCCACCGAGAATATACGGCTTACCGAAGGTGCACAAGCCAGATTGGCCACTCAGACCTATCGTGAGCCAAATAGACTCGCCGACTTACCACATCTCACGCCACATGGCGGATATCCTGCAACCACTGACGGGAAAAACGGCAAGCAACGTCAGAGACTCCACGCACTTTGTTCGTTTGTTAGAGGGCGTCTCCCTACAGGACAAAGAGATTATGGTGAGCTTTGACGTAACGTCTTTATTTACCAATGTACCGGTCGACGATACGCTGCACATCATCGCGGTCCTACTCGAGGAAAATAATGTGCCCACCGCGTACTTGGGAATAATAGAACTTTGTCTACGCAGTGGCTATTTTCTCTGGAGAGGAGATTTTTTCATACAGACCGATGGAGTAGCGATGGGATCTCCCATAGCACCGGTTGTTAAACTGTGCCCTTTACCTAATCAGTAGTTTATTTGAATGAAAATTATCTAACTTAGTTTAGTTTATTTTACCGCATATATATAATAACGCATACATATACATATTTTGTTATAATTTTATAATAATAACTTTTTTTTTCGCATAACTTTGTTTATAATTTATGCATAATTTACGATTTCGGTTCCATATTGTTTACCGTACGTATTTTTATTTTTCTTAAAGGCAACGCTTTAAGGCCGGGGGAATGTTCACGCCAAAGGGCATTTTTCTATGCAATTTTATTTGCATTAGTTTTATGAGTCTTTCCCTTACTGTCTTGGTATGAATGGGTATTCGCTATCCCTTTCCCCCTCCTACAAGAAGAAAATACGCACCTACGGAACATCAAAAATCTACGCATCACCAGTCGTCGACATATCTATTAAGGATCGACATCGCCCGCGCCGCCGAAATTAAAATGCAATAAGTGTTATTCATTAACGGTGAAGTGTAATTAGCGTTGATTGGACTCCCAAAACCACGGTCAGTGTTCAACGAGTGCACTCGGACGTTTTCTTGGTGAAACAATTGGACTGGGAGCTTCGGCGCCAATTCAGCGGCTCAATACGAGGAGTTCTGGGCAGCAGAAGGTGCGTGGAAGCTTCCCCTTTACCTACCCTTATCGTGAATGCTGTAATCAGCGTCCTGGCGAACCCACAAAAATACAGTCCACTAAATCTCTCACATAATATAAAGCCTTCGGGCACATACCGCTTTCGCCCCTCGCCACGTTGCGTTTCAAATTATTTGGCCGCAACACCTGCTGTGCTTGCTGCTGTGAGAAACTCAGTAATGAGGATACTTCGGGCCAAATCACCTGCTCGAGTTGTACAAATCGCTTTCATAAAACCAGCGTAGACGTTTCGTACCATACATCTTGTGGCGCTCCCTCCGATGATTTTTCAAGAATAAACACTCGGAAACGAGACCGCGTATCCAGACTTGAACCGTGCTTCCTAACGCAAGATGAAATCAGAGAATTAATATCTGAAGAGCTTTCTAAATCGCGCTGCTCAGCCGTGAGCCCAAGGGTTGGGCTGGGCACCGACGGGAGAGCGGCCTCACTCGAAGCGCAAGAGACTCCGTCTTTGAATGTGTTTAGAGAAATGATTGCCACCGAGATGGAAAAATTTACGAAAAATTTTCAGTTGTCGATCAAAAAGACCACATCTGATCTTATTTCCTGTGAGTTACGGGAAATAAAAGCCGACATCTCTACCCTAAAATTATCAATTTCCTATGCCGATAAAACGAACGAGGAGCTGACTATAAAAATTAAGGATATCGAGAGCGAACTGAAGGTAGTGTCTTCACAGATAAACGAACAACATCACCTAAGAGAGTCGCTAGTTAAAATTGAGCAGCAGGGTGAGGACCGGGAGCAATGGTCTCGAAGGTCCAACATTAAAATCTATGGAATACCGGAAAAGAAAGACGAGAACTTACTGAACATTCTCAAGGTGATTGCTGAACGAACCGGGGCCCCTTTGAATGTCGTTACTGTTATCGACTTTATTTCCAGAGTGGCCCCCAAGAGCAAAAAAAACTGGAGAGTTAAACCCATAGTGGTACGATTCCTGGCCCGCTACAAAAAGGACGACTTTCTTGCTACTGTAAAAAAAAAAAAATTAAAAGCTTGTGATTTCGGTTTCACTGGTAAAGACTCGCCAGTTTATTTTAACGAACATCTAACGAGCAAAAATAAATCATTATTACAAAATACTAAAAAGCTCGCCTCAGAAAAGGGCTACCTTTTCGTCTGGGTTAAGAATTGCTGCATAAAAGCTCGACGCACTGAATCCAGCCCTGTTATTCACATCTGCAATGAGGTCGATTTAAACAAGATAAGATAAGCATTATTGGTCTACCGCTAAATTCCTGTTGCATGCTTTGTTATCAAAATCTTTGTCCTAAATTTTATTGTAGAATTCAAAATCCAAACCAGTCCGGGCGTGTCACTTTGATTGTTGCAGTTTTGGTGTCTCCTTCAAGTATAATTAACTTTGGTACTCAGTACTCTAGGCATCTCTATTTGTTGAGGCAATTGTGCTCTATTTTTTTAAGAAATTATTATAAGAACCAATACTTCATTTATTCCGATGGCTTATAAAAATAACGTAATGAATGTAATGAACGTGTACTATCAGAACGTTCGTGGTATGCGAAAAAAAACAATTTTTTTTATAGAAATTTAATGATTGCTGATGCCGGGTATATTTGACGCGGAGCTTTTTGACTCCCGATATAACGTATATAGATGTGACCGTGATTACGATACTCGAAACGATAAGCTGGGTGGTGGAGTACTTATAGCCGTTAACCGTAGACTATCTGTGCGTGGAATTACTACTTTGCCAATGCCAAACGCAGCCGCTGAGGTGATAGAGGTGTCTCTATCATACGGCCCTTTGACAAAATCTAAAGTGTTGAGAGTGTATTGCTGTTATTTTCCTCACTGTAAATCTCAATATGATGCGGAAATCGTATAACACTCCTTTCATGACCAACTTAAGCAAACTACACAGACAGATAGAACTACCACTTATTCGTAACTACATAATAAAACTAACAAGTAACTTTTATAACAATAACATTTCGAATAGCAACATCTTGATCTCGAATATTGGCCAAACTAAATTTACATGATGTCGATAGATTTGGTTCGCACCACTGTCCCTGCACTACGTCCTGGCGACTCACATTGTGCTACTGGTCCTACGAGGCGGCCAAACCGGTCACCTGGCCGTGGGTGCTACTACGCGCGCCTCCCCGATCGTCCTGCAATGCAGTGCGAGCGGGGAGCGCGGTAGATCAACCAGTGTAAGCAGCGCGCTTAGCGTTAACTTTTGTTTATTTACCCACACTGAGTTACGATAATAGTACGCAGCTATTATTATTGTAGTATTCGACTAATTAATTAGTTTTAATTTTATGTACAAGCTACTTGAAAGCTCTTGAGTTCTTAGTTTATAAGAACACACATTTCTCCATACAGTCCCTGTCGTTAAATGAACTACCTAAGTATTCATAAAAAAAAACATGATTGTAATGCAATTGTTTATTCTCTAAGGTATAAATAGCATCTTGTTCTTTCCACATTTTACTTAACTTTTAAAGGCGACTGCAGTCTAATAAAGTAAATACAATTAATTTAGATGCCAGTTTATACATTTATTATTTAGTGTAAAAGCTGTAACTGGTATAAATCATTTTATATAATAAAGAATTTTGAAAAGTAAGTAAGTATCTTTTGTTGTAGCGGCCCAGCCATTCTTGTTAGTATACCTACCAATGTTCCCTTCCCAGTATCTCAGTGTGTACCTGCATTCTTGCTAGGTTCCTTTTTATTGATAATAGAGTGTATAAAAATTATTGTATTTTTTTTATAACTAGGCGGTTAGTGTGGCAATAGCGATATTAGTATGTGACATTATATTTTATGATGATGTCATATTTTGGAAATATATCTTCACTACGCAGAGTCGAACTGCGCCAAGGTGTATTGGGCCTGGTAAATCTTCATCTTCAGTCGGAACAAAGGGAACAAACAATTTTAATTTTGTTTTTAATTATGAAACATCTATACATAACATAAAAAAAAATACAGACCATCGATATCTTATATTCTAAAACTTGTATCTTAAAAAATGCAACTTTTCAGGGGACTTAAATAAACTTTATTTTACATTACAAAGTTTCGGTAAAAATTCAAATGCCTTTTTTTAGAAATGGTCTATTGGCTATATATATTATACCTCTAAAATTTTTTTTACAAAATAAGAGGATTCGTTTGTTATAAAAAAGGAAAAAAACATATTTTTTGAGAAAGTAAGGCTATAAGCTAAATAAAAAAAAACAATTTACTATTAAGCCTCTAAATAGGTTTCTAAAAATGTTTACACAACCTAGTCTAGACTAAGCGGGACAAAACTGGACAATCTTTCAAAGAAATATTATCTGTTGTGTGTCGAGGTAAACACAGTCAATAAAATGGCCAAAGTTACAAAGGCGGGTCATAGCAAAATGTTTATGGGTGTGGCCCGAAGGCAAACAAAACACACATACATAAATAACATTGAAGGCCCAGATTATAAATATCTGGTGCTTACTTTCAAGTCTGGTGACACCTGTCCTTATCATTGAAGAGGTTGCTTTCATACATTAAATATAAATTGTAAAATCATACAATCCCACAAATACACACCATTCGAGATCAATTTGTTTTAGTTATTACGTGACCTTTGCCGCCCACGGGGTTCATTTCCTTTGAGCTTGGGGAGAGAATGCCATTCTCTCCAGCAAGTTTCAAAGCACATGAACTCCTCGCAAGTCACGCACCGACTACGAACTAATTGAGTTTTACCCTGCCAAAAACAAACTCTACAACGATTTCGACTGTTTGTGCCAGTTTGGTATTGAGGTTCGTGCACAATATCCCGCCTCAGCCTCTTGAGTTCCGATACATGCTCTCTAAATGGTGGTAAAGTAGGACGGTGCTCCTCTACCAGTGATTTAGCGAGTTTATAGCGAAACTCACGGTGCGTCAGAGCAGGCTTATTGCGCCGTTTCAATGAACTGACGTACATGACGAAGGCGTTATGGATGCTTGTGTTCAGCAGCCTTTTAAACATCTTAATATACCATTTTACGCCGCGCTTTCGCTCCAACAAATACATTGAGAGTTTTTGATCCTTGAGATCAACACCTCCCATTGTATGGTTGTAATCCCTTACACACAGGTTTTACAAGCGGTTTCCCGGCCTTCAATCCCACAAAAGTCTCGTTGTTGTGATAGGTTGAAATCATAGTCACTAGTTTGGAATCTTTCCATGTAACGATGGAAACATCCACACTATGGCGAGCTATGGATTGTACCCTTGGCCACATTCTTCGGGATTTTGCTGATGTCATTAGGCACATGCTTACGATTTGTACGTAATGTACTTAAGCAATCGAATCCTTGGGACTTGAGATACCGCGCTAACGATGGACAATTGTAAAAATTATCCATTGTTACGCAGTGTCCCCGACGTTCCAAGTTCTTCAATAGACCGAGAACTACCTGGGTAGTCTTGCCGCCTAAATCAGCACCAAGTGTGGTAACAGATAAGCCGTCACCAGAGTCTTTTCCCGCGTATATCAGGAATTTAAATAAATAGCCAGTCATTGATTCGCAGAGCTCATAGGACTTTATGCCAAAACGCGCAGCCTTTGACCTTATTGCTTGGATGAAGGACAAGCGACCCTTGAACAACGTCAAAGACTCGTCAATCGAGATCTCTCGCATTAGGGTGTACAACGAAGAAAATTTACAATTGAGATGCTCAATTACTGGCTGCAGTTTCGTTAGCTTCGGCGACACAAATTCTACATTTTGTGGCAAATTCTGACTCACGTTAGAATTGTCCACAAAATGCAGAAATTTGTTCAACAAAAGAGGAAGCGACTGTAGGTCATGATTTCCTTGAATCTGGGCATCGCCAGGAAATCATTACCCTTCCAATACTCATTTTGCGATGTCCTGGCATCAATACCCATATACATAATTACAGCGAAAAATACTGCAATTTCGTCTGCATCAGTGTCCTTCCACTGATGCACACGAGATTGCGGTTTCGTGTCCCTTTGGCCTTCATGGCATTGATAGTTTGCTTCGCGTATCTCTTAGTTTCGCAGGCGATGAGCTCCATGATGTCGTTCGTCCAGATATCCGTAAAGGCGTCATAGGGCTCACCATAGTCAAAGAGCGGCCCAGGTTGTGGTCCTGTAAAAGTTTCAGGAACACCCCTAAACGACTCAAAGCCATCTTCCCACTCGAAGTTAGCCGACACACCGAGTAAACGATCAGCTTCGTTATCAAGTGCATCTTCCACAACATGAATAATTTCCTGGATAGGTTGGTCCAGATCCGCGTCATCAGGAATGTCCCGCTCTGCACCCGCCAAACCAGTGGTTTCGATGTTGCATAAATCGAACTCGTCGTCGTAGTCAACATCTAAATCACTACCTTGGTCCTCACACCTAGCCACCGGCCCAGACGTGCCGCCAGTCAACCCCGACGTTGACGGACGTACGCCAGCGTCTGCAGAGGACACCTCGACAATGCTATGAGCGCTGCTAGTCGTTGCGATAGGATCGCCGCCACTAACAACGCCTGAAGCAGCGTCAAGGCAGCCTACTGCAGAAGTGGTAGGCGGGAGCGGCTTAGAGACAGGGCATTTCCGACCCTGCCGCAACTCTCCAATCCACCGCCGCAGATGCCACGGCGCGGTCTCAGCCATCTCCTCCATCTCTTCGTCCGACATATCCATCGCCTCCACTCGTTCTAGCACGTTGCCGCTGAAAGTAAATACTAAAATAAATATATTCTGGTTTTGATATTATGATATCGCGGTCGTGGACATGAGAAACTTACCACAGAGGCGATGGATTCCGGACTCGTCGGACGCTCCCCACGGGGTTCACGTTCACCTCCGATTCACCAACCTTGGTGATGGAGCCCCCGGGAGTACGGGAGACGAGAAGAGCACTAAAAATAAAACAAAGTTGTAAATAACTGGTTCAATGCAGAGTACCACAATATGGGCATGGTGGCATGATAAAAAACGTACAGCTTCTTACGCGGTGGCTCATTTTGCAGCTCAACTGCTGGCCCCTCCAGGGCCCTTCCCATGATTAAAGCTCGTCGCGCAGCCGACGGCTGCTGCGAACCATGTTGACGGCTGGGGGTTGCAGAGCGGTCCAACGATCCCGAGGCCGACTTCTGCCTGATCAATCTAAAACATAATAATAACAAATAATAATAATAAAGTATTTATTTCCAAGCAAAAAGATTATTATTTGCATAAAATTTAGTAAAATTACAGAAAAATTACGTTATTGACTACATAGATCATGCCAGTAACTAAATAATAATAATAAAGTATTTATTTCCAAACAAAACAAAGTTACTTTGCATAAAATTTAGTAAAATCAAAGAAAAATTACGTAACTTCAAACTACCCTAAATCAGAAATCATCACAAAGTATAACGGCCTTACCACAAAACATTTAGACACGTGTTCAACAGTAGTGTAACGTTTTTTTTCTGTAAAGTTTTGAAGTTAAACACCCGTTGAACAAGTGTCTAAATGTTTTGTGGTAAGGCCGTAAGACTCTTAGCACATCACTTCATACAGCCTTAGTCATAGTCAAACCAAACCAATTTTTTCTGCTGTCGGTACTTTTGGTCAATTTTGGTAGACTTTTTATAATTTTCATTCTTACGAGTTAGAACAGCATTTATGCAATAAAACTTGTGTTTCCCAATTACTAGATGTAGTAACAACAAACTTATCTGCATTTAGCATCACTCACAGCTATTTAGAACAATAAAATCTAACAAGTAATGGCGTCGAATCTAGTGCAAATTCACCGTTCTAAAAGTTCGAGGCTTTTTTCACTTTATTTTCCATCAAATACAACGAAACTATTATTTGAATCATAATCTACACCCTTTTCCCAGTAATTTGATATATAACACATCAAGAAAACTCACCGTTTCCTTCTTGAAATCATTTTCAAAACTTCACCCGACTTCGTCACGCACAGCGAAAACGTAGAATGGCGTCTGAGCTACCCGCTTTCTTTTGTTCCGATGAGAATTAAAATTTTTTCTTCTACCTGTCTTCTGATTGGTTGCCAAAAGTAATCCTTATTAACCATTGTTCAATCAGAGAATAGATATTAAGCATTGAGAACGCACATATCATAGATAATAGGAGACCAATCAGAGAGTTTCGTAATGTACATACGTCTGTACACTAAGCACTTTGGGCCAAAAAGTTAGTGTACAGACGTATGTACACTAAGCGCAAACTCATCCTACATTAAGTGATCGTCAAAGATTTGCTAAAATTGTCATCAAGTAGTAAATTATGGACTAATATAACCTAGAAACTATTAAGGGGAGACAAAATAAAATATTTATTTTAGAAAAATCTATTTGTGTATTGAAATACCATCATTATACTTAATATAATTAATAGACACATATAGTAGGTATAGGTACCTAATCAAAAGAAAATAAACCATTTTTGGATTATTACCGCAGCTCGCGCTTTAGTGGGCCTTCCACGCTTTCTTTTTAATCCAAGCAGTTGTGCCTTTGCCTCTAGTGGTGGCGTCACATATTTAAGTCTGATTGCAAGGCCTATCACATGCTTGCAGATGTACTTGCGATAAAAGTCTGGACAATCACAGCAACCAGTAATCCACTCGGTCTGATTGTTCGGTAGTATTACGTTCCAAGATGAAAAAAACACTTTTTTGAATTCATCAAAACGCTTGAATTTCTTCTCAGCTTGATTATTTTCCAATGAGTCGTCACCTGGAATTAAATATGTGGTGCTGGCAGGTGTTGATTGTACTACTGTAATTTTGGTATCAGTTTTGGCCCATTGATATCCTGTTGTCCAATCAGATAACTGAAATTCAGGTTGTGTCGCGAATTTATTTTCTGTCGCTTGTTGTGTGTGACCAGCAATTAACCATTTTCTCTGCCACCACTAAGAAACGGGCCAACGGTATACGCTCGCGGAGGGTGTTGTTTTATAACTCTGTTAAAGGACTCTAGTGCGTTGTTCGTCGCTGGTGATATTGGTGCTGCACCCAAATACCAATTTGGGTTTTTTACTAGCCATTCTTTTTCAAAATATATTACGAATTCTTTTTGGTCTTTCCATTTTTTTAAAAACAACTTCAATGCAGCAGAAAACACTTCATGGGTTGTGGCTGATTGCAGTGTATCAATGTCTTCCAATATGTGTTTTCGAAAATTCTTCTCCTTTGTTTGGTCCAATTTAGTGCAAATCTTCTTCTTAGCGTGAGCCCAGCACATTTTCACAATAGTTTCTTCTCCAAACATGTCACGAAATGCAATCTGTATACTCTTCGCTGCGTCGCAAACTAGGATCTTCGGTTCATAAGTATGAGAAAAAATTTACAGAAGATTGCTCTTTAATCCTTGAAACATTGTTTCAAAATCAGCCTTACATTCATTTGTAGATACTGTCAAGCAAATGGGGTGAAATTTTCGGTTTTATAGGTTGTTCCCACTATCAATACAGGAAACCCTTGCCAAATCAATTGCTGCAAAACGTAAGAAGCTGTGAAACGTAAAGTGATGATGAGATGTAAAATCCGTGGCTGAGTTAGTAAATTAGGTGGCAATGTATAAATAAGAAGGACAAATTAAAACAATTGTTAATCTTTACTTGATGCTTTCTTTAGAATAATGAGTGACGAATTAGTTTATTAGAGGCTATCTCATTTTCCCGTTGCTTAGTTATAAAATGAGAAGTTTGATCACGTGGCTAATAAATAAATCTGCGGCTGGACTTATAATTTCCCTATCGCAAATATTTTCCATCCTTGGTTACGTGAGCAAAACATCAAAAAACACGTCTTGTTTTTTTCATGGACATCGGTCCCATTTGACTCTGCATTTATCAGATTTTTGCTGTGCTATTGGTATAGAAATTGTAGCACTGAACCCAAATAGTACCCATATTTTGCAGCCCATGGACCTCGCTATCTTTAGACTATTAAAAGTATCATGGAAAAAAGCTGTCAATAAATGGAACCTCTTTCATCATCTGTATTTTTTTTTTAAATAAACTACGTATACAAAACAAATAGAAAATTGCAAATAAAGCTTATTATTTCCAATAATAAGCTTTATATCAACGGTCTTAGCCAATCAAACGTCCGGGTCGCGCGGCCACGTAAGCCTTAAACGTCCGCGCTCGCGAATTACATTTTTGCGACATTTTTGCACGGCGAGCGGCCGGTACCATTGTTAGAAAAACTGTAATAACTATAGAACTGCTGCAGCTACCACAAAATAAATTATACTTCCGAATAGCTTATGAAATGCACTATCAGATAATGTAAAAATGACGGCTCCAAGTAACATTTTATAGTGAAATTCAATAGAATACATGAAATCAATTGTGGAAACATGGCGTGTCGCGGCGGTAATTGAAAATGTCAATCTGTCGTTGTATGTAGGTATATAGATTAATCTGAATGCATAATAAACAGTTTCAGAAGGAAATATTTACATTTTCTGAGAGGGTTTTTTGATCGTAGTGCTTAAAGTGCCGATAACTGGGTGGTTTACCCTACTATGGCAAAGATAAAATGTTTGTCTTACTGTATGTTGATGATGTATTAATTTTTGCAACAAATGAGAAAGATATCTCACAGCTTAAGGTTGTATTAAATAACAAATTCAAAATGAAAGACTTGGGACTGATTTCAAATTTCTTATGTATAAATGTAACT
Source organism: Yponomeuta sedellus (assembly GCA_934045075.1). Lineage (NCBI taxonomy): Eukaryota > Metazoa > Arthropoda > Insecta > Lepidoptera > Yponomeutidae > Yponomeuta > Yponomeuta sedellus. The sequence continues at coordinate 3,038,282 of OW203736.1, read as the reverse complement.
CAAAATTTGGAATCGGGTGTTACTGAATTAGTTCAAAGAAATTATTTGGAAAATATCCTAAAATGGTTTAATATGGAAGGCTAAGGTTATGTCAACCCCTATGGAACCTAATTTTATTACGATTTTTCTTGTAAGTGACAGTACATCAATTGTTGATAAAAATATTGAAAAGTTGTGCAGGCAAATTATAGGATGTCTGATGTATTTGGCAACAGGCACTAGGCCTGATTTATGTTTTGCTGTCTCAATGTTAAGCAGATACCAAAAATGTGCACATAATGAGTTGCTTAGTGCGTTGAAGAGGGTTCTGCGATATGTTAAGTATAGTTTAGATTATATGTTGATTTACAAGTGTAATAATTCAATTATTTTGAAAGGATTTTGTGACGCTGACTGGGGTGGTGATCTCAAAGACAGAAAGTCTACCTCGGGCTATATGTTTATGCTATCAAATTGTCTGGTTTTGTGATGCTCTAAGAAACAAGCTTCTGTGAGCTTATCGTGTACAGAATCTGAATATGTGTCAATAAGTATGGCTGCTAGCTAGGCATGCTGGCTTGTAAATTTGTTAAATGATTTTGGTTATACAAACATTTGCCCGGTGCATATTTTCTGTGACAATCAAACGGCTATATTAAATACAAATACAGAGGCTATTAAAAGACTAAAACATGTAGACATTCGCTACCATTTTGTGAAAAATTTAGTTAGAAGTGATAAAGTTCGTATTTAGTATATTAATACAAGTGAGCAGCCTCCAGATATATTCACAAAGGCCTTGAGCCGAGAATTAGTTGTGAGACATCAGAGGGTGTGCTGCGTGGGAAACTTAATCACAGGTTGACTAGAACTCCTATTTTCTTATGATAAAGTTATTATTGCTACAGATATGTTTTTCATTGAGAGAGGGGGGTGTTAGAATACAGCAACGTAAAACATGTTATTTCTAACGCCCGAGCCCAAGATGGCATCTTTTGCAACGAAACGCAGAACTGCGGGGCGGCGGGGGACGTAACCGTCAAAAAAGAATTAAATCCAACTGTCGTGACATGCTATTTTGAACTTCGCTAACGGCTAACTATTTGTATTCTGTACTTTTGATTTTTATTATAATTTTGGAAGAAATGCGATTTTTTTCTTACACCACATCAACATACCAACAGCATCCTTAGTTTAAGATTGAAACCAATCCTAAATGGTTATCTATTCAGAAATCGATCTTCTATCCGCGTCCCAATACCCAAAAAGACAGTCGCAATATTTTTTTTGGTCTTGGATTGCCCGGCTATCTGTCCTCTCTCGGCGGTTCCGTTTTGCGTAAAACTATGTTCCGAGCTAAGTTATGAGAATTTTGTCTCGTAGCTTGGTAGCAAATATTTTTATTTTTTGGCATAAACATATGTTTATCTGTCTCCAATTATACTTTGTATATTTCCTGCAATACAGAAGATCATAATAATAAAATATTTTTATTCGTGATTTTGAAACCCCAAAAGTTGGTTCTAGGAAAATGGAACGTTGATATTTGACATGTTGAACACACAGAATAACGAGATACCGCGAAACAATACTTTTGAAACTTTCTATTCCATTAAGTACAACAACTATACTTCCTTGAAAGAGACGCTTGTTCTTGCTATTGCAGCGATTTGTGTGCAGTGCAAAGTATTATAATATCTAATTCTACAGCGCAATGGAGTCAGACTTGGTAAGTTACACAGGTAAGAATGCAGTAACTTTGAAATTGTGTGAAGTTTCTTCGTCCCTAAATTTAAACCATGCTAATCAATATTTTCTTTTTAGGTCAAGGAAAGGCCTCTGTCAAAAGAAGAAACAAAAGCTTTACTGCAGTTGGTAGAGCAAAGTAAAATAATAAATAATAAATGCACCAACGCCACCATTAATATATTAAAAAATTATGAGTGGAAACGTATAAGCGACAAATTCAATGCGACAGTTACTAGCTGTCGCCGAACCCCACAGCAACTACGCCTAAATGGGAAAACCTCAAAAAGAATGCCCGTAAGAGGTGTACCAAAATAAGATCAACAACATACAGGTAAGTTGGAATTTAAATGAAACACTTCATTGATACATGGAATACTTTGGTATATCTAAATTATCGTTTCACATTGTGTACTTTTATTTTAAAGACGGGAGGTGGACGAGGCGATTATATTCCCCCCGACGACTTCCTAGACCGTGTGTCTAGTCTGCTGGGTAGTACAGCCAGCGGCTTTGATGTGCCTTATGGCGGTGACAGGATACTAGAGGTGCCACTAGCTGTAGTGGAACAAATAGATATCGGTGATGGTGATAGTGGTGATGGCGATGTGGGTGGTAATAATAGTCGTGGTGGGTCGAAGATCTTGGATATGAAGAATTTAGATTTTGAGGATGTTTTGATGCCGGGCACCGAAATGCACATTGACTCTGCCCCAAATAGACCTAAGGCAGTGATTTTAGAGCACCTGGATCAGGTAATGGTTATTTTTATTTTAAATATACATACATAAACTCACGCCAGTATCCCAGAGGGGTAGGCAGAGACCAAGGTTTGCCACTTGCCACGATCCTGACAGACATCTCTTCCTTGTTAAATATGTTTCAGCTATTCAAGTCAAATGTATTTGTGTCTTCATGCCTTTATACCAAGTCTTAAGACATGATTTAAAATTTCCTACTTTTTCTTTCACAGGTAAGATGCAGAAGTTTAAAAAAACAAATAAAACCGACAGAGACCAGTTCGGTTAGCATGGACGTTTTGACTCTCTCTCGATGTCGAGCACAGAACAATTAAACCAATAGAAGAAACGATGGTCACGTGACAGCGTACAGGCCTAATTGTCAAAACTATGCCTTAATGCCCTGAGTAAGAGTCCAAATTAAGATGGTAATGTAACTTACAATAGTGGCAGCACTCTGAATGTTTTCAAATTTAGTCGGGTTATCGCAAGTGCAAAATCTGTGAAGACGTCGTCGGATTATTTTAGAAAATTGAAATAACTAAAATATTTTGGTGCACACAACTTACCCTGGGATATTGTACAATAAATGCACAACGAGGTGAATTCTTTGTTTCTTATGTGACCTGCAGCCACCACGAGGTGAAGTGCGTGGTGGCTGCAGGTCACATAAGAAACAAAGAAAACGGAGATTATAATATGAACTTCCAAAGATGAGTACCTAAAACCTATGTTTTCTCGCATAAAAGGACCAACGGATAAAATATCACTTTGTAAATAAACTTCCTAATGACTCATTAACCAAAATTACCGTAATTGTTGCTTCTCGAACCCTTCTACGCTCTAAAATTAAGAAAATAAACCAATCCATTTGTAGGTTGTCCTAGTGATGGGATGGCAAAAGCATGGTCGATGAAAATTCGCCTCAGTAGTAGTATAGTCGATACTTGTTCATTACGCCTTCTTAATACATAATCCATTGTTTCTTCTTGTTCAAGTTTTCCCAAATTGATAAATGGAAGCAAAAGCACGCAAAAACGCAGAAATAAGAAACAGGAAAAAAACGACTGTAAACTGCGCTCAAGGCACTTTAGACCCGAGTGATTGGGACGAAGAAACTTATTGCGAACACGCCTGAAGGAAGATGTGGTGCCCACCTTAGACCAGTAAAAATGGAAGTAATGGTGAGAAAGTTAAACATTTGTTGCAGAATATGTACCTCTACCTTTTCATATACACTTATCACATGTTTTTGCAAAACAGGATGCTCCCAGGAGTTTATTTTGTATTCGAGCATAACGAGACTAACTATGAAAACTTACAATATTTTTTTTCCTTTGCCATACTTCTTTAGTTAAGTCTACTACATCCAAACAGTGTCCCAGGCACCACAGCATCCGAGTGGTGCCTTCATCCATTTAATTCATTTAACAGTTTATCTTTATTTCAAAATTTCTAAATTGTAATAAGTAAACAGTGTGATAAGAGAATTGATAATATAAAAAAAACAAGCCCGAATTTCCCACATCACGATGTTGCTTATATTAAGACTTCTACGTGTTACCAATTTGTTTTCCAAACCCCATCAGCTGTTTTATGTTTGTCCTGAATTTAAATTTCACCCAACGACAATAAAAACTACCATAGACTTTTACCCACAAAAAACCATCTCTCCAACAGTGTAAATCATAGATAAAGAAAAGTTGAAAGGTAAAAACAAAATGTTAAATGAATGGACGTCAAAGCTGTTAGTTTCACAATTAATAAATTATGTGGTGATCACCTTATTGCAAAAAATATCTGACTATATAGATGCAAATTGTACCTTACTTCAAAGTATGTAATTAATTATCAGGATCAGTCAATAATAGACGTAGCTTGTAACCCAAATAGCTTTTATAAAGAGATCTAAAACGAAAGTGTTTAAAAGTGGAATATGTTATTATTTAAGCAGCTCTCTTTTGTAGGTACGCCTTTATTAAAGGTTTCTGTTTGTTTTCAGGTCAGTACTGAACATGGGAAGTGAGCAAAATGTCTGTTATCTGGCAATGCCACGGTCATATTCTTCTTTCTTGATCAAATTTACTGCAGCCTGACGTAGCTGTTGATCCTTATAGTCTTGCGTTCGAAAATTCCTTTGTTGATGTGGTCATCAACCCCTATACCTGTTGTCTAAAATCTGTCAATGAAACGTATTGAAATATCAGAATTCATCACTTGACACATCAAATTACTGCATCCATCGAATTACTGAATTATTACTTGCAATAATAATATAATATTGTGATAATTAAATATGACTTTTAGCGACAGATTGCGGTCGAAGATGGATTTACCTCAGTCAATATTAAATAGTATTTTCCTTTTCAAATTTCATTGCAAGATTAACAACTTTTTAATACAAGTACCAAACTCGATCTGTATTTAAAAATTGGAAGAAGAAACGTAACGTAAATTTGGATGTCGTTACGGATTTTATTCAGGAAGAAATCTGAGACGGAGTATTATGCTGAAGTTGACGAATATAATTGTAATTTCACTATTTTGTATAAAAAAGTGTTGCTTTTTAAATTATTGTTACTTATTTTGATTAAACATGATTTAAAACTTATATACAAAGCAATTTATTATAATTATTTACATGATTTAGTCCAAGGTGTCTTCATTTTTCAACGTTTCTATCGATATCGATGGAGAGTTAGGCCTATCCCTAGTCGGTAGCGTTTGACAGTAGGGCCTGTACGCACCTTGAAATCGGTGCATTGATAAACGTAGTGCCATCTCTTTTTTTCTTATGGAAGGTTGGTTAGCGAAAGCAGGACAACATTACTGTCGAAGGTTTCTGCGAAGTTACTGCTACCCCTTGATGTCGAGTAAGAGACTTGCCAAGTCTAAAGTCTCAACATGGCAACCGACACTCGAGATCGCTCGAGATAGCCCGAAGAGTGCGGTCTTGTCTATCAAAAAGTTATTATTGCCATATTAAATAAGAGTGTTGTTTTTTTGCCTGGCAGCACTGTAAATATTATTACCTGTTTTTACCGATAGGCGAACATCACTAGAAAGTTAAGAACCGCGTTTCGTTCCGACGCAAGCATCTAATCGGAACCATTATTTTTTTTAGTGTGCGCGCGATACAATAATAGGAACAAAACGCGTTCACGTCATTTTCGTTACAGCGCGAAATTCTAATGTTTACTTTCGTGAAAAAACATATTAAGGGTGCCATAGAAAAGAATTGAAGAGCATATGATTGCGCCACCCTCTAGGCATGATGACTATTGATGACCCAAGTCTTATTTATTCAAGTCAACAATCCATTATCAACACAAAATATATCTATTACAGTAAGAACACAAAAAGAAAATTTAAAGAATTTGTAATTTTTCTGTCAAATATATGCTCTCGAGGCCTTGTCTTCACCTCCGTGGGTACCAGACATGTGTCGGTCGCATATGTCAAAATTTGTGTCTATCTCGACCGAAATTATCTCGGCAGAGTCACCATGCTACTGCTTGTAGACATGTCTCGGTCTTCTCCATCTCGATCGCGATGGCCATGCTAAAGTCGAGACATCTCGGGCACATCTCGAACTCGATAGAGAAACTGACATTTTTGCATAGAAAAGGGCGTTTCTCGAGCGGACCATGCTAAGCGTACAGGCCATAGCAGAATATTATAGATCTAAAAAAGGACTTATAGACATCAGGATGGAGTTTATGAAGTTGGAACATAAACTAACAATAGAAAAACTTTCTTTGTAAATATAAAAATTAAAAAATTTAAGAAATGAAGATGGAAAGAAAGGTTGTAACCGTTGTAATGGCCATTTTAGTAGCGTTTAAAAGTAGTGTAGTCAACCTTAGTTGTTTGTTAGCCTTAATAATTGTGACTTTTCAATAAAAATTAAAACTTTTGTGATTGGAATAGAAATTTTATTTATTTTTCACTTAAATTTTACCACTAATTACCACAGGAGAATCGAAGTAAAACAAAATCTTATATTTTTTCTTATCCTATGTTAGTAGATGTTTAAAAATGTAGTACTAATGGCATGCAGAGTAAGTTTGATACCTATTTCTTAGGTAGTGAGAGTATGGTGTCCTGAACTTAGACATAAATACCTAGAGCCTGGTGTCTATATGCTAAAGTAATTATTGATGAGATTATCTCTATTTGCGACATCTTGAACATCAATATTGTCAAGTATGTGATGATGATGTCCATCATTGCTTTCTGTTGGTAGCTCTACCTCTGAGGGATGTTCAGGCAAGTTTTCATTCCTACATATATTGTGTAAAACTGCTGTGGCTATTATAAAGGTAAAGATGTTTAGCAGAGATAAGCGCATGGTTAGCGCAATCACGTTTCCATACTCCTATAGTGCTGAAATAAAAATCATTACAATATGTTAAGTGAAATTTCATAAAAAAGGTACTTATGATTTACTTAATCTAAAAAGTTCTAGTAAGTAGGTAATATAAACATGTACCGTTCAATAGTATTTCTGGTTTTTATATGTGCCTCATTGTAACTTTGTTCTGCTTCAGTAATTGGATTCAAAAGTGGTGTCAATAAATATGGTCTGTTGGGATAGGCACTGTCAGCAAGCAACCACTGGTTTCCAAATTGACCTGCATCACCTTGGGCTGTAAAAGAAAATAGTTTTAGCTCTTTCACAAATTTAAATGTAATGGTAGTTTATTAAAATAAGACTCCCACATACCTCTTAAAACTGAGTTATTAAACATTGTTGCATCATGCGTAGAACCTGGCCAACGGGCTACAACATTCATCAGCCTTAGGTCTGCATCACACACACATTGCACATTCACAGAAAAATAGCCTTTTCTGTTCCTGAACTCCTCGCCAATTAACTGACCTAAAAAGAAATAAAACATAAAGTAGGCAATAATATTTTATAATGAATATAAGAGTGGCGGTGTTACCTACATGGACACTGTATCCGAATATTGTGTGCCATAAATAGCTCCTAGTACTCGAGGAAATCCTGCTATACTATAGAACTTTTCTGCACTCCCTTGGTGCACAAACACATATGTTTTATGCAGTTCGGCAATCGCAGATGACACATCCTGAACTATTCTGCTTGCTGTTGACTTTGACACTCCAACAAAGTCAGCCACAGAAATAAGCATTGTGCCCAGTGCATAAAAGCGCAGTGCCAATAAAAGTTGCTGCAGCGGTGGCACCCCATAATTTCTGCAAAATACAAAGGCAATAATTACAGAACAAGCAAATAGAAATTCAACTACTATTACCCTATAACCCTACTCCCCTCGGTAGCAATATGAAATTGCAAGTTTCAAGCACAGTGACCATAGGTAACACACATTGTTACTGAATATAACGGGATTTGCCTTACCTGGACGACGTTACGCGCAATAGTGGCATGATTTCAGTCAATAGCGACTCGACTGCAGCTTTGTTTAACCTAAATCTAAAAAAAAAGTCTGTATCATCGAGAGATTGCATGTAATTCACTCTGCGCAACCTCATTGAAGGTCTTCGGATTGCATTTTCATCGTCACTGAAGTCCGAAAGTTCAGAAAGCATTTCCAAATCACTATCACTATCACTTAAAAATACTGCTGAAGCCATTATTTTGAAGAAAACACTCGCAATCTTCGAAACAACAATCAGTAATCGGCCGACGACCTCGGATCACAAGAGTCGAGTGTTTACGCCAATCGATAGAACTGTCAATGTTGAAAGATAGGTTATTGGAACGCACGAACTGTCATTTGCGAACAGAGGGCAATCTTTAATCTGTGATCTTTCCTCCCACAGATTGCCGGTGGCAACATTCGCCCGGCTCTCGCCCAGCATCGTTTATTCTAGAAAAAAGAAAAACAAACCATGCAAATGCAACCCAAGCAGTAAACAGAAAGGAAAGGACCACTTCTCAATGTCAAAGCTCACCACCGTTTTGCTGCTAATTCTAAAGGCCATTTAAACTACCCACTTTGTCGTTTTTAGACAACAAACCCGGACAGAAGTAAATTGTGTACAACTTCGCAATGTTGTGCCCATACTACATAACATCTCCGGACTCAATCTATGAGTGCTTCCCTATGTTGAAAGCGTACAACATACACCTTTGAGTAAAGATAACTTTGTTACTCAAGCAAAGTGAACTTGTATCGCCAATTATGTATCAATTAGTAGGTTAGCCTTCTTAAGATTGTAATAGTAAAAAACTAAAAAGTTAAAGAATGAGTTAAATACAAGCAAAAAATAATAATTCTTACCTCCTACGCGCGAGTCACCTGCGGTTGCGGAGCCATTTTGATTAGTATACCAACTTACACAGAAAAAATACGTTCTAATACTTGCAAACAGTAGTTCGTTTCAGGCATTTTAAAGTTATAATAGTAACGTTTGTCATACAATAATAAAATCGACGCTTGTTCGTGCTGTTGTACATATTCAACAAAGCGAAGTTAAGGATTAAATGAGTAAAACACAAAATAGGTACTAAGGATAATATGAAACATGGTGACTTTATTTAGCGACATAGTAATTATAAAAACAGTTCCTCTGAAGTAACTAAGCATAAAAGAAGATCGCATTTCGTGCATTGTCTATTGATGACCTGAATGCCTAAATGCAAAAGGGGCACATGTGTTACCTTATTTTTATTTTATGTTTTTACAGGAGAGGAAAAAAACTAAATATCTGTTGTACTGCACAGTAGGGTGGGTCACTTTTTTATGAAAAAATGTTTTTTTCTTCATTTTCTTTGGGCACAGCGTGAAAAAGGTGCCAAATGGTCTGCGTAGACCGTATGTAAAAGATGAAGGTCATTGATTAACATTTTCTGTCTGCGGATGGACCTTGAAAATTTGAAAAAAATACTTAATTTTATCACTCTTAATTTCTACGGCAAAATTTTTGCAAAGGCAATTTTTGATTGAAAATGCATTTTTTCCTGAAAATAGTTTATTTTGTATAAAAAATGGACAAACATTACACAGCGACAAAATCTTTCTATCAAAATTAGGCATGGTTTTACGAGACTGTATTTGGGCGTCTATTAAACCTTCTCTTGCCGATTTGGAGCACAATGTTGTCGATGCTTCCGTCAAGATCTTTACTGATCTTTCCACTACGTGTGTATGATAGGTCATGCGAAGCAATGAAAGCTCACCTTCTTCTCTCTGTGCCACAAACAACTGGATGTCGTCGTTATGTAGACCCTTCAATATTGGTGGTTCAGTTATGTTTCCTGCCAATTAATTAGGTCAACATAAGTTGCTGAATTTAGGTTGATCTTGGTAAGTTGAAACAATCTCAATCCAGGTTTTGCTGTACTGCGGTCTTTCAAAATTCGACGGGCAGCTAGTTCTCGAATGTGAGTTTGAGGATCCGTCAGCATCGTCAGTAACAAGTTCTCAGAATGCGCGAAGTAACCGTTTCGTTGTATCACGGGGTCTATGATGGCTTTGTGTCCTTTTTGGTATCGAGATTTCAAAATAATTGTCCACAGGTAATGATAAAATACTCGCTTAGGCCACCGTTTGCTTCGCAAACGTATTTTATATATGAGGGGTCTAGAATCAAAAGCACCTCTGTCCAGTTTTTTACTCAACATGGTTTTTGATTACTGGCAACACATAGCAAGTTTATCTATGACCTCACAAAGTTAACTACGTGCAAATCCCTCTTTATCCCATACTAAATTCAATTTGAAATTCTAGGTGGGGTGCAAAACCGCCTCTATTATTTGGTTTAGTAACAAAAGCGCCTCTATCCAGCCTCGACAAATCACAGAGCCGAGCTGTGCAGGCAACTGTAATGGCGTCCGCGTGTGGTTTCTTGTAACTGCGTCCCGTTATTTTGTTAATTTTGAATAGTAAAAGAACACAAAATGGAAGTGAATATTGCCCCAGGGCAGCATAATACAGGAAGAAAAAGGATCCGCAATGAAAAACAATGAAAACGTAACGTAGAAAAGCGTGAAAGGTAAGTTTCCTCTGATGGACGAGTCAATACAGATGTGAACCAAAACACGACCGCGGCGATCATCACTCATGTAATTTACGAAACATTTTGCTCTTTTTAAGTTATTTCATTAACTTTATAGAAAACAGATATCAAATATTTTTCTGTCAAAAAAACTAAGAAATTATTTTATTGTAAGTAATTACTTTAATTTAAAATATTAACATTAAACAGACTAAAGATTAAATTAACGTAAGAACTGTACAAAATTAACTTTTTTTTAATTTACAGGTACTCTGCCAAAAGACCACCGAATAAAAATGATATAACAAATTGTACGCATAAAAAATTGGGTAAACTAAAATGCAACAATGTAAATTCTCAAGATATAGGAAAGTTTCACCAAACATTTTCAACGCAAAAATTTAGCTAAAAAAGAAAATGTGATGAGATTCATCGAGACATTTCAATGTATTGAATCGCACTACTGCAGAAGCCACGTCAATGAGAAAATATGTATCTTCAGACCTGAACATTAATAAAATGTGGAGACTTTATCAAGAAAAACAGGAAGATGAAAATCTTAAAGTGCGACATTGTTTCTTTAGAAGAATTTTTGTGTTACACTATACTTAGTCGGGCCATAAGTTCTGTGACATGTGGAAAGTTAAATAAAGGACACAATGAATTACGCATTACAACAATTTACATATCAAAGGAAAAGGTACAAAATACAGATTTAAACCATATTAAAACTATTCGAAATGTCCTCCTCTGGCTTCGATACAAGCCTTCAATCTGCGAGGCTAGTCATCAATCGATGCACGCACGACATTCATGTCAATATTGGCGAATGCTTTAATCAGAGATGCTTTAAGCGACTCCAAGTTGCGGTGTGGTTTAGCGCAGACCTTCTCCTCTAAGTGCTGCCATATTTTGTAATCCAAAGGATTCAAGTCTGGACTGGAGGAGGGCCAATCCTCATGCCTGATAAAGTCGATTCCACGGGTCGTGAGCCAGTTTTGGATACTTTTCGCCTTATGGGAAAACCCAGTGCCTATTTTCAAACATTGTTTGTGAAAGGGGTTCCACAATGTTTGTTAGGACTGTGATGACGTTTGATATACGAGGGCACTGGTTTTCTCTCCTTTTTCACAAAAAAACACCTTTGTTGGACCCAAATAGGAGACCCCAAGCCAAACCATGAATGCCGAAGGATGATGGCCACGCTGAACACGTGGCACACGTCTGCTCGCTTGTTCACTAGACTGTGCATACACTTTATCATTTTGTTTGTAATTCTTTTCAACATTAAAAATTTTTTCTTCCAATAAAGTATTTCGCGGTATTTTTTACCTGCGTACCGCCTTAACAAAATCCGGCATCTTTCGAGTCTCATTTTCTTCAGCCGTGTGGTAAGAAGAAGTGCTGTTCTTTTTCTGTAGGCACGCAGTCCTAGGTCTTCATTCAACACCCTTTTAACAATGGTTCTGCTTAGTCCCGTCTGCAGAGCCAACATTTTTGCTTGCGGACAGGATTTCGTTGGATGCGCGCCTTCACTGCTTTGATGACTGTTGGAGTCCGAACAGTAAGAGGTCGACCGCTTCTTTGTCTATCATCTAAACTTGAATCTTCCCTGAATCGTTTGATAGTACTGTTATGGGGTCCGTCCCGCAGGTCTTTTTTAAAAAAAACTCTTTATTACACACACACAGGTTTATTGGTAAAAGACAAGTTTACAGTACCGCGGCTATGGGCTGACTGACTCACATGGCTTGAAAATGCTATATAAATGGAATACAAAATGTTGGCGTTAGCAAAACCTTATTATTAAAGTAGTTTATAACAGCTCCCCCAACAAGACGAAGATTATCGTTAAGATAAACGAAGGGTAAAACTGAAAACAGTATATAAAGCAAAGTAAGGGATGGCTGTGTGGTAAGTGCTACAATGTAAGTATACAAAAATAAGAAAACTTAGTACTTAAAACACAAACACTTAAAAGTTACAAATGTTTCTAGAGGATGACCTCTGAAATGCTACTTTCTTATCACTAGTAAGAACCTCTGGAAGGCTCTTGACAGACTTCTTATCGCATTCTTCATTTTCACTGTAGTCAGTTAATTCAATTGAATTATTAATTTTATTTTGATCCTTTTTCATTTTCTTATTATAACACTGGTTAAAGATCTGAATGCAACAGGAAGTATTACGATTAGTAGTAGTAAAACATTTTTTATAAGTCTTATAAGTGGCATACCCGAAAATAACAACCAGAATAATATAAGTAGCAGTTGAGTAATAAGATCCATATTTGACAAGGTGAGATTGGCTTTGTGCCTGGTTTATCTGATTTTCCAAATAATCCAATTTATGGGATACCACATTTAGTGACTCTAAATTAACATGAGATAAGTGTATAGGAACTAGCTTATCAATAGTGTTATTAATAATTTTACGATTACAGCATTCATCTTCAGTTATATCAAAATTAATAGACAGTTGTTCAGGAAAGGTTGATGTGTAAACATGAGTACTTGAAAGCTGCAAGATCTGAAAGTATGCTATACATTCTTTTTCAAGGGATTGTAATCCTGTACCTGATAGTGTATAATCATTCATCTTGCTTTGACATTTCACAGTAAGCTTATTAGGTTTGGACTGAACATAAATCCATTTTCCATCATGAAGCTTTTGCCACAAGTTAATACTACCATACAGTAACTTAGAGTTGCATATTTCAGGAAGTGACAATGTGACTTCAGTTAACAATTTAGTCTCGCATGACGGATTATTAATAGTCGATAAAATAGTTACGAAGGGACATATTAGATAATTAAAATTAATAGTTTTACATTCATTAACGTTATCTAGTAGGGAGTAACTCAACCTGTCATCCGTTAGAGCAAGGTATGGTTTAGTTGGGTAAATAAGAGCATAAGTCCGAAAGCTTGTATCATGGGGGGTAGGTAGAGCTACCATTTTATAGACATTAAATTTCAAAGGTTTAATTAAAGGTATTTGCAGGACAAAAATCAACTTCATATTATAATAATAAGACGTCAACTTGGAAAGATCAATAATATTGTAAATATTATCTTGAGTTAAGGGGGTTGGAAAATCAACATTTTTCTGTATCGATTTGCTTTTAGTAGACAGTTCTTTTAATAATCTAGTAGGGGTGAGAACATAGGGGTGTAAAATGTTAGCCTTAGAGAATAAGATAGCATTTAAAATTGTATCTAAGATATTAGAAATAGCTAGCAATGAGCTTTCCATAACGTTAACTAATCCATTAATTTTAGCAACATTTATATAATTATTATTAACCTTAGCGTTTTCAGTCAAGACTGAAGAAAGTTTATCTATCTGTTTATTAATCCTATATTCATTATCGTTAAGCTTACGGATAGAACTATTAAAAATATTAATCGTCGATTGGACAACGTGAATGTTGTCCTTCATCAAGGAAAACATTTCGTCTTCATTTTGTTGGCAAGCTGAAATAGCAGCGTCATACTTGCGGGCATCATCTGCATCTAGGGTTCCGAAGAAGAACTTTAAAATTTCACCACCGAACTCTAAGGATCTTTTAAAACGAGTCGGAGGCTCTGAAGAGATGATATGGAGTAGAGCATCAGACTTCAATATGTTGGCATTGAGCAGTATTTCTAAAGGACTAAAGGTATCCTTACAATCAACGTTGTAAGCTAAATTCTGAGCTTGTTTACATAGATAGGAAATCGTAGTCATAGACTCTTGAATTTTATCTAGGTAGGGTTTAATTTGTGAGACCTCGACGTGAGTAACCACATTCCAGTAGTCATCATAAAAGTATGCTATAGAGGTTGGATCAAAATATATTCCAGGACTATGGGTTATTTCTTGGACTACGGGTTCTGGTGTAGAACCATGAAAATGGAGAAACCTGAAACAAATAATAAAAAAAACTTTCAAGCGGGTTTCAATTCATTAACATGATATTTAACGTGTTTGCGATTTACGCAAATGGTGACATTTTTCTTATCGTGGATCTTTACAATTTTATAGGGTCCTTTCCAGATAGGAGATAAGGCTTTTCGAAGCCTGTGATGCTGTTTGAGATATACTGAGTCACCAGTTTTATATGTAATATCTCTAGTAGAAGTGTCATAATAATTTTTGGAAGATTCTTTACTTCGCTGAATGTTTTCAAGGGCTCGTTGTCTGCTGTATTTCATTCTATGTTGTAGAGCTTTAATGTACTCATGATAAGTAGTACCATTATCGGAGTCATAGACACTGCTGGGGATAGAGGGTTGATAACCGTAAAGTAACTCGAAAGGAGTAAACTGCGTTGTGCAGTGAGGAGTAGTATTATAGGATAATATAGCTGTAGCTAAATAGCAATGCCAGTCATTATGATTTTCGTTAACAAACGATTTAAGGTACTCCTTAAGGGTAGCGTGGCTGCGTTCTAGTGCGCCATTGGTTTGGGGATGATACGGAGTCGAAAAAAGGGACTTGATCTTTAGAATTTGTGTAAGTTGCTTAAACAACTCAGAGGTAAAACATGTACCTTGATCGGACAGGATCATTTTGGCAAAGCCAAAGAGGGAGAAAAAGTGGATGAGATTACGCGCAACTTCATCTGTAGTAGACCCAATCATAGGGTAAGCGCTTGAGAATTTTGTCAGATCATCTTGAAGTGTCAAGATGAAACGGAACTTTTGCAGTCCAGCTTCAGGTAAAGGACCAATGATATCCAAGGCTAATCGTTCAAAAGGCTTGGTACTGGAAGAGGTAATAACCATGGGAGCCTTGTTACATTTTCGTAAAGGTTTATTAATTTTACAAAGGCTGCAGTCTTTTACAAATTGCTCAATATCGGAGCGCATGCCCTTCCAATAGTAAGTGGCCCTAATTCTGTTAAACATTCTCTGAATGCCTGGGTGACCAGAAATAGTGGTACCGTGATTTTCTTTCAAAATGCGTGGAACCTCGGCGGGTGAGGGGTAAATCATCTGATTTTTATAAATATGAATTTTTATATTTGTGCCATGAAACACGAAAGAGATGATGTTGTAGACTTTTGTATAATTCAATTTTGTAAACGGATCTGAAAAATCTGAAATTGCTAAGTCGCTCTGGTCTTCAGCAATAACAAGATCACGTAATTTCATTAAAAGGTCGTAAATGGCATTATATGAAGTTTCATCATAGTGATGTACTTTAGTGAATAAAAAGTAGATCTTTTTATTAGTAGAATGAGCGGCCAGCACAGTGTCGGGCTCGCGTTCGGCTGATAGCAAGTCAGCGGAATTGTCTACTGTGGACAATATTTGTTCGCAACTTGGCATAGAGTGATCAAAGTCTAGAGATGTCGGGCAAGCGACTAATTTATGTTTGGTCAAATGTAAAGGTTCAAGGTGTTCTTCAATTTGGGTGTCATTAGACACGGACTTGGTGAACTGTTTTTTAAAGTACAGTTTATAAGAACATTTGTTTAATTTTGAATGTGTCATAGCGTTAACAGGGTTGCGAGAAAGAGCATCTGCATTAGCATTTACTCTGCCAGGTTTATAGACGATTTCGTAATCGTATTCCTCTAACTTTAAACGCCAACGAAGTAGACGGCCTCCAGGATCTTTAGCATTAAATAGCCAGACTAAGGGACGGTGGTCAGTTACAATTTTGAACCTATATCCATAGAGATAAGGTCGAAAGGTGTTAACTCCAAAAAGAATAGCTAGAAGTTCTTTCTCTGTAGTAGAGTAATTTCCTTCGGCTTTGTTTAACGTCCTAGACGCATAGGCAATGGGCTTATCGTAGCCAATTTCGCCTTGAGAAAGGATTGCGCCGACAGCGTAATTTGAGCTATCAGTTGTGACCACGAAAGTTTGGGAAAAATCTGGGTATTGTAGTAAAGGAGCCGTAGTTAATTTTTCTTTAAGAGAATTGAACGCAATTTCTTGTTCCTTTCACCATACGAAAGGAATATCTTTTTTCAATAGGCTTGTTAATGGTTTCGTGATTTTAGAGAAGTTCTCTATAAAACGCCGGTAATAGCCGGTTAAACCGAGAAAAGACTTTATGTCTTTGGCATTTTTGGGAACAGGAAATTCTGAAATGGCCTTGATTTTATCGGGGTTAGGTGATACGCCCTTATCGGTAATTATGTGGCCTAGGTATGAGACTTCGCGTCTAAGGAACTCGCATTTATCGGGTTGCATTTTTAGGTTAAACTCCCCAAATTTGTCAAAAACGAGTTTTAGTTTTGAGATGTGAGAATCAAGGTCGTGGGAATAGACGATACAGTCGTCTAGGTAGACGTATCAATGTAGACCTTGTAAACCGGATAGAACGGTGTTCATTAACCTTTGAAAGGTAGAGGGAGCATTCTTTAAACCGAATGGCATCCTAACAAATTCGTAGTGGCCTGAAGTGCCATTGGAGTTAGTGACAGTAAATCCTGTTTTTGCTGAATCAGCGGGGTTGAGCCAAATCTGATGGAAACCTGACACAAGGTCGAGGGTAGAAAAGTATTTGGAGTGACCCAACTGATCGAGAATGTCTGTAATTAAAGGGATGGGGTAAACCTCATTAACTGTAACGTCATTAAGACGACGATAGTCAATAACAACGCGCCACATTTGTTTGCCAGAGGCGTCCATTTTTTTGGGAACCACCCAAACGGGTGCACTCCAGGGTGAAATTGAAGGCCTGATGATATTTTGGCTAAGCATTTTTTGCATCTGGTTTTCGACCTCCTGTTTATGAACCTCGGGAAAGCGGTAAGATTTCACGTGTATCGGAGGGGCGTCGCCTGTATTAATAGAATGCTGAATTGCATTTGTACACGTCAGTGGATCGCCTTCTAGGTAGAAAATGTCTGTGTACTGAGTACAACAGTCCAGAAGAAGTTTTCTTTCTTCAGAATTTAAATGATCGTGACGAATGAGGTCGAGAACGCGCTGTTTTCTATCTGAGGTAACTTCATGAGAAGTTGAGAAGATATTCTGAGCTGAACTCTGGGAAGAGTCGTCTACAGGAAAATCCATAGGTGTAAGTCGAACTGAAAAGTCTTTGACTTCAATTGGTTTTTCCAATGTGTTCAAAATAGAGACATTAACTCTATAGTTCGGCTTAACTTTTACTATATAGTTCGCTAGGTATACACCTTCGCAGAACGTATGATCGAGAATCAGTGCCTCGCGCAACGATTCCAATTCCGAAATGTCGTTAGACACAAGACATTCGATAATAGCTTCGGATCTAGCGGGTACGACGAAGCAAGGATTGCTCAGCGAAAATGGAATGGAAGACTTTTGCATGTGCAACGTTTTAGTAGAGTATTTAATATCCATTTTAAAGTCCTCCTCTTCAATTGCATGTGTGATAGCTTCAGACAGAGTTTTAGGGTTACGGCATCTGACTATATGCGCAAATTTGTTATTCATCCCTAACATAAAGGTGTTAAGGGCCAAATCTTCCATCGCGGCAAGCCTACCTACTAGCTCTTTTTGTTCAACACAGCTGTAATGGATGTCAGATTGGAGTCTCGTTAAACACGACTCTATTCGCAAGGAATATTGCGTCACACTCTCGTCGGCTTTTTGGCGGCAATTTTGTAAATCTACTGGAAACAAAGCGTGGAGTGTTTCTTTTCACCAAAAGTGCTTTTCAAAAAAGCTTTCAAATCGCTCCAGCTTCCGAATTGTTTCAAACAACATGCAAGTTGCGCCTTGCCTTCGAGCTGTGAGACAATATATTTTATTAGTACATCCTGTTGTTCGGGAGTAGCGAGATTAACTGCATTCTCGCAATTGGTTAAAAAGGCGGGAAGGCTTTCGCAATCCCCACTGTAAGGTCGGATAAACTTTGTTAAAACAAAAAGCGATTTTTTTGAGAGGCCATTTTTTTGTTAGGGACCTTCGCTTTTGATTGTGATTCCACGCTGGAAGAAGAGTTATCCGAGGTCTCGACGTCGGAGGCTGCCTCTACGGATTCCTCCTTCTTAGTTTTAGGATTAACCATGAATGAAATTTAAAACTCAGAGCAACAGGATATACGACAAACACAATAATAAAGTAAAATCAATTTGTAAAAGTATATAAAACGTGTAAAAATAATATTTGTATGAGTATCAATGTAAAATGTTCGCGGTAAACTAGAAAAATAGCACGTAAAATGACAAACAAAGACAATAAGTTTACAAAACTGAAGAACAGTGAAATTAAAAGTGAAACGAAACAACTCACAGGAGAACAGCAACCAGGAACATCTTGGAAAATCCAGGAATGTGGATTGATGACTGTGACAAGATGATTGTGACCCGAAGTACCAAAAGTGCAGTAGGCAGTCACGTTGCAGCGATGACGCAATTGCAGGTACAGTAGGTAGCGTCGAGTGTCCGGCGACACAGGAGCGTCGTATTTCTACGGAAAAAACCTCGCGAAGTCACGTAGCGCAGTTTGCGAAACTGGTGCTGATGAATTTATAGAAGAGTTGTATGAAGAATTGAAGGTGAGTCAACCCGATGAACCGATGGTAGGTAATGGTGGAGTCTTGTCTTTCTTCTGATGCGGGCTCGCGTAGAACACGGAGACTGACCGTCGACCAGGATGCTGTGATGTCAGCGCAGGCTCACGCTCGAGAGCAGAGACTTATTGTCGACCAACTGGACCGATGATGCTGCGGGCTGCGCGCAAGGGCGAAGACTTAACGTCGGGCAACACGGCACTGAATTTTCACTTTAAACAAGACCTTTCTTGATGCGACAGGGACCACGAGTTCTTTTAGATGCCAGATCTCACGCGAAGCAAGATTGTCCTTCTGGCATCCCACTTTTGACACCACTTGTTATGGGGTCCGTCCCGCAGGTCTTTTTTAAAAAAAACTCTTTATTACACACACACAGGTTTATTGGTAAAAGACAAGTTTACAGTACCGCGGCTATGGGCTGACTGACCCACATGGCTTGAAAATGCTATATAAATGGAATACAAAATGTTGGCGTTAGCAAAACCTTAGTAGTAAAGTAGTTTATAACAGTACGATAAATAAATCTCAGTGGAATTTTCAAATTTTTCAGCAGTTTGATAATCTCAGTTGGCGCCTGGCTGGATGCAATGCAATTACTGCGACTCTTTCTTCTTTGCGCGTCCACTCCATATTGGAAAATGAAGAAAATTCCAGAAAAACTGTGTTTTTATTTTCTTGAAAAATTCAAATTTCGAATGGCAAACTCAACATGGACGTGGCTAATTTTACTATGTGAGGAAACGCTAATTCTCCAGAAGCATTTTCGTATGATAAAACTTCACCCCAAAATTCTTCGGTTGTTTCTATTTCGCTCCACGGTTGAAGAGGAAGTATAAGGTGATTGTAAGGTGAAATCAATATTCTGCACACCTCCAACTACGTTTTTAAAAGAACCAGCGATGTCTTGAATGTCAGGCCGTACTTGGCTTGTTGCCGTTTATGGGCAGAAAACTTATACTCTCTGAAGGATTCGTATATTACAAATAGCGGTTTGTTTTCGACCACAGACGAACGAATTAGAGATCTATGGTCGACTGTTGGTCGACTGATCTTTTTTTTTCTGCACTGCGATTTTTTTTATTTTTTAAACAAGGTTTTACGGCCCTGGATACAAGTCCTTTTGAGGATAATTTTATCTCATTAGTATCCACATATTAAAGAAAAATCTTACGCAAAAGGCATTTTGTGTTTGTGGGGCGATCAAAACGTACAAGACTTCGTTCGGATATAGTCAACCCCAAATTTCCCCAATGTCGAAATTTCTTCCCCAAACATTTCCCCACAGAAGTCATTTCCCCAAAACTTCTCCAAATACCATATTTTTCCCCAAAATGGAGAAAAAAACCCACAATCTGACAACACTGTCCGTAGGGCTCGCAAGCCTTTATATTTGCCCGAGCGCAGGCGTCGCCGGTGCGTGAGGCTGTAGCGGGCGGCAGGGAACCTGTTTGTCGAGTGGAAGGGCAGCGCAGGCGCTTTTTCTTGCTTGTGTGCGTTACAGTATTATTTTTATTTTACTTTTTTAATGACTAAATGGGGATGCAGCCCATACAAATGTAATTAGTCAAATACGGGCGAATGTAGCATAATTTAATACTGAAATTACATCAGTCCGCCTTAATATTTATCGTTATTGGCGCGAAATTATATTTTACTGAAGAAAACAGTTGATTAATGGAAACTCGCGAGTAAGGTATTGTTATACAGTACTGTTTTCTTTAGGCCAATGTAAAGTCGCGCCAATACCGCCTTAATTTATGCCGGCTGACACGATTTCAGTATCAAATAATGCTCCATGCGCCGATACTTGATTCAATAAATTTGTATGGACATCGGTATCGGTGGAAGCATTTTCTACCAATGGGGAGGAAAACGCAAAGCTGATTCCAGATGTCGCCACCGGCGAGTAGGCCCAATACGCCGCCAATAGCTTGTTGTTGATTTTCGTGTTGAGTTTTCTTTCTTAATATTTACTGGTCACATTTCACAGTACGTATTGCATTCACATTCCATATAGGAGTGACCACGTATTGGAAAAACCATTTTGATTTCATCAAGTCTTCTACGAATGTGTACCATAAAGTACACAAAACGAATTAGGGTGTAATTTTTATTTTGGCCCCCACATGAGTCGTAAAATATTGTCAGTTTTTTAACATTCTCTGCTAAATGGAACATTATATAATCATATAACATTGAGGCCATTTCATCTGATCCCTTCTTCGCAACAGTTTCATGATAAACGTAAAATTTTGAAGCTGCATTTGACAATAAGTGGATGTTGAATAGATAGTACCCAAGTTTTCTTTTGTAATATGCATCATTTGTTGTGATGTTTGGCAACATAAGATTTTTCTGGTAATCCATACATAAAGCTGCTTCAGAATCAAGTCGATTAGACTTCATTCTTGCCAATCGTTTTCTCTGATAAAATGTTTGGGCTTTACGAAGATGAAGTTGCTGAGCAATATTCATCAGCCGAATTTTTTCTTCAATTTCGCTTTTATTTTCAGTGTCTGTTGTTTCAGAAAGACTTTGTGTTAATGCTTTCATATTTACATTATGTTGGTCTCAAGTACTGCAAGTGTCTGCTCTTGGATATCCAAAGGATATATTGTACTGTGTGTTAAATATATTTCTTAACGTTTCGTAGGAAACATCATGTTTATGTATGGGATATTTGTCTAAAAACAGGTTGTATACTTTTGTTATACTTAGATCTTCTGGTAAGTATAGGCGGTTACTGTTACGAAGACTATAGTGAGATTTACGTCCTTTTAAAGATCGGATATGTTCGTGAATGTGGTCAACAGTGGAATCTTTTAATTTATTAGGTCTATTTCCATGTTTACCTCTCTGATCAGTATGTGCAGCCCCTTCTTCATTTAGATGCAACTGAATTGTCTGCATTCGTTTTGCCGATATTCCATGCAGTGATAAAAATGCTTTATAGCACACAGCCATGCCATGGATGGAGATACCTCCTTGAAGTATTCTCACTCTGTAGGTGTAGGAGGAGTTATGTAATTTTGGTTCAACTTTTTCTACTGGTTTTCATGGGCGTCGTTGGGAAACAGCATGAATTGTGATTAAACCACTCAAATACTGAGATTGAGCATTATAGTTTCCAAGGCTATAAAGTTACTGATGATCGTTTTCCGTTCAGTTTCTGATATCAATCACTTCAAAGCACTTCAATCTCTTGCAGTTACAGTTTTCACCTAGTTCATGAGTTTCAGTTTTTTGGTCACGTCCGTAATTTTACCATGTTTAGGTCTTTTCTTGCTAGTTGGTCTGCCAAAGCACTCGTAAGCTTCAGTATCCGATCCAGAATCATCCATTATTTCACTTATTATCTTTATTTTTATCCAAACAACAAAACAACGCAACGTATCCGCCAAAACCAAACGTCAAAAAGGGAAATGTCAGAAAAAATTAAAATCAAACCACAGACAAACATTCATCTTTTTTACACTGACTTTCATCTTTTTTTGTCTGTAATGTCTAACGTTCATCTTTTTTCCCAGGATATAAATTTTTGTCCTCAAAAATCTAAGGGATCCTCACCTTTATTCAACTGTTTTAGGCCGTAAACTATTCTATATTACATACAGTTTAATCAGAAACCATAAACAAGATTTGTGTTTTTTTTGACATTCATCTTTTTTTGCCTGGTCTCTTCAACTGTAAGAGAAAATTAAATTGTTTCGTACTGCATTGATAACTCATGTTCGACTTAAAACCATTTTAGCGGGGTTTGCAACTATACGCTTCGACTTGTTCTTTTAACAATAAGGCCATCATATTTGGTATAAAAGGAATCTCTCTCTTGTCGAAGACCCTCCTTTAAACAGTAACTAACAAACGTTTCGGTAAAAGCTGATTTCGCCCATTCACACAACTTTTTAGGGCTAGCGATTGCCCGCTATTCGCTGGTAGCTATAGGCTTGCACGTGTAGCTAATCTTTTAAGATTCCCACTGTGCGAGACAGGAACGATTCTTCAATAACATTAAGATTTAATTAACGATTTTATTATAAGTTGATTGTGTTTGTTGATTGCGTAGAATTAAGATAATGATAACAATGAGTACCTATAAGAAACAATTGTCATAAATTTAAGTTTTCGAATCATGTTGTTTCGAATCGCCTGGGCTAGCAACGCCCCCTTTTAGTCCTGTGTAACGTAACAACTATCTGCAATGTCAACTTTACCTATAAGTATAAGGGTGAAATCAATAAAACTTTTTCCTCTACGATTCTCAGTACTGTGTTTCAATTTCTCACTAGTCCATCTTAGAACCTGCCTACGTAAATAAATAGTTTTCCTCTGTGGCTGTGTAGGCTGATTGAAGGAGGCAGCCACACCCACCATGACCGTCGCATGATCCTTTCCCATGTGACGTAGCATGAAAATGAATTTGAGGGTCGATACCAAAATATTCTTTGCATTAGTAGATTTATGAAGTTGAATTGGTTTTTAAAATGCTGGCAGGCTCCGTCCGTACTGTATATAAATTTTTTAATTGTTATCCCTTTATCAAAAAAAAAATCGTTGCAATATTTTTTGAAAGCCTTAAATGTGTATCGTGCTTCAGATCATTTGATACCATTACCATACCTCCGTATTTTATCTGACTTCCACATCTGTAGTAAAATACACACGTTAAAAGTGTAGCTTGTTCATTGTTCCAATGGTATGACAGTGCGGTAACTTAAATTACAAAACTATAACTCCCTGCAAAATCACTCTAAACAAGGATTTCACCATCAGGAATTGTTTTCTTCAGTGTCTTGAAGAAAAGTGTTGTTCAGCAATATTATATAAATTAATAATACACGTGCTAGCAGCAATATTATGTAAATTAATAATACAATAATAATTGTGCAATATTAATTTTATTATTTGTTACTTTTTTATTTATATATTAAATCAAATGTCTACATCAAATATATAGGTATTTATTACATACACACATACAACATAACCTTACGCTTGTATCCCAAAGGGGTAGGCAGAGACCACGGACTGGCAGCTGCCACGATCCTGACAGATCACCTTCGCTTCATCAACGTTCATAAGTCGTTGCATGCGCGCACGCTGGTTCCGGGTACTTTTTATCCGTCACCACTTGTGAAATACTCCGGATTCGTGTAATTGTCATTAAAACATATAATAATCTCAGCTCAAACCTTTAATGTCGGGCTAATCTCCAAATTTGACAGGCCTTGTCACTCGCTCCAAGATGGTGCTGTCCCGTCTTTTAGTGATGTACACTACATCCTTATTATTTATTTGCATTACTATTATTAACTCACATCAGAGTTTCCTTAGATAAGATAAGATAAAGTTTATTCGTTCAAAGCACAAGTATAAATCACTTACATTGTATGTCACATTGATTTATTCATATGTGAAGTAATAGTTGCTTGGTATTCATAATAGTGTGTTTTAAAATACAAGCTCCTTCTTTTAAGAGTATTTTGAAAGTATATGTGGGTAGGTGGTCACACTTACAAACGATAAAGGATTTTGTCCATTTTGGGCTACACGTGGACAGAATGTAAGAGAAAAATGGAAATAACTTGTCCAGATTCGTCATAGCGCTCTTGGCCATACCAGCCCTGCGGCGTATCTCCTCAGTACAGCTGCCATCATTAGTCACCAGAGAACCGAGGTAAACAAATTGGTTGACTTTGTCGTAGGCTTGAAGAGCGTCCGTTTGCAGTAGGAGTTTAGCTCTGTCTACAACCATTATTTTGGTTTTCGAATGGTTAATTTTTGGACCAAGTTTGGCGCTCCCAATTTAAATCTTTTTAAGTATGGCAGCCATCTCCACCTCGCTTTGTGCCACTATCGTGGTGTCGTCTGCGTATCTTAGGTTTTCTGATTTTGCGGCCACCTACAGCCACGCCACCAGCCCAGTCCTCAAGTGCCTTCCGTATAATATGCTCGCCATAGATGTTCAATAGCTTTGGAGACAGAATGCACCTCTGACGTACGCCACGTCCTGTATGGAAAGTATCTGATTCTTCCAGTTTGACGAAGCAAGTGCCATCAAGGTACAGATTTTGAATTAGGAACACAAGGTGCGCGGGGACGCCCATTACAGAGAGAACCTCGAACATGGCGTTCCATTGCACACAGTCGAAAGCTTTGGCGTAGTCGATGAAACACATTACGAGCGGTTTATTGAACTCACGACATTTCTCTATGAGCAAGCGCACATTTAAGACTTGCTCACGGGTGCCTTTGCCAGCGACAAAGCCACATTGCTCGCTTGGAATTTGGTGGTCTATGTAAGCTACTAATCGGGTGTTTATGATTCTCAGTAGAATCTTACTGGCATGTGACATGAGAGACAATGTGCGGTAGTTTTCACAGTTTTTACGGCTACGCTAGCAAATATAAACAAAATATTCATGCTATGCTTGTTAAGGGTTACGCAGAATTGTGCACTGCTACCCCTTCCGGTATTTCATGGTATTTACCGCTTTTTAAAGTGGTACATCCACAAAAGAAGAAACTTAGAATTGTTTGCGATGCCGCCTAAATGTAAGCCTGTAGCCGTGTAAGCCTAAATTCCCTTTTACTGCCCGGGCCCGACCTTCTCCAATCCTTGATAGCCATTTTAATGCGATTCAGAGAAGGCCGTATGGCTCTTTCGGCTGATATACGTGACATGTTTCCACAAATTAAAATCAGACCAAAAGACCGTGACGCTCAGCGCTTTTTATGGCGCGACGATCCTAAACAACCCATCCAGGAATATCGCATGTCATCTATGATGTTCGGTGCAGTGTGTAGTCCATTTACGGCCTTGTACCTTAAAAATAAAATCGCTACCGAACATCAGCGATCGCACCCAAAAGCTGCAGCGGGTATTATTCGTGACACGTACATGGACGATTGCTTAGATAGTTGTGACAATGAAGAAAAGCCGCACTTTTGTCCTTAGATATCGTATCAGTCTTAGGCTCAGCCAAATTTGAAATGAGGTCTTGGGTGTCGAATTCTGCAAAAGCGCTGACCAGACTACCTCCCGATCTTTGCGCTGTTGGGGCTACGACGGTAAATGTAGGCCCAGACTCGCGAACTTCGACACGCGTCTTAGGAGTTTCCTGGGACATTGCTAACGACACGTTGTCCTTTCCATATTGAACTAGATCAAATACCAGAGAAATGAACAAAACGCATTGTCCTAACTATTATGTACCTCGTTACTATGTCACTGTAAGCGACTCTATAAGTTCAGTGCAATTACATGTTTTCGCGGACGCGAGCGAGGAAGCGTACAGTTGCGTTGCTTACTGGCGCTTTATGTGTCCAAACGGAAACATACAAGTCTCGATGATCAGCGGTAAAGCCCGCGTTGCTCCCTTGAAGCCTACGACTATACCTAGACTGGAGCTTCAGGCGGCTCTTATAGCTGCTCGCTTATCTGTATTTATTGTCGAATCTCACAAACGAAAGCCAGAAAGGGTCTTTTTCTGGTCAGACTCACAAACGGTACTCAAATGGCTACGATCTGACCCAGGCACGTTTAGAACCTATGTCGCTCATAGAGTTTGTGAAATTTGCGAGATCACCAATGTTTCAATCCGAGACTGTCAATATCCCTCCAGGTGGTAGTTCCCATGCTCAGAGACCCACCCTGCTTACGAAATGTTTCATGCAGTTCTTCCAAGGTGCTCGTTAGGATATTTATTATTGGTGTTAATGTTTTGCCCGTGTTAGATATGATTCTCTTCTTCTCAATATGTTCGAAGAACGAATCTGTAAAAGCATGTGCCCGTTGCTGTAGTGAGCTAGCTAGTCTGCGAGAAACAATGTTTACTTCACTTCCCGAGTCCAAGAGTGCCCATGCTTGGTGCCAGCAACCGGCTGAGTCTTGTATCTGGATCAGTGCTGTGGATAGTAGTATGTGATTAGTTGTGGCTTTGGAGAATAACACTGCCGACTGTGTTGTGTTTGAGTCTGTGTATTTTGTATGTACTGTATTGAGTCTTGTTTAGAGGTAGACTGCTTTGATTGTAAATCTGTAGGGGTATTTATATTTGTATGAACTTGAGAAGTATGAGGTATGATTTTAGGATTCTTTTCTAATGTTTGATTTGTATATGTGTGTGTTACCATGGAGGTATTTACCTTACGTGGAGGGTTTTCCATATGTATGACTGTATGATGCTTGCCATTGCAAGAAAAGCATCGTTTTCTAGAGCATTTGTGTTTGTTAGTAAAAGGCTGTAAACAATTATAACATAAATTTTGAGATTTAATGAATTCAATGCGTTTTTGTACTGTAAATTCTAGAAAAGTAGGACATTTGTACAGATAATGTGTACCTTGACACATATTGCACTGAACATTAGGTACAGCACTGGTTGGAGTTGTAGTCAAATGTGTTACTTTTTGTATGGGTTTGAAGGACTGTTGAGGTTTTTCTATGACCCTGTCATTAATTAATTCATAAGCTGTAACTCTTAAATTTAAGAACTCTAACAATTCTTTGAGATCAGGGATTGTGGAATTTTCCCGATTAATTTCACATGCCGCTCTCAACGAGTTGTCAAGTTTCTGAGTAATGAGGAAAATAATGACTACATCCCAAGTGTCCACTGGTATACTCAATGCTTTAAGTGAGTCTAAGCTCTGCTGAAGAACAACTAAGTATTCCTTTAAATAATTTTTAGTTATAGTAGGATAGTCTATGAAATTCTTTAGGTGATGATTGACTATGATTGTTTTGTTCTCATACCTTGTAGTTAGTATCTGTAGAGCTTTAGTATAATTATCTTCTGATATCAGTAGTGAACTTATCAGTCCTGCTGCTTCTCCTTTCAACGAAGACTTGAGATACTGAAATTTTTGTAAAATTGGTATGTTTGCACTGTTCACTGCACACATAAATAAGTTTTTGAAAGTAGGCCATTCCTTTAGAGCCCCATCGAACATAGGCAACTCCAGTTGTGGTAGCTTTACTCGTGGTTTGGATATGACGCTGTCTTGAGGATGGTTGATAGTACTGCTAAATTGCTGACACAAGTTGCTCGCCGATTCTTCTACAAGTTCTACAGTAATATGTACTTTCCATTGAACTTCTCTCTGCTTCGTGTATAAGTCTTGACCATCAGCATTGTCATATTCCTCGATCTGACCTTGAATAGCCTCGAAGTTTTGCATAATTGACAACATTTCAAAATTGTATGGAGCTCTAATTCGAAAACCATTTCGAGATTTGGCTTAGTAAAGCACGGAAAAATTTATTTCAGTTTTTTCTGTGGTTTCATTTCCGAGAAAATGGTAAAAACACAAAAATACGCTGATGACGTCACACCATGGCTCCCAGTGAACATGCCTGTGCCACGATAAAAAAAAGTCAATTTCAAGATCTAACCTAAAAAATCAGTGTTGCCAATTTAGCGACTTAGTCGCTAGAAATGACGACTTTTGCGAGAGCCTTAGCGACAAGAAAAAAGTTTTGAGGACAAAAATAATTTAGCGACATAGGTGACGACCAGTGTTATTATCGTCAAAATCTGGGTTGCCGTATCTAAACCTTCAAATTGCCGTATTTATAAAATAAAATCGCAGATCTGCCGTATTATCTTTTAATTTAATAATTAGTGATTGAAACACAAAAATAAAAAGTACATTTTCAACTATCTATCATTTCTTCATCCTATATGTTTCTAATACACTGCTTGTGCAATGAATATTTTTCTTTGCTTTTCATTTTTAGATAAGCATAATTATCTCCTGACACCTGAAATTTTGTGCAACCGCCTTGATTTCGAATAGCTTGTTTAGCTAAGAGTAGGACATATAAAAGAGATTGCATGAGATATCTAGTTCAATTTATGTCTGCAGGAAAATTTTCTTTGTGATATCCCGAAAATCGGACACATTTATTACGTTTCGTTTGTAGTATTTTTTTGTTTTAAGCTTACGAGCATGTTAGACTTGAATTGCCGTATTATATGATACGGCAGTCGAAATCCTGCCGTATACCGTATATTACAAAAAACATCCATGAATTACCGTATATTACGGCAATTGCCTTATCAATAATAACACTGCTGACGACGTTTTAACCTGAAGATTTCGTTAAGTACAAGATAAAAAAATATGCCCAACACAATTTTTTACTTACTCAAACGTCTACTTCAACTGAGCCATATGAGAATGAGGACGAAGAAGTGTTTAATTTATGTAGTGATGGCGAAGAATAATTATTAATTATCGTATTTCTTAAGTAGTACATTGTTATTCACGTGCCCCCCCCTTTATTTTTGGTTGCTGATGGTCTCCGGGGTCTATTTCATAAAACTGAAATCATGGTTTTCATCATCACGGTTGCACCTCTTATTTTCGCTGCATCGTCATGATGCATGAACTCCAAAAGCATTGAAAGATCTACCTTGGGTAGATTTCGGCTGTCAGCGCGTACGAATCCGTCTAAATCTGAAGTGTCCATTGTATACCTACCAATGACTTTCTTGTTCTTGTATAGGATAGAATTTGAGTAGAGAGAAATAAATTTAACACTACACAAAGTTTGTTTACGTTAGGTACCTACCTACGCAAGGCAAACCACACAACATAATATCAGGGTTACCATACTTTATACTTACCATACCATTATAAATGGCCTTGAAAAAGTAGCTACAAAAGTAACAAACTGGCAGCAATGTTGCTGATGGTCTCCGGGGTCTATTTCATAAAACTGAAATCATGGTTTTCATCATCACGGTTGCACCTCTTATTTTCGCTGCATCGTCATGATGCATGAACTCCAAAAGCATTGAAAGATCTACCTTGGGTAGATTTCGGCTGTCAGCGCGTACGAATCCGTCTAAATCTGAAGTGTCCATTGTATACCTACCAATGACTTTCTTGTTCTTGTATAGGATAGAATTTGAGTAGAGAGAAATAAATTTAACACTACACAAAGTTTGTTTACGTTAGGTACCTACCTACGCAAGGCAAACCACACAACATAATATCAGGGTTACCATACTTTATACTTACCATACCATTATAAATGGCCTTGAAAAAGTAGCTACAAAAGTAACAAACTGGCAGCAAAAGCAGCAAAAAAACACTCCGAACGCAGATAAAGGCTTTGCCAACACAAAGTACATTTGACAAAAAAGGAACAACTACATAGGGATGATGAATTGAACTAAGCTGATTTAATTGTATAAAATAAAAACATATTTGCATATGTCAAAAAAATACAGAAACTGTTTTTTAATATGGCTCTGGCAATACTAAAATGACATTTGTAACTAAATTTTTTTTTTAGGATATTAGGCAAAAGAAAACGTATTGTGAGCCTCGTTGTTTCGTCACTTCCGGTAAAAATATTTTAAACTTTAAAATGTAAAAAATATAAGAAAACGTGCGTGTTTCAGAAAATAAAAAAATATGGTTCGTTTTATTTTGTATCTAGTTTCCTTTAGGACAATAAAATCTGTATGTTAAAAAAATGAAATGTTGTCATGTTGATAGTTCAGAGCTTCTTGCTTTTATCTCGAAGACATCGTCTTTCTCTGGATCGAAAGTGTTCACATAGTTTATAAGACGTGTGAGTTTTCTTTTTATTGAGCCTCGCTGTTTAACGAGTGTCGCAATTTTCTCTTGCGTAGAAAATACACTACCTCCAGGCCCTGGCATAATGTATGAACTGTACTGTAATCCGTGTGTACTGATGAATTGTTTCTTTCAATGTTTTTAATTAGCTGTATTTATGATTCGACTTGAACGTTGACACTTGTTAATGTTGATTGATATTATTTGATATATTTTGGCGGCTTTGAAGTTGACGTTTGTGCGTGTTCCCGCGTTTTTCGTCCCGCGCTGCGCTGTCACTGTCACTCGCGTCTGTGGAGTCTGTGGAGCGCGCTACCCACTTTGATTGTCGAACTCGAAAACGTTGTTACCCGCAACTTCACTAAATTACCGGATTCGTGGACCAAGGTCGCTGGTTCAAATCCGGCTCGAAGGACCAAATTTAATGTAGAAGATTGTTGTGTTGAACCATAGGCACTGTATTGAAGCACTAAAAGATGCAGTTGACTTTTTAACACTATTTATTACTGATTCGAGCTTACAATGTTTAGTCTTGATTTTATATTAATTTAAAGAACAAGAGCACACTTGTACGAAGCCATGTTGAAAGGGAAGATAGCGAGAGAGACATAGTCTGCGTAAAGGAGACGGACGATCTTTATAACTGCGTTCCGAATCAAGGAAATATAATTTAGTAATACTAAACACAAGTTACGTCAAAGAACAGTGAAAGAAAATTTAATTACAACAAAATCAGATTTTATAAAGATTTTCCAGGAAAAATACCGGCCTAAATGAAACATATAGCAACGATTATAAACCAGTACAAGACAATAACCAAAATAAAAAAAAGTCTATCAGAAGATTAAGTTTTGCTGCATATGGACTTTGCAAAGAATAGTTGTTTGTGCAAGTATGCTGAAGAAATACAATCTGCGCATTTTGGCGTCTCAAAACCACAAATATCTTAACATACTTCGGTATTATACCTGCGTGGCGATGGAAAAGGCTTCTTTTCCATCATTCAAGGATTTTGCTTCGTATCAAAAAATTTAAGGCACGACCCCTTAAATTCTTAATTTGTGCCTATCTTACACCAGTTATCGAATACCTAAAGGAAACGGTCCCTAACATTTAAACTATTCATTGTCATAGCGACGGACCTGCGCCTGTGACCTATAACATTGCACTTCACATGTGCACACCGAGCCGGTACGTACGAGATACCTCTAACTCGAAGATCGGTATCTCGTACCATAGCTTCGATATGGTACGAAATACCGTAGCTTCGATTAGGTACGAGGTACCATAGCTTCGATTAGGTACGAGGTACCATAGCTTCGATTTGGTACGAGATACCCACGCCACGACGACACCTAACTCGTGTTCTGATAGCACTTACATTGAATTGGGTACGAGATACCACAGTTTCAACCCCTAACCCTCGTACGGCGTATCAGGCATACAACAAAAATATTTCAACAGATGCGGTCTGTTAAAATGTACTTGCATGTTATTTCCATGTGTAGAATAAAGAGAATCTGAAGAAAACATGGATCATTTGATCCATGTTTTCTTCAGATCTACTTCTGGATACTGGATACGTCTCTGCTATTTAGCAGAGACGTATCCAGTAGTGGACTTTGAAAGCCCAGAAATCACAGACCCATTCCGCGACACCCTCGGGTTAGAAAACACGGACCAGAAAACAATTGAGGGGGTAAGCCTCCCCGATATTGCCAGAAGATGGAACCACATCATAACAGACGGAATGGCTAAAGAAGAAACTAGTAACTTTATTGGCCTTAGCAACTGCTCAGCGGGTACAGATATTATGATTTATAAAACTAGAAGACATATCAATACATGATAATAAGATTATCATCACTATTAGGGACCTATTAAAAGCGTCCATAAGCACTAAAAGGCAAACTTTTTTGGACATACCATTTTACAATAATGAACCCAGCATATGCCTAGCCAGCACACTCAACGATTACATTCAAACGCCAGCTTCCATTAGAGGGGATGAAAAATACCTTTTAATTCGCCTTCAAAGAGCCCCATCATCAAGCAACCAAACAGCCCATCAGTAGTTGGATAAAATGTACCCTAGCTGAAAACGGTATTACTATGAGCAAGTACACATCTCACAGCACACTTCAATCCACAACTTCAGTAGTCAGAAAGGTATGGGAGTCCCTGGATGTAATCAGAAAAACAGCTGGTTGGTCAGACGAGTCGTCGACCTTTGCAAAGTTTTATAACTTACACATCCAGGACAATATTGGTTTTGTACAATCTATTTTCAACAATTTGTAACCCATTAGAACATAGTACATGTACAATAACATCTGGCATGTTAACAAGTATACATTGTATGTATGATTAAAACTAAAGCATTATGCAAATAATATGATTGTGGGATACCTTGAAATATCATAGCATGGTTGACTACTTACAACTATTGAACTGTGTCAATAATAATTAAGGAAAATTATGTTTGAACAATGTATATTAATATAGTCACAAGTCATAAATAAGTCATAGAATATTCTAAAGTTTATCAGAGTTTAATATTAATAAATGCTCTATATACATATAAGATCATCTTTCATCCAATTCTATCTTCTATCCTGCAACGCAAGTACCAACCCATTATGCAGTTGACTCTAAACATATACACTTTCAATCAATTATATTTCAGATCAACGTTCATAAAGTTACAATTGGACTTCACTTACCTAAGTGAAGTGAACTTACCTAAGTTGGTAATTAGTAACTTCACATTTGACGTCGCCAAATAGTCGATTGTTCGCCTGGCGTTGTGCAATGAGGCGTTGTATTGTAAATAGTATAGGAGGATCCTACTGCGAGGTCATTTCTCCCGATTTTTTTCCATGACAAGTGGCAAACAATTATTGTTAGTGTACCACTCTGCAGAAATTGTTTGTCGATCCTCTAAATCAATTGGCCCAAAATAACCTGTCCTTCCAAAGAACGACGCTACCACCATTTTCCCACGCTTCAACCTCTATTCACTTGAGTTTACAACTCATCGAAAGGGTCCTCTTTTGGTTTCGGGATCATCGTAACAGTAGTTTTCGTGACCCGTTAGTATGTCGAACACAGCATTTGAGTCACCTCTTTCGAGTCACCCGTAAAATCTTTCCACCATTACACGGCGCCAATCAACACGGCGGAGCTAATATTATGCTTATTTTAGTATTTCGCTGTTTACTGTTTTTTTTTTTCTTCTAAAGCTTCTTGCTACCAAAAACACTATAGTGTCTAGTGTTTTTGGTAGCAAGAAGTGTTTTGGCAATAATATTGAAAGTCAGGTGTTTCTTATAACAAAAAACTGAATTTCATTGGCAAGAGCAATTCGCAAAGCCTATTTTTTTTCTTGAGGGCTTAATCAAAAACCATTTCGAGATTAACATCTATGTAACCATATTTTCTATATTTCAGATAAATATTACGGAAGATGAGCGTTATTTTTGCAAAAAAACAATAACCTTTATTTGACCTTCTGATGACGTCACATTTTAAAGATAAATATAACTTATGGCAACACTACGCTACCTATAAAAAGACTTGCTGTCATCAAGTGTCATGCGTGCATGTCAAACTTTGGTTTGTGTTTTCCCAGTTCTCCCGACTAGTTATTTCTTACATTATTTTTATCCGACGAATTTGCATACACCCTGGACACTGATTGGAAGCTTCTTCATAGACCCGGTTATTTACTCACGGACTTCTCTATCGCTTAACACGACGAACGCTCTTAGAACCTGGATTTAGATTACCTCACGAAAATGGACCAATACGTTCAAGCCACCTCTAATAACTTGCCAAAAATGGACAGTATGATGATACTGCAGTATGTTGCTGCTAGTGACAAGCATAACGTGGCTGAAATACACGGCGCTAAAGCTTTAATGTAAGTATATTTTATTAAGGTTGTGTTTGTACATTATCATTCCGAAAATGCATCACTAACTATTTACTTCTTTCTTTAAGGTCTTCAAAAGACGCGTACGTCGATTCTGCTGTGGGCTTCGTCGAACTAAGGCGAACAAACTCAAATTGTAGTGTACGGTGTTAAGTAGTTCCAGAGCACAAAGTAAATAAAAAACATTATTTAGTGACTACTTCGATAGACGAAAGAGAAGGAGTTATACTGGTCACATCGTGCGATGGTTGTGCCGCTTCTGCAGGTGGATGCAAGCACTCTCTGATGTTTCTTTATTGGCTAAACAAACGAAGCAGCGAGCCATCTTCAACATCAGTGGCATGTTACTGGAAAAAGTCAGCTCTATCCGCAGTACAATCGATTCCAATAGAGTCTGAGAACATTTATGTGGGCCCTAGCAAAAAAATTTAATTGGCCAAGAAAGATCCAAGTATCTTGCATAACTTTTTGGGCGAATTCAAGAGACAAGTTGTCTCAAATTCACTAGCCATATGTTTTACGATGACAGATAAAAGTTATAATGTCTTTGATATGACTTTAAGATATTTGCAGGAGAATGTGCAAAATGATCGCAATGTGGATTTTATAAAGTTCAAAGAAATGTTAGATGAGGAAGTACTGGATGCTGTAGATACAATAAATAAAGATACGCTTGGTCAAGTAGACAGCAAACTCTGGCACAGTGTGCGACAGGGGAGAATCACCGCTTCCAAACTTTATGAAGCTTCCCAATGTAGAAGCGATGGTACACTCGTCCAGCAAATTTTGGGCGGATACAAGGTGCCAGAGACGAAAGCTATTAAAAGAGGAAAAAGGCTGGAGTCCTCTGTATTAAAAAAATTGGAAGACACATTAGGCCAAGCCATAGAAAAATGTGGTTTCATTCTAATCAATGGCTTGGTTGGGGCCTCGCCTGATGGTATTGGGGATAACTTTACAGTTGAAGTTAAATGCCCCATGACAGAAAAAACATCGAAAAATTATGTACACAATGGAGTTGTGAAAATAAAAGTTAAAACACAAATGCAAGCACAAGTGATGGCCGCCAAAAAAAAAGGTGTGTTGTGTGTAGCTGATCCTACATATGAGCAGACTAAAAAAGTTCACATATATTGGATGTGTGGCGTCTACGCACGCACAGTTTTGCCGAGTAATCAGTTTCTTCATGTTGTAGCGACGCTAGTCGCGTACCACCGCTCCGCTAGTACAGTTGTGTCCGAATTATGTAAAGTGTATTTTCCGTGTGTGTGGACAATAAAAAAGTCGTATATCCGTTGCAGTAAAATGACCTTTAATTTCATCTCCACGTAACCCTCTGAGACTATATAGTTTGGTGATAGGCAGGCAGAGCCACTAGACCCAACAGATGGAATTTGATGAAGATTTCACAACCAATATAATTAAAGAAGCCGTTAAGTTCTGGGAACAGTATGTGTTCCGTAAAATAATAAAAAGTGCAAAAGTTTAATTTATTAAAATTATATTTATTTAAATCCACATGTTATTTTCTTTTAATTATCACTTTGAAGGTTGATTAAACCACATGCTATCAGTACCATGTGATCCAAGTACACTACATGTTTGTTATGTACTACTGAGTGTGGTTTAAGCAACCTGAACATACATTTAACATACATTTACATACAAGCACATACATTGCTTCTGGCCCCACACTAGGATACCCTATGTCGTGGGAACCAGAAACAACGACATCACAAACATGTAAACATCTAAGACCTGGGTTTTTTTTTTGTTCCCAGCCGGGATTCGAACCCGGGACCTCTTGCATGGTAGGCAGACTCGCTACCGCTACGCTACCTGAACTCCCGGATTCTTCTAATCACCCTCTCTATATGCACCCTCAAACTTGCGATAACTTTAGTTTGTACTCGTATGACCTCCTGCTTAGTTGGTTTTATATTTGCAAATACGCTGGGAGGCCGCAATAATGTAACATTTTTTGCAATCAACAAAGATTATATTTCTTTGAATCCTCTGTCCGCCATGATAACTGCATTATTAGGTAAACATTCAATTAAATCACTCTTATATACTAAAGCCTTATCTGAAATTCTTCCCCCATACCCTTTTGAGATAAAAGCCACAAAGCCATTGGGTGTACATCCAATGAGGTACTTGACAGTATTGCAACGTTTGTACTGCGACCAAGTTTGAGCCTGTTGCATGGGACTGTGTGGCTTTTCGATTTCAATTTCAAAAGCGTCCAATATTAACTGGACATTGAAATATCTAATTTTGAATACCAGAGGTAGGTTTTGCCTAATTTGTAAAGGTGTTGGCATATAAATCAAGTTTTGAAAAAAAATTGCCAATGCTTCGATGCTCAAATGGAAGAGTTTTGTAAATTTCCCCTTTGATATCTCGAATTGATCACAAATTCTAAGAACTGTGTCATTCTGTTTGATTTTTAGTAAAGTTATTATTATATCAAGCTCTTTTACTTTACTTTGCACAGCAATATGATGCATGAGCCAAAAATATTGTTTGGGTAAGCCAATATATGATTTTGGTTTACTTTTTATAGCTTCCAACATCTTCAACAAACTAATTCTTTATTTTTTGAAACCGTTTCTGTTTCTGAGGTAGTAGTAGTTGCACCATACATGGATGGAGATTCAGAAACATTAACGGAATCATTTGATGGTACTGGCGAAGGTCTATCAGATTCTTGAAAGTCTTTGCGCTGTTTCTGAGTGCATGTGCTCTTGTCAACGTGTTCAATACAGCACTGAGTTGCAGCATCAACCTAAAAACAATGCAAACAAAATAAGTAATCAAGTAGTTAGTGGCATGTTTATTATTCTAGCGTAGTCAAAGTACAAACTAGGTCAATGGTTCTTTCTTGTGGCTTAATCCAACCAAACTGTCAAAAAGAGATAGGAGCTGGGTAAACCTATTCAATGTAAAAAAATCAAAAAGAAAATATTACTAAACACTACAGTGTTAAAAGCTCGCATCTCGGAACAAATTACAGCTTACCTTTGTAGGGTGCGTTGAAGTAAATGTACAGGTGGGCTTCATGGTATGTGAAAGTTCCTCTCGTGAAGTTTGTGGTTTTTCAATGTTATTATCCGATAATAGTTCTCTTAGAACGGGTGATTCCAACGATGGACTCGCAGTCTGAAATAACATTTTCTTTGAAAAACAATTTACTTTAATTTCTTCAATTTATTTCTTCTCTAATATCCAACTGAAGGATTAATACATTATTTCTGCAGATTAGATCATAATGTATTGAAACATAAAGTTAATAAATATTAGATATTTAATTATATCATTAGGACATTGTGCATGTAATTTTTTTTATTAAAGATCGAGTACATATACAAGAGAATTACGTACCTCAAAGGTTCCACTGACATCCATACTTGTGCTTGGAAAGGCATTCTCATAATTGACTGACTCAACCCGAAGTTTTGCAGTAGACTTGAGTTTAGGAAACCCATTCATAAGTTTCCAGTAATAATATTTTTCTAAATCTTCCTCCAACTGTAATGAAAATAAACTTTGCATTTCCATTTTGATAATTTACTGTAGGGGAAGATTTATGTGTTGTAGCAGGGGGATTCATGAAATGTTTTTTTTATGGTTACGAAAATAAAATAGGCAGTGCACTAAGTTCTACTAACATAATATAATGCTACAAACAGTTTACGGCAGGTACCTACAGCTAAAATGCACACTTACATTCAAGTGGTCTTCACAGCAATATAGACGAGGTTTGTATTCAACGCCGAGTTGACGACACCATTTCAACTTCAATGTCTTTGGGACATGCACAAAAACTTTGTCTTTAGTGTTATATGTAGTGTTTCCACAGGATGGCACAAAGCATGTAGTAAAAAAACCACGATTCATTTTGATCGTTCGAGGAATAGCAAAGTACGTGTTCAAATAGATAAGTAGTTCTCCAAATCCAGGTCAACGTGTATGCTATCAATCAGTGTCCAAGGTAAAAGCAAAATCGTCGGTAACAGCGAAAGTACAGAAAATAAAGATAAACTTCAATAACAACAACAACCAACAAAAAGGCACTCTCGAAAGAAAGAAGAAGTGAAATTCCTTGTCTGTGAAAAAAACGTCTGTTGCTGTGACAGCAAATCAGTGTGACAGTTGGCGCGACGTTTCGGCGTGTGCACTCGAAAAATATGACTTCACGCTTTCAAATATTTTCAATAAATAATTTATACTAATAAACTTAAGAAATCACTGAAAAAATGAAATTAGTCTCTAGAAATTACTTCTACTTTAAGAAAAAAATATAAAATAAGAACAAAATAAAAAATATACTGCCCGAATTACACGTTAAGTTTTGAGCAAACCTGGAATGTTAGTATATTTATATTTATATATTTTATATGTATAGTATATTTAAACAATATTGATTAGACAGAAGTAGTGTTGGGTTGCCAACAAGAAGCTTTGTGAGATCGCTTTACTGCTACACTTATCACAAGCTCTCAAAAGCTGCGCTGCTTTTTGCCTTACTAAAATCTATGGCCCTGACGTACAGTGGAAAGATGTGAAAGAGCTCCTTTTATCAAAGTTCTCACGGCCAATGCTACTACAAAACTATTTTGATGAAGTTATTAAGTTCCAGATTTCCTTCAAAGGGTCTGTTACAGAAGCAGCCCTTACGTCTATGGAATTTAATTGATCGCATTCCACGATCGGAAATGCCTAATAAGCAACAAAGATAACTATTCGACGAGAACACAACAGTAACGTACAGTACGATTAAAATCAGTTAACGATTCGGCCAGCCTCGGTAATATTAAATCTCTCACATAGAGTTATCAATTTACAGATATGACATTTAATTATATTACTAGTTGTCTTATTGAATACAATACAAGAACGATATGAGCAACAAAACCACCTTTGTAGCTCAAAACTAACACAACCGAATCGTTAACTGATTCTAATAGTTTTGTAATAAAAAGCAAGGTTCAACTGTGGGGTGCACTTAATGGGATTTCGCTGAAACGACGCAATGATTCTACAGATATTTCTCATTCTTCGCGGTGCGCGATCCCGTATCGGTTGTGTTCGTCAATATCCTCATCACCTGTGCGAGGAGAGCGACGACTTGTTTGTCCTAAGCTAACCTAACCGGTTGGGCTTACCTGGAGCCACAAGTGTTACTTTTGATGTTGCTTCCTGTGAAGTTAATCCAGATTTGTTAAGTGATGACTCACTTGAACTTCAGTCACCCCGAAATAACGTCACTTCAAGGAAAAGACTCTCACAGGAACTGGCTACCAAGGAGGAGATTATGAGAGAATTGAAGAATTCTGTCAAGTTCGTGAGTGCAGAGTACGACACTCTGAAGGAACGATTTACCTCAGCACAAAAACATGCAAAAAACTAACATTTGATGGATACCAGATTCACTATTGTTGAGAAAAATGACAAGACCAGTAAGGATCTGGAGGCTCCAGAAGCTCGAACAAGTTGAACAAAGAGGTCGTTGGTGTAATCTAGAAATTGGAAATTTACACGAGAAAGAAAGCCAAGCTTATTGCGATCATCCTGAGCATAGCAAACAGTAAGTAATACAGAGAGTATTGTGAAGAGGTTCGAAATTTCACTGATGCCGGTAGTTGCTCATTAGCTCAGTTGGGAGAGCGCTGGAACGGTTAGGCAGAGGTCGCGGGTTCGTGTCCCGGCATGGGTGGAATTTATACCCTCTAAATGGATTTTAAAATTGCAAGCAGTATCAAATACCCGATTACTACTAGATATAGTGTCTATTCACAGGGTTCCTCATGGAAATACGATCAGTTACATCCTAAGAATGTTGTAGTCAAGCTGGCTTCCCAAATCATTAGGGACAATATCTTGTTTGCTTTTCGTCTTGCAAAGAGCGTCAACTCAGATGTGATTGGAATTTTTGGTAAAAGCATGAAAATTTATATAAATGAGCACCTAACCCTTATGAGCAAAACGCTGTTTCGCGAAACTCGCCAGAAAGCCAAAATCCAGTATGTTGGAGAGAAGTTTGAATAATAAGCCTTCTTCCGATGAAACCGATTTATTTGACACAGGAAATACAGAAACACGGGCGCCGCGCGCGCATCGCAGTTGCAAGAGAAAAAGACAGTGTTGCCAACAGTATTCTTATGTTATTCCCTAACATACTGGGGCGGCCAGAGAAGACTTAACAATGTAATTTGTAAAGAATTGAAATCAGATTAATATCAGCAAAATTTAGAAACATT
This sequence comes from Yponomeuta sedellus, assembly GCA_934045075.1. Classification (NCBI taxonomy): domain Eukaryota; kingdom Metazoa; phylum Arthropoda; class Insecta; order Lepidoptera; family Yponomeutidae; genus Yponomeuta; species Yponomeuta sedellus. The sequence goes on along the minus strand of OW203736.1, from coordinate 2,997,537 downwards.
ACAGGATGCTTATGCTGGCTTACTATACAATACAAGATAGATTTAAAATAATAAGAGCAAACTACATATCCTCCTGAAATACTGATTAGGTATAAGTTTATTACACATTCAATTTGGAAATTCTAAGTATGAAATTTACATTTTTTCCGCTCCCAGCAAAAACTACATTTATTCAATACTCATTACGAATGGGTCTTGTGACATATTGAGCAATTAAATACATGTAAACTTGTAAAGCATATTAGTGCCTATTATGCTATTAGCTATACAGAAACTATGTGGAAAGTTTACATGACAACTATGCTATCTTTATAGCTTATTGCCGCTAAAAAGGAGGACATATTTTATGTTTACATAACTGTTTACTTATGTACACACATGCTACAATAAACTTGTTTCCTTAAACGAAAAAAAGCCTTTTATTACTCTAAAGACTTACATGTTTATAAATGCCTTGGAATTGCATAATGAGAACATGATCATATTTAATATGAACTTATTCAATAGACCTTACTTAACTGTGCAATGGCCCAGTAATAAATGAACCTTATCTGCATAGGTAGTTCTTATATTTAACTATAACTAGATGAGGAGGTCCCTAGCAGTTCTTGGCGTCGTGCGTGCTGCACACATCCCTTGGGTTGTCCTGCGAACTGCTAAAGACACATTTTATGCTAACTAATTCTATTATCTTAGTGATAATATACAAATAAGACAGTATTTATATTCCGTCTAATGCTTACTGAGAAGCATTTGTTATGTTGTATTTATTGCATGGCTGATGCTTCTCAGTAAGCATTAGACGGAATATAAATACTGTCTTATTTGTATATTATCACTAAGATAATAGAATTAGTTAGCATAAAATGTGTCTTTAGCAGTTCGCAGGACAACCCAAGGGATGTGTGCAGCACGCACGACGCCAAGAACTGCTAGGGACCTCCTCATCTAGTTATAGTTAAATATAAGAACTACCTATGCAGATAAGGTTCATTTATTACTGGGCCATTGCACAGTTAAGTAAGGTCTATTGAATAAGTTCATATTAAATATGATCATGTTCTCATTATGCAATTCCAAGGCATTTATAAACATGTAAGTCTTTAGAGTAATAAAAGGCTTTTTTTCGTTTAAGGAAACAAGTTTATTCAAGTTGTTTCATGTTTGTTGTGTTTCTTTTGTAACACTCCATGGTGTGGCAAAAACCAGAGTGGTTTTGTTAGTTGATCTGAAGGATCCACTATTTTGGCATGCCCTAATGCTAAATATTCTTTTATGAATGATTTGTATTTTTGAAAATAATCTGGCTCTTTAGAAAATCTTTTTTCTAAGTTTAAGAACCTTTGCAGGGCTATATAGAAAGACTCGGTTGAATCTATATCTGTGATGGGAACTTTGATTGGTAGATTGACATAAAACCTATTGTCTTTTAGTTCTACAGATTTGGCAAACTCTGTCTCACAAAACTCACCCTCCGACTCAGACTCACTCACATATAAGGGGGCTTGCTCAACCTCCCAGAACCTTTTTATGACGCGCTCTAGGCTGGGACCATCGTCACACACACACAGGTTCGCGCACGACACGTTTGAGATACCAGAGAACAAATCACCTGACAATATGTACCCGAATCGTGTCTTGAGTAGCACTGGAGCCCCCGTAGCCGTCTCGACCTTGTCACCGGTCACGATGTGGAAGAACACATCGGCCGCCAGAAGCATGCAGATGTCACCTGGAATGTTGCAGTTTGGATCCGCTAAGGCGTCAATAGGTATTGGTAAGTCATGTATAGAAAAAGGAGTTTGTGGCAGTTTGCATGTTATTTTGTGAATGATTGAGAAATCAACATTCATTTGGTAATCTCCCTTTAATGAAGAAATTACTAAGTTTGTGGCTCCATTCACTTGACTGATGTTATTGCCCATAGACACTATTTGAAGGTTGCTGTTGTGTACCAAACAACCTAGTTTGTCAGCAAGTTCTGCGGTTATAAATGAAGTTTGACTACCACAGTCTAAAAGAGCTCTCACAACATGAGTTGTGTTTTGTTGGTCAATGACCTTTACTTGTATGGTAGGTAAGACAACTTGGCACTGTGGCCTTCTAGTGTGCATTACCTGTGAGGGTGGCTCGGCCTGCCCTTCATGCTCGCCCACGTGCAGTAAGCTATTGTGAGCTTTTTTGCATATATCGCATTTGAAACGATATCTACATTTTTCTTTGTTATGGGAATTAAAACATATTGGGCAGAGATTGTTTTTGTCAATAAAATCTAGACGCTTAATGGGAGAGCAAAGACTGAATGTTGGACATTTAAATAATTTATGTTGGCTAGATTGACACATCCTGCATGTTGAATTTTTTCCCTTTTGTGCTTTCTGAGAAGCATGCAAGGCGACAGACTTTGTTCTCGACACCTCAGTACTTACATAGCTAGTAGAACTTGATTCTAAAGCCAGTGCCCTTTTTTCTAAAAATTGTAAGAGATGTTCTAATGTTGGCTGATCATGGTGGTGCCTGTCACTGTGGTACAACCTGCTCGTTAGGCTGTCCAGTTTTTTGGTGACAATACATAACATAATACTATCCCACATGGATACAGGTTCACCCATGTTTGACAGCGCACTCATCTGTTGCCTGAATCGAGAAAGGAAATCTCTTATCTGCTGAGCTGTGCCCTTTGTAATGCTTGGTAACGAGAGAATTGTGCTTATGTGATTATGAATAAGAATGTATGCATTATCATAGCGCTCTTCAAGCATTCTCAATGCAACATTGTATGAAGCACTGACAAGTGGCAAGTGATCAATCAGGGTAAGAGGTTCCGCTTTGACATATCGGTGTAAATAAAACAATTTCTGTACCTGATCTAGACTAGGATCTCGATCGATGACAGCCAGGAACATTTCAATGAAGGGGCGGTACTGTTTGATGTCCCGCCCGTCGAAGGTAGGGACCTCGATGGGCGGCAGCTTACTGGGGTGGCCTCTCGACCCGGATGTTTGCTCGCCGGGATGGCCACCGGCCCTGGGTGGTGATGACTCGCTAGGACGGCTGCTGGGAACAAAAAAGATGTGTTTTGCACCTCGCTCTTGGGCGCTGTGCATCTTGCTGTTGTAAGTGTCGCTCTGGGTGGGCGGCGGGGCTCCTGCTCGCTCACTTGATAGCGGCGCCGCGCTGTCGTAGTCACGGCGCTGTGTTGGCTGGTCGACGGTAGCTCTTCTATCTGGCCGCCCCAGACTCTCCAGAAATGCTGCTGTATTTGTGTGCATCTCCGCCAAAATGTAAGTCTGTTGGTAGGTACTTGAGTGACGTCACGCTCGGGATGGCCGTTAGGCGGTGTGCCTATCAAAAGATGGCCGGGTGTCAGATAAGTGTAATCACTGGGGTCTGATGATAATGGGGTCAAAGGCCTAGAGTTTAAAATAGACTCGACTTGAATGATTATCGTATTAAATTCTTCGTATGTGAAGGGAATTGTACCTATTATTCTTTTAAAGTGATGTTTGGCCGCTTTAACAGCTGATTCAGCTAGGCCCGCAAAATTGGGTGAATAACTGGGAACAAATTTAAAATTGATTCCTTTCACGGAGGCATGGTGACATATCTCGGACTGATGAGTGACTTTGTTATGGAGCTCGTAAAGACAGCGAAGCTCGTTGTTGGCTCCTTTGAAAGTTGCTGCATTGTCACACACAACTTCCAAAGGGCAACCCCTGCGAGAACAAAAACGCTTAAAAGCAGCCAAGAAGCACTCGGTGGTCATGTCGGAAACCAGTTCCATGTGCACCGCTTTGGTGGAGAAACACACAAACACGGCTACATACCCTTTGGTTGTTATGCTTCGCCTCATGCGAGATTGCTTAATCTGGAACGGCCCACAGTAGTCGAGGCCCACCGTCTGAAATGGTCGCGCCGGGCTAACACGGCCGGCGGGCAGGGTTCCCATCAGCTGTTTGGCATTATCGTTTTTTATACGAAAACATCTCATACATTTATGAATTACCCTTTTAATATGCCTAGTAGCGCTCATGATCCAGTATTTTTGTGATATTGATGACAAAGTTAGTTTTAACCCACCATGCAGAAGCATGTGATGCTCGAGTTTAATCAATAGGTATGTAACATGAGAGTCACCAGGCAGAATCAAAGGGTGCATTTGAGCGACAGGTATTTTAGCATTCTGCAGTCTGCCTCCTACACGGACCAGACCGTCAGCGTCCAGATATGGGTGCAGTGTGGCTAAATTTGAGTTAAGCTCCTTATTTTGCTTTAACAACGAAATTTCTTTGAAAAAATGATGTGATTGTACACATTTTATTATAGCCGCCATGGCAGACCGCCTTTCCTGCGCAGATAAAAACCTTTGTGGTTGACATTGTTATTTTTAAGTGAATTTATGAACCTGAGTACATAGCACATTACGCTTTGTAATTTTGTAAATGATGAAAACTTAGTGAGAAAGGGCCAAATGCCCTCTTAAACACTGTTTGAGACCATCGTCGGTGTCGAGGACGTGTCTGCCGCATTGCATGCGTTTGTTGCACTGGGGACGGGATCCGCAGCGGTACGCCCTTCCTCCCGACCTTGCGAGGACAAACTACAAGAAGTAGAGCTTGAAGCACCGGTGACGAGCGGCAAGTCTCGCGGACCATGCCACCACAAGTCGCTGCTTTGCAATGTGACAGCGTCGCAGCCTCGCGTGAGCATGTCGGCTGGGTTCTGTGTGCCTGATATGTGACACCAAATGCCTCCTTCTGTGAGCTGATTGATTAGACGTGTTCTATTGTAAACATAGGGCTTCAGACTTAATGAATTCGCCTCTATCCATGACAAGCTTATTTGTGAATCTGTGTAAAAGATTACTTTCGTGATGCTGGTAAAAAGCCGTTTTATTTTATCGTAAAGCTTGGCTAGCAAAACGGCACCATTTAGTTCAAGCTGAGGCACTGTTAGGGAGGAATTTATAGGCTTCACGCGCGTTTTTGCACAGAGCAAGTTACAGTGCGTTTGCTCTTCATGCTGAGCTTTTATATAAATGCAACACCCATATGCCTCGCTGGAGACGTCACAGAAACCAAGCAGCTCCACTGAAGCGGCGCCTGAAGTGTGCAAGCACCGTTTGACGCTTATGGTGGGCATGGTCACGACACTGCTAAGCAAAGCAAACCAATCTTTGGCAATATCATCAGGCAGAGAGACGTCCCACCCCAGATCACGCCTCCAGATGCATTGTAATATTATTTAACAAGTTGTAAGTGTCGCTCTGGGTGGGCGGCGGGGCTCCTGCTCGCTCACTTGATAGCGGCGCCGCGCTGTCGTAGTCACGGCGCTGTGTTGGCTGGTCGACGGTAGCTCTTCTATCTGGCGGACTCTGTGTGAGCGGCGGCGGGGTTCCTGCTCGTTCACTTGATGGCCCGGCCACCGCGCTGACGTAGCTACGATGCCGTGTCGGCTGCTCATCGACCACTCCGTGGTATATTGGGCTCTGCGTAAACGGCGGGGCTCCTGCTCGTTCACTTGATGGCCCGTGCACCGCGCTGTCCAAGCCGCGATGCTCTATTGACTGCTTGGCTGCCACTGTTTCCCTCGATGACCCTGGCGCCGGGATGTCGTAGTTGCTACACCCCGTCTGCTGCTCGGCGACCGCTCCATCCCTCGATGGTCCTGGCACGGCGCTGTCGACGATGGTGGAGATTGCATCGCGCCACGGTGCCGCGGCACGCACGCGGTGCCGGCGGCAAATGCGCGTACTCGCGGGCGCGCGAGGTCAGCTCTTCTTCTATCCGCGCTATGGCCAAAAGGCATCCTTCTTCGAAGGCGGCTTCGTCGTCATCGTCTGATGCGTCATAGGTGTACAATTGCACCTGTATCTCGAAGTACCTTGTGAGGGCCTCTCGCAGGATTCCCAGCCGAACTCGCAGTTCCTGTGAGGTCCTTTGCGCTGCGCTTTGAATGAACACTTCGGCCCGCGTGACTTTGGATTTGCACTGGCCACGTGCATACCGTAAAGTCGTGGGCACGTCACGTTCTTTTTTTGCACTTTTGCTAGGCGATCTGGACGATTTGTCATCGGCGGCGATGCTCGGCGCCACGAGGTTATCCATTTCCACGTCTTTCTGCGACATTTTAAGGAGATTCAGGCTGTTGACCGCTGTTGTTATGGCGAAGTAAAGTGCGCTGACCTTTGGATCTCGGCTCGGCTGACAAAATGGCGGACGGACGTGGCGGCGCGGCGGTCTCGGGGACACGGCGTAATGCGGCGATATGGGGTGCCCGTGTTACTGATTTCTGGGTGTTCTTTTTCAATGCTCCGGCTTCTTAGAAAGGGTTTCGGCACCAATGTTGGAGAGAAGTTTGAATAATAAGCCTTCTTCCGATGAAACCGATTTATTTGACACAGGAAATACAGAAACACGGGCGCCGCGCGCGCATCGCAGTTGCAAGAGAAAAAGACAGTGTTGCCAACAGTATTCTTATGTTATTCCCTAACACAGTATGTTACGATGAAAAATGGTTCAACTCCATTTTTAACTGTGTACTAAAAAATGCACCACACGATGTACCCAGAAGCCACGGCGGGCGGCGGTGTGGCGATTTTCTGACTCTCCCGAGCAGCGCTTGCTAATGTTTTCTTGCGGGAAAGTGAGGCGCTTCTTTGTCATTGTTATGGTCGCTATAGCGGGCAGGGTTGCCGTTCTACAAATTTTAAAGTCTCTATTAGACCAGAAAAATCCGCCAGATACAAGATTTTTCTTTTTTTTTTTAAATCTGCTAGATGTCCCTAAGGACATATTTATACTACCATTGTTTTTTTTGACATATCGTATGGATTTATACAATTAGGTAATTTTGTGTGCATAAATTAAGAAAAATGCTGACCGAAGAGCCGAGTAAATTTAATATTATAATCTGACAAAAAAAATTGTTTTGGTAGTTCCTTGTAATTAACTATTAAGTTCGTGATTACACAGAACAAAAATTACCTACTCCTGCGCAAAATAAAAAAAAATATTCGAAAAAATTAGCTTTGATTTTAAAACCACGATTACACATATTAATCTTACATATCGCACGCTTAGAACGAAATTGACCGATCTTAAAATCTTGGTAAAATGAGTTAAGTATACAGAATGACTCAAAAAAGTACACTCTATCATGCTTATATTCGAAAACTGGCCAATTATGGTTAGAGAAGGATAAAGGTATATTTCGGTCTCTTTGTCGCTCAACCGTCCCCTGCCCCCGCGCCCGAATCAAAGTGACGAAATCAGTGTTGCACCGTGAGTTGTCGTAGCAAGACGTGACAAGTTTAGTACCGCAGTGAGCGATTACGCTTTGCGTCTGTTAGTTTGTCAATTTCGGAGGTAAGTTTAGTTACAATTTATAATCATAAACTGACCGATTTAGGTTCAGGTCCCTTTTACATTGTATGGTATAGCATCTTAGGTGACATATATCAAATTCGGGCACCTATTTATTAAGAAATTCTTAATAAATAGTTGCAAGTAAAGAGTCTAATAGAAACAAAGGTGACTATCTCCTCATTTTTTATAAAATTGTCTAACAACGCCATCTAGTTGCATTAAATGAAACCTTGTAATCTGTCAAATTGGCAGTACCAAACACACCTTTATCCAATAGTTATCTATGGTAAAAATGAGCAATCGAAACAAAGACAACAATCTCCGCTGGAGATTGTCATTTTTATTTTGACATAATTTCAAATACTTGAAACGTTTTTCTCGCCAAAAATAAGTTGCAAAAGCTATAAAGTCTTAAAATGGAGCTCAATGCTTGTGAGGTACCTCCTAACTAAGCGAGAAAAAAGGCGAGAGACCCCAAGAAATGGAAAAAGAACTTGAAAATAGTACAAAGGTATGTTTTAGTATAAGCAGTACCCTACTATTTTACAAATCATTTTTCTACCTACATTCTTAAAACTGTTGTATCTTAACTTGCAGATACTCGCCAAAATATCAGCCGAGGATAGTATGCCAACATAATAGTAAAGCCTACGAGTGTAAATCATTGAATCAACAGGACATACAAAACTTTCACAATGCTTTTTTTACGAAAAAATGCATGGCTTACCAAGATTCGTTTATTCTAAAATACTGTTCTGCATCGCCAATTCAAAGAAGAAGAGCTACAAAATACAACAGAGTCCTAAAGACCTTTCAAACAAAATGTTTTGTGCGCAAAGTAAGTAGGTACTAAGCGTTTGGTGCCAGTTTGCCAAAAAAGTTTCCTAGCAATCCTCTGCATTACAAGAGCTAGATTAAACTACATTATGAAGACCTTTCATGAACATGGAAAGCCACCTGTTGAAAGACGTGGTGGAGATCATCGCAGCTTTAAATATGCGATATGCGATAGAAATGAAAAAATCAGCCATAATAAGGTTTCTGAGCTCGTTCAAAGGTATTGAATCCCATTACTGTCGAGCACAGACAAAAAGGGTTTACCTTCCGAGTGAATTGTCAATAAATACATTTAAAAAAAACCAATTTAGAGGCTAAAAATTTCACCCATGCCGGGATTCGAACCCGCAACCTCTGGCTATCCGTGCCAGCGCTCTACCAATTGAGCCAATGGGCGACTCACCGGCATCAGTGAAATTTCGAACCTCTTTACACTATTCTCTGTATTACGTACAGGCAGCGACATCTGGCTAAAGAAAATTACATCACTTACAGCCCCGACTACCTACTTTGTAGTTAGGTTTTACATCGGAACGATATCACTGTACCCACATGATTATACTATTTTTATTTTTAGAATACTTTAGACATAACGGACAGACAGCTAAGAACTGTTAAAAGTAAAACCAACAGCCATGGTATTGTAGAGCCTGAGGGTAGAGGAAAGCATGAGAACAAAAAAAGGGTAGACCCTGAACTGCTCCAAAGCATCAGGAACCATATAGAGTCGATACCGAGGATAGAATCTCATTATTTAAGAGCGACTACAAGTAGAGAGTACATATCTGACAGCAAAACTATAAGGGATCTCTGGACTGATTTTAACGATGATCAAAAAAAAAAAATCTGCCACAGTGCGACTGGTTATACTTGAATACTTTTAGTAAAGAATTCAATATAAGTTTTTTTCACAGCCGAAAAAAGACAGGTGTGAAACGTGGGTTGCGTACGAACTTGCTCCTGAAAGTACTAAAACACTGCTCAAGTCGAACTATGATAAACACCACGAAGAAAAAGAACTATCCCCCTTATTCATAACAGTTCGCTTGCTTAAAACAGCTGCTAAAGAGTGTTCTCTTTCATTCTGACTTAGATCAATAGAAGAGGACAGAGTGAGAATAAGCATTGCTTAAAGTTAACAGACTATTATGAATAAGGGGGTATGTCGCCAAGAAAAACGGACTGACCGTGGAAACATTGACGAGACACACATTTGCGCAATTTATGATTTGCAGTCCGTCATGTTATGTCCCAGTCCAAGTTATTTTTACTATTCTTCAAAAATCAACCGTCTTGATTTCACCATTGCAGAATTAAAAAATGGAGAAGATGATAAAAAGTCTTACGGAGACGTTTACTGTTATTTTGGGACGAAACCCAGGGACAACGGGGAGCCAATGAGATAGGTTCATGTATTTTTGATTACTTACGAACCCTAAGCGCAAAAAACGCAGATAAAAAGTTACATATAACATTTTACTCTGACAATTGCACTGGGCGGAACAAAAATAAAGTTATTGCTAGCCTATATTCATATGCTGTCGCTTATTTTGATAATATCGAAAGTATAACTCATAAGTATCTACTAAAAGGGCACACGCAAAATGAAGCGGATCATTTGCACAGTTTAATTGAAAAAGAAATCAAAAAGAACGAAAAAGCAGGGCCTATATACATTTTTTTTTAATTAGCCATGGCTGTGTCCCACTGCTGGGCAAAGGCCTCCCCTTCAGATTTCCACTCCTCACTGCCTATATACATACCTGTTCAATTTGCTACCTTGATCAAAAGCGCTCGGAAGTCTGGACAACCTTTCATAGTCAAAGAAGTTAATTATGAATTCTTCTTAAATCTCAAACTACTTCAAGAGCAGTGGGGATACAACTTCAAGAAAAACCTCCATAAAGAAACCGTATTGTGGAATGATCTTAAAGTACTTAAATTTGACAAAGCGGAGATGTTTCACTTTTATTATAAAACATCATACTCCGATGAGTTGTTTTCCCAAATTGACATGCGGAATAAACGTAAAAAAATGATAGGGTTCAAAGAAATTGCAATTAAACAGCTGTATGAGCATGCAATTGAATTAAAAGAAAATAAAAGAAGAGATCTCAAAGATTTAGTCAGAAAAAAATTAATACCTAGTATTTACGCCAGTTTTTACAACACTTTGTGAGAAACTTAACTTAAAATAATAATAGAACATGGATACATACGAGTATTACCTATTAGAAGTGATATTAAAATGACAGAATTTGAAGAAGTAACAAAAAACCAGTCTGAATTAGTGTATTAAGCAGAGTTTAATTAAATTTATTTGATTAAGTAATACAACTGAATTATAAAGTAACTGCAAGACTGTTAGTGTGGTAAACTCATAGATAAGTTATGCTATTAATACTATTGTTGAGTTGATTTTAAAACTGTACTACCTATTTTAACAGAATTATATTTTGATGTTGGGTATGTTTCGTTAAATTTAAGAATTACTTATCTAAAACAGCAAAAACAGAAGGTATTCACTGTTTGATTTGTCTGAGTAGTGTTTTAAGCAGAGTTTAATTAAAATAATTTGATTAGGTAATACAACGAAACTATAACTACAAGACTGAGTACTAGTACTACTATGTTAAACTGACAAGTAAGCTCAAATAAAGGCATATTCTTGATTTGGATAATTACTTTATTAGTGTTACAGAGGAGTGATATTGATTATGTTAATCGTTATAATATTTAAGAATAACCTAAGAAAACATTTGTTTGGTTTCCTACCAATTTTTGATACGATTTTGATATTATTTTGTTTAGTATGATGATTACTACGCATCTGCTATAATAAAATTGCATAAGCGTTACAACAATAAACATACAATTTTAAGTGAGCACATTTGCCACATATTAGACTTCTGCTATCGTTAAGCAAATCGACGGCATGTTCTGTTCCTGTCTTGTGTTCGTCAGCTATTTGCTGCAGTTAAAAACCACGAACGCAATGTTGTCCATTGGGAGTATTGGAACGCAATATTCAATGCTGCTGTCATGACTGGATCCCGACATAGCGTAAATGTGATTCTCAAAACGCAATATAATCTTCGACATCTCATATTGATACCATGCGTCTGCCATTCATTATTCATCCATTCATTCATTTATTACAATTAACGGTTACTCATACCTCAGAAAACACTTTGCCAAGAAACATAGAATTTCTGGTCCGTGAAACGTATAATTGATTTTCTCACTTAACAAAGCGCCAAATTGAGTATAAGAGGATTTTTGAACAAGTCAACAGTGGTGAATCACCTCTAAAGGTCCTTAAAGTGTGTTACACACGTTGGCTCTCAATTGAACCGGCAATAGTGAGAATTTTGTCTCAATGGGAAGAATTAAATTGCATTTTTTTTACTACTAAAGATTGTTGCAGTGTACTGCTGTTATGCTATGTACTCTGACGAAACAAATCGACTACCTATGCTTTTGAAATTCATTTTAGGTGAAGTGCAACAGACAATAAAATCTTCGAAAGCGAAAAGGCAAACTCTTTAAAAATGTTAAGTCCCTTGATGGCTTTGCTACGTCACATCAGTCAAAAAATTATATTGCCAACGGCTGCTACAACCGACAACGAATACATAAATCTAAATAATAGGGGTTAAAGTATGAAATTGCCGTTTTATTGCAATAGGTTCTTTGAATTGACATAGAATCTTCATGCTTTGAGGTTTACGAATGAAACTTTTTTCAAATGGTTTCTATAATGTTCTTTTTTAAAAAATGTGAAACATTTGAATATCGACTTTCAATTGTTTTTGTTATTCAATTTAGACAAGAAAGATGGATACTGCGAAAATTCGAGTGATTTTTGAATACGAGTTCCGACGCGGAACTAACGCGGCAGAAACAGCCCGCAATATCAATGCTGCGTTTGGAGAGGGTCTACTAATGCCATTAAACCATCTCTATCTCTCTTAATTCATCGTTATTCACCTGTGTGGGCGGTCTTCCTCGTGGCTCGTTCTTTAAGTCGAAATTTCCATCACGAAAGCGTTTAAACCAAAATCGCACGGTGAGTTCATGCGTTCAGTCTCCATTTGAGCTTGTTTCTGAGCAGACGCGTGCTAATCCACAGTGACAAATTCGCCACAAGTCACAATAACATCCAAGTGAAAGTGAACCATAGGTGTGTTGTGCTAAGGTTGATTATTCCCTTGCCAGTGATAACTCTGTGCTCACCATCCGATGAAGTGTGGTTCTGTTGCTATCTTGCTTACACTTAGTTATTTGTCATAACAATCCGTCCGCGCGGCAATTCTATCGCATCTTCAAACATAACTTTAACTACCCTTCAAGGATGTTTTCCACGGTTTCTGTCACCAAATTAAATAAAACTGATAGTAGCAGCTCGCAGCCTAATTTATCATTGCTAAATGACGTACACGATGAATCCCAATCAGGTATACGCAACAAAAGGAAACATCCCGAACCCGAATCCTCCACAGAAATCTTAACCGCGTTAAATGAATTTCGTAGTGAAATGCTGGAGATGTTCACTAGTTTGAAGCAATCAACAGAGGATACCATGACCAAACTCAGTGATGATGTTAATGCTATTAAGATTGATGTGAATTTTATCAAGTAAAGTAATACAACACTAATTAAAGAGCATGATAAACTCAAGATGGAGGTAGGTACATTAAAAAAGGACGTCGAGTCTTCATACCAAAAGGTTAATACCTTGGAAACCAGGCTGGCTGCATCTGAGGCCACTATCACAGAGCTGAGTGACAAGCTGAACTCCAAGGAACAACAAGGTCGTTTAAATAACCTCGAGATTTCCGGTATACCCATGATGAAAGGCGAGAATTTGAATAATATTCTTCACAACATCTCTGTAAAGATTGGTTTTTCGTTAGTTCCTACTGATATAGACTACATCCATCGCGTCAGGAAATTCCCATCCAAAACCGATGTAAAAGGAAAGAATGGCACTCCCGAAAATCCCCCAAACATCATCGTTCGGTTTTCGCAAAGGTACCGGAAAAAGCAGATGCTGGCTGCAGTACGCGCACGACGCGGGTTGTCCACAGCGGACCTGGGGTTTGACTGCGCGGCTAAACACATTTTTATCAACGATCATTTATCTCCGGAAAACAAGATTCTTTACAAGAGAGCAAGGCAACTGGGAAAGGAGAAAGGCTACAAATATATATGGTTAAACGACTGCAAAATAAACCTACGTAAAACTGATACGTCTAAATACCTACAAATCTTGAGCGATCTTGATCTCAATAAGATAATTTGACTGTCATTATTTCATAATAGTTATTGTTCAGAACCCATCGCAAACTATATAAAATTGTCGGTACTTCTTCGTCTGTGCTTAGAGTCACTCACCTGTATTTATAATAATTCTCTAACAAAGAAATTATTCTATATCGCTTATTACAACATAGCCTACTACTATTTCACGAAACATGTAAAATGCTGTGTCATTTTCAGGTCATTGCCATCAAATGTCTTAAAAACTTACATGCATAAAGTATTTATTCATACAGTGCATAAATTGTTCAATGCTAAAATTATGAGTTGTGTTCTGAGTCTTTATTACAATGTGTTATTGTCGAAATTCGAATGTGTTTTCGGAACAGATTCGATTGAGCCCGCGCTTGCAAGGGTCGAGCGCGGGCCCGATTCGGACTCCTATCGAGTTTCCCCGTTCGATCGATGCAATAGATCCGTACTTTTTAGATGCATACATTATACGAGCCAAATCGATGGGAAAGCTGATCTCGATTTGGGTCTGGATCGGGGTTCGCTGCCTATTTTTTGCGTTTTTAAGTTCACCCGAATGTGTGTCTTACAGGTTTTGCGATGTAATTCTTGTTCGTCAACTCATTGCCTCATTGCGTTATTATGATGAATCCTAATAATCTTTCAATATACTACAGCGGTGGTAGGTCAGTGGGTAGAACCATAGACTGGCAAGCGAGAGCCCCAGGTTCGATCCCGAGTGCGGGCATGTACCAATGACTTTGTTTAATTTCAAAGTTACGTACATTTGCGAATTTGCAGTCGCAATACCACACGCTAACGGTGAAGGAAAACATCGTGAGGAAACCCGCGGCTTGGTTGGCTCCGCACGTATTGACTAGTCTTTCCTGTGGGCTAGGCCGACTAAGCTGTCAGGATGGTATAGGTGCTGGGCAAGCCTACACCATCTATAAAACCATGACCCAGGCACTACAGCGTCGGAGTGGTCCCTTCACCCATCTAGTGTGAGTGAAGATACCACTGGACGCTGTTTAGATGCAAAAAGGCCAATATTATATTATTATACTACCAGAATGTGAGGGGCCTACGAACGAAGTCTCACGAGTTCCTTTCTAGCTCTCTCAATAATAATTACGACATATTGTGCTTAACGGAAACGTGGTTAAATGATTGTTTTTACGACTCCGAATTCATAGATGATAGGTACATTATATACCGCTGCGATCGTGACGCGGGCGCGAGCGGCGCCGCGCGCGGGGGCGGCGTGCTAGTGGCCGTGCGGCGTGAGCTGTGCCCGGCGGCGCGGCTCGAGTGGAGCGCGCCGCCGCCGGCCGAGGAGCTGTGGGTGAGCGTGCCGCTCCTCGCGGCTGCCGGGGCCGCTGCTGCAGCCTGCGACTCCACCTCAGAACTCTTTACGTCACGTAACACGCGTTTTCTACATGTTGCCTGTACTTATATCCCTCATGGGGAAAGACATAAACAATTACTAGCTGCGTTCTATGATAATGCCTCGGAATTGATAAGTTCACACCCGGATGACGTTTTCCTTGTTTTAGGTGATTTTAACATAACCGAAGCATGTTGGTATTTTGATGGGGAGTGTGCGAGTATGGTTATTGAACCTAGTAATCACCTATTACCCTGTCTTACGGTGGATTTTATGTCCCTGTCTTCACTACAACAATTTAATACAGAGTTTAATGTAAACAATAGATTGCTTGACTTGGTATTCTGCTCAAATCATTGTAACGTAATTGCTTGTGATAATCCCCTAACTTCAGAGGACAAGCATCATAAATCTCTTGCCATAGACTTGCCCGTGTCTTTGCCTATACTATTGAAACCGAATAAATCTAGTAGGAAGCTATTTAACGGTCTGACTTTGAATCGATTCAATCTAAACTTTCATCAATCGACTGGGAAAGTGCAATTTTAAACCACAGTGACGTTGAGTCTTTTACAAATTATTTTTATAAAATTTTAAATAACTTGATAGATCAATATGTTCCCTCAAAATTACTCAGCGACGGAAGTAATTGCCCACCGTGGTACACTAAGCCGTTACGTAAAATCCGAAATGAAAAAAATAAATTTCATAGAAAATGGAAAGTCTATGGCAATGCTTGTGATTATCAAACTTTTGCTTGTTTAAGGACCAGGTTACGTAAAATGGAAAAGAAATACTATAGAGAATATATAGATACCTGTGAGGAGAAAATTTTAACAAACCTTTAGTTTTTGTGGACGTACGTAAAATCAAAAAAATCTTCTGGTGGTATACCTAATAGAATGGTGACTGTAGATGGCAAAGCTATTTCAGATGGAACACAGATATGTGATTCTTTCAATAAAAATTTTCATTCAGTTTTTGTCCGTAGTGAATCAAATTTAACTTGCACATCAAATTCTCAACAACAGGACTCTTTGCAAATTGACCTAAATTATGTGTCTCTCAACAAAAAAAAATATTTTTAATGAACTAAAACACCACCAAGTTGACGTCGTGTACACCGACTTTTCGAAAGCATTCGATAAAATTAATCATGATCTCTTAATACATAAGCTACTTAGGGCCGGTGTGCACGGCAATCTCTTACGCTGGATTGAATCTTATATACGGAATCGTAGTCAAGCCACTTTTCTGAAAGGTTATTGTTCTAATTTCTTGAACATACCCTCAGGAGTGCCTCAGAGATCCCATTTAGGACCATTATTATTCACCATGAATCGTAGTCAAGCCACTTTTCTGAAAGGTTATTGTTCTAATTTCTTGAACATACCCTCAGGAGTGCCTCAGAGATCCCATTTAGGACCATTATTATTCACCATTTATTTAAATGATATAAGCAGTCACACTCAATTTACAGAACATTTATTATATGCAGACGACACTAAGATATATAAAATTATAAAAAAACACTAACGACTGTATCGGTATGCAATCTGACCTGGTTGCACTTACACACTATTGTTCCCGTAACCAACTATTTCTCAATCTTGATAAATGCAAAGTGATCACATATACTCGGAAAAAAAACCCTATAATTTACAGGTACACCCTTTTCAATAGAGAACTTATACGTGTAACTAATATAAGAGATCTAGGTTTACTCATGGATAGCCAGTTATCTTTCAATATGCATATAGACTCAATAGTACAAAGGGCTTTCAGGAGTCTAGGCTTTATATTAAGAATAACCACACCGTTCAGAAATTCTTCAACCTTAAGAATATTATACTTTTCATTTGTGAGGTCTATATTGGAATTCGCTTGCGTAGTTTGGAACCCTAATTATCAATGCCACATAAACAGGATCGAAAGAGTGCAAAGGAAATTTATTTAATCTTTAAATTGTAGAAATCAGCGTCCAAACTGTACTTATGAAGAGTCTCTCGAATTCTATAATATACCCAATCTCAGCAGTCGACGCACACACATTGATATGACTTTCTTATTTAAAATAATCAATTCTATACTCGATTCTCCATACTACTATCGAAAATTTCTTTCGTAACTCGTAGACGCCTACCCGTTCGTCCGTCACATTCGAAACACGTCTTCGCTCCACCCTGCTTGAACAGGAATTACACCCGCAACTCATTTATTTACCGTGCATTAAATATGTATAATAAGAACTTCTCAGATATTGATATTTTTCATGACTCCTTAAACGTATTTAAGGCTAAAATCTCAAGAGAAAAAGCTATAGTTACAAATTAGAATAAGTACAGGAATATTTTCCAATAATTTATTAATAATTGTGATTTATTTGTGAATTAAAACGCTTGTTAGAAACGATAAGCTCAAATTCAAAATTGTAATTATTATATTAACATATTTCGGCACTATAAGGTCTGTTAGTTAAGTATAAAATATTGTATTTAGAAACATTTTCTGTAATTATGACTGTTTGTTGCCACAATAAAGTAAAAAAAAAATAATATGGTAGTGTAGTATGGCGCCCTCACTACGCAGTACATATGCTACGACGAGAGAGGGTACAAAAAAGGTTTATGTGGCACTTAGTCCACTTTGTTGGATTAGGTAAAAGATTGGGGGCATATCATCAAAGGTTAGAACATTTTGGCATATCGCCTAAAAGGTTAGATTTTCTCTATTTGAAACTCCTGCATAACATCTAAAACAATAAAATCGACTGCCCTCTTTTACTTGAAAAATTCAACCTTAGGGTACCCCGAAACAATCCCCGTAATCCCATAACACCTTTATGCTCTCCCTTGCGTCGTTCGGTTCTCGGAGCTAACTCTGCTGTTCCTAGACTCTGCGAATTGGCAAATCACTACAGCGGTAGTTTTTATTTGTTTAATGACAACATTTGGAAATTAAAAAAGAATATATTTTGCGACCACTTGATTGGAGACCCCTAAGCTTCATTTACAATACGTGCCTTTTTGTTTTTATTATAATTTTATTTTTATATATACTCTATTTTAAGATATAAAAAGTAACGCATGTGGTGTTTACCTTTAATTGGTTTTTGTATCAAGACTCAGCCTAGACTTAAGTTACTTGTTACGTATGTTAAGATACAAAAAGTGTTGGTAGACCTAATAAAATAAAATAAATAAATTGATTTTTGAAAGGCACGTAATCAGTGAATTTGGTTTAGACCGCATTTACAATTGCTGGTTGGTTGGCGTTATGACTGGAGGCGCTCACCTGTCTTTTCTCTAACTGACATTGCAGCTTCTCCAATATAAAAAATATTTTTCCTCGACCTTCTCATCCTTGATGTCCTCTGGGTCGAGAAAAGCAATCTCTTTACGATAGTTTTCATATTCGCAAAAGAGCGCAGTAACTCTCTCTTTTGGCTTCGAGATCTTGCACTGAATGCTTGTTTAAACTTGTGAGTCAGTAGTAAACGCGTGATCCTTCCCTTTACATAAACGCGCAACGCGATCATCCTTTTCAATGATTCTACTATGGCCCAGTCAGACCCTTAACTATGCCGTAGAACTTAATGCTAACCAACGGACCAGATACTATGTAGCACGTTAAATATGACTATTACACCACTCAGGTTGAAACCCTACGTTTTGTGCGGAGAAAAACAGACACGAGAAGAAAATAGCATTATTGACGTTTGATTTCGATTGCTGCGTTCGCTCCGGCCGCTCACGACTTGAAGTTGCGCAGAGACGACGCGTTGGCGATATCAGATATCCTGAGTTGTTCGCAACACTAGCGCCGGCGCGTTTAGAACCTCCTATAACGCGCTGCGGAAGTACAGGTAGGGATGTGGTATTGAACGTGAAAAATATGTTTTTGAATAATCGATTTATTCTGTTCTAATAAAAATAAATATAAAAAACCTGACTTTCCCAAAAAGCCCAACGTTCATGAGTACGAATAAGAAAATGAAATCACACAAGCTATAAAAAATATGGTGCAAAAGTCAATCATAAACAACTTTATTACATATTATTTTATCAGGTACGAAATACTAAAACATGTATGTATCTGACATTTTGGAGTAGGTTAAGTAGGACAAGTCTATACAGTGACGCAGTTACTGTGGTAGTCAGCGATGTCTCTGGATTTGCCCTTCTATCAGGTCGGTGTTGGCCAACTCAATACAGTGCCGGACTTACCTAGTAGCACCGTTGATTTGTATATTAGACAATACCTATAGAGTTGAAAGTTCAATAGTAAATTGGACAGAATGTTTCCACTTTTTTTCTATTCACACTCCACTTTGTAATCACCCCGTTTTATGGTCCTATTTTACGACCAGACCAATGCCACGTTGTATTCTTGATACAGATACGATATATTAGATGGTTTACAGAATCGATTCGATTGTTCAATCAACACGCAGTGAAATCGGTGGATGGGTTCCCAAAAATTGTCCTATAACGCTCTTCATACATTGCGCGTACTTCCGGTGTCGATGTCGGCGTGTTTTGATGAGCTTAGATGAGCTCTTGATTGTCTATAGTCTTGTCACGTGACAACGCCGAAATTGTACTGGACAATCAGTCCGAAAGGATTTTGTCCACTTTGTATGGGCGATTTGGCCAAACGTGAACAGTCAATTGAATTAAAACTAAGTAGTAGGTTTTGTAGCATGGGTTAGTAGGAACCCTATTACAGTAATTAATTTGCATCAATACATCTGCATTATGCGTTTTTGGTGCAAGGTGTCTACTATGAGGTTATGTTCAATTAAAAAATAATTTTCTTTCTATAATATGTTTATTAATCACTTTTAAATACGATTAATATATGATCCAGAAACTGTGCAGGTGAATTTATGATTTCTTGGTACCTAGCCCAGCTTAAACACCATATAATGGTCATTATATGAGCGCAGCAACCAACTGTCCTTCAGCCCATCAAACAATTGCAATGATATTCTTTAATAACTTCCCTTCCTTGCCCATTATTTTTTAAATATAATATAAACATAATGTATTTTGCGAGCTAGGTGACTGCTCTGTATTTTTCCCGTAAACATTGTACTGTTGGGGGCCGCAGGAATGATTTCCAGCAGGATTTTCCTGCACACTTCAACCGTGTAGAAACCATTGTCCTTTATATGTTCACCATAGTATGAGCGTGCTTGTTTTATTTGGTAAGTACCACAAGCCAAAAATATCAATTCACTCATCTCGAGCCTCGGAAAGTGAATATCGGTAACATAACCATTTATTGACTCGAATTGTGCCTGCCTCCTGTTCATATTGTTTTGAATTATTAATTCGCTGAGATTATTATTTAAATACATTCTCTCATTAATTATTTACAGTATTGGTCCGGCATCAGGTCTGTCAATTATTCTTTGGGGAATCTGTTCAACGCTCAACGCTGCAGCTATTCGCAAATCTGTCATGGCATGGCTCGATGCTCGATTAAAAAACTCTTTTCTAATGAGTCTAAACGACTGCTTAAAAATGCCATTTACTGCTTCTACTACCCACCTGCATATTGTTACAGTCCGGGACCTATTAGCTGCCAGCGTTGACAATTAGGTTTCACCGGCTTGCAAGGAGTCAGGTATGTGTACGGAATAATTACAAGACCTCAGTAATGGCACTGCATCTCTGAAGCCTCTATCTAAAATGAAAACATCTCCATCTTGGAAATATTGCCGTAATGGCTTTGTTTCTTCATTAAATTATTTTAATAAAATGGTGGTTGCGTCAGATGTTTTGGCTGAATGGGGGACCATCACATCTATAATGTAGCCATCAGAGCTCACTATCAAAAATGGCTTCATGAAGTTCCTATACTTATGCAGGCAGTAGATTTATCTCTGATAGAAATAATTGGAGCTCCTTTGGACATATAATAATGTACCATCCATGATGACCACTGGCCGTCTGTCATTAATATCACCACCAAAGAGTCCGTTAGGTATCAATAAATTTGTGGCTACAATTTCTGCCCTGGTGATATGATTTATGCCTAAGTTTCTAGGGATAAAATCCTGCTCCAGCCTATTTCGAGCTTTTGCCATCAGTTTCATCAAAGTGGTACGTGGAATATTTAGCAGTGTTGATATTCTTTCATCTGTATCACCTGGGGTTCCCTACTTGAAATCGAATGCCGTAAGCACGAAACACATGCTCGAAAACTATATCTCGACAGTTTACAATCTCGATGCATCAAAATCTCGAAAAGCCATAAGCGCGAAGCATCGGCTGCGCGAAGCTGTGATATATCGAAAGATGATGATCTCGACAGACTATTTGATCGAAAATACTAAATAAATCTTTTGTGTTATTTGATTAAAGATAGGTTAAAATAATGAGGCAACATTCATGTCAAAAAAACAACTTTTATTTATTAGTATAGAATCAACAAAAAAATAGTCATATTATAATAATTCACCCAGAGATTTTATAATTTTGTATTATTCGCAATACCTTTTAAAAAAATTAGTAGGTCCACTTTCTCCTTACTCTCGCATAATTTTGTAATAGAGTCATTACGCTGTCGGTTTTTCTTCTTTGGTGGAGTCTTATTTACTGCGGCATGAGCTTTTTCTATAATGTGTAGTCCCAGGTTCTAATAAGTTCAGTTTTCCAGTAACGTAATAACTCTCAAACCATGTCTGTATTGTTTCTGTGTCCGGTGGTAATACTTTGTCTTTGAGAATCTGGTAGGCTTGAGGAATTTCTTCAGGTGCCAAGAACGCCAAAGCAAGTAGATGGCGCAATTTTAGCGCAAATTCGCTATCTTCACCGTACCTAGCAGCTAGACCGCATTCTTGGATTTTTCTCCATAAAGACTGACCGAAATGAAAAAAACAGCCCTTGTTAATAGTAGTCGGAAATTCAATTTTAAATGCGTTAATCGCTGCTTTTTCAAAGTCAGATATGACGTGTTGTGGCTCCAGAATTATATTGCACTCAAAGACAAAGTATTACCACCGGACACAGAAACAATACAGACATGGTTTGAGAGTTATTACGTAACTGGAAAACTGAACTTATTAGAACCTGGGACTAGCTCAACCAAAATTACAATTACAAGAAAACAGCCTCTATTCCCACCTGCTCTATGGTCAGTTCAACTCAATAATGACAAGAGATTCCCGAGAACCCAAAATAACGTTGAAGGATGGCATCGTTGTTGGAATGCATTGTTAGACAAAAAAAAAAACTTGGTTTATATCAAACAATCGAGAAACTCATTGAAGAACAAGTGAACACAAAACACATTATAGAAAAAGCTCATGCCGCAGTAAATAAGACTCCACCAAAGAAGAAAAACCGACAGCGTAATGACTCTATTACAAAATTATGCGAGAGTAAGGAGAAAGTGGACCTACAAATTTTTTTAAAAGGTATTGCGAATAATACAAAATTATAAAATCTCTGGGTGAATTATAATAATATGACTATTTTTTTGTTGATTCTATACTAATAAATAAAAGTTGTTTTTTTGACATGAATGTTGCCTCTTTACCTATCTTTAATCAAATAACACAAAAGATTTATTTAGTATTTTCGATCAAATAGTCTGTCGAGATCATCATCTTTCGATATATTACAGCTTCGCGCAGCCGATGCTTCGCGCTTATGGCTTTTCGAGATTTTGATGCATCGAGATTGTAAACTGTCGAGATATAGTTTTCGAGCATGTGTTTTTCGTGCTTACGGCATTCGATTTCAAGTAGGGAACCCATCACCTGTCCTTAGTTTCATTAAGAATGTAGCAATTGCTAACCACCATTTTTTAAGGATTGTAGGCGTGGCAGCTCTGCTTTAAGCTGCCTAAAATTGGCTTTGGACAATCCTAGCCAATAATGACATTGGTCATCAGACATCCCTTCTTAATCTCTGAAATCGATGGTAATCTTTCTTTCGTTGACAAATGTCACAAAGTCTTGCACATGCTCCACAGTGAATGTGTGGATTCCACTATCATGGTTTTCAAAAGGTTCCCAGTTTTTGTTTTGTAAATGGAACTGACATATTCTACACCTTTGAGACACATAGTGTTTGTACCTAAAATAATGGTTGTAGTACCTAATTAAAACATTTTATTTAAAGATATTTTTATTTAAATTCTTTTATAATAAGGCACATTATGCGTTGCTTACAATTCAGTTTTTAACGCTTTTAATCTCTAATCAACAGTTACTAAACTTCTCAGTCACTGCATTTAACAAAATCTCACTTGGAAATTAGGCTTATCTTATAATATTAAAAACAATATCAGTCTTCAAAAGGAATATTATCGTAGTAACCGTGGTAATGTTTTGGAAGAGAGCTCATTAGACTTTGCAAGTCTTTTATACTGCCTTTTTTAATTTTAAGCCTTTCGTTGTAGAGTTTTGGCAAGGCACCCAAGGCAACTGACAATAATGTTGGGACAACATTAGGTTTTTTTTCGTGGTGGCAAAGTTGTTCAAGGCTCTGAAAATTTTAGTTTGTAAAAGATTTCTCCACTAGCCTTCGGCATACAAGGTGGGGTTTCAAACACCCCAGACCGTTAAAAACCGTTGCAGTTATTTTAAAAATGACGCGCGAGTTTTGCCGCTTTTAGTAGCTGAGTTTGCAATGTTGCCGCTTCGATAGGCGTTCGTAGCTCAGTAGTGCGCTCGCGCTTTTGGGCGATAGACGTGATTTAAGTGTCTCACACCCCACCTTGTACGGGGCGCTCATATTTAGGTAAGAGTTTTTTTTCCATGTTATCGCTGTGTTTATTTATGTTTTTACATTGTGTAAATTATGATTGAAGGCTTACATCTGTGACGCACTTATTGAGCAATGTTTATTGGAAGAAAACGACACAGATTTCGAAGACGTCATTCCGTGTAAAAGTGACTGTGAGTCCGATCATTTGAGCATAGCGTCAGATTGTCAGAATGAAACTGATGCTGAGGAAGTCTACCTGCCCCATTCAAAAAGACAATCACGGTCTCGAGAGAAACTATCAACTCGCAAAGCAATAAATCCTAGAAGGCAATCTACAAAAAAGCGTACAAAAAGCCAAATGACCTCTCATGTAACTGAAACGGTATCTAAAAGATGTGAACGAGAATCAATAACTGAGGATCTCAGAATTGAGAGCTCCGCATGCAGTGCATCAGATGACGTACCAATGTCACGTCGAGTACAGAGTAGTCAAATGAGTCTTCAAACCAGGATGCTTATTCTCAAAGCGAGTCTCCATCATCTTCTACAGACTATTTTATTGGAAAAGATGGGACAAAGTGGCAGAAAAATTCACCTAGAACAAACGTTCGTACCAGAAATGAGAACAATATTCTCATTTCTCATTTAACAGTAAGACCGGGAGTCAAGTCAATTGCAAGGGATAAGAAAACACACGTAGAGTGCGTTGAGCTGTTTTTATCAGAGAATATTTTGAATTCTATCTTGATCCACACGAATGATAGAATTCGGACAAATTAATATTGTCACAGAATATCGATGCATCTGCTGAGTGCACTAAATCTGAAACTACACTTGTCGAGCTAAAGGCATTTATCGGACTCTTGATACTGGCTGGCGTATATCGTGCTGGGAGAGAAAATTTAGAAAACTTGTGGGCGACAGATGGTACGGGTATTGAAATATTTCGTGTAACTATGACACGAAATAGATTTACTTTTCTACTCAATAATTTGAGATTCGACGATATTTTGACAAGAACAGAAAGAGCTTCAATGGACAAGCTGGCACCTATTAGATTTGTGTTAGAATGTTTTGTAACAAACTGTCAAGATGCATATTCACCACATGAATACCTCGCGTTAGATGAGGAGCTTGTTGCATTCAGAGGAAGATGTGGTTTCAGACAGTATATTCCTTCGAAGCCGGCTAAATATGGTTTAAAAATATATGCTCTTGTTGACAGCAAAACTTTTTACACGATGAATTTGGAAATATATTGTGGAACACAACCCGATAACAGCCCATACAAAGTTAGCAACAAGCCATACGATTTAGTAGACAGGATGGTGCAGTGCGTTTCGGGCACCTCACGTAACATTACGATGGAAATTTTTTCACTAGTTTGGAGAGCACACCAAATTTACTTGAGAACCATAAGCTTACTATTGTCGGAACTTTACGCGCAAACAAAACTTGTCTGCCAGCTGAATTCAAGTCAAAACGCGAAGAGCACACATCTGTATTTGGCTTTCAAAAGGACATCACTTTGGTTTCTTATGCGCCAAAGCCAAAGAAAATGGTTTATTTGATGACGTCACTCCATCATGACAAAACAATTGACGAAAAAACTGGGAATCAACAAATACCAGAAATTATCACATTTTATAAAACGAACAAAAATTGGAGACTGGCACATACGAAGGCCCGGCCTCTACGAAAGCCCACCCTAAAAACGCGCACAAGCCACTGCCTAAAACATTTGAAATTTCGCGCCCACATTCACTTTGACCCTATATTGAATGTAAAGTGGCGCCAAATCACTTCCGCGCCGCCATTTTGTAACAAGTGAGTCATTTCTCTCTGGATGCCGTCTATGTCGCGTGATTTTAACCTAGCTGTGATTGTTTTTGCCAATTTTTCCACAAATAGCGTCTAATTTTCGAGTGATTGCATCATAATTTTCTTAATCAATCATTGGAGACTAGGATGCGATGGTAAGTTTACCGATTTTTTAGTTCTTTGTGATATTATTTTAACGTCACTATGAAAAATCCGTTATATGGCCCGGGCCTACGTAGGGGCAAATGGGCTTTACTAAATCTATCAAAATTATAAATGCGCTTGGATCGTTGCTAAAAACATAGTACTTCAGTTATTTAGTTTAGTTTATTTCTTTTTCATACCGAACTTGTGAAGGTATGTTAAATATAATTCTTTGCAAAAACAACCGACTTCAATTTGATGATCTTTGCAAGAGATTGATTGATTGATTTTTGATTTTTAAACTGCTTTATTAACATAAATAATTAATCACTACAACCCAGCGTTACTTAATTCTAGGAAGAGGTATCTTATCTTAGATTTCGTTTTCAGGCAAAAAACTAGTGCCTTTTAAAACTTTTAACATAAAATCAAATACCAAACATGTTTCATCCGTCGCAAGTACTTATATAAAGGTAAAAGTATGTATACTTTGTTAAGGTAGTATACATTTAGTAACGTAATTACTCACATACAGGACTTAACACGCAGGGACGTTACAAACAAGATCAACTGGCACATTTATAATCACAGGACACAATAACATTCAAACAATTAGGTACCATAAAGATACACCAGGCTAATTACAGCATAAGATCTGATAATTAAGTCAAACATATTTAGTGTGTAGAATAATGATTTGGTATTTGAGGGTAAAATACAATTAAGCCCAATCGGCCGATATGCAGACGGTTCACCAGAGAATCAGGTCCCCGGTTAGTATGTAATTATATACAGATTAGGGGTCACGAAACCTGGTGCTATCCATTATGCGGAGTCAAACTGGTACCCAGCACGTAGTGATGTGGCAATCTTGTCACGTAATTATATCGATTCTTGCAATCATATGGTCGCGTTGCACCTATATTTGCGATTAACTGGTTATTGTGAGCGGGATTAGATAACAGGTAAAATTTTTTGGTAAGTTTCATAACAAAGTCGAAAATTCTCGGAAAATTAATTTTATCATGCAATTTAATGAGGTTTGTGCGGAAAGGTGTATTAAAGGATATTTTGAGGGCTCGATTTTGAATAACTTGTAGCTTGTTATAGTTCGTTTTGCTAGTATTGCTCCATACAGGACTTCCATAAGTAATACAAGGTCGGATTAGGGTGGTATAAATGGCCATTTTAGTATGGGCACTCAATTAAGACCGCCTATTTAAGAGTCTGCTGACTGCACCAAATGCTTTCGTGGCTTTGATTTTAGTGTGCGTGGTATGGTCGTTCCAGTTCAATTTTTGATCCAGGATCAACCCCAGGTACTTAACCGATTTGTTCCAAGGAACAGAGTGATTACCTATCTTTAGGGTACGTAAAGGACCAGATCTCTTGCGCGTAAAGAAGATCGCTTCAGTTTTTGTGTCGTTGAGCTTCAGTTTCCACTTGCGGAAGAATTCCGTTAGGACATTGAAGGCTAACTGTAGTCGGTCAATAACTAGATCGAAGTCATTTGAGGAGGTATAGCACGCAGTATCATCAGCAAAGCATGCTAGGTGAGATCTGGGTTGCACTGGGATATCATTTAAATAAATTAAGAAGAGGAACGGCCCAAGGACGGATCCTTGTGGGACACCTGCAGGAACAGGGCGTGCTGAGGAATGTATTGTACCTAAATGTACTTGAAAACTACGATCGGAGAGGTAAGAGATAATAATTTTTATGAGCATAAATGGGACATTGTTAGCTAACAGTTTATAAACAAGACCTTTGTGCCACACGGTGTCAAAAGCTTTCTCGATGTCTAATAGGAACATACCGGATGACTCACCCTGGTTCATTTTATGAGATACATGTTCCACTACTCTGGCAAGTTGTTGGACTGTAGAGTGTGAGTGACGAAACCCAAACTGTTCATTTAATGATTTTATCAGTGGCTTTAAGGAGTCTTGTATGTATCGCTTTTTCAAAAAGTTTACCTAGCGTTGGAAGAAGGCTAATTGGACGATAACTTAATGCGATCGTTTCATCTTTTCCATGTTTTTTTATTGGTACGACTTTCGCCAGTTTCCAGTGGGAAGGGAAGTAAGCAATGCTTAGGCAAGCATTAAAGATTTTAGTTATTAAAACAATGGCCTTATGTGGAAGATTTTTTATGAGGCCATTGGTGATGTTGTCGCAGCCAGGTGCTTTACGCATCTTAAGCTGACGAATATACATTTGGATTTCTGTAGGCCTTACTGGGCAATACTGATAATAATTGCATGGTTCGTTGTTAATTTGGGAAAAGGAGTCGTTAACTAACTCCTCAATATTATCACTTGTCCAGTCACTTGTCAGACACATGTTCTGGTAGAATGCTGATGCAAGGGTGTCACATTGCTCGTCGGGCTGGGAAGCAACAGATCCATCGATATTTTTCAGGGGTGCTATGGTTAACTTGGAAGAGGAGGATTTCATAGACTTAGCTAAGCGCCACAAGTCCGCGTTCGGGTTATCAACTCTACTTAGTTTTGTATTCCAGATGTCGTCATTGTGTTTTTCAATACCTTTTTTAATGTTTTTATTGAGAAAATTTATTTGGGTTCTTGACATTATGCGGTTATCTATGTTTGTCTCATTTTGGACACATCTGCGTAACCAATTTTTATATCTAATGAGTCTTTTTATTTTACGAGACAATGGTTTTGCACCATACTTAATGGTCGTCAACGGTACAGATCTATCCCTAGCTAATATCATGGTCGTTTGGAGGTTATCTATTTCATTATCTATTTCTTCTTTAGTCTTAAATACGCTAGCTGACAAAGTTAAGCGGTCATTTAGTAACGATCTATAGTCCTTCCAGTCGGCTTTAGCATAATTATAGCGTTTGACTAATTTTCGTTCGAACTCAACTTGTACGGTAAAATAAACTGGCAAGTGGTTAGAGGATAAGGCAGGTATTGTTTTCACGTCTTCTAAATTATGTATATTATTCGCTAAGATTAGATCAGGTAAGGATGGTCTAAGGTCATTTCGATAATGTACCAAAGTGGGACTGCATGGTGCATATATAGTATAGTCAGACTGTAACATATGTTCATATAACTTATTACCATGTGTGTTATTTGTACCAGCAAACCAATGGATGTGCTTTGCGTTGAGGTCGCCCATTATAAGAACCTGGGGGTCAGTCTCGAGTATCAAATCTAGATCAGTAGTAAGCAATGACAAGTTAGGGGACTGATAAACCGAGAAAATTGTGTATTCACGACTTTTAACTCTAAATTTAATACCAATAGCTTCTAGGTGCTGTGTCTGGGGTGTAGTAACAAGACAATGATCCAAGTCACATTTGACTAATAGGGAGACGCCCTGACCTCGGCGACTGTGATGGCTATCCTTCCTATGGCATACATAGCCAGGCAGATCTGGTGTGCAATAAAGTGTTTCTTATCTTATGATGATGAAACCGGAAGATAGGCAGTTTATTAAGACTATTCCAGTGACCGTAAATACCACTGGCAAGACTAGTCTCCGTACATTTATTCCAGTTATTTTGATCTAAAACCAGACGGCTGAACTGATTTTGATAAAACTTCTTTGGGACCAATCTGAAACTATAACACTTCGAACACAATTGTTTTTAAATCGGTTCATATAGACGGAGTTCTGAAGGAACAAACATGAAAATAAAAAATACCAACCGAATAGAGAACCACCTCCTTTTTTAAATTCAGTTAAAAATACTCAATATGGTGTTGGTACCTTTGTATATAATTTGAACTTACATTTCATATTTCGTATTATTATATTGGCCTTTTTGCATCTACTTAATGAGATGATTTATACAGCGTCCATGGTATCTTCACTCACACACTATTTTGTATAAGTACTTATTAATAGGAATTTTTGTATTAAGCACATATTAAGCTAATAATAGTTTTCCTTTTATTAGATAATGGATCCACAACCAAAGAAAAAAAGAGGCCTTTGGACTGAAAGGGATTTAAAAAAAGCCATAAGTGACGTTGCCAACAAACGTCTTTCCCAACGACAAGCAGCAAATACATATAATATTCCCAGACGTACTTTGCGAAATTATTTGAAAGAAAATTGTAATAACAAGAAAGCGGTGAAAAAATGTGTATTGACTAAAGACCAAGAGCGAGATTTAGTTTCGAGAATCAAGAGATTTGCTTCAATAGGCATTCCTCTGACACCAAAGAGGATCCGACAGCAAGCTTATATGTTTTGTGAAAAAAAACCACATCAAAAACAATTTCAACAAACACAAACGTTCTGCTGGTAAAAATTGGTTAAAAGAATTTCAGAAACGAAACCCAGACATATCAAAACGTAAAGCTCAATTTATGAATCCGGCGCGAGCCCAAAAATTAAACAAATACATTGTTCAAAAGCATTTCCAGTCAGTTCGGGAATTATATTTGGAATTAGACCCTGAACGACTTTATAACATAGATGAAAAATTATGCCGGCTAACGCTACACCATCAGCAACATGTTTTGGCTGAAAAAGGTGCGAAAAGGGTGCACTTAAT
The DNA here is from genome assembly GCA_934045075.1 of Yponomeuta sedellus. Lineage (NCBI taxonomy): Eukaryota > Metazoa > Arthropoda > Insecta > Lepidoptera > Yponomeutidae > Yponomeuta > Yponomeuta sedellus. The sequence goes on along the minus strand of OW203736.1, from coordinate 2,967,444 downwards.
AGCCCCAGAACATGCTGAAAACGTCACAATCGCCATGTGCGTAAACGCTACGGGAAATGCTATCCCACCATATATCATTTATAAAGGTAAACAAATGAAACCAGAATTCAATGATAACCTACCTGCAGGAAGTTTGGTGCGAATGGCACCAAAAGGCAGTATGACTACGGAAATATTCATTGAATTTCTCGAACATTTTTCAAAATTCAAGTCACCTGGAAGATGTCTGCTCGTCTTTGATGGTGCATCATCCCACCTAGACTACCGAATCGCCGAAAAAGCAGATGAACATAATATTGAATTATATTGCATGCCATCAAATACAACGCACGAATTACAGCCCCTTGACAAATCTGTTAACAAATCGTATGAACACCATTGGGATGAGGAATTGCTATTGTATAATTATCAGAACCCCACTAACAAACTTACAAAGTCACGGTTTAACAGAATTTTTTCAAAGGTCTGGGTAAAGTGTATGACCCAAGACAATATTATTAATGGGTTTCGAGCAACTGGTCTGTACCCTTTTGATCCTAGTGCTATTCCGGAAGAGGCGTACGCGCCCTCTATTCTCACAGAACTACCAATTCCACCTCAAAATCAAATGCAATGCAATTCAGATGCACGTTATCACAATTCAGGTTCTGTTTCATCGGTGATAGTAAATGCTGCTGATTTTGATTGCCCGACTAGGCCTCTTGAAACTCAGGACAATTCTGATACCGACGTCACCTTTTATGAGGATCCCGGAGTACCATTGCTAATTCAGCATAATTCAAGTCAACTGCGTACAAGGTCACCTGATTTTAATTCGAGAAAATTGGTGAACTACAGTTCGTCTGAATCTGAATCACCAGCGATGGAGCAAAATGTATGCATTGAACACGTGCGGTATAGCACACCGATTCCTTCTACTTCAGGCCTTCAACGTCTTCCGTGCAATGTAACCCATTACTCACCTTCAAGCTCAAATACATCAGATATTGTCGATTATGATTATAAAGTACAGCAGCTGTATCAAGCCAGAGTTAAGAATATCAGAATTTATTCTTCAACTTCCGAATCAGACGAAGAACATCTTATGAATTCCGCCATCACTACAATGAAACTCCAAGAAGTTTATGATTCAGAGTATGAAAAACCCTTGTCAGAAATGAAGCAATCTGCTAAAAACGCTGAAGTTTACCTGACACCTTTTCAAGAACTGTTACCAACTCCGAACTACGCCATTACAAAAAAAAAACCAAGATGCAAGGCTTTGAACTATATTGGGCAACGAGTAACAAAATACTTGTTCAAAGAAAAGGAGTCCACAAAAGCAAAAACGAATAAGAAAGAAAACACACAACCAGTAGAAGATAGCAAAATGACTAACTAAATAGTATTAAATATATAAAGGTACAGGACAGAATCATGAAAAACAAAGATGATAAAATTAGAAAGAGAGCTACTAGGACAAAATCAAATTCTAAAAAAAACGTATTACAACAAACTGTGAAACAACAAAGAATAACAACAAAAAAGGTCACCAAAGATACAAAAACGACTGAAAAGTGGTACTGTAATGCTTGCCAGACTGAAAGGGTTGAAGCTATGAGAATGTGCGTCAGTTGTCACCAATGGTATCACGAAGACTGTGTGGGTCTTACCAAAAACGATCGAGAAAAATTTGTATGTCCAGACTGCGGATTGTTTGACAGAATGATTTTATGCTTTTGGAGCTGTTTTTTCTCAAAAGTAATAATGTTAGTGATAAGTGCTATGAGAACAGTACAACGAGCGAGCAAGACTGATTGTGTTTATGTTCATTTTTTTTAGCAGTTAGGTAGTCATTAATTCTAACTACATATTTTGTTTTCTTGATTTTCGTTGACAAAATTAGTTTATTTATTGACAACTTCTTTTTTGTGTTAATTTTTGCGAGATTGAATTAATGTTAATTTTATTAGTTTTTTAAATTAAAAAGTGGTTCCTAAAGCTGAATCAGGCTGTGAAAATATAAGTAAAATATTCAATAGCCCTAGTAAGGCCCACTGAAAATTCGAGTGGCAAATGAAGACTGAATATTTTAATTCTTGAAAAAATAGTGTCTAAAGTTACTTTTTCGTCATCAAAAACAAATATTATTTTATTGATTAAGAGCAGAATTTTACTTTTATGATTATTTTTGTTTTTCGTATATGGGTCAAGGCCCAGTGTGCATTTTTTTATTATATGTCTAAAATATAGGTCAAATAACTTAGATTTGAAACTGTTTAACGTGATTTGTGAATTATTTAGTAGAAATATTAAGTATATTTTGAGTAATAGTAAGTCATAAACGAGCCTCAGTAAGGGACAGTGCCTTTAACTAGGCCCACTGTAGAGTTTTTAAAAAACTTTCTTTAAAGTATTTTTAAGTAAGAACTTTAATTTTTTTGATTATTTTTAGAAGAATAATTAAACATTGCAACATTACAAATAGTTGTTTTTGTTAAACCTTTAAAACGTTATTTTTTATTGAGATTTTAAATAAGGTGGGCCTTCCTGTGTGCCAGTACTTAGACGTAGTTGACAAACTTTCAAGAACGTATGATGTTTCCCGGAACTCGCGTCAGTGGCCACTCACTGTGTTTTTCGCATTAGTTGGTAAAGTTTGCTTCGACCGAAGCTTGGAACGTTTTATAACTTTAATAATTAATAAATAAACTCTGGAACGACTTTAGGTGTGGTTTTATTTGTAGAATTGTAGTAATATTAACAGAAAACTGGATAAAAACGGATAAACGGAGAAGCAGGTAAAAAGTCAGATCTGGTCAAAGCGTAAAGTAGTAGTGTGAAAAATGAGGGAAATCGAAGAATGAGTGACATACATAATTTAAATATTTGAAAATGATAGATGGAAAAAGAAATAAAAATGGTGTGAAGAGGTTTGCACCGTTACACTACCCGGGGGCAACCGGTAAAAAAAAATATTTTTTTTAAATATATTTATTTAAAAAAAATATATTTAAAAAAAAATTTTTTTTTATAAAAAAATTGTCAAGTAAAATTATTTAATTTAAAATTTAAAGTCGAGAATCCAAAGTAAGGTCGATGAAGGTCGGGGATGTGGGATGGTAAGTAAATGAATTTAGTTATTCTTAAATATTAAAATAAAATAAAATATAAAAGATGGGCGATGAAAAAAAAATTTAGAAGGTGTGGGGTGATATCTACAATGAATATTTACATTAGGCAGTTCCACTTCTATTCATCATCTACCACTCATCCCTAGCATGCATCATCTGTCATTGTCTTCAACTACAGTAAAGGTGAAGACTTTCACTCATTATAGACAAAATCTATTTTTATTAATTAGATTTATCCAGAAACTGGCCTAAATTAGTAATAGGCTTATTTAGCCAGTTACCACCCGCTGGTATTCGGTAGTGGTAAGGCTTATTTATTGAGTCACAATCCGCTCTATGAAAGTTATTTACATTTTAACAATATTTATAATATTGGGTACATAGTACCCGACGGGGTAGAATCCGTCGTAGAAGTGCTCTCAAGAGCTATGGTGGGGTAAACACCGTAACGCGTTTAATTAGATAACGCGATTGATAAATAAATTAGTTGACCTAGGCTTATTTAACGTGTTGTCGCCGCACCTGATTGAAAGTTTGGATGTTCTAAAAAAATGGTTAGTAAATGTCCTGGAGGATAGTGGTGTAAGTGTGCTTAGTACGCACTAAAGGATAGGTAAGTTAAAAAGGTGCTCTAAGTTTATGTTAGAGATACACCTGGTTAGTAAAATTAAATAGAAGATTGAATAAATAAATAGACTTTGGTATGCAAATGAGTCCGAATAGGTGATGTAGTGTATATAAAAAAATTAAAACTAAAAAGGTAGCGTTTATAGCCGTTAAGGTAGTTAATAAAATAAATAAATGAAGGTGTATATATTTTACAAGTATTTACAATTTAATATAAACGAGGAATCGTATTTAAGGGTCGTATAGGGGTTTATTCTCTAAGTCTTAGTGGGGTATAGGCTTGATGTCTTTAATATGCCATCGACCTAGAGGTTTATTAGAAAGGTCGATTAAGTCGTAAATAAGGGGTGATATTTTATTTTGTATAATACATTTTGTAAATTTCGGAGCTAATTTGGCAGTGAAATGCTTGTCTGAGGAGCTCAAGGGGTAGTTACGCTTCCAGACGACATCTCCAGTATTAAATTCGAGGTCTAGATGGTGTTTATTATAGTATTTTGTATTAGCTTGATGCGCTTTAAAAATGCGATGTTGTACTTTCGAGAATAGGGGTCTTAAATGACCAATGTTTTCAGCGTACTCGTCGCGAGGGGCAAAGATTAGGTCGTCTGACAGGTCTTTGGAATCGTATGTTGTTCCGCAGGCTGGCAACTCGCGACCGAAGACTAAGTATGCTGGAGTAAATTTAGTGGTTTCATTTACTGCTGTATTGATAGCGAATTGTATTTTGTTTAAATTAACGTCCCATGTGCGGTGGTCTTCGTCGACAAAACATGCGATTGCTGTAATTATCGTTTTATTGTATCTTTCGACCGTATTGACCTGGGGGCAATAGCGTGGTGTGTAGTGAATTTTAGGTATGTTGTAAAGTGTGAATAGGTCGTGTAGTTCCTGGCTTATCATCTGAGGGCCGTTGTCTAATATTATGGTTTCTGGTATGCCGTAGACCATAAAGACGAGGTTCTCTAATATGTGCCTGATGATACCTGAAGTTGCTCGTTTAATTGGGAAGATTAAACAATATTTGGAAAAGCAACATGTTACGACAAATATGAATCTGTTAAGTTTACGGGTTATAGGTAAAGGGCCAATGAGATCGATAGATATGCATTGAAAAGGTCGAGAGCAAGTTTTAGGCTTGCCCATAAGGCCAATAGTTTTTTGGTTTTGATGTTTGTATGCAAGGCACGTATCGCATTTAGAAACGAAGGAGGCGATGTCTTTATACATGCCTGGCCAGAAATAGGACTGTTTAATACGGTGATGAGTTTTAAGGGTACCGAAATGAGCGGCCGTGGGTGTGGAGTGGTTTTCTGTTATAATCGTATGGATAAGATCTTTGGGAATCACTTGTTTCCAAGTAAATTCTGAGTTATATGGTGTATTAGAGCGTGTATATCTAAAGAGTTTATCGTCTTTAATCATGTAGTCAGGTGTGGAGGTTGGATTAGTTTTACATTTAGTGAAGATATCGGTAAACCATTTGTCAGTGGTTTTTATTTTTTTTTTTTTTTTTTTTTTATTTTATCTTTATTTTAGAAACAAACAGTCATTTAAATGCAATACAAATTATATCTTATGTTAAATACATAGACCTCTAGTTTCTCATAATTTCAAATGCAAACATTTTTAAGGTAAGCTAAACATCGGTCGGAGAAGCGCTCCGAAACATAATCAGAAATTCCAACTATAAAAACAAAAATAGGAAAAAAAAAACCAAACATACACAAAAACACTCCACTGAAACGCTCATATCATTCCAATTAACAACATGAATTATTTATTATAACACACAACACCACTGCCCATTTTTTAACAGAAATAATAATTAACTTGATCCATTAGGTAAAATTCATAATAAGTAGTAGATAGATACCTACTTCATATAAATTAAAATACCCACTTATTAAAACTCATTATAAATCTTAGACTTGACACTTTTCTTAAATTTACTTAAACATGGATTAAATATATCAACATCACTTAGCTTAGAATTATATAAGTCACAGGAACGCCTCAGAAAACTATTCCTTGTGTAACGAGTTCTACATTGAGGGATTGAGAATAAATCTTTTCGGCAACAGCTTCTCTGTTGTTTGCGGGGTACACGAAAATTTATTGCATGAAGTAACGCGGGGGAATCAACGAAGTTGTTTAAAATTTTAAATAGAAAAACAGAATCAATGACATTACGCCGCTGCTCTAAGGGCATGATGTTATATCGTTTTGCTGCCGTATGATAATCCGTAAACATATGACCAGTTCTATAATCTAACGATTTCATAAATTTATTTTGTAATTTCTCTAGCCTGTCAATATGAAACTTAAAGAATGGATTCCAGACAGTACATGCAAACTCAAGCCGACTACGGACATAACTATTGTAAAGCAATTTATACGTAAGTGCATTTCTAAAGGGTTTTCCTACTCTTAGAATAAAGCCTAACTGTTTAAACGATTTACGGAGTATCTTATTAATATGAGGTATAAAGGTGAGCCGAGAATCAAGCGTGACACCTAGATCTCTTATTTCTTGAACTTTTTCTAGGTTCTTATTGCATAGTTGGTAATCAAAGGTTATAGGATTAGCTTTGCGACTAAAAGTTACTACGTAGCATTTATCAGGGTTTAAAAACAAATTATTGTTACCACAGTATCTTTCAAAATTACCAAGATCGTTTTGGAGCAGACAACAGTCTTCGACAGTGCGAACTACTCTAAATATTTTTGCATCATCAGCATACAATAATATGCTCGAACTATCTATAAAATCGGACAATTCGTTTAAATATAGTGTGAATAATAAAGGCCCTAAGTGTGAACCCTGTGGCACACCAGAGGTGACTAATTTGGGCACAGATTGATAACCCTTAACCACAACTGCTTGGCTTCTATTTTCAATGTAAGATTTTATCCAACGGAACAGATCACCGTGTATACCGAGTTTCCAAAGTTTATTAAGTAGCGTATTATGGCAAATTTTATCAAACGCTTTGGCAAAATCGGTATACACGGCGTCCACTTGGTTTGTATCATCCATAGCGTTTAAAACAGCTTCTGTGAACGTTATCAAGTTACTCTCAACACTACGACCCTTAAGGAAACCATGTTGGTGTGGGGAAATTATACGAAAAACTACCCTAGCCAATTCATCGGAGACGATTTTTTCTAAGACTTTGCCAAAATGGCATAGTTTAGAAATAGGCCGGTATTTTTCTATGTCTTGGCTAGATGGACCACCTTTCGGAATTGGGGTAACCCAGGCCACTTTCCATAATTTCGGAAACTCCCCTTGTACCAGGGATTTACGGAAAATAAATGTAACTGGTTGTGCCAATGCCTTAGAACATCTAGAGATTATAACAGGATGAATCCCATCTGGGCCAGCACCCTTATTAATATTAATTGATTTTAAGTATTTAAAAACCAACTGCTCATTGATATCTATAGAAGATATGTCCAAAACAGCACCAATAGGCGTATCTAAATCCTGAATCTTAACAGATTCTAAAGAGGAGTTTTCAAATACAGAATGAAAATGTTCATTAAATAGGTTGCAAATGTCGTTCCCTTCAGAGGCTGATGATCCTTTATAATGCATAGTTTGTGGAATATCAGTACTTGAGAAAATTGATTTAACGTAGCTCCAAAAGAATTTCGGATTTTCTTTAATTTTTTGCCCTGAAAAGTCAATATATTTCCGATAACACTCCTTTTCGACAATTTTCACTCTCCGCCTAAGAATTGAAAAACTCTCATAGTCCAAAGGGTTATTGTAAGTTTTCCATGCCTTGTGAAATTTATTTTTCTCTTTCAACATTTTAATTAAGATCTTACTGTACCAAACCGGGTGGGAGCCTGAGTTTTTCACTTCACGACGTGGAACAAACTTTAATATACATTTATTTAAGATAGAATAAAACATGCCGACACATTCTTCTAATGTAAGGTCCATGAAGGTAAAATTCCAGTCCGTATTAAACAGTTCCCGACTGATCTCGTCAAAGTTAGCTGAACGAAAATTGTATATATATTTTGTAGCGGGCTTTAATGGTTTCTGGTAGTCCAAATGCAAGCTTATTTCAAGTGACCCATGGTGTGAGTCCTCGCAAGTAAGTGGATAAGCACTCTGCTTAACTGAGCAACTTTTATTACTGATTATTAGGTCAAGTATGCGATTATTTACATTAGGTATTAGATTAAATTGATGGGAATTAGTTAAAGACAAGAAATCGCTTATTAGCTGTACTTCCAGAGTTCCTTGCAGTAACTCGGACGGAACACCTTGTTTATTAGAGTTGACCCAAATTGCATGAGTAATATTGAAGTCCCCAGTTATCAAAAATATATCTTGTGGGCGATCATTAATTAAATCACTCGCGCAGTCAAAAAACGCATTAAGTCCCTCGCGATGGCCAGTGCCGTGCGGTATGTAAATACAGGCGATATTCAAGAAAGGACCATTAGCGTTTCCGTAGGCAGCCATAGGCAAGCTTACCCACACACACTCAGCAAGCGAGCGCGGCGGGCATGGCCAGTCGCGTCTCACAGGTAGGTAATCCTTCAGAACTGCTATAATCACACCGCCTCCGCGCGCCACACCTGTATCGAGATCGGACCTATCGCATCTGTAAACAAAGTATCGACTATCGAAATACTCTCGGTCAAAAAAGTCTTCTGTCAACCAGCTTTCCGTTACACAAATAAAATCATAATTAGATTGGGATACTTGAGAGAGAAAATCGTGTGACTTTGTGCGTAGACCCCGCACGTTTTGATAATAACCTGACAGGGTTTTATGGACCGACATGATAGAAATCTGTGAAAAGTTTAAAATTATATTTACCAACAAGGTGCTCAAGTACATTTATATTTAGTTGATAAGCCACTAAGGCGCTTCTGCAATAACTATTAAAAGTGGTTGTAATATTCAATACATAGGTACTATTTTGTAATAATAAGTACACAATACAGTAATAAGCAATACACCATGGTATCTCCACTGAAAATAGGCATTTTTTATCGGTTTTGCGTGTTTTGTAATTCAGACTTAAAAGGAAAGTACGTTTATTTTGTTGTTTACTTCGTACCGATACTAGCGTTTCACAAACTATGGAATGCTTTGCAATATTTAGACTTATAAAAAGATAAAAAACAGTACTAAACGAGAGACAGATTACATAATAGGTAGTATTTTGTAATAATAAGTACATAATACAGTAATAAGCAATACAGCATGAAAATAAGCATTTTTTATTTGTTTTGTAGGTTAGAGTTAAAAGGAAAGTAAGTTTATTTTGTTGTTTACTTCGTACCAGCACTAGCGTTTTACAAACTTGTTTTCTTGGTTTCTGTAGGGTTAAAGTTAATAATGTTAACAGGTATGGAACGGGATAAAATGTCGGGTACTACATGGTCTTTGCCTTGTTTATGTTTGATGTCGAAATTGAACATTGAAAGGCGGATACTCCAACGGGCTAGTCTACCTGTGGGATTATCCAATTTTAGGAACCACTGGAGAGCTGCGTGATCAGTATAAATGGTAAATTTTTTGACATTATCAAGGTAGCAACGCCAGTGTTCTAAGGCTGTAATTACACTTAGCAGTTCGCGTTCAGTGATAGAATAGTTTCTCTCTGCGCTTGATAAAGATTTGCTCATATAAGCTATAGGTTTTTCGACTCCGTCATAGGTTTGGGTAAGCATGGCTCCAAGGCCAAAGCTTGATGCATCACAGTGTACCTGGAATGGTTTATTGAAATCTGGGCAAGATAAAATAGGTGTGGAAACAAGAGCTTCTTTTATTTTGTTAAAAGCCTTATCAGCTTCTTGTGTCCATTTGAAAGGAGGAGCTTTTTTGCTAGTAGAAGTAAGTTTGTTTAGTGGAGCTGTTAAGTTGCTGAGGTTTGGTACAAAGCGTCTATACCAGCTCACTGTACCTAGAAATTGTTTAACTTGTTTAGCAGTTACAGGTGTTTTAATATCTAATATTGCTTTCACTTTTTCAGGGTCAGTATGGAGACCTTTTTCATCAATAATATAACCCAGATATTTTAACTCTTTACGGAAGAAAGCGCATTTGGGATAATTTATAGTAATATTTGCCTGTATTAGTTTTTTATGGATTTTGTTGAGTAATTCTACGTGATGTTCGAATGTGGTAGTGGCTATGACAATATCGTCTAAGTAGCAGAATACAGAGTTATCGAAATCGGCCGAGAAAAGATTATCAATAAATCTTTGTTGGGTAGCGGGGGCGTTAGTGAGACCAAAGGGCATAACTTTAAATTGGTACATTCCACGACCTGGAACGTGAAAAGCAGTTTTAGGTCTGTCATCAAGCTTGAGGGGAATCTCCCAGAAGGCTTTAGCGATATCAATGGATGATAAATATTTGGCATCACGAAGGTTGTCAAGTATATCCGAAATAAAGGGAAGTTTATAAGCATCTTTTTTGGTAATTGAATTTAATTTTCGGCTGTCCACGCAAAAGCGCCATTTGCCATCTTTTTTTGGAGTAATTATGACTGGACTAAGCCAAGGGCTTTCGCAAGGTTCGATCACATCTAGTTTCAACATATCGTCAACTTCTTTGCAGAGAGCTTTCTGTTTTTCTGGTGAGAGTCGATAGCAGCTTTGACGAAGAGGGGGGTGATCACCTGTATCTATTTGGTGCTCTGCCATATGGGTTTTGCCTAGTGGTAATACTTCAGTGGATATGTTTTTGAATTTTGCCATGATTGCGTCTGCGGTAATTTGTTGACATTCTGAAAGGTTATTGTAGGAATGGATATGTTTGTTATCGGTAGTGATATTAAATGATTTGTTAGTAGAAGAATTAAAGATTCTAATTTTGGAAAGGATATCTGGTCCTAGGTTAAATTGTTTCCAGAAGTCTATCCCTAGAATAAATGATTCGGTGATAGCTGGAATAACATGTGCTGTTATAAGTGAAAACTTGTTGTTGAAATTAATTGGTAGTGTTATCGTGCCGATGGAGGTAATGGATTGGCCGTTTCCTACACTGGCCTTAATTATTTGTTGCTTGTCAATAGTATAGCCTAAGTTTAGGAGAGTTTTATGGGAGTTGTCGCCAAGTATTGTTAGTGAGCTACCGCTATCTAACAGGCCGTTTAAGGTTAATTGGTTTACCTGAACTTGAACATACGGGCGTTCCGTATCTACTTTGTTAGAGAATAAAGTAGAAATACTATAGGATTTGAAGAATATGGTAATGGTCTGTAGCCATTCTTTCCAATCCGTTTCGTTAAAATTATTAGTAGGGTAAATACGATCCTCGTTAATTAGTTTTTTGGAACATTACAATTAGGGCAATGAGTAAATTTTACGTCAGGTCTGCCACAACGGTAACAGACTAAGCGTGTACTAGTACAGTCGCGTAGTAAATGTGTATCGACTCGACATCTTGGGCAAGTAAATATAGTTTGCCGCGAGTCAGAAGGTTTTTTAATAGTATGTACGGGTAAGTTTTTATTGTTAAATGGGTATTCGGGAATGTTTGGAATGTACCTATTTGGTTGTGGCTTAGTATGGGTCGACTCAGCTGTTTGAGTAGCTGGATTAGATATTTCCAAGCAGCTTTCTGTCCATTTGCATGCCTCTAGCAAAGAATTTATAGAGTTTAAGTCACTGGGTGATAAGCGCTGTGCGTATTCGTGTCTTAAATTTCGGCGAATGGTATTAATTTTTTCTTTCTCTGACGGGGGGTCGTATAATTTTGAAAATAGTGATTGTATTGCTGTGAAGTATTGAATCACACGTTCATTTGGTTTTTGTATGCGTTCATCAATAACCTTCTTTAACTTGTAGTCGTGGTCGACTATTTCAAAATCAGTTACTAGTGCTGTTTTGAAAGATTGCCAATCACGTAATTGATCTTTTTTTGATGTAAACCAGTCTAAAGCTGTATGTTGTAAAATATCGAAAAGGTTAGTGTATAGTTTGGTGTGAGGTATATTTTTGATTTCTGCAAGTTCTTCAATTTTTTTTATAAATTCTTTTGGGCAGCTGTCTCCTTTAAATACATATTTTTTAAATTCGTTTCCTGTTCTGTTGTCCGAAATGTTAATTAATTTTTGGGTTAATGTTTCGAAATACACATTTGCTTGTAATTGGTTGTTAGTGGTTGGTGTGGTTATTGTTGAGTGGTATTGTGATGGGCCTGGGGTGTATTCTAATGTTGTGAAGTGTGTTTCGTGAGTTTTGAATTGTTCCCATAGTGCTTTGTAAGTATCGAGTTCTCGTGTAGTGTTTTCGGTTGAGATAGATATGTGGGATAACCTTCCCTTAATATGTTGTAAATAAGGTTGAATTTTTTGTTTCCTACTCGGATATGCAGTTAGTAGAGTACTCACTAGGGTTAGACATTTATTTATTTCCTCAAAATCAGTTTCTAGCTGGTATGGTGACGACTCTAGAATCGGGTGGGCTTCTGAATTATTTAACGCATCTATTAGGATAACGCGTAGGTTATCTGCTGTTTCAGTTGAAGGGATTGTGACTCCTCGAATTCGCAGTTCATAAAGGACTTCGGGTTTATTCAAGAGGGAAACGTCCATCGTGGATAAACTTTTATACTCGATTGTACAAGTTGAAAATTATAATATTTAAAAGAATACGGATACTATAAAAAAAGAGGTTAGGAAATTATTTTAGAAATGAGGTAAGGATGGGGTGAGGGTGAAGTTTTATTTTATTGCCAAAGAGTTCCTTGTAGTTTAACCTGTGGAGGTTTTGTTTTGAATTTTGAAAAATTTTATGACAATGAATGGTGTCAGAATTACTGACGTCTAGAAATTTGGTTTGCAAAGATTTTGTAAATAATTATAATTTAAATTTTAATAATATAATATTGTTATCAATAGACTGTATGAGTGCAGCTTCGCCTTACCTTCGAGTCGGCCTCGAAGACCTAGAGGGTAAAGCTAGGCTGTCTACGTGTAATTACCCAGGATACTCTCCTGAGGCAACGTAAGTTAGTAACCAGTCCCACCTGGAATTATAAATTCCAGGTTACCGAGGTCTATGGAACTGCTAGTGAGCAGCCTGTGGTTGTGTAACTGTCTGATAAATGCGTGTAGAAGTTATTGATTGTATACTGTTGGTGTATACTAACTGTGGTATGTTTCGGTTAGGTGGGGTGCAGATAGATAGAATAGGACTTTTATTAGGGCCGAAAAAATTTGTTACTATGGGTGAATCTAGTTAGTGAAGAATGGTCAATGAGTAGTTATGATGAATTACCTTGTGGTCCAGAAGTCAAGTCGCACTTTAAAATTAATTTAATATTTTATTTATAAAACACTCAACAACACTTAACAAAAAAAAAAAAACTTGCAGGTCTTGTGGGTAAAGTTGGGGGCGGCGGAGAAGTCCGACAGAACCCTTGAGCAACGCTGGGGAGCTCCAAGGGATGCGTCTGTGATGTATGAGGTCGTGGGTCGTGGGTATGAAACAGCAGCAGCAGTTCGACGATTGTGCACACGTATAATCGTGGTAATCGTACTCGTATTTGCCTTCGCACTCGCAGCGTAGTCGCGGTGGGTGGGCTTTGAGGTGGGCCTCAGCGTATCAAGCCGTGGGGTGACGTTGGGTTTCGTTATTATCGTTGGGCGCCAGTGGAACGTTTTATAACTTTAATAATTAATAAATAAACTCTGGAACGACTTTAGGTGTGGTTTTATTTGTAGAATTGTAGTAATATTAACAGAAAACTGGATAAAAACGGATAAACGGAGAAGCAGGTAAAAAGTCAGATCTGGTCAAAGCGTAAAGTAGTAGTGTGAAAAATGAGGGAAATCGAAGAATGAGTGACATACATAATTTAAATATTTGAAAATGATAGATGGAAAAAGAAATAAAAATGGTGTGAAGAGGTTTGCACCGTTACAAGCTAAGGATAAAGTCTGGTTTGCCAAGACTAAGCTCAAAGGCACTGGAGCGACGCTGTCGGAGTTCCTCACTCGGCCTAGGCATGAGGCATTCGAAAAGCTTGCTGTAACGCTTGATTGCACTCCCACGGTGCCGGCCCCCGATAAAAAACAGCCAAAACTTGCGAAACCCAGCAGTGGTCGACCCAAAAAGAAGGTGGTTCAAAAGTGAATTTTATAGTGAATCTTGCACTACAATATGACTATCCGTGTTTGTCGTTCGGATCAGTTTTATATCTATTAAATACCTTTCGTTGTCCAACCTACAAAACTGTTTATTTTGTAAACGTCAGGCTCGTACATAGGGGTTTCTTCAAGATGTTTTAATTCCGTGGGCGACGGAATGATAGTGCATAAATATTATTTACTTACTGTTTGTTTTACAGATGGCTTACCTATATACTAGGTATCTCAATAGTAATATCGCATTTTTTATAAAGCAAGCGATCTCAGCGAATATTTATCTATTTCTTCTCCTGCGTCTCTTGTGATTGAATAGCAATGAATGTAGCTTTCATAGCATCCCATCTCTGGTTGATTCGCTCAATTCCCAATTTTCTGGTTCACAGAAAGATTTCAATGTCGTTCACATAAATGCCCAAAGCAAATGCCCAGAAGATATCATCGCATTTCCACTGATCTCGATCTTCATCATTGGTTTGTTGTTTACGTTTCCGCCATCTTTGTTTCGCACTAAGTTCACGTTGCTGCCGCTCACGTCACTAGTGTTGCTATATTCACGTTGGTCGTCGTTCCGAATCGGTGGATGGTCGTGATGGGGCACATCCTCGGTTCACTCTGAAGTTGCTGCATACTTGGTTCACCTCGTCCAATCACATCATTGCTTCGCCGGTTGCCGCCTGGTTGTTCACATTGCGACGCAATATGGCCGAACTCGTTGCAGCGGAAACATTTTAATTCCATCTGTTTGTAGGGGCAATCTGCTGACATATGTCGACATTATCTTAATTATGTCCACAGCTGTAGCACAGTCTGTTAGAGTTTCTGGTAAACTGGCACGTATATTTTATATTTTATATTTTTATTGTTCTATGTCTATATGACACATGTTATTCAAAACTACTTCCAAAATAAACACCGTATTATACACATGTTTTCCTTCTATTATTATAATTATAAAACGTTATCAGCACGAAGACGAATTCTTATCGAGCTAAAATAGGAGTGAACTAATGTGCGTGTGAAATAAATAAAAAGGTGACTTTATTTACGGTGAAAAAAATTAAATTTTGTGAAGTCTATACTTTGTCGTGATTCCATTGTATGAGTGTGGTGATCACGTAAGTCGCTTAACGAATAGCTCCACCATGAACATCACTCCTATAAGACTTTGTGGTCGAGATGGTTATTCTGTCTGGAAGTTCAAAATTACGAACTATCTAAGACATGAAGACCTCATGTCTTAGATAGTTCGTGTAAAAATAAAGGCATGGGTAGAAGGCTATCATTAGAACGTAGATTGTACCGTTTGAATCTCGTTGATTTTGATAATATGGAATCATACTTGAATGCTGTATTGAGTACTGTACAAGATTTGGACGACATAGGCAAAAAGATTGAAGATGCCTCAGTTGCGGCCATTATATTGGGCGGTCTCACAGCGAAATATGAACCCTTAATTATGGGATTGGAGAACACCAACATTGATATAACCACTGATCTGGTAAAAACCAAGCTCTTAAGCGAAATGTCTCGAGATACTGAACCAGAGGCTATTGCAATGCGAGCTCATGCTGCGCACAAGACAGCGAAGGTACAGAAGAAGAAAAAGAAACCAAAACCTATAGTTTCTTATGATTGTCAAGAACCAGGGCACAAGCGCCCAGATTGTCCCTATGCAAAGAAGACAAAGAAGGATAAAACAATGCTGAGTGCACAAGCTCTTGGAGTAACTGACAATGACAAAGATAAATGGGTAATCGATTCAGGTGCTACCAGGCATATGACATCAAGGTCAGATTGGATTATAAATATGGATCCTAATATATCTGGTAAGGTGACCATTGCTAACGGTGGGCACATAGAATGTCGCGGTGTAGGAGATGTCTCGATTAATTCGAAGAGCAAAGCTATTAATATAATTAGTGAAGTTGCGTTTGTTCCCGAGCTTAATACGAACCTTATTTCGATAAAGAAGGTTGTTGACAAAGGTTACAGTGTAATTTTTGATAAAAATGGATGTTAGAAGCAGAACAGCCAGAAATATATTTCAGGCGTGCCGATTATGCATGGTTCTAATTGTGGTGGACTGTACACTTTAGATTGTACGGTAAATTCTGCCGTTGAGTTCAATGCAAATGTATCGCTAGTGACTGCAGATGGGACGTCAGAGTATCGTTTGTGGCATCGAAGGCTGGGTCATCTCTGCCGGTATGCTATGCAATCGCTGAAAGGTCAGTCTATCATTAACTTTGGTAAGGTAGATAAGGATCCTTGCGTGGCGTGTATTGAGGCAAAGCAGGCGAGAAAACCTTTTAAGAGGATTAACGGCGAAAGGGCGAGTGAACCTCTTCAGCTGATCCACTCTGATTTGTGTGGTCCAATGCCCGAATCACTACAAGGTAACCGATATGCACTTTTGTTTATTGATGACTGTACACGTAAAGTATTTGCATATTTCTTATCTTCAAAGTCGGAGGTGAAAACAAAGTTTGTAGTTTTTCAAGCTCTAGTGGAAAACCTAACTGGTAAACGTATAAAGAGTCTACGTACCGATAATGGGACAGAATACGTGAACAAATAGTTCAGTGATTACTTGAGTTCACAGGGGATACAGCATCAGACGACAGCGCCTTACAGCCCGCAGTCTAACGGCGTGGCTGAGCGCACTAATAGGTCGATTATAGAGAAAGGTAGGTCCTTATTAGCTGGTAGCTTTGTGTCCAAAGCCTACTGGCAGGATGCCTTTGAGACTGCTGTATATCTTAAAAATAGATCCCCACATCGTGCCCTGGACTGCTTAACACCACACGAGAAATGGTTTGGTAACAAGCCAGATCTAAAACATCTCAAGGTATTTGGTTGTAAAGCATTAGTCCATATTCCATCTTGTAATAGAAAGAATTTAGATGTCAAAGCAGAAGAACTTTACTTTGTTGGCTATACCGAAGATAAAAATACATATTATTTTCGGAATGCATGTTGTCCAAGGAGACTCATTAAATCTCGTGACGCTACATTCTTTGAAGATCAATTCTTCATGTCAAAAGGAAGTAAGTCCAACGTGGAAAGTACTGCAGTATCTAGTGGTTTACCTCCTCCGTTGACCATGACTCATAGTCAAGATAAAGATAGAGTCGAGGCGGTACCAGAGCGAGTACAACTACCCGAAGAGGCAGTTCCAGTTTTAGTTCCAGAACAAGAGGAAGTTCCAGAGTCGGATCCCGAACCAGAGATAACTCAAGTCTCGGTACCCGATCAGGAAGCTCCCGTCTTATTTCCTAAACAAGAAGAAACGAGTGAACGGCGATATCCTGTTCGTAAGAGGAACCCACCGGACTTTTACTCATGTAAGGTGTGTGTGTCAACAGTAGAGTCAGATGAGATACGGAGGCTATCTGAGCTGAAGATGCTGATAAGTGGAAACAGGCGATGATGGATGAATATGATTCCCTGCAAAAGTTGAAGACTTGGAAACTTGTTGACAGAGGCAACAAGAAGGTAATACCCTGCAAGTGGGTATATAAGGTGAAGCGTGATGCTCAAGGCGCTATTGTGAAATATAAGGCGCGTCTTGTAGCGAAAGGTTATAGTCAAGAGGAAGGCGTAGACTACTATGAGACTTTTGCTCCGGTCGTTCGGATGTCTTCACTTCGTACTCTATTTGCGTTGGCAGTTGAGAAAGGTATGAAAACACGGCACCTGGATGTAGATACGGCATTATTAAACGGAGAGTTAGAGGAAGAAGTATTTATGGAGCAACCTCAAGGATTTTCGGAAGATCGTCAGAAAGTGTGTCTACTGCAGAAATATTTATACGGGCTAAAGCAGGCACCTCGTGCTTGAAACATAAAGCTTAACAAAACTTTGTCATCTATTGGCTTTATAAGGACTCCTTCTGAGCCATGTGTTTATACTAAAAAGTTTGGAGACGAGTTGGTGATTTTGGCCGTATTTCTCGATGACATAATTTTGTTCTATGAAAATGACGTGACATTTGACAAAGTCAAAATGAATTTAGAAAAATCGTTTAGCCTGAAAGATTTAGGAAAATTGAGTTATTATTTGGGAATGAATATCTCCCATGAAAATCATAGACTCGTACTTAATCAAAGGAGTTACATTGAAAAGCTGCTTGTAAAGTTTGGAATGGAAAACTGTAAACACGTGAGTACACCATTGCAAAACACAAAGCTTGAACACAATGTAAACAAAGAGGGAGAAGTGTGTTCATATCCCTATGGAGAACTCATTGGCTCTTTAATATTTCTGGCAGTGAATACGCGTCCAGATATTGCGTTTGCCACGAGCTATTTAGGGCAGTTTTGCTCAAATTTCAATAAGAGTCACTGGTTGGCAGCCAAAAGAGTTCTCCAGTACTTGAAAGGTACAATGCACTATTGAATTACTTACAGTAAGAATAGTACTGGGCTGCACGGGTATGCAGATGCAGATTGGGCGAACTAGACCCTTACTCGTCGCTCATATATTGGTTTTTTTATGAAGCTGTCCAATGGGCTGGTATCGTGGGAGAGCAAAAAGCAGCGTACTGTGGCTTTATCGTCGGCTGAAGCTGAATATATGGCTTTAACGGCAGCTACAAAAGAAGCATGCTATCTTAGACGGTTCATTTCTGAAGTCACTGGTAAGTTACATTGCGTTACTCTACATAGCGATAGCCAGTCTGCTATTAAACTAGCAGAAAACCCAGTCCACCACAATCGGACCAAACATATCGACACTCGGTATCATTTTATTCGAGAAAAACTTGCAGATAATATTATTTGTTTGGATTTTGTACCTACCCAAGAAATGTGGGCCGATACTCTCACAAAACCTTTGGATCGCCTTAAATTTGAGAGATGTGTATCAAATATTTTTATAAATTAGGTAACATTTGCATCAATCATGGGCATATAGAAATATCGTCAGTTTAAGGGGGCGTGTTAGAGTTTCTGGTAAATTGGCACGTATATTTTATATTTTTTATTTTTATTGTTCTTTGTCTATATGACACATTTTATTCAAAACTACTTCCAAAATAAACACCGTATTATACACATGTTTTCCTTCTATTATTATAATTATAAAACAGTCGCGTAGCCGTTTTATTGCCTGGCGCAGGCGCACCTGCCACAGTCATAGTAGGCACATAGTGGTTAGCCGGTCCTCGTCTTACACTCGCAGTCTTTTGCTTAATAGTTTCATATATTTTTATCTTCTCCTTCAGGTCCCCGTACGTAGTTACACCATACAGCATGATTTTATTAGTCTCTACGTCTTGTATTCCGTCGATTATGTATTTTATGGCTACGTAGTCGGGCATCTTGCCGCGTTTTCCAAGCTCCTTTAAGCTCCTTTAAGGTAAAACATGTTTAGATTACCAGCAAGTAATCTAAACATGTTTTACCCACTCTTTTCTCTCTGCTACTCATCACTTCATGGATTATTTTCGCGTCTATTGAATCAGGAAATTCTCTCAACAGAGCCGTCTTTAGATCTCCCAAGTTCTGACAATAGTCACAAGGCTGCCGTGCCGATCAGGGATCGTCTGCCTATAAGTTTAAAAAACCTATTTAATAATAATAATAAGTTGTTGCAAGGCCGTCCAGCTGAAGATCTCAGCATTCTCGGCCACCTCCTGGGCCTATCGAGCCAATGACTCTATCTTGTCTTGCCCACTAAACTTGGGTATCAGCTCCTCAGTATAAAGCATGCTTGGTTTTGGTTTTCCATCTGTGTGCGTAGCTTGTGGACTGTATTAGTAGATTGGCACGAAATCAGAAGCACTGGTGGATTTAATTGGCTTTTTATCAATTAGGCAAAAAGGAACAATACATAAAATTGTGATAAATAAAAGGTGTTGCTCTGTCTACGTATTTTATTGGACTGACGTCACATGCGGCCGGGCCGCCCGCGGTGTACATCTACCTACATAGCGATGCATATCTATCACCTCCACCCTTAATTCCTAATTAACTTAACTTAAACTTACAAATTTAAACACTACTAGTGACATTAAATTTAGTCCATAAAAACGATACCTACCTTAAATATAACTACATTTACTTGCATTGAGCTTATCTACATGTAAACAATACAGGTGGGAAAATAAACTTTTCCTACTCACCTTCCCTCTTATTTAATATACTCGGTGAGACTAGTTATATTAACAATTTAAGAAGTACCTAGGACTTCCCAAGCCATAATTACTTAACAAAACGAACAAAACTCTTGACCGAGGAGTAAAAAGAAGAATAGTTAACAGGAGTATAGTACTTGAACGATAGTATGATAATAAAGATGAATTATTTCTAACAGCGTTACTGTTTCTTATTTGTATCTTAGGTGTATCTAGACAGAAATACATCCTCAAAACCGTAGCGACGTGGCGGTCGTCTATTTCGGGTCGGCCTAGCTTGCTGCTGTATTGGTTCAGGCACAGTCAGTGCAGGTTCATTCTCCGGCACACTGGGTACGGTTGGTATGGCGGTAGTGTCCAATGGTAACTGGGTGGTTTCCCTGGCGCCCCCGGTCTCAGCCCCGTCCCTACTTACGTTTTCGTGCACATTTGGTACTGGTGAGTGTGTCTCGTTGAGTGACGTGCGGTCAGTCTCGGCTGGCCTCGGGTATTCCGTGCTTGTTGTGCTCACGGTAGCCGGGAATGACAAGGAACTTCGGGAACTCGTTCTTGGCGTTGCCCCCGTTGACATTGACGCTCGTGCCCCATGTTCGCCAGCGTTAGTACTAGGAGGTGTTCTTAACCTAAGCTGATCTATATGTCTCTGTACCTCGGTTCCAAGAGTAGACTTGACCCTATAATCAGTCGTCCCTAACTGAGTCGTGAGCTGTCCGGGTAGCCACTTGTCCCGGGTGCGGTAGTCCCGGAACCAGACCAGCTCGCCAGGCGAGAGTTGCCGGCATCCGCCTCTTGCGTGTTCTACGAAGCATGCCTGGCGTGCTTAAACATGTCTTTCACGCTCTGTTTTTGCTTCTGTCATACGTAAATCACGGCCTTGTAGTAATTTGGCTGGGCTCTCTCCGGTGGTATAGTGTTCAGTGTTCCTATAGTTTAAGAGAAACCAACATAGCGCTATATTCGGATCTATTCTCTGTGTCAAGGCCTTTTTAAGAACCCGATTACACATTTTAACGGCATTTTCCGCTGCTCCGTTTGACGCCGGATGGTATGGGGCGCTGAAAATGTGTTCGATTTTATTTCTAGTCATAAATAATTTGAACTCAGTACTTGTGTATGGGGGCCCGTTGTCACTCACTATCTGTTTAGGCAGTCCGAACCTTGCAAACATCTCTCTCAAGATTGCAATCACTGATGCAGCGGACGTACTTTTTATTTGAATGGCCTCTACCCACTTAGAACATGAGTCTATTACTATGAAGTAAGTAACGCCCTGGAAAGGCCCTAAAAAGTCTATATGTAAACGTGACCAAGGTCTGCTGGGCCAGGGCCACGGGCGGGGCGCGTGCGCCGGCGGGGCGCTCGCCACCGCCGCGCACACCGTGCACTCCCGACAAATTGCCTCTACACTCTCGTCTATTCCTGGCCACCAAACGTAACTTCTAGCTAATGACTTTGTTTTAATTATGCCCATGTGCGGGTCATGCAACTCCTCCAAAACTCTCCTTCTACACACTGCTGGGACAATCACTCTGTGACCCCAAAGTATGCAACCTAATTCGCTTAGGGCTCTTGAACTAGCGCTACTGAAAATCCCTTTTCCTGAGCCGCCTGGAAGAGCTCGGCTGTTGCGAGCTTGGAGCGCTGTAGGTTAGCTTGGATGATCTTCAGCTTACCTTTTGGTCCGCCTGATGTTCCGGGGCCCTGAGAGTCGACCGACCCGTTTTCCGACTGGTCGCCCTTAGCAGTAGGAAACGCGAGACCTCGCTATGTTGTCCCATTTTTGCCTCTCCTGACACACATCGCTGAAAGCGGTGTGTTCCCGGTCGCTGGCGTCTCTTTGAGCTTTAGTGCAGTTTGTGCACACCGGGGGTTTCCCAGCCGCTTTCGAGGGGCAGTCTCTACCTGTGTGTGCTTCGTTGCTGTAGCAGCAAGCTGCATGCTCGGCCTTGCACACGGACTTCGAGTGGCCGTAGGCTAAGCATTTTGTGCACTGCACAAGTGGGGACTGATCGTCGATTCGGCATCGCTGTATTCCGATGTGCACTTTTCCCCCCTCGGTAAAGCGCTTCCAGACTTCCGGAGAGAGTTCTACCACAGGGTGGCACTCGTGCGGGTTCCTGGCGCGTTTCCTATATCGCATTTTTATCGTTTGCTCTGCAACACCGACGTCGCGCAGGAGGTGACGGTTCTGTGCTTTTAGGAGTTCTACAATTTCATCGTCGGTGTTGCTGGAGAAAACTCCTTTGATGCAGGCTAAGGGGTTCGCTGGCTTCGACTCCGAAATCTGCAAGGTTTTATTCCCCTGGACTTTTTCTTTGACGAGCTTTAGGTCCTCCTTGCTCGCGCAACTTAGGACCACCTTTTGGTTCCGAGCTTTCCGGACTTTATTTACTTTTGCCCCGGTGTTTTTTATATATCAAAGTAGAATAAAAGATTATAAAATAATCGTTTAATCTGTCTTTCTTTTCTACAAGGAATAACTTCATCTACATCCAAAACACACACCCTCTCTTATTCATCTTAAAACACACACACACACTCACACACACACACTCACCATACACTTACACACACACTGAATTAGAGAGGATCCTATTTTAACATTAGGTTCTTATACTTTATTATTAAGTTATAATTACACTATTTTTATTTTTAATGCACTAACCCGTGCTAAGGAACAAATTTAAAAACCTATTTAGAGGCTAAAAATTTCACCCATGCCGGGATTCGAACCCGCAACCTCTGGCTATCCGTACCAGCGCTCTACCAATTGAGCCAATGGGCGACTCACGGCATCAGTGAAATTTCGAACCTCTTTACAATATTCTCTGTATTACGTACAGGCAGCGACATCTGACTTAAGCAAATTGCATTACTTACAGCCCCGACTACCTACTTTGCAGTTAGGTTAAACATCGGAACGATATCACTGTACCCACATGATTACACTATTTTTATTTTTAATGCACTAACCCGTGCTAATAATTGGTAGAGCGCTGGTACGGATAGCCAGAGGTTGCGGGTTCGAATCCCGGCATGGGTGAAATTTTTAGCCTCTAAATAGGTTTTTAAATTTGTTCCTTAGCACGGGTTAGTGCATTAAAAATAAAAATAGTGTAATCATGTGGGTACAGTGATATCGTTCCGATGTTTAACCTAACTGCAAAGTAGGTAGTCGGGGCTGTAAGTAATGCAATTTGCTTAAGTCAGATGTCGCTGCCTGTACGTAATACAGAGAATATTGTAAAGAGGTTCGAAATTTCACTGATGCCGTGAGTCGCCCATTGGCTCAATTGGTAGAGCGCTGGTACGGATAGCCAGAGGTTGCGGGTTCGAATCCCGGCATGGGTGAAATTTTTAGCCTCTAAATAGGTTTTTAAAGTTATAATTGTTTTGTACAGTGCGATGATCCATTTCTACAACTAGCACCTGATTCACATAAATAGGGAATTGGCACTGATTGCTGTAATACAGGTGATAAGCCTAGCACAGCAACAGAAGCTAATACAATTTATAGACGCCCTAACTAGTTTACTTGTGATTTATAACAACTCTGTAATTCTTTTTGGAAATAAACATTTTTATTATTAAAAAAAAAAAAAAATATCCAGGGCTGCAGTAATTTTGTCTATCACGTTTTGTCCCGTAAGTTTGGGGTCCTTTGACGAGACAATCAACGTGTGGTTCGGGTGTTTGGGTGGTTGCGGTTTCGCCGCTGCCTGGGCAAACGTCATTGGCCCTAGTGGCGGCTTGTCCGTTGTGTGGAGCTCGGAAACGCCTTTTTCTATCGTGGCCAGAGTTTTCTTGACCTCCGCCATGGCGAGTTCTGCTTCGAGGTTCTGGGCCGGTGGCGTTGGAACCTCGAGTTTTTTGTTTCGCAGGTCGCGGAGGTCCGAGGAGACAATTTGGAGCCGCTCTGTCAATGGCTCTAGGTGTGCGACCAAGTCCAGGGTGGGCTCGGGTGGGGGGGAAGAGCTTGTCGGCCTACTCAGGAGCTGCTGTACGGCTTCCTTCAGCGTTTCCATTTCTGGACGCAAGTTTTTGTAGTTCAGGGGTTTTACCAGGTTTAGAGAGCGGTGTTGTGGTGCTAGCCGGTGCCGCTGCGAGGCCCTCCACGGTTCGCCGGAGAGTGTCAATTTGATTTGAGACGCAGCCGATGTTCTTGCCGAGCTTTGCAACGCTCGCCTCAATAGCGTGCCATTTTGGGTCCACTGAGGCGGGTTTTGTCTCTGTCTTCATTCCACTCTTCTGGGACAGCTTTTTCCCCAGCGATGCGACATCTTTTTGAACTTCGGTGATGCGCCTGAACGGTTCGTCCATCTCGTGCTCAAGCCAGTTTCTGATGGCTTTCGCTTCGACTAAATTCTCGGAGATGTCCTTCCGGGCCAGGCACATTTCCTGCGTTAGGTTTTGTCGCAGTTCGGCTAGCTCCTTTATGTGGCTTCTCTGAACGTAAACAAGTTCCTTGGCGTGGCTGGAGTTTTCCTTTTCCAGATTGTATTTGTGTCTAGCTCTGGAGTACGAAAGGGACAGCACTGTCTCGTACAAGCCCTGCAGGCAGTCGAGGGCGGTTGCTTTGCACTCGCGCTTCATGTTGCCCGCAGCTTCCAGTGCGTCTTTTCCTTTTCGCAGCAGGTCGTTTGCCACTCTCGTCGCCGTGTCCACGGTGACGCGTACAGGATGCTAACGCGTTTATTGGCTGCCGCTGTTGTTGCCGATGACTCAATCGATGAGGCGACCGAGCTTTCTTCGTCCGATACAATGGGACGAGGAGGGGAAATCCCGCATTGCTCCCAGTCGATCACCCTATCGATTGCGACGTCGTGTGTGACTTGATTTGGTGTTGTCGGTGTTTGGGCTGAGCACTCGCTCGCCGACGCCCCGCTCTCGCCCGCGGCGACCCGCGCGACCGGAACGTTGGCTTCGGTCGCGCGGCTCTCCGCGGGGGAAGGTTCGGACTGTGCCGGAGATTTGGCTTTGCGAGCTTGCCTCCTCCTCCGCGGCGGCTGTGGCGCTTCCGGCTTTTCCGCCTGCGAGGACGGCTGCCCTAACTTTTCCGAGGCGGACGTTCTTGCCGCTGCGGCCTTGGTGATCACCTTTTCCCGCAGCGAGCGCGTTGGTTTCGGGCGGACTCCGTAGCAGGCTTGGTGTTCGAGCTTGAGCTAGACATTTTTTTTTTTTTACTTATTTACTTAAGTTAGTTCTGAACTTGGAACGTATTGGACAGTGTTTATTTAAGTGAATTTTATTTTGTTTGATGAACGTTCCTGAAACCCCGAGCTACCCGTTGATGTCTTTTGCCCGCTTCCTACCGTTCCGGTGACCCCCGCCTTGCTGTGTTGATTTTTAGCTACAAGTTCACCGCGACCGATACCTGAGACACACGCGCGCGCGGCCGGCGAGCGATAACTAGGTCAACTGTGTTTACAATCTTGCGATCGAGCATAGACACTACTCGCGCTCGGTGGAAATAGCGATTTCGTCGACCGCAAGATATGTTGACCTGGTTAAGGCTTTCGCACAGCTGATACCGGCTTGCAGTGGAGATGTGTGGACTCTTAGCCTTGACCTTGGTACAGTTGGTTGTATCGGTCGCTGTTGACTTGGTCAGGGGGGGTCACCCAAACTGTAGTGGACCAAGACGGCGGTGGGAAGATGTTTACAGGAAGATGGGGAGCGGGGGCTATCCTAGGATGTTTCTATTTCCGGGATTACTGGGGGGAACAAAGCTGGAGGACTATTACTACGGTATAAGTAGGTACCTACTATGCTAATGTTAACTTAACATTAACCTTACAATTACTATAATCTTATCTAAGCTAGTTTAAACGTGTGTTGCTGATGTAAGCTGCTCGCTGGTGGAGATGCGATGCTGCTGTACTGGAGTACGTGCGCCTTCGAGCCTTTTGTTGTTAAAGGTCCTAGGTGGTAGTGTTAAGTGGGGGAGTGCGGGGGACGAGGGCGATTGGGGAGGGGCCCGGATTTCTTTTGATGCGGGTCCTCGGACTTCGGTGGCGAGTGTCAACTGTGTCTCCGACGGCTTCTTTGGACGTGAGATAACTTCAAACAGGCCTGGCTTGGCCTGCTTCTTGGTTCGCTCAGCGCACGTCGGAACGCGGTCACAGATGCTTCCGCATGAAACCCTCCGATTGTTGATGTTTTGGTGAACTCTCTTTCGAAGCGTTTGCCTTTACCGTGGAGCGCGCCGCTTCAGACACCTGAAACCGCTGTGCGCGCGCGATCTCTCGCCGTTCTCGAAACTAGGTCAGTGTATTTATAGATATTGCTGTCGGCCGTCGAGTTTCTGGTGACCTATCACTTTACTTGACTTGTACTCCTAAAAAGAAAAAAAAACCACTTACTGCGCCACGAAACAAAAAAAAAAGCCATCTAAAATCCTAAAAAAGCAAGAAAGTGGCAAAAAAAAAAAAAAACAAACTAACACTAGCTGTAAAAATTAGATTAATAATAACATTAGCTCTAACAACGTGTGTGTACAATACCACCTGTACTAAAGAAAATGTATCTGCCAGCAAAACTGTACAAATGGAGTATGGAGAGAAAGGGACAATGAAATAATGTAACAGACAACAAAAGGCACGGACCCCGCGTCTGTGGAAACAAGTTGTATTTATAAAAAAAAAAAAACCCTGTATAGTTCTTTTTTTCTGTAAAAAAATGGCTTTAATTCATTTATTTCTACCTCAGTTGGCCAACCGTCTTTGATATAGCTCAACACACGCGATAAAATTGGATCAGCCGCTGTTTCCCTTTTTAATACAGTGTGGTCGAGGAGCATAGCTTCTGTTGCAAAATGCAAGTACGTTTGCTCGGGTAACGTATCTTCTTTCTCTTCTTTGTGAGCCCTAATTAGCCGTGAAAGGGCATCTGCGGCATTTTTTTCCGATTTGAAATATTCTATATTAAAATCGTACGCTGATAATTTAATTGCCCATCGTTGTAATCGGCTTGCTGCGGTGCTTGGGATACCTGTGTTTGGGCCGAAAATACTCACCAACGGTTCATGGTCGGTTCTCAACGTGAACTTCCTCCCATATAAGTACTGATGAAACTTTTCTATTGCGAAAATAATAGCGAGTGCTTCTTTATGTATTTGACTATAGTGTAGTTCCACCTGCGTGAGCGCCCGAGATGCGTAGGCAACTACCCGCTCCGAGCCGTCAGCTGCTCGCGCCGATAACACCGCGCCTACCCCGCGCGAGCTGGCATCGCAACATAACACCGATTCCTGATTCATGTCAAAGTGAACCAGGACTTCAGCGCTACTTAATATTTTTTTAACTTTGTTAAATGCTACACTGCTACTGTTATTCCAATGAAACTGGCCTTTCTTCAATAGTTGGTATAATGGGGATAAGAAACTACTTAGATTTTTCACGAATTTACCGTAAAAATTTACCATGCCGAGGAATGACTTGTAGGCCATGTCTATGATTGCCTTTACTTTTTCTGGGTCTACCCTAACTCCCTCTTTGTTAATTAAGTAGCCCAAATACTTTACTTCACTAGCTAAAAAATTGCACTTACTCTTTCTTATTTTAAAACCATTGCTTTCCAGTATCTCAAATACCTTTTCAATTGCCTGTAAATTACTACTTAAATCCTTACTTTTTATCAATATGTCGTCAAAAAATGTTATAACGTCGGGGATTCCGCCGAACAAGTTAGCCATGAATTTTTGAAAAATTCCTGGACTCGAAGAAAGCCCGTAAACTAAGCGGTTATACTTGAAAAGTCCTCTGTGTGTGTTAATGACTGTATACTTTCTAGACGTCACATCTTGCTCTAGCTGATCATAAGCTTGCGACAAGTCAATTTTTGTGAAATATTTATTGCCACTTAAATCACTAAACAACTCGTCAATTCTTGGAACCGGGTATTTATCTATTTTTAAAACACGGTTGAGCGTTACCTTGCACGGTGGTACCGTAGTAGGTCATAGGACTCGGATGGCAATGACTGAGCTAAGCCATGATATCTGGCTCAGTTACCCACTAATTGTCATACTACCTGAGGGTATAAAAGGTTTCGCAATCTATTGTTCCCAACATTCCTTTTTCGGCATCCGAAGTGAACACAAGTAATTAGTCATCAACCTGTTATCACCAAGTGCTTTAATTAGCCCAAGACGCGACGCGTGTGTTTAAGTTCCAACTTGTCTGTGACCTGCTATTTTACAATGGAATTTGAAGTCACAGGTATGTATTATTAATTTACTTTACTATTTTGCCTTTTCCTTCTACATTTTTTTTTTAAATAGAGTGCTACGCCAACGTGGCATTTTTTATGTATTTATGTCTGTATATTTTTTACGTTGAAGCTTTTACTTATGTTTGTACCTACTTGTACCATTCAATTTGGTATAGAAATATGGGTTACAATGTCTACTACTAGGCCTCTCCAAATTTAGCTGCGTCATGCTGCGTCTGTAAGGTGCAGCCAGGTGCTACGCCGCGCGCCTGAACGCGTAGCAGGCGCGTAGCACTTGCTACGAAACATGTATCTATTTTGATCCGCTTTTAACGTATTTTTATTTTGTTTTAGGTACTAGTATTAAGTGTTCTTTCAAAAGAATGCTTGTACTAGATACTTGGCTGTCTATTAAAGACAGCAAATCTGAACTGGAGCGTTGGCATCGAGTTTTTCGAGACCTAATACAATTGCTGCCTGATGTTGAGAATTACATTGCTGATGACTTGGAAAAAAGAGTTACTAAAGTTTGTACAAGATTGGTAGCAATTTGGAAGCAAGTCACGCGCAACCATTCTCGCATGGTCTCTAAGTACGGAGACTGGCTGAACGAAATTGAAGTTTGCGTTCTGCCAACTTGTGCAACAGTAGGGAGCCACAACACCCAACGGCCAGCAGCAGAAGCTTCGACAAGCACCCAACAGCACCAGCACAGGAAGGACTTTGAGGAATGTAGCAAGAGATCAAAACGCCGCAGGCTTGCAGAGTTAAGTAAAGTAGACAGTTCTGCGATAAATTCTTTGTTGGACGATTCTAGTCTATCTAACGCCGCTGCATCTTTAAATTTCAGCACTGACGAAGTCTTGTCTCTTATAAATGAGACAAAACTGACTAAACATCAGTATCTTTTGGTGAAAGACTTCGTTAATGCAAAATCACCTAATGCATTACCATCTTATCAAAAAGTGTTAGAAGCTAAGAAGCGGTGCTATCCATCGCAAGAGTTTATCACGGAATCATCTGCTGAAGTAGAATTACAATCATTGTTAGATCATACTGCTTGCCGGATACTAGAATCCCAAAAACCCGTTTTGAATAATATTGACCCTAATAAAGAATTTGTTTTGATTGGAAAATGGGGTTTCGATGGGAGTACGGGGCACAGCGAATATAAACAGATTTTTGGAGATTCTGGTATCGATGATGATGGCAGTATGTTTGTTACTTCATATTGTCCTCTTCAATTGGTTTGTAAGTCCAATACCTCCGACCCAGATCAAATAGTTTGGAAAAATCCGCGCCCTTCTTCCACCAGGTATTGTAGGCCTATTCGATTCCAATTTGCCAAAGAATCCAAAGACCTTTCTGTGCAAGAAGAAGCTTATTTCAAGACTAAAATTGATAGTTTACAACCGACTTCTTTCACTCACGGTGAATATGAAATAAAAGTGCAGCATTCTTTACAATTAACCATGGTTGATGGTAAAGTGTGCAGTGCTCTGAGCGATACATCTTGTAGTAGATGTTATATTTGTGGTTCAACTCCAAAAGAGATGAATGACATTGATAAATCGCTGAGCAAAACTGCAGATAGTGGTACCTATCAATTTGGACTATCTCCTCTTCACTCGTATATCCGATTCTTCGAATATTTAATTCACGTTTCTTATAGATTAGACATAAAGAAATGGCAGGTACGTTCTTCAGACGAAAAAGCTCTTCTTGCACAAAAAAAACAACATGTGCAGCAACAGTTTAGGCAGAAACTTGGTCTAATAGTCGACAAACCGCGAAGTGGAGGAAGTGGCACATCTAACGACGGAAACACTGCCAGAAAGTTTTTTTCTAACTCAGCGGTTTCAGCGGAAATTACTGGATTAGATAAAATCCTTATTGACAGATGTCATAATCTGCTGCAGTGTCTTTCGTCGGGATACAAAATTAATAACGCCACTTTTAAAGAGTATTCTCTAGAAACAGCACGTAAACTTGTTGCTACCTATCCATGGTACAACTTGCCATCGTCTGTACATAAGGTCCTCATTCATGGGTCGGAAGTAATTGAACACGCATTATTGTCAATAGGTGAGCTTTCGGAAGAGGCCGCCGAATCTTGCAATAAATTAATCAAACTCTTCAGGCGTGACAACACGAGGAAAATGTCTCGGGTTGTCACAAACACCGACTTGATACATAGACTTCTCCTTAATTCGGATCCTTATATTTCTAGTTTAAGAAGGTTACCACAGAAGAAGAAGTCTATTCTATCAAAAGAAGTATTAAATTTGTTGTCGGTTTAGGAAAAAATGTAAAAAATAAGATAGGTATTTATGTTATTTTTTACATAACTCCTATTATGTAAATATAATATTTTTTGTCCAATTGTGTGTTTGTACTTAGATGTTAGTTAAGTATTTACTTTATTTGTAATATAAAATGTAAATAGTAAGGTTTAATAGTTATTAAGTTGCAAACCTTCTTTTAAGTGTAATAAAAATGCATAATTTTGTAAATAAAATAAGCTTTTTAAGATTATTTTGTTTTTTTTTTATTGTGTTATGGCTTAAAGTATTACAAAACACCATAATAATAATAATCAGCTATGACAACGACAGTCATTATTATCGCGAAACCCTATGACCGCTACTCTTAGGGCGTGGAACCAGTGTGCCTTGTAGTCTGCGCAAATACGAATTCCTCCATCCGCCTTGCTTGCGATTACTAACGGCGTGGCCCAGTCGGACTGAGTTACCGGTTTAATGACGCCGGCGCGCAGCATCGCGTCTAACTCCATGTCGACTCGCGCGCGCAGCGCGAAGGGCAGGGGCCGGGCGCGACAGAAAATTGGCTGTGCCTCCTCGTGGATAGACAGAGACACTGTACCACCGTTATACCGACCCAATGCGCCGTCGAACACCGACTTATGCCTGGAAAGGATACCATTTAAACTTTCACTTTTGCTTTCCACTTGCAAATTTTTTACATCGAATATCTTGCATTTAGGTATTTCTATATCCAACTCTGACAACCATTGTCTGCCCAACAAATTTGTACAACCGTTATCTATTACATATAAGTCCAATTTCTTATTCCTGGCCCTTTCCTGACCTCTAAATAGCCCAATGGTTTCACAATAGACCCGTCGTAAAATTTTAACTTTAGTTTACAAGTTTTCAGTTCCAAATTGCCGAATAGGTTTAAATAAGTATTTTTGCTGAAACATGATAGGGCTGAACCTGTATCTACCTCCATTTGTAACAATACTCGATTAATTAATAACGGCATACATACCGGTTTATACTGTGTTAAAGACATCTGATACATTGGCTCTTGTCCGCTGTAGTCATCGTCTTCTTCTTGATGCCTCGAGGGTGCCGAGTCCTGCGTAGAGGGCCCCGGCCGCGGCTCGCCCGCCGCCGGCTGCTGCACCCAGTATGTTCTGGCAGGAGGAGCGCGCGCGCCGCGCGGCCTCCCGCCGCGCCCCCGGCCGCCGCGCCGCCGTCCACTCCTGCTGCGCCTTGCGCCATCCTCACCGAATCCTCTTGGTTCCCGCTGCTGGTCCATATACGTCGTTTGAGAGTACACTCTCCGAAGATGGCCGACCTTGTGACACAGGGTGCATTCATACTCTTTGAATCTGCAAACTTCTGAGCGGTGTTCGCCTCCGCAAACACTACAACTTCTGATAACAATTCTATGTACTCCCGTCATCGACTGGTCCACTGCGCCGGCATCTCTCTCCGCTGCTTCGAGGGTAGTCGCTAACGCGACTGCCTTTTGGTAATTTAAATTTTCTTCTGCAAACAACCTCTGTCTGGAAGCTTCGATTCTCAATCCACAAACCAATTGGTCCCTCAGATTTTCTTCTAATGCTGACTTAAAGTCGCAATCCCGGGATAATTTCTTGAGTTCCGCCACAGACTCCGCTATGGTCTCGTTCTCATGCTGCCTTCTCTGACGGAATCTATACCTTTCCGCTAGGATAGACGGTTGGTTGATGATTGGCCATTATCGCTACGGCTCTTCCGAACGTTAGTGTTGATGGTTTAGCTAAGCTAGCTAAAGTCGAAAATAATTCATAACCGTCTTCGCCCATAACTGCTATAAGCGTCGGTAGTTTTATTTCTTCTTGAATTCCGTTAGCTTGGAAATACATTTCTAGTCTTTCTATGTATAAAGACCAATTACCGGTTTTCACCTCGAATGCACTTATTTGCCCGATCATTTTGTCCACTATGCGATAATTGTTTTATCCTCGTTCGCCACTGAT
This sequence comes from Yponomeuta sedellus, assembly GCA_934045075.1. Taxonomy (NCBI): domain Eukaryota; kingdom Metazoa; phylum Arthropoda; class Insecta; order Lepidoptera; family Yponomeutidae; genus Yponomeuta; species Yponomeuta sedellus. The sequence continues at coordinate 2,934,951 of OW203736.1, read as the reverse complement.
AAATAAAAGGTGTTGCTCTGTCTACGTATTTTATTGGACTGACTTCACATGCGGCCGGGCCGCCCGCGGTTTACATCTACCTACATAGCTAAGCATATCTATCAAATTGCACAACCAAAAATTGACATCTGTCTTATTGACGGAAACTGATATCCATAAAAATCTCTCGTTGGTGTTGCCAACATGCTGGTGCGGACGGCAAAAACTTTGGGAAAGGTTACAATAATATCCTTCCAGCATAATAATGAACATTATGAATTTTAAGTTATTAAAGAGTCTTTCATTTTACAGCACAAATAGCAACCTATAATTATTAGAACTGAGTAAACTATTCAAGTTCACATTAAAACACTCTACTAGTTATAATTAATTAATTAACATGTTTTTATTTATTAACAAGTCGCACCTCCTTTTACTGATACTTTTAGAATTATACAAGCATATTAAAAAAAAAACTGCAGAACGAGATATTCAGTTAAGTTATAATTTTCTTTTAAAGTAACATTATAAAGAGTTTTCTTGGTAGACTTGTGAATGAAAGTTCAAGTTAAAATCTAGGTTACTTCTGTGATTACAAAAATAGGCTAAAGAGCACTTCATTTTTCTAAATCTAAGAAATAAAAATTAAATAAGCCTTCTTGCTTAATATAAACTAAATCGCTCGAAGCTTATGAGCTAAATGAAGTGACCTAAGAAACCAAACTGAAAGGACCTCGTCTCAAAATAAACAAAAACTGTTACTTAAAATTTTCTAAGGACTAAATAAGCGTGCTTCGCAAGGCACGCTAAGCCGTTGGTGCCGGCTGTCATATAATGGCAGTCGTTAAGCCATGTCAGAGGCCTTATGGGCGGGTTGATAACTTCTAACAGTAAGGCCCGCCACTGTCTTACAATCCTCCACCAATCCGGACCTGGCCCCCGTGGTGGAGTATGGCCTAACCTTCCTGCGATGCAGGAAGAGACCCGTGCCCCAGAAGTGGGGACATACAAGGGTTGATAACGAAGAAATTAGCTTGCTACACAAGGCTTTAAAATATAAAAGGTATTTTTGTTTTAATCCAGAGTTAGCACACAGATACCACTTAATGAACGTTTATATATCTTCTTGTTAGGTGTAATTACATCGATGACACGAATTTTTCCATCTAGGCCTGGATAGACCTTTACAATTCTAGCCATAGGCCCTTTTAAAGGAGGAGCATTAGGCTCTCTCATTATAACCAATGCGCCAACTCTGAAGTTGGGAATGCTGTCGCGCCACTTTTTTCAATTCAATTTATTTCAACGTAAAGAATTTACATTCTATTTGCTGAATGTCAAAGTGCAATGTAACATGAAAGTGAAAGCCGCTGCCTTCGGGCCGTAGTGTAGTGGAGAAAAAGGCAGCGGGGAAAAAAACTCCACTCCAACCATCTTTTCTCAAGTCCTCTTAAATCTATATACATCAGATACACATATACGTATGATAAGATTCCGGGATTACCATTAATGACTTTAAATTCCAAATGGGTCGTGAAAACATAACAAGTGCTGCGGCCAGACACACGAACAGCACTCGTTCACGAGCATAACGCAGGGGTCAGCCATCATCAGTCAATCATTTTGGAGGGAGATAGATGACCCGGTCGTCTGTACAAACTTAAATACGATATAACTAACACTGAGGATCGCAGTGATGCTACTGCTGTTAACTACATGTGAATAAAATTGTTATTCAATAACTATGATTGACTCGTTGTGGAATTGATCTACTGCCAATGGCTTACATCATTTATGAAGTCATCTATTCTATAATAGGCCTTTTTACATAGGGCCTTTTTATTTTTGTGCTCGACTACAGCAAAGCAAAGGGAGCAGTTGACTTATCCGATCAAATGACGGCATACTCAACACCTCTGCGAAAATCAGTTAAATGTTATAAAAAAGTAGCCATTTCCTTGCTCCTGAATACTGCTGTTGTCAACGCATGGATACTCCATCGAAAAGTTACCGGAAAGACAATGCCGATTGTCGATTTTAGGAAGGAGATCCTGAACGGCTTAATGCAAGAGGGAGAAGTCGTTAAAGATGTTCCAAAACCAAGAAGAGTAAACACAAACTCACAAAGACAGAAGGGCCCAGTAGAAAAACTCGCTGAACATGTCAGCAATGCTATAAATAGAATGTCACGTTGTGTGTTTTCTCCAATGCCTTGAACGGCTCAGGCTTCGATTTACTCTGGTAGCACCATAGAATTTTGTAGGCTGACATCTCTTCTTTAGGTCTGTTTTGATGAGAGGCCGCCTGAGATTGGCGGTTGCATTGTTTGGGTTGCCATAGGAAATCTAGTTACCCCATTTCAGGGAAAAATAGTAACTTCAGGTATTGATGAATATCATTTTTTAATTAAAAGATAGAAAATAATAACATAATAAACAAAGACTAAATACAGCTAGTAATGAAAAAAAATACAAGTAAATGTTATTCACATTTTATGGAAATTTTGGAATATTGTTTTCGAAGATAATAATTTTCGGATTGTGGCCACCCAAGCATAAGATTGAGAGTTGTGACATGAATGGCTGCTTGTATAAATTGGGCTAAATTTGTAGCTTGAAGCATCTGGTGATTGACGGAGGTCTGGTCCTCCATTGTGAGCAGACTTGGCTCAGATGGCGTCGAAGCAGCCCATTTAAATCATATTTGGCAGCAGCAGGGACCCTGTAAGTAAATACATATATGGAAATCTGTGTATAGAATCTTGTACAATTCAGGTTAGGTCATCTCTCATATTCGTGGCTATTTTCAGGAAATATCAAACCCATGCTAAGGGGTTAAGGATGGATTACCAGCGTTGAGACAATCCTTAGTTGCTGAATGTCTTCGGTACCGTAAAACTACCCAACTATAATCCAGGGCCCCAACTCTGTTCCAGCAACCACTTAGCCGGAAAAGCTTCGTCCGTGACTTCTAGTGACATCTATTGAAATTAGACGGTACTATTTTGTTTCTATGCAAAATGGCACAATTAGTTACGCGCAAAAAAGTGAGATGGCGTACTCACATTCCGTCATTCATCTGTCGGCGAGTTTACCCGTTCAAACACGTCACGAGTGCATTGCAAACTTTAATTTCAAAACATTGGTCAAAGTGCGGTAAACGTTTCGGAGTTGAATTCATAAGGAAGGTAATGTTGTTAACTTGCATACAACGTATGGTTTATTATCTTATTTAATAAAATAAAAGAGAAGTCAGTTTTTTTACAAAATTGGGTACCTAGGTTTTAACTATAGTCCAAAAATTTTATTGGACCATAATTAAAAGCCAACTTTTTTGTTCCAGAAAATGACGTCTAGAGATAAGTTAGTAAGAAGAAAGGTTGGAGGGCGCGCTTATAAGTGCTACACTGAGCGACAAATGGACCAATGTCTTCTTGATGTGACTAACAAGGTGTTAACTCAGCGTGTAGCCTCTGAAAAGTACAAAATTTCAAGAAGTTCAATTATTTTGAAACTGAAGGCATACCGGCAGAACAAAATACGGAAGCCTGGACGTCAGTGTATCTTTTCAGAGGCCGAAGAGGCCGCTTTTATCGAACATGCAACAAAAATGTGTGACTTCGGTTTCCCTATAACGGTATTCGATCTCAGATGCATTGTAAAAATGTACCTAGATAAAAAAGGATTAAAAGTTGAAAAATTCCAGAAGAATTTACCAGGCAAAACCTGGGTTACTTTGTTTCTTAAAAGACACAAAAAAGGTCTGTCCCAAAGGTTCTGCAGTAACATAAAGAGGGTAAGAGCAGCTGTTGACGCTGAACAAATACAGTCGTATTTCGACCATTTAAAGACTGAAGTCGAGGGAGTGCCACCTCATCTCATATTTAACTATGATGAGACAAATCTTGTTGACGATCCTGGCAAGATTAAGGTGTTAACAAAACGAGGATGTAAGTACCCGGAAGCCATAAAGAATTCCACGAAAGCTTCTGTTAGTTTGATGATATGTAGAAACGCTGCTGGAGAAATTCTACCACCTTACGTGAATTATAAAGCTGAGCATTTGTGGACCACATGGACGGAGGGTGGACCCAACAGCACTCGATACAATAGAACTAAGTCCGGCTGGTTCGATACCAGCATTTTTGAAGACTGGTTCTTTTCCTTGATGCTGCCTGCTCTACGCAATGAAGAAGGGAAAAAGGTCCTCATAGGAGATAATCTAAGTTCCCATGTCTACAAAGAAGTTTTGAAAGCTTGCGAAGACAACATCATTGCCTTTGTCGCTCTTCCGCCAAACAGCACCCACCTTACGCAGCCTTTAGATGTGGCATACTTTAGGCCGCTTAAATTGTGTTGGCGCGAAATTTTAAACGACTGGAAGGAAAGTCAGGAAGGGCAAAAGTGTCCCACTATCCCAAAAGATAAGTTTCCAAAATTGCTAAAGAAGCTATGGGATAAAATCTTGCACAACTCTGCAGATAATTTGAAAGCTGGTTTTAAAAAAACTGGCATTTTTCCATTAGACGCCACTCCAGTGCTGCAACGCCTGCCATCATTTGCAGATCCAGATGCTCCACCTCAAGATCCAAGCTTGATCTCTGAATCCTTTGTGGAATTCCTACAAAATAAAAAAAAGGAAGTCGTTGAAAGTGGTGGCAAAGGACGAAAAAAGAAACTTAACATTCCGCCGGGTAAAAGTATTTCGTCAGAAGAACATGCTCTCACGCAAATTACCACATCAAAAGAGCCAAAAAACAAACATGAAGAGCAACCGCAGCCCAGCACATCAAAAGATTCCAAACGAAAATCTAAAAAGCAATATACAGATCCTTCGAGTGAAAGCGAAGATGATGTTGAAATCCATTACGATTCAGATACGACTATGTGTCTCTCAAATGGCGAAGAAAATTTCTCGAATGACGACGAAAATGAACTTCCAGCCAAAACTCTGAATTCTTCGCAGATCATCCCTAAACCAGGTGAATACGTATTAGTCGAATACGAAGGTGAAACGTGGCCAGGACAAGTGAAAAGTGTCGAAATTGACGGAGCATTTATTAGCTGCTTGTCACGATGTGGGTTATCTTGGAAATGGCCTGAGAAACTTGATTGCATATTCTATCCACTCAACAAGATTCTCTCCCGGATTAACAATTAAGCACTAAGCGTGCATTGTTCCGTGTACCAGAACTGGAATATAAATGGGGAAGGCCAAAAAAATAATTGTTTTTTTTATTTCTTATTATTGACTTATTATTATTTAATTAAAACCCGTTGATTGCTGAAGAGTTTAATGAATAAATATAAGTGTGATTAAAAAAAAACATTAGAGTTAAGGTGTGTTTCTCGAAATGTGATTTTTAATTAAAAAACCTTCTTTGATCTCATTATTTAGTTTTTTTTATTAAAGACTAAACAATAGCCAGACAAATGAAGCGTCCAAATGTAGTCCAGAGTGTTGTTACATTCGTCGTGAGGATGATTTATATATGTAGCCCATAGTTGCAAATATACCATACAACTTTGGGGTTTGGTGAGGTAATTAGTGTGGATGTGTTGGCCATTTTGCTGCCGGAAATGCCTCGGTGCGCTTCACTTCACCCGTTATCCGCGCCTTTGAAATAACGGGGAGCCGTCCCCGTACGCTAGGCCCCAACTAGCGTACCACACACTGTTCCAATGTCATTTCACTTTCGATCACGTCGGGGTCACCACTTTGGGGTTGTTTAGGTAATTAGTGTGGATGTGTTGATCACAAATAAATATATCAGAAGGTTGCAATTTAAAGGTAAAAAGTCTGTATTCAATTTAGTACACGTACAATGGTTTACACAGGAGGTTACACACAATCTTAGGTTTAACGTTTTATACTACGGTACTCTAAAAGGTTTCGGAGGCGACTGCCTCAAAGGGTTTCGGGGGGACGACTGGTTGGACACCAGACGTCCGCGCGTGATCGTTGCGCTACGTTACTTTGTTGCTTAACATGTTGACTCAGCGTTCCGAGTCCCTACACAACAATAGTCCAAATTTTGTTAAATAAAAAAAGTATAATAATAACGCATTTTTATCATTTATCCCAAATGGCAAATGCACAAACTTGAAACCTGAAAAATCCGGACCATAGTTGGGAAGTTTTACGGTAACATTTATCCTGATTTAATAATTGCCTGCCACATGCTTAAGCCATTTGCAATCTTCTAATAGAAGCAATTTTCTTCCTTTCAGCTGGATAGGGTTTATTTGTTTATTTATTTAATTATAAATCTTTTTATTGAACCTTTGGAGATTTCGTTTGGGGCAGTGTTCTCTTTTCGCTGTAGAGAAACAGCTGCTATTTTTGGCTGCCGGATTCACTTCAGAGGAAGGTGCTTCTTGGCAAGGTCGGTGAAACAATTTAAATTATAAAGTAGGGAATTAGGATTGAATACATAAATATAATTATTGAAATTGATGGCAATCTGATTTTAAGTAGGGACTAACAACTTTAGACAGTGTGACTTGTGAACCAATATTAGAACCACATTCTGTAGCGACCCCGCTCTGCTCTGAGCTTTGTAAAATTTAATTAAGTAATTGTCTGGGTTTAGATACTAAGGTTTCACAATTATACTATTGCTACATGTAAATAAACGTTAGGTAATAAAGATTGTGCTTAATACTAACAGTTTTCTTTCCTCCCCTTATATTAAGGCCCTGATATCTCACAGCTTCCAGACAATCTTCAGATTTTTGGTGGCTCCGGCCACATTTTCAGTATTAACATTTCTGTTCTGTCGACTACTGTTTTCTCACTACCGGGCAGGAAGTGGTTATGTCGCAAGAACGTGAAAATTATGGGACGGAAACTGGCCAAAAATAAAAGCAAAAAAGTATCTACTTTTTGTGAAACTTGTCCAGAAAACCCAGTTCTCTGTTACGACTGTTTCCATAAGCGTCATTGAGGCACCTCAATAAATGTGGATTTTGAGTTGTTTATTTCATTGAAAAATGTAATAATGTTGATAAACCTCATGAGAGTTAAAATTTAAGTTAATTTTTTTGATTACACTATTTTTATTTTTAATGCACTAACCCGTGCTAAGGAACAAATTTAAAAACCTATTTAGAGGCTAAAAATTTCACCCATGCCGGGATTCGAACCCGCAACCTCTGGCTATCCGTACCAGATACGGATACGGACTGGTACGGATAGCCAGAGGTTGCGGGTTCGAATCCCGGCATGGGTGAAATTTTTAGCCTCTAAATAGGTTTTTAATTTTTTTGAGTTCATTATTTTTAATTGTATTAAAAATTGTGATAAAAGTTGATTGATCTCATTAGAATGACATTTTAGGCGTGATTTTGTTAATTTAGTAAAAAATACAATTTTATTTTATTGATATTGTTTCAATTCTTAATTACTAATAACATTTCGAACCTATAATAGCAGCCAAAAACTGCATTATATTTCTCTTTATCAAAGTCATGTTCCTACAAAATATGTAATATTTTTCTTAGTACAATATGTTTTCATGAACCAACCATACTCGCCTAACCTACGGGGCCGTGAGGGTCACATCGAGTACAAATTTAGTATTTAATTTGTATTCGATGTGACCCTCACAGCCCAATCATAACCTCAGTGCGTCACCCACATGGTGTCCCCCATGGCGTCTATGCAAATATATAAAAATTCTTCTGGCGTTTGACGTGTTAATGCCATAATTATTGCGGTAACAGCCCGGTAGACGGTAAGGTAGTGTGGCCTCAGCAAATGATAGCAATCCGGTATTTTTCTTCCCAGTACATCCTGAGCATTGGGTAATTCACACCCGCCATCACCAATGTGATCCCAAGGTAAATGTACAATTCTGACTGGATTAGATATAGATATCTCCCATTATTATTTAGATAGGTTTGATTGGATTTAGTTCATGATCAATGTATCCGCCGTAATCTTAAAGGTTGAGGAAGCTCTTTTTCCGTACTGTCATCAGAAGAACTTATGGCAGACTCCTCTTTGTCATCGCCGAGCACGTGTTTTCCATCAAAGTCGCCATCATCTCCCTCAATTTCTGAATCGCTCAAATCTAGCATCGCCAGTTGGATTTTATGATCGCGAAGACCTGGTGAAACCGTAATGAGTGTTGTATCTGTTAGGTACGCATCGCTTCTAAGAACATCTATTATCCAAAAGGACAGCATTTGTACAATTTATTATTTTTTAGAAATATTTTTTGTTTCTTTTAGTGTATGAGACCGAAGGTACTCGTACTATGAAGACAAATAATTCAATACCAAGTTGTGAGGCCACCAAAATGTATTAGTCAATACATCAAACACATTTTAAACAATAGATTTACAACAAAAAATTGTGTTATAATGTACAGATTCCTCGAATAAAAACAGATTTACTTACCACGGTCACGCGTGTTTGCCATCTTGTGTTTTTTTTGTCTGTTTTGACAGATGTCACATTTAGTATTCAATCTTATGGGGCCTATAGACCAAAAAACCGTTATTGGCTGACAAATTAGCACCAATCAGAGCACTCCACGCGTTATTTGAAAAGATTTATTCGACTTTTATTTGTTGGTCCTTATTGTAGGAACGCCGGCGTTTATGCGAACTTTTTCAAAAAATGGTTGGGACGGATGTTGAATATAATAATGGCAGGCCAGCGTTAGAATTCCTATTTCCTTGAAAATATCCCGTAGCGATTGCCTGGTAGGTAAATTGTAGATAGCTCTAACAGCCCTTTTTTGTAGAATAAAAACTGTCGGCGATCGACGACTTTTTAGATTTAAGTTCCTTAGCGATTAGATAGACATTAGATAGGTAGTTAGTAGATAGGTACCTTAGTTGTAAGAATACGTTTGTTTAGATCTAAGTCACATTTTTATTAAATAATTTTATCACCTTGTGTCTTATTTCCTTAGGCTTAAGAGTCAGTATTCAATAATAATTTTACATTATTTAGTTTTAGGATGATTTCACTTACCTTTCATTTGTTTTCATAGCCAGTACGATGCATATTATGTTATTTACTTTGTAAGCGATTGTAAACTAGATAGAATACCTCTTGCACCACAATTACTAGTGTATAAAATCTGCAGAACAGATTTTCTATGTAGAATTTTATCTCGTAAACCACATTAGAAGCACGTCACGGATTAGGATAAAACTGGTAAAACCACATAGATCAGCCTAAAATCTGTCGAAATACAACACATAGCACTCTATAGAATGGTGACATTGAGCCAAAATTAGCTAACAAAATCTTATGTTTCCGAAAGCGATAACTTTCGATTGGCTCAACCGATTTTGATGAAACTTGCACAGCAGGTAGTTTTTACTAATATCTAACCATTTTTATTCTCACTAATAAGATTTATTAATATTCTTCAGAGTTATTTCGATAGAAAAGTTCAGTCTATTTTCCTCAGTAAATCTGTACAAAATCCTATAAGAAACTTATTAGAATGCTAGAAACTTATTAGAATATCACTTATTCCAATGAGAAAACATTAATTTAATATAAATTAATGCGTAATTCTATGTAAATTCGCTAGGAAAGTAAATAAAGATAAGTAGGCTATCTATCTCGCTCGCTCACGCACCCCCCTCGCGCAGCCCACGCCCCGGAGCTAGGGCAATTTGATATAAAAGGCGGCCGATCTCCGACGATCGGCATTCATTCATTCGGACTCATTCAACTCAAGAAAATTCCCGCGAACGGACGAGCGAGCTGGAAGCTGAAGATACTCTCGAGAACAAGGTGTTTTCTTTGCGGCAGTCTACCCCCCGAACCGAAGCTGAACCCAGGCTGTGCAGCTAGCCGCAGAACGAGCGGCGATAAGAATTCACCGGAGGAGAGGCAGCGTGAGCGACGAGGCGACGAGACTACTACGGCGGATCGACGTGACATCGAACTGAACGGGCGCTCGACTGGCCCTATACCTATAATACAGTCCACGTTTCTAATTCTTGTTTCTACGGACGTAAAGGAGAGGGATTGAGAACTGAACTGAAGACGGGACGGGCTCTCTCTCACTCTCTTTTTCATGGTCCTTCGAGCCGGATCACTGGAAGCAGTTGGGCCACGTCGAGCAAGCCACGTCGAGCAAGTCGCATCAAGAGGCCACGTCGAGCCAGCCAACTGAGGGAAAGACCATAGTACCATCTGGTACGAGCTACGCGGGTCGGGAATACGTATAACGGTGACAACAAGACCCAAAAGCGTAGCACGCCGGTCGGAAGCCAGCCGTGGCCAAGACTAGCGGTGTGGTATATTCGGACGTATATCACCTATCCCACAAGCGGGATAGAAACAGTCCGGCTGTCCCGAAGTGGAGCCGTATTGGCATTGCAGACACCACTTGCGGTCCAGTTCCCCCCTATTTCGCTCTTGGGTGGCGTACACCGGTAGGACGTCACCCCGTAGGAAGTAGGTAGGGCGTAGGGATAGGGCCCGGTAGGAACGTGACCGACCCACTGACTGGACGATTAGTAGGGACATCCGTGACGTACGCACGACCGACTCACTGACAGACGGTAGGCAGGAAGAAAGAAGACGTCCGAAGAAAGAAGCCACGATGAAGCCCACCGCTACGAGAGGGAGCCACGGCGGCGACGACGGAGGACTGAGGTTGCGATCGGGCAGGACCACAACGCCGACTGAGGGTGCGCTGAGGACCCACGAGGAAGAAGAAGAACAGGAAGTCTCTACGAGGGAAAGTTCGAGCGTTGCGACATCGAAAGCATCATCGGGCACGGAGACTAACACATGGTCGGCGGGCACAGGGTTATCCGCCGCTGGCGGCACGAGCAGTGGCACGAATTGCACCGGGGATGAGGACACCACGCTAACTGAGGGCGAGCAACACAACGTTACGGTTATGGAAAACGTCACTAGGGACGACTCCCGAGCGGGCACTGCGGACAGCGAGCAGAGAGCGAGGACACTCCAAGCGAAGATAAGATTCATGGAAGCCAAAAGACTTGAAGCCGAGAGGGAGCTACAGTTAGCTCAGACCGAGTACGAGTTGGCTATACAACATACTCGCTCAGAAACGACATTCAGCGTCGACGCGCGGTGCAGCGCTACGGCAGCGACCAACAGGGGCGGGCGCTGCGCGGGGAGGAGAGAGATAGAAGATATGCCATACGGGCATCGCCGTAACGAAGCTCAAGCGGATAGCAGCGTGAACGAACTTACTCACGCGTTATCGAACGCGCTGAAGTATTTGAAGATGGAAACGGAATCAGAAAGCAGAGCGCCGCCGCCTAAATACGTACTTGATCTGCCGATGTTTGATGGGGAAATAAGCGAGTGGATAGCACTCAAAACTGTCTTTGATGATACCCGGCGCCTATTCAGTGAGACGCAGAACGTAGCCCGACTACGAAAATCACTCAAAGGCGTCGCGCGCGAATCAGTTAAAGCATTGCTATACTCGGGTTCACATACGGCAGAAATAATGGAATCATTGGAACGAAGGTTTGGGCGGCCCGAGATATTAATTATGAACGAGATGGATATTATAAAGAAGATGCCGCGTTTGCAAGAGGATGGAAGAAATATCGCCTCGTTTGCAAATAAGGTTGCAAATTGCGTAGCTTCTGTTAAGGCGCTGGGGAAACCGCAGTATTTGTACTCACCGGAGCTCACCAGCCGCATTGCCGAGAAGCTCATCTCATATTGAAGTTCAAGTGGAGCGAGTATTCTACACAAATCTAGACGAGACTAAGAAGCGTCCCGCCATCCTCAATGCGAGAAACGCAATCACAAGATTGTTGATTCAGCACACGCACGAGGCATTCATGCATGGGAATCACGACACCGTCATCAATGAGCTGCGACAGAAGTACTTCATACTCGGTCTACGAAGTGCCGTTAGAAAACTGATCTACAACTGTCAGTGGTGTAAGTTGCGCAAACTAAAACCTACAAAGCCACAAGAAGGCGCGCTACCACCAGAAAGAATGAACAGCGAATCTCCTCCTTTTAACTGCTCTGCTATCGACTACTTCGGCCCAATGACAGTCACAATCGGCCGACGTACAGAGAAGAGATGGGGAGCCTTGATAACTTGCCTTACCACCCGCGCCATACACATTGAACTCGCCGCTAGCTTGACGCCATCATCCGCTATTATGGCATTACGACGCTTCATGGCACGACGAGGAACACCGAGCGTAATCTACTCTGACAACGGAACCAACTTCGTAAAGGCGAACAAAGAACTAATGGCCGCAGCAGACGAAGTTAAAGATTACGCGACAGCGCGAGGAATCGTATGGAAGTTCATACCACCAGGAGCACCACACATGGGAGGTGCGTGGGAACGCATGATAAGAACTGTAAAAGCATCACTATCTGCAGTTCTAAAAGAGCGAGCGCCCAGAGAAGAAACTCTTCACACATTACTACTGGAAGTCGAACACATCGTTAACTCACGACCGTTAACACCAGTCCAGCCAGACCTGAATAAAGAAGCGTTAACGCCAAACCACTTTCTCATCGGACGTTCTTGTGGTGTTACACCAACAGGCCACTTTAACGCCCGAGACGCAGATGGTCATACATGGAAAGCGGCTCAACACTTAGCCGATCAATTCTGGCGAAGATGGACCAAAGAATACCTACCACTCTTACTACCAAGACGACCATCCGAGTCACAGCACCACCGTGAGCCAAAGATCGGGGATATAGTACTTATTTCCGATGGCACAACGCCCAGAGGACTGTGGCAACGAGGCGAAGTAATAAACGTCAACCCAGGTTCAGACTCGAAAATACGAGTGGTGGAAGTGCGGACTAGAACCGGCATCCTGCGAAGACCAACATCGCGCTTGATCATCCTGACCTGACCTGGCCCGATCGCAACCTCCTCTTCAGCAACACTGCAAGATCGCCTTCGACTTTATGGTGTTGGCACACAGGGGGGAGACTGTCGGCGATCGACGACTTTTTAGATTTAAGTTCCTTAGCGATCAGATAGACATTAGATAGGTAGTTAGTAGATAGGTACCTTAGTTGTAAGAATACGTTTGTTTAGATTTAAGTCACATTTTTATTAAATAATTTTATCACCTTGTGTCTTATTTCCTTAGGCTTAAGAGTCAGTATTCAATAATAATTTTACATTATTTAGTTTTAGGATGATTTCACTTACCTTTCATTTGTTTTCATAGCCAGTACGATGCATATTATGTTATTTACTTTGTAAGCGATTGTAAACTAGATAGAATACCTCTTGCACCACAATTACTAGTGTATAAAATCTGCAGAACAGATTTTCTATGTAGAATTTTATCTCGTAAACCACATTAGAAGCACGTCACGGATTAGGATAAAACTGGTAAAACCACATAGATCAGCCTAAAATCTGTCGAAATACAACACATAGCACTCTATAGAATGGTGACATTGAGCCAAAATTAGCTAACAAAATCTTATGTTTCCGAAAGCGATAACTTTCGATTGGCTCAACCGATTTTGATGAAACTTGCACAGCAGGTAGTTTTTACTAATATCTAACCATTTTTATTCTCACTAATAAGATTTATTAATATTCTTCAGAGTTATTTCGATAGAAAAGTTCAGTCTATTTTCCTCAGTAAATCTGTACAAAATCCTATAAGAAACTTATTAGAATGCTAGAAACTTATTAGAATGTCACTTATTCCAATGAGAAAACATTAATTTAATATAAATTAATGCGTAATTCTATGTAAATTCGCTAGGAAAGTAAATAAAGATAAGTAGGCTATCTATCTCGCTCGCTCACGCACCCCCCTCGCGCAGCCCACGCCCCGGAACTAGGGCAATTTGGTTTCGGACTGCTGGTTCCATTGGAAAGTTCCATTGATGGGCCCAACAGGATTTTCTAGTCCTTTTGTCTCCACTACTTAGGATGAGTGGGTCCAACAGGATTTTTACGGTACTCATGTCTCCATGTGGGTCCAATAGGATTTTGACGGTTCTCATGTCTCCATTGTTCGAAATAGGTGGAGCTATTAGGATTTATTCAGTACTGTTGTCTCCACTGTTAAGATACTGGCCATGTAAGTGTAATTGACATTGATTGACATTTGATCTAATAAATAGATTACTATTTGATAATCTATTTGTAAGTAATTCACTATTCACACTTCTATTTGTATTTACTAAAATGGACCAAGATCTCCGTTTTTTGGAAAGAAAGGGTGGTAAAGTTTTGATTTACAATGGTTACCAGTTTTATAAACACACGGTTTATAAAAATACCAGAACCCGTTGGATTTGCAGTCGTAAAAAGAAGGACAAATGCCCTGGTGCGATTACAGTTCATGTGAGTCTAAAACTAATTTGATTTAACCATGTTGATATTTCGAATTTCGATTGTCTCTCGAGAGGAACACCAGGATTGTAATAGTAGTTGGCGCTTAAAACCTTTCCTGAACCAATATTTCAAGACCAACATTACGGTTATTAACCAATGTATAAGTTGTTTGGCTTATAAAATGTATGTAATATCTATATTTTTATTTATTTTAGGGTGCAAATATAGAAAAGATTACCGAGCACGCTGTAGAATGTTTGCCCGATGAGGCTAGAAATATGGTAGCCTTTGCTCTTGATGATGTGAAAGCAAGAGCAGCAATTACAACAGAACCAATCCCTGTTATTTTCAAGGAAGTCATGGCACCACTATATGATATGGGACTCGACAAAGTAACAAAAATTTCATATGAGAGTTCAAAAACATCAATATATGCTAAAAGAAAACAAGAATTCGAAGTTAAAAAATTGGTCTACAATAATATCCAGGAAGCGGAAATCCCGGCAAAATTTAAATCATTTTTAAAAGCAGATTACTACTGTGACGGACGGAGAGTTATGATTTTTTATACAGAATATTTTAAGCAGTTATTGGAAAATATTGACGAATATTATGGGGATGGTACTTTTCGAAGCACACCTGTTCCATTCTCTCAATTATACACCTTACACGGTAACTTTAAAAGTACGTCAGGAACAACAAATATAGTACCGCTGATATATTGCCTTATGAGCGATAAAACTGAACAGTCTTACATCGTACTTTTTGAATTATTAAAAACACAATGCCCAGCGTGGAATCCAAGAGTTTTCCATTGCGATTTTGAAACAGCAGTAACAAATGCATTAAAAAATGTGTTTCCAACTATCAAAATAGTACGGTGCTATTATCATTACATCAATTCCCTGTGGCGAAAAGCAAAATATCTAGGTTTGAAAGCAAAAATGTATCGTCGCATAGTAGGTTTGTGTACAGCACTCCCATTATTACCTGTGGATTGTATGTATGAGGGATGGAATTATATTCAATCAGAATGCAATGAGATGCGAAAGTTAAAACCATTTATGGATTATATGAATACATATTGGTTTAAAAATGAACAATTTATGAAAGAATGGTGTGTATATAATCAACTTCATCGTACAAATAACTTTGCGGAAGGCTGGCATGCTCGAATTAACCGTGCGATAAATAAAAATTATGTGACGATTGCTAAGTTGCTTTCCGTTCTGGAAAAGGATGTGTCTATTAATAAAATGCAAATTGGTAATGCTACAAGTAACCATTCACAACGTAACAGGAGCATTCTACAAAAAGACAGAGATGCATTTATTTTAAATGCTCAGATGAAATTGATTCACAAAGAAATAACAGTCGGACATTTCTTAGAGCAAGTGCGATAAACATTCATTCTTATATGCATTTTAATACCTAATTACTATTTTGTTTTTAAGTAAATGTTTTGACAATGGAACCACGAAACCGGATTTGAACCAAATAAAATTTCGATTATTGACTCCACCATCTAAATGGAACCATGCGAATTTGTAAATCCTGTTGGACCCATCAATGGAGCCATGAAAACTTGAGAAACCTATTGGACCCATCAATGGAACTTTCCAATGGAACCAGCAGTCCGAAACCGGCAATTTGATATAAAAGGCGGCCGATCTCCGACGATCGGCATTCATTCATTCGGACTCATTCAACTCAAGAAAATTCCCGCGAACGGACGAGCGAGCTGGAAGCTGAAGATACTCTCGAGAACAAGGTGTTTTCTTTGCGGCAGTCTACCCCCCGAACCGAAGCTGAACCCAGGCTGTGCAGCTAGCCGCAGAACGAGCGGCGATAAGAATTCACCGGAGGAGAGGCAGCGTGAGCGACGAGGCGACGAGACTACTACGGCGGATCGACGTGACATCGAACTGAACGGGCGCTCGACTGGCCCTATACCTATAATACAGTCCACGTTTCTAATTCTTGTTTCTACGGACGTAAAGGAGAGGGATTGAGAACTGAACTGAAGACGGGACGGGCTCTCTCTCACTCTCTTTTTCAAAAACTGTTTCTATGTCTGCCGCCCGCCCCCATAATAACAAACCATATGACAGAATACTATGGAAGTAACTGAAATAGACAGGCCTCGCAGTTGACTCATCTGTTTGTTGCCAAATTTTTCTAACTGCAAATGCGGCTGAGCTTAACCAACCCGTTAGATTTTTTATGCGTGGACCCCATTGCAGTTTCGAGTCTATTGTATTGCCTAAAAACACTATGCCCTCAACTAGGTCTAGTCTGTCACTAGCTATAATTAAACTTGTATCCCCTTTTTTTACAGTGGGCAATGAAAACTTTATACATTTTGTCTTTTTCGCATTTAACATAAGATTGTTGACAGTAAGCCAGTTGAACAGTTTAGAAAGAGCTTTGTTTACATCGTCCAAATTAGATTGACCTCTCTTGATTTAAAAAATTAGAGAAGTATCGTATGCAAACAATACTATTTGTAAGAACCTATTTAGAGGCTAAAAATTCCACCCATGCCGGGATTCGAACCCGCTGGGCTGCAGTCGGGGCTGTAAGTGATGCAATCGACTTCAGCCAGATGTCGCTGCCTGTACGTAATACAGAGAATAGAGTAAAGAGGTTCGAAATTTCCTGAACTGATGCCGATTAATCGCCCATTAGCTTAGTTGGGTAGAGCGCTGGCACGGATAGCCAGAGGTCGCGGGTTCGAATCTCGGCATGGTTGGAATTTTTAGCCTCTAAATAGGTTTTTAAAATTGTCCTTAGCACGGGTTAGTGCATTAAAAAAAAAAGTATAATACTATTTGTGACAATTTCTCAACTAGGTACAGCAGATCATTTACATATACTAAGAAAAGGAAAGGCCCCAAAATGGAACTGAGGAACTCCTATTTTAACATCAGATCCAGACGACTTAACCCTATTTATATCAACTTTCTGCACTCTGTTTTCTAAATATGATCGAAGAAGACCTAGAGATTTATTACTGAGACCGTATCTGTGCCACTTACAAATGAGCGTTTTATGGTCTACGCAATCAAAAGCTTTGGAAAGGTCACAGAACACCCCAATAGCATCCTGCGCCTCCTCCCACGCATCAAAGATGTGATTCATTAATGGCACTCCTGCGTCGGTCGTTGAACGACCCTTAGTGAAACCGAATTGTTTTTTATCGAAGAGTTTATTTAAACTAAAGTATGTCAGCAATTGGTGTAGAATTAGTTTTTCAAAGTCTTTACTTAATATAACTCAAAACATAAATGCAGGTACTACCGGTAGTAGCACCGCTAGCACCCAACAGCAAAATACAACCCCAATGGAAGAATCGAAGGTTGATGGGTCTTCCACGACTAAAATTGCTTTGCTTTGATTTATCCTTTAACTTGATTATATAAATAAATACATATAACTCTATAAAAAAGTTTCTTATTGCTTACCTTAATATCACTGCCAGCTTTTTTTCCGGTGATACAGCTTCTCTAAATCGCGTGTTTCTTTTGTAGATGTCGTCCTCAATAATAATAAGTATATAATAAAACAAGTATCTCGGCATACGGAAATAGATATAGAATTTTTCTTCGTCATCTAGCAGATGTCTCCGGATATTCCAATATTCGCCTTCTGGGGGTCTAAAATGGCCACATTGGGTGAAACGTATGTAATATGATTCATTCGATGATTTCTAGCAGAACATAAGCAGTTCATCTGAAAATCGTAAAACGGCCGCTAGACTTAAGTGAATCATACTCAATTCATTTCATTAGGAGAATCATATTTGACACCGATATTACCACATCAAAAAAATTTACCGTAATTCAATCGTAAAGTTACGGTTTTCTTTTCAGTTTAGTTTTTTCTTTAACTACATCGAAAAAAAGTTTCTCGTTTTATGCAATAACAAATTTTGTCACTTTCCAATGAAATGCAGCCTAAAGAAACCCTGAAATAAGCAAAAAATCGCATGAAATGAAATGACAATTAATAAATGTGCCTGGCAACACTGCGAAGGTCAAAATTATTATTTATTTACCAAACAAAATATCAACAAGAACTTTATTTCGTAATCATAACCTCAAGCATCGGGAATCTCGACATTAAGTGGTTTTTTACATACGAGGCAGATTGTTTTTGTGAGTTTAACATTGGAATGCAGGACCCACTTAAGGATATCTTGAATTGTTTCTACTGCCATGAAGATTCTAAGGACATTCTTCGTTCGAGTTGGGCTAGATTACTTTCAGAAGAACACCAATAACAAGTAAATATTGTTCCTGTTTTCTATTTATTTATGTAACCTATTGATATTTTATAGATTTTATAAATTGAAAATATTATAGAATGGTCCATTAATCTGTTACTAATTTTTAGGAATGGAAAGGCGCACCAGCTCTCGCGTTTCCCCGTCGCAGTGGGACATAATGCTGGATTTTTTGGGGCAAAATTCAGCATTCGTAAGGGGGTACAACAACAGCTCCAGGGGAAGGGAGCTGTCACAACGCCTGTGGCAGCAGTTGGCAGAGCTATTAAATGCTGAGGGGTCAGGCGCCAGCAAGTCAGCGAAG
The DNA here is from genome assembly GCA_934045075.1 of Yponomeuta sedellus. NCBI lineage: Eukaryota > Metazoa > Arthropoda > Insecta > Lepidoptera > Yponomeutidae > Yponomeuta > Yponomeuta sedellus. The sequence continues at coordinate 2,916,072 of OW203736.1, read as the reverse complement.
GAATGGGCAACCGTAAGTACAAACTACATAGTGATTTCGATTTATTATGTTTAAATGTTGTTTATATTTCTACAATATGTTCATCCATTCATTCCAGTTCATAGATGTCCATATTTATAAATTACTAAAATTGAAAATAACTAATTAATTTGTTACAGTACTTCAACAACTTTAAATCCAAATTAAAGAAGTCGGTGTCTGACCTGAATAAGGAAATTACAGCCACAGGTGGAGGACCAGCCTTGGCCGATTCATTGTCGCAGCTAGAACAAAGAGTTCTAGCGTTAATGGGACAGGGATTTGGCCAAGGCTTACCTAGCGTGGGGGTGAATCCCTTTCCTAATGCGGTAATAATAATAAAATACTCCATTATTCACCATTATTGGTGAACTGATTTTTAAAAATTTGATTTATTTGCTTAAATAATTGTACTTTTTTTGAAGTGTTTAACTTTAAGACAATGAAGATTATTTTGTTCACAAATAAATATTATAATTCTTGTTTCAGGAGCCAAGTGAGCCACATCAATCTCCTGATGTTGCAAGAGTGCCAAGGGCCCATCCCTTTCCATCTGCGGTAATAGTGATTGTTTATTATATTATTGATTTACAGAGTTTTTATTTCATTTTTGGAGTAGTTTAATACTGTTCTATTAATAGTATGTATTTTGAATATATCCACAACATAATATTATGCTTATTGTGTTTAGTGGCCAAGTGACCATCAGTATGCTGCTGAGGGGTCCAGTGCCCCTGATGTTGTGCAAGAAGTGGTAGTGCAGCATACAGAGCCTCAAGCGGCAGATCAGTAAGATAGTTTTCCTTGTTTGAATTTCTAGTGAGTGTGGTTTATAGTTGTATCACAATTAATTATAATTGTTATGTTTAGGGAAATGGACATACTTGAGGCAGATATGGATTTGGGCAGTGGTTCAGTGCAAGGAATTGCAGCTGCAGAACCTGGAATCCCTCAGCCACAAGTGCAGCACTCACAACCCAATGTTCCGCCTCTACCTCGACGAACGCGCCGCACCCGATATCGTAGTAAGTTCAAAATTAGCATGTTTACACTTATTAAATTGTGTCCATCTTTGTCTGTTTCTTAATGCACATATTATACAAATAACCCTTTATATGTTTCAGCACGACCCATGGCACCTATAGATGAGGCCCGAAGGATTTTGTCTGAAGTAGAGATGCAAAGAGCAGCTGCAGACGCTGAACATGCTCGTGCACTCCTACTGGTAGGACAAAACTTAGGCCGCATCGCTAGTGCTATGGAAACGTATGTTGCTCGCACACAACAGGTGAGTATATTTTTTTAATAATTAAGTATAAAAGCTATTTTAATATAAAGTAAAAAAATAAAGCTTTTATGGCCATTTCTACATTATATTATAATATATTTCAAACTGCAATAATAAATTCCAGTAACTGGGCCTGCTTGTTATCTCAGACTATTGGGGTATCCATTTTGACAGAACCCTAAAAATTAATTAATTTTAAATTGTTGAATATATATCTAATATTATTTTATATTAAGTAAATAAATAATTAACAACCATACTGTTTCTTTTTCAGCATCACGGTGATGGGCAACAAAATAATTAAAAAAATTATAGTTTTACATACTTATATATATTTTTTTTAATTGAAATTACAAGTCGATCTCAGTAAAATTGTATTATCATTACATCACAATGTCCAAATTCTTTATGAATTAGATAAAGTCACAATAAAATAGACAACACTTTATTGCACAACAGTACAGAAAGTAATAAGCAATCCAGAGAATCTTAACTATCTATCGTGCAGACCAAAGTCTCCCTATTAATGAATTTCTGACTGTTTGTGCAGCAGCCAAAGGATTGCCAGCTGGCACAGGAATCTGCATATCCTGAAATAGAGATCTGTAATAAATATATATTTAAAGAGACAACTAGGAATTATTCCCTGATATTGTGTACAAATACCTGCATAACTAATTCATATCTTTCTTCTTCTGGAGTAAGCTCAGGGACAGGTAGTCTAGCCTTATTAGCTAAATTGTGTAAAACTACACAGGCATTGGTGATGTAGCCGGCCATGATGGGATGGTAGTGTAATTTTCTGTCCACTAAAAGACACCGCCAGCGTGATTTAAGTACTCCAATGCATCTCTCAACACAATTTCTAACTCTGCAATGTAGGTCAGTATAGAAGCGCTCAGGGCTATTGGGCTCAGTGTTCACAATCGGGGTCATCAGTGTAGCACGCAATGGATACCCTGAGTCTCCTGAAACACATGTAAAACAATGTTTATGTTGTGCACTTAATAAGTGGTTGCCAGATTTTGTCCATTACCATTAATTTTGTAAATTACCAATATAATATACCCACATACCTAATAGCCATACTGTTTCACTTTCATTATCATAGAGATGCTCAAGGTAGTGCCTAATAGGATGGCTGTTCCAGACATGTGAATCATGGCTTGCACCACCATGGCCAGCATCGATGTTTAATATATTTAAATCAGAATCGCAGATCTAAAAATCATTAAGGTAGTGTTAATTATCATTTGTTTAAGTTGTTTATTGCATAGCATATTAGAAGATTCAAGTAGGTATGAAATATTTTAATAATGCACTCTCAAAAAAATCCTTACTGGTACATGTCATGGATTTGAACTGTCCTGCAGCCCTTCCCCACTCTGCCACCAACAATGCTCTACAAATCTTAGATAAAATTTAACTCACTATTTGAGCATTCAAGGAGTGGTATCGCTTGCGGTTGAAGTATCTCTCTTCAAACTCTGCTGGCCTGACGATAGCAATATGGGAACCGTCGATGCATCCAACTACGCCTGGCATTCCAAACTTTTCATAAAACCTAAAATATAATAATTTAAAGTACCTGTCATATGTATCTAGTACATAAACAAATAACTTTTGCATGTTTTTTACACTTACATACCCTTGCTTAATCACAGTCCGTTCTTCTCTAGTTTGTGGAAAGTGTATATATTTCCTTCGGAAATAATCATTGTTTAAAGTGAGTGTTACAGATTTTATGCAGTTCGAAACACTCACTTGGTGCATTTTATGATCTGCACTCGCTCCTACGAATCTCTGATAGGAACCCGAAGCATAGAAATTCAATGTACATAAAACCTAAAAAAAATTAAAACAAAATTACTTACTTACATAGAAAAATGTAAAGTGCATAAAGTACTATATGATACATTTTTGTATAGTTAAGGACTTACTTTAGAAGCTGTTGATAACCTAGTAACTATAACCTGTTGCTCACATAGTAACTTCTACGAATTCTGCTAATCATCTGCCAATATGTCAAAAGCAATTCATAATAAATGGACCATTTTACGTATTTTCATACTGTAACTGTCAAATCGTAAGAATTCCAATAAGAATCATATTGGCATCATCTGATGATTCATCGCTAAAGTTACCATTTTGTGATTGGCAAAATGAAACGTAAAGTGATCATAATGTGAAACACCTGATTTCCTTTGTCGCAACATATCATGTACCCAATATCTTTTTTTCTTGCTGTTTCGTTCATTTTCATTATCGAGTATAATAATTTTATACTCGATAATGAAAATGAACGAATAAAATAAAGCTTTAATCGCCAGTTCACTGAATGTAAAGTTCGACATTTCATAAGAAACACTACTTCTTTGGACAAAATTCAACCGAAAACTGAGGTTAGACGAGTTGTCTGTTGAATACGCATTACCCACTCGTTAACACCGCGTTGTCCACTCGTTGACAACGCATTGCTCCCTAGTGACCAGGGGGTGGATCAACAAGTTGACTACTCATCGAGAGTGAGTAGAGTTGCTGCCGCGTTGGCGTGGAGTTTATTATAATGTGCGAAGACCTTTATTTTTAGTACTTTAAAGCTGGTGGGTGACTTATTAAAGCATTTGGACTTATCCATTGTCCGAAAACTTGTATAAAACGAAATTTTTTTTTTGTAGTTAGAATCGACGATTTCACTCAATCTGTTGATTGTGAGTATACAACACCACAGCACTAACGTCAAAATGAAAATTATTGTTGTTTTCTTACCTAACGGAAATTTGCGCTTTCCACTTGTTGATACTGATAATTTCTTTATATTCGCTTTAAAGCACTACAAACTTTATCAGTTTTCTTCAGGATTGAGTCGTGGATAACATTGGATTGCATAATTGTCTGTAAATTTGTAGGTTGTCAAAGGTTGAAATTTGTAATTGTCATCTTATTTTTTCATATTTACTGACAATTTATGAGACAACGAGTGCTGCTGCGTTGTGAACATTATTATCTGAAGTCACTTGGTGCTTGGTAAGTATCAAACCACAGTAGATTTTCTGAAATGCACATTCACAATTGCTGAAACAAGAAGGTTAGGTTACTTGCTAAGCATGCAAGTAACCCAACCTTCTTGTTATTACAAGAATGATAGCAGTACATAACAGTCATAATAACAGATGTTGTGTTATGGGTTGTAAATCGACAACACAATTATATATGTTCCCCCGTGAGAGCGCACTACGCTCTTCGTGGATAAACATTATTGAATTAAAAGATTCAGTGGTTGGGTCAAAATTAAACCACAGCAGTCGCCATAGAAAAATATGCCGCCTCCACTTTGAAGACAGGTACATACAAGGAGATGGCTCCAGGTTGCGTTATGCAGTACCTACCTAGTTATTCAGTAGAGAAGAAATTCTTACATGAGTGCCTTCACATGCAATCACAGTTTGTAAGTACCTATTTAAGCTCCTATCACTCGGTTCCACTGGGCCACGTGTTGCACTATAGATAGTTAAATTAGTGTGTTTGAAGGACAATTGCTTTTTCAGGCAATGAAGCTGTGTTAGCGCCCCAGGAGTCGCAGCTTTCACATGAAGCTGAGAAAAAAAAACCCTAGGTCTTATATGTTTACATGTTTGGGATGTTGTTACTAGTTTCCCACGAGTCCCACGACACGGTTATCTTAGTGTTTGGCCAGAAGCAATGTATGTGCCTGTATCTAAATGTTATGTAATTGGAACTCCAATAAAATTGGTGCTAATATCAAGCTGTAAAATACTTTTTGCCATCAGTAGTGCCATATTAAGTCAGTAGGTATTATTTTATTATTATTATACTAAAGACACAAAAAATAAATACAATGCTAGAAAATACATGCACAAAGGTGAGCTTATCTCTGAAGGAGATTTCTTCCAGCAAACCTTAGGGAGTCGGAGTGGAGATGTGAAACAGGTCTATGCACGTGCACAACATACACTGCATACTTAATACACTTACACAGATAGCAAAACCTGCCAAGATAGATATCTACCCAAATTTATAAAAAATCTAATAATGAAAAGAATTAAGTACATCAAAGAAATATGAACATATACATAAACAATACATAAACAGTAGATAAACAGTACATAAACAATACATAATAAGAACCAACATACATAAATACCTATCACGGAGCTAAGATATAGACAGATAATGCTCTCTCAACAGTTTCCTGAAAGTACTGAATGACGCGTTAGTTTGAAAACTCTGCATTCCACAGCCTGACCGAATGGACCGGAAAGTTCTTTTACAATGTCTTTGTTGGTTTTTGGTTTAATTTAAAAATTGTACGGTCTGTTATATTCGCGTAATAGAAATATCGGAACTTAATAAGAAAAGTTTTATACAGAGCAGGAAGTATATTACACTCGTGTGCTTTTGGCGAAAACGAAATCCTAGAGCCCGAGGTATATTCTAAAAGCTAACAGACTGTATGCAGTTAAAATGGTAAATATGCCTAACACTATGCACTAGCGTGATTATTCATAACAGCTGAAGGCAACAATTCGAAAAATATTGAGCCATTATCATCGTTCATAATTCCCATGTTAAAGAGGTGTTTGTGACCGTAATCGTGGCAGCGACGCAGGTTTCTGTCAGGCAATGCTGCTCGGGCTTAGCTTTCAGTTTGGGGTTGTGCTCATAAAATGTTATCCTAAAAAGGCATCTATTCAACCGACTATTTCGAAGCATGGTTTCCACGTAAATACAAATTAACTTTACATTACCTTCAAATCATTCCAAATGGGTAAAATTACCTATAATTTGTTCCTTTACGGTTGTATTAGCAAGTATCGTAGGTATTTAATTAGATATCTTAGATTTGCAGTTGTATTTAGACCTGAGTCTATCACGATTGATCGAATTACTTTGATTCGATTACAACACGTTCGCGAGTGATCGAATCATCTTTCCAGGGATGATACGATCGTTTTTGACCCACTGGGCACGGAGCGGCAACAGCAATGTGCAAAGCAAGCAAACTGCATGGAGCGGCAACAGCGCCGACCCGCCGCCGTCGCCGCCCGTCGCAACCTCGCCGCTCGCAAAACTAAATTAGACTTTATCAGCAAAAGATTAAGACTACCTACTTTCTTCCGACTCATATTGTTATTTCCTGTCTCACTTCCCCAACACGCCTCGATTGCAGACAGGTGCGTCGCGTTGTTCATCACATGGAGCGCAACAATTATTATAAGTCTTAAGACCTTACAATAAAGATTTCAACAGGTGCCTTTGTGAGATAAACGACCTTATTACGAAAGGTCACATTACCTTTGACACTTTGTAACTGGCGCGTGTCGCGAGCTGGCTCACAAAAAAAAAACAATCAGTTACCCGGTGACCTTCTGACCTGTGCGGACCTGCGCCTACGACCCGTTCGGTAACTGCTGTCGATCAGTGAATGTTGGTGTTTAGTGTTGTGTTGCATTGTACATCACTTAAAGTGGAACTATTTTCTAGAACTTTCTTTGCAATTGGCACGAGTTTGTTTGGTGACAGGTTTTACTCTTACTTACCTACTAACATGATAAATAACCTAACCTAACTAATATTCTGGTGGTGCTGGACTACTGGTGATTGTTACAAACAAACTTTTAAAGTATTATAGGTACCTACCTGGACCTTGGACTTAGTTTAGTATTATTTTTGAGTACAATAATGGCAGATATAGCTAAAAAGAAAAGTCATTAAATGGAAGCATTTTTCAATAATAAATAAAGACAGGGCGAAATGCGAGTACTGTTCGAAAATCATCAGCTATAGTGGAGGTGGCACTGGAAATTTAACTCGACACATGAAAACATTGCATGGGGCGGTACTACCAATAAAACAACCAATTCAATGTGTTAATCTGCAACAACGTGAAACCACAGTACAAACAGGCGCTGACCCAAAAACTACCGAATCAAGTGGGCTAAATATTAATAGTGTTCCCATGGATGTGAGTATTCCTTCTACTTCATCGGCAGGAGAAACAGGATTTGCTTCTTCAAGTGAGCAACAAACAAGACAAGCCAGCGTGCAGTCCAGAATTGAAAATTATGCCAAGTCTATGAGGCCGTTACCCGTAAGCAAATCAAAACAGCTTGATGAACAAATTCTGAAATTTATAGTCAAAGGCTATCACGCATTTGCAATTGTAGAAGAAGAAGAATTTAAAACCCTTTTCAAAATTACTGTGCCAACATACACTTTGCCCACTCGCAAAACCATTATCTACAAGTTTAATACCAAAACTTTACCAAACCACCAAAGATAAAGTATTACAGCTGCTTTCTGAAGCTGATGCAATATGCCTCACTACGGATGGCAGGACTTCGAATAGTAATGTTAGCTTTTTAGCCCTAACAGCACATTTCATAAATCCAAATGGTGAGCTTAAATCGGTTCGTGATTGCAAATGAACGGCATACGGCAGAAAATCTACGAAACTTCTTGTTAAGTGAGGTATCAAACTGGAACATTTCGAACAAAATAGCCGGAGTAGTGACAGATAATGCTGCAATTATTGTAGCGGCCGTCCACTTAACAACATGGCGACATTTCCCCTGTTTTGCCCATACAGTAAACCTTGTGGTTCAACATAGTTTGAACGCAATTAAAGAACAGTTAGATCAGGTGAAATCGATAGTTCAGTATTTTAGACATAGTTCGTCAGCCGACAGCAGACTGCGAGCTATGCAGGCTCAAATGGAATTGCCTCCTCTTAAACTCAAACAGAGCGTAGTTACCAGGTGGAATTCAACCTATAACATGCTCGCGCGGATACTGAATATAAAAGATGCTGTTGTAAATACATTGGCAATAGAACAACCCCGATTGAACAACCTTACACCTGATGATTTGGTACTACTACAGAAATGTGTTGAAGTATTGAAAATATTATTTCAAGTGACAGAAGAAATGAGCGCCGAGAAATCAGTCTCTATTTCCAAAGTAATCGTCCTGGTAAGAATAATGAAAATGCATGTCAATAAGTATTTAACCGAAGGAGGTCCTGCTAAATTGGTACAACTATTGGGGACACTACGAGATCAGCTAAATGACAGATTTCGCGAAATAGAAGCACATGCATTAGCCGCAGAAGCATCCTTTTTTGGATCCCCGCTTCAAAAAGCACGTTTTTAGTAGCAATGAGAAATACCAACAATGTTTGAAAACGATGGAAAGGAAACTTCACGCTTTGTTCACACAAAATGAAAACTCGCCACCGCTGTTAGCTCCTCCTGCAAATCAGAGCGATACACATCCATCTTCCAGCATGTGGGAGGTGTTTGATAAAGAAGTTGAAAGCCAGATAATAAGAAACCCTACAGCAGCCAGCATTATAGAATTGGATAAGAGCCTCAACGAACCGCTCATTAAACGAACAGATGATCCGTTGAAGTGGTGGTTTGATCGCCGACTTCTGTACCCTCATTTATAAATCAAATCAAATCAAATTTATTTATTTGTGAAACATGCGTGTATATAAAAGTTCTTATAATTAATAAAGCTTCAGCATATTTTGCCGTAAAGGCGTACAAATATTAAATTAACATCTTAAAATAACGAAAATTTACAGAATATTTACAGTATTTCGGTTTTTAAAAGTTATAACTGTATTAAAATAAAATAATAAAATGTATGAAATGATTAGCATGACTGCTGAATTGAAATTTCATAGTATAATAAATTTATTTAAAGTATTATTGTATTGTAATATCCTTTTATTATATTGAATTATTTAAAATAACATTATGTAATTGATTGGGATTAATGGAATGTCAAATTAAAATAATCATTTAAATTGTAGCAACTTTTTTCTCTCTTTTAAACACATTATCGTTATCCAATTCCCTAATGCTCTTTGGCAGGTTATTATATATTTTAGGACCCATGCATAAAATACTTTTCCGCATGAAAGCAGTATTGGATATTCTTGTACTGAGGCGGGTAGGGTCTCTACGGAGGCGCATACCATTTACTTCTGAGATGCGTGGAAACAGAGCAGGATTTTTTCTGACGAACATTAGTACTTCTAATACATAGAGAGATGGAAATGTAAGTTTACATTATACACTTTAATGAAGCGCAGACTATGCGTCACGGCCACTTCAGTTCCATGTGAACGAATATTTTTAAAAGCTGGAATGACGATCACTGATAAAAGGAGTTCATTAACCCTAGACACCTAACCTTCGTCGAAACGACGAGCACCAGGCCAAAATATTGTTGTCTCTTAATGGCGCGCGCGCCGATCGTCGCAATCTCGCTTGCCAACTCAGTGTTCGTCATAGAGTAACTTAAATATCTGAGATAGAGTTGTCAGTCGATTTTGAGACACCTAGCGCCATCTATCGCTTAATGACAATGACTACCAACCAGCGGCCTTGCGGACCCTTAGACTATTTTTTTTTTTTGCTTTAGCCAATTTACAATTGAAAAACAAAGTTTAGCCGAGAGACAGATATTCAGAAACAAACAGAAATGTAAGAAACAAAGAAAATGTGCTTTAACTCTCGACTAAACTTTACTTCAATGTGCTGAAATTGGCTGTGCGACTAAGTCCAAACACGAAATTCGAATTTATTAAATATTTACATAATAAAGGAAATCATGAATTGAAATAAAACAATACTATTTATGATTTTTTTACTTTATTGTGTTTTTTTTTTCACAAAATGACTATACGCCAAAACTTTAACAACATCATTATTATCTACGTCAAACCTAGTGCCTGAAATTATATTGTTTACCTACATCTTTGCACCAGTTATATATAAAAAATGTGCACAGTTCATGTGGACAGTTCCAAAATATATTCAATAGTTTTTCCTTTATGCTCTTCAGGTTTTTTTAAATAGTCAATGGCCTGCTCGGCGTCATAAAAACATTCTTTACATTTTTTAAAATATGATAAATATTTCTTTTGGCTTTTTTGAATAAATAACCAGTTACGTACTGCAATTGGGCTAATATTCTTGCATTGTTTTTTTTTTTCTTCAAAGTCAACATATGCTTCATTATAATTGAAGGGTACAGGAAAAGAGGGGGCTCATCGACATTTGTGTTATTTCGAGAAAAAGCTATTTAAAGCTTTCAGACTATATTATCCTGAGTTTCATAGATGATTTTAATGAACATACAATTTTATCTACATTATTTATTTCCAGTCTTGGCACAAGCATAGTAATTAAATGATTTTTATTTTTAATTTCTCAGTAATATATATTTTTTTGTAGTAAGTCACAAATTAACATGACAAAAAGGGGCCGATTGCTGCAATGTACCCCTTTTTAGGTATTCAAAAATATGATTATATGGAAAATAGAAAATGGTTTTAATAAAATAAATACGGTTAAAATATTTATGTTTTTATTATTTTATACAATAATTTTACTTATGAATAATATTAGTGTAATACTCCTGTGCCTTGACACTGCAAAATTTTTTTAACACTTGTAGATCTGCATATTTTTCCATCGATATAGGTATGTCTTGTGTGTAACTTTGTACAGGTAAATAAAACTCGTTCTCACTACTTAAGTTCCTGTTGAAGTTTTGTTTTCCTTTTCCTGTAATAAAAGTTTCTTCCCATGCCCCATTATATGAGTCACGAAATTGTATTTTCTTGCTCCCATTTTCAATTTTCAATTCCTTGATAGGACGAGATGGGAATGAAGATTTTTTGGCATACATTTGGTCTAGGTGCTGAGTCCAACTTTTGAAAAAGGATTTATTGACTTCCACAACATCAAAAGGAAAAGGTCTTTGACGAGCACACCGAATTATTTCTGCCCAATCTTCTGGCAGTTCTGCCCATGCTTTTGAATTGATAAGGCCCATATTTTTATCATTCTCCATGTATGAGTGGCCACGCACTGGAAACGTGATGGTTATGGAGTCCAGTTTTTTTTCTACATGCACCAAATGGTGCAAGAATCTGAACATCGTGAAATTTTTGTTTTGACCACTGCATGAGTCACAAAATATCTTAAGGTGCTTGGTGGTGCTTGCCATGAAATTATAAACATAATGATGTAATAGAGAGCACACATCATCACTACCTTTCTTTCCTTCAGTTTCAGGATACAGATAAAATATGCTCTTTCTTGAATTAAGTACATGTACATTAAATGCAGCAACTGTCAGTTGGCGCTTGTAGTATACATCATTCGTCTGTATGTTTGGTACTGAGAGATTTTTGCCATAATCTATGCAAATAGCTTCTGTAGCATTGGAAGCATCTCTAGCGTTAATTCGCGCTGAACGTTTCCTAGTGTAGAATGTTTGTGCCTTTAACAAATGCAACTTCTTGTCAATATTCAGCTTATTTATGTCATTTTTCAGTAAAATTTTTTGTTGCGGTGTAGTAGCTGCCTTGAGTTCAATTTCTAGGGCATCAAGCTTCACTTTGTACTCATCACATGTACTGCAAGTATCTGTACGTGGGTAGCCAAAAGAAATATTGAAATCTTTGTTGAAAATATTTCTGTAGCACTCATATGAAATTTTTACTGCAGTTGCATCATCTTCAGTGTCATGAATGAACATATTGTACATTTTTTTGATGTTTAGTTCTTCTGGTAAATAAATCCGGGATGAATCATGAAGACTGTAATGACTGGTCCGACCTAAAAAAGATTGGCATTATTAGTTTTCAAAAGAAATGGACAGTAAAAGAATTCATAATTCTAAATCACGGGCCCAGTAGCTAACCGGACAGTCAAAGACAGACTGGGCCCGTGAAAACAAGCATCTGACCTAGCGGTGACTGGTCAGGTACATTGACATTAGTATACACACTAGAGACAGCAGAACTGGACAGTTGCAGTCCACTGTCTGGTCAGCTGCTGGGCCCGTGAAAGCAGACTCTAAATAAATTTATGTACTTATGTTAAATTACCTTTAAATGAGTTGATATGCTGTCGTATCAAACTTTTGGTGTCAGTACTTAGTTTAGGTTGATGGCCATGTCTTCCTCTTTTATCAGTAGGCGCCAGCCCAGTGGATTTTAGACTGGTTTGTAAGTATTGAACTTTTTTTTTTGTTATGCCATGTATTGACATGAAAGCTTTCTTGCAAATCCGTTCTTCTTTGATACTATCACCAACTTCACATCGAATTCTGTACTGATATACAGCATCATATGGTGCTGTTTTTGGATCTTTGGAAGGTCTTTGCACAGGTATAATTGAAATCAAGCCACACAGGTGCGCGTTCTGAGCGTCATGTGTAGGTAGCATGTTGAAGCTCTGTAAAGCACCACGTCTTGACTTCGGTGGAATTCTCTGAAAACATTCCTGTCGACAGTTACACGGTGGACCTTCTTCATGACTAGACATTCGAATTTTCTTTAGGACATCCGTCATTCTGCCGAAGGATTTTCTTTTTTTAGTATTTGGCACATGGTTTGTGATGTTTTCTTCGTCACTACTATTGCATCCATCCATCTTCAATTAAAATCACAACACTTAAAATTGCAATTATGTTAAATTACCTTTAAATGAGTTGATATGCTGTCGTATCAAACTTTTGGTGTCAGTACTTAGTTTAGGTTGATGGCCATGTCTTCCTCTTTTATCAGTAGGCGCCAGCCCAGTGGATTTTAGACTGGTTTGTAAGTATTGAACTTTTTTTTTTGTTATGCCATGTATTGACATGAAAGCTTTCTTGCAAATCCGTTCTTCTTTGATACTATCACCAACTTCACATCGAATTCTGTACTAATATACAGCATCATATGGTGCTGTTTTTGGATCTTTGGAAGGTCTTTGCACAGGTATAATTGAAATCAAGCCACACAGGTGCGCGTTCTGAGCGTCATGTGTAGGTAGCATGTTGAAGCTCTGTAAAGCACCACGTCTTGACTTCGGTGGAATTCTCTGAAAACATTCCTGTCGACAGTTACACGGTGGACCTTCTTCATGACTAGACATTCGAATTTTCTTTAGGACATCCGTCATTCTGCCGAAGGATTTTCTTTTTTTAGTATTTGGCACATGGTTTGTGATGTTTTCTTCGTCACTACTATTGCATCCATCCATCTTCAATTAAAATCACAACACTTAAAATTGCAACACACTCGTGAGCAACGTGAACAAACACCAAAAAAATACTTTGACGTTTAAAGTGACATCGCGCTAAAGTATGACAGAAAATTAAAAATGGCGGTGCAATGGGCGCGTTCTAAGAATGGAAGTTGTCAATGTACCCCTTCTTAACCAGTATCGAATGAAATGCGCTCCTTTTATCCCGGTTACGTCGCAATAGGCCCCTTTTAGTCTTTTATAGATTTTTTGTTATGCTCATTTAACAGGAAACCGGCCCCTTTTAGTTTGTTTTGAACACGTCATACTAAGGGCGCGTTCAAAATGTATCAACTGCAATTGTTGGTTTGATTTGGACAAATATGTCGATGAGCCCCTTCTTTTCCTGTACCCTTCAATTTAATTCGACTTCTTTAGTGGATGAGAAAACACTCTCGTCATTATGCAAGAGACTAGCCATAGAATTAACTACACACTGGCAGTTATCTTCCTCACAGTTCGATCCAGGCGAGTGCTGGCCACTTAAATTGCTTATGAGTAGCGAAGCAAAGGATGATACGAAGCCTGCTGGAGTTGGATTTGTGTTTCTGCACCCATGGCTTCGAATCATCCCAAAGAAATTTTCTAGAGGATCTTGGTTGAAGTGCCTCATCCACACTGATTTTATTTTACATGTGACTTTTAATTTATTTAGGAGTATCTCCACATTATTTATAGTACGTAACCAGTTTTTTACTGTAGGAACTGTCACCTGCCTGTCCTGAACATTGTTGTTTTTGTTTATATAAGTCATGCTGCTCAATACAGTTTTCGCATTTTTCCAAACTGCATTGTGTTCTGATTTTGCCGTTACGGCACATAATAATTTCTTGCCGCGCCTCTTTTCGGAATTTTCGATGCTGCCATTTAAGGAATCAAATAGATGATCAATAAAAAGAATAACATCTGCAGTTTGTGTGCATTCTTCCGGCAGAATCTTCTTTTCTGAAAGATAATAAGAAATTAGTATTAAATTAAGTGTTTAAAGTTTCCGTTTCTTCTTTTCCGTCAATGGTTGTCTGGAAGAAATTACTTTTAGTAATAAGGCCACCACTTGTACTGTACTGTTATTTTATAAGTCTCTTATGTAATCCTTGATATACTCGTACATGCAATAAAGAATATTCTATCTATCTATAAATAACCGGAATTGATATTTCAGATTTCTCCTTTTCTAATTAAGATCAATCAATAAAAAATAACCAAGTAAACTTACCAGGCAAAAGAAGAGTAGGAACAGCTCCAAAGCAAATATTTTCGACCAAGTCAAATATTTGGTCTCAAAATGGGCGTGGCAGACACGACGATTTTTATAAACATATTGGGGATCCAGGGTCAACAAGTTATTCCCAATTGCTTCAACCCATGCTTGATATCTTTCAGCGTCCTTATCAGGATTCGGAAAGAAATGCAGGATTGCATTGTCTGCACCTAAACAAAAATCATAATACATATTGATGCTTGAAAGGCAATGCTTACTAAGTGACACTTCGGCTGAAATTAAGTTAGATAGTAACAATTTCATTTACTCACGATTGAGTCCGCATCTCACTACACAACAACGTCTCTCTGATGAAGACATGTTCCAGATCAACAGTGTCTAAATCGTGAGGCCAATCAGGGTCAGTGTGTGTTAGCATAGGTCCAGCGTAATAGAATAATCTTCGGAGTCCGGGGGAAAAGCAAAGTCGTCGAAAAATCCAATAAAACAAACGAGAGCACATTCACGAAACCACGAAAAGAAACGGAATGAACATTTTGTTTTGTTTGTCATGCATGCATGGCGTCCATTCTGTTCCGATACGCGCAATCGAAACCCAGAGGCGACATATTCATAAATTTGTTTTATTATGTATATATAAATAATGGGTTAAAGTTGGTACATCATAAAAAAATATGTTTTTATACGTACTAACTACGATTCGCATCTACCTAGTTGATTTAAAATACGAAAATAAATATATTTAAGGTCTACTATCGTACAATTTGCTTTTGCGTAGAAGGAAACGTAACGTGGTTAGTAGAGGGCTGCCAGCTTATAAAAAAACAGAAGTGTTACCATAATTTCACTAAAAACAGCGCCATCTTCAGTTAAGTGGACGTAAATTATTTACTCATACAAACACAAACTTGTACCAAGCGAAAAGACACTGGTGTTCGTCGAACTCTTCCGACAGGCGACCGTGTCCGGCGGTTAAGTACAACATTTTACGAGATATAAAGAAAGTAGTCGTCGTTTCGACGAATGGTTAGGGTTTGTGTATGTTTTTTATTGCAGTTATTGCCATGTCTTCAAGAAGATTGCTGTCCGATGAAGGTATCACACGGTTGTTATTGGAAGAGGAGGATGTTAGTGCCTCGGCGGATTGTCTGATAGCGAAAATGAAGACGTGTTCGACGAGGTTCAAAGCGACACTCAAGATGACCCTTCTGATGACGAAGACCTGCCCTTGAACACTCAAGATTGCCCTTTACCATCTCAGCTGGATAAAGCGGCTCATCAGCAAACAAGCCCTGCTTCATCACAACAGTCCTCAGGTACTGATCCATCTATTTTGAATCTTAGATGGCCAATGTGTATTTTCTACGGTATGATAAATATAACCTGTATCAACAGCTACATAATTTACTGCCACAATGAGTCTGTCCTTGGACAAAAAAATATGATTCGGCGTGGATTTTATGAAGAAGCTGCATTCACAACTTGTTAAGCCCTGGCTGAAGATCCGACTAGAAATTCATACAATGCCGACGCACTTGAAAGACAAGATAAAGGATATATTATCTGCAAAGCACGGTGAAGGTCAAGGTCAGGGTCCAGGTCAATAAAGAAATGTCCTTCATTTTTTCCGCAAAAAATGCAAGGAAAAGGAAGATCTGTGGCATGTGCTCTTACAAAAAAAGACGCATGACTAAGACCTCATGCTCAAAATGTAACACTGCAATTTGTGGTGAACATATAGTTGATTTTTGTATACAGTGCGCTTCCAAAAATTAGTTTTTATATGTTTTAATGAAGGATAAGACTGTTATATTTAAGTTTCGCCAAAAAAAGAACGGCCATTAGTGTTATTATATTTAAATTTTTAAACTATGTGATCTTATTTCGTTCCCAAAAAAGAGTACTTTATGAAAAGACTGTTCTATAAGAAATAAATATAAATTAAAATATAAAAAAATAGTTTTATTTACAACATTAATACATTTTTAACTTATGAGTGTATTTAACCTTTAAATAAAAATACATTAATTCAATATAATTTACATTTCAAAAAGTACTCGTCGAATCGACGAATGGTTAGGTTTAAAGGGGTATGACCGAAGGTTAGGTGTCTAGGGTTAAAACCTGAAAAGGCCTCTTATGTTTTAATTCTAAACCATAATTTGTAGATTTTTAATAAACCGTTATTTCATGTTTGATAATGTTTTCTTAATTTCATTTACAATCAAGCAAATTTTCTTTCAAATGAATAAAATGTAAAGGAACGGTAAGGTAGATATTACCTTTGCATTTTATTCATATGTTTAATATAATAAGTACGCCTCCTGAAAACAACTTTTAATACACGTAGGTAGTTATGTACGTACGCAGTAAATGAATACCTATCCATTTACATTTTATAAAAACTATTGCTTTAAATTGCTTTCAGTTATTAGCTGTATTTACAGTTTATTTTGGCCGTTATAATTATTTCCTCATTCATACTTCATACATACATTACATACAAATACGGAGAATCGACCCTCAGCCCTCAAGTTCATTATTATGCGGCAGGTGATCGATCGAACCATCTCATTATTTTGACGTGTGAATCATGTGACTGCCCGATCTGGTGATCGATCGAACGATCGAATCATTTTGATCCAATCGCCTAACCAATGGGTCACGATCGACCCAGGTCGCAAGAAATGATCGGCCGACACAGGTCTAGTTTTGTTTAGAATTTAGTTTAAAATGCAGAGATATTGTTACACACAGTTGATTCAAGTTTTAATGTTGACTGTGAATGTGGTTCCTCGTACATTGGTCAAAGCGTAAGCATACCATAGCTGAGCGGGTGAAGGAACATATCGCGGATGTGAAACATAAGCGCTCAGAGTGCTTAGTGCGAGTTTTTAACTACTCGATCGCGTTAACGTAAACTCATATTTCTATGGCATCGAGGAAGCGCCACCTAGCGACAAGTATGGAAATTAAAATTGCTGAGTGCGAGTTGTAATGGTTTACGTTGAGAAGTGAACACGTTTACCAGCCAAAACACGAATAAACGCGAGTGCGAGTTGTACTGTGACAGCGTTTTGCCAGTTCGAACGGTTAACTTACTCGTATTCACTACTCGATGCTCGATTAACGCGCTAGTAAAGTTATTCGATTGGATCTGTCAAACTCGCACTAAGCACTCTGGTAGATCTGCAGTCAGCGAACATACACTTAGCGGTACCAACCACTTTATACATTTTGATAAAATTTAAGTTCTAGACCGAGAAGACCGTTTCTTCCCTAGAATGATACGCGAGGCAATAGAGATCCGCCGGCGTCGAAATTTCAATAGAGATCGTGGTTGGATTATACCGACAGCATGGGAACCAGTGCTTAAGTGCATGAGACCCCCTTGCTAAAAGAGTGACTGTAGAGTTTAATTTTAATTTCAATTAATAATCAATATTTTTAGTTCATGTAAATTAATTGGTTTTATAAATTTAATTTTTAACTTCAATTACTAATAATCAATATTGTTGACTTTATATAAAATAATTGATTTACCTATTTTGGAACGCTATCAACCCTCGAATGTCCTCACTGCTGGGGCACGGGTCTCTTCCTGCATCGCAGGAAGGTTAGGCCATACTCCACCACGGGGGCCAAGTCCGGGTTGGTGGAGGATTGTAAGACAGTGGGGTGCGATGCCAGATTACCTTCCCGTGTGGCCTTCCGCTTCCGTTCCTACTGATTCATCTTGAACCAGTAGGAAGGGTAAGTGGCAAGGGCCGGTGCACCCTGGGCGCTGGTCAGTAACTTCTCTTTATGGGATCTTGCTGGCCAGCGGCGAAAAATCTGGCGGGAGGGGTCGCGTGGGCCCTGTTTCACTTTGTGGAGCGGGACCCAGGCGACCAACCGAATGAAGGACCGACTGGGGGGGGCGCCGCTGCGCGGAAGCGCGCGCGCCTCGTACCAGTCGGACCAGAGTGGCCGCCGGGACGCGGAGGGTCGGGGGACTCTCCGCGTCCATCACGGCGGGCCGGAAGGCGCCCTTGCGTGTTCCGAGGGTGCCTTCTGGCACGGAGGGGGCCCGCGCGGTCGCTCACCGCCTTCTCTGCTTTCAGAGAAGTGCTGGTGGGCGACGTGACGGGCCTCACGTGTGGGGCGTGTGGGGACCGGGACGCTTGGGCCCCCACGCGCCTCAACGAGGAGGTGCGCCGCCCTCCCCGTCTCATCGACCGGGTTGCGATGGGATGGAGGGGGCGGCGCGTTGGGGCGTATGGGGGCCAAGATCATACGCACTTGGCCCCTATGCGCTCCAACGAAGAGATGCGGCGTTTTCTAGCCCCGTCGTCGAGCACCGACGGGGCAGAAGCGCCGCCGAAGGAGTGCCCGAAAGGGCGCCCGCAGACGGGGTCGCGGAAGTGTGCGCAAGCGTTCCCGTGGCCCCGTCCTTTGCGGTGCGGAGGAACACCCCAGGAGTTTTAGTCGGTATACCGCCCTTTTCAGGGCGGGGAGTCCGACATAACCACTGTGCTCCCCCGAGCCGGTGGTACCCGTAATTGGGGTTTCTCCTGGGTGAAAAAAAAAAAAAGGATTGTAAGACAGTGGCGGGACTTACTGTCAGAAGTTCTCGAGCCGCCCATAAGGCCTCTGACATGGCTTAACGACTGCCATTATATGACAGCCGGCACCAACGGCTTAGCGTGCCTTGCGAAGCACGGAAGCGCTCGGAAAAATGCCACTAGCGGTAGTCACGGGACGCTCACCCATCCCGTACCTGAGCTGGCCCCTGACCTGAAAATTGTAAAAATGAAATAAACGAGCATAAATCCGTATATAAACAGTTTTAATTATGTCTAGTGCTCGTGTTAACCTTAGAAAATATTTTTACAAATGATCAAAAGCTCACTCACTCACTCACTTATTCATTCACTCATTCACTCATTCACTCACTCGCTCGCTCACTCACTCACTTATTTATTTATTAAGATACATAGGCAGGTCCACGAAATTTAAATTTGACATAACAAGTCTGTTGTGCACCCAATGGAATGTATACAGCGTTCGACATTAAATATAGCAGCAACACTGGAAAATTACTTAAAAGTAAGGAACACAAGCTAAAAACCTTAAAACTTAATCAAAAAATAATTAAAAACGAAAACTACGTAGACGGAGCTTTGTTGGTAAACTCTGAAAGAACAGATGAAAGGATTTTTTCTTGTAAACTCTAACTTGTGCGAGACTAGTTATATAACATAGTTAACAAAAAGCGTACCTATAGTATGATTACAATTTTGTTTTCCTTCTGCATTTATTGCCAGTCAAGTTCATCATACAATTTATTGACAAATTACCTGATTTTACCTACAAAGAGATATTTACAACTTATCTCTTCCTCATTAAATATTTCACCGGACTGTAATAAGTACAATCAACATTATTTGGCTCAAATGGTTAAAACTCTGAGCGAACGTGAAAAGTACGTAAACTTACTAGTGGATGAAATGTATATAAAAAGTGGGATAAATTATAAGTCATCTAATTTAACTGGGTATGCCCACAATGATGCTAATTCTTTAGCATCCACGGTACAAACTTTCATAATTTCGTCTGCTTTTGGTTACTTTACCGAAATAGTAGAATTATGGCCTGTTAAGTCAATTTGTGGAAAGGATTTAAAAGTTACTGCATTAGAAGTGATTTCATTTGTTCAGAACTTAGGATTTCATGTTATTGCTGTTATAAGTGATAACAACCGTGTAAACCAAAATCTTTTTTGTTTACTTTCCTTAGAATACAGTATGCCAAACCCTAAATATCCAGACCATCAAATCTATTTACTATTTGATTTTGTGCACATATTTAAAAATATACGAAACAATTGGCTTAGTACAAAGGATTCAATGAAAACATTTGTCTATCCGGATTTCAACACAAATGAAAAAAAAACAGCTTGTTTTGAACACTTGAGAGATATATACAAGCAAGAAAAAATGTATATAGTCAAAAAGGCTTATTAATTGAATGAACAAACACTATTTCCAAATTCATTAGAAAGACAAAACGTATTGTGTGTGGATAACACATTTCATCATTCTACGATAGCCACTCTTAAGACTGTACAGGATTATAGTAGGACTGCATGTTTTGTGGAATTAATCAGACAATGGTGGGCAATGTCAATTGTAAAAGCACCCTGAAAGGCCAAATCAAACGAAATGATTGGAGTTGTCCCATTTATAACATAGATGATATAAAACTCGATTTTTACGGAAGTTTGTTGAATATTTTTTGTTTAATTTTGTAATATTTTAATTTGCTACATAGTAATTATTGCCCTTACAAAAAAAATACGTAGAATATGTTCTTATAGGAAAGTTCCAAACAGATTGTTTAGAAAAACGATTTGGTCGTTACGGATCGCTTTCAGGGTGCAATTATAATGTGTCTTACAATCAAATTATTGAACCAGAAAAAAAGGTTCAACATATCCTTAACGAGTTCAACATATCCTTAAAGTCAAAGAAAGTAAAGACTTAAAGAAAGAATTGAAGGACAATTTTTGTAAATTAAATGATGATAAGATGATTGACATTTCTGCTTCCATGTTTATAATAAATGAAAGCAACTATCTTGAAATGTTTGATATTGACGAAGACGCAAAGGTTTATGTATGTGGATACGTTGCCCACAGTATTCGAAATAAGATATGCTGTAACCTATGTGAATGCTCTGTAGTCCAATCTAAAGGATCTGAATAAAGTTCTCAGTATTTTAATTACTTACAAAGGGGAGGTTTAATTATACCCACTGATTCAGTTTGTGTAATTTTCTACTACCTTTGTAGCAATTTTGAATACATAATTAATGACAAAATTTTAGAAAGGATTTTTGTAAAACTTGATAATAACGTATTGTACAAGTTAACAAAAGTAAGCTTTCAGTCTGACCACTTTGCTTTGCTCTTTGTGTCAATGTAGAAACAGTTACGAACGATTGTTTCTTTTTATTTTATCAACAATGTGTAATAATGTATTAAATAATTATCAAAAAATTATAACTAATTCTTTTCAAAGTGACAAAGGCAAAAAAAAGGAAAATTTTAACGCTAAACAATTAGTAGATAAAAGCTTAAATCTGAAAAAAGAACTGCTTATCCTTGACAATATTGAGACTCTTAACTAAGCGTAGTCTCAAGACTCCACCTTCGCATTTAACAAGCAAACCTTCGACTACAATAAAATTAAAAGCCAATCTTAAGCAGTTTTTGTTTCAAGCGCTGTAGTAGGGTTTAACTTCTATTTTTAATAAATGCTTTTAGTATACATACATAATTTTTGTTTGGCAGTGGCTTATTATTTTTTGTAAAATAAATCTACATATTATTTAAACTATACGTTTTTTATTTTTTTCACGGAAACAGTATCTACTGTTGGTTTAATTTCATTATCACGTGATGGATGATTGATAGACATGGGAAGCGACGGACCCTATAGGACCATCCATTAGGACCACTCACTGACAGCTAAGCGACGTTGCCAAACTTATCATGGCTTGTTAGATAAAGACGGCTATGATAGATGTTGACGAATTGCTGTAGATCTTCTAATTATAATGAGATTGTTTGTAATTGCGACGAAAAAGTCGTGAAAAATGTATGTCTCGCAGGTTGCGTGTCTTTTTTAAAGCTGCCTTGTGTGGTTCACTCACAAACTTCTCGCAGGTTTTCTTGACCTGAGCCTCGCCACCACGCGCCGCCGATTTTCGTACAGAGGCACCGTTTTCTCCGCAGGCTCGATGTGGACAAACTTGAGCGTAGCTTGTGGACTGTATTAGTAGATTGGCACGAAATCAGAAGCAGTGGTGAATTTAATTGGCTTTTTATTAATTAGGCAGAAAGGAACACTACATAGAATTGTACAACCAAAAATTGACATCTGTCTTATTGACGGAAACGGATATCCACAAAAATCTCTTGTTGTTGTTGACAACAATCTGAACCACCAACTTCTGCGTCTTCAAAGGCAGCTCGTTTTGAATTTGCGTCTTTTCCCATCGTAACACACAAGAACACGGACAATCCGTGTTCTCGTGGATGGTGTCAATAACGTGGCGTACGAAATCTCGTCGAAATCTTGATATTTTGTTAAGATTTTGATCCCGGAAGGGCCTTAAGTTGTGGGAATAAATAAAAACTGTTTATTTTTTTTTGTCCTCCGTCTTTTATTTTTAAAAGAATTAACTCGTAAAACACATAATTCGCCCGTCGTTCGTCTTTAGCAAGAAAAAAAAAACCATATATCTAGACTCTGGCCGCCGAGAGTTGAACTCAGCATTTATTTAACTGACAACACTATTCTACATGTTAGTTTGACAGAGACATTTGAAGTCGATGGTTTGAGGTTGGATTTGCAGTATTGTTTGATGCGTGTTTTGATAGATTTCTATCTCAAATATGAATAAAACTGTAAAAAATAGTGTAAGACAGCTACTATTTAAAATGTTGTGTAAATACAAGCAAAAACAAGAGAATAAAGAAGTGTTGTTCAAGCAGAAAACGGAATGTTTGAACTCTTATTTCCAATTTTATCGGTAAGTAAACAAACATCGATGTCATGTTCGTGATACTTGGTTGATCCTAGTTATTTTAAATTGTAACATCTTTTTATATTACTTATGAAATGTTACTTAACTTATTGAATGGTATTTTTATAGAAAATCTTCAAAAAGAGTCGAATGAGAAACAGGAAGTTTTGCAAAATCTGCAAAAGCTTAAACAGTTTGAGCAGGATGAGCTGCTATCACAAAACAAGTTGCATCTATGACAGGTAAGTGGTATCTAAAATTCTTACTTATATCTGTAACACTCATCCAGAAGTACAATGGGCCCTTGCAATGAGCCCTTGTTCTTAACACATAAGTTACACTGCTCTAGATACTTCTGGGAATCCAGATTGCTCTGAGAAGAATAAATGTTAGTCATGTACTTTATAAAATGTATTCAATAGACTGCCGATCAATTTATAGTTTTAATTTTTTTCATACAATTTCTTTTTTTTCACAGATGTCAGTTTTTCCACGTTGAAAAGAATAAACAATGAAGGAAAAGTAAATGATGGTATTTTCAGTACACCAAGCAAGAAACGTCTCTGTCAAGCCAGAGATCTGACTTGGATAGTTTTGACATTCAAGCGATCAGAAATAAAATGAGTTTTATCTGGTGAAGAAACAAGTGCCAACACTGAGAAGCCTTTTGGTCGACTTAAGGCAAAGTATTAACTTTACTGGTTGTAGAGAAACTTTACGTAAAATAATCATGGCAAACGCCTTTGAGTTCAAGACAAATAAGAACCAGCGTTCTGTACTTATTGAACGTTATGATCTTGCTGCCTGGCGTCACAGGTATTTAAGAACCATTGCAGAAAAACGTGCTGATGGTAAAATAATTATTTACCTACCTGGCGTCACAGGTATTTAAGAACCATTGCAGAAAAACGTGCTGATGGTAAAAGAATTATTTACCTAGACGAAACATATGTTCACCAGAACTACAAAACAAAAAAATCATGGCAGGGACCATCAACACAAGGTGTTTTTGAAAGTATTTCACCAGGAAAACGGTTTATTATTTGTTCATGCAGGTTCAGAGCATGGCTTTGTGCCCAATACCCTCCTAACATTCAGCACAAAGTCACTTAAGGCAGATTACTATCGTGATATGAACGCTTCAAATTTTAATAAGTGGTTACGTGAAAAACTGATACCGAACCTAAATGAACCAAGTGTGATCGTGATGGACAATGCCAGTTATCGACCAGTGCAAATAAATAAAGCCCCAAACACAAATTCTGTCAAAGGAAATATTCAAGATTGGCTCCGGTCTAATAATATTTATTTCGAACCATACCGAAGACGGGAGGAACTACTGCTTTTGGTGAATAAGCACAAACCTGAACCAGTCTATGAAGCTGATGAAATTTTGAAACAACATGGCCACGAGGGAGGTGTTGAGACTTCCGCCATATCATTGTGACCTCAACCCCATCGAGCTCATCTGGAGTTTAGCAAAGAGGAAGGTTGCTAGCAAAAATGTTGCTGCATCGGCCGCATAGATGGAAATAATAATAAAAGAGTAATTTGAGAGCATAACCTCAGATGACTGGAAAAAAACTGACCATGTACTTAATATTGAAGAACAATATAAGAACCGAGATGGGATTACCGAGCAGATGGAACAATTCATTATCAGCGTTCGTGAGAGTGACTCTAGCAGTGACGGCAGTTCTGACGAATCAATGGGAGTACAATAGAGTCTGATTTTGATTATAATGAATAAATTATATTAAAATATACATTGCCTATTTTTTACATCATGATGAACTTTTCTAGTTCAGAGAAAAACTAATATTAAAATATGTCTTGCTTCACGATATTCCACTATGTTCCTTTATCGAAATAAAAAAAAAAACTGGCATCACGTGACCAGACAATTTTTATGGGAGATAGAAAACATTTATTTGGATTTAGATATGGGGTTTCTTTGGGAGAGTTGTTTAGTTTCATGGGTAGATTTACCTCCATTTAGAGGTAAATACCCTTTTTGTAACATCCTATAAAGGTCCTGAGCAGAAAATGATCAAAACCTTTTTTTCATACTACATTATGTGATACCATATAAAGATTTTTTTAATTTGCCGCGTTTTGTTGGGTTCAACTCTCGGTGGCCAGAGTCTATCCTCCTCTATCTCATTTGACAGATCCATTCATCTCTCTCGCTCACACAATCAACACGTTCCTTTTATACGTTACATCTTCCTAACGTTCCATTCATCACACATCCCACATGTATGGTATTGTTCAGTTCCAGGGTGATAATAAGAACAGTCTCCTCGGCCTCGAGGGGGGGTCGCTCCCGATGTGGGTTTAAGGGTCCTAAGGACCAAAGCGTGCCATGCTAGGCATATCGCTTGTGGACCGCGTACCCAACGTAGAAATTCGTCGAAGACGTTGGTGAGCGGATCACAGACTTAAAGTGGAGATGGGCGGGACACTTGGCTAGAAGGGAAGACGGCCGGTGGACCAGGGCAGTATCGGAGTGGAGGTCAAGGGAGGGAAGGAGGTTGGTAGGCAGACCACCGACACGATGGTCAGACGACATCGTGAGGGTTGCGGGCCAGAGATGGACCAGGTTAGCACAGGACCGTGAGGAATGGCGCAATATGCAGGCGCAATCAGAAAGTCACAGGAAGTACTACCTCGATTTAAAACATCTAGTAGCCTCTTCTCTTTATAGGGAAATGTGTGCTTTTTTCGAGGAGCACATAAATCGGTGCAGTGACCCGAAACGTCTGTGGAAGAGTCTCAAGCGCACAGTTCTGCCAAGCCAGCGGAATGCGGAACTGCCCTCACACTATAACGACCCTGACGCAATTAATGACCATTTTTTGAACGTTCCTGGAACACCCGATAGACTATCTCAGACCTTACTTACTATGAATTTCATCGACACTGTAGGGCTACTAATTTTAAGTTACGTACATTGACACCTTTTGCGGTATCGAAGATCTTGACAAAAATTAAGACTAATGCGACTGGACTTGACCTAATCAACATCAACATGTTACTTCTGACTATGCCGAGAACACTACCAATCTTGACTGGCATAATAAACCACAGCATACTGACTGACACTTTTCCGACTGACTGGAAAACTGCGAAGGTAATTCCACTCCCTAAAATACCCAATCCCGTACACAACTCCGATCTCCGCCCTATCAGTATCCTTCCCTGCCTTTCTAAGATAATAGAGAGGGCAGTGTGTGATCAACTGTCGAAATATCTGGAGGAAAATAGTATATTACCGGAATTGCAGTCAGGCTTTCGAAAAGGTAGAGGGACAGCAACAGCCCTGCTTGATGTCGTGGACAACATCTTGTCAGAGCTAGATCGAGGAAGAAGCACAATCCTGGTATTGCTAGATTTCTCCAGAGCTTTCGACTGTCTGAATACCTCCCTCTTATCATCTAAAATGTCATATTATGGATTTGATGTTGCTACGGTGCGATGGTTTGACAGCTACCTCTCGGGCCGTGCGCAAATTGTTGGATTGGAAAAAAGCGATGGTACTGTGTCGTTCTCCTCGACAAAACATTTAACAAGGGGTGTGCCACAGAGGTCTATTCTAGCACCCCTTTTATTCTATATACAGCAGATATAGCATCGGTCGTGGAGAACAGCATGTGTCACCTTTATGCGGATGACACACAGATATATATTTCTACTGTTCCATCTGACATAGGGGCCGCTGTCCAATCCATCAACAGCTATCTAGATCGCATAGCATCATGGTCTGACAGGAGCTGTCTTGTACTGAATCCTGGCAAGTCCAAGTACATTATACTTGGTACTAAACATCAAATCCATAATACGATACAAGCCTTAGCCTCCGAGAATATAGTCATCAGGGGTGAACCAGTAGAGAGGGTTATAGAAGCAAAAACTCTTGGGTTACTGATGGACGATGAACTTCGTTTCGAAACTCACATCAGAAACGTAGTCAGTAATTGTTTCTATCGCCTTAAAATTCTCTATAATATACGCGATTACCTGAGCACTGATTTGCGTGTCAGGCTCAGTGAATCGCTGATATTATCCAGATTAAACTACTGTGACGTCGTCTATCATGGCTGTATTCTTGGTAGGACAAAGAGGTTAATCCAACGTGTACAAAACGCATGTGCACGATTTTGTTTCAAAATCCCTCCTAGGTCCCACGCCAGTCCTCACTTGGATGCAGCAAAGCTCTTGAATATGGAGGCACGTCGGCATCTACACTTTGCTAAACTACTTTTCGGTATAATACGAACTAAAAACCCATATTATTTGTTCGCAAAGCTTGAATGGTCCACTAGACAACGGTATGTGCATAAGGAAAGAATCCTGACACCGGCGCATCGGACCATGGCTTTCCGCGGTAGTTTGAGGTTTGCGGCGTCCAAGTGTTGGAATGACATTCCTCCCCCAATCCGTGAAGCGTCCAGTTCATATGTTTTTGGGCGCAAGCTCAGGGCATATCTGCTGGAGCTTCAGAGTCCGCTACTCCCCTCCCTTCCAACCTCTCGCCGCAAAAACTGACACGAAT
This sequence comes from Yponomeuta sedellus, assembly GCA_934045075.1. Classification (NCBI taxonomy): domain Eukaryota; kingdom Metazoa; phylum Arthropoda; class Insecta; order Lepidoptera; family Yponomeutidae; genus Yponomeuta; species Yponomeuta sedellus. Next base: position 2,888,302 of record OW203736.1, on the reverse strand, counting down.
CTGCAATCGCACGGTAGGGCAACATGGCAACACTGTATTTATATATATGCATATCCTATTTTTTTTTCTCGCTTATTGATTATATGTATACACATATAATCAATAAGCGAGATATATATATATATATATACATATATGTATATATATATATACATATATATATGTATACATATAATCAATAAGCGAGAAAAAAAAATAGGATATGCATATATATAAATACAGTGTTGCCATGTTGCCCTACCGTGCGATTGCAGATTCGTGTCAGTTTTTGCGTTATATATATATATATATATATATATATATATATATATATATATATATATATATATATATATTAATACATTAATGTATTTAACTATATTCATAAATTTGTATCAGTAGGTACAATTTTGAACTGATCGTAGGTATACCTATATTCATTTGTGTAAGTTTTATGTTTGTGTATACCGTAGTTTATTTTGTCAGCTAGTTAAAACTATTTAAGTATCTGTTTCATTCTGTATGCATATTACGTATTCTATTCTATACAACTATTACTCTTTATTACATTATAAGTATTCTATTCAGTATGGTATTTTCCATGATTGCACCACACCGCAGTCTGTAACGCTCGCGGAACACCTCCTGGCACTGACTGAAAATCAGCGCTGAAGGCTTGCCCTATAGCATAGGCTGAGTCAGTTGCCGTTTATAGCGGCAGTGACACGCCGTGACCTTTAGTGTTTGTGTTTTAAGTTTGTTTTGTTACTGTGGCGTGTGTACTGTGGCTATAATAAATGTTTTTCTTCTTCTTCTTCAATAAAAAGGAGGCCTATGCCCAGCAGTGGGTTGATGTGGGCTGATTATAGATAGATAGATATAGAAGGACCAAAACCAGCCCCAAGGTGGTGTTTAGTGGGTAGGCGCACTTCTTGTGAGTTCCACATTGGCAGCACGGCCGGGTCCGTGCTGTTATACATAAGCATTCACCACCTCCCTCCCCTGTGTCCTCCGGAGGGTGCTCTTTGTAGGGCTAAAAAAAACTCGACTGCAGTCCATGTAATTGTTTTACTTGTTGAAGACACGTTTGGTTAATTTTTGTTTTCATTTACTTCAATAACTTCGTATCTCCATCATTATTCAGTTCCAGGGTGTCAATACCGTACTCAAAAACCACATTATCTTGTACTGACATTACATTAAGAGGCTCATGAATCACGCTTGTTGTCTTAATCTCTGATCAATCTACTGCAATTACGTCAGCATTAATTTCGGCCCTCTTTCAGACTATCGCTGCAACGCAAATCACCTGACCCGATAGGTAACAGCTATTAACTGGAGGAGTCCAAAAAGCAAAAAAGGCAAAAAAAGTTTCACAAAATCCCACCAACTCATCAACATTACAATTATAGATCAATTTATAGTCTAATGTGTGTTTAATGTATCGCAAAGCTCTCTTCAAAGCTACTAACAACATTTAACTAGCCCTATCTTTATATCTACTTAAAATTTATATTGTAGCACATATGTCTAGTCTGGTACCACAAGCTGCATACAGCAAACATCCAATTATTTGTCTACATACAGCAAACGTCCAATTATTTGTCTACATACATTCTCAGTTTCAGTTGTATGCTTATTATTTTCAAGTTCCTCAACATTAAAATTTTCGTCCATAGGTGTGCTAATTTGGTTACATTCATACATATTGAATCTTTTAAGAACATTTTCCAGATATTTTTTTTGACTTAACACTGTGACACGTGTTTCTAAATTTTGTTTTACATTAATTCCTAAGAAGCCAGAGACCAAACCCAAATCTTTCATTTTAAATTCCTTGTTTAATATTGATTTTAAATGTGATACAGAAGTCATATAATAACCATGGCGGCAATAGACAAGTTTTACCTACAAATAAAACTTATATTAAGCTACTTACCTTATTCCAAGCCTCCAAATTGAGATGGCAACCCCGTTTCCACAGACAAGCACGTCAAAATACTCCCCCGTTTACCTCGATTTTGCTCCTTCCTGTTACTCTGTGGCGCCAAACCAGCAGCGAGGGCGGCGGAAACCGGCGCCTCGTGGTTCATTGCGTCTCAATTTGTACCATACCGCCCGAGTGGCACGCTGGGCGGAAGGCTACCACAGCATGGGATGTGCTGGTGGTGCGAGTCCAAGCATATAGGATTTGCTTTAATACTTCAGTTACACATGATTCTTGCATATGCCTGCTGAAAATGAAGCTTAACTATAAGAATCTGAAAAAGAGCTTGTTTGAAAGAAATAAAATAATTATTAATTAATTATCTGTAGTAATTACTATGTACCTTATTCGCTTGGAACCGCAGGCAGCAATAGACTTAGGCTTGGAATAAGGTAAGTAGCTTAATATAAGTTTTATTAGTAGGTAAAACTTGTCTATTAAGCCTTTGACCTTATTCCAAGCCTCCAAATTGAGAAGTGTTTGTTATCGACTGCTGGTTTGAAAATAAAAACGCCAATGTGATCAGAAAAAAGTTTAAATCAGATGTATTTCATAACGAAAACTTATAATGAACAAGTTCAATAGCTAAATTATCTGATTAAGATAGTATGTTTAATTTGACACAAAATTACATGATTATACTATTTTTAAATAGGTTTACAAAATTACATTTTATTTCTAGGCAAGAAATAATAATAAAAAAATTAATAACTTATGAAGTCAATCAGACTGATTCAAAACAATTTAGCAAAGGTTTCTTACTTCCCTGACGATTAGAAGAAATTTCTTTCCTATAATAATTATGAAATGTCTTAGCACTTCTCCAACTACCTCTCAACAGAATATCGTTGATATTATGGTTATCAAGCCAGCTAGCCGAAGCCACAGCGGACCGAACACTACCCGGACTACTGTCGATACCTGCGTCTTTCAAAACGGCTTTGATCCAACCGCCAATAATTGTGCGAGTAGCTGGCTTGACTTCCCCACATGTAGAAATGAACAAACAATCAAAATCTTTACGTCTCGCTTGTGATAACAAAATCAACTTTTTGGTCCAAAACACGGGATCAATATTAACACTAGTTAGGCATGACAGCAATCTCCATCCTGATTGACGATATGTAGCACTGTCGGTTTTGGATCCAAAAAGTGGCCAAAATATTATACAATCATCTTCAATTACACAGTTTGGAGATTTGATACTAAGAAGAGTCAAATCATGTACTCTACGGCCGGAACATAAAAGCAATAAAATTGCACATCGTTTTGAGACCTCAAACAGGCTATTTTGATCAGGCTCTGTACTTATCAAAAAATTACAAAGATCCGAGATATTCCATATGGGCGGCTTATGAGTCTTAGGTTTACTTAAAGCTATAGCTTTTAACATTTGCTTGACAATAATATGCGAGCTTAAAGGAGGACCTGACTGCACTGGGCAAAAGGTAGACACAACAGATTTATGTAGAGAAATGGAACTGTAGGAGAGATTTTCTTTAATATGAAGAACAGACAGAAACTTTGCGAGATCTTGAGGCCTCGGGCTATTTTTATCAACATCATTACATAATGCCCATTTACACCATCGATTCCACGCAGGTTTATAGGAAGCCAATGTAGACTTTCTCCAACTACTCGAAAGAAGACTTCTTTGATTATCATCCCAAGAGTCTATTAAGGGGGCCCACCCTGAATTGGCCAAACTTCCAAACTCATTCGCTTGACATCTGGTGGAGGGACTCCCGTGCGAATGTCTATCAAAAACAGTGCTAGATTTTTTATCTGTATTGGAGGTGTTAGGGATCTGTTCTTCAGGTCGCTGCGCCAGAAAACCTTTTCCCAAACTGGAACCACAAGTAGATAAATCCCTTCGGCTTTGTTTAAGTGGGACAAGACTCGGGGTATTAGACTGGGGGGAGGAAATATCCACGCTAATCGATAACTCCATGTCTGACTGAACGCGTCGACAAATGCTGCTTGACAATCGTTTGGATCCAATGTTGCATACAACGGGACGACGTGAGCTCTCCGAGATGCAAACAGATCTATCTCTGGATTCCCCCAGACTTCGAATACAGCATTTGTAGCCGGGCTTAGCAGGTGCCACTCCGTCTGAAGTTGAAAACGGGAAAGACGATCGGCGACGACATTGTATCGCCCGGGGATAAAATTTACTGACATCTGGATTTGAAAACGATCGAGTATGTTGAAAACTCTGCTTGTTAGGCGCATCATGTCTATCGAACGCGTCCCACCTTCGTTTCGAAGATATGAAACCACAGTGCGATTGTCGGACAAGATCATCAGGGATTTTTGCGACATTTCCTGGCCCCATCTGCATAAAACATTGTATATTACCGTCATTTCCAGCAGATTGGAGTGCAAAAGTTTCTGACTGGAGGTCCACTGACCTGACAGGAGTTTGTCGTTGAGTTGAGCACCCCAACCGGAGCCCGAGGCATCTGTCGATAGGAAAAACCGTGGAGCTGGGTTCCAAATGCTTGATTGAGAGCATGCTTGCTCTATCCACCAACTTAGGGATTCCATGACCAACTTTGGTAAATCTACTTTTCTGAAGGGATCGTCGTCTAACAATTGATGGCTGAACCATAACAGCGGCCTGCTGTTCAACCTTCCTCTGGGAACAACGAAGCTGGCAAAATTCCAAAGGCCGAGAAGCTGTTGTATTTCTCGCAACGAAGCTCTCCTTAGCTGAAGAAATTTTCGAGACAAATTTAGAATTTTGTTGACTTTCTTTATGGGCAAAGATTTTAGGTTGCTCCATGTATCCCAAAGGATACCTAGGTACTCTACTGATCGTTGAGGACAAAGGATCGACTTTTTGAAATTTATTGACCATCCGAGTCTTCGGAGAAGTCGAACGGTGTAATCTACCTGGTAGCACAAGGTTTGATGACTTTGAGACGCTATTAAAAAGTCGTCTAAATATACTAGGACTCGAACTCCTATCCGCCTCAGAACCTCTGCAATCCAGTTCGTGATGGAAGCGAATACCTTGGGTGCAGTTGAAAGACCGAAAGGCAGGCAAGTTAACTGCCACAGACGTCCCCGAAATATTACTCGCAGAAATCTTCGATGTACAGATTTTATTGGTACGTGGAAATACGCGTTGTGCAGGTCCAGCTTTACTAACCAGTCGTTTTCCTGCAGGAAGTCGGGGAGTTTGTACATATTGGTGAGCCGGAATTTGGTTGTATGCACATACCTGTTCAGACGCTTGAGATTGAAGACCGGTCTTATAGCGCCGTCGCTCTTGGGAACAAGAAATATGCTCGAAACGAAGCTCGGAGTCTCCGGTGCCACTTCCAGAACGCCTTGATGGACGAGATTTTGCATTTGCTCCTTCATTCCCGGAGAGTCCTTTGTTACGAAAACCGAAGGTATTCTTTCCGGATGCACTAATGGAGCCTTTTTGTAAAACGGAATCTTGTAGCCAGATATTACCTTTAGAAGATGAACTGGGGCCCCGAGCTCCTTCCAGACGTGGGCTCGTAGCTTTAACTGGCCCGCACGAAAACTGGGATAGTCAGTCGTAACGCCTGTGGGAACGCTTACCACCTCGGTTTTTGTAGAATTTTTCTGACCGAGACTTCTCACGAAAGGAATCGTCGGCCTTGCGCTTCCGCCCTTGCGCAGGGGGATAGTTTGAGCTACTAGTCGAAGGCCCTGCAAAGCTCCGCGAGAAAGCCATCACTTTTTTGGGCTCCACATTTGACACTCTTTGCGCAAGAGGCCTTTTTGTACCAGTTCCTTGACTAGAAATACGCGAAACTGGAAAAAATACCTTTTCGATTCCACCATTCTTCGCAACCAGGTCAGAAAACTTCTTGTCATCAAAAAGATTCTCCAAAGTGGGAGGTATCTTTCTCAAGGTCTCCTTCAGACATTTATCTTTTACAAAACTCAGCACATAATCTCTGCGTTGTTGTATAAGGTCTGCACGACGCCCACAAACCATTTGCAGGAGGTCCAAATGTATTTTATTATATTGAGACGAAAAAGTTTCGTCAATTTTATTTTTGACATCTTGAATTGATAATCCATTAGCCGCGGTATCGAGCCATGCAAATAGATTATCAAAGCCTTGCTGTAAAAATTCATTCTGAACAATTAAGGCGTGGGATATTGCAGCCAGTGTTTTTTCAGTTACCGCCAGTGCACGGTTGCGGTCAAAAGATCGAATCATATCATTACTTTCCAGCTCGGTGAAGCCGGGAGACGACACATATGCTTTTTGGGCGTCGGCATACCTCACTTGAGACCAATCTGGCGAATTAAAGTGTTGGAGCTTTTCGAGAATCTCCGCATGCTGGTTAGATGTTTTTGCAGTTGATGATTTGAGGGTAGTCTCTAATTTAAATTTAACGGATTCTGAAGTGGGCTTTGCTATTGTCTCTTGAGGTTCATCTAAATCATCAATTGCCAAAATTGATAGTGCATCACTATCAGGATCGAATTCTGTGTTTTTAGGTACTCTGCCCGGAGCAGAAGAATTTATATTTTGGAACGATCCTACCTGATCAGCCAAATCTCGTACCACCTTCTCCAACTGGTCCAGGCGGTCGTGTTTTCTAGCACGGCGGCGACGGCGTCGGCGCCTGCGACGAGATGCTGCCGATGATGAACTCGACGACGACGAATCGGTAGAAACCGATCGCCCACGATCACGGGAGACTTCACTTTGTCCATTAACTTCAATATTTTCACTACTTTCCATCGTTGCAAAATTTTCGAAAACTTTAACGGAAATTTTTTCAAATGTTTCAAATATTTCACTGCTAACGACACTAAGACGTGTTGTCACTACGGAAAACGAAACGCCAATGGACCACGAGGCGCCGGTTTCCGCCGCCCTCGCTGCTGGTTTGGCGCCACAGAGTAACAGGAAGGAGCAAAATCGAGGTAAACGGGGGAGTATTTTGACGTGCTTGTCTGTGGAAACGGGGTTGCCATCTCAATTTGGAGGCTTGGAATAAGGTCAAAGGCTTAATAACCACCCAAAGTCAAAACTTATCTAGGAATGTAGGTTTATTGTCTTTAAAGGTAGGTTTTTATGGAGATCTACATTACATATCAAATATGGCATTATCCCATAGAAAACGGAGCTCAAAGTTTGGAGTTCGTAACAAACCCGGCATTATCCTGTACCGTCCAAATCAAAGATGGCAACATCCATATTGACCAATCAGAGCACAGAATTTCATTAGCGTCGAGACGGCTCGTGAAATAGTGTCGCTGTTTTTATTGTTTTTAAAAGAATACTGCCGAATTTCACAAAAAACTTGATTGAAACTGCAATAATGGAGTGTCTGGCATCGGCGAGCATATCGGGGAAGACCAGAAAACGTACGGCTCATCCAGAAAACTGAAAACAAAACGTTGCAAAACTGCAGCGGTAAGTACACACATATGGCACAGATTTGATACTTGATATTTTTATCTTTATTTTATAAAGCTATTTTCAGTAAGTAAATCCAGCCTTGCCACGATATTCGAATAAGCGCCAGCTGTATGGAATTTCGTTGCGTTCAAAAGTTTTGTGGCCAGAAATTTTCTTTTTGTTGTAGAGTTTTGTTCCAACAGTTATTTGGTACAGATCGAATATCTTTTTAGTGCGAGTGCCGATTTGAAATTCCGAGATAGTGATAATAATCTAAATAGAAATAACGAGTGTAGCGAGCTGTGCCAATTGAGCCAAATAGTGGCAAGTTGTACCACATTGTGCCAAGTCATGCCGAGTTATCTTTTTTTATATGCTTTTGATACAGGTTTTCCTCTAAGCAAAGTCCAAATAGGCCCAGTTGTCAACACCTCCGGAAGGGTGTTTATAAATGCGAGTCAATAACTACGCGAGATGTGATGAATTTTCATGCAGCATTTTATAAACATCCTAACAAGTAAACGCAAGATGCTTTTCTTCTAAAATAATGCGTTCCTTCAATCCCTAAAAGAAAAGACCCAAAAATAAGAGACATCTCCCGAAAATAATTCATACAAATTACAGCATTTACAGTATCTCACAGAAAAAAAATAACGATATGCCAGAAAGCATTTCTCGGAATTTTAAACAACTAAACATCGAGTGCAGTATGTTGTAAAAAAGTCTTTGGAATCTGGTGGACAAGCGGTAAAAGAGAAAAAAGGCGGTGACCACAAGTCCAATTTATTCACAGTTAAGAAAAATGCAGTAATGCTATTTATCAACATGTTTCACGTTGACGAAGCACATTACTGGCTGGGACATTTTGAACGGAGATATTTAGCGGCAGAACTTTCAATTCATAAAATGTGGAAGATGTACAACAAACAGCAAAGATATGCGCTAGTCCCACTGCTGGTACATTTAAGAAGCGGTTGAAAGAGCATTATCTATCTCTGTCATAACATTGAGCTATATATTTATGTATTTATTTTTAGTTTACGTAGTTTATTTCTTTCTTTCATAGTTAGGTAGGTTATTCAATATTTATGTAGTATATTTTGTACATGTATATAGACCCGCTTTTTACTGCTTCTCCGACTCTCTAAGGTTTGCTGGAAGAAATCTCTTTCAGAGATAAGCTCGCCTTTGTACATGTTATTTCTTATGTAATGTCCTGTTAAATATTTCGTGTGCAATAAAGTATAATAATAATAACAGCCAAATCTTGAAACCAATTTTAAAAAAGTTAAAAAAGGTCTGTTCAGGAAATTTTTCAATCACAACTATAACCTAGGCTTTGGAAGCCTAAGAGCAGATGTATGCTCCACGTCTATTCTATTTCTAGAAAAAATTAAAAGAGCGTCAGATGAGAGACAAAAGCAACAACTTATGGTAGAACATAGGGTTCACAAACTAAAAGCTAAAGCATTTTTTAATTTAGTCAAAGAAGAAAGACCCGATTTAAAAACACTTTCATTTGATTGTGAAAAAAATCTACCGCTACCTAAAACACCGGATCAGATAACGTATTATTCCAGACAGCTTTATCTAACTGTACCATTGTGGAAGCTTCATCGAAGGCTCCTCTCACAACGCAAAATGTATTCGCCTACTGTTGGACGGAAGACCAATATGCCAAAGGAGCTAATACAATAGCTTCCATAGTATATCACATACTGATGAACACGAATTTGACAGATATAAGTACGATCAGATTGATAGCAGATGGATGTCCAGGGCAAAACAAAAACTCAATAATGATACTAAATGATAGCGATGTGTTCAAAGTGGTTAAGTTGTTCGGCACCTGATCACGTCCATGAGTTGAGGTAGTGTTCCCCATTGTAGGACACTCTTTCATTCCACCGGACCGCGTATTTGCTCACGTGGAAAAGGATATGAGAAAGTTGGAGTGCATAATAAGACCGGAGGATTATCTTGAGATCATAGGAACTTACAGCACAGTAGTTCATTTGGGTTCTGATTATGACGTCCTAAATTACAGGGTTATTTAATTATTATTTACTATTTTTGTGTTAATAATAGGCAACATTTCTTTTGTGTATGCTATGAAGAAAGATTTTTGTTTTATTATTAGTAATTTTTATTTTATTTTGTTTAATATTCACATTATTTTTTCGCATTCCAGATGCGTCGCAATGGAGAAAAAATTAAACGACTAACATAAACGTGTAAAAAGCAGCGCATCAAAAGCAAACGTTTAAATGAGAAAGTGCGCAAAAGAAATAAAAAGATTGCAGATTTAAATGACATAATTGAAGAAAGGGCTCTTCATTCTTTATTTTATTCCCTTTAAAGAAAGGGAATAAAATAAAGAATGAAGAGTCTTCATTGCTAAAAGAATGTGCGGGAGACCACAGGATTTTTTGAAACGACAGGTTGCCAAATCAAGAGGACTCCCATTAGAAAAGAAATATTCTGAAAAAATAAGAAAGTCCGCACTGACATTACATTTCTTGCCTATGATTTTATCAGACGAACTTACAATACATGTTTACCACATCCACGTACTTTGTGCAAATGGTATGAGCATATAAATGCTGAACCCGGCTTTACAAAAGAGGCATTTGATGCAGTGAAAAGAAAACTCGAATAAAGTCCTCATCCAATCCAAGATTTTGATTCATTTGCCACGTCGGGCACTATTGGGCGAAACAAACCTTTTCCATTCGGGCCGCGTCGGGCACAGTTGACCGACAGTCAAACATATTAATATACATCCCTCACGAGCCATCTGTGTTTTTTAACTAATTGCTATACAAGGGGACGGGAAGAGTTCGCTGTATAACTTAGTTTCAGCAAAATGTCATAAACTTAAGAAAAAACCAACTCGTATCATAAAATTGAACCGATCTTCATTTCGTAAGACAGCTGTCATACGTAGCGGAAACCACTGATCCTAGACCACTGGTTTCGAAGGAGATAAGACAGCTCCCAGCAAGATCTTCATTTCGGAGCCCGACGTCGGATCGCGGTCGTGTGGTGTGAGGCGAGTAAAATAACCTAAGTACCACGATGCACTTATTCTCAAGTACTGGAAGATAAAACAGGTGAAAAGGAGACACTCTAATCAGAGTATCAGGTCTAGGAAGGATTTCACCATTCAATACTTGATTTTCAACGGCAACAAGCAACTCATTTATGTTTGCAAAAATGTTTCTTCAGTGGAATTCGTTATGAAGCTGTTTTACTACACGGGACGAGTTGGCACAGAGAATAGAGGAGGTAACCGCAAAAAATACCTGTTTCGGGAGCGAAAAAACTTAGTGGGTATATTGAAGTTAAAATGCATCGAGTCGTATCACTGTCGATCTTCAACTGAAGCACGAAAATATTTAGCCGGTGAATTGAGCATCAACAAACTTAGAAGACTATTTTTGTCAGATTTTTAACAAAGACTTAAATTGGGCTTGGGTTCCCCGAGAACAGATACATCTTTTGACGATAGCTGTATTCAACTAAGCACAAAGCTTCCATTGGTGACCATTAAACGACATGATAGGGACCATAGAGCTACATGGAGCCATATTCGTATTCTCTTACATTATTACAGTTCCTCGGTAACAGTCTAGCTGTCAAATCCGTATGCCACTCGTTATTTGACGTTTTATTGAACCATGTAAGTGCATGCCACGTGCATGACAGCTCCCACATTGGTGTCTCCGCGCCACCTTTGAACAACCGTATGTATTTGGGTATTACTGCTCACAGACAGTTGTGCGGAAGAAGGTGTAAAATAGATAATTTTACGAAAATGAACCCCTCTCCGCTCGCCATGCGTTGGCGTATACTGGAAATAGCGGATAGGACGGAGCGCCGCGTACAAGAGCGCCGTAATAGGCGCAAGTTTTGCACTTTTGTGCGCAGGAATGTCAACCCCTTTTCGGCCATCTCAGACGCGGAATTACCGGAAAATTAAAGACTTACCGTCTTTCTAAAGACTGGGTGAGGGATTTGGCAAAGGATATAATTCCACTGTTACCGCAGAAAAGGAGGCGGGATGGGATCCCTCCTATAATGAAGGTATATTTCTTATAATGACTTCAAGGTTATAAGGCGTTGTTAAAGACCCCCTCTACCACCTTGGATGTCTTTAATTTGGCACCTACTATTAAAAACCTATATAGAGGCTAAAAATTCCACCCATGCCGGGTTTCGAACCCGCGACCTCTGGCTATCCGTGCCAACGCTCTTTCCAACTGACCTACTATTAAGTGAAAATTTATTTTTCAGATATCGCCCTGTTGTTTCTTGCGACAGGGTCTTATCAGACCATAGTAGTGCGAAGTGCCCATCACAGTCTCTCACTGACCTCTGTCTCAAGGTATTAGAATAAAGACATGATAGATAGTGGAATGCAAAGGTACGTAGCTATTTTTTTAAATGAAATTTGTGGACATCTTATAACTTCAACTTTGTTCAAGGGCACTGAAGCAAATGATAGTGGCACTGAACCATCCAACCATATTTAAAAAATATGTTCAGTGGCCATAGAAACGGCATGAGCACAACTTTATTGAATCGAGGTACAATTCAACTTAATAACAATGAAACTGTAAGCTCATAAAATATCTACTTAATGATAATTCACTTGCAATTGTTTTAGCTTTTACAGAAAATTTAAATTTCCTTGAGTGCTGGGCTGCATTGATGGCATGCATGTGGCGATCCTTCGTCACTTCATGAAGAGCGATTTTTTAACAGAACGGGGTACCACTCCCTGAATGTTATGATTGAAAGTATCTAACTAATTAAGCAGCACAATCCATGTAATGGTATTTTTAAAATTTGTGATGCTGATTTAAATATTCTGCGTGAGGATGCCAGCACACCAGGGTCTGCTCACGATGCCAGTGTTTGGCAAAGCCACCCACTCAGCAACCACTTGAATTTGCTGCAGAGTGAAGAGGAGGCTTATTTATTGGGTATGTTTATCTATGAGTTAATTGATTGCAGTTTTTTTTTCATATCTGCTCACATCACATTACCATTATCTTAAATGGGCTTGGCAGGACAAGCGTAACCTTTAATTTTATGCAGCTTTGGTAAATATAGGTACAAACCGTTGATCGTAATCATTAAAATAAATAAAGCAATGACGTCTATGCATCAATTGTAGACTCACTGAGCGGGGTCTTATGAGCCGCGGGGTCACACGCGCCACATGAAGTTGTGCGCCGACGGAACATGCTAGATGGGCATGCGAGGGGTAATGTGCCTGTCAAAATTATAGTGCCAAAGGCAAACACAACGTGGGTTCGGTGACTTCCGGAGAACGGGGCACTAATGTCACGGTGATAGGTGGTGCATCGGCTTCGGGAAATACGATTTATTTACGATTCATCGAAATACGATTCCTGTAATGTTCATATTTAGCAGGAAGAAATTTCAGCCATATTTCATTGCCAACGGGCCACCAGAGTGTATCGATCGGGCGCTGCAATGGAAGTGGCTGGGTGAACGATGACGAGTTCTATGATTATATCCAACATTTCATTAATCATGTGAAGCCAACGCCAAAGTCTCCTGTTTTATTACTATTGGACACTCTTCACATTTGACCATCAAAACAGTTTCCTCCCCATTGTACCCACAAGCTTCAGCCATTAGATATGTCAGTCTATGGCCTGTTCAAGCGACACCTCGCATCAGCACATAATGCGTGGCTGCGAAATAACCCTGGGAAAACCATCAGTATTTATGATGTACCGCATCTTGTGACAAAGGACTTACAATTGGCAATGGTGCCAGCCAAGCAATATAATAAATGGTTTCCTGAAAACAGGAATTTGTCCTTACGATTGCCATGTCTTTTCTGAAGCAGATTTCATGCCAGAATTTGTGACAGACCGTCCAGAGCCAGAGCCTCAGTCTGCAACAACTTGTCCAGCAGCAGCACAGGAGGAAGAATCATATGTAAGATTGCAGTCTCATGACGTTGATGTGTCCTCATCAACTGTCAAATGCGTGGTGGCAAGCCAGTCGGAAAAAAGACCTCAATCGCCGTTTTTGTCCCCGGTTTCACAGTCATCTAACAACAAGGAGAATTCTAACCCGAATATTGACATTTCACTACCATCTACTTTTAGAAGTATGTATGGACTATGTAACATTTTCACCGAAATGTGTTAGACCGCTCCCTAAAGCCGGCCCTAGGATGCAACTGACTCGAGGAAAGAAGAGAAGTTGCGTTTTTGATAGATACTCCGGAGAAAGAAGAACTAGCAAGAGCATAGACTAAGAGTAAGGTTAGGAAAATACAGAAGACTAAGAAAAAGGCTGTTAAAAAAACTATTTCAGAGAGTTCTGATGATGAAAAAAGACCCTTGAATAAAGTTAAGAATGCTGATAGGAAGAAAAAGATACAAACGAATGAGACCTCTTCTGACAGCGAAGAAGAAGAATATTTATGTGTATAAACTATTAGAGATATTGGCATTATCTTTTTTTTATTTATTAAATTTCTAAGAACATGAGTTGTAAAAAACGTGCCCTCTTCATATAATTGTGTTAAAAATTTAAACATTTAAAACAAAATTGTCACAAAACGTAAGATTTTTGTAATTTCTCATGGTTTTTTTTATTTTCTTTGATTTTTTTAAATAATACATCATGTTATTCTCTTTCGATTAGGATGTTAATCTTTGTACTCGGTTGATCCGTTAGCGTGTCAGAATTTTTCAGTGTTTTTCAAAGAAGTGGCGCCCTCTCTGTTCCTAAGGGGTGAAACTTGCGCTGCTGCGGGTCAAATCGCTTATTTTTGTCCCAACTATCACTGTGCAAAACGGCTTGCTTTTATCATAAAATGCAGCTTTTCGGCAAAAAAGTGCCGTAGCTGCTAGGACTATAGTAGAAGTTTCATAAATAATTTGAATGAATTTCACATTAAGAACTAGACTTATAACTATACCGGTGCAACTAGCCCCGTGGGGTGGCTCAATAGAGCCCATATAGAGGGTCATTGAGCCACCTTACTCCTGGTATATTTCATGAATATGTGGTAGTTAATTTTTTTGTTCAGTTTAATTTAGTAATCTAACAACAGACATGACATTATATTTTCATCCATGTACTGAGCTGCAAACTGTTTTAACCAAAAACATGATCATTAGACCCCGCTCTGCCCTACCCTGTACATGGAGGAGATTTTGGAAGTTTCTTAACGCTACTGATAGAAAAATAAATACTGCAGGTGACAGTGGTTATCCACTCCGAATCGAGGGGACCGGAGCATGCCTTCTACATGGCGCAGGTGAGGGCATGCAACACAGTAGAACGCTGCATTGGCGTGCTGAAAGCCCGTTTTAGGTAGGTATTATTATTTTAATTCATTGTAATATGTAGCGCCACCAAGGTTAGATACATGGCTGTTATTCATCAAAAGATTCCTCTAATATAGATGCAGTTTAAATACCTAGGTACTCTGTGGTGAGGGGAAATAGTAAAAACCGTAGATATTTTTGCGATAGAAAAACTTTTGTAGCCAATAAAAATACTTATTATTATTATTTTTCAGGTGTTTGCTTCATTATAGCCCCCACAGAGCTGGGCAAATTGTAAACGCCTGTGTAGTGCTGCATAATCAGGCGAACCGACTAAATATTCCATTTCATCCATTGACGCCCGAGGAAAGAGAAGAGGAACCCCATCGTCAGATTCAGGTATGATTCGGTTTTGTGTAAAAGTAAGCAAATATTTTACGAAAAATAAAATAACATTTATTGACTAATATGTACCACACAAATTAATTCTCCTAGATATACTGATAAGTAACTGTAAGGATGTTAGTTTCTTTAAAAGAAGTCTCTTCAGATTTGATCTAATGAATCTGTATTCAGAATTTAAGGGCTGACGCCGATGAAATCTTGCGTGGAGACACTGTTGAGCGCAGGCGCCGCATCAACAGTGACTTGGCCGCGCGCTCCAGCGAGCTCTCGTGGAGAGAAAGGCATGTATCTTAATGTAAGAGTAATAATTTATTTTTATAACCAAACTATGTTGTTTACTTCAACCAAACTTTGCCATTAATTAGCTAGTCGCTATTCGACTCCAAAATGAAACGGCGCCTGCATCGTTTCTAAAATAAAACATAGCATTATATTAATAAACTGTTAGAAATCATTATAAGTTCTGAACGCAGCCGTCCATTTTTGTTTCGGTGATGCCGTATTTTATTATTTGTAAACTCTTATTTTTATGACCGTAAGAAAAATAACAGATGACAGAAACTCAATTTATTGTTAAATGATTTTAGCTCTGTTAGCACTTGTAATTTATTAATAATTACTTACTCATTTGGTAATCTAGAGTAATAAGTTCTCAATTGTAATCAGAGGCTAAGTACCGTTTCCTTTATGCCGGCCATGTTGGCGTTCCGGGCATTATTGAAGTTTGTCAACGTTGGTATGAATGGTGGGGATTGTCCCCTTGCGACTGGACGGAATCCATGTTGGTTTGATTGTGAATTATCTGAGATAAATACAGGTCCTGTTGGAGAACTAGATGTGGTTTGGTTTTATCTATTATATCAGAAGCGCGACGCTGATTCTCACGCCCAGGAAAGGTGGTATAAATACAAAAACTAGTAAGACTAAGCGGCACTATGGTAAGTTACAACATTACTTTTGAAATGCCGAGCATTTTTTTTTCGTGTTGTGTCGTGATGCATAATTATGCCACATAAGTACTATGGATACACGCATAACCCAGTACTGGCAAGGTGGATAATAAGTGAATGTTTGCGTCTCAAATAGACGCCATAGCCAATAAATAACCACTACGGCGCCATAGCCATCGGTACCTAGGGTAGCTGGTCCGGTTCGTTCGTGTGTGTATTACATGTGCTGCCATTTGTGGCTTAATTTTTATTATTGTTTTGTAACCTTTATTATTTGGAGTAACTTTCGACCGGTTGCATCACGGGACGATCACTTGGAAAGGAATTGTAACTCAGGGATGTCAGATGCTAACTTTTGAATTATGGCACCAGACGCTCAAAATTTTGGTATTTTTGACGAAAACTAGGTACTGATAAAGCTACAAAGTCTACTCGGACTACAAAAACTACCACAGATATGAACGTCTGATGGATCTGATATCGACTTATTGTATCACAGATATCAACTTACTGAACGAAATGAATGAATGATTTTTTTTTAGTGTTGTTAGACATCGGTATATAAAAAAAAAAAAAAAAACTCGTCAACAGCAAAAGCGAAAGGTGAAAATTATGTGATTCAAAAGTGCTTGTGATAAAAAAGAAATGGCAAAATTATGGTACTTTCACGTACCATAATGGATGTATCATGGTACGAACACCTGAATTATGGTACATGTACCATAATTATGGCACATATAATATCCCTTTTGTAACTAGACATGTGTAGTGTGTAGGTACATACTGCGAGTTATCCAGTGCGCTTTATTTGGCACGACCGCGTACTGTGTGCTGCTGTGACGCCGTGGGGCGCCGTGCGAAGTGCCGTGCCGCGTGACATGTTTTCATAGGATTGCGCATTGCGCATGTCTAATTGTAACGTAGATAAAATTTGTGACCTTTTGGCTCTGGTTGTGTACCTTCTGATGTCCTGGTTCTGGCAATACTGGCGTATAGCGTCGTATTACGTAGTGGGCACCGCAGTGTCCGTTGTATCGAACTTGCGTGTATGAATGATAGTATCGTGCGACTAGTGCACGGCTACTATATCTAGACATCAGACTACTATGTTGCGATGAACGTTGGATAAGACTGACCAACTTCTTGTTTTCAGGACGTACAAACTTGAGTTTCGGTTTGCTTAGGGTTAAATTGTATTTTCTGTTAAGAGTACCTATTAATTTCTTCTTGATAGTAGTTCGAGGTCACTGCTAAGTTGAATAAGTACCTATTGTATTTTTTTTTTTACTCCTAGGTTCTGTTAGTAACTTAATTAACCAGTGAGAGGTTGAGTAAACGTGTGCACGTAGTAAAATGGTGTAATTTCGTGCCATTTGTAATATTAATTGATTTGATGGTCTGACAGGAAATATTGGTGTTAATAACTACTAGATACTGAATTAAGGCACTTATTTGTATGTTGGTATAACGAGGCACGTTCATTTTTATTTAACTAACATGTCGAACCGTGGCTACACGCCTATTGAGCCTATTCCGAGTTACCGAAAAGTGGGTGCTGAAAACAAGTCGCCAATTCGACTTAACCGTAAACGTCGTCGTAGTGTTTCTATCGCCTCCCCAGATGATACATCCACAGACTGCTCAAGACATCGTTATGGGCGACGTTTGAGTACCTGTCATCACCGCCGTCGATGTGCCATGTCGAGGGGCCGAGCTCACGTAGTGAGAGGTGACCTCTCACCGTCGACGGGTAGTTTAGATGATCGCAGATCCCGCGTCGATTCCCCGCCACCGAGTCGTTCCCGCTATTTGCGTTCCCGTGGTCGAGAGACGCATCGTACATCACGTATTGACTCTCCAGAACCAAAGCGCTACCGTCATTCAAAGAATGCAAAAACGCATCGTCAGTCGACGGCAAAATCAGGTGATGCTATTCTGGGAAAATTAGTCGAGGCTTTACAAAGTAGAGATTGTAATCGAGTAAATATATCATCGCACGTTCAGGGATCACATAATGTTATTACCGAGTTTAACCCAAGTTCTAAATCTCAGACAATGGCAAATTGGATTAAAAAGATAAATGAATCTGCTGAAATGTATGGCTGGTCTGAACGGCAGACCATCTTTTTTGCCTTACCCAAACTTGTAGGCTTAGCAAAAAAATGGTATGATGGACTGACGACGGTTAAGTACACTTGGACCGAATGGCAACAAAAACTATTGTTGGCCTTTCCGAGTGATCAGAACTATGCACAGTCACTGACGGAAATGTTAAATCGCAGGAGCAGTCGAAACGAAACTCTAGTTGAATACTACTATGATAAGATTATTCTTGTGAACCGTTGTCAACTCAAAGGACGTCAGGCTGTAGACTGCATCAGTCACGGGATTTATGATTACAATATCCGAATGAATGTCCAGGGCGCACATTACAACAAGCCAGAACAGGTTCTTGACTATTTCAGACACATTACCCATGACCAGATCGAAACAACTTCCACACGACCGGTCACAGACCGAACTAATGCTGGTGGTTACTTTCGCAAGACTTACGGCCACTTTCACAATGAAAAAAAAACAGAGTCATTTTGATGCAGCGAGTAATAAAAGGCCAACCTTATGTTTTAATTGCGGAGATGCGGGGCACTTATTGATCCGATGTCCAAAACCCATCAAGAAATGTATTAAATGCGGCCGTCATGGACATACCGATGCAAACTGCAAGAATTATGTCAGTGACAGGGCTAATAGGGCAGATACTGCTCCAACGGCTTCTATCGTCACTTCTAAAAGTGTCCTAAGCATTGGGGCGGCAGATGAGCCACACAATAAATATTTAAAACCCGTCAATATCAATGATGTGTTAATGACCGGCTATATAGATTTCGGTAGCGAGTGCACGCTTCTTAGTGATGAAAAATCCACGGAGTTACAATTAAAGTTGGATTCAGAGAATTTACCCACTTTGCGAGGATTCGGTAATAGTACCACTGTCCCTTTAGGTAAGGTGCACATACGAGTCACGGTAGATCTGGTCGACTTACCATTGATGGCCTACGTCGTCCCGTCTTCTCTTTTACCCTCGGACATATTGATAGGACAATCCTTAACTGAACAACCAACTGTGAGAATATATAAAACTGATAAAGACCTTGTTTTATATGAAGTTACAGCAAATAAAATGAACACGGTTGTCCTAAAAACTGTTAAAGACACAACAATTTAGAGCGACACCATAATTGATATCAGGTGTTTCCCTGAGTATACCGGCATTGTGAGAATTTGTTCTGATTTAAGATTAAGTCATGACTCGGGATATATCATACTGCCAGGTCTTTATTCCGTAACGGATGGCCTAGGTTCCTTGATAGCCGTAAGCTTAAATAATAAAACGATATCGATATCGAAGGATAAGATCCTGGCAAGGGGACTGAGTATCCCTAACGTAACAATTTCTCCGAAAACTAAGAGTGACTACGTTGTGAACGTAAGGCATATAGAGCACGAAGTGTCTAAAATCAACGCTGAGGAATTAAATATGGATGAAAGTCTTCAACCCGAGACTAAAAGTAACCTTCTAGATTTGCTCAACGAATACCGAGATTGCTTTGCCTCTTCAATGAGTGAACTAGGAGTAACTACGTACGCTGAAATGCAAATCAAACTACATGACACTACCCCTGTAACATATCGTCCATATAGACTTTCTCTTTCAGAACGAGAGAAAGTTAATAAGATTATAGGCGAACTTTTGACAAATGACATCGTAAGAGAATCTTGTTCCGAGTACGCAAGCCCTATCATTTTAGTAAAAAAAAAGAACGGTGATCTCCGACTTTGCGTCGATTACCGTGCTTTGAATCGAAAAACGATCAAGGACAAGTACCCCATGCCCTTAATTGATGATCAGATAGATAATTTACACGGACAAAAGTTTTTTACTACCTTAGACTTAACTCAGGGATATCATCAAATCCCGGTAGCAGAAGACTCGAAACATTTGACCGCATTTGTCACTCCGGACGGTCATTTCGAGTATAACCGTATGCCTTTCGGACTAACAAACGCGCCCGCCGTGTTTCAAAGGATGGTGCATTCCATACTCAGTAAATATAAGATTCCAGGAGTATTGGCCTATATGGATGATATAGTTATCGGCTCCAAAACCGTCCAAGAAGGAATTGAAAAGTTAGAACAAGTACTAGTAATGCTACGTGGAGCAAATCTAACATTGAATCTAACGAAATGCCATTTCTTGAAAACTTGCATAGAATATCTAGGATTTGAAGTCTCCGCTGATGGAGTTCGGCCAGGCACACGTAAAACAGACGCAGTGACCGCTTTCCCCACTCCTCGGAACCCTCACGAAGTTAGACAATTCATTGGGTTAGCTAGCTTCTTTAGGCGATTTGTTCGGGATTTTGCTTCCATTGCCAAACCTCTAACATCATTAACGAAAGCCAATGCAGTGTGGTCATGGGGAAGCGAGCAGACTAATGCCTTTACAAAAATCAAAGAAATACTAACCACCAGACCGGTGTTGGCAATTTATAATCCCAATCACTTGACCGAATTACACACCGATGCGAGTAAATTAGGAATAGGTGGAATATTACTGCAGCGAGAAAACGAGAAGGTACCGCTCAAAGCGGTTGCCTATTTCAGCCGACAAACCTCCGCGGAAGAACAGCATTTGCACTCTTATGAGCTAGAAACACTTGCAGTGGTGATGTCTTTAAACCGTTTTCGAATCTATTTATTAGGCATTCAATTTAAAGTTATAACAGATTGCAACGCGTTGCGAACCACGTTGACAAAGCGTGACTTGATTCCACGTATCGCGCGGTGGTGGCTTCTTGTACAAGACTTCGATTTCTCTATTGAATATCGTCCAGGTACACAACTTCAGCATGCTGATTCTCTAAGTCGCAACTCGATACCGGATACCGATGAAGACATCTTCGGACTCAACGTAATGAGTATTGTTCAAGATGACCATTCATTAATGGCGACACAGTTGAGCGATCCAAGACTTAAACTCATCAAATGCGTTGTTGAGAAAAATTGTGCCGAAGCTAAAGACATAATAAAAAACTACGTCATAAAAAACGGAAAGATATACAAGAAAGTAGGAGACGAGTTAAAATGGGCAGTGCCCAGAGACGCTAGATGGAAAATTTGTTTATTGTGTCACGATGAGTGTGGACATTTTTCCCTTGCAAAGACCCTAGAAAAAATGAAGAGAGATTATTGGTTTCCCCGCATGACTCGCTTTGTGAAAAAGTATGTGCAAGCATGTATACCGTGTGCATACGCGAAAGAACCGTCAGGAAAGAAGCAAGGGTTATTGCATCCAATCCCGAAACCAAGTACACCGAGCTGAGCTGGGCCCGCTGCATATCTTTCAATGACCCTGAGACCGATTCACCCTGTGCGTGTACGCGGTGGACTCGATACTACATCTGCATGAGATCCCGAGGCCGATACACCAGGTGTGTGTACGCGGTGAACTCGATACGACATCTACATGAGATCTTGAGGCCGATACACCCTGTGCGTGTACGCGGTGGACTGGATACGACATCTACATGAGATCCTGAGGCCGATACACCCTGTGCGTGTACGCGGTGGACTCGATGCGACATCTACATGAGATCCTGAGGCCGATACACCAGGTGTGTGTACGCGGTGAACTCGATACGACATCTACATGAGATCTTGAGGCCGATACACCCTGTGCGTGTACGCGGTAGACTCGATACGACATCTACATGAGATCCCGAGGCCGATGCACCCTGTGCGTGTACGCGGTGGACTCGATACGACATCTACATGAGATCCTGAGGCCGATACACCCTGTGCGTGTACGCGGTGGACTCGATGCGACATCTACATGAGATCCTGAGGCCGATACACCCTGTGCGTGTACGCGGTGGACTCGATGCGACATCTACATGCGATCCTGAGGCCGATACACCCTGTGCGTGTACGCGGTGGACTCGATACTACATCTACACGAGATCCTGATGCCGATACGTCCTGCGAGCATATGCGGCGACCAGTTGTCGTATCTTCGGGGTGACCAGACTTCTGCATTGCGGTGAATGAGGCCATTCAACGGTTGCCGGATGGCCGAACGAAGTACAGCTACATAATTGTGCACTCATAATATGATGTTGAAGTATTCATGGAAAATTTAATTGAAAGAGGTTGATATATATTGCAATTGTTGACATAATAATAATTATTATAATAATATGTAATTCTTAAATGTCTGAGGACAGACTTAATTCAGGATGGCCGATTGTTAGAAATCATTATAAGTTCTGAACGCAGCCGTCCATTTTTGTTTCGGTGATGCCGTATTTTATTATTTGTAAACTCTTATTTTTATGACCGTAAGAAAAATAACAGATGACAGAAACTCAATTTATTGTTAAATGATTTTAGCTCTGTTAGCACTTGTAATTTATTAATAATTACTTACTCATTTGGTAATCTAGAGTAATAAGTTCTCAATTGTAATCAGAGGCTAAGTACCGTTTCCTTTATGCCGGCCATGTTGGCGTTCCGGGCATTATTGAAGTTTGTCAACGTTGGTATGAATGGTGGGGATTGTCCCCTTGCGACTGGACGGAATCCATGTTGGTTTGATTGTGAATTATCTGAGATAAATACAGGTCCTGTTGGAGAACTAGATGTGGTTTGGTTTTATCTATTAAAACTAAATAAGTATGTACCTACATAATAAGTCTGATAAATAATAACAACAATACCTTTTCAGGAGGAGTTCATTCCTCTCTCACGAGGGGAGCGCGCTGCGCTTGCAAAACCGCGTACGCAAGTCGATCTACCGCAGCGCCCTACCGGTTGATGGCCTGCGCATGCTCTACTGTGGGGGCGGCAGTGGTTTGCTCACTCTCTGCCAGCAGAGTGTAGGCACTTGCCAAGCCCAATTGCGGCCGTTGCTCCTCTAAAATAAGAAAAGCATTTCATTTAAAATTCCTTTGTTATTCCGTTTTACTGTAAATATATTAGTATTTTACACCTTTATCATTTAATATTTTACTAGCTAACCCAGCAACGTTGTTTTGCCATATTATTAATTTCGAGTGCAATAAAGTATAATTATTATTAATTAGCCTATGATCTATTCTCAGACTTTACACAAATAGAATCATAAAAATCGGTAAAGCTGTTTCAGAGGATTTGTTTTTCGCCAGATCATAAGTAGACATACCAGCCGCATGTTCCTACGAAACCATACAGCATTTGTCCCACTGAAAGTATGAGATCTAGAAGTGCCATAGACACAGATTATTTTCTAAACAACACTTGTCCGGGACATGTGTATGTATTTTGGTTACTAAAATGGCATGTGTCAGTGTCAAAAATAACTTTGACAGATTTTTTGGTTATTATAGTTGCAACGTAATTTAAAAAAAGAAATTCTGGAAAATGTGTCTGGGAAAGCTACAAGAGAAATCGCGCCAAGAAAGCAAGGGTCATGGGAAACGAGTACATCAACAGCAGCGGAAGATCCGTCCCCAAGCGAGACATGAAAGATATTTGCAGGTTTGTTTTGCAGTCTTTATGTATTATACTAAGGTTTGTTGTGCCTAATATGAACTAAAATAGATTCAAACTGTATTTTATAACATTCACTGAAGATGACCGCCGAGCTCTGTTTGAAAAGTTTTACTCTTTTACTGTTATACTGTAGAGCATGACATCTACCTTAGCGGTCTTATTAAATACAGTAGTGTCTGGAGAGGGGGAGATAATAGAGAGGTTACTAATATGATATAAAGATTTGTTTACTAATTATGACACATCAAGGGCTTCTTAACATAGAAGTTTGGTTTCCCTCACTAAAGGATACATAGATGGGACTCATGTGACAATAATTTACCCAATGGAGCATGAAGAGACTACCTGAACCGAAAACAAATAGATGGGACTCATGTGACAATAATTTATTCAATGGAGCATGACTCTTCATGCATTCATTCATTCTTCTCCATTCATTCATTCTCCATCATAGTCTCTACTACCTGAATCGAAAACATTATCACTCTAAATGTTCTGAATGTATATCGTTCCTTGATAAGTACTTCAATTAAAAGGTTTTTAGTAATTGTATACACTTGCCTACACATGTTTACTATTCTTTATGCAAAAAGCTTGTTTTCATGAGGCGAAAGGTATGTAACTACTTACTTGACTTTTAAAAGGCTGCAGCAAATTGAATTGTAATAATATGTTCTTGCTGTTTCATTGATTTGTTACTACAAACATTACTCTTTACAGATTTGCGACATAAATCTCCAGATACTTTATACTGACGCTTCATTCGGGGGTTTTGCCCATGACTCATTAATATGGAACCAGAGTCCTGTCAAGGGTTACATGGAAACGCTCCACAGAGATGGCGGAAGTTGCTGGCTGATGGGTAGGTATGTTATTGATATCAATTTGAAAATTAAATAAAAATCGGTCATATGTGAGTTTGACTCACAACTAGGGCCAATTAACTTGACATGACTCGAGTGATATTTATTGAAAGAAGCTTTCATAGTGAGAATGAAAGCCACAATACTTTTACTACGAGTGAATTTTGAATAAGGTAGTTAGAACAGAATCGTTATAAAATGTGTGGTGTGGTACCAAGTACTCGTAACTTCTTTAATCTTTAATGCCCGGTCCTAATAACCTATCTACAATTAAACTCTTGTAACAACAGATAGTAAACAGTTAAAATTTACTAAACTGTTACTGCTGTCTCCATAAACGTATTTGAATGCCCTTACCACAGGTAAAAGATAGATAATGCTCTCTAACTTTGGTAAGCCCATCCCTCCCTACGTTTTGTTTGCTCTTTACAACTATGGAGTACTAATATTTATTTCAATCGCAAATAAAATTCTTAGGCTTTCTTACTATTAGTTTATAACTTATTTGAGTGTAAATTTGTAAAAGTAAATAACATTTTAGTGTTTCCGCCGGGAATTCCACAGATTCGTATAAATTATTTTTTGTTACACTATTTTTATTTTTAACGCACTAACCCGTGCTAGGGAACAAATTTAAAAACCTATTTAGAGGCTAAAAATTTCACCCATGCCGGGATTCGAACCCGCAACCTCTGGCTATCCGTACCAGCGCTCTACCAATTGAGCCAATGGGCGACTCACGGCATCAGTGAAATTTCGAACCTCTTTACAATATTCTCTGTATTACGTACAGGCAGCGACATCTGACTTAAGCAAATTGCATTACTTACAGCCCCGACTACCTACTTTGCAGTTAGGTTTTAACATCGGAACGATATCACTGTACCCACATGATTACACTATTTTTATTTTTAACGCACTAACCCGTGCTAGGGAACAAATTTAAAAACCTATTTAGAGGCTAAAAATTTCACCCATGCCGGGATTCGAACCCGCAACCTCTGGCTATCCGTACCAGCGCTCTACCAATTGAGCCAATGGGCGACTCACGGCATCAGTGAAATTTCGAATACGTAATACAGAGAATATTGTAAAGAGGTTCGAAATTTCACTGATGCCGTGAGTCGCCCATTGGCTCAATTGGTAGAGCGCTGGTACGGATAGCCAGAGGTTGCGGGTTCGAATCCCGGCATGGGTGAAATTTTTAGCCTCTAAATAGGTTTTTAAATTTGTTCCCTAGCACGGGTTAGTGCGTTAAAAATAAAAATAGTGTAATCATGTGGGTACAGTGATATCGTTCCGATGTTAAAACCTAACTGCAAAGTAGGTAGTCGGGGCTGTAAGTAATGCAATTTGCTTAAGTCAGATGTCGCTGCCTGTACGTAATACAGAGAATATTGTAAAGAGGTTCGAAATTTCACTGATGCCGTGAGTCGCCCATTGGCTCAATTGGTAGAGCGCTGGTACGGATAGCCAGAGGTTGCGGGTTCGAATCCCGGCATGGGTGAAATTTTTAGCCTCTAAATATATTTTTTGTTAACCAAACGCAACATGTTTCATTCGCTTCACTGACATTGACAGTGGCCTAACCGAAACTAAAAGTGTGTGTGATCGATATACGGAATTTTAGATTACTACGAGTAGGTATATATTAGTGGATTTACGTCTGTGGAGATTATAGCTGTGGTTTGGTTGTTCTGTTACGTGCTATTATTAATACAAAAGGTCTTAGTAATGGCTCTAAATACCAATGTAAGTACACGCATATTTTGTGCATCCAATTCAATCGCGAATTCAAGGTTTTATTAGCGTCAAAACATATATTTACATAACAGCGGTATTTTTTCAGGTGAAAGCGAAGGCTCTAGGGAAGGACGAGGTGATGGTCTTGCTGGACCTCATCAATAAACATAAAGTCATTACCACAAAGGCTACCAATGCCTCAAACAACAGGCTTAAGGAGGAAGCCTGGAAGAATGTTGCCAACGAATTTGCCGCTTCGGTGGGAGATTTCCGGCGGCCCGACCAACTTAAACTTAAGTGGGAGAACTTGAAGAAAGCGGCTCGGAAACGTAGTGCTCTCATCCGGCATAACAATCTTAAAGTAAATGATTTGTTTGAGTTGACTTGTTAAATAATTACTTTAATATTATACCTGAATGTTATTGTTGAATTGTGGCTGCGGTGAAGGGCTTATCACTTGTCATTTTGAATACAATTAATATAAAAATAATATTATTCACAGACTGGAGGTGGTAAATCATACATCCCACCAGACGAGAACCTGGACCGTGTTGCTGCAATTTTAGGTGCAACATGTACGGGGCTAAGTGCAGATTTTGGAGGTGATGTGGAGTCTGAGATACCTGCTCAACAGTATGAAGCAGTGGTGGAGCTGGAGGTTAATAGCCCTTTACCTAGGAGTGGGTCGTTGTCCGATTTTTCGACGACGTAACGCAACCGTTTTTTCTGGAACGAAAACAGGTCTTCGAAACGGTCCTCGTTCGCAACTGGTTTCATTGTATGCGAACGAGCAAGGCGCAGAGGACGGTCAAACGAGTGCGAACGAGACGAAATCACGAAACATCGGAAAAAATAAGTTGTTTTACACGATCTTCGACTGTATATTCGTAGACATAAAGATAACTTTATTGTATCACAGACCAAAACGAACGGAACGAGCAAGGAGCCGACGACGACGTCGCAATGATCTCATTACGTCCTAGGCTCTATTAATATAGCACTAAAGGACATATCCGCGTCAAACAATCTAAGGACTGGTCTCGCAACGAACAAACGCTGGCACTGCTTTAGAGTCGCTGGCACTGCTTTAGAATGAAACGTAAAACGGTCCTATCGTCGCGGAACACAAAACGGTGTTATAAAACGGTTCGTCTTTGCAACGATCACGCCTACCTTTACCAGAGTATCACCCATGTGATAAACCTGTGGTGGTTTGTGAAGAGGTGCTTGTTGGTGGGCATAGTAGCCAAAATGTGTTGAAAACTTTAGTTATTAACACCCCAAAGAATTCCTGTAAGTATATTTTTCATCTTACAAAGTTGTCATCATCATTACACTATTTTATTTTTAATGCACTAACCCGTGCTAAGGAACAAATTTAAAAACCTATTTAGAGGCTAAAAATTTTTCGTGAGTCGCCCATTGGCTCAATTGGTAGAGCGCTGGTACGGATAGCCAGAGGTTGCGGGTTCGAATCCCGGCATGGGTGAAATTTTTAGCCTCTAAATAGGTTTTTAAATTTGTCATCATCATTCAAATGGGCCACATATGCCAAATAATATCTTTTGAAAATGATCATGGTAATTAAGCCTAAAGACAACAAAGAAATATTTATTCTCTCCCTTTTACGCCTGTATCGAGGATTAGGTAGAGGAACCAACACAATACTTTGATTGTATTTTGTATGTGCTAATTTTAAATACCTACCTGTTTTTTTTACAGTAAACAAGAGACGAAAACTATCTGAAGAGGTTCAGAAAGCTCGAAGAGATAAGGATCTAGCCTTAGCAGAATATTTTAAAGCTAAGGCTGAAAAGCAAAAACTGAAAAGAAAATATAAAATTAAAATTAGAATTGAAAAATCTTGGGTATAAAGATTCTGATAATAATTAGATATATCAAAATAAAAACTTCTTTCTACTTCTCAGACTTTCTTTTATTCTTATTTTATACATTGGTTTTAAATAATTAATTTTAGCTCAATTCTTCCAAATACAGGGACCGATCAAATTCTGAAACAAATAATGCATAGCTATAAATTTTTATTACACAACTGTCCAAAAAAGTATTTTTGTGGCATGCTCTTGTTAAGGTCTATGTACAACAGTGGACTAAGGTGGGATTGAGCTTAATAATGTAAGTAGGTAATGTCACAAATCATACCTGCTGAAATAGTTGCTTATTAGTTCTTGTCGAGTACTATTATTCTGAGTGGCGGCTTCCATTGGTGCACCATCAACTACATCCCACCCATCATGGGGAATAACAATTTCTGGTTCGACATCATTAATGTTATTAAGTCTGCAAATATTGTGCAGAACAGAAGTAGCAATAATAACTGCTTGTGTGGTTGGCAAAGCCAGGCGTTATTTTAATGATAGCACTGGGAAACGTCTTTTCCAAACTCCAAAACATCTGTAAAAAAATTTATTTGTACTTACATTTATCAGGAAGTTTAAAGGGCATAATTACAATTAAGAAATATAATTACCTTTCTATAGTATTTCTGGTCTTGATATGGGCCTCATTGTAACGGTTTTCTGCTACAGATACTGGGTTTAACAACGGGGTTAAAAGATAAGCACTATCACCAAGGAGCCACTTACTTCCTAAAATACCATCTTCACATTGCACTGAAATTAAGGCTATGTATTACTCTCGGTCTTTGTAAATGATATTATGAAGTATAAAATTAAGTAGCCTTTACTTTTTAACACAGAATTATTAAATATAGTAGCATCATGAGAAGAGCCCGGCCAACGGGCAACAACATTCATAAAAATTAATTCTGCATTACAAACGCCTTGGACATTCAAAGACAATGCTCCTTTTCTGTTCCTGAACTCTTCACCAATGTTTAAATCTGAAAGTATAATAATTATATCAATTATTATTTAACTAAGTAATAAGGAGTTTAGATAGGTTATTTTAAATATTACAAAATATCTATAGGGACAGGTTGCTAGTTGATTATGCTAAGTAGGTATTTTGCTTACCAGGGGACTGTATTGGAATGTGGGTGCAGTCAATGGCACCAAATACACGGGGAAAGCCTGCTACGTCAAGAAATGAATTTGCTGTGTTTTCTAGCATTTTCACATATTCCGCATATAACCCAGCTACAGCACGAGACACATCTCTGACAATTCTGCTGGCAGATGATTTTGAGACTCCGACAAAGTCTGCTACCGACAGCAGCATAGTGCCAAGTGCATAGAATCTTAGAGTTAACAACAACTGGTGAAGTGGCGCTATTCCATAATTCCTAAAAAATAAACGTAATAACTATTCAGCCGGAACGTGTAATTTATAATTTGTGGTAAAAAAAATTACAAATCGCCAGTCACTTTCAAAAGTGCAATTTCATAGTAAAAATATAGGTATAAAGATGGTTGTAAAATAAAAACCATAGGTAACAAAGACGATAAAGGTTAATTTACCTGGATGAAGTTACACGCAAGGTTGGTGTTATTTTGTTTAGTAGATCATTTACAGAGGTCTTGTCTAATCTAAACCTAAAAACAAATTCAGAATTGGACAGAGCACTCATGTGATTTATTCGCACATAATCTCGGCGTTCTGCAGCCTCCAAATCACCATCCGAGTCGGAATCAAAGGCACCAGCTTCGAATAGCTCGACATCACTTTCATCACTGAAGAGTTCCATATTTATTGCTGATTTTTAAGTTCCAACATAGCCAGTTAATCTCTCGAAATTGGTAGATATACAAAAGGTTTACTAATGGTTGCCCAACATACAGACAGTCAGCTGTCAACGCGATATTGAAACGGTCCGTTTTTTTTTCTATTGAGTGGCCTACCACTAGTTAGCAGTCAACCCTCTAAAGAGTAGATAAGAACCATAGGTTAAAATTTCTATCTATCTCTGTTTAAAGAAACAGCAGTAAGCAACTAAAGATATAATTTTAACTGGTTGTAGCTGGTTGGTAGGTTATTAGGACCGGGCATAAGACTGATAATACTGCTTACTGGCCTCACACATAAAATAGCGCTTTGAATTTCCGATCTGTGCTGGGCACGCATGTTTATTAAGCACGCTCTCTGTCTTTCTGAGAGAAAGCCCACCCGTAATGACGTAATAGGCTACTTTTAAATGTCGTCGCCGCAAGTCGAAGAAATGTCCATTTTAGGGGAAATTGTGTCACTTAAACTAAAGCAACTATTGCAATGTTCTGTTAAAGCATGTTTTCTTAAAATACTCCTCGTGACTTTAACTTAAGCCTATTTATTTTTTATTATTTTAATTTGCCTTTTAGTCACAAATGTATTGATCTTTCTGTTTTTTTACTTTACAGGTGATTCAGGGTTTGCTATAAGATCGTGGATGATAACCCCAACTGTCGGAGCAGCTCCAAATACACCAGAGGAGCACTTCTCCCCTTGCCACTGCAGCGTACTGTTAGACGGGATCTGATTTTATGGTTTTTAAAAACACATTTATTAATTAAAAAGTATTTTATTCCCTCAATTTAAAACATGGCACAAAGAAAATAGAAAATAGACTTGGAACATCGTAAAATAGAAATAGAAAATATAGTATCTTAAGACGTGACCGTCCCGAAACAGAGATCGAGTAGAACTGACTGCCCCAGCGCACTCTGGTTCAGCCATTACAAATGATGAGCTTATGCAGCAGTCTGGGATCGGTCATTAGCAATTCTATAAACATCTCAAGTATATAACAGTACGAAATACTGTGGAGCGTTGTATTGCTTGTTAGCACATCGCGTACAACACTATACTCCTGATAAAGCCGCCATGATAGTCAATACGTGCGCAGTGTTACACAATGTCGCCAACGCTCATAATGAGTCTGTCGCAGAGTTACCGAGACAGTATGTATTGCAAGCCCCAGCCTGACAAAAACGTGATACCGTGGAGCGTGGAGGACAGAACGCCGCGTCTGTCTAACAGAAGAACACTGCGTCTGTCCAACAGAAAAACGCTGTGTCTGGCGTGACAGAAGCATGTGGTACGACGACATTAGACCGCTTAACAATGGACAGCGATGCAGAGGATCTCAAAATATCTCACACGTAGCGTGGTATTACAGAAGGCGCTTTGGGGTGCTAACTAGCACCACCAATGGGTAGCACCCCAAAGTGCCTGAACAAATAGGGTATATGCCCGGTTCGTGATGGTTTTTTATTGTACTGTACGCTTACTTACTTAGCTGACAGCACGTGTCTTGTGTAAAATGTTTAAGGTGATTGAGTTCCAAGATCATGGGTTGGGAATTGTAAGAGAGGAATGGATGACGCCGCGTAAAAAGAAGTGTTTTTGGCCGCCCTTTAAAGTGGCAAGCAAATTTAATAAATGTTTAATGACGCAGCTTGTAGCGGACGAAAAATGGCCGGTTTATGCTGTAAAGCGCTTGATGTTTGAAACCGGTGAGTGAGCCTGCTTATCTAACTTAAGGGTTGGTGGGAAAAGTTGGAAGACTTCAATGAGATCTAGGTGGTTACCTGTATATTTATTTACTTTTCAGATGATTTACTCTTAGCTAGAGAAAATGCAAACAGGCTGAGAGTGACTCAGAGTTGATATCGGAGGCGGAGCAATGTAACAAAAAGAGGAAAAGAAAGGCTCATGTCATTGCTACTGATAGCAGTGAGAGTGAAGAAGCTGAAAACTCTATCATCAAATACCCTTCTCCACCTCGAGGAGAACCGTCGGTCAAGTCAAGAAAAGAGATATCACCGAATCCATTAGCTACTGGTAAGTATACTTAGTAGGTAGTCAAGTAAATTTAGATACCTAAGTGCCCTTAAAGTTACAGAGGAGTGTTGCTGGTGCAAGATGTGCACCCCAGCAGAGATGAGTGAGGGCTGCTAGTGGTGAAGCGTGGGCGTAGAGTCAAACGAATGAAATATATTGTCCAACGTATAATAGCTCAGTATTATCGGTGGAAATACAATTAGATATTATTTAGGAATTAAAATATAATTTACAATGATTCAATGGGTGCGCGATGGCGGAGGTCCGCAGAGCAAGAGAGAGAAAAGACAATCACAGATTACTAAAAACTGGCAACATAAAGGTGCATATTCGTACATATTAGATTTAAAGCCTACCATTCACTAACACTTCCCCTTAGGCGTTCAAATCTATACACATCCCAAACACACGCACTGATGTATAATATAGACTCTACATTACAATATTCAGAATCACATCTGAAAATGCAGAAACATGCATCAAAAACATAACAAACATGATGCAATTACATGCCAAAAAAAAAGAAAACTTATAATCAACAAGGCATTACACATAATTGATAAACAAGTTCTCTGTGTCGTCTTGAATTCAAACCTTTTGTTAGTACATCAGCAATCATATTTTCTGTACATAAATATCTAAGCTTCAAGAACCCCTTTTCAACTAGATCCTTAATGAAATGGTAGCGGATGTCAATATGTTTTGTGCGCTTATGACTTAATTCTTTATTTTCTATAATCCTAAGAGCACTCTGATTATCATTAAACACAATGACATCCACCTTTACAGGTATAATCTCAGACAGAAACTAAGTAACAAAACATAAATCCTTTGATACATCTGCAATTGCCATATATTCAGTTTCAGTACTACTTAGAGCTACAGACCGTTGCTTTCTGGACTCACAATTTATAGTGTTATTGCCTAACTTTGTAACATAACCAGTGTAAGACTTTCTATCAAGACAATCATTGGCCCAGTCAGCATCGGTATATCCACATAATAACAATTCCTCACTTTTTACATGTAAACCGTAATTAATTGTGCCTGCTAAATACCTTAATAATCTTTTAGCAGCAAGCCAATGAGATTTGCCAAAACAATTATTATACTGGCTTAGTTGGCTACAGGCGAAAGCAATATCTGGTCGAGTACAAACAGAAACGTACATCAATGAACCAATTAGCTGTCTGCACTTGTATGTTTCCTCACTTAAACATACATTTTCTGTCACCAGTTTACTACCAGAAAGCATAGGGGTCGATAAGGCATTACAATTTAACATATTAAATCTTTCCAGTACACATTTTACATAAACAGATTGGTCCAATGTTAAAATCTTCTTCTGCTTATCCCTAGTCACACGTATACCTAAATAGCTTTGTATGGGGCCCAGATTTTTAATATCAAATTCCTGTTGGAAAATATCAAGCAAATTCTTCATACACATACCAACACCCCGTGCCTTCGAGTATGCCACACAGCCGAAGACCCGAAGATGACCAAGGTCCACCCTTGAACCAGTCCAAACTTCTTCCGGAATCTTCCCTCCTAAAGCAGCTGTAGGGGATCTGTTTTTTAAGTACAAGGCTGTTATTACTGCCTCTCCCCAAAAGCGCCTATTAAGACCCGAATGCTGCAGCATAGACCTGACTTGATTCATCAGAGTACGATTTAATCTCTCAGATACAGCATTCTATTGTGGGCAATACGGAACAGTGGTTTGATGTATTATACCCTTACTCTTTAAATAACTAGAGAGTCTTTTATTACAATACTCTTCTCCGTTATCAGAACGTAGGCATTTTACCGGTGTACAAGTCTGCTTTTCTACAAAATTAACAAATTTAACAAAACGGTCACATACCTCAGATTTCCTCTTCAGTAAGTACGCAAATGACTTCCTCGTGCAGTCATCGGTGAAGGTGAGTAAATATTTTGCGCCACCCCAGCTACTTGGCAACGGACCACACACATCAGAGTGTATGAGTGCTAAAGGTTTGTCAGCTATGTCACAAGTACGTTTAGGGAACGGTTTTGATACCAGTTTTCCTTCCAAACAAGGAAAACAGTCCTCCAGTGCTTGCTCATTCTTCTGAAACATAAAACCATTAGACACCCTATCCCTAATAGAAATTAGGTCCCTATACTTCAAGTGCCCCAGCCTTTGGTGCCATAAATGTATCGGCGCCACTTGCTGTGTAGTAGCAACCATGGAACTAGTTGTCTCTTGCCCTTGCGAGAGTAAAGAGTTCACCCTATTGCGCAAATTCTCACCTGAAGTTACCTTTAATCTATACAAACCGTTTTGCAAATAAGCAGAACCTACACAAACACCAAGACCATTATAAATGGTACAACCTCCATTGTCAAATGCTGCACTAAACCCATTACTAACAAGTCTACTGAGCAACATTAAAATTGTGGAAATATCAGGCACATATAACACATCTTTCAATTTCCTTACTGTTCCATTTAAGTTAAGGTATACATCACCTATTCCTTTACATTGCATTACATCATTACTTGCCACGGTAACCTTATTATCACTAGAGTCTCTGAAATTCACGAATAAGTCCCTCTTATTACACATATGAGATGTACAGCCAGAATCGACGAACCAAGCATCCTTCTCTTGAACCATAAAAGCTGCAACCATGTTCTTCTTTTCCGTTTCTTGTCACGTTTCAGCTTGTAACAGTTGGACCTAGAATGGCCAAACTTCTTGCAATAGTGGCATGTTCCTTTGAAACCTGACCGTCGATAGTTGGAATTCTTTGAAACAAATGCAGTGTTGCCCTCCATTGTCTCATTCCTTCTGGATTCTTCTTGGAGAAGACGTGCGCGGACTACTTCACTAGTAAGAGTCGTAGTCATATTGACTGTTTCGAGATTCGATACTAGTGAATCATATTCACTGGATAGTCCACTCAGTAGTATTTCGGCTACTTCACTGTCATCTATTACCTTGCCTAAATCGTCTAACTGCTGTACTAGGGTTATTACCGTTTCAATATAATCTGACATGGATGTAAAACTGCTGCAATCCACTTTAAGCAGCTGACGAAGCAGTACACTCTCCGTACCAGACCTGCATCTTCAAAAACCTGACCCAACTTTTTCCAAGCTTCTTTAGCTGTGCTGGCGTTGCGATCATAACCGAATTTTATCGATTTTATCGGCGATTTTAACCGAAAGACATAACGTCGGCGTCAGTGCAGGACCTTCTAAATGCAAAAAAGTATTTTGTACAGTAGAGGATAAAAACTTTCTTAAAAGCGATGCGAACAATTTAATACAACTTTTTTCACATTATTCGTTTATTTATTTTATAGCCATGTTATAAATAAAGATTTGAGTTGCAAAAGCAAATTAAAGAATTCAATAATTCACTTACATGGAAATGCAGTAACTAAATTGATAGAATTTATGTAAATACAAGGTAATGTGTTACTCATAGAAATAAAAGAATATTTTTTTAAGTAATTTTATTATTAATGAAAGAATATGAACACAATTAACTTCAATATAATTTAAGTAACTTTTTTAATTACGATGGGGTAGAGACTCGTAATATGGCCAACAATCCCTGGGGATCACATTTTTAATCTCTTGTAAATCTTTAAACTTCCTCTCAGTAACTGACAAAGGAGCAGAATGTAATTTTGGAAATTCAGCGTGAGCAAGGTCTATATTTTTTGGTCTTTGTGGTAACAGACGGTATTCTTCATCGAATTGCAGTTTGTAAGATATGCCCTTACTGGTGTATTTTATAGCTTTGAGTTGAACAACCACAGGATCTCCAACACTTCGACCAGGGCGTACGATGTATGCTTTAACAGGGATTTTTATCCATAATCACGAAAGAAATCAAAAGTTGGCACGAAAACCTCATACGGATTTCGTTTTCTTGTTTCCTGAGAAATACGGTGATAATCACTGGGCAAATAGATGTCACGATTTTTTAACGCACTTTCAATAGTACTATGGACGGAGTCGCACTCCATTTGAGTGTGTCCTTTGGTAAGGTACTTTTGAATTATTTCAACATCATATTTTTCGGCAAGACTTAATAGTGCATTGGACATTATTACATTTCGGTTCTAGGCTGTACAACCATCAGAGTATATTATAATAGGGCGATTATCACCTTTTCCCAGAAAATTGGATTCCAAGTAATGAACCAAAAAAGTAGCAAAAGTTGATGCTCAGCCGTCACTAACAGTTTCATCGAACCAGCTACATGTTGCATCACTTGTGGCAAGATTGTAGATTGTAAAATTGTGGTTACATAGTTTAGTCCGATAGTAAAGAGCATTGGCTTTCGTCATCGGAGACAATTTAACAGCTTGGACATCCATGGTTAAGACATGGCATTCACCCTCCAAAGCCCTGATTTTATCTTTACTTTTTTCGTCTTTTGCTTTCTTCTTTTCAGCTTGATGAACCTCGTACTCATTTTCTGGTAAATGTCCGTTAGTAAAGGCCAGACACACGTCACATTGGTCTTTACGAGGCTTGAACAAAGAAACATTCATTTCTTAAAGTACATCTTTCATTTTGTTAATGGTTAGGGCATCTATGCCTTCTTTTTCACAACTAGACTTATAAACATTGTAAAGCGATTGATAAGTAGTAAACGTCTGTTCCAAGTACAATTTTTTTGTTGATTTTCGACAGTAATGGCTGGGTAATTTATTGAGAAGATTAACGATTTTTTTTAGAAACTCAAGCTTATAAGTGTTCTTGTTTTCTCTAGGGGCTCTGGAGGCCACAGCTGTTGAATGTTGTTCTATAACACCAATCTGCAACTGACCACTGACCCAGTCAAGTTGTGTTTAAGTACATGGTTTTACAAACAACTAATAAATTATTCCTTATTTGCAAATGGTAAGCTAAAGAATGACTACGTCACGTAGTCTTACGTTTAGCTTCACGGTTGAAGACGGTGTTAGATACGAAAACTTTTCTTTGATCCCAGTTCATTTTAGACCATAGATTTGTAAATATTTCCTGTCGATCTGCTTCCGTTATCTCATAACATTTCTTCGTCGAATTTGTGACTTTAGTGTCTTTTTTGCTGCAATTACATCTGGGTAATAATTTTCTTTCGCTTCTTTCTGTATCATTAAATGTATTTTTTTGCCCTCTTGGTTTACGAAACCCCACATATTTCTGGCCTTCCATTCTTTTATTCTTATTAAGGACTCTTTGATTTTCTTTAGAGCGCTTTCTTTTTGTGGGGTTCTCGGTCAGCCAGGTGGGACAATTCCCACTTATACTAGGTTCATTGTCAGTGTCATTTGAAGCAACACAATTTTCATTTGCTTCTTGGGTTGGTGCCACAGAAGGGGGTATTTCGATATTGATGGGTCCTTGTTTCTCTTCTGAAGCATTTTTTTACCTTGGTTCTATTTTTTCAAAGCTATCGTTTATATTATCTAGTAAAATTGTAGGTTCTTCGGTTACTTTTGTATTATTATTTAGTATTTCCTGACTTGTAGTTGTATGGTTTGCTAATTTTACATTGTCATTGACATTATTCACTGTAGATACACAACATTCTAAAATAATTAATTGTTCAAATGTTGGTGATTCAACAAAAGGATTCTCTATTGCGGTTTGTTTATTTCCTTCTGGAACAGGCACTAATTCTGTTAAATTGTGAGTTGATATCTCTTCTAATGTATCAAAACTATCGCCAATCAATTCTGGTAACACAAAAGGTTCTTCATTAACGTGTACTTCAGTTAAATTAACATTGTTATTATCATTATTTATCACAGGCAACAACTCATCAAAAGGCTGAATGTCGGACAAAAATTCTTCAATCGGAGACAAAGTATTCTGCTTATTAGTTTTACTAGTAATTGAAGAAATCGTATTACTCTCATTCATGGTATTTTCTTTTAATAACACCTTTCTCTGTTGGTGACAGTTTTGGTTAATTTGTGAATCACATTGAAGAGCCATCAGTAGAATCTTTTTATTTCTTTTATTTTTCGAAGTCAACATCGTGTTCGTGACTGTGGACGAAAGAAATGATGTTGTATTAGTAAAAGTATTAAATCAGTGTATTAACTACGTTGTTGCTGTTCATTTATAAATAAGATTCGTTCCTAGATATAATGAGTAACTCAAACAAAACCAATTTAGGTATAACAAACGAAAAGCAAAAAAGTAAGAACAACTTGAACATACTTTTCATAAAATTCAGCTGTATGATTACTATATTATATACATTAAGTTTTAAAGGTCTATTTTTTGTTTTAAAATAACAACATTTACGTAAGTATAATCTAGTGTTTCTTTTTGAAATTTAACGCAATAACTTCTAACTTTTAAGACTTTTTTAAAATACCTAATGCATTACCTTCTAAGTACACCGCAAAACCAAACTAAAATACACTATTTATTTGTTCATACCAATTTTCGTAAATCATAGGCGTTTCAAACAGTCACAATGTTATATTATGTCATCAATATAATAACTTATTAAATATATTACTTACATGTCCTTTTTTATGCTGGAACTATAATAAAAACAAAACTTCACACTCTTCTAACTAACGAATTGTTTTAAACTGCAGTTACAAGGTGCTGCACTAATAATTTTGAATTGTCATTTAGAAGGTACTAGATTGTACTGCTTTAGCGACCAAGCGTGCTTACAACCTAGTTTATCGTTTTATCACTAGATGGCGGGATACTTAATTTAATCATTTTGACGAAAAAAATGTTTTCACCAAAACATGTAGTTAAAAGGTCGTGCACTGATGCCGACGACATGCGCGCCAGTGCACGTTGGTCTACGTCACTCGGCGCAGCCGTATCAGTTTCCACCACACTCCACATGTCGTCATACATCAGTGACATTTTCATTGCAAATTTCCACGCGTAATAATTTCTAGCTCCTTCGAGCTTTTCTAAAGGAAATATGTTCCCTGCGTTTGAGCGTGAGGGGACCGCCATGACAGGCGACGTGTTTTCGTTTGCAACCTCATGGTTTCTAACCTCTGTCATTCTTTCTGATTGACTTACTTGGACAAGTCCTTCGATGAATCCGCAGTACGCTCTGGTCCCAGAACCTATTGATGCAAGATGTGCACCCCAGCAGAGATGAGTGAGGGCTGCTAGTGGTGAAGCGTGGGCGTAGAGTCAAACGAATGAAATATATTGTCCAACGTACAATAGAACGTGCATATATTGCATAATTTTTTTTGGCGGGGTGGAAAGCGCGCGGGCGGGGGGAACCTTACCTCGTTGGTTAGGCGGGCTCATGGCTCATTTTAGTCACTATGAGTCACTTCGACGGGAAGCAACGCGCATTTTGCGTGCGCGCGTTTTACCAGACCTCTCGTTCATACGTTGTTATTAGGCGACTATATTGTTCTGAATATGAACTACGGCGAATCAGTGAAGCTCCAAGTGCTAATTTAATTAAAATATGGATAAAGCGTTTCAAAGAGACTGGCTCAACGTTTAAACCCAAAGCAAAAGGTCGTCCAAGAAAATCTAGGACCGAAGACAATATTGAGAGAGTTATGCATTCAGTACAAGGAGAACCACAAATGTCTACTCGCAAGAGATCGTCCGTCTTACACTTATCGCGACGAAGTTTGCAACGAATTTTAAAGTTGGATCTTAAACTGCATCCATACAAGCTGCAATTAACACAAGAATTGAAAGAATCTGACTTCGGAGCAAGGCTCGCATTTGCTGATGAAATGCTGAATCGGTTTTCCAATTGTGACAACATCCTTTTCTCTGATGAGGCTCATTTTCACATGAATGGGTTCGTAAACCGTCAAAATTGTCGTTACTGGCAAAGTGAGAATCCTAAACTTAAACATCAGAAACCACTGCATAGTCCTAAAGTGACAGTATGGGCAGCAATCTCGGGCAGAGGAATAGTGGGTCCGTTTTTCTTTGAAAATGCGCGTGGACAAAACGTCACTGTTCATACCCAACGCTATGTTGCTATGTTGGAAGGCTTTTTGGCTCCAGAACTTGAAAATTCAAGAATAAGGAATTCTAGGACATGGTTTCAACAAGATGGAGCCACTTGTCACACATCTAATGACTCCATGGCGGTTGTTAAACAGATGTTCCCTGGAAAAGTGATTTCAAAGAGAGGTGATATCCCATGGCCCCCACGTAGTCCGGACTTAACGCCTCCTGACTTTTTTTTGTGGGGATACCTTAAACACAAAGTCTACAACAATAATCCGAGAAACATCGACGAGCTCAAGCAGAATATCCGTGGTGAAATGGCAGCAATCACACCAGCATTACTGAACAAAGTTTTAAATAATTTCCGTTTGCGGTTAGAGGAGTGCCGTCGTAGAGAGGGTCATTATTTAGATGATGTTATTTTTAAAAAATAAACTTCAGTTCTTACTTAACAATTCCTCAGTTTTATTTTAACTATACCTGTTGTATTTATTTTTTTATATTTTTTTTAAATATGCACGTTCTATTGCGCCACCCTGTATAATAGCTCAGTATTATCGGTGGAAATACAATTAGATATTATTTAGGAATTAAAATATAATTTACAATGATTCAATGGGTGCGCGATGGCGGAGGTCCACAGAGCAAGAGAGAGAAAAGACAATCACAGATTACTAAAAACTGGCAACATAAAGGTGCATATTCGTACATATTAGATTTAAAGCTTACCATTCACTAACAAGTGTCGCTTGTCTGTAGGGAGTTAGGTACCTTCTAGGTGCATTCCTTGTCATTAAAATTTAAAGGTCTTACTGCCGGTTGCACACAGCTCACCACTAAATGAACTTTGAGTAATAGCTCATTATTGTTAATGAATTCATTAATCTAATGACGTTGCACGAAACTCTTTTAGTGGCATTTAATGTGTCATTAGCTAAAGAAATCATTAAAACAATATTGCCAGTGACAAAATGTTAATGACAGGAAATGAATGAATGGTTTTGTTCGTTCCGAATTATCACAGGATTGCAAAAACGAAACGCAATTTTGAATAACAAAACGCGTAAATGACATTTGTTTGACATTCAGTTTCAGCAGTGTGTTGATGTGAGTGATTTGGAGTTTGACGAAAATATTTTTCAAAAAACATTGAAAGAAATTGCAAAAGAACAAAAAAATGGAATAGAATAAGCGAGAACGTGGTGCGAACTATACCGCTGAAGAAAAGACGTTATTGGCAGAACTTGTAACGAAGTATTACCATGGTGTTTGTTTCATGCAATGATAGATAATACCGGTTCGTCCCACTTATCCTTATAGAAGTCCGGATTTTAACCTCGTATGAAAAGAGAAGCTACAAAATTGCATTATGTTATAGTATCCAACTACATAAAAAAGTGACGGACCTTGTACGCTGTAGTACTTTTGTATAGAACAAGGTATCCGGACTTCTTTTAGGATCTGTGGTTCTGTCTTGTGGCAATTCCTTCCACTGTAAACCAGCACTTTTGTACGCACAGTGTTTTCTCTAAGTAAATAATATTTTATTTTTCAGATACAAGCATATTATTGAAGATAAAAGAACAGGAGGAATTTTTATTAATAAAAAGAAAGAAGCATGGAGAGAAGTCACAATTAAATACAATAGTAATTCTACAAGTGGTGCCAGAGAAACCGAGCAACTTAAAGCGCTTTATGATAATATGAAGCAAAAATCTCGGAAGATTGTCGCAGAAAATAATGTAAGTATTGATTTAATCACTGGCAAACTATCATACAAATGTAATCTATCCATAGGAAATCTTTGGGTACTAGAAGTAGATCTAGTGGTGCCATGAGAAATTAATGGTTTTATTAATTTCTGGATATATTGTTAATGTAACTAAACATGTACATAATGATTTCACTCACAATTTGTAGTGTGAAGTAATGTTTAAATCTATTTTTTAGTGCATGAAGTACAAGCCTAAAGGTCATTATGTTTATTTTTTCTTCTAGAAAATGGAATATAAGATGAGTATGCCGCAGGATATTGTGACTCAGGAAGATATTGAAAAAGCATCCAAAAATTTAAAAGAAGACAAGGTTTTTTTCCCACTTTAACTTGCTATTTCATCATAATTATTAGGTATACAGTATAAATACCGATAAACCATTTGTATTGTTTTTAGGTGCAAATTAACAAAACAGGTGGAGGTTTTTGGAAGCCCAAATCGACAGACTGTGATTCCAAAATACTAGCAGTCATACAAAACCAAATAGAACCATTGCCAAACCCATTTGATAGTGCAGCTGCTTATTTTAAAGGTTTGTATACCAAAATGTTACCTAATTTTCACTGATAATGTTGTCTAACCATTATTTTGATTAAGATTGTACATAATAACATTTTGTTTCGGTTTCAGAAACGGACAACATATATGGTGAGGACTTTTGTTCAGCAGAGGCTTAAACTGAGAGTATAGTTGTGCAGATAGATAAAGGTAGTTTTATTCTCAATGTTACATTACTTTGTATGTTTTGTTTTACAAAAACCTTTCCTTTTCAGTTCAAGACATACAGAAGAACATCACCAAAAAAGTGATGACTCCATCTCAGGGTAGAGTTGTGAAGAAGAAACAAGGTTAGTTGCTAAGTCTTTTTTTACACACTTTACTTCCCCCCCCCCCCATACCCACTTGATTGTCCTCTTGTTTGCTTTATTATTAAACAAAACTTTTTTAAATTTCAGTGCCCAAGAAAATTAAAAAAGATAATTCTGCAGAGGCTCTCAAGAGGATATATTTCAAGCAAAAAATTCAAAGAAATTGGCTCTTAAAATTATATTCATGAAAGAGAAACACAAATTAGAAATGGAAATTTTAAAAAGGAAAAAAAAAAAATAGCTATTGATATGGATTTAAAAACCTATTTAGAGGCCAAAAATTTCACCCATGCCGGGATTCGAACCCGCAACCTCTGGCTATCCGTACCAGCGCTCTACCAATTGAGCCAATGGGCGACTCACGGCATCAGTGAAATTTCGAACCTCTTTACAATATTCTCTGTATTACGTACAGGCAGCGACATCTGACTTAAGCAAATTGCATTACTTACAGCCCCGACTACCTACTTTGCAGTTAGGTTTAACATCGGAACGATATCACTGTACCCACATGATTACACTATTTTTATTTTTATGTGGGTACAGTGATATCGTTCCGATGTTAAACCTAACTGCAAAGTAGGTAGTCGGGGCTGTAAGTAATGCAATTTGCTTAAGTCAGATGTCGCTGCCTGTACGTAATACAGAGAATATTGTAAAGAGGTTCGAAATTTCACTGATGCCGTGAGTTGCCCATTGGCTCAATTGGTAGAGCGCTGGTACGGATAGCCAGAGGTTGCGGGTTCGAATCCCGGCATGGGTGAAATTTTTGGCCTCTAAATAGGTTTTTAAATTTGTTCCTTAGCACGGGTTAGTGCATTAAAAATAAAAATAGTGTAATATTGATATGGAACCATGTTTTTTTATTTTACTACCTATTATAACTAAGTTTCATGAAAATATGGAATTTATAAGTGCAGTTCGAACTGATACTGCAGCCTGATTTGGTCCGTCTGGTAGAGGTACATTATCCATCATAA
This sequence comes from Yponomeuta sedellus, assembly GCA_934045075.1. NCBI lineage: Eukaryota > Metazoa > Arthropoda > Insecta > Lepidoptera > Yponomeutidae > Yponomeuta > Yponomeuta sedellus. The sequence goes on along the minus strand of OW203736.1, from coordinate 2,844,740 downwards.
TGTTAATATCACTCGGAGGTTCCACCTCATTCAAATCAATGCACATGTTGTGAAGTACTGCACTCGCGGTGATCACCTGCATTACAGTAGATGTTTTATTCAGTGTAATACCTTTCTCCAGCCATGGAGACCGCCGCTTCCATACGCCAAAGCATCTTTCCACTGTGTTACGGGTTGCTATGTGGCATTTGTTGTATGCCTCTTCGGCAGATGTTTGGGGTTGGGAAATAGGCACCAACAAAAAGTTTTTATTAAAATAACCACCATCTCCCAAAAGGTAGTGGTTACCATACCTCCCACTTTCAAAATCTGCACATAAGTGTGAGTTATTAAAAATTGTACAGTCATGAACTGATCCAGGCCAACGAGCAATAATATCTCTAATTTTTAGGTCAGCGTCAGACACCACTTGGACATTTATGGAGAAATATCCCTTTCTGCATCGATACAATTCAAGAGTACACCCCCTCTACTAATAATTTTAATGTGTGTACAATCCACTGCTCCTGCTACTCGTGGAAATCCATCAATTCCATAAAATCCTTCGGCCACTTCCCTGAGCTCTTCACGGTTGGGCATATTTATATACACGGAGCTAAGTTCTGCCAGTTTACGGGAAACTCTTTGTATTATCCGACAAACTGTTGATTTGTGGATGTTAGTCAGGTCACCAAGCACTGTCTGGAAAGTTCCTGTGGCAAAGAACCTTAAACAAATAAGCAACTGGGTCAAGCCATCAATTGATTTATTTCTTTGGGTCATTGGTTCTATGTCCAGAATGTCTCGGATTTGCAAAACTATATGCTTGGAAATTCGATACCGGATTCTGAAGTCTTCACCATCATATTTCGAAAAAATATCTATCCTATCTGGGATACGGCGACGACGGTGAATTTCTTCTTCTGGATCAGACAACGAAGAAAGACTCGACATAGACATTATATGACACGAAAACAAAAAAATCTGCACTGAACTCTGTTTTCGTTTACTTTAATGTACCCTTTTGGGCCAATTAAAATTTCTAACCTCAAAAACGTCAACTAAAGTGACATTACACGCCAATGACGATTTGTGCAACATAAAACTGCACTAATGTCGTCGTTTGACATTTCATTAGTTAGATTTAATGGAACTTTAAAATCACGTTTAAAATACTTTTGTGCAACAATTTAATGAAGCATTCGTTTTTAAAGTCACTTTTAAAAGATAAAGCTCGTTTCTGCAACTGAGTGTGAATGGGACTAACTCCCATAGCAGTTTTAAATACCTAATTAATTTTTATTACAGAAATAAGTCGTGAACTACAGGAACAAAGAGAGCATAGAGCAAACACTCCACAATATGACACCAATGACAACATTACATTACAAAAACAGACTCTTATTGGTAAGCAAGTTCTAATGCTAATTTTATCTTATAAGCCAGCTATAGATGTTGAGCCAACTTCGGTCATCGCAAGCTGCGACGAGCATTGCCAGTGCTGCCAGAGCGACGGCTGCGAGGCAGGTGTATAATAAAATATGTCACCCCAACATGTATTTATTTTTAAAACCTATTTAGAAGCTAAATAGGTTGATATTTTTATTCAAAGAAAACTTTCTTGGTGCTATAATGTTAAAATGTTTTAGGAGAGAAACTGATTGAGCCAAATCCAAGAGAAAATCCTCCAATTTTTTCTTCAAGCTGTGCATATGCACTTACTTAATATAAATATCCCTCGTATTTTCTTTCCCTATATTTTCTTAATCACATATAGATATCCCTCGGTTCGTATTTATTTTGCCAAATGAATCGTCACCGTTTTTTCAGATAAGTAATTTAAGTTTTGTCGGTGGAAACACAACTGCTACGATTACTAGAAGAATACTTGGACGAGTGTTCTGCACATCATTGGCACTTCAGTGTAACTGGAGTGGGAAAAATAACAAGTACAGCTTACAAAAAATACGAATTACAGAAGTAATTATAAGTAAGTACCTACGCACCTCTGCATATTAAATGGATTTCAACTTTTGAAGTTTGTTGTTTTATTACAGTCTACTTCAATATACCTATAATAGTCTGTAAATATAGCTTGAGCTCTGGGGTAGCTGTCAAAATGACAGTGTGTGAGTGAGATATGAAAATGATAGTGAGTCATACAACACTATTCGTGCAGTATGTACGACGTTTTCGCAGTTCAAATCTCCGTTATAAAATTCAGAACTTTATAGGCGTATTTTCGATGACAGCTGTCCCAGAACTCAAGCTATATTTTACTATAATTAATTGTAGGTAGTGATCAAAGTGGTCAACGCATAATAGTGGCATGCCATATTGTTTCTTTTCTTCTCTGAACTTGTCTGTCTCTGACATGTGTCTAGGTTTAAAAATATGTAGTAATACTAAATTCTTATTACAGGTGCAGTTCGTAGAAACAAGATAGCTGAAGCAGCAACAGAACTTGAAATTAAAAATGCCTTAACCAGCTGGTTTAGATTTGCCAAAGAACGCGATGGAGAGCGAGAGGGCAGAAGAGCAAGAACAAGTCAATAATTGTATGTCTCAATATTCTACTTTACCAAATAGCACAAGTCGAAACAAAAATTAAAATTAAAATAACACGCGAGTTGAGGATTGACGATACTGATTGTGTGACTGCGAGTAATAATCTTAACTCAATTTCAACGTTTAGTGATGTAAGTGAATGTTATTTTTGAAACAATACTGATGATGTTAGTGATTCTGCCAGTAATTGTTTAAATATTACTCTAGAAAAAGATAAAACTGATATTGAGCATATTGATTTGAACTCATCTCTTGGTAATTGGTCACAAAAGCACAATATTTCCCATTCTGCTGTAGATGGTTTATTAAAAATATTACACTCTTTTCATCCTTTTTTGCCGAAAGATTCACGAACATTATTGCAAACACCAAACCACGTTAATATTGTAGAATGTGATGGTGGATCATATATATACATTGGACTTTTGCCTCATATTATTGAGAAAGCTTTATCTGGATTGATTCCTCATACGAGAAATACCCTATAATTGGAACAAAAATGCGTCAAATCAGTGACTTGTTGTTATCTGTCACTCTAAATGTAGATGGTCTGCCGGTCCATGCCAGTACGACAAACGCATTCTGGGCAATTTTGTGTACATTAGACCAAAGTATGATAAAACACCTTTTGTTGTTGGATTTAACTTAATAATTACCTTCGTCCATTTGTGGACGAGTGCATTGAGCTGGAAAATAATGGCATAATATTTAATGACAAAACATTCTCTTTTCGAGTGAGTTGTATTATTGCTGATGCACCAGCAAGACCGTTTCTTAAGCGTATAAAATCTCACAATTCTTTGTATGGCTGCGAAAAATGTACACAAGAAGGTATTTATTAAATATTGGGAGAACTACATGGCAGTACATATCACACTTGAGTCTTAGAACTAACGATTGTTTTCACAACCAACAATATGACGACCACCAATCAACAAAAACTATTCTAACGGAACTTAAAATTGGGTTAGTGACTCAAGTACCTTTAGATTACATGCACTTAGTTTGCCTAGGGGTGGTTAAGAAACTTATCCGTGTTTGGATAGAAGATGGACCAAAAAAATGTATATTGACTGCCATTAAAACGATACAAATATCCGAAAGATTGTTACACATCAGTAGAAATCATTATTCATCTGAGTTTTCAAGGCGCCCCCGATCTATCCAGTTATTTAAATATTGAAAGGCTACGGAGTTCAGAGCGTTCCTTTTATATCTCGGCCCTGTAGTTATGCATGGAATTGCATCAAAAAATATTTATAATCATTTTTTAACTCTTCATTGTGCTATTTATATATTATATGGTGATCTTTGTGAAGATAGTGAATGGCGAGCATACGCCGATAAACTGTTGCATTGTTTTGTTCGTAATGTACCAGTGTTATATGCAAAAGAACTTCTTGGGTACAATTTTCATAATCTATTACATTTGACAGCAGATGCTGAGAATTATGGGAAGTTAGATAATTTCGCCGCGTTTCCATTTGGAAATTTTATGAACAAAATAAAACGAATGGTTCGATCTCACAATCATCCATTACAACAAGTAGCCAAAAGAATGGGCGAGTCAAAACATTTTCCCGAAAAGTCACGATGCTCAAACATGGTTAAGAAGAAGAATACGATACGTAAGATAATTTTAAATGACAACTGCAATATAAGTATTAATTCCTGTTTTAATACCAAAAATGGAGACATTTTAGAATAAAAGCTATTAAAGAGGTCCCCAATAGTACTGATTTCGAATTAGTTTTTTTTTTTTTTTTATTATCTTTATTTATTTGGAAGCTTTGTTCACATAGGTGAGCATGTCAGCTCCATCTTAATCTACTAACAAATTACTACCACATAGTTACACTAAGTTCTTACAGCTATTACAGTTCTTATTGTTATTATTATTATCGAGGTGGTGCCCTCAAGGACAAACTTTGTTTGACAAAATGATATATATACAATGCGGCCGGACACCATGGTTCTGATAAAATTGTTTGGATATAACCCAAATCTAGTGAGTTTAATCTAAATTTTGCAATAAAGTTATTCTTTGTTGTGCGTTTATGGCACACTCACATAATAGGTGATAGAGATCTTCTTTAGAATTACATGTATTACAATTTGGACTGTTAATTTTCTTCATCATGAAACCGAAATTATTCAATGGCATATGGCCAGATCGAGTTCTAAAAGCAATCGTTAAAATAGATTTATATAATTTTGTGTTTAAAAACCATGGAATACGCGGTAGTTCACTCTGCATGGTTTTATACCATATCCCTTTTTCTTTAGAGCGCTCATCGAAATACTCTTTCCAAAGATAATTACATTGTAATCTAAATTTAGGAAGTATTTCTGTATAACATGGTTTTATTTCTACTTCCTCTCCGTTTGTAGTAGCTTCTTTAGCCAGCATATCAGCTCGCTCATTACCATGAATACCAACATGCGATGGAATCCATTGCAGTCTCAGGTCGACACACTCTTTTTCGAGTTCAAGCATTAGCTCTAGTACATTATAGGCATTCGACATGCCTCTGTAGCCAGAGGCGCATCGAGCTATATGTTGTAAGGAGCTTTTACTGTCTGTAAAAATGACAACACGACTTAATTTTGCGTCTTTAATATGTTTAAGGGCTTCTGAGATTGCAACTAGTTCCAAAGTCATAATACACACATTGCGATTATTTATTTTAATACATCGAGATATGTTTAAAGTTGAGTCAAAAAAGGAGGCACCTGATCCTATACTATTCTTAGAGCCATCCGTATAGACTTTATGCCATCTACTATATCTTTGGGAAAGTTCTTGCAGGATTTCATTTTTGAGTGAGTTCATTTCATATTCCCTTTTGGCATGTGTGATACATTCTAAGCTAGTTACAATTATATCTGTGCGTATTTTTGATACCCATGTATTTAATTTAAACATTTCTAGGGGGTAATTGTTATTAATAGTTTCTTCCTTAGTTTTATTATAGGATATTGTTAGTAATGGTTTCTTTTTATTTTGCCAATAGCTGTTGGAGCAGAGGGAATTAAGTTCATTTACAGTTTCAATGGTGGTGTTATCTTTCAAGGACTGAGCTTTTAGACAGTATTTAAATGCTAAGTATTGTCTCCTGATTGATAATGGAATAACACACAGTTCGGACTCCATCACATGGATAGGGGTGCTCTTTATAAACCCGCCAATAACTGTAAGTGCTTGGTTCTGGACCTTATCTAGTTTACACATGTGACTTTTGGCACTATTATCGTAAAGGAAACAAGCATAGTCAATCCTGCTTCTGATGAGAGATATATACAACCTTCGCAGGTGGTTTAGATGGATACCCCACTGTGAGCTCGCTAAAATTTTAAGTAAATTAAGATACTTTTGCGTTTTTTCTACCGTTTCGTTGACATGTTTAGCCCATCTCAATGATTTGTCTAACCATAGACCCAAGTACTTGATATTATCCGTGCCACCTAAAATAGACCCATTAATCTCTAAATGTATGTTTGTAGTGTTTTTACGACCTCTACTAGTTAGTTAGTTAGACCTGAGATTTCCGCACTTAGCCTCATAGTTGGGCCATTGTACGTAGCAAGCGCTGAGGTACGTTAATACTTCAGACACTAGGGTTTCCTTACGATGTTTTCCTTCACCGTTGGCGAGTGGTATTGCTACTATAATTTCACAAATGTACATAACTTAGAAAACAAAGTCATTGGTACATGCCGGGGTTCGAACCCACGACCTCCCGATTGAGAGGCCGGCGTTCTACACCGCTCCGCTACCACACGACCTCTACTAAATAAACAGAATTTGGATTTGCTAGCCGATATAGATAGCCGATACAAATGGTATTAAGGGCATCCTGTATTTTTGTTATACTATCCTTCATTTGATTACAACTCGTATAAAGAACGAAGTCATCTGCATATTGGGAGATCATAACATTTGTAATATAATTACAAATTTCGGCTGTTACTATGTTAAAAATCAGTGGTGACATGGGATCACCCTGAGCTATGCCTTTCGCGGTCCACCTTGTGCAGACTACAGAATGATCATAATTTTTGACTATAAGATGTCTTTCGCTTAAAAAATTCCATAGATACACACATATTCTAGTGCCAGAATTGATCTCATTGAGACGAATTATGACTTTATCTATCTGGACGTTATTATAGGCATTATCAATGTCGAGAAAGCATGCGAGAGTAGGATTATTTTTAGACATACCTATCTGAATCTGGGATACTACTCTTGCCAGAGAGTCCAAGCATGACTGTGAACGTCTGAAGCCAGTAGCCTTAACTGACAGAAATTTGTTTTTCTCAACATGCCATTCAAGACGCTTGACTATCATAGTGTGAAATAGTTTGCATATACACGACATAAGGGCTATTGGTCTAAGTTTAGTTACTTCTTGTGTTACACTGCTAAGCTTGGGAATTGGTATGATTTGTATCGTTCTCCAATGAGATGGGACAATGCCCGTTCTAAATATTAGATTGTAGGTCTTTAGCAGGAATAGTTTTGTTGCATCTGGGACTTTATAGATCATGGAATACGTTATCTGGTCATCTCCTGGGGCCGTATCTTTTTTTTTAAGACAGCTATTAAGCTCTTGAACAGTAAAGTCTGAATCTAGGAGTGTATTATCTGTGTTTATTTCTGGTATATCAGGAAGAACAAAAGCTGGAGCGAGATCAGTTATAAGCTCTTTTTTTTTATCGTCAGCTACGTGGATATTGGGTCTTTTGTAGCCCTTCATCCAGCGCATACGCCTCCACATAACTGTTACAGAAGTTGACTCGTCTATGCTATTACAGAAATCCCTCCAGCTACGTGATTTAGCCTGTCGTATTAGTTTTTGTGCATTCTGTATGTGTTTTTCAAGGAGGGTTAGACTATTAGGGGTAGGATTTCTTCTAAATGATGCTAAGGCTAGACGTCTTTGAGCAACAGTTTTTGACAACTCCGGGGACCAAAATGGTTTGGGTTTGAATTTAGTTTCAGGATCTTCACATATTTTAATCAAAGAAATAATCTATCAGCAGCACGGTTCAAATGCGTCAAAATAAAATCGTATCTTCTTGAATATTGTCGGATATTATTGGATACGTAAATGACTCCTCTAGTATTTGCCTATACATTTCCCAGTTAGCTCTTTTATAGTTCCTCCTCTGAGTAATTTTGTTTGGTCCTTGATAATTAAATATAAGATTTATTATTAAATGGTCGCTACCAAGACTTTCATTAGTCACACCCCAGTTAAGGTCTACAGCAATATCAGAGGAGGCAAAGCTTACATCTGGACTTGATTGTTGCAGATTATCATTTACAAGTTTGATTCTGGTTGCACTACCGTTATTCACAGATATAAAGCCATTATCAAGTGAAGCCTCCATAATGTGTAAGCCCCTAGTGTCATTTTTGTAGGACCAGTTAGTGTGATGAGCATTAAAGTCTCCAGCTATTAAAGTTTTTCTCGAAAATGTACTAAACAAGATGTCCCATTCTGTTTCCGTGACGCGGACATGTGACGGGCAGTAGATTGAAACAATATTCTGTACATTATTACAATTAAGTACCTTAACACATACCACTTCTAATCCTAAATTATTGATCGTCAGAGGAACCACGTAGCTTTTGATTGATTTGTGGACAAGAATTGCTACACCGCCATACGAATCATCTCTGTCTTTCCGATAAATATTATAGCTGCCGATTCTGAGGTCTGATTCTGGTTCTAGCCATGTTTCGCTAAGGATTGCCACATGTATACTCTCCTGATTTAGGTAACATTCAAATGCAGCCATCTTTGGTTTTAAGCTCTGCGCATTCCATTGAATTATGTTAATCTTGTGGTCGTAAGATGTTCTATCCATTAAATATATTAGTTATACTAGTCAGCCACTCTCCATTCTTAAATAAATCTACTATAAGTTGTTTTAATTCATCAATAAGTATTTAAATCAACAGTGATATCTTTTTTTCCCACGTATCCTCGGAGGCGATTATATCACCGACTTTCTGTATCATAGCGCGGATGTCAATTTTCTTCTTGTGTTTTCCTATTTCATTTGTCTTTAAGTTTGTTGTTGGCTCATCGCTCGTTTCAATAATAGCTTGCTCATCCGAATCTGACAGATTATTTATGATCTTTTTTTAAGTTTCTTTGTCTTTTTCTTGTTTTGTTTATTAGTTGTTTTATTTACGACTTCGGGTGTTTGGTTCATATCGTCTGTCTCTTGTCTGTGTATCAATGCACCGGTCACCACTATATCTCTGTAAGATAGTGATCTTGTTTCCTTTTGTATTGTATTGTAGGGTTGTGGGGTTGATTCTTTATCTTCGTGGTTGCACACTTCAGTATCTTTTTTCTTACTCTCGTTTGGATAGTGCCCTAGAGCGTTTCTGTATGTGCAGTTTTGTCGCGACATAATTCTACGGATTTCTTTCTCTTTCAAATAGGTTGGACAAATTTTGTCCAGTGACATATGATCTCCTTTGCAGTTAACACACTTAAACTCGGTAACTTCGCAATTTGCATGTGGATTTCCGCATTTAGGGCATATAGTCTTCTTTGTTGGACATTGTCGCGCATAGTGGCCAAACTTCCAGCATGTGGAGCACTGTGTCACGGGAAATACATATGGTTCCACCTTAAACCTAAAGCCGTACGCAAATACGTACGCGGGTAAGATAGAGCTTTTGAAGCAAAATCGAACTGTTTCGCTTTTTGTCCACTTTCCTATATCTTCAGAGCGGTCCAATCTTCTTGTCGAAACTATTTCACAGTCGCTGGTAAATATGGAGCCTATTTCCTGTTCATTGACTTCTAGGTCCATGTGTCTTACTATACCGTATGTTAATTGTACTTCATTTGCTGCCCGACATTGGTAGCCAAGCTCTTTAATTTTTTTAGACTGTAATAATTTCTCTGCACTCTCTTTGGTGTCAAATTGAACGTAAACTTTGTACGGGTTTTTATATTTTATCTTTAAGACATTATTAATGCTTTCTGTTCTCAAAAGTTTTGCTAACCCAACTTGTTTAGGTAAAGTTTCCATAGCGGTAATACATACCTCTATCTTACTATCCTCATCACCAATCACAGACTCACAATTTTTTGAGTAGCTACGTGCAAGACGTTTTGGATTTCTCGTCACTGTAATAAAACCCTCTTCGTCTCTATTTTCGCTACTATCTTGTCTTACGCGTTTCGATACTTTCGACTGCATTTGTAATACTTGAACGGCCCCTGCTGATTGGGGTAATTTCCCAGTGGATAATTCAGTACCTGACTCATCCCACTCCAAATCACTATTAGACACTTGTTCCTCGCGAATACACTGATCTTCTTCACAATCTCTAGTATGGACTCCCACTGCCGTTGCTTCATCACTTTTACTCATGTTGGAAATGTGTGAGGGTATTTGAACAAAATCATATTAAAATTTAACACTGATTTAGCACGACTGTTCGGCGATACATGCGTCCGTCACAGATGATTGCGTCGCACGCGCGAATTAGTTTGTGATTATTTTGTAGACAAGACTGAATATTACAAGGTACCTGTTAAAAGTAGTTACTTAGGTATATATAAAGTAGGCTGCTTTGTAGAAATGACTTCGTTCATCAATTTTGAACAAAAAATTTTTACTATTGCCAAAATTTTAGGATAAGGATGAGACTTTTGTATGCATACCGTTTGTAAACAATGTTCTGTGTCATTGAATAATTACTTATTGCATTTAACAAAAGAGGAGTAGGTAACTTCAAAGCGGGGCTCGATATTAGTAGTGTAATTTAATTACAGAATAAGTAAATAAACCCTTTTGAACATTGTAACTTCCTGTTAAAAAAAGAAACGAACGTGTGAGAATACTCATGTCAAATCTAAGCTATTCTGTCAGACCAATTTTTCATATTAATTTCCGGGCTTTAAGAATTTAAAAAATAATAACAAGGAAAACTATCCACATTTCTATCTGTATTTCGTTAAGTAGGCAGTAGATAGGTTGATATTGTATTGACTAACCTAGATAAGTTAAAAAAGTATGTAATAAGAAAATTTGGGCACACTAACTTAGCATTAAGGTAAGTAATAAGTGATAACGTTTTGTTATTAATGTTAACTCTACCTAAGAACGTCAATTTTTATTTAAAACACGATCCTTATTGGTGTTTCATATTCCCACTTTATTATCCGCAAAACAATTTCATTACCTTCCAAAACGCCAGAAACAGGCGCGACAACCACGCCTGCTCCTGCCCGAGACCCACAATTCTTAAAAGCCTTGGGTCATCGTCATGCTGAGGGTCCGGAATGAGGAGACATTATTCTTAAAGATGTAGCCCGTAGGTTGGAACCCATATTAAGAAAGGGCACGAAAAAAGCAGTAACATTAAAAGTACTCCCCTAAGAACGTGCATCATCGAAGGCAGCGACAATAATCATCCAATTTATCCAGAATGCTCCAAAGTATCATAGAAATAAAGTAAAAATCGAGACTATAGACTCGTAAGCAAGCAGAACCAGCTAGGCAGCGCCCGCACCGCCTTAGGCAATGTTACCTACTTACATATGGCCACTGCCGATGTATTATAGAGCCTAAATTATGCTGTAAAACTTATAGCAAGTTCTCATTATTCTGAGACTGACACTTGTCGCTCACTCATTACTCCAGTGTTGAATAAATCATTTGTGGATCCGTTTAAAGACCGATCTCGAGACGATTACCTCATTGGCATCGAATTCATGAAGTCATCGAGAGGTATAAGCAAGACCGGCCACGGGCCAACTTATTAGTTGGCCGTCCGTGGCATGAACGTCATCAAATAATTTAAACGAAGAGGCCCGCCTTAACTGAAGTAGCAGCAGCGGGCGTACTGGGCGCTAACAAAGCGCGGTAGACAGAGGCAACCCTACCCACAGCGCCGCGCGCCCGCGCCGTCCGCGCGCGTATAATAGTTAACCACTTAAGCACAAAATATAGTAATTGCCTTGCACGAACCTCTGTATGTATTTTCGTAATTGACTATGGCTAGTAGTGACAGTAACAATTATTTGTTAACGGATGAGAGTGGGAACGAACGGAATGCGGATGCAGTGATGAGTCTAAATAGTGAGAGAGAGGAGGTGCAGATAAGGCTCATTCCACCGTTTCGTCCGAATTGTCATCAAAAAAATCATATGAATATAACAGTTAGGTAAAATGTTTCAATTGATTAAGTTCATGTTTAAGTAAAGCCCGCATCTTTCATTTAATCGCTAAATTCATCAAATAAAAAAATCATGAACAAAAATATATCAAAATTTCATTCCTTTCCTTATCCAGATAACCACCCGGAGTGTTCCGAGATACTTTAGTACACTTTCCTCCAGAGAATGTTCAGGTTTTTTGTACCTTGATATCAAGTTACATTATTACAATTAATAATTCATAACATAACATTAATAATTCATAGCATAGTATATAAAGAATCGACATTTAAATTTAATCCAACAAAAAATTTTCTTTCTGTTCCACGAAAATTGCATCCAAAATTTTTATTTGTTCCCAACCCTATTCCTACTTTTGCCTACACGTACGTCTCCTGCGCCTCTCAGTCTGCCGAAATACTTCACCAAGGAAGGACGCGCGCATCGACAGCAAAAAATATTTCCGATTCAAGTTTTGGAAATCACTTTTGTCACAGGTAGGTACGTACATTACATTCCATTGCATTTCTAAGTAAGCCCTCGATGAAATAAATGATTTTTTAAATAAAACTATAGCTTGTATGTGTGTGTTTTCATATTATACCTATTAAGGCCATTGCACTATAAGTTTCGAAATATCGATAAATTCTTCCTAAATTTCATTCCTTTCAATTTCATTACATTCCATTCCCTCCAATTTTTAGGCGGAGAGAAATGAAAGGTTTTGGAAGGTAATGAAATTGTTTTGCGGATAATAAAGTGGGAATATGAAACACCAATAAGGATCGTGTTTTAAATAAAAATTGACGTTCTTAGGTAGAGTTAACATTAATAACAAAACGTTATCACTTATTACTTACCTTAATGCTAAGTTAGTGTGCCCAAATTTTCTTATTACATACTTTTTTAACTTATCTAGGTTAGTCAATACAATATCAACCTATCTACTGCCTACTTAACGAAATACAGATAGAAATGTGGATAGTTTTCCTTGTTATTATTTTTTAAATTCTTAAAGACCGGAAATTAATATGAAAAATTGGTCTGACAGAATAGCTTAGATTTGACATGAGTATTCTCACACGTTCGTTTCTTTTTTTAACAGGAAGTTACAACATATCTACACTACAACTATGGCTAAACCAAAGAAAAAGGCAATCACGGAAGAAACATTAGCCAAAGACAGACTGCGCAAAAAAGAAAAATATGCAGAAATCAAGAATGATCCGGAAAAGCATAAAATTCAAAAATAAAAAGATGGAAAAAAATACCTGTTGAGATAAGAAAAGAAGAACATTCTCAGCATTGTATTGTATTTTGTCTGATAGACAAAAAAGGGAACAAAAGCGAAGATGGCGAAAAAACTCAAGAAAATATTTAAAGAAGTTAAAGGAACAAAAGAAACTAGAAAATATTTTATTACAAAACTCACCACCTGACAGGGAAACTGAAGAAAATCGGAGTATAGCAAATCCAGCGGATAAGATCCAGAAAGATTATTTGTAATCTGCAGAAGGAAATAGATAAACTGAAAAAAGAAAAGGACATGCTGAGGAAACAGTTATATACTGAACGGAAGTTGCAGAAAGTAAATAAGACTATTGATACCATAGAAAAAAAAGTAGACCAGGTAATTTGCGACATAAAGGCTGACAAAGTAGAGAAAGAGAAAAAAACTGATGTTCAACGAAGCAATAAATAGAGGAGTATCAGAAAAATATAAAAATCGTGCTAAAAAAGAGAAAAGACATATTGTTTAAAGCATTTTTGATAATTCGAAGCTCAAGAAGTATAGAGTACTATCAAAGTTAAGTTTTGCTTTAAAAAAGAAATTAACAGAAAAAGGAAGTTCAAAAAAAGAAAAGTGCGATAGTAAAACGAAGAGTACAAATTTCTTATAGAAAGATGAAAACAGTCAGGTAGCTCCTGGAAAAAATGAGAATGTAAAATTTGGGGGCTTGAAAAACCAAAAACGATACTTGACAGATAACTTAAAAAATTTACATATGAAATACTGTGCAAAATGGGGTCGTATTTCATATTCTGTATTTTGTAAATATAGACCAAAATACCCATTTTCAGGAAAAAGAGATACTTGCCAGTGCAAGCTTCATGCCAACATAAATCTTCTCATAAATTCTTTAAAAAGAGCAAATATAGGGTGTCCGGGGGTATAATTTACCACGCGCCAGTAATTGACCAATTTTGAATTCAAGCGCAAATATTAAGCTTCCTAACTGACGGATCTTTGTCTATGGTCTTCTCAATTACGTTGGCACTACTGAGCGAACAACCAATCGCATCCAAGGGGGGTATTACACTATCATTTAGGTATCTTGGATCATAGATCTATGAGTCAATGATATTGGATAATGTAATATAGACATATGATTCATTTTCTCCTTGATCATAGATTTTTGACATTTGCTGACAGATTGGATCCAATACGGTCATAGAAGCAGATGTTGCCAGTTATTTAATATAAAAAAAAGTTTTTAATTTCTTGTTCGTTAATATGTTTAAAATAATGTAATGTAGTTCTTTTTCTAATTACCTATATACTTGCATAATCTTGCTGAAATAACAATAAACAAGCCATACTAAAAATGACGATGTCTTTAGGCAAATCAAATTTTCTGAGATCTGGTAACCCTCATCTCACGAATACTTGTTATCACATCACCTGTCATGGCGCCGCCCTTTGACTGGAGTTTTGAGAACACTAAGTTATTGATTTCACTTTATGAAGAACAAGACTTACTATACGACAACTTACATCCTCATTACAAAGATCGAAATAAACGACTGGCGACGTTAGTTAAAATCGCAGAAATATTGACTGTAACAATAGGTAAGGTCTGTGTTGTTGCTGATGTAAGAAAAAAAATCAACTGTTTGCGGTCTCAATATTTGGCTGCAAAATTGAAGGTAAGTTTCATTTATCACATAAAAGTGACTGTTAATACGATTACAATAAGTATGACAATGTTCAACTTTAATTATTGTAAAAACTGCCTCCGTGGTCTGAGCGTTGGTCTCAGGATCCAGAGGTCCCTGGTTCGATTCTCGGGGGGATGATACAAAGTTGACATTTGTCAACTGTTTGGTTAGGACATTGCAGGTTGAACCACCTGATTGTCCGTAAGAAAGATGGTTCCGTGCTTCAGAGGTGCTGTCTATGATTACTTAGATGGCAGTTGTTAGGTACACATCCGAGGCCTACTACTACTAGTAGTAGGCGGTATAAAAACTGTGACACCAGGGTTCATCTACTCGTTCGTTGACTCGGTGTCCCACATTACAATAAGAGTTATAAAAAATGGCGACAAATAAAGAGTGTGTATAAGTAAGCATAAACTTTATTTAGCAATATTTTTTACAGGTTGTAAAAATTTATTTTATTTTAGGATTTTTTGCGCCTGAAACATATTTTGGTCCTTCGATAAGTACTTCAGGGCCTAACGAAAAGTTCGGTGCAGTGCGCGTGAACGATCAGTGTTGGCGGACACCATATTGGTTGCCACGTTTTTTCCTCGAAGTGTGCAACTCATCTAAGAACTATTAAAAACTTTGCAAATTACAAGGACTCAATTGAATTGCAGTGCGTTCGGTTGTGATCATCATCATAAACATTAAACTGCGGCAAGTTGTAGCAGAACAATTTTTTTTCCCGTGTGTGCAGTGCTCCCGTGGACAATTTTTAGTCAGTTTCGATGTCCGGAACGACCTTTATTATTTTCTAGTGGATGCTATTCATCCAACTTAACTTTTTTTCTTTCTGCAAGTTGTAGAAAACCGTGTGTACAGTGCTTCCGCGGACATTATTATATACGTCTCGATGTTCGAAACGAACTTTTATATATGGTGGATGCTATTCATCCGTAGATTTTTCCATTCGGCAAGTTGTCGAATATAGGTTTCATTCTTTTTTACACAGAGAAGGTAAGGCGAGCAGTCCTCCCATCTCGAAGTTCGAGTACCTATGTAAATGTGTAAAGACCTAAAAACTACTGTATCCAATGTGTTCAGCATTAAAAACATTTTAACTGTGTTCGAATTTCAAACTGTGACTGTATTTTACCATTTCATTACATTTCTTTGAGCTATTCGCAAGGTATTTTGTGACGTCACGGATGAGTTGGCAATAAATTTACTCATTCGTCAACAAAGGAAATCATTCCAATTAAAAACCGTTCCGGTCAACCGATCAATCTGCGTTTCGGTTTATTCACAACTTCGTGTGCATAACGCAGCGTAACATCAACAGCGAAGTGTCATCGTATACACTTAGCGACGTGCGCGACCGCGCACTCTGTAGAAACGGAAAGCGGCCTGAGCGAGACCAACTTCAGTCAACGGGAACGGGGCGAATGAATGAGCGGACGGAACTGCGCAGCGAGTCAGTGCGTCGTTTTCGCTCGTCAACGTCATCGTCACATTCAGCAGCCATTTTCCTTGCGCATACGATTCCTTTGTTTGTTCACTTGTTTATGCTGAGCTAAGTGTTTAGGCCGGGACTCCACCAAAGCGGAGACGAGACGAGCGGAGAGGAGATGTTTTTTAAACAACCAATAGAATTGAGTTATTGACACGCTCCTCTCCGCTCAGCTTCAGTGGAGATCGCTGTGCGGAGATGTGTAATATTTGTATGTCGCGATGGAAGCGGAGATGTGAGCTGTGCGCGGACGACGCGCAGTGGAGACGAGAGATGTGAGCGGCGTGCAGTGAGCGATGTCACCCTCCCCCCTCTCGCCCGCTAGCAACCCGCAGAACCCCGCGCGCGCGCCGGCCGGCCGGCCATCTTGCTAGTACCGTGCACGCGAGCACACGCTTTTATCGTGAATAATTTGTGCAGTTTGTATTTCAACGTAAACAATTAGTTAATTTAAATAAAACGTAATGGATGAACAATTTATTGAATCAGTAAAAAAAATATCCATGTCTATGGAACACATCAATAGATTTTCTAAGGTTAACACGAGCACTAGACATAATTAAAACTGTTTTTATACGGATTTATGCTCGTTTATTACATTTTTACAATTTTCCAACGTTTCGGCACTTTTTCAGGTGACCCAGGTCATCCGGGACCACGGCACCTGAAAAAGTGCCGAAACGTTGGAAAATTGTAAAAATGTAATAAACGAGCATAAATCCGTATAAAAACAGTTTTAATTACATCAATAGATACCTATAAACTTACTGACGTCAAAGATGCAGCTTGGGAGAACGTTTTGAAAGAAACTCAATTATCTGACGGTAAGTGCAATTTATTATACTAAGTATTTCGTTCAAGTAATATTATAATACGAGTGTCTAGCCATGGAACGGCGCCCTCGTTGTTGAAATAACTACAGAATTTTTCTCGAACTTGATAGGCATCCATATTGTCATTCGATAATAGATTTTCCACGTTCGTGTCGTTAAACATAGTCGTGGCCAAACCCGTTTCATTATTATCTAGATAGCCAGGCATCTTGTCAATTAAAAAGTTGTGTAGAACACACGTTGCTTTTATCACTTTTTCCACTGTTTTTATATTACATTCAAATTCTTTACGGTATACGTACCATTTCCGTGATAATACACCAAATGTAGCTTCCACAATACGACGAGCTCTTGAAAGTCTATAATTTTATGTTCGTTTTTCGTTATTTAAATTATCGCGTGGATATGGTCTCATTAAGTTAGGCATCAAAGGGAAATCTTCGTCTCCAATAAAAACAAACGGTACAGGTTCTCCATTTTGGTACAAGGGTTGTGGCTGTGGTAGATTTAGTCTGTTTTCTCTCAAACGAATTCCGAATATACTATCAGCAAAAATACCACCATCGCTGAACCTTCCCATTGAACCTATATCTACCATAATTATTCTTCGGGTAGCGTCGGCTACGCACATCATTACAGTTGAAAACCTGTGTTTATAACAGTAATATGAGGACCCAGATTTTGGGGGTGCAAACATGTACACATGCTTGCCATCAATGGCCCCGACGCAGTTTTTGAATTGCCAGATTTCTTCAAATTGCTTTGAAATTTTTTTCCAATCAATTTCATTAAGTTCTGGCATAACCAAAGGTTGTAATACTGTCCACAAGGCATCGCAGACATCTTCTATAATTCTTGGAACAGTCGATTTTCCAATCCTAAAATTTTCAGCTATTTGTGAATATTTTGAACCAGTCGCCAAATACCTGTAATAATTATAATATAGATTTATATTTATGTGTAGTTGTTTCAGTTAGAATAGAAGGGTCATTTCAAAATAATATCTTAATCAGTGTCGTGTTGTTTCCGGAACTATAAAAGATTAGGCATTACTGAAATTATGTATTTACAGAATTTTCACTCGTTCAAAAGTTATAGCCATTTTTAAATAATAGAAAATAAACAATTAAAAGTCTAAGATTCACACGAGCACAACACATTGAAATCAAACAAATAAAATGGATTTATCACTCGTTATTTATTAACATTTCAATATTCGACGCCGCCGTCTGCCGCGACCACGTACGAGAGATACAATCCGTTTTGTTTGTTTGATTTCAGATATTTTTTTTTATAAATTGGTTTCCCTTGAAACTCTGGTATTTTTTAAATATTTATAATGGTTATAAATTCTGCATGAGTGATAATGCGGTAAGTATATTTTGACTATGGCAATGTCAAGATTTAATATTTATAATGATTTCAATTATTTTTATTTCAGTAAAAACGGCTAAATGTAAGTGGAAAAAGTTGAGAGACAGCCACCGGGACCCATTAAAAAGGAAGAATGCCACTAGAAGTGGACAGAGTGGTAAACAAATTCGTGAATGGAAATATGAGAAGGTAATGGAATTTTTGATACCATATATGACGAATAGAAACAGGACTACAAATTATACCTCACAAACAAATATAAATGAACAGGAAACAAATTCATTGGAAAATAATGTAACCGATGAGTTTTTTGAAACATCAAGCAATCATACAAGAAGCACTCCAGAAGATCGTCCATCTGTACAACATTCGCCGTCACCGACATCAAGCGTCTCAGCCTCGACATGCAGAAATGCAACAAGAAAATCGGATGAAATAAGTAATTTACTTATACAGCACCATGCAAACCGTGAAAGAATACGCCAAGAAAAACTAGAAATACAATCATTGATAGAGAAAAATAATACCCTTGACGAAATGGACACTTTTTTTCTGTCGATATCAAAAAGTGTAAAAAAACTTTCTCAATATATGCAGCTTCAGGCTAAACGTAAAATTTTCAATGTTCTTTTAGAATTGGAAGAACTTGAGCTACAAAACACATGGTATAACACAAATGAAAATAATTGGTGTTCCCCCGGTTACACTTCAGCACCGGGTCCAAGTTCGACACCGGGTCCTAGCTCAACACAGGCACCGGTTCTTACATCAACACAGGCCGGTGGTCCTAACTCAACACAGGCACCGGTTCCTAGCTCAACACAAACACCGGGTCCAAGTTCGACACAGGCACCTGTTCCAAGCTTGGAAGATACGCACATGACCGATGAACAGATAGAAGAAGCATTCAGAAACGAAGAAGACACATATGATAATTTGTAACTATATGGAAAAGAAAGCAATATGTCTCATGTGATTTACTGTTATAATTTTTTTGTACATTATGTTTCTAATATAACCTTACGTTTTTTTTGCTACTCCCAGAACGGCTGTTGATTTTTTTGTTTTTTTTATGAATAAATAAGATAATATAAAAATATATTTGGTTTTTACATAATATGCTTCACTCCAGTCTCCCGGAGGGGTAGAAAGAGACAACGGATCTCGATTTCTCGTAATCCTTACATACCTCAGTTTACATAATATTTTTCATGTATTCTCGTACTTCTTGATTCTCGTTTTGAGTACTTCTCACTTAGCCCTTTTACACAAAAAAAAACAAACACTCAAAAAAGACTGATTACATTCAAACGCAGATAACACACATAAACACAAACACACATAAACAAAAAAATAATTAGGTAGGTACTTACTTCAAACATACTGCTAGCCGCTCTTGGGTACAGATAGATCTCCTGTAGTTAGTATCTTGCTTAAATATATGCGGCTTAATTAAGTTATGTAGTTCGTAGAATATATTCCTCGGTAGTCTGTAGGACTTGGTAAAACTTTCATCATCTAACTCATTAAACAGAGTAAAAAATTCTCCATGACTGGTATGGTAATACAAGTGACTTCTTTTCCAAAACCGATGTTTTCTTTTGTTTAGGTAGTATAAAGCTATCAATTCTGCTTCTTCAGACTGTAGTTCTTCTTCAAGTAAAAGAAGATACTTTTTTTGTAATAATAGCGACATCGTCTACCTTTCGTGTCAGAATGCGTACTGAGCACTCAACGCCTCGCACCCGAGCTGAAAAACATCTCTTCTCGCACAGCACACAGCACACCGCACACATCTCCGCTTTGGTGGAGTCCCGCGAGCTGAAAAACATCTCTTCTCGCACAGCACACCGCACACATCTCTGCTTTGGTGGAGTCCCGGCCTTAAGGTTTAAAATAAATTTGCTGTAAAATTGCTAACTTTAAGTGCGTTTAAAGTAGAAGTTGTGCTAAGTATTATTAAAAAATTTCGTGTTAATTGTAACATTTCACGGAACGGTACAGTGTGCCAGCAATTAAAACATAGTTCCATACAAAATGGACGACGATTTAAAGCGATTGGTGGCGGCCAGGGGACAATTAAAAGCGTCTATAACGCGAATGATAAATTATAAGCGGAGTTTGGAGGGCGAAACAGGTACAGTAACGGCGGATCCTATATTAATAAAACAAAAACGAGATCGTCTTTTGAAAATCTTTGCTGATTACAATTAAGCTAACCTAGAGATTTCGTTATTAGATCCCGGAGATGAAGAACGCGTTGACGAGATCGAGGAGAAATTCGACCAGCTCAATGGGTTCTTTTCGCGTATCATCGAGGGCTCGATGTAGCTTTCGTCGCCTGCGCCTAACATGCCTGCGCGCAATGCGCTTAATTCGCTTGAATTTCTTTCTAATCGCGCCGCCCGGGAAGCGACGGGATTCCGTCTCCCGCGCATACAATCGCACAAATTTAATGGCGAAGTAAGTGACTACCAAAGCTTTATTTCACTATTTAACAGTGTCATTGACACTGATTCAAATTTAAATTCTTGCGAAAAGCTGTATTACTTAAAAACGCATTTGGAAGGTGAGGCTTTAGCTTTAATAAATTATTTGCCGCCCACGGCGGAGAGCTATTCTAGCGCTCTTGATCTTTTGAAGCAACGCTATTATAACAAAAAGCAGCTAATAAATCATCACATCTTTTCGGTCTTAGACCTGCCTGCTATGCAAAAAACTTCTGCTGCGTGCATGCGCAACTTAGTATCTAGCGTGAAACAGCATTTAGGTGCATTAAAAAACTTAGGTGCTCCCACTTCAGAGTGGGATTTGGTTATCATTGCAATCCTACAAAGAAAAGTTGATCAATACACTTTAAGAGCGTACAATTTAGAGAAGCAGAGCAGCGAATTGCCTGTGCTTAACGACTTCTTAACCTTTTTAGAAAGCCGTGCTGCTGCGTTGGAAACGTTGGGAGAAGGTGCGTCTAACAAGCGCCGTTCTAGTTTAGTTTCCATTAATAATCCTAAGCCTGTTAAACCTGTAAAATGTAAGTATTGTCACTCTCATATTCACAAGCTTCACCAATGCTCAAGCTTTAAGCTTGCAGAGCCTCATAAAAGGCAACAATTTGTAAATTCAAATAGTTTATGTGACATTTGTTTGAACAACCATTCTGGTCAAAAATGTTTCTTTACATTTAAGTGTTCAATATGCAAAGGTAAACATAATACTCTTTTGCATAAGGAGGTTCCTCAACAAAAAGCGACCGTGTCGCTCGAAGAAGTAAATCATAGCAAGAATGCAGGGCAAATAAGCCTATTGACTAATAGCAAAGATAATGTTCTATTGCCCACTATAAAGGCAAAATTATATAATAGGAACGGACAAGCTGTGTATGTTCGTTGTCTTTTGGATTCAGGAAGCCAGGTTTCCTTCCTTTTGTCCAAAATAGCGGACCAGCTAGGATGTAAATTGCAATCTAGTAAATCTATAATCACAGGTGTGTGTGATGGCGTTAATATTGTAACACAACAGACCACATTAAATGTACATGCTACTGCAACCAATTTTAGCATTCCCGTGACATGCCATGTTGTAAATAATATTACTTGTAACATGCCACAATTCCATGTAAATAACAAAGTTATTAATTTCCCTTCAAACGTCAAATTGGCAGACAACAATTTTTATGTGTGTGACAAGATAGGGTTACTCCTAGGTTCCGACATATTTTTCCAGGTCTTACTACGCGAGCAGCTGCCGGTGTTGCCAAGCGAGCTGGTCTTGCAAAATACACGTTTTGGCAACGTGGTAGCGGGGAGACTTCGCGACCACGAGAGCAGAGCGGCTTCATCGTGTCTAGCATCAAATTTTTGTTGCGAGCAGCAAACACAAGATGACTATCAGTAGGTCAAATAAAAATGTCTCACAATTTTGGCAAGTTGAAAAAGTTCCTGAAATTTATACCGAAGCTAATTCAGAGCAGGAACTAGCTGAACAAATATTTCAGCAGACGGTCTCATTAAATAATAATAAATTCACGTTTTGATGCATGTAAATGTTACACTTTATCATAATTACATACTTTTTTTGTATTTTTCAGTTTATCTGTTAGCGAGATAATCGATATTTTGGATACTGAAGATGCAATCGTCGGCGATTTGAATAATTTGACAGGAAATCAACTTCGGGCGGAGGCGCAACTGGA
Organism: Yponomeuta sedellus; assembly: GCA_934045075.1. Classification (NCBI taxonomy): domain Eukaryota; kingdom Metazoa; phylum Arthropoda; class Insecta; order Lepidoptera; family Yponomeutidae; genus Yponomeuta; species Yponomeuta sedellus. The sequence continues at coordinate 2,822,162 of OW203736.1, read as the reverse complement.
ATGTGTACGTAAAACTAGTACAGTCTTACAGTCTGAGACAATAGGTTGCGATGCGTCAAGCGAAGATGAAGATAACTTACCTTTGTCGGCGTTGGCATCCACTTACACAAACAGTAAGAATATCAGAAGTAAAAAGGTAAAAGAACAACGGAAATGGAAATATTTTGATTTACCTGAACTCAAAAAAAGAGACTGGACTCGTCCTGATTTTTTGGAACCCAACAAAACACCGGTAGAATGGTTCGAGCTATTTTACGATGATGAAATCCTCGATTTATTAGTCGAAAACTCTAATAAATACGCAGTCTTTGTTGGAAAACCATTCGACGTCACCAAAGAAGAGATTCGGCTAGTACTAGCAATATTTTTGCTGAGTGGATATTGCGTTCAAGCCAGGAATCGCATGTATTGGGATACTGGAGCTGACACTTACCACCCTGGAGTAGTTAATGCTATCTCTCGATCAAGATTTGAACAAATAATGCGATTCCTTCACGTGTGCGACAATGCTGCTTTGGAAGCTGAAGACAAATTCACAAAAGTTCGACCTTTGTGGGTAAAACTGAACGAGAAGTGGGTAAAGTATTGGCCCCAGTACAATGAAGTCAGCATTGACGAATCCATGATTCCATATTATGGTCATCATGGTACAAAGCAACATATTCACGGAAAGCCCATCCGTTTTGGCTTCAAAGCGTGGTCTATGGCCACACGTCTGGGATACCTTATTCAAGCCATACCATATCAAGGAGCTAGCACTGGAAATACTAATCCAGATCTGGGTGTTGGAGGATCTGTTGTGACGAGCTTGGTTGCCAAATTACCCGACAATTTTCCGGTACATGTTTACATGGATAATTTTTTTACGTCGTTCAAACTGCTGACGGTATTGAAAGATGCTGGACATCATGGAACTGGAACAATAAGAGCAAACCGAGTTGAAAATGCCCCATTCCAACCACTTCAAGATATGAAGAAGACCGCCCGTGGTACGTATGAACAAATTACAGACGAAAAGTCACGTATAACGCTCGTTCGTTATAACGACAATAGTGTTGTTACTGTTGCATTAACATGTAAAGGCGTCACACCTCTGGGGTCGGCACAACGTTGGTCAAGCAGCGAGAAGAAAAAGTTGTCAATCCAACAGCCAGCCTGTGTCCAGATGTACAACAGATACATGGGCGGAGTGGATCGGCTCGATCAAAATATAGGCTGCTATCGTATCAGCATCAATAAAAAGAAATGGTACTGGCAACTTTTGATGTGGCCCATAAATGCTTCAATGAACAACTCGTTTCAGCTCTACAGACTTTCACCAGCTGGGCTGCAGAAGAACCATCTCGATTTCCTTTCCTTCGTCAGGACGGTGGTCGTAGCTTACCTCGGCAGATATGCACCGGCTGCTCGCCCCATAGGCCGCCCACTGAAGCCAATTTGTCGAAAAAGAAAAATACCTGATGATGTTCGCCTGGATGGTGCTGGCCATATATGTTTATGTAAAATTTAAATGTAAAAGGGTCACCGAAAATTACTTGAAAGGTCTTGATTACAGCATGACTGAGCAATTACTAAAGGTGTAATATAATAGTTGTTCCAATATTTATATATTGCATGCACGTATGTGTGTGTGTGTATGTATATGTGTGTATATGTATGTGTATATGTATATGTATGTATGTATGTGTGTATTTGTATATGTACATGTATGTGTGTGTATGTGCATGCGTATGTGTGCATGGGTGCATGCATGCATACAGCCAATTGCTCATGGTGTCAAATTGATGTAATTGTCTTTATTACAGAAATGCTTACATTATATTTTCGCATGCACACTCACTGCATGCTTAGATTTATTATATAATATATATTATCATACATAGATGTGCCTAATGTTGAAGATAGACCGGCAACTGCACATAATAATATAAATTATTAAAAAAGTAATGCTGTACTGCTGTAAGTAAGTAATGCTGTATCTTTAATGTTTTATTAACTAACTTAGAACTCGCCATCACTATGGGGCGAAGGAAATCTTACTAAAATATTGTCACATTAATTATTATAGAGTAACTGATAGTTGTACTTCGGTACCTTTTTTCTGTGTATAACAATTACTTCATATAAAATTTGACTACAAAAAAGTTTTCTTGAAACGTAACATCCTTCTGATTTTACCATACACTATGACTTGTTTTTGTTATCGCATTTGCCAACCGGAAACGATTGTGAACCCTATTTGAATGTTTTATCGTACAGTGAAGATTGATACTTGTATGCAATACTCGTCACGTAGAGGACGGCGAATGCTACTCTGCCGCAACACGGTGTTAACTAGCGCGGAGGGTAGTACAAGTCTTCTTTCTGCTGTTACTAAAATTGTTTATTTTATCCAACTACCTACATACAAATATTGTTATTTTAACAGCTTTGTACAAATGCTTATGACAGTAAAGTTTATGATTATGATTATTATATAATCATTGACGACCTCTGTGGCGTAGCGGTAGCGCGGCTGCCTACCATGCAAGAGGTCCCGGGTTCGAATCCCGGCTGGAAACAAAAAAAAAAGTCCAGGTCTTGGATGTTTACATGTTTGTGATGTCGTTGTTTCTGGTTCCCACGACACAGGGTATCCTAGTGTGGGGCCAGAAGCAATGTATGTGCCTGTATGTAAATGTTATATAATTATTTCCAGCCCTACCCAAATACGTTGTGGCCGATGCCACAAAAACACGACGAAAAAGTGTCGCAAATGTGACGTAGGTTGTCATGCTAACTGCTTTGAATTGTTTCACTCGTAAATAGTTCACAATTTATGTCTTTTAACTAAGCTAAATAAATAAACATTGATTATAATATATTTTATCCTTGTTACTTTATTTATAATACCGCTAAGGAGATGATAAAAGTTAACTTAATACAAAAACTTAGTAGAAATCTTCACGTGGCAAACAGTGCTCAGTGCCCCATTATTGGGGCGGCCAAAATCTCAAAAACTAAAAATAAAAGAAAAAAATTTTACCTTAGACTTAGAAAAAAACATAAATTTCTTGAGATTAATGAAAAAAATAAAAGTTGAGCACATACGGGTTAAAAATATGTTTCAATAAAAGCAGCTCCAGCAGCTCGTCCAGCTTGATTGCCTGGGGGCCTCTGGGCTGGCCATGGTTCTTCTGGAGCATCAGTGTCATCATATGTTACATCCAGGTCTTCGTTCATATCAATAGCAATATTGTGGAGGATCGCTAGTGCTACTATATATAATTTGGCATTATCTAATGACACTCAGAAGCCATGCAGAAGACACCTAAATCGTTGCTTCCAAACACCAAAACACCGTTCTATTGTATTTCTTGTTCTTATATGGGAATTATTATATGCCTCCTCTTGTGGTGAACTCGGATTTAAAATTGGTGTAAATAAATATGGAGTCAATGCATAGCCTGAGTCGCCAAGAAGCCATCCTTGAAACTCTCCACTCTCCATTCTTTGTCTGAGTTGACTTTCCCTGAAGATACGGCTGTCGTGCGTACTGCCTCTCCACTGTGCCACAACATCCCGAATACGCAGTGTTGCATCACACACACACACTGTACATTCAGAGATACAAATCCTTTCCTGTTAATATAGAGTTGCCCACTTTCACCTTCAATTCTTTTAATTCTAACATGTGTGCAATCGATAGTATGACGCCTCTAAATCCACTTATGGATCTGAACTGTGCAGACACTTCTTCCTGTTCCTGGATTGTTGCAGGCATTGTTATAAATTGATGACTTCTTCGAGCGAGGGCTTCTGCTACTCTTCGGCATATATTTGTTATTGACTGCTGACTAACCCCGTGTAGATCAGTAGCATCGTCTTGAACCTTTAACAAATATAAAAGCAAATTATTTTCTAAATAACACCATGGCACCATGTTATGGAACAGTAATTTTAGGTAATAATAATATTATTACCTCTGGTCGACCCCAAGTCCTTAGAGCGATGAGCACCTGCAGCTCGGTTGAAAACCCACCACCTTTATAACTCTTTTCAATATCATCTCGCACAATGTCACAGATCTTCATAACATACTCCTTTGAAAAGCGGTATTTTGTTTTGAAATCGCTAAACGAGAGTAATAACGGGTTGCACCGAGTTTGGTATGTTTTTACTTTCCTCGGAGGCGGCAAATCTTCAATTGTATGTATAAGCTGCACATCTATATTATCAAATTCTTCAATTTGATCTAGAAAATCCATTTTCAACAAATTAAAATAAAATCTTTCCTTGAATTTAAATTGAAACATTGAACTGTCAAACGCGAAATCATATGATCAAATGACGCCATGCTCACCTGTTAAACTAGGCCACTGCGCTGTATAGCCATTGTATAAGTCTTCCTACAACCGAAACGCTTGTTATAAGAGGCGTATACACCAGACTTGTCTATTCAGAGATTATTAGTAATTTTTTTCTTATAACAGGCGTATACGGTGTGTATGTTTATTGGTAAGACTGTTAAACTGTATACATTAGAGACAGTGTCCTCGTTTTTGGAGAAGTGGAAGCCAGGAGATCCATAGCACGGGGTAACCTATTTTGGACTTCTGTCCCCTACTACATAATGTAATATTGTAATAATAATGAGTTACTAATTTTAAGTGCATTGTGTAGGTACTGGAGAAAATAAATATATTTGTATTTACTATTCATGTTCTTGTCGTTTTAATATAACCCCATCCGAATTTAAAATTAAAATGGCACGACAAATTGCTCTATTACTGCATAAGCATACAATGTGCCCATTAGCATTTTCCCTCTGGGTACAATAAAAACAATTAACATTTTAAACTATTATAAATACTCAACCGACCAGAATAAAATTTGTAAAAATTGTATAAAATTGGTTTGGGGCATTTAACTCGCCCGGGCTAAAACCGGCCCCTATTCGCCCTTGAAGCCGCGCGCGTCACCCCCAGGGCGAAGTCAAGGAAGGCCTCTCGACTCTCGGAGTCGGCCATAAAGGCGGCGAACGCCTCGCACCTCACCGCTCTTCCCAGGCGTAATCGGCCCTAGCAGCTCCAAACCGGTGACACTCCTCCAGCAGGTGCTCTAGCGTTTCAGGAGTCTCGTCATCACAGATGCAGGACGGATTCCCCGCGAGCTTGAACCTGTGGAGGTACGCTCGAAAGCCGCCATGCCCCGTAAGGAGCTGCGCCTTGGCTTTGCACATTGTGAGTTTGCCAAGGACTTTGTGCGTTGCAAACGCGTGAGTGAAATTTTCGTTTCGGCGAATCGGCGTGGCTTCAGCCATTTTGTGTTCACGCGCGCTACATTGTGCGTACATCTACGAAGCAATAGTGATTTTTTCCAAAGGCAAAGTGCAAAATCTGCGTGTAACAGTATTAAAAGCTGAGCAGTGTTATTCAAAACAGTTTAAACATGTCATAAGACATCCGGCGTGCCGGTAACGTTCGAGGTGGGCACAAATCCGCTGTGACTCGCGTGTACATCTTTATCACGATTCCCGACTTTTAGTCGTCCGACGTAAGCATTCTTAGAGTCAGGGAAGAGGCAGTCAAGACTGCATTTACTCTGTACAAGGAAACGAACATCACTTTGGCAGTCCAACATGATGACTTGAGTGAGGACATCGCCGACTGAATCCCGGTACTATGCCGTGTTGGCTGCCATTAGAAAGCACATTGACAACATCACACCGCAGGCGTCTACAACCTCATTGAAAAGCCAAGAGTTATAGCATTGCCATACGCAAACTAAACTGCCACCTGTGAACATACCAACGTTCGACGGAAATTATTCCGACTTCAGGCCGTTCATCGACCTTTTCGATGCAACCGTGGAACATAATGCTAATCTGACTCCTGCGCAGAAGCTGTACTACGTGCGGACTTTCCTAGCTGAAGAGGCGCTCAATCTTGTTAGGCGCGTCCCGCCCACCAGCGAGAATGAAAGACAAAATCATATCCTTTCACATAAACGAGCTTTTGGACTACAAGCCCATCCAAAAGGGCAATCCTACAGTGTTAAAAACATTGGTGTGCTTTATTCGACAGAAAATCTGTGCTCTTAAAAAGTTCGATACATTCACAAACCGTGCTCACCAATTTGAAAAACAATCAAAAGTTTACAAAATAGAGGGCGTCCGCTTTAGCCTCCTGATCGCAGAGTGACTAATGTTAGTACATAAAATGTTCAAAAATTCCAGTGTCTTCAATATTAAACTAACGTCGAAAAATTACAACTACCGACATCTAGTAATCCTTCCGTTAACAAAAAAAGGTTTCGATGACTCCTTGGAGATGGCACTTCAGTGTCAAAATGGACGCGGAAAGAGGACGTCCAGGTAAATAAATCGATTTGAATTAATGGCTATATCTTATGTATTGTCATATGTTTTTTAATTGATGAGTTAATTAGTAATCTAAGTAACTAAAAATTAAATATTATTAACCTGAAAAGTTTTATGTCCTAAGGGAGGAATCATATTGGTTGTTATGAATCCGTATTATTTATGTCCTGTATACGGTCACCATGTTGTTTAAAACAGTAACTTTCTTTTTTATTTCGGAAGTAACTGATGAAGAAATTTTCCAATATTTGGCAGAATCTGATAAAGATTTCAGCTGCAATGATCACGACAGCGATCCAACCTTCGAGGAACCTACGAAAAGTATTCGAGAGCAAAGTAGCACTCCGTCAACCTCAGTGGACTCAGATAACGATGATGATGAAGATTGGTGAAGGAGCCGGTACGTTTCTTCACCAACATTGTCACTATCCAGCTTAATGCCTAGACGATCAAAAGGTATGACTGCTAGCCGTGGCCGTAGCGGCGGCCGTGAACGGTGCCGTGGTCGTGGTCGTAGCACATCTGCCATCTGCACAACTGCATCCTACTATTGGCAGAAATTTGGCAAATAATATGTAACAGGCAAGCAAGGTAACTTTGATAGAGCGGTCCGGAAGTAGTTTTGGATTTTATTCGTAGGCAATACTTTATTCTGTGTCCACAGACTATTTTTTTTGTTACATAACACGCTTCGCAAATAGACTAAAGAAAAAAAAGTGAATTGTCAAACAAAAAAAGTAATAAATTACCTCGAGACACTGAAACTGTCGCCCACGATACAGGCTATGCCTAGTGTGGGGACACTGTTACTCCACCAATTTATATTTTGTGCCATTCTACATTTGTTTAAATTATTAGTTCTATAAGCTTAACAAATTTATAATTATGTACATTCACCTGAATAAAAAAAATTTCACTTCACTTCGCTTACAGTGCGTTCACATTAACTTGACGCGTGAGAGAATTGGTAACAAGGACATAACATGTGAATTAGCTTTTGGACCGATTAGGTCCAAAAGCTAATTCGGGAGATCGTAAACTAATCGTAAGCTAATAAGGAAGATCGTAAAACAAGCCCTCAGTGCTTTTATTTTCCCCAAGTAATGGGAATGATTTCTTATTTAAAATGGTAACAGTAAACATCTCAGTGCTACCAATTCTCTCACGCGTCAAGTTAATGTGAACGCACTGTAGAAGTGAGTGTGAAAAATATTTGTATTACACTATTTTTTATTTTTAATGCACTAACCCGTGCTAGGGAACAAATTTAAAAAACCTATTTAGAGGCTAAAAATTTCACCCATGCCGGGATTCGAACCCGCAACCTCTGGCTATCCGTACCAGCGCTCTACCAATTGAGCCAATGGGCGACTCACGGCATCAGTGAAATATTTGTATTGTTAGAGTAAATAACCTTTTCATTTCTCATACTCGAAAAGTAGTGTTGTTTTGATCTAATTATTGGGTGGAAAATGCTGCTTCCCTCTATAGGGAGGTAAAAACTCATACAAATTACTTCCCACCCAAGGGCGGGAATGAACTTTAAAAATAGAACTACTGTCAGTTGTGAAAAGTTTTTAAAATAAATAGGCTGTTAAAAAAAACTAATTAAAAAAAATGCTGCGGCCATGTGAGTTTCTAAACAGCCAGTGTAAATTTAGCGCAAACTTCTTAACAACAATCACGAGGTGAGTTCCATATTTAAAATTTAAAAAGTCGACTTCAATTGGCGGGTACTAATATGTTATAGTATCTGTGACGGAATTCAAAAAAATATAGGTATTAATCGTGTAATAATCTTTTATGCTAAAATTGGAATATTAAATAAATAAATAAAATAAAAATAAATATTCATGGACATTTTACACAGATCTCGTTAGCCCTATACTAAGTACAACTAAATGACTTGTGTTATAGGTGCTAACTCGACGATAGATTTAATACAATAAATACATAGATAACATCCAAGACCCGAGACAAACTAGAAAAGTTCGTTTCCTAGTTTGACCCGGCCGGGGATCGAACCCGGAACCTTCGGTTTTACAGTCAGCGTGCCAAACCGCTACGCCATCGAGGCCGTCAAATAATTAAAAATGAGTTTTTATTTTCCTCATATTCGAAATGAAAAGTAGAGTGTTTCACACGGGTAAAAGAATCAATTCCTACTCGGACCAATTCCTACACGGTCTAAATACCTCGGGAATTGATTCCTTTCTACCCTCGTTAAGCAATCTACTATTTGGTTACCCGCGTTTTTCCGCTTAGAAGGTATTTAAGATGTCCGAAAGAAGTAGCACTTAGAGGTGAGCGTTGATTCAACTAACGGGTTTCAAAAGCGACATTCATTCTGCCAAACGAACTAACCGCTTTTTGATTAGGTACTAACAGATTATATAAGAAGGTCTTTTGGTTGACAACGTTAGACGTAGCGCAATCGCACAAAGCGGCTTGACGTTGACAAGCCGCTCGTCGAACGAATGGCGGTTATGGCGGTTATCGCCGTGCATTCACGCGTGACCTTGATTCAACGACTTGCACTTTTAGTTTGCTGGAAATTATTATTTTGATAAACATGTTTTCAATAATAAAATAATAATAATAATATAATAAGACAGACTAGGACTGTCTGGCTGGAAAATATTATTTAATTGATAAATTGATATACCTGATAAAGATTCCCTGATAAAGAATTAAGGGAAGTAGATTTCATTCACATAAATTACCAATTTAATCAATCTTTTATAGGAATACAAAACACAAAACATGACTAGTTTAACACAGACAACGGGGTAACAGTTGGTTTAAGTACAACGAGTTCTCGTCCGTCGTCGATCCAACGCGATACAACGTTTTGCAGCAAGCAAAGTCGTTGCCGCTCGTTGATGTAAAACCAGTTGACAAAATAGCTGCTATTCAAACTGTTTTTGATTCTAAAAAAGCAGTTTTTTTATCGTTGACCCATAATTCGCCAACGACTCACCTCTAGAGCACTCCACTTATCCGTTACAGTCAATCAGGGTAACTTTGATAGCACCAAGCTTATTTTTTTGTAAACATTGTGGATTTTTTTGTTCATAGACAAGAGAACTTTTCTTACTTAATGTTCCGAGACTGGGTTCTCAACTTTATAACCTATGAATAATTATTAAACCCGATATTTATCCAATAAATTGCACTTTTATTATGTGTCAGAATTGCCCCCCTAAATTGGATAACTTTGACACAGGCGACGCCCGTCACAGAAATTTCTTAATTTAATGATTTCTTGTAGAATCGTCTAGCATCAAGATTTGACGCCTTTCAGCCACCGGAACAGGCTGGGTTTCGTAAAGGCTATAGCACCGTAGACCACATCCATACTGTTCGGCAGGTTATACAGAAGTCCGAAGAGTATAACCAACCGCTGTGTCTGGCGTTTGTGGACTACGAGAAGGCCTTCGACTCCATCGAAACCTGGGCTGTTCTGGAGTCTTTGCAGCGATGCCAAGTCGACTGGCGTTACGTGGAGGTGCTGAGGAGTCTCTACCAAGTGGCGACGATGTCCGTGCAAGTACAGAACCACCAAACAAGACCCATCCAGTTGCTCAGAGGTGTAAGACAGGGTGACGTTATTTCCCCGAAACTCTTCACCAATGCTCTGGAGGATGTTTTCAAGACCCTGTGGTGGAATGGCATGGGCATCAATGTTAATGGTGAATATCTCACACACCTCCGCTTTGCTGACGACATAGTCTTAATGGCAGAATCGCTGCAAGACCTACAGAAAATGCTGTCTGATCTTAATGCTGCCTCGAGACGCGTTGGGCTTGGGATGAACTTGGACAAGACTAAGGTCATGTTCAACGAGCACATCGTCCCTGAGCCCGTTCTCGTCGAAGGTGTAGCCCTTGAAGTTGTCCAAGAATACGTCTACCTAGGACAAAAGATCCAGCTGGGTAGAGACAACTTGGAGGGTGAAATCACCAGAAGAGTGCAGCTTGGCTGGGCAGCGTTTGGAAAGTTGCGTCACATCTTCGAGTCATCCTTGCCACAATGCCTGAAGACCAAGGTATTCAATCAATGCGTCCTGCCGGTCATGACATACGGAGCCGAGACGTGGAACCTGACAGTGAAACTAGCCCACCGATTGCATGTCACTCAGCGAGCTATGGAAAGGTGTATGCTCGGAATCTCGTTAAGGGACAAAGTCCGGAACGAGATCATCCGACAAAAAACCAAAGTCACTGACGTAGTTCAGAAGTGTAGCAGGCTGAAGTGGCAGTGGGCTGGTCACATCTGTCGCAGAACCGATGATCGTTGGAGCAGACGGGTTCTCGAATGGAGACCACGACTCGGCAAGCGTAGTGTAGGACGCCCTCCGGCCAGATGGACCGACGACCTGAAAAAGGTGGCTGGTGGTGACTGGATGGCGAAAACGGGAGATCGGGTCTTGTGGCGCACCCTGGGGGAGGCTTATGTCCAGCAGTGGACTGCAATAGGCTGAAATGAAAAAATGATGTAGAATCTTGGTAACATTGGTTAATGTTTTAAGAGTTTATGATTTAACCGAGTAAAAAATTCTAAAAGGTAATGTATTTCACGTTGAAATCTATAGCTACAAATAAAATTCAGTAATTTCATATCATACATTTTTAATATTGGCTTATCAACATTGACTTTTAAATGAACAAGACCAAAATTATTAAACTTAAATAATAACATGAAATAAAATCCTTTATCCCAGGTGTTAGAAACAATTATTCACCCCACTCCATGTAGAGCAAATCATCCTCGACGTTGGTGTATACTCCAGCCCTCCTATTACGTAGCATTACACTCTATCGAGTGAAGCATTTAGCCGACTCCTAAGTGTAAAAAAAATGTATGCATCTGACAGCCGGAGTAGCTTAAAAAAAGTGAAAATCAACGTCACGCAATTCAGTGCATACTTACGTAATAATGCCCCAGGACTTTTTATTTTTATGGCAGTCAGACAGGACACGATGTTATAAAATTTTATTTTTACGACGTCACGGTTTTGTGGCCATCTCCAACCACCTTCCATCGATTTATTCATAACAGCAATGACATGGTGGGGCGCTGAAGTATAAATTACTTTTCCTGGAAATAGAGAACCTTCATCTTTAAATACGACTGTCGTTCCAGACAATATTTCCGAATATTTTGAAGAGGAGTTTTCAGACGCAGTTGCTATGTTTGAAGGCTGCAACACTCCATCAACACTTCATGTTCAACAGTAAATATTTTCCTGACGTAATAATTTGGCGTCAAGCGGTCAAGATTTTGTTTTCCGTTATATCTTTGTAGTGTTGAAAAAGCAAGGCTTGCCGAATACTTTTACCGGCCTTTATTTCATCTAAGGCTTTTTTCATTTGGTCCTCGGTTGCCGTCCCAATTTTTGTTGTTGTTTTATTTCTGTCCATACTGTAACAAAATAATTTTATTTTCATGCTATATCGTTAAAATATTTTTTTTATTTCCTGTAATTATATTAGTAAACTTATTGCGAATAAAACTTAACAGAAACATTAGCATCGCTTTAACAACAAATTGATCCACTGAGTACATAGTGAATCAGACCCAACCTTGACCCTACGCCGATTTTAAATGGTAACAAGAAATAACCTGTTAAAGAACAAATACCTGGTCAGTCATTTATGTTACATATCACAGCGTACTGACAAGGTCACGGTATGGTAATATAATTGTATCGATATACCTATATTGTAATTTAGCAATTATAAACAAAATATCAACTCACATTTCAAAATATTTCTGGACCGCAACCACAAAAACGAGCGTGAGGCGTCAATACGTGAGCGCAGCCGCGCGCAAACTCAAACTGGCCGAGCGGGGATTGTATGTAGGGGGCATCTGTGAGCAGGCAAGCGACTGCGCTATTTGTACTAGTTTCCTCAATGTGTGCGTGACCCACTGTACCCATGTGACCCACCCTTTACCCGGTAACCCTACAAGTCTATTTGGGGGTATTGCAAAGCAGCCATGACCATCGAAATTCCTAAATCAACGTTTAATTCTTTTAGGGTGAGTAAAAGTGTTCTTCCTTTTTCATGGACTTGCATTCTGTTAGTACAGTTGACAATTTCTTGAAGAAAATCACCATCGAGGTACTCGTTGAAAAAATATTGGTTAGTCCAATGGCAGTCGGCAACAGGTATGCTGGCTCCTGTATTTGAGTATATGTAATTTAGAGTATTGAGGGGAAAATATTTTCGCAGAGATAAGGCAGCGGGGTTTAGGACTTAGTGAAGCAGTGGTACTGAGCTTGATTCAGTCGTTAGCCCCAGGCCACGAACTGTACATCGATCGTTACTTCGCAACGATTAAGCTTTGTGAAGAACTGCTTAGCTTGGTTTCAATGCCGCTGGTACAATTATGCTTGACAGAGTATCCAAAGATTGCATAATGGAAGATGAAAAGATATTTATTAAAAAAACAAGGGTTCAAGTGAGGTAAAATACAGAGACGATGAAAGCTGACAGTCACAAAATGGATGGATAACAAGCCTGTTGACATGCTCTCGACGTTCTTAACGGATATTTTCATAACAGATCTTTATGAATACATATAACAGATCTTTATGAAGACCATACCTATTTTGACTGTGCCAGAGGTCGCGGGTTCAAATCCCGACATGGGTGGAATTTTTAGCCTCTAAATAGGTTTTTAAAAATGTAGTTGGCACGGGTTAGTGCATTAAAAATAATACTAGTATATTTTGACAGTACACAAAATTCTGTTACATCATTATTTCTTCCTATGCTCAATAAATCCATGACAAAGGACTTGTTTCTTCTCATCGGTCCTGTCATCAATATATATATATATGGTTTTGTTGCGGTTTGGTGATCATTTTTCAATTAGTGACTTACTAATCTTCCCACTTAATGAACGTCCCCTGTGCACTAATAAATTTACTACTCGCCTCACCGGTCACTCTATCTTACCGAAACCTACGTCTTTGCCAGATATATTGGTTTGTACTTTAAATAAGCATATTAAATAATTTATAATAGACGGAGTAGATATTAAATTTATTATCAGCTGTTACTATGGAACAGCTAATTTTTTTTTTCGATATCTCGCACTTGGCCACATAATAATTTGTGTTAAGTTTCAGCCGTTATATACATCCGTTAATATGAAACCGTGAATATGGCACGAATGCAAATTAATATACGTACCTATCTTTCTACTGTACTACAACTTGTTTTTTTTTGTTTTACGACATGCGGTTGCTATTAAACAGTACTCTAGAAGGGAAAGGCTGTTAAATCAGGATAAAACCATTCCACGAAATAATGCGGCACGTCTGAGTTAAGTAAGAATTATTGCAACGTCAATACTACGACATAACCCTGAAAACTGTGTGAGAGCTTGTGTTTACACTAAGTGAGCGCTAGCGATAACTTGTGTTATTCCTAACGAAAAACCTTCACTTTTTTCCACACTAAGATAGTACAATTTACACGAGGCCTTGTAACCAGATTGGCTACAAAACTTCCACACCGAATCCGTAATCTAAAAAGGAAATCAAGAGACAAAGTGTTCTGAAGAAGCGGCGGCGTATTTTAAACGCGTCAGAGGGTTCGCGCTCCCCAAGCCTACGGTTGCTAGAAGGACTAATAATTGACAACGCCAGTGACGATAACGAAAATATTTTATGACTAAAAAATTCATCTTCACAATGTAGGCTAATAGCCTCAAAGGATTTAACCATAGCTCAGTACTTAAATGAGTATTCGGCTGTTAGAGATCAAAGATATATTTTCGGGTAAGTTCAGTATTTGAGTATATTTAATTAGTAACATGTTTAACAAGGTGTTACAAAAGATCAGAACTGTTTTACTGGGTAACAGCACCCGGTGATAGGGATCACGTTGCTCAATGAACTTCCGTTGATTATTAAATTAATAAAATATGAACGTTGTGTCGGGAGATTTATTTTTTGAATTGTAACAACTCAAACCTACGCAAATGCACCTAGATACACGGGTTCCCTATTTCATACCGAAAATTCTTTGTTCGAAATACGGTTCACCTACGAATGATACGTCGAACGATTGATTGTTCGACACCTTATTCATTCGAATGTTTATGCACCGACTGCTTGTTGGTTCGATGCTCGTTACATCGAAAACTTTACTGCGATACTTTTTAATGCGACAGTTAATTATATCGAATGTTTATGCACCGACTGCTGTTAGTTCGATGCCTTGTTAAATCATTATTATCGATTCATTATTATAAAAGTACATAGAAGTTTTTAATGCATAGGTAATCTCTTTTCATTTTTCATTGGCATAATCGAGGGTAGTTCACATTTCATTCCCAATCTAATTTCGTGAAGTGTTTATTCATTCAGACTGCAGATTTAGTTAAAATTACAAGTATTTTTTGTCGGTATGTCGATATCGACAAATTTACGAGTATTAAAATCAAACAGAGGGAATATTATTATTATAGACGGATATGAGTTTTGCATTAATAATAATAACCCTTAAATTTATAACATAATATTCTGTTCCTGCAAGTAAAACTCTCGGCAAAACGTTTTTTGAAGCAGCGAAGCACTGAAGAAATAAGCATCGATAATATAATGCACCGTTGTAACATTTTTCAAAGTAACGAGGCATTGCCAAAACGTTTTCGAAGTAACAAGGCACCGAACAATGAACGTATTGGATTAAAAAAGCGTCGAACAATCAACCCTTCGCAGTATCATTCGTAGGTGAACCGTATTTCGAACAAAGAATTTTCGGTATAAAATAGGGAACCCAGATGCACATGCATTTTTAAATTACAGCTAATACAAAAAACAAAGGTTGTAAACATTAAATTTTGAGATTACAAAATAAAAACCGGCCAAGTAGAAGTCAGACTCGTTATACCTTTGCCTTCTATACACATTTGCTTAATCATGCCTCCTTCTAATACTACATAATCAGGTCGCTCAGACACCTATTGTGTCAATCTCAATCCATACTCCGTGGCGCTACGCTCACAATATTAGAATCGTAAGATCTAGCTGGACACAACTAGCAAAATTCATCATTAAAACCAAAACATTAGAGTCTTGTAGGGACTCGGAACGCTGAGTCAACATTTGAGGCAACAATGTAACATAGCGCAACGATCACGCGCGGACGTCTGGTGTCCAGCCAGTCGTCCCCCCGAAACCCTTTGAGGCAGTCGCCTCCGAAACCTTTTAGAGTACCGTAGTATAAAACGTAAAACCTAAGATTGTGTGTAACCTCCTGTGTAAACCATTGTACGTGTACTAAATTGAATACAGACTTTTAACCTTTAAATTGCAACCTTCTGATATATTTATTTGTGATCAACACATTCATCCATACTAATTACCTAAAAAACCCCAAAGTGGTGACCCCGAAATGATGGAAAGTGAAAAGACATTGGAACAGTGTGTGGTACGCTAGTTGGGGCCTAGCGTACGGGGACGGCTCTTCAAAGGCGCGGATAACGGGTGAAATGAAGCGCACCGAGACATTTCCGGCAGCAAAATGGCCAACGCACAGCCAGTGATTGAGGTAAAGAAACCTGGGGCAGGACCAGCAGGTCAGTTAGCGGATCAAGCGAGCGACCTCGCGGTTATAAGCCTTTCCACGAAAATTCCAGAGTCCAAATTCTCTGTCCAAAGACAGAGATGCCCAGGATGTGGTTTGCGCAATTCGAAGCAGTTATGCTACCTCAGAAACAAGGCGATAGAGAAAAATATAACCTGGTAATCTCTAAATTAACGAGAGACGCGCTACAGCAAGTGAGCGATTTACTGCAGACTCCGCCAGACGATCGGATGTATTGTATTAGACCATCAAAGGCCGATTACTAGCGGCTTATGAAAAGAGCGCCGAGAGAAAATTCCAAAATAAAGCGTAATATTATCAGAAGACAACAGCCACAGTCACGAGCGTCAAGCGATACGCGTAAGATTTTTGTTCATCCAAATTTAAAGTCGTGCACACATGTTTTTGTTAGAAATGATGCAGTCAAGAAACCCCTTACACCCGCTTACGATGGCCCATACCGCGTCCTAAGTAGGGATAAAAAGGTTTTCAGAATTCAGTTGCAGGATAGGTAGTCGTGTATTTCAATTGACAGATTAAAGCCAGCGTATGTTATCATAGACGACTCCCAGAACGCACCCAGTAACGATGTACAGAATAGCGAGAGACAGTCAATTTTAGAACCGCTTGATAAAACGCTAACGCTTATAAATAAAAACGCACCACCAGTTCGTGTCACTCGTAGTGGTCGTACAGTAAAATTGCCCGTTAGATTTATGTTGTAATTTAAGCGTGAGCATATTTAGAATCATTCAGAATTTGGCATTTAGACAGTTAAGATAATCAGTTAAAATGGGTAAAACATACAGTAAAAACGAGGAAGTTGTTATCGCACAAAACGGTGCAAACGACGCTACAAATAGTAAACTGGAACAAAAAGTCGAGACCAATGGTTTTGTTATGGTAGCAGCAGTTGTTATTTTAGTTTTTGTGGTTTTTTATGTGTTGTGTACTGCGTGTAGCAAAAATTTAAAGAAATGGTTAAGAAAGGAAGTTTTCGCTAGCAAGTTGAGTGAAGCGACTACAGCTACTCCACCTGCAACAGCGCAAATTGTGTAAACATAATCAACAAAGTTTAAGAAATGAGTTTTGGAAGTGCGGGCATGCCACTTTTAAGCCGATCAGTCCTTCTGGCTGTACCGGGAACCCGCCCTCGATTTATCGAAAAAGTGGACCAAAAGGTTAGGTAAAACCCCAAGCTATTTTTTCAGTGTATTCTTTCAGTTTTAATGGAGCCTACGGGGTAATCCGAAATGTAATTACAAAATCTTTCCTTTTTCTGTAGTGTAAGAAAAAATATTTTTGAATTGTAATTTTTCGAGTCGTATTTAGAGTCCAATTAAACGTAAATTCATTAAACAATACATAGCAGTGAAGTGTAAATAAAAGTTACTAGTGAAAATCAAACAAATACAGTACAATCGTACTCTAATTGTACCGGGCGGCTGAACTGTCAAACGGTTCAAATTGCAACGACTAATCCGGGGAAGTATTGTTTTGTAACTGTATTTTACGCCATACAACACACTTTTTACTCCTTACACCAACTATACATAACCTCACGTACGTGAGATACGTCCCATACAATCACTCCGGCTCAGTTTTGGCTCTCTTTACTTGACGGCAAGTGGAAGCAAAGTTGAGACTAAACATAATAGCCTCAGCCATCACAAATCTCACACCTCACATCTATAAACGTGACATCCACTCGTTATCAGTCAATATAATCTTACATGGTCAGACACTGACACCGATTCCCGGTTTCTTTTCAGGATTTCCAGTACCATGTTGACCCGAAGCAAGATGACTGTACGTGATATGGAACTGAGGCTTAAGGCGACCCTTCTAGAGCTCCAAAAGAGTAAAGAGCTGTGCGACACTCTTCTTCAAGAACGAGAGGACAGTGAAGAGGAGATCCGTCAACAAAACAAAACCAACTCGGCGCTCAAAGAAGAGCTCAATGAGTTGGATATCCAATGCCAAGACCTAAGTGCCCAGCGCGATGAGCTGCAACATCAAGTCAACACATTTATCAAATGCCATGATGTCCACGATGTAGCATTACAACGTATACGCTCACTTGAACACCAGCTTGCTGAGGCACACCACGAGCTTCAGCAGATAAGTGAGCAGGAACAACAAAAAGAGAGTGCTAAAACCATGGCTTTGTATAGTGAAGTCATGAGTGACACAGGGATACCAACTGTCGACCTAACTACAGCCAGTAGTAGCAGCAGTATAAAAATGAACAGTTTAAGGAAAATTAAGAAGTACATTAAAACAAAAAAGTACATAGAAAAGGTTCAGAAACTCGTTAAACGAAGCCGGAAGAGTATAGAAAGTATACCCATTCACCGTCAAAAATTGCGGTTAGAAATAGAAATGGCCGAATGTCAGAAGGAATTATTCACCAACAATGTCGACCACGAGCTAGCGATGGCCGAACTACAACTACAAGTTGAAGATCTGCAGTTTCAATTGCTGGACATCACCTGCAAGTACTCAGCTATGCAAACTCAGTACTGTGACTGCATTTCATCGATGAACGAGTTGATTGCACTGAGCAAAAACAACCTGGAATGCATTGAGTCCAACTTTATCCAGGACTTGGAAGACACAGAAGGCAAATCAAGCTTGCTACCCTTAAATCCACCATTAGCCGTGATTGGAGACACAGCCCCTCTACAGCAGAGCTCCATGCAACCACGGAATAGTGAAAAGGGCAGTAAGAAGCTAGGCTTATGTCCACCATGCAGCATGCCCAACATACCAGCCACTTTACAGCCGGATACGGCACAGCAGCATGGGGGTGAGCTAAGTGGACAGCCTGCAACACCGAATGTGACAGCTGAGACCTGTGGACCAATGACCTGTGATGCCACACCTAATAGACCGACCAGCTCTTCAGTTCCAGTCAACGAGCAGCGCAGTGCAACACCGACCCCTGATGCCATACTGGATGCACAGCCGCAGTCTAGACCCACCAGCTACCGAGTTCCTGACAATGACATCCAGTACAAAACCATTATCTATTCAGATAAATTAGGTTTAGGTTTAGGCAGTAGACTACAAAATAACTTAAAACAACACGTTGAAAATATATGTATGCCCTATGCATCTTACATGCAAATAGTAAACTGCATGCTTAGTAAGGATTATGATAAAAATACTACTGTTGTGTTATTAATAGGGGACAGCACAGGAATACAGCAACAAGATTTGACAAATTATTTTGATTCTATAGTTGCTCTTCAAGCAAGAAAAATTGTAATTTGCGCTTTCCCTTACTCAAAAACTCTGTCAGAGACACAAAATGCCCGGTTAGATAAGTTAAATCGGCTATTGTTTAATATGACCTTTGGCCATCGAGACAAAGTATTATATTTTGATACGAATAATTTTATTCGAAACTTTATATTGACTAGGGACACAATGCATGTGCCTCTTTCTTCGAAACGACAGATTGCCAAATTATTGGCATTCAATATTTTTGACCCCATTATTGTTAAGACAATAAAACAGGGACCAACTAAAGTTGCTAGCTGTAGAAGTTCTACACTCAAACCTCTGTATTCTGACGTTTTAAAAAAACATAGTATAAGTAGGTTAAGCTTGACTGCTGATTTAAACTATCAGCGCAGACAACAGAAAAGCCCCCCTTAAAAAAACTTATCTTAGCTAATCAAAATTTACAGGGCGGTTTTTGTGGTAAATTACTAGAATTAGAGTTATTTTTAGAAAAACATAGAGTAGATGTACTCTGTGTCACTGAGCACTGGCTACTAGAGTCCCAAATGAATTTTTCTGTAAATAATTATGAAATAGCCAGTTGCTTTAATAGAAAGTCTGCATTGCATGGTGGATCTTTAATAATAGTAAATAGTAGTTTGAAGTATAAATAACGAAAAGATATTAGCAGACTTTCTGTTGAAAAAGTTGTAGAACTATCATGTGTTGAACTGGCTAAGCATATTGTAGTAAGCGTATACAGGCCCCCCGCCAGTGACTACAGTTTATTTGAATCCGTACTAGAGGATGTT
This sequence comes from Yponomeuta sedellus, assembly GCA_934045075.1. NCBI lineage: Eukaryota > Metazoa > Arthropoda > Insecta > Lepidoptera > Yponomeutidae > Yponomeuta > Yponomeuta sedellus. The sequence goes on along the minus strand of OW203736.1, from coordinate 2,802,153 downwards.
TTAAAGGTAGCTTCAAGTAGTAGCAAGAAAGTTATAGCATGTGAAGATTTTAATATAGACTTGCTGGTAGACTCCGTTTTAAATAACAAATTAAAATTAATTTTCAAGTCTTTTAATTTAGTTAATATTTTCTTAGAGCCTTCTAGGATTACCGAAAACACAGCCACCTGTCTTGACAATGTATTCTGCGAATGTGAATTTTCGCATTGTTCTACAGTAACTTGCTTAAAGTCAGACCACAATGGTCAAATTGTCCAATTTGAAGCAGATTTTAAAAAAAAGGAGCAAGATATAATTTATCGGCCCATTACAGCAAAAAAGATGGAATTATTTAGAAACTACATACCTACATAGTAGCTTACCTACACAAAATTATAAGACCCTTAATGCAAATGCTCATTATGGAGATTTATTCAAAGTTGTTTCAGGTAGTTTTGAAAAAGTTTTTAAATTAAAAAAGTTATCATCAAAAAGAAATAAAGTAGCATTTAGTGAATGGGCTACTGCCGGCATCCGAAAAAGTAGGGACACACTATATGCGCTATATGAGAAAAAAACATACACATATGACCCCAGTTTTATACAGTATGTTAAACTATATTCAAAATTATTTAAGGACGTCTGCCACAAAGCAAAATGTGAGCATATAAAATCAAAAATCCTTCAATCGTCTAATAAATCCAGAACAATTTGGGCTATTATAAATAAGGAAACCGGTAAATCCAAATCAGGATATCGCGAACTTTCACTTAAAATAGATGATAAATTAATAACCTCAAATGAAGACATTGCTACGGCTTTTGAACAGTTCTTTACAAATGTTCCAATTGTAACGACAGCTCCTTTAGACTCTTCTCCAGCTCTTGCTGAAAGTATTTTGAAAGACAATGTCCCCCCATGCCATCACGATTTTTCGTTCGACTATATTGAAGCCCATACCGTGATTAAATCGTTTAAAAAGCTAAAGCTTAAAGAAACTGAGGACTTATGGGGTATGTCAGTAACAGTAATTAGCTCAGTAATCGATACCCTAGCACCCCATTTAGCCAAAATCTTTAACAAATGTTTAGATGAGGGTATATTCCCTGATCTAATGAAATATTGTAGGCTCGTTCCTTTATTTAAAAGTGGTGATAAGCAAGATCCCACAAATTTCAGACCAGTCTCAGTTCTACCCGTTTTGAGTAAAATATTCGAGAAGATAGTTCTAGGTCAGCTGCTTACACATTTCAATGACTATCAACTTCTCCATGGTCAGCAATTCGGCTTTACGCAAGGGCGCTCTACAACGGACGCCGGCGTCATGTTAGTTAAACATATATTTAGTGCATGGGAAGAGCGCAAGGATGCTATAGGCGTATTCTGTGACTTGTCGAAAGCATTTGATTGCGTTGACCATAAAACACTTCTTTTAAAATTAAAGCACTATGGTATAAACGGGAATAGCCTAAAACTTATAACATCATATTTAGAAGGGAGAGTTCAAAGAGCTGATATAAATAGAACTAAATCTTCAGGGTCATAGGTCAGGATAGGAGTGCCACAGGATCGATTTTGGGGCCGTTCCTCTTCCTCGTATATGTAAATGATTTGCCGTTCATGGTTCAAAATATGTCAGAGATAGTATTATTTGCAGATGACACGTCACTTATTTTTAAAATTAAGAGACAAGAAAATGACCTTGACAGTACAAATAATGCTCTCTCTCGGGTACTAAATTGGTTTACTTCTAATAACTTATTGTTAAATTCAAAAAAGACGAAATGTATAAAGTTCACTCTTCCAAATGTCAAAACGGTAGACAGCAATGTTTTACTGGGGAATGACAAATTAGACCTTGTGAATGAAACTGTATTTCTAGGTATCACAATTGATGCAAAGCTTCAATGGGGTCCTCATATAGAAAAATTAGCAAATAGGCTTAGTTCAGCAGCATATGCAGTCAAAAGAATTAGGGAACTAACTGACGTCGCAACTGCTAGGCTTGTTTATTTTAGTTACTTCCATAGTCTTATGTCCTATGGCATACTACTGTGGGGACGGGCAGCAGACATTGAGACCATCTTCGTCTTGCAGAAGAGAGCGATCAGATTCATTTATAGGCTGGGTAGTAGAGATTCGTTAAGAGATTTCTTTAAAGAAACTAACATCCTGACAGTTGCCAGTCAGTATATATATGAAAACATTATGTACGTTAGGAAAAATATCAGTAACTTTAAAACTTTAGGTAGCCAACACAATGTAAATACTAGAAATAAACATAAACTTTTGTTCCCACTATTTAGGCTGGCAAAGGTTAATACATCCTTCATGGGGCATTGTATACGCTTCTATAATAAAATCCCTGAAGATATATTAAGCTTGCCTGAATCGCGGTTCAAAAAATATGTTAAGCACACTTTGTGCCAAAAGGGCTACTATAACATAAAGGATTATTTAGATGACAATGAGGTCTGGAATGAAAGCCAGTACAATGTATGAGTTCTATGTTTATAATGTAAACTATGTTAATTAAGGACTTTTGAAAAGACTAAGTTAGGAATTTTTTGTCCATTTTTTCTCCTAAATGATCTAGATTTTGAAATGGACACCTAGTTTGAATTGTAACGTTCATTAAGCCGCAGTTTCTGTGCTACTTTGAATAAAACCTTTTCATTTCATTTCATTTCGAATGTGTAAAATTTTGTGTTTTTATTTCGTGTATTTTTGTGTGTAACAGATGTGTCAATCCAAGACACAAAAATAAAAAGTTAACATTTATTTTTGTGACTTCTGTGAGGTAGTTGTTCTTTGTTAAGTTTTTCAAAAGTCTCGGCCAAGATTTCTGAAAATATTTAGCGACAGAATGAGTACCTAAGTAAGTACCCAGTAAATTTCCGTTGTATTGTGTATAAGTTTTAAATTGTATTCCACAGGATTTGCTTAGACATGTACTTACTGTGTTTTTCTATGAAGCAATTGTTATCGTTTCAAGCGAATGTTTCAAGTTACAGTCCCACAGTATAATGTAAACAAATATTTGATTCCAACACGTTCTATATTGTCAGCATAAGATTAGAATTGTTTTATTGTTCATGCTATTTATGTCATGCAGCATTTTTGTTCGATACTAGTTTCAAGTACAGTCACCAGCAAATGTATTGTCATTTTAAAATATTGTTTTCACGAAAATTTTGTACCAACATTTTTTCGGTAGAAGGGGATGACTGTAGGGACTCGGAACGCTGAGTCAACATTTGAGGCAACAAAGTAACATAGCGCAACGATCACGCGCGGACGTCTGGTGTCCAGCCAGTCGTCCCCCCGAAACCCTTTGAGGCAGTCGCCTCCGAAACCTTTTAGAGTACCGTAGTATAAAACGTAAAACCTAAGATTGTGTGTAACCTCCTGTGTAAACCACTGTACGTGTACTAAATTGAATACAGACTTTTAACCTTTAAATTGCAACCTTCTGATATATTTATTTGTGATCAACACATTCACACACATTAATTACCTAAGATAACCCCAAAGTCTGTTTTAGCATTCTCCATTAGACAACTAAACAAAATGCACTATGAGGGTATTTTATATTCTATCACAAGAAATAGATCCTTAAAGTTGTTACATTTCTAGATGGTGGTATTCACAAACATTGTTTGGTTTTATCCGTAATTTGTTTTAAGTCATTAACTAAAGATATTTTTTACCAGTGAGTTTCTGTTCAATATTTTGTTCAATCCATAACAGCATTAAAAAGTTAAAATTACTTTGCTAAATTCCGCCAAAAAGCCCACAAGCACCATGCGGTTAGTTAATGCACCGCCCTCCCTCCCAATTTTTCGAGCAGAAGCAAGATACAAACACACCACCACCAACACCAATACGTGTGTAAGAAAACACGCGACGCGTTTCGCCTCTAACACGAGGCATCCTTAGGCTCCCAAATGCAAGTGACCGTCTCCGTTTTTTTTTAAACCCTATAAATGGCACCCTCCGGAGGACACGGGGGAGGGAGGTGGTGAACGCTCATGCATAACAGCACGGACCCGGCCGTGCTGCCAATGTGAGACTCACAAGAAGTGCGCCTACCCACTAAACACCACCTTGGGACTGGTTTTGGTCCTAAAGACCCCTAAACCCACATCGGGAGCGACCCCGCTCGAGGCCGAGGAGGGCGCACAGCGGAGCTCCCTAGCGGAGCGTCCGCTTAGAAGAGTTTATATTACAAAACTGCTATGGAAGAGTGCCCCCCCTAAGGGGGACACTGGCAGAGGAGGGGGGCGCATCTGACTGGGACCGAGCCTCTAAGAGGTGGTTCAGGTCAGACGACAATTTATCGGGCGGGTCAACGAGTACGTTCCTGGGCCTGCGCACCAGGTAACGTGGGTCCGTCGTGGGCGGAGAGTAAGCCGCATTAGGGGGTTGGGATGTTCTTCAGCAGTGCTGAAGAACGTCTCTGAGAGGGACCTAATGAATTGCTAAATGGTTGGAATTTCCATGTCCCGATGTAGGTCTGCGTTCCTGACGCACCAGTGAGCGTTCAGTGCCCTACGGATAAAAATGTTCTGTACCCTCTGCAGTCCGTACAGGCCTGAGGGGGACGCGTGAGCGAAGACGGGTGCCGCTCAAACGCTCCGTATTTATAGGCTAGGCCGCCCCTCCCCCTGATGACGCAATGTAACCGTTAAACTGGAGACCGTTAAAACGTTTCAACCGCCTATGGGCTATTATTTTTTTGCGCAAAAATAGCGATTAATGGGGAAATCGAGGAGCTGCCCACCTGTTCATTCAGCATTGTAAACAACCCATCCCTAGATAATTTGGATCAACAATCTCAACCCCATACTGCAGGTGTGTAAAATTTCCAAATTATGGTTAATATTAAGAACATGACCCGTATCCTTTGACTACAGGATAGGAACCCTTAAAGAATAATGTTGAATGTATTTAGACAGATGTGCACGAAGGTATTTTTAATAAGCTTAAGGAAATAATTAGTCTAGCTCCTGTTTTCAAAGTTACAAATTGTGGGCCACAATAAATTTATTAAAGAAACACATACATGAAGTCCCGTCTCCTATAACCTATTTATTAAAGCTTGATACAAAAGGTGAACACAGAAATAGTCATTCTCAAACTTTTATCGTAACATAATTATATACATAAGTACGGGTTCACTTGTGTAATCTAACATTTTGTTATGAGTTATTATATTATGTTTGGTAATATGTGAATGACGAAGAGAACAAACACAACACTACTGATAATAAATAACTTTATTATAAAAAAAATTGTACAATTATTAGTATAATATTTAGTATTTAGCATTTTGCGAAAGGTACATTATGCGACTGAGCCCTCTGAAGATGTATCATCACCAACCTTTATGACAAATCGGTCAACCACTTCATCTTATACCATCAATTCGTAACATTTTTTCCTCTTCTTTTGTGACATGATCAATGCACTTTTGCCAAGCCTCTGCTGTGACATTACTCAAAGCATCGGCTAACAAACCTTTAATTTCATTTAACTTCAAGGTTTGTTGTTTTTCGCAACATACCCTTTGACCTCATATTAGCTCAATAGGGTTTAACTCACAGTGTTAAGGCGGAAGCCTAGGTTGGGCTTATGGCAGATGATATGGCTAAACCAGTCACAAGTGCTTCTGCTGCTCTTTAACCCAATCTATGGTGAGCACTATTTATCACTCTCATTTCAAGATCTCTACTGAATTTGCTTGCCTCTTGTTCAAGTTGACAAATCTCTGCATAAACAGGTTCATCACCAGTTATGCTTTTCCTTAGTGCAAGTCGTGATTCCTTTATCATTTCATTCAATTTATCTGACTTAGTTATGATCATTCTGAAAAAGATGGGATGTGATGTGCCAGTCATCTTATTCAGTTTCCGTACTTTCTTTGCCCTTGTTCTGTCATTCTTTGTCAATATGTACCAGAATATAACTAGTATCATATGATCAAACTGTTTTATTGCACATGTCATTACCAGTATAGAAACCATCATACACAGAAGGATTGCTAAGGTTATTGCAAATGCTGGTATGGCGCATGTATTCCTAAATTTTTCAAATTGTTGGTTGTAAGAACAAAAGATACCACAATCTTTACAGTCAATGTCAATCACTTGGCTCCCAATCTCATTGTCACATTTCCATTTAAGCAGTCCTTCTATAAAATCAGGGTGGATGTACTCTGACCTATTAAGATCCAGTTTTGCTGATATGCCATTAGTATTAATGACACATTTGTCATATCCACTGATTTTCATCCCACCATGTTTCACTGTGATCATAACAAGAGAAACATCAGCACCCCCTTCATTGTAATGTTATAGAAAATTTCTTATTATTTATGATATCCCTGCGTGCTGCTGCTCAAGTGAAAAGAAAGTGGCCAGTACATAAGTTGATGCGGGCGCATCAACTTATGTATTGGCCACAAATTAATTCACAACTACAAGATATGATTTCACATTGCCAAGCTTGTTTAACTTATAAAAACCTAATAGTAAAGAGACATTAATACAACACGAAATACCTAACAGAGCGTGGTCAAAAGTTGCAGGCGATGTATTCCATTTCAAGGGAAAGAGTTACCTTCTAGTGATAGATTATTATATTAAATTTTTGGAAGTAATAAAAGTTAAGTCGTTAACTTCAGAAAATATAATAAAAGAGCTAGAAATTATATTCAGCAGACAGGGTATTCCCGATATATTCATGTCGGACAATGGGCCTGAATTCAGTTCCGAAATATTTACAGAGTTCACAATAAATTGGAATTTTATCCACAAGAAGTCCTCACCAACGTACCCTCAGTCAAACGGGCAGGCAGAAAGAGCCACACAAACTGTAAAAAATATATTGAAGAAAACAACGTTCGACGTAAGTGATTTTAGATTAGGCTTATTATAATACTGTAACACGCCGATTGATAGAAACTTAGCATCACCGACTGAGCTGTTAAATAATAGAAGACTACGAAGTATAGTACCGAGTGCCCCCGAATTGCTTAAACGATGGTACTACGTCTTGGGTCGCCTACCGACAGCAGTGCCAGACTGTCGCTGCTTCAAATGGGTGGACGGACGAACAGAGCCTGACAGCCCTTACCGTCGCACTCAGAGGATCGGCTTTATCTGTCCTGGAGGCACTGCCGACCTCAGGCAGCGAGTTTAAAGATCTGCTGGAGGCACTTGAGGCTAGATACGGGGAACGACACCTGGAACACGTTTTCCGTGCCCAGCTGCGTGACCGGACTCAGCGCCTGGGTGAAGGACTTCAACAATGGGCGTTGGAAATTGAGAAGCTGGTTCGAAAGGCATATCCTTTTGCTGATAGTAAGATGGTGGACACGAATATTTTACAAGCCTTCGTCGACGGGATCAAGGATCTTGAAATTAGGGCTGCAGTAAAGCTTCGCCACCATGCTTCATTAAAAGAAGCTCTGGCACACGCCCTGGAAGTAGAAGCTGTGCGTCATGGTATCCGGCAAGGGTATAAACTTCGAGAAGTTACGGAGGAGGTTAAAGAGATCAAGACACCTCCCAAGAGAAACTCCGGGCCCATGTGTTACAAGTGTGGGGAAAGAGGGCATCTGCAGTTCACGTGTCCTAAAAATGAAAGGCAACCGACCAAAACAGATGACAGACTGGATGCACGTCTCAACAAAATAGAGCAGTGTTTGGAAGAGTTTGTGAAGAAGCATGACGCTGCGCCCTCCACCGCGAATCAGGGAAACGAATAAAAGCCAGGACTGCGGGGCGGGTACTGGCTGGAGCGGAGGAAGCCCCAGTAACCAGAATTTCACAAGCATGGAACGGGAACAGTCTACTAATACGCGGTGCAGTGAACAAAATAGAGTGCAAAATCACCCTAGATACAGGAGCCTCTAGAACAATAGTGAGACCAGACCTGGTGAAAGCTGTAGGGAGCCGCAAAGGCACCAGTTTAAGCAGACTTCTCTCCGCTTCTGGCCAGCAGATACCCGTCCTGGGTGAAAGGTCGGTTACGATATGTGTTGGGGAAGCGGCATATATTCACGACGTAATCGTAGCCGAAATTATGGATGATTGCATTCTGGGCCTAGACTTTATGAAGAAACACAACTGTCACATCGATGTCACTAACGGTGTCTTTAAATGTGGTGATGAGGAGAACTTCATACTTGGCGGTCCCGATGGAAATGTCACGTGCCTGAAGAAAATCGTAATACCTAGACGAGCACAAACTGAAGTAAAGGTGAAACTGCCTTCGAGTCAGAAGAATCAGCGGAATAGGTGTGTGCTGATTGAAGATACACGAGACAGTGCAGCCAGTCAGAAATTGCTGACAGCAAGAACTCTCGTCTATGGAGGCAAGACCGCTGTAGTAAGGGTTGTGAATATAGGCGATCGTGAGATTACCCTTAGCAAAGGTGACGTTATTGGAAGGTGTGAGGAAGCCGTTTGGATGAGAAGCTGCCAATCATCTCCAAGCTCAAACACATCGAATACCAGGAGTGAAATTATAGTCACTAAGTGGGGTGGAAGATGGTAGACCTCGTCCCGCACGCGACATGTTGGTTGGCCTTAGAGCGATATTACAGTGCCCACAGCCCCTCAAGGATGTTATGATCCCTTGGTTAGACCGCAGATGTACAAGCAGCAGCATCGACTGGGCCATGATCGACGAGATGGTCGCCTGGGCAACCATGCGTTTCGTTCCACAGCCGGAGGTGGTGGTCGGAGCCGGAAACGACAGAAGGTCCCGTTGGCTGCCCGGGGCCTACATTGCTGCCGCGTTAGGCACCCAGAACATCCCGGGGGCGCGGGATGGCCAGGAACATAGGTGCTACTACCACGACGACGCCACCACGTACACAGACAACGTATTCGTGGACATGGAAACCGCAGAGATGCAACCCGCGCTACGGATAGGGCAGTGGTCGGGGGATGCAGAGTTGGCAACCGGCCTTGGGGTGGCGTTATACACACACGCCTTCAGTGGGACAGGTAACAAAGAGCTCGGATCCGGCCTGGCCCTTGACGACATTGAGCGCGTCCTGATGCGAAGGAGATGTTTCGAGGAATGGAAGCGGGTGTCGGGCCTGACCGATCAGCCTGTCTCTCCCGCTCTTCTCGGCGACCACATGGGATTCTGGGACGTGGTCATAAACGGCGAAGACGGCGGAGACTTTGATAGCGTCTCCCATATAGGAGCATACGCCCTCTCCGTCCCTGGGCGTGATACCATCAGCTGGGAGTCAAAAAGGGTGGGTCAGGTTGCGTCCACGTCCACCGGGGTGCGCACGCCCTTGGCACTGAATCTAAGCAGCTACACAACCGGAGGCAGGTTCAACATAACGGACGCAGAGGGCTTCAGTCTGCTAACAGCCGTGGGGGGTGGGTGGCAGGAAAACAGGTATGGACACCAAGGGGGTGGGTCGTTCCCGGCGCACTGTCTGGGAAAGAGTCTCAACAGGCTGAACCTGCTAGAGGTCCAGAAGGGTGACATCATATACGCCACGAAACCTCAGAACATGGAGGCAGGGGGTTTCACGTACCGGGTCGACTCGGCGATCTTCACACTGGTGGGGCACTGGGCCGGGTGGCGGCAGGATTTCACACTCATTAATGCCCCGCAACAGAAAACGCCGGCCTTTGGGTGGGGATTGAGCCCCATAGTACGCAATTATGAGGCCAATGAATACAGAATGGTGACACTAACACCAAATATCGTCTGTACCCTCGAATCGGCAGACCTTGTTGCCCGCAAAGCATGGCACACCCCTAGGCGCACAGTTAGCACAGTTGGGGTGGGACGACACACCTTGTTCATGCCCCTGGGGTGTGCAGCGCCCGAGGGAGGCGGCCGTTACAAGACCCGTGGTGCAGCTAAGCATTCCGGTGAGGATTTTCAGACCGCGCCCGCCACGTCACCGGAAGATGCAGCAGCTGCTACTACGGACAGTCAGGTTGTAGGGGGAGCCCCCCAGCCCGATTTCACCAAGACCGGGGCTTCGCCAGCAGCGGCGGAGCGGAACGCGGATCCCACTTCTGACACCAAATGTTACGGGCTAGGGTTCTGGATTTGGATGTAAAACGCCAATGACAACTTCTTAGGATTTATTCACGCAGGGTCTGGTCTGCAGGTCTTCACGACACGAAGTCCACACGTAGATTCCAATCGCAGGTCCAATCGAAGTCCAATAGTATCGCTGAGGTCGTAGGTTATCGCTCGTATCGCAGGTATGTTCGCTCGAAGTTCACTCTTCGCTATTCCAAACGGAACTGACAGCGCGCCGCGGCGGCCGCTATTTATATCCGCCGGCCAGGGTTCTAGAACATTCCCGTAACTATGTACCTACACTCGGTACACGCGGCAAGGTCGCTCGAACAGTTACTCATTTAAAGAGTTTTGAACCTTACTCTAGTGGACATACGAGTCATTATTGCTTGCAGCGTTTTATTGTTTACTAAAACGCAGCATGCGGCGACTATTCGATAGGCTTCCAGAAGGCTCTATTCTAGATGGTTCGGGATAGGACCGCGACAATATGTTATTGTCGCGGTCCTATCCCGAACCATCTAGAATAGTCGCCGCATGCTACGTTTTAGTAAACAATAAACGCTGCAAGCAATAATGACTCGTATGTCCACTAGCGTAAGGTGCAAAACTCTTTAAATGAGTAACTGTTCGAGCGACCTTGCCGCGTGTACCGAGTGTAGGTACGTAGTTACGGGAATGTTCTAGAACCCTGGTCGGCGGATATAAATAGCGGCCGCCGCGGCGCGCTGTTAGTGCCATTTGGAATAGCGAAGAGTGAACTTCAAGTGAACATACCTGCGATACGAGCGATAACCTACGACCTCAGCGATACTATTGGACTTCGATTGAACCTGCGGTTGGAATCTACGTTTGGACTTCGTGTCGTGAAGACCTGCAGACCAGACCCTGCGTGAATAAATCCTAAGAAGTTGTCATTGGCGTTTTACATCTAAATCCAGAACCCTAGCCCGTAACATTTGGTGTCAGAATTGGGGATTTGGAGATGCCACTGACTCCGAGAGAGGATACTTCTGGAGTGAGGACCAGGTCCAGAGGTGCTGCGGAGACCACGCCCACTGCCCCTCAGGCCACGCCCACTGGCCATAGGGATACGCCCACTGGCCACGCCCACCGACCAAGCCACGCCCTCTGACCCCGCCCACCAGGCCACGCCCGTAGAGGAGACACAGCACACTTGCCCAGCGGCTCCGCCCACTGGCCACGCCCACCAGGCCACGCCCACCGGCCTTGACCACCAGGTTTCACCAACCGACCAACAGGCTCCGCCTCGTAGCCACGCCCACCAAAGACATTAAACCTCCGTCACGTACAATGGAGGTTTTGGATATGTCGTGTCTGATGGCAATGTTGAAGGGCATGCGAGAAGAACAGAGAGTCCTGCGAGAAGAGCAGAGCAAGCAGATGCGGAGCCTGCAAGAAGAACAGAGAGGCCTGCGAGAAGAGCAGATCAAGCAGATGCGGTGCCTGCAAGAAGAACAGAGAGGCCTGCGAGAAGAACAGAGCAAGCAGATGCAGTGCCTGCAAGAACAACAGAGCAAGCAGATACGGAGTCTGCAAGAAGAACAGAAGGCAGATCAACAAGTGATCCTATCTGCCGTTACAAAGTTCAGCAATACGGTCGCTAAGCTACATGAAGATGTAGAGGTAGTGAACGAACGGGTTTCCGAATTAGAGGATGACCTAAAAAATGTGAAAACTGGCCTCACTGGACTAGAGCAGGAAGTTCGGCGTATTAAAGCTGCTGGAGCTACGTCGAGCGGAGTTGTCAGCATAAGCCAGGGGCCTAAAGTGAAGGTGCTTCCGTACGATGGTACTACGTCTTGGGTCGCCTACCGACAGCAGTTCCAGACTGTCGCTGCTTCAAATGGGTGGACGGACGAACAGAGCCTGACAGCCCTTACCGTCGCACTCAGAGGATCGGCTTTATGTGTCCTGGAGGCACTGCCGACCTCAGGCAGCGAGTTTAAAGATCTGCTGGAGGCACTTGAGGCTAGATACGGGGAACGACACCTGGAACACGTTTTCCGTGCCCAGCTGCGTGACCGGACTCAGCGCCTGGGTGAAGGACTTCAACAATGGGCGTTGGAAATTGAGAAGCTGGTTCGAAAGGCATATCCTTCTGCTGATAGTAAGATGGTGGACACGAATATTTTACAAGCCTTCGTCGACGGGATCAAGGATCTTGAAATTAGGGCTGCAGTAAAGCTTCGCCACCATTCTTCATTAAAAGAAGCTCTGGCACACGCCCTGGAAGTAGAAGCTGTGCGTCATGGTATCCGGCAAGGGTATAAACTTCGAGAAGTTACGGAGGAGGTTAAAGAGATCAAGACACCTCCCAAGAGAAACTCCGGGCCCATGTGTTACAAGTGTGGGGAAAGAGGGCATCTGCAGTTCACGTGTCCTAAGAATGAAAGGCAACCGACCAAAACAGATGACAGACTGGATGCACGTCTCAACAAAATAGAGCAGTGTTTGGAAGAGTTTGTGAAGAAGCATGACGCTGCGCCCTCCACCGCGAATCAGGGAAACGAATAAAAGCCAGGACTGCGGGGCGGGTACTGGCTGGAGCGGAGGAAGCCCCAGTAACCAGAATCTCACAAGCATGGAACGGGAACAGTCTACTAATACGCGGTGCAGTGAACAAAATAGAGTGCAAAATCACCCTAGATACAGGAGCCTCTAGAACAATAGTGAGACCAGACCTGGTGAAAGCTGTAGGGAGCCGCAAAGGCACCAGTTTAAGCAGACTTATCTCCGCTTCTGGCCAGCAGATACCCGTCCTGGGTGAAAGGTCAGTTACGATATGTGTTGGGGAAGCGGCATATATTCACGACGTAATCGTAGCCGAAATTATGGATCATTGCATTCTGGGCCTAGACTTTATGAAGAAACACAACTGTCACATCGATGTCACTAACGGTGTCTTTAAATGTGGTGATGAGGAGAACTTCATACTTGGCGGTCCCGATGGAAATGTCACGTGCCTGAAGAAAATCGTAATACCTAGACGAGCACAAACTGAAGTAAAGGTGAAACTGCCTTCGAGTCAGAAGAATCAGCGGAATAGGTGTGTGCTGATTGAAGATACACGAGACAGTGCAGCCAGTCAGAAATTGCTGACAGCAAGAACTCTCGTCTATGGAGGCAAGACCACTGTAGTAAGGGTTGTGAATATAGGCGATCGTGAGATTACCCTTAGCAAAGGTGACGTTATTGGAAGGTGTGAGGAAGCCGTTTGGATGAGAAGCTGCCAATCATCTCCAAGCTCAAACACATCGAATACCAGGAGTGAAATTATAGTCACTAAGTGGGGTGGAAGATGGTAGACCTCGTCCCGCACGCGACATGTTGGTTGGCCTTAGAGCGATATTACAGTGCCCACAGCCCCTCAAGGATGTTATGATCCCTTGGTTAGACCGCAGATGTACAAGCAGCAGCATCGACTGGGCCATGATCGACGAGATGGTCGCCTGGGCAACCATGCGTTTCGTTCCACAGCCGGAGGTGGTGGTCGGAGCCGGAAATGACAGAAGGTCCCGTTGGCTGCCCGGGGCCTACATTGCTGCCGCGTTAGGCACCCAGAACATCCCGGGGGCGCGGGATGGCCAGGAACATAGGTGCTACTACCACGACGACGCCACCACGTACACAGACAACGTATTCGTGGACATGGAAACCGCAGAGATGCAACCCGCGCTACGGATAGGGCAGTGGTCGGGGGATGCAGAGTTGGCAACCGGCCTTGGGGTGGCGTTATACACACACGCCTTCAGTGGGACAGGTAACAAAGAGCTCGGATCCAGCCTGGCCCTTGACGACATTGAGCGCGTCCTGATGCGAAGGAGATGTTTCGAGGAATGGAAGCGGGTGTCGGGCCTGACCGATCAGCCTGTCTCTCCCGCTCTTCTCGGCGACCACATGGGATTCTGGGACGTGGTCATAAACGGCGAAGACGGCGGAGACTTTGATAGCGTCTCCCATATAGGAGCATACGCCCTCTCCGTCCCTGGGCGTGATACCATCAGCTGGGAGTCAAACAGGGTGGGTCAGGTTGCGTCCACGTCCACCGGGGTGCGCACGCCCTTGGCACTGAATCTAAGCAGCTACACAACCGGAGGCAGGTTCAACATAACGGACGCAGAGGGCTTCAGTCTGCTAACAGCCGTGGGGGGTGGGTGGCAGGAAAACAGGTATGGACACCAAGGGGGTGGGTCGTTCCCAGCGCACTGTCTGGGAAAGAGTCTCAACAGGCTGAACCTGCTAGAGGTCCAGGAGGGTGACATCATATACGCCACGAAACCTCAGAACATGGAGGCAGGGGGTTTCACGTACCGGGTCGACTCGGCGATCTTCACACTGGTGGGGCACTGGGCCGGGTGGCGGCAGGATTTCACACTCATTAATGCCCCGCAACAGAACACGCCGGCCTTTGGGTGGGGATTGAGCCCCATAGTACGCAATTATGAGGCCAATGAATACAGAATGGTGACACTAACACCAAATATCGTCTGTACCCTCGAATCGGCAGACCTTGTTGCCCGCAAAGCATGGCACACCCCTAGGCGCACAGTTAGCACAGTTGGGGTGGGACGACACACCTTGTTCATGCCCCTGGGGTGTGCAGCGCCCGAGGGAGGCGGCCGTTACAAGACCCGTGGTGCAGCTAAGCATTCCGGTGAGGATTTTCAGACCGCGCCCGCCACGTCACCGGAAGATGCAGCAGCTGCTACTACGGACAGTCAGGTTGTAGGGGGAGCCCCCCAGCCCGATTTCACCAAGACCGGGGCTTCGCCAGCAGCGGCGGAGCGGAACGCGGATCCCACTTCTGACACCAAATGTTACGGGCTAGGGTTCTGGATTTGGATGTAAAACGCCAATGACAACTTCTTAGGATTTATTCACGCAGGGTCTGGTCTGCAGGTCTTCACGACACGAAGTCCACACGTAGATTCCAATCGCAGGTCCAATCGAAGTCCAATAGTATCGCTGAGGTCGTAGGTTATCGCTCGTATCGCAGGTATGTTCGCTCGAAGTTCACTCTTCGCTATTCCAAACGGAACTGACAGCGCGCCGCGGCGGCCGCTATTTATATCCGCCGGCCAGGGTTCTAGAACATTCCCGTAACTATGTACCTACACTCGGTACACGCGGCAAGGTCGCTCGAACAGTTACTCATTTAAAGAGTTTTGAACCTTACTCTAGTGGACATACGAGTCATTATTGCTTGCAGCGTTTTATTGTTTACTAAAACGCAGCATGCGGCGACTATTCGATAGGCTTCCAGAAGGCTCTATTCTAGATGGTTCGGGATAGGACCGCGACAATATGTTATTGTCGCGGTCCTATCCCGAACCATCTAGAATAGTCGCCGCATGCTACGTTTTAGTAAACAATAAACGCTGCAAGCAATAATGACTCGTATGTCCACTAGCGTAAGGTGCAAAACTCTTTAAATGAGTAACTGTTCGAGCGACCTTGCCGCGTGTACCGAGTGTAGGTACGTAGTTACGGGAATGTTCTAGAACCCTGGTCGGCGGATATAAATAGCGGCCGCCGCGGCGCGCTGTTAGTGCCATTTGGAATAGCGAAGAGTGAACTTCAAGTGAACATACCTGCGATACGAGCGATAACCTACGACCTCAGCGATACTATTGGACTTCGATTGAACCTGCGGTTGGAATCTACGTTTGGACTTCGTGTCGTGAAGACCTGCAGACCAGACCCTGCGTGAATAAATCCTAAGAAGTTGTCATTGGCGTTTTACATCTAAATCCAGAACCCTAGCCCGTAACATTTGGTGTCAGAATTGGGGATTTGGAGATGCCACTGACTCCGAGAGAGGATACTTCTGGAGTGAGGACCAGGTCCAGAGGTGCTGCGGAGACCACGCCCACTGCCCCTCAGGCCACGCCCACTGGCCATAGAGGCACTGGCGGCACTGCCGACCTCAGGCAGCGAGTTTAAAGATCTGCTGGAGGCACTTGAGGCTAGATACGGGGAACGACACCTGAAACACGTTTTCCGTGCCCAGCTGCGTGACCGGACTCAGCGCCTGGGTGAAGGACTTCAACAATGGGCGTTGGAAATTGAGAAGCTGGTTCGAAAGGCATATCCTTCTGCTGATAGTAAGATGGTGGACACGAATATTTTACAAGCCTTCGTCGACGGGATCAAGGATCTTGAAATTAGGGCTGCAGTAAAGCTTCGCCACCATTCTTCATTAAAAGAAGCTCTGGCACACGCCCTGGAAGTAGAAGCTGTGCGTCATGGTATCCGGCAAGGGTATAAACTTCGAGAAGTTACGGAGGAGGTTAAAGAGATCAAGACACCTCCCAAGAGAAACTCCGGGCCCATGTGTTACAAGTGTGGGGAAAGAGGGCATCTGCAGTTCACGTGTCCTAAGAATGAAAGGCAACCGACCAAAACAGATGACAGACTGGATGCACGTCTCAACAAAATAGAGCAGTGTTTGGAAGAGTTTGTGAAGAAGCATGACGCTGCGCCCTCCACCGCGAATCAGGGAAACGAATAAAAGCCAGGACTGCGGGGCGGGTACTGGCTGGAGCGGAGGAAGCCCCAGTAACCAGAATCTCACAAGCATGGAACGGGAACAGTCTACTAATACGCGGTGCAGTGAACAAAATAGAGTGCAAAATCACCCTAGATACAGGAGCCTCTAGAACAATAGTGAGACCAGACCTGGTGAAAGCTGTAGGGAGCCGCAAAGGCACCAGTTTAAGCAGACTTCTCTCCGCTTCTGGCCAGCAGATACCCGTCCTGGGTGAAAGGTCGGTTACGATATGTGTTGGGGAAGCGGCATATATTCACGACGTAATCGTAGCCGAAATTATGGATCATTGCATTCTGGGCCTAGACTTTATGAAGAAACACAACTGTCACATCGATGTCACTAACGGTGTCTTTAAATGTGGTGATGAGGAGAACTTCATACTTGGCGGTCCCGATGGAAATGTCACGTGCCTGAAGAAAATCGTAATACCTAGACGAGCACAAACTGAAGTAAAGGTGAAACTGCCTTCGAGTCAGAAGAATCAGCGGAATAGGTGTGTGCTGATTGAAGATACACGAGACAGTGCAGCCAGTCAGAAATTGCTGACAGCAAGAACTCTCGTCTATGGAGGCAAGACCGCTGTAGTAAGGGTTGTGAATATAGGCGATCGTGAGATTACCCTTAGCAAAGGTGACGTTATTGGAAGGTGTGAGGAAGCCGTTTGGATGAGAAGCTGCCAATCATCTCCAAGCTCAAACACATCGAATACCAGGAGTGAAATTATAGTCACTAAGTGGGGTGGAAGATGGTAGACCTCGTCCCGCACGCGACATGTTGGTTGGCCTTAGAGCGATATTACAGTGCCCACAGCCCCTCAAGGATGTTATGATCCCTTGGTTAGACCGCAGATGTACAAGCAGCAGCATCGACTGGGCCATGATCGACGAGATGGTCGCCTGGGCAACCATGCGTTTCGTTCCACAGCCGGAGGTGGTGGTCGGAGCCGGAAACGACAGAAGGTCCCGTTGGCTGCCCGGGGCCTACATTGCTGCCGCGTTAGGCACCCAGAACATCCCGGGGGCGCGGGATGGCCAGGAACATAGGTGCTACTACCACGACGACGCCACCACGTACACAGACAACGTATTCGTGGACATGGAAACCGCAGAGATGCAACCCGCGCTACGGATAGGGCAGTGGTCGGGGGATGCAGAGTTGGCAACCGGCCTTGGGGTGGCATTATACACACACGCCTTCAGTGGGACAGGTAACAAAGAGCTCGGATCCGGCCTGGCCCTTGACGACATTGAGCGCGTCCTGATGCGAAGGAGATGTTTCGAGGAATGGAAGCGGGTGTCGGGCCTGACCGATCAGCCTGTCTCTCCCGCTCTTCTCGGCGACCACATGGGATTCTGGGACGTGGTCATAAACGGCGAAGACGGCGGAGACTTTGATAGCGTCTCCCATATAGGAGCATACGCCCTCTCCGTCCCTGGGCGTGATACCATCAGCTGGGAGTCAGCCCCAAAGGCTGACCGAGACATCCACTGTGAGTTCACAAATTTCTGATGACCAATCAACAAGAAGACTCAGTACAATCACAGTGAATGACTCGGATAGTGGTCAAAGTATCATAACAAATGCTGCTTCGGATTCAACTTACGTTCCAGGACACTCCACACCGGCAGAAACTTCAGATTCTTCATTTGAGTCGTCATCTGAAGCTATACTAATGGTGCAAAAGTTATGCAACAATGACAATGATCCTGAGACAGTGAAGGAAGCCTTAAGCAGCCCGTTAGCAGCGCAGTGGAAGCGTGCGATGATAGATGAGTATAATTCATTCATTCACAACAAATGTTTTACTCTGGTAGAAAGACCAGAAGCCCAGAAGGCTATAAAATGCAAATGGGTATTTAAAACAAAGACAGGCTCAAATGGAGCGCTTTTAAAATACAAGGCTCGACTTGTTGCAAAAGGATACACACAAAAATATGGTGTTGATTATTCAGAAACATTTTCACCAGTGGTCAGACATTCAACTATACGAATGTTACTAGCAATAGCAGCAGAGAATGATTTAAATATCGAACATTTGGATGTAAAAACTGCATTCTTGAATGGTGACCTTGATGAAACTGTGTTTATGGAACAACCAGAAGGGTTTGTACAAAAAGGCAAAGAGCATATGGTTTGTAAATTGAATAAAGCCATATACGGCCTCAAACAAGCTTCAAAAATGTGGTATGATAAAATAAATGAAGTTTTATTGAAGAAAATGAACTTCAACAGAACCACATCAGAACCGTGTGTGTATTTCAAAGACACAAATGATGAAATAATAATAATAGCATTATATGTCGATGACATATTGTTGTTTTCCAGCAAAAATTCTATAAATAAAGAAGAAATTAAGAATTCTCTAATGACAGAATTTGAAATGAGAGACTTAGGTCCTGTGCATCAAATACTAGGAATGCGGGTCTGCAGACAAGGTGACAAAATAACCTTGGATCAGTCCGGGTACATAATGAAAGTCTTAGACAGATTTCGCATGAATGATTGTAAATCTGCAAATACACCAATGGAAAAAGGAATTAAGTTGACTGCAAGTGAAGAAAAAGAAGAAAATTCTAATTATAGGAACTTAATTGGCTGTCTCATGTATATTTCAGTTTGCAGTAGACCGGACATTGCTCATGCAGTAAGTGTTCTCAGCCAGTTCAACAACTCACATGCAGAGACTCACTGGAAAGCGGCCAAGCGTGTGCTGCGGTATCTTAAAGGTACATGCGATTTTCATTTGATTTTCCAAAAGGGTGGGCTTGATGTCACTGCTTATGTCGATGCAGACTGGGCAGCAAATGAAATCGACCGCAAATCCTACACGGGGTTTGTATTTAAACTAGGATGTTCAATTATTTCCTGGGAAAGTCGCAAACAAAGAACTGTTGCTCTCTCTCTAGCACAGAGGCAGAATACATGGCCTTGTCAGATGCCTGTAAGGAGGCTTTATTTATTAAAAGTTTTCTAAACGAATCGTTACATAAACAAACTAAAATATTGATTTATAATGATAATCAATCAGCTCAAAAACTGACTGCTAACAGTATGTATCACAGTAGGACTAAACACATTGATGTACGTCATCACTTTATCAGAGAAACCATTAGAAATAATTTAATAACTGTAAAATATTTACCTACAGATGTAATGATAGCAGATGTTTTGACTAAACCATTAACAAGAGAAAAACATAATGAGTTTGTGAAAGGTTTATGCCTTTGCTAAAATTTGTTTAAATTCATAACTGTATTTTTTGTTTCTTTTGTAATGTAAGGAAATATTTTTGTATTGGAAATAGAGACAAGTAAATAAATATGTATTTATTTCTAAATACATTTGTAAGATTCTGTGACTGTGTACTACGAGTACTAACACTATACATATTACTTGTTTATAAAACTTAAGAGTAATATTATACATATATTTTTCTCTTTGTTTCAAGTACATAGTAGTTATAATGCATAGTTATTATATCTGTTTTACCAGATTGGTTTAAAGGGCAGTGTTGGATTCTTCATAAATGCTCATGTAATAAAATGTACCTATATTCGTAAACACAATCTTGATTGTCTAAGAAGGGATTGTCTTTGTCTCTCCCCTTTCATTTTTACGTGCTCAATGTCAACTGTTCTCTGAAATTTAATCCAAGTTTGTCTGAACAATCGCGCCTAATTCTTCATCATATCCCTTCAGTCATTTCATTGGGATGACACATGTGAGAGTTCATTTCAAAAATTAAGAAAATGTCTTTGCGAGACCCCAATCTTGGGATTCCCACAGCCTAACGGCCAATTCATTGTTGACACTGACGCCAGTAACACAGCGATCGGAGGAGTGTTATCGCAGAAACAGGGCGAAAATGGGAGAAACCTAACGGCAGAGAGTTCCATCTTCAGATAGTTGTCCCAAGAGATAAGGTACAAGATGTCCTCCGTGAAGTACATGACGGCGTGTCAGGTGGACAT
Organism: Yponomeuta sedellus; assembly: GCA_934045075.1. Classification (NCBI taxonomy): domain Eukaryota; kingdom Metazoa; phylum Arthropoda; class Insecta; order Lepidoptera; family Yponomeutidae; genus Yponomeuta; species Yponomeuta sedellus. The sequence goes on along the minus strand of OW203736.1, from coordinate 2,781,558 downwards.
TTGGGCGTAAAAAGGACTTTAACAAAGATTCGAGAAAGGTTTTACTGGCTCCATTGTCGAGAAGATGTGCAAAATTGGTGCCGCAAGTGTGCTACTTGCGCCGCGGTGAAAGGCCCACCAACTAGAAGCCGAGGAAATCTGCAACTTTATAACGTTGGTGAGCCATGGGAACGCATTGCAGTTGATGTGGCTGGACCGTTCCCAGTAACGGAATCAGGAAATAAGTATTTCATGGTAGTTATGGATTACTTCACTAAATGGCCAGAGGTATTCGCCATACCCAATCAAGAAGCCACGACTGTTGCCTCCAAGTTGTTTGAGGAAGTAGTTTGCCGGTTTGGTGTGCCCTTGGAAATACACTCCGACCAAGGCAGGAACTTTGAGTCTCAAGTATTTCAAGAACTCTGCAAAATATTGGGAATGCATAAGACTAGGACCACCCCATATCATCCTCAATCTGACGGCATGGTAGAAAGATTTAACCAAACACTTGAGAGACATTTAGCAAAAGTCGTTGACAGGCACCAGAGAGACTGGGACAAATACATACCGCCATTTCTTCTGGCCTACAGAACGGCAGAACATGAAAGCACGAAGGTAACCCCGGCGCGTGTAAATGTTGGCCGAGAACTGAGAATACCAGTAGATCTGCTGACTGGAGGCCCTCCTGACGACTCACGTTCTCTACACGACTACATTTCCGAGTTACGTGAGAAAATGCGAGAGATTCATGCCATAGATCGGGAAAACGGATTGGAGTCGAGTGAAAAGATGAAGACTAGGTATGACCGCCGAGCAAATACAAGCGGCTTCGAAGAAGGAGCACTAGTCTAGCTTCACAATGTAACTCGACGAAAAGGAAAATCTCCGAAATTGCAGACAAGATGGGAGGGACCGTACAAAGTGGTAACTCGGTTAAATGACGTGACGTACCGAATTCAACGGCAGCCAAGAGGTGCACAAAAAGTGGTTCACATCGACCGCTTAGCTCCTTATCACGGCAGTAATGAAGATGCTCGGGACGAGCATCTCTAAGAGGGGAGCAGTGTCGCGGTCCTATCCCGAACCATCTAGAATAGTCGCCGCATGCTACGTTTTAGTAAACAATAAACGCTGCAAGCAATAATGACTCGTATGTCCACTAGCGTAAGGTGCAAAATGAGTAACTGTTCGAGCGACCTTGCCGCGTGTACCGAGTTTAGGTACGTAGTTACGGGAATGTTCTAGAACCCTGGCCGGCGGATATAAATAGCGGCCGCCGCGGCGCGCTGTTAGTTCCATTTGGAATAGCGAAGAGTGAACTTCAAGTGAACATACCTGCGATAACTTACGACCTCAGCGATACTATTGGACTTCGATTGAACCTGCGGTTGGAATCTACGTTTGGACTTCGTGTCGTGAAGACCTGCAGACCAGACCCTGCGTGAATAAATCCTAAGAAGTTGTCATTGGCGTTTTACATCTAAATCCAGAACCCTAGCCCGTAACATTATTATAAGTAACTACTTTGTTTCATTTGTAATTTCATTTAACAATGGGATATGATAAAACCGATAGAGCCCAGTTAGTGAGACACATACAATTATTTTACTTGTTAATATAGTTCTTTGTGAGGACTAGCATTGAATGATATCTTATACTATTTGAAAGTAACAAGACAACAATGAAATTACCTTGCTAAATGGTTCCTCCGGCTTTCTGCTGCAGCCATCTTATTTTTAATTTTATGAGAATTGCTTATATCCTGAAATTAGAAAAAATATATTAATAAGGCATTTAGTCATTAACAAAAGCTAACTAGGGAAGAACATTCTGTAAAGTACCTTTAAAATTGCTTGAGATTTTGCCTCCATTTGGAGGAAATCATCGACTTTTTTTCTTTTTTGCTCTTCTGGTCTGAGGTAAGACTGGATTAGAACAGATTGGAACCTGTCCACCGATACCTGGTGCTATGGTGGCTGTTGACTGGACTGGGACATAGGTGGAGTGTTCAAGGGTGTCTGTAGGCGTCGGTGAATCAATAAAAGATGTTCCGAGGGTGTCTGCTGATGTTATAGTGTGGGTTAAATGTGTGAGGATGTTTATTGGATCTTGGGTGAAGCGGTTGAGGGTGTCTGTATCAGTGACATGAGTGGAATGTCTGGAGGTGTCTTACTGTGTGTATGTGGGGCTTTTCAAGGTGTCTGTGGCAGTTAGGGGGTATCTAGGGTGTTCGGCTGACGAACCAATCACCAACATCTAAAATTATTACAAGGTTATTAATTATTTATTATTTTAAATTAACATGTTTTAATATCATTTTGGTCACTGCATATGCGACATTAAGAAAACAAAATGGGCTGTTATTAATAAAAATGCTAAAACTAAAAACGCACTGCAGTTCAGTAATCTAAATAATAATAAATATTAATTAACCTTTAACTACTGACGTGGGGGCCTCTCAGGCCTCAAGAAAACTAAAATTGTGATTTACTCCCTTCCTCCGCGCACGGCATACGCCTAGCTTCTAGTACCTTCGAGTTTAGTTGCGCCGAGGCGGTCAACAGCAGTGCACGTGTTTGCGCGCGCAATTTCGGTAAGTAAATTCATTTTGAAATTTCTTGTGGGCCTCTTAGACTCTTACGTCAGTATTTATGTAACTTTTTTGTGAATTGTATCGATTTAGTTATCGGCTTTTTTTTTTGCAGTACTTTGAAAACTTTTATACTATGGAGCCCAGAACGTCATCCCGGAGAAAACGGTCTCTTGGTAATAATAATAACAACCATGTAGCTAAAAATAGAAGGACCGTAGTGCCAGGGAACAACGATTTTGCGACAGCCGTGATGTGGATAGATCGTGAAGACTTTAGCGGTTCGGAGGCCGAAGATATTGATAACTTCTTCTTTATACCGGAGCTTCACGAGCATGAGTCAGATATGCACAGTGCGTCGGAACCCGAAGAACAGGTTGACAATGTTCCGGAAGAACAGACCACGTGAGCCACGTTTGAGTTTGGCACGTGTGCTGGGAAAGGATACGCCTGCACCTGACCGTCAAGAAGTTGACGACGAACAATCTAAAAAAAGAAGAAGGTGCCACACATGTCCTTCGAAGCTTCAAAGAAAATCTACACACACATTTTATGCATGTAAAAAACATGTATGCCTTCAATGTGCAAAGCCAGTTTGCCCAGACTGTGTGTAATTCACAATGATTTGAAGACTGTTATTTTTTGTTCCTATTATTGTATTATAATTTCTTATGTGCCATTTACTAGAAAGACTATTTAAAATTAAGATTATAAGTTAATTGGTTGATTTTTTTAATATTTTTAATTGATATTTTGTGATATAAGACCTCTTGTGATTTTTGTCAAAAAATGCTAAGCGTTTTCTAAAGTTTGATATAATAGTTAATTATAAACAAATACATTATACAAAAATCATTTTATTTTATTTAAATATATCCACTTAAGCTTATTATTAAACACTAAACCCTAAAAAACCCAAAGATTTTTAAATATAAGCATATATAAACACGGGACTCTGAGGCCCCCACGTCAGTGTTTACGTGAAATTAAATCCACATCAGTAGCTAAAGGTTAATAAATATTCATGGACATATTACACAGATCTCGTTAGCCCTATACTAAGTGCAACTAAATGACTTGTGTTACAGGTGCTTACTCGACGATATATTTAATACAATAAATACATAGATAACACCCAAGACCCGAGACAAGCTAGAAAAGTTCGTTTCCTAGTTTGACCCGGCCGGGGATCGAACCCGAGACCTTCGGTTGCACAGTCAGCGTGCTAAACCGCTGCGCCACCGAGGCCATCTAAGTTTAATGTTTTCTTAATTCTTAGTTCTTTAAATTTTAATTTATTATGCCTGTGCTGTTTATGCAAACATAAAGAAGGCATTATCTGATTTGACAACAAATGATATATATAACAGTCCTGGGGGGTTACCACAACCTTTTACAAAACGGATCAAATGCAGAACAATCCAAAATAGGATCCTAAACTGATCCGCAAAATTTCGTACCATGACCGTCCCATAGCAAGTCTGCTTTTGTATCGCTTTAGTGAGTGAATGGCGCTTGGGCACGGCTTAAAGACATTCAGAAGCTGTATTAAAACTTTTCATGGAAATCAAAAATTATAAGTTTTAATTTTTAATATAGTTATACGATATTTTCCTACTACTTTTTACACTAAAACAAACAAAAGACGTAATTTTTATGTTGTTTTCATACAAGTCCTTCGTGATTTATTTAAATTTTAAGCAATACAATATCTATTGGTTTCATTAAAAACTTTCTGAACGGATGTCAGTGTTTCTTCTGTCAGACAGTTTGAAATTTTGAAAGTTTCCCAAGAAGTGCAAAAAGCAAAAAAAAAAAACAACAGCTAATCTTATGTCGTAAGTATCCGGTACCTACTTACCTATTCTATGGAATAGTTTAGAAACTTTTAGGAACAAAAGGCAGCTAGAAACGCCGCACCTAACTTACCAATTTTTTTGTGGATTGGGACTATTTCACGATTGGGACATGTTCCTTTGATGTTTAGTGAAGAACGAGAACGACGTCGCAGGGTGACCTACAGGCAGTTAGAAAGCCTGTGGGAAATATTAATAAAAATAAATGCCTAGCTACAGGCTACAACAAAGATGCCCAAGCAAGGGAAAAGTCGAGAATGCTGTGGCGTAACGCAGCGGATATTCTCAATGCACACGGGGACGGCACAGTCAAAGATTGGAAAGGCTGGTCAAAGGCAAGTAGGTACTTGAATCTTGTAGACTTTCTTTTTATTTTTTTAAGAAGTTATTTCATTGTTTTCTTTCTATTTTGATTTATATCATATTTTTAATTCATGTTAATTCACTTGTGTGAGCGATATGGATCTCTTGTTAATTACGAGTATCTATAGTTCTAACATTAGTTAGCAACATTATTACCCCTTGTAGCATTTAAGTATTACTTGAATCTCATAGACTGATGCAAAGTTGTGATGATTATTACGTAAAACACAATTTAATAATTAATTATGAAAAATAATTTTATTTATTGGTTCACTATTGGCTTAACGTCTGGTCTATTGCTGGTACGATCTGGTCAACCTTAGGCACTTTGCGACTTTGCATATTGAGTGTTAAAAAAAAAAACAGCTATTAAAAAAATTGGAATAAGCTACATGATTCTATGGTAGACAAGGAGCAGTTAATTCTTTTTTTGCAATAATTGAGTCACAATACAAAAAATACTTTTAAAATGCCGCTAAATCGGTTTGTTACTGGTACACCCACCCATACATTACAAAATCTAAATCAGACCGCGGAAAATATGGATGATGGAGGTAATTCAGCAAAGCAATGATGCTATTGCAGTGCCAAGTACAAGCCAAGGGAGAGGGAACACACGCTTTGGAAACTTTCTTGATGAGAGCTGAACGAGCTCGCGGGTCGTCCAGAGAATTAGGATCATTTGATTTGTATTTAAATGAAATGGGAGTAGGGTCTAAAGTCCTTATAAATACAAGTATAATAAAACACTGGAACAATGCCGCAGTTCTTGCTTCAGATTTAGCTATGGTGGCAAACACGGTCCTTGCCGCACCTTCGACCCAAGTTTCTGTGGAGAGGTTGTTTTCCTCCTTAAAATTTATATTGAACCCCCTTAAGAGTAATTTAAATAAGCGTTTACGAAGGGATATAATGTTGATAAGACAAAACAAAGATCTGATAGATTAAAATCATTCACATTTTTGCTTAAACAGAATAGCCATATCGTAGGCACATAATCAATCAATCAATGAAAACAAGAGAAATAATTAAATCAGCTTTAATCGTTAGTCACTATTCCCCTGTGCATAGATTATATCGACGGGAAAAAGAAAATAGGCGACAAAAACCACTTTAAATAGCGTCCAATGCGTGTTATATTAGAATACTTTGTTAAAAAATAAATACTCATTACAATCAGTCTTTGTGTTTTATTAAGTACTTACTACCTATACCCAATAGGTTTAATTTGATACCTACATTTTCCTGAAGAAATTAAATTGCATAATATGTTAACAACTTTAGGTATAATTTTCAAACACTTTTATAATTTGGTACATTATAAAACGCCTTCTAAATAGTGGGCATTTGTCAATTCCTGAGCAATGAACATTCCAAAGGCTTTATTAGCTATATAAATTTTTTCTTCACTCTCCGTGCCTCTATTCTCAGTTTGAGAGCTTAGATGTATGTGGTTACCATATCAGTCGAGTGATGTTCGTCAGCGGAGGCAGTTCCCTATCTCGCCGCGTACTGTTTTCGACTTACCATCATTTTTTATGCTCATGAGCGTCGAGGCTACACCTACAATCCGATTGCCGACGTAATGGAGAGACGCAAAGTGACGAAACAATGGATACTATTCTGGCGTATGGTAAAGACTATTTAGATGAGGATTTATTACAGCGATATTCGATGGAGAGAGTTAATGGAGAAGGCAGGAGGAAGTCGTATTATGAAGAGAGTGAGGTCAACGGAAAGTGAGAAGGAGGGATGGACACAGCTAAAAGGAAAAAGTACCAAGAAAAAACTACAATCAAAAAGTGAAAATGAAAAAGAAGAAACTAGTTTTGAAGTGACCAAAACCTGTAAAGAAGCCTTGCCTAAACAAATAGGTATGGCAAGACTGTTAATGTCTGAGAACATAATTAATGTCCTGAGAGTAAGACACATGATTGCATACAGAGCTATTATCCAATTCAAAGATGAGAAAAGTATGGAGAGCATCTTGCAAAACAAGAAGTTAGTAGAAATGGGTATGAAATGTCATAAAACTCAAGAAGTTAACATTTGCTATCGAACAATGAAGGACATAGAGATCAGCGTCACTGAGGATGAGCTACTCCAGGACTTAGACAGTCTAGAAGTGCCCATAGAATCGGTCAAGAGGTTAAAAAGGAGGATCTTTGATTCCATTGAATGGGAAGACAGTGAGGTATTTGGCTCTCGAGTCAAGGTAGACAGGTACATATTTCCCGTAACCCAATGTTCAAAATGCTGGCGATACAGACATACGAACAAACTTTGCCTATTTAATAGAACCGTGTGCCCAAAATGTGGTGAGTATCATGACAACTGTGAGGCCTGAAAGTTTAGATGTGTGAACTGCGACGGAAAGCACTTAGCGATGACGAAAACAGGTCCTACATATCGTCGTTTATACTTCAACACCGCGAATATGCATTTTTACCGTTATAAACATTTTGAACCTATTGGACAGAGAATTTTGCCGCGCGTTTTTTCCACTAATCAGATTTAAAACTCTCCACCAATAAGAGACCATTATTCTAAAAATTGTATCACTGCGTATGTTCTCATTGGTCGGTTTGTGACATTAACACCGCGAATCTGCGCAGTCGCCATAGTGTTTTCGAGGAGTGCGTTTTGGTGAGTATTTTTTTATCTATTTTAATGGGTTTTCTGAAGATTTCTGTGAAAACTTTTGGTTAGTATTACAAGATATAACAGGGAGATAACTTATAGCATAAATAATGTGTAGATAACTTTAGTTTGAAGCAGTAAAGAACCAGTAACGTTAAGTGTTCTTATTCGCGGTGTTTCCATTGCAACTTTGACTCATATTCGCGGTGTTTGCAGGCTCGGCAAGATCAAACCATCATTACAACAGACATGTCTGGTGATTCAGATAACTCTTCTTCCACAAGTGAGGATTCAATTATTGACGAATTATGCAAATTAGCTAAGATAAAACACATGAAGAAGAAGAAGCGACGTAAATTAACTCAGCAAGGCATTATTTCTAGATACCTTCCTCTACAAAACCAAGAGATTGCAGATAACAGACCAGAATCTGATGGGATGGGATGGGAGCAATTGATGGCGAGTGATAATTTGCCTGGTGGGATAAGCAGTATGGATGAAATTCAAATTACAGGCGATTCTAATGTGATGGAACAGACGGAGAAAAATTACTCAAATGAGCAAAATACTGATTTAGTTGTCATACCACAACCCACTCCTAGTACAAGCAAACTGCAGCAGATGCCAAACAAACCAAAAATTACAATCCTAGAAGACAAATTATTACCAACAACAGCTAATAACTTTCATGGAGTTACCCAAAGTACAAGAAAAAGACAAAACAAGGCGAATAAAAGTTCGAAGAAATGGCAAAGAGAATTAAACAAAAAATTTAGAGAAGAAGGAAAACCATATTTAGGCTACCGGCGAGACAGAAAAGTTGACAAAAATAACAGTATTTTTAAAAAACCTATTTAGAGGCTAAAAATTTCACCCATGCCGGGATTCGAACCCGCAACCTCTGGCTATCCGTACCAGCGCTCTACCAATTGAGCAATGGGCGACTCACGGCATCAGTGAAATTTCGAACCTCTTTACAATATTCTCTGTATTACGTACAGGCAGCGACATCTGACTTAAGCAAATTGCATTACTTACAGCCCCGACTACCTACTTTGCAGTTAGGTTTTAACATCGGAACGATATCACTGTACCCACATGATTACACTTTTTATTTTTTTATTTTTAATGCACTAACCCGTGCTAAGGAACAAATTTAAAAAACCTATTTAGAGGCTAAAAATTTCACCCATGCCGGGATTCGAACCCGCAACCTCTGGCTATCCGTACCAGCGCAATTGGTAGAGCGCTGGTACGGATAGCCAGAGGTTGCGGGTTCGAATCCCGGCATGGGTGAAATTTTTAGCCTCTAAATAGGTTTTTTAAATTTGTTCCTTAGCACGGGTTAGTGCATTAAAAATAAAAAAAAAAAAAAAAGTGTAAAAATAACAGTAATTTCAAAGTACCACATGACACCCTTAAACCAGCTAAAGAAATGGGTCCTCGCTGTGAGTCTGATACATGCAAAAAATCTAAGCTTCGTGGATGTGAAACTATTACTGAGGAAGAACGCCAAAGCATTTTCAATCAGTTTTGGAAAACTATGACCTGGGAACAAAGACGCCAGTTTGTAAGTTCAAATATTACCGCAGTGCCATGTAAACGAAAGGTAACAAAGAGTGAGACATCACGAAAAAGTGAGACTAAGGAGTACTACTTATCAGTGTCCAGAAATTCGAATGTGGTGAGAGTACATGTTTGTCGAGGTATGTTCCTGCACACACTTGGTATTTCAGAGTGGTTCATCAGATACTGGCTTGACAAAACTAAAGCCACAAACGGCATTGCGCCTAAGTCAGAAACATCGCTGCGAAGACGAACTTCTCCTAAAAAAAAAGAAGAGACACGCTCATTGACTGCTTTCTTTGACCGACTTCCTAAATTACCTTCGCACTATTGTCGACAGTCATCCAGCAGGCTCTATCTTGAACCGAGTGTTCGCAATATATCGGAACTTTATCAGGTGTACAAAAAAGACTGTGAAGAAAAAGAGATACCTTTTCTGTGTCGTCGCACTTTTGACAACGAGTTTCTCAAAAGCAATTTGAGCTTATACAGACCAAAAAAGGATCAATGCGACTTTTGTTGTGCACACAAGGTTGGTAACGTTACCGAAGAGGCCTGGAAGAAACACATTGACCTTAAAAATCGCGCCAGAGCTGAAAAAGCAAATGATAAAAGTTTGGCTTGTAGCGGCTCTTGTCATGTTTTGACACAGGATGTTCAGGCAGTAAAAATGGCTCCCAGTCTTCAAGCAAGTGCTTTATACTTCAAAACCAAATTATGCGTCCATAATTTTACGACCTACAATCTGGCCAACCATGAAGTGAGATGCTATTGGTTTGATGAAAGCAATGGCGGTCTTGAAGCATCCGTCTTTGCCTCTTGCATTGTAGACAATATACTACATCTACTGAACAAGAATAAATTACAAGTTATATTATATTCCGATGGATGCTGTGCTCAAAATAGAAATAGCTATCTTAGCAATGCCTTACTCAGAGTAGCAATGGAAAATAATATCCAGATTACACAAACATTTTTGGTCAAGGGCCACACGCAAATGGAGTGTGACTCTGTACACAGCTCTATAGAGTCGAAACTCAGAGGTCAAGATATTTATCTGCCCAGCCAGTATAGTGCCATAACCAAGGCAGCAAGAGTTCAACCCAAACCATATGAATCAAATTATTTGGATTTCGATTTTTTCACGGACTTTTCGAGATCAGAGGATCAAATTTACAAGTCCATAAGGCCTGGAAAAAAATGAGGCGACCCAACAGTAACTGATATCAGCGTACTTATACACAAAACTGATGGAACAATTTGGTATAAGTTGGATTTTGATGAAGAGCCAAAGATTTTGCCACAACGCCCAAAATGTCAAGAAAGCTCAATAAATACTTTGCCAAGATTGTATAAAAGACGATTGCCTATCACAGAACGTAAGTGGCAGCATCTACAGGATCTCAAAGAAGTAATGCCATCTGATTGCCATACTTTTTATAACAATTTACCTCATTAGGTTTGAAGGAAGATTTTTTATGTTTTTGAGAAGATAAATATTATTTTTTTGCAAAGTTATGTTATATTTTTGTTTCATTCCAAGAAGAGTTGATTGTTTTTAATTTTAGCCTAGATTTTTTGTTGTTTTTAGAGAATATATAATAGGTAATAAGAATAAAAGTTCCTAGTAAGTTAAGTACAACACCGCCTATGTGCTACACATTTGCCACATTTGAGGGGCAACACCGCCTATCTGATATTTTTCAATAAGTGTTATAGATATTACTGTTTTGCGAATTTTCACACATGTATAATGTTAATATATGCAAGAAAAAACTAACTTGGTATTTTATTTCATCCTAAAAAATAAATTACAACGTTTTTTTCGTCTCCTGAAAAGTAGTCTAATAGCATGTTCGCGGTGTTGAAGTATTAGCGACGATATGTTAAGGAGAGAACGGTACGAGAGATCATGGCTGAGTCTTCCGTAACATACAAGCAGGCGTCAAAGACATACCAACCAGGAACAACCTCTCAACAATCTATACCAAAGGCGACGGATTTCCCTAAGCTGAGGAACACACAGAATTCGGTAGTTGAAACACCTGAGCACTCCTCCAGCCAACGTAATTATGCTGAGGTGGCAAAGACAGATGTTCCAGTGGGACAGAAGGGAAGAAGATAAGAGTGGTAAATGCCCGAAGAGATAATATGAAGAAACGTATTGAGACAGAGTCCGCCACTAGATCTGAGGACCAGGAAGAGGAGAGCGAGGGTCATGAGGCTTACGAATCTGATAATGAAGAAGAAACAAACACACGGAAAGGGGGATTAAAGAATTGTTACAGAAAAATTAACATATTATTTGCTCTAAAAGATACCCAACGTTCTCTGATAAGATAGTCGCTGGTGCTAAGTTAGTATGGAAATGGGGTCTGAAATTTATAGTTGAGAAGATATTCGAGTGGCCGATACTATCATCAATCTTTTTCCAAAATGGGTAAAAAGAGTCCTAATAATTCAGTGTTGAACATAGTTCACTGGAACGCTCAAAACCTACGCCCGAAACTATTAGTGTCGGGACAAATTTTAATACAAGAAAAAGTGTATATTGCCGTGGTAACAGAGTCCTGGTTGGAACCGGATAGTAATTTAAGTATCATTGACTTAAGTAACTTAAGTATAATGTGTATCAAAAAGACAGATGGAACTCCTACGGAGGCATAGCTATTTTGGTGCATCAAAGTGTAAGAGTTGAAGTTGTTCAGGTAAATGCTGCTTTTTCTGGGGTTGATTTATTGTGTTTAAGGATATTGAATTGTGAGGTTCTAGACTTTGTTATTGGTTTATATTCTTCACCTAGTGTACGCATGCTGCAATATGATTGGGATGCTATGTTTAACATTTCTTGACAAAAAAATTTATAGCATAACACATCAGCTAAGAATGCTAATAGATTGAGAGCCGTCAAAAGATTTATCGAATCCTTCACGTGCTTAGAGTCACATTATTGCAGATCGACCGTTTCGCGAAAATATCTGCAACTTTAAACATAAAGAAGATGTGGAGAATGTACGATATACAGAGCAACGAACATCTAAAAGTACGGGAATGCTACTTTCGATCAATTTTTAACAAATATTACAATCTGGGATTTGGGACCCCTCGTACAGACACTTGCTCTAAATGCAATGAGCTACTCGAACGCAAAAATAAATCAACAGATGTAGTTGAAAAAAATAATTTAGTGACGGAGAAAAGATTACACATGCTGAATGCCAGAGCATTTTATCGACTGCTTAAGGAAAAAAGGAACGATTTGATTGTGTTTTCATCAAGTCCTGCCTAAGACATCAGATCAGGCGGCGGATTACAGTCGCCAACTGTATACAAACAATTTTGGGGCCGTAAGATCAGTACCAGAAAATACCTTGAACAGAAACAATGTGAAGTTGAATATCTGGACCGAAGATGAACACCGTAAAGGCGCAAATGAAATAGCATCGGCCGTCTATTCAAAATACAGTGTTCAATGAAAATGTCACAACCGCTCGACTGGTGGCGGATGGATGCGGCGCCCAAAACAAAAACAGCATTATGATGGGCATGTGCGCAAAATGGTTAACTCAGGCACCGCATCATGTTAGAACAGTCGAGCTAGTTTTTCCCATTCCCGGTCATTCATTCATTCCACCTGATCGAGTTTTCGGTCTTATTGAGAAAGAGATAAAACACCGTCAAACGGGTCTACTTAAGATAGGCTGCTAACTTGAGACAAAGAGACCGATTTTTTAAAAAGTCATATTGTGGCAACACCGAATCGTCCAGTATAAGAAGAAGTTTTGGCAAATTACGTCTCAAAGACTGCAGTTCCACAAAAGTAAGTGAAAATACTTGTTTATCGTTTTGGAAACTTAGCAAAATTCGATTGCTTTTCTTGCTTTCACGTTACCGAAAACTCACCACGAATAACTTTGTGAGTTTAACAAAAACTGTTCAAGATAACTGCTTGTGTTTTTTTTTTAACTGAAGTGATAACCTCAAATGTTATTGTTTACATGTGTGCATTGGGATATCAATGCTGTCAACCAAATAAACATTTGTGCGAAATATGTTCGGATACACGTATTTATAGTTACCCCAGGGCATTTCAAGTTACCCCAGAAATTCAAATGTGGGCAATTATCGTAATTTATTAAAACATTTTTTTGTTTCAGGGCGGATGCCGCGTAAATATAAAAAACTGGTTGGAGGGCGACCTTACGCCAATTATACCAAAGAGCAATTAAAAAATGCATTGGATGCTGTCGTTTCAGGCCGCTCTTTAAGAAAGGCAGCTGATGAGTTCGGAGTGCCTAGGGCCACATTGTCCAGACACAAAAATAAAAAAAATGTCGGTAAATATGGACGACCAACAGTTTTTCAGGAAAAAGAGGAGGTAATTTTAGTAAAATGCATATCATTAGCTGGAGACTGGGGTTTTCCTCTACCCACTTACGACATACGATGCCTTGTAAAAGCTCATCTAGATCGCACTGGCAGAAGGGAAGTGAGATTCAAAATAACTTCCCTGGTCTAGATTGGACTACATCCTTTCTTAAAAGGCATATAGGACATTTGTCATCAAGACTCTGTCAAAATATAAAACGGTCAAGAGCCGCAGTCGATGAAGATACCATTAACAGCTATTTTGACGAACTTGAACACAGGCAGCTCGAGAGCAAGTAGCAGCTGGGTTTTTTGCCAAATATGGGTTACCTGATATTTTGGGGAGCGTGGATTGCACGCATGTGCATATGTTCCCGCCTGCCATCCATCGTCCATTAAGCACAGTACCGGAACCGTCATTGAGACACTACCGTCAATGTTCAATTAGTAAGAGCAGTGGAGGTTTAGCGTGATCGGGCATATCGAGATCTTGTAGCTCCATACACTGATCTCTTCATACACTTGAACTTACTGACTTCTAGCTCAATATGTCGGTCATGCTTGGCATGCAACAAATATGGCAGCGTTAAATACGACGCCGCGGCGTTTATATACAGCGCGGCGCGAAAAACGCTAATACTGCGGCGTCATGGGTCAACACTAACAATTTTCAGACTTAACGGGCTGCTTTCAGATAGCAGGTTCAGACTGCAGGATTTTGAATGTCAACGCCAATTATCCTGGAAGGTGCCACGACCAATATATTTTTAATAATTCTAACGTGAAAACCGAATTAAAGAGGCTCCATGATAGGAGAATAGGAAGTTATTACTTGCTGGGTAAGAATAAAGTATGTTGGCTGTGCTTATGTTACTTAATTCAATAATTACAATATGAAATCATCATCAAGACCTAGTTTTAATGATAGGTATGCAAGTGGGAATAAAACTTAAAATGACCTCTGTGGCGCAGCGGTTAACGCAGCTTGCTACAATGCGAGGTCCCGGGTTCGGTCCCCGGCTGGGAACAAAAAACCCCAGGTCTTAGATGTTTACATGTTTGTGATGTCACTGTTTGTGGTTCCCACGACACAGAGTATTCTAGTGTAGGGCCAGAAGCTGTGCATGTATGTAAATGTTATGTTAATAACAAATTAGGAATGTATCGCCTGAGATAAAAAATAAAAATAAAAAGATAAAGATAAAAACTATTATTGCCATATAAATAATTAACAAACAAAATCAACAAATTAGGGAATTAAAATATTTTTTATTATTACTAATCATTATAATAATAAAAAATTAGGTAATGACATCCGATAGGAGACGGCACGCAAAGTAGAGGAACAGTCAGTTAAGAAATTTGTTGTTCCGTAGTGCTCGCAATCTGTAACAAGGGAAACAATTTTTTTTCAGGGGATTCGGGCTATGCTTTCGAGCCATGGCTGATGACTCCTATAAGAGATGCGGAACCTTTTTTACCCGCTACACCAACTGGCATTGTGCCACGCGGAATTTAATAGAGCGGACAAACGGATACTTGAAGGGAACGTTTTGGTGCTTGGGAATAGACCGAAGCCTGCACTATGAGCCTGAAGATGCTTCAAATATGATTTACGCATGCTGCGCATTATATAATATTATGAAGCATTTTCGGTATGTACTAGTAATCAAATTGGTATTAATACAAAATTGCCCCAATCTATTGGAGTGCTTAAATTGAGTCTTTTTTGCAGTGACCAATGGAGCTTGCTGATCGGATACTGCCGGAGATGGCTCCGGATCCCACACAGGAGCAACCCGACCAGCTCGTTACAGCGGGTCAAAATAGAAGAGCAAACATAATTAGACAATATTTTGAGTAAAATATTAATTGGTGCATTGATTTTGTACGTAAGTAATAATATGTTATTATAAGTAACTACTTTGTTTCATTTGTAATTTCATTTAACAATGGGATATGATAAAACCGATAGAGCCCAGTTAGTGAGACACATACAATTATTTTAATTGTTTATATAGTTCTTTGTGAGGACTAGCATTGAATGATATCTTATACTGTTTGAAAGTAACAAGACAACAATGAAATTACCTTGCTAAATGGTTCCTCCGGCTTTCTGCTGCAGCCATCTTATTTTTAATTTTAAGAGAATTGCTTATATCCTGAAATTAGAAAAAATATATTAATAAGGCATTTAGTCATTAACAAAAGCTTACTAGGGAAGAACATTCTGTAAAGTACCTTTAAAATTGCTTGAGATTTTGCCTCCATTTGGAGGAAATCATCGACTTTTTTTCTTTTTTGCTCTTCTGGGCTAAGGTAAGACTGGATTAGAACTGATTGGAACCTGTCCACCGATACCTGGTGCTATGGTGGCTGTTGACTGGACTGGGACATGGGTGGAGTGTTCAAGGGTGTCTTTAGGCGTCGGTGAATCAATAATAGATGTTCCGAGGGTGTCTGCTGATGTTATTGTGTGGGTTGAATGTGTGAGGATGTCTATTGGATCATGGGTGAAGCGGTTGATGGTGTCTGTATCAGTGACATGAGTGGAATGTCTGGGGGTGTCTGACTGTGTGTATGTGGGGCTTTTCAAGGTGTCTGTGGCAGTTAGGGGGTATCTAGGGTGTTCGGCTGACGAGGTTATTAATTATTTATTATTTTAAATTAACATGTTTTAATATCATTTTGGTCACTGCAAATGCGAAATTAAGCAAATCAAAATGGGCTGTTATTAATAAAAATGCTAAGGGGCTACGCACTGCAGTTCAGTAATCTAAATAATAATAAAAATTCATTTATAAATATTCATGGACATATTACACAGATCTCGTTAGCCCTATACTAAGTACAACTAAATGACTTGTGATATAGGTGCTAACTCGACGATAGATTTAATACAATAAATACATAGATAACATCAAAGACCCGAGACAAACTAGAAAAGTTCGTTTCCTAGTTTGACCCGGCCGGGGATCGAACCCGAGACCTTCGGTTGCACAGTCAGCGTGCTAAACCGCTGCGCCACCGAGGCCGTCTAAGTTTAATGTTTTCTTAATTCTTAGTTCTTTAAATTTTAATTGTCAATATCGGACTGCTTACGCCACGATGCCTGTGCTGTTTATGCAAACATAAAGAAGGCATTATCTGATTTGACAACAAATGATAAATATAACAGTGCTGGGGGGTTACCACAACCTTTTACAAAACGGATCAAATGCAGAACAATCCAAAATAGGATCCTAAAATGACCGTCCCATAGCAAGTCTGCTTTTGTAGACTTTTAGTTCGGATTTACTTACGGGTGTTGTTATTGTTACATAGGTGAGACACAACGAAACATCTCGGTCATAATTTCGGAGCACATACGCTGTATGAAAAACCGAAAAATCAATGGCTCGGCGGTAGCAGAACACGCGTTAACCCAGGACACAAGTCACTTTATCCGCTTCGATAAGGCACAAGTATTGTCCAAAGACAAGTTTTATGTGCCACGAAAAATGCGCGAGGCTATTGAAATAAGTCGCCACCCGAATTTCAATAGAGACAGTGGATGGGCTCTTCCGCCGGCCTGGAAACCGGTTCTACGAAAGTGCAGTGATAGTGAATATCGAAATCGACACTGCAAGAACGAAGATGTCGTGAGCTGTGTCTGTGCCATCATGCCTAGTGGCATTGACGACGGGAAAGCAGTAGGCGCTGCGGCGCAAGCCAGCGGGAATCCCCCGCAGCCTGTGTCGGCACCCGTCCCACCTATCTCTGCGCGGGCGCGCCGCGCGCTTGCCTGTAGTGTGAGACAAGCAACCGACGACGCGAGCTCCGTCTCTGCTCACCATGATTAAGCTCTGCGAATCGGAGCGAAACCTGGTCGGACTTTTCCGATATAACAACACCCGTAAGTAAATCCGAACTAAAAGTCTACAATGTGTTGTGCTTACGAAAGTTTTAGTTCAAAAAAAGTCTGCTTTTGTATCGCTTTAGTGAGTGAATGGCGCTTGGGCACGGCTTAAAGACGTTCAGAAGCTGTATTAAAACTTTTCATGGAAATCAAAAATTATAAGTTTTAATTTTTAATATAGTTATACGATATTTTCCTACTACTTTTTACACTAAAACAAACAAAAGACGTAATTTTTATGTTGTTTTCATACAAGTCCTTCGTGATTTATTTAAATTTTAAGCAGTACAATATCTATTGGTTTCATTAAAAACTTTCTGAACGGATGTCAGTGTTTCTTCTGTCAGACAGTTTGAAATTTTGAAAGTTTCCCAAGAAGTGCAAAAAGCAAAAAAAAAAAACAACAGCTAATCTTATGTCGTAAGTATCCGGTACCTACTTACCTATTCTATGGAATAGTTAAGAAACTTTTAGGAACAAAAGGCAGCTAGAAACGCCAACTTACCATTTTTTTTTGTGGATTGGGACTATTTCACGATTGGGACATGTTCCTTTGATGTTTAGTGAAGAACGAGAACGACGTAGCAGGGTGACCTACAGGCAGTTAGAAAGCCTGTGGGAAATATTAATAAAAAATAAATGCCTAGCTACAGGCTACAACAAGATTCCCAAGCAAGGGAAAAGTCGAGAATGATGTGGCGTAACGCAGCGGATATTCTCAATGCACACGGGGATGGCACAGTCAAAGATTGGAAAGGCTGGTCAAAGGCAAGTAGGTACTTGAATCTTGTAGACTTTCTTTTTATTTTTTTAAGAAGTTATTTCATTGTTTTCTTTCTATTTTGATTTATATCATATTTTTAATTCATGTTAATTCACTTGTGTAAGTGATATGGATCTCTTGTTAATTATCTATAGTTCTTAGATTAGTTAGCAACATTATTACCCCTTGTAGCATTTAAGTATTACTTGAATCTCATAGACTGATGCAAAGTTGTGATGATTATTACGTAAAAAACAATTTAATAATTAAAATAAATATATTATTCAGTATGAAAAATAATTTTATTTATTGGTTCACTATTGGCTTAACGCCTGGTCTATTGCTGGTACGAACTGGTCAACCTTAGGCACTTTGCGACTTTGCATATTGAGTGTTAAAAAAAATTAAACCCAACAGCTATTAAAAAAATTGGAATAAGCTACATGATTCTATGGTAGACAAGGAGCAGTTAATTCTTTTTTTGCAATAATTGAGTCACAATACAAAAAATACTTTTAAAATGCCGCTAAATCGGTTTGTTACTGGTACACCCACCCATACATTACAAAATCTAAATCAGACCGCGGAAAATTTGGATGATGGAGGTAATTCAGCAAAGCAATGATGCTATTGCAGTGCCAAGTACAAGCCAAGGGAGAGGGAACACACGCTTTGGAAACTTTCTTGATGAGAGCTGAACGAGCTCGCGGGTCGTCCAGAGAATTAGGATCATTTGATTTGTATTTAAATGAAATGGGAGTAGGGTCTAAAGTCCTTATAAATACAAGTATAATAAAACACTGGAACAATGCCGCAGTTCTTGCTTCAGATTTAGCTATGGTGGCAAACACGGTCCTTGCCGCACCTTCGACCCAAGTTTCTGTGGAGAGGTTGTTTTCCTCCTTAAAATTTATATTGAACCCCCTTAGGAGTAGTTTAAATAAGCGTTTACGAAGGGATATAATGTTGATAAGACAAAACAAAGATCTGATAGATTAAAATCATTCACATTTTTGCTTAAACAGAATAGCCATATCGTAGGCACATAATCAATCAATCAATGAAAACAAGAGAAATAATTAAATCAGCTTTTATACTTAGTCACTATTCCCCTGTCCATAGATTATATCGACGGGAAAAAGGAAATAGGCGACAAAAACCACTTTAAATAGCGTCCAATGCGTGTTATATTAGAATACTTTGTTAGAAAATAAATACTCATTACAATCAGTCTTTGTGTTTTATTAAGTTCTTACTACCTATTTATAATACTTTTATAATTTGGTACATTATAAAACGCCTTCTAAACAGTTCCGAAGGACACGTTTCCGAGACTATTAAAAAAGTGTCTCACGGAAATGTCAAGCAAAATGGCAGAAAATGTAAAATCTGGCTTCGCAGCATCTTGTCTGATTCCCCTTAACCGGCAAGAGGTACTGAAACTCCTTCCAAAACCAATTTCAGATAATGTTACCGGCAACGACATTGCCGAAGAATGGGTTGATTCCTTCAAAAAATTTCTTGAAGCGAGTAGATTAAAAGAGACACAACCACTCAAACCACGGAAGAAGAAAATTGATTTGTTGCCAGGTGTCAGTGTTGTTCAATCAATGTTGTAAACAAGTGATGGTGCATCCACGTCACGTAGGTACCAATGAAAAACAGATGCCTAAACAAAGTAAAAAGTGACATACAGCTAATCGACACGTCACTTCTGATTCGGACACTGATGCAACTATCTCTGTCCATGACGACTCTGCTGAGGATGACCGCCTTTCTGATATGACCTGGGAGGACAACTTTTGTCAAATTCCCAGTAGCGACTATGACCGATTTGATATAACTGAAGAAAATGCGATCCCAGATGACGATCCATTAGATATTAATGCGATCGCAAATTCACGCAATGACGCAAATCAAAGTACCACGAATGTTGAACTGAGCGAACAAACAAATCGAGTGGGTGCCTATGTGATAGTAAAGTATATTTATGATAAAGATACTAAAAAGCCCACCGAAAAACTATTTGTAGGTGAGGTAATTGAAACTGATGCTAACGGTCAAATAAACTAAAGTTTTTTTAGAAAATCTACTAAAGTTGAGAACGTTTTTGTGTTTCCCAATGTAGACGATATACAGCTTGTAGATTCGGACCAAATCATAACTGAAGGAACTCCTGTTACAGTGTCCCGAGGACGATATTAATTCGGGAGGTCCATTGAAAAGTACAATTGTAACTAATATTTTGCATTTATTAAGTTTAATGTTTTATGTTTCCTTAATTATGGAGGCCAACATGAGACATTCGTCTCATTTTGCCCCGTATTGACAATTTCAGTCATTTTGTATGGGGTATATTCATTACTTGCCTACGTATTCGTTTTAAATTCCACGTATGTTGTCTTTTATTTTACTTGATAAGTGATTTTGATTTCGACGTTTTTTTGTTGTTTAACAGTGTTTTTAAGAAGTTTTTAGTTTTGATAGTATCTGTCTATCGTTATTGTTGACTAATAACCGTGATATTGACTGAATGAAACATTTCTGTTATTTATATTAAAGAAAATACTTTTTTAAAACGTTTTTAATGTCTCAAGTTCACCAGTTCCTGCTCTATCTTGAGTAATATTCATGATAATACCAATGTCCCAAGAATCCACTTTTTAAGGGTAACAGGGAACTATTTAATTGAGACAGGGAACTATTTAAAAAATATTCGAACATCGTAGCCCGATACTTGTGATCGATACAAAAATCATAAGCCAGAATACAGATTTTACTAAAGTCGCATTTATAATACCCAAATGCTTTTAAATTATTTTTTTATTTATACTCAAAGTTGAAAATTGTCCCAAGTAGACCCGTTTGAAGGCATATGTAGACTATTTTGAAACCTGAGGAATACATAGTTTTTAATAAATATGGGACTGTAGTATTATTGAGTAGCGTACATGATTGGAAAACTGCTCTTGGAAATGTGATTCGTCCACCGGGAAACTGGCATTTCCAATTCAATCAATGTAAACGATTTTTTTTAAAACGGAACAAAAGCAACGATGTTTACGTAAGGGGTGAACCAAACTACACCGTTGATGTTGGAACTAATATTTCGATTTGGATTTCTACAAACAGGCAATGGTGCGAGCAGAAAATGAAACCAATGAAAGCGAAGAGTATGAAGAAGAAGAATGCGAAGTTGCAGTGCCTTACATATTTAATTTACGATTTGATTTAATAATTTGATGACCTATAATATCTGTACTGCAGGTCTGTGTAAATAAAGAGATTTATTAAAAATGTTTCGTAATACAATCTGCCTTGTTTCGTTGACTGTACATTTTCTATTCAGAGAATGCCTAGAAGCCAACGCGCTACTGTCCTTTCCCATAGAAGCAGATAAACACCACTGTTCACCACAGATCACCACTGTTTTATAAGAGAGAGACGCAGATTAACCACTGTCCAATGTTAGACGCAAATCCGCCACTGTCTTGTCGGTATTATTTGATTTTTTTCTTATTTGTGTAAGTAACGAATAATATGCCCACTGATTTCATACAAAAATACCTTCATCACATTAAATACAAACACTGTTCTGCCCATTCTTATGAAATAATGCCCTGCTACAAATTTCTCTGAGTGGCTTTTATACAAATATGGACAGTGGCATGTTTGCTTTTACACTCCTCGATAATGCTGTTTTATCAACACCGTTTCGGCATTTCGTTTTTTTTCATATATAGGAAAGATCCTTTCGGTGAGACGGGGGGGTAATGTAACGTTGTACATAACGTACATGTACACGTAAATGCAAAATTCAATAAGTAGTTAAACAAATAGGTTTCGTAAGATAAGCCTTCTGTCCTCCACGTATCGTCGAACGCAACTTCTGTAGTACTCTAGAGACAGTTATGAGACCCGTCTCTGCGTCTCGACCCGCGCCTTCCTCAGGTGTCGCCTGCGCTTGCGACCGGTCGGCAGGCACCAGGGTTGCCAACCGTACGAGGTTCCTCGTACAAATACGATGGTCTTTATGGTCTTCCGTACGAGGTACGAGGACACTATCAACTTCGTACAATTATGTACGAGATTTGAACATTTCGTACATTTTGCATGACACAACATACACATCACTTCACAGACTAATTAAAGAACTTACAGATACTCAGTATTAATTGCATCACATGTCTGCCGCATTCTTGTACCTAATTAATCTGTGGTCGCATTTGCGCGGTGATTGATTGTCTACGCCGTAGACTCTACGGTTACCTATCTTATCAGCCGGGAAATACCCGAGACTAAACATTTCGTACTTCATAGAGTTTTATGTCTACTTTTTGTGTTCCTCGCGTGTGAAGTGTTTTAAAAGTATAATTAAGTATGAGTGATAACGGCGAAAAAGAGAGTCACCGTTCGCCTACTTTGACTCCGCCTAGAAAAGTACCCAAAAAAGGCGGATGGACAAAAAAAAAAAGGTAACACATCATCGCTCACAAAATTTTAGACAGGTTTGGTTACAGGATCCGGTTTTTAAAGACTGGCTTTTGCCAAACACCGATGATCTAACAAAAGCTAAGTCTGCATTTTGCCCAGGAACATCAATGGTAGCTGAAATATCAAATTTAAAATCTCATACTTCTACCAAGAAACACCTGAGTAACAAACCTGGATCTAGTGAAAAAACACAAACATTAACATCGCTTGGATTCCAGAGAGGTGAAACTCCACAAAATAAAGAAAAAGCTCGTGCTGAAATTAAACTTGCTGCTTTTTTACGGAGCATAATATTGCATTTTCGGTTGGTGACCATTTGACAGTTTTATTTAAAGAAGTGACGGATTCTCAAATAATCAAGGAAGTTGAACTTAAACGAACTAAAATAACAGGAGTGGTAAAAAAAGTTCTTGGAGAAGGTCATAAAGCAGATTTAGCCCGAAAACTACAAAAATATAATTTTTCGGTGATGACAGACGAGACTACCGACAATTCTACGTTCAAAACTGCGTGCGTTGTTGTGCGCTATTTTGATCAAGAAGCTCAAAAGATATGTAGCGCATTTTGGGAGCTATTTTCTAAGGTTAGCACGAGCAGTAGACATAATTAAAACTGTTTTTATACGGATTTATGCTCGTTTATTACATTTTTTACAATTTTCCAACGTTTCGGCACATTTTCAGGTGCCGTGGTGGCGACAAAAATGTAATAAATGAGCATAAATCCGTATAAAAACAGTTTTAATTTTGGGAGCTGTACAAAGTTTTTAAAGAAATAGCCGATACTGATGATATTTCCACAGCCAATGCCGAGAATTTATACAAAGCTCTTATCGATTCACTAACGAGCCGTAATATTCCCTTGGAAAATATGATAGGCTTTGGCTCGGATGGGTGCAATGTCATGATGGGCAATAACAACTCTGTAAAAACCAGATTAATTCGTGATTTCCCAGGAATCACAATAACGAAGTGCGTTTGTCACTCGGCCCATTTGTGTGCTAGTGAAGCTTGTAAACAGTTGCCTGAAGGTGTAGAACAACAAGCTTGTGATATCTACAACTTTTTTAAGCATAGTGATAAACGGTTACTTGACTTTCGTAACTTCCAGTCGCCAACAAAAGAAATGAATGTATAGCCGCATGACCAAAGAAAAGATTTGGGACTGCAATGTGAAGACATAGGATGACATTCCTGATGTTCCTGATATCATATTTGGAGATGTAGACCAGATAAGACCACGTACCGGAGTTATATGTTAAAGATATTAATAAAAACTAATGTTTTAGTAACCTAATGTTGTTTTTTGTTGTAGGAAACTTGCAATAGTCTATTTCATTTGAAACTTCCTTAATTGTATAAATATGCCATAATTTTGATTTTATCACCTTTTAGGTGTTAGATGAACGGCGAACGGAACGTACGAGGTTTCGAATCCAAAATGAGCCAAAGTACGAGATTTTTTGCTGCATAGGTACGAGGAAAAAACTTCTAAGGTTCGCAACCCTGGCAGGCACCGTTTGGGCAGTCCTGCACCTTGATCCATGGTGGACGCACGTCCTGTTGTCTCGACCTAGACGGTCGAATTTAATAACGTTATTTAGTAAATTCGGCCATCGTGACATTATAGGACGTCTTATGCTTCACCAATACCAGTGCAGCGTTTATTCCCCAAATTGGGTAAGTTGCAAGCGATCTGTGTGCTTGTATTTGTTTCTATCTGTTTTTTAGCAATCAGGTGTGCGAGTTATTAGGTATTAGCTTGTGTTTACCAAAAACTTATTTCTTCTTCGTCTATTTCACGGTCACTACATTATAATCTAGGACGGGACCATGACATATGTGTTAATTCCCGAACTGCCATGTTTACAAAAAGATCGTTAGTGACCGTTATATTTTCAAATTCCTTTGTTGTTTTATGTTTTCTTTTTAGTGCTTCACACTGCTTTAACTATGTAAACTCGGGTCTAATTGTGTTCGCAACGGCATCGCTGACTCATAGTACTTCACCTGCAATGTCGGGGTAAACACACGGAGCGTTCTGGATTCTTTCCTAACGTTTTCCGTTGGGCATTTCAGGGTCCTACGCCTGGGCTACCTGAATAGCTTAGTGCTTGGCTGTCCTCTTCACGCGTTCATCTTCGCTCCATACCGCTCCACTAGCTAGTTGGGCTTTCAAAGGATTTTTGGATGCGGTTTCAGCTCGTCGTGGCCATCACCATCTCGGCAGCGGCTCGGACTCTGGAGGCCCATCACCACCTCGGATTCACCTTCAGGGGAGTACTCGAACTCGTAGCGAGATCCGTAAAATCTTTAGTAAGAACCTACGACCCTCGGAATGTTAATTTTGTTTGGATGACTACCTGGTTTAATTTATAAAATAACTACCCACCAGGGACCGTTACACTGGCGCCCAACGTTATCAAATAAGTACCCAGGTACGTCGGGTTCAATATTGACCAAAGAGATCAATGGAATTGACAAATATTTCGACAGTAATTTCATGACCTGTTGAAATTCGTTTTGGAATTAGTAGGCCTGATTTTGATTGTGTCAAATCCTCATCGATCTATTCTGAATCTACTTGAGTCTAATATTTAATATCTTTTGTCAATATCTTTATTCAATAAGTAGCGGTTACAGTTTACACGTCATTGGGGCTCTGTACTAAGTCGAAACCTGTGTTACAGATACCCCGCTCTTCCTTATTATTACATTATTAAGCTTAATGAGTAGACAGAAAACCAATTTTATGAAAATCATTTTTAACAGAAGTATCCAAAAAATTTATTAAAGAGATCTATCGCAAAGTACTAGAAGATATAGGAATTTCTATACTGTCTCTTCCCTTAATTTGGCGACGTTCCGTAGACAGAAAACCAATCTTGAGACAGTATTTTTATTGAAATAAACCAAAATAACCTTCATGATAATTTCTGACAGTAATGCCCGCCACTGTTTTACAATCCTACAACAAGCCGAACTTGGTACCCGTTGTCGAGTATGGCCTAACCTGCCTGCGATGCAGGAAGAGACTCGTGCCCCAGCAGTGGGGATATATAGGGGTTAATATCGATTTTCAGTAAGAATTTCACGCGCTAGTGATGGGCCTTAGCAGGCGCAGGACATGCAGGAGAAACCCCACGAAGTAGAGCAACGGATTGCTGTTGCCAATCCCTGTCCACCTTTATTGGGTCACTAGATCACACGTTTCGAGGAATCGAAAGATCCTTGGCTGATATAGCAAATACTCGTAATCTTATTATAAGTTTTATATAATATATCTCTTTCAAGTATCAAAAATCTTAATATCTGTGACAACTATTGACACGCAAGCGTTGACATCGAGCCGAAAATAAAGAAATATACGACGACGTGGCGCTGAAAATACGATGAATATTACGACGATAAGTAGGGAATATACGACGGGGTTCACTATATACTACGACGAAATACAATACAACGATTTACGATGGCAGAAGCAGCGGATGGGAGCAAAACTACAACCAGAGTGAGTGGCGGCGAACCAACGATGGCGGCATTTTTCATGGACGGCGTACCGAAGATCAGCGGCGACGACAAAACTTTGTCATCTGCAAATGGGCTTTCATCAGCATTCTCTTCTAGATGCAAATGGGCATCTAGAAGACAATGCGGATGTATTTAATTGGACGGCGCAACAAAAGCTTATCTTTGCACGACGATAACTGGTGGGCACTGCGGCGCTGTGGTTAAAAGGTGAAAATTCATTCAGATGCTATGAAGACTGTTCTAAAGAAGGAGTTCCCGGATTCCGTCAACGTGAAGGAAATGCACGAAATCATGGGTGCACGACAAAAGGACGAAACCTACTACCAGTACAGGCTAGTGATGAAAGAGCTGGTTCGCAGAGCTTAGTTTCTGGATTACATAGCAGTGCAGTACATCATAGACGGAATACCAGACTACGAACTAAGGCGATACTGTATGGAGCGACTACATATCCAGTGCTAAAAGATAAATTAGCGCTGTACGAGAAAATGAAGAATAAAACGAAAACGACAGATGGAAAAAGTACAGGAAAGAAAGTTTCAAATTTGTTACAATTGTGGAGATGTGAAACATGTGGCTAGTGATTGTCCTAATGGCGTGAAATGTTTTCGCTGAAACAAGTTTGGGCATATCGGCAGCAAATGTAGCGAAAACATAACTACGATCGCGTCGGTAAAACAGGGCGGTGCGATAGTACCCGCAACTAGCGGTGGCGGCGCTGTCGGCGGTGGCCGGTCGGTAAAACAGTACCGATCCCCCCGTGACTCTGGTAGCGATGTAAATTTAATATCTTACGAGTGTTTTCTCGCGGTGGAAACCGAGAAATGTGAGGATCACTTGTCGTTAACCGGACTTGGACATGCAAAGGTGAAATCCTTAGGGAAAGTGTTTGTGATTGACGGCAGAGCTTACGAAGAAGTGTTCTTTCACATTGTGAACAAAGATGTAATGCCATTTCATACGATTTTGTGTCAGGAGTTGTTAGGAAAAATAACCATGATAATGAATGGTAGTACAGTGAAGCTACTGTCTGAAAGTGACGAATGGATGTCTAAGTTGGCTTGTTTCACAGAAAATGTGGTTGAGGTAGACCACATTCTCATTGAAGATAGTTCTCAAAGACAATGTTCCTGTCTCACGGAGGCCACGACGTTTGTCCTTAGAATTGAAGGGACAGTTAAAAAAATTATTATAAGACTATCTCGCTGGTAGAAAGGCAGATCGAGATCGCGAGCAGCCGTGATCGCCTAGGAGGCACCGCAAAAGTTACAGCAGGAGCCGGAGTGATCTACTCGATGAAGAGGATTTTAGTAAGTTTTAAGAATTTTTTTAGGTTGTGAAAATTTTCTATGAACAGCTATGTTCTTTTTAGTATAGCAAAAAATCCGTTATAATGTTTTAACGTATTCAGTTGAGTAACACTGACCTGCGCTTTTTAGCTTTCACGAGAGGTTAGCCAATTCTACATCAAATACTTTTATACTGAAATAAAATGGAAAATGAATGAAAATTCAAAGTCGCGCAGAAACTGCGAACGTTACAATTCAACGTCCATTTGAAAATAGACCATTTTAGAGAAAAAAATAACAAGAAAACTCCAAAATCAGTCTTTTTAAAGTCCATAATTAACAGAGTTTACATAATTATTATAAACATAGAACTCATTCACTGTATTGGCTTCATCATTTAGCGCTAGTTCAGACACGGCGGGAACCGCGCGATTGCAGAATCGCATGGAAATCGCGCGGGTCTTATTTGTATGAGTTATAAAGTCATTATAAGGTCAGACATAACCGCGCGGTTACCGCAACCTAACCGCCAGAAAATAGAATCGCGCTGCTCCCGCGCGTTTCTATTACTGTGGAGTCTTTACTTCGCGTTCAGTTGCGTTGCGGATACCGCGCGGTGAGCACGTCACTGCTCGTGAGTTGGCCATGGATCGTTTCGACACTGAACTATTTATTGATGAGGTGGAGAAGAGACCTGCAATATGGGACATTCAGTGTGATAATTACTCAAATAAAATTATCAAGAACCGAGCTTGGCAAGAGTTGGTGGAGATATTTGGAAATTGCGAAGACACGGTGGAAAAAAAGAATATTTTAAGTAAGTAGGTTTATTCACCAAAAAATAATTGACAGAATTATGTTATAATTATTGTTATGAAGCGTATATTATACTCTCCGTATACTTTAGGTACTTAAATAAATATAAACAAACTTCGGCTGTTTTATGCAGACATTTCGAGCATTTTTCAAATGAAGGTCACAACGGTATTACCATATTTAGTTTGTTTACATTTTATGTACCTAAACATTACAAGTACGGTATGTTAGTTGCAGCTATATCTTTGTGTCTTGCCATGGAACACGCCCATCGTTCACAAAGTAATGAGCGAATTTATCTCTGATATTCAAAGATGACGGTGTCCCTCTTCCCGCAAGCAAGGTATTGACATAAGTCATGGGTGCATTATATAAAGTATCTTTAAATTTTAGACCATCTCTAGTCCGCACATAGTTATGTAGAACACAAGAGGCTTTTATTATGTCCGGCAAAATATATGTTTACATTTATAGGCCTTTGAAAGATTCGCCCTTTGTTCGCCAAAATACCAAAAGTGCACTCAATATTACGTCGGGCTCTGGATAACCTATAGTTAAAAATCCTTTTTTCATATGGTAAACATTTGCCTGAATATGGGCGCATTAAATTTTCTGCTAAGCCGAAGGCTTCATCTCCAACTATAACATAAGGCATTGGTGTTAGGTCTACATTAGATATTGGTTTAGGTGTTGGTATGTTTAATGATTTTTCTGTCAGGCGTTAATAAAAAACCGAATTTTTAAATATAGCAGAATCACTGCTTTTGCCATAAGCCCCAATATCAACATAAGTAAAGCAATAGTTGGCGTCGCAAAAAGCTAAGAGCACTATGGAAAAGAAATGTTTATAGTTATGATACAAAGAACCCGAATCAACAGGCTTTATAACTCGGATATGCTTGCCGTCTATAGCACCAATGCAATTTGGAAAATTTGCATATCTCTCAAAGTCTCGTGCTATTGTCTTCCAGATATCTTCAGTCGCTTCGGGCACGACTATGTTTACCAACTTATTCCACAATTATTTACATACTTCGCGGACAATACCAGTAATCGTCGATTTTCCTAGGCGATAATTGTAGCTTAGTTCTCCAAATGAACAAACCGTACCAAGATATCTGAAACAAGAATATTATTAAAAATGTTCTTATTTATAGGTACACAACTCCAAAAAACATGGAAAAACATACGAGATTGCTACAATAAAGAATACAAAAAAAGAAAAAACAACTCCTTCTGGTTCAGGTGCTCGTAAAGGAGCCCGATATATGTATTTTTCAAGATTATCTTTCCTGCAGAATAGTGTAAGTAATAAAGACACTACAAATAATATTGAGGAACAGAATGAAAGGCAAAGTGAGGAGCCAAGCAACTAAACGCCAATGCAACCGAAGCCACTGAAATAAGTCCCCCTAAACGTAAGAAAACACAAGTGCCAGATGAAAAAATAGCTGTTTTAATAGAAAAAAGTATCAAGTCACGAAAACATTTGATGAAAAAATAGCTGTTTTAATAGAAAAAAGTATCAAGTCACGAAAACATTTTCAGAATGAACTTCAAGAAAATAGTATTACCAAGCAAGATGACGACAAACTCTTTTGCTTGTCGTTATATAAAGAACTCAAAAAAGTACCAGAAAATAGGCGTTTAGCAACCAAAATTGAATTACTTCAAGTGATACAAAAAGGACAAAGCTTACCACCCCCTGTTCGCTACAATACTCAGCAGATCACACCTAGGTATTGGCAAGGACAACAGTATACAAGCCCACAAGGATATTTTACTACATCTGGATCATCTCCTCCTGTTCCGGCACCGTCACCGTCACCATCGCAATTTAGTTCTGGCTCTTAGTCCTCTACAGTTATAGAAAATATTTATGCTGATTTTGAAGAACAATAAATAAATCTTACCTTAAAGTTATTACGAGTTTCTCTTCCGGTGACACGCTTGGCCTCAAATGCGTTTCAGAACATGAAATGTCTTGCCTGATCAGTTCAATTACTTCATCAAAAGATTTTATTGACATTCTCAAATAGTCAAAAAATTTGTTATCATACATTCTTAATTTGGGATATAACGTTACGAACTGACTATGTACTAGTCGGTCATGTAATATTGGATGCACCCAATACCGCCTTTTTCTTTTCTTTTTTTTAAGGAGCAACCACAGTAAACACACTTCTTCGTCGACCTCCATTTTGAAACTGACGCTAACCCGCACGAAATCGCATACTAACCGCGCGTGTCTGAATAGCATCACAATTTTGCGGTTTCAAACCACGCGATGCGTAAACGCACGATCCCCGCATGTCTGAACGCAGGCTTACATCTAAGCGCTAGTTCAGACACGGCGGGAACAGCGCGATTTCAGAATCGCATGGAAATCGCGCAGGTCTTATTTGTATGAGTTATTAAGTAATCGTTCAGACATACCCGCGCGGTTAATCAAGCCGCGCGGTTCCCGCAACCGAACCGCCAGAAAATAGAATCGCGCTACTCTCGCCCGTTTCTATCCTCCTGAGTCCTCTGTTCTTAATATAGTACATCCCAAACAAAAAAAATATTTTGGCTCCTAAGGTAAGTTGTTTTGCAAGTTTTCTGCTTAAAACGAAACGTTATCAATCAAAGCAACAACAAAAAAAGTTTTGACAGTCCTTGGTATCTCTTTCACAGCGAACATGGAGTCACAATCACGTAACGCGCATGCTCCGGTTCGACAAGGTAAGTTTATTCATTGTAATCTAAGAATTATCTGATTATTTTTATATTTTTCTTTTTTGTATAGTTCACTTGTTAGTATCGTAGTGTAAAACTACACGTATTTCCGTATTTTTAGAGAAATAAACAAATGTTTTTTCATCTAATTCTTTGATGTTCCAAATTTAGTACATGGGTACCCTACCTAGTTAATTTTGCTATTTGGATGTACTTATTTTAGTACAAGGGGTTTGTATTATGATACTATTTCTTGGTTTCAGTTTTACAAGAAGATTCTTGACATTCTTGCGCAACTGAATGAAAGTGAGGGCGATTTTAGTGCATCTGATGATAACCTCGTGTATGAACCACCTGGGCAGCGGCTTGCGCAATTAAAAAGACTAAGCGACTCAAGAACTGAAGACTCAACTGAAGAGACTGATGAGGATTAACAAACTCCCGAGTCACCAGCACTTGATCATTGATACGAGGACGAAGGAACTCTAGAGCAGGACGGCGAGGCCAATTATCCGGTAGGCTCTCATGGGTCAGAGTTCGAAGGAGAGGCCAAAATGTTCCAGCTGTACTTACAGCAAATAACAGTTGGGACGGGGGTTTCCGATCCCTTGATACATAGCATGCACTCACCCAATTACGTCCCGAACAATTTCGCCGACTCAACATGTTTGAATAATTCAATCAATACGTTGATGATGACATACTTCAAAAAATAGTGGATGGCAAAAATCCTCGTAAATGCTGAAGTATCATAAAAATCTTGGACTAACTATGAAAGAGTTAAAGGTGATTTTAGGAATCAATATGATCATGGCTAGTATTGGCTACCCCAAAATCAGAATGTTCTGGGAAAGAGCTACGCGCGTGCCGATTGTAGCAGATAATATGATACACAATAGATTTTTATCCGTTTGAATATAGTTTTCGACAATGATGTATCGCAGAGTCAAAGTGAAAATGACAAGGTATGGAAGGTGCGCCTATTGAACGAAAGTGAAAAGGATGCCATGCTCAACTAAAGTCAGAGCATCTCTCCCTTAATTAAATGATCATACCATTCTCTGGTCACAGCAGCATAAGACAATACCTGCCCAAACAAACCGAGCCCTGTAGGGCTGAAGGTATTTATTTTGGCCAATCCATTTGATGCAATCCAGTGGATGCATATGTGACATGAAGATATACGAAGGAGCGACTACGTTTCCTGAAAATGAAGGTTTCAACCTGGGAGAGTCTGCTATTTTACATCTAACAAAGTCTTTACTTCCCGGTCACTAGCTTTACTTCGATCGATATTTCTCCAAAAAACGACTGATGACAGAATTCAGCAACCGTGGTTTCAATGCTACTGGAACTATAAGAGGGCGCCACCATCGCCAATACAAGTCAAACTAACGTAGTGCTATTCTTTAAAATTTCACTTAGATAAACTTAAGTTATTTATAAAGTCAAAAGTTACTGATATGTATTACTTAAGTGACCGTTAATCAGCGCAAGTGATAGTAATGTGTTTAATTCAGGCATATAAAAATTATTAAAATTTGTAATTTGCCAGTGTAACTGTATCTTACAACATAAACTAACATACAGTGCTCATAGATTGTGCAGCTTTGAGATAGTTTAAATGTTAAAGTGTTAAAACAACTATAATCTCAAACTATTTGTTTACATTATTTTTGTGTTAGCCTCAAAGGTCAAAGTACAAGATCTGTTAAAAACTCTTCCTAAACTGAAAGCATACCAAGAAATTTGCTTCCATTCTTGTCTACTGATGACGTAATGGATAAAACGCCTTGCAGTTGAACGAAAAGTTGCTGGTTCAATCCTCAGCTGTGCATTCACTTTTTATTTCTTATAAGTAAAGAGTCGTCTGCTAACAATGAACTTCTTCGATAATATCACCCGTCGGCATCGTCATCGCACCCAATCTGAGAATACCAATGAAAGTATCTGTACTACGCAACCACTAGATGTCACGAGTAGTAGTCTTCCTGAGATCTCGGATGACGAAAGTAATGCTAAATTGATGAAACTTCGAAACCAGCTAGAAAAAATCACGCTTGAGCTACACAGCGCTCACGCGGAAATAGAATCACTCACATTAGAGAATAATAAATTAATAACGCGATGGAGCGTGCCATGATAGGCATATCGCTTGTGGACCGCGTATCCAACGTAGAAATTCGTCGAAGAACCAAGGTCGAAGACGTTGGTGAGCGGATCACAGACTTAAAGTGGAGATGGGCGGGACACTTGGCTAGAAGGGAAGACGGCCGGTGGACCAGGGCAGTATCGGAGTGGTGGCCAAGGGAGGAAAGGAGGTTGGTAGGCAGACCACCGACACGATGGTCAGACGACATCGTGAGGGTTGCGGGCCAGAGATTGACCAGGTTAGCACAGGACCGTGAGGAATGGCGCAATAAAAAGGAGGCCTATGCCCAGCAGTGGGTTGATGTGGGCTGATTATAGATATAAATATATAGAATTTAATAAGCTTAAATGACGAGCTAATAAAAAAAGAATGACTTCTACTGACAAACTGCAAATAGCCCCGTTACAAAAACAAAAGCCAATAAAATTACAACACCGAAGAAAACCCCAAAAAAGTCTTTCACAAAGCAAACTCAAACGAATACACAAACTACGAAGGCTGAACGAACAATAATTGCAAGAAATTCATCTACAAAACATGCGAATGGAGAGAAAATAAACGCACACCTAGCCGAATCAATAAAATTACGGAATAACTCTATATACACTCCATCCAGAAATTAAAGTCTTATTTAGTAAACAATAATGGCGGAATGGGTAACCATAGACTACTATAGTGTTGTGATGTATGTTGATAAAATGTCGATGTCGATAAAACTATGGTGCATTTCTGCTGGCGCTATTCGAGGCAATAGAATATTGTACTTCCGAAGATTAAGTAATAGGTACTACCTATAATTGAAAACAATATGGATATAAGAAGGAATTAAACTAAATAAAACATTAAAATGTGTTTATTACAAACAGCATTTATTTTACCGAATGATATCATAGAGATAACTTGACATGGCAATTTCGGTATTTTTGTATGTTAATGTTTTAAATGATATGATTATGATGATGTGTTAAATGATTATAGAAGTTGAGGATTTTACAAAAGTTATTTAATCGGTATAGAGAAAGAAATGGCTAATGAAAGAAAGAAATAAGAAACACTGTAATATTTTTTTATTTGTCAAGCGCGTTTCAAATCCGATTTCCGAATGCACTATTCGGTATTTGAGGTTACTGTGTTTTAATAATTTTTTACTGTGTTATGACAGCGGTGCTGCTTTTTCATACATCGCCATTTCGTTAGTGTTGCAATTAATATATATATATAAGGAAATTGTTGCCAAAAAGTTGTTAAGCAATAGGACGTAAATATTGTAGAATTGTACACTTGACTAATATCCAAACACAAAAAAAAAAACAAATTGAGTTTTTACTTGGCTATGGTTTGTTATATCTGTCAGCAATCTTTAGAAGCCATCATTTCTGCCAGTTAGCGTTTGTTGGAGATTTGAAACGTTGATTTTCACAAGATTATCCTCCGCATACAATTATTTCTTTGTTTTTCGTGAAAAAACTATGGATCCTGCTAAGTTCTACGGAAAAAGGCGTAAGTTTTATCAATTGCTTCTTTATAATTACTCATCCCAAAGTTTATATCTGATATGATCCTTCATGCAGTTAGGGTAATTTTCTTAATTCAAATATGAAACTACATGCAGGCAGGGTAATTTTTGAATATGATACTACATGCATTAAGAGTAACTCCAATTGATTTTTTTATATTTTTTGTGAAACTTTTTTTCTCTTTAAATATGATACTTTAAACATGTATGATCCCCAACGCGCATACCCAGCGTGGAGATAATGGGCATTACCCCCCAATGATAGCACAACCTTGCACTGTGGCGCTAATTAGGGAAGGGCCATGTCCAGCACTGGACTAGTACAGCCTGACGAAGATACTTGTATGGTTATTGTACAATGTGATACTAATGCATTAAGATTATAATATTATTTATATATTTAATTTTTTTAGCGACTCGACAATGTCGACGCGTTGCCGGGCGTTCCATTCACTTGAAAGTGATGATGAGGAGCTAACAGATGACGATGATTATTCTTTACCACCCCGGCCCGGCCATCCCACGGTTATTGAAGAAACAGACTCTGATGATTCAGAACATGATAGTGATGATGAAGAAATTTCTTCTGTCATTCAAGAGACGGTATATCTCGATGAATGCTTATTAGCAGATGATGAAAATGCGAAGGACATTAATAAACCGGAAGCGTCAACGTCGACGGGTATAACCAGAGAAACCAGTAGAAAAACGAGAAAGAAGGCAGAAAAAGAAAAAGAGCCTTTGATTTAAACTGACAGCCCTATGACATCGACAACCTTACATTTTTGGGTTGTACTGATCTTCCTGATGAAATCACAAGCCTGGTTACACCAGTAGGATGTTCAAGTTTCTATTTCCAACTCATGCTTTACATTTGATACTTGAACAGACCAATCTATATGCTGAGCAGGTGCAGCCAGATAAAGCGAATTGTATAATTTGCGATGACGTGACCAAATTTATGGGTATTGTTTTATACATTTCAATTTTACAATTGCCATCCACGCGTCACTACTGGCGCGAAGGAACGTATGTGGAAAAAACTGCGTCTCTCATGACTTGTAATAAATTTGAAGAAATTAAACGATTTCTTCATTTCGGCGATAACACAAAGGAAAAAGAAAAAAGTGACCCAAGCTGTGACAGATTACAAAAAATAAGACCACTGCTAAACATTCTTAGAGAACAATTGTTAAAAGTTCCCAAGGAAGAATACCTAGCTATTGACGAGCAGATGATTCCAACAAAGGCTAAAACATCTGGTTTTTGGTCAATACAAATCGAAGAAGCCCCACAAATGGGGATACATAAACTATGTTCTCAGTGGCGTTTCGGGTTTTAGCTACGATTTTAATATCTTCACAGGACAGCATAGACCCGATGTGCCAGATAATTGTCCTGATTTGAAAGCAACAGGCAATATTGTAACAAGATTGCTAGATACAGTTGCACGCAATGTAAACCACAAGTTGTTTATTGATAACTTCTACACTAGTCTTCCACTCATGGCATTGGAATTTTACCATTAGGCACGATACAACTATCAAGAGCTAAGGGCATTGATTTGAACAAAAAACTCAATTGGTAGAGCGCTGGTACGGATAGCCAGAAGTTGCGGGTTCGAATCCCGGCATGGGTGAAATTTTTAGCCTCTAAATAGCCTTTAAAAAACAATTGCAGAAATCTCCAAGAGGTCACTGTGTTGAGAAATCCACAGTAATCGACGGCGTACAACTGAATGTGACTCTGTGGGTAGACAACAAAGTAGTAAGTCTATGTTCTTCCTATGTTGGGAAGAAGCCCATGGCACCTGCAATAAGATATTCAAAAAAAGATAAGCAATTAATTGAAATCCCTCGTCCAAAAGCTGTTGAAATATATAACCAGTATATGGGCGGTGTCGATTTACTCGATGCAATGCTGGGATATTACAGAATTAAAATAAGAAGTAAAAAATGGTACCACCGCCTATTTTTCCACATGTTGGATATGACTGTTGTGAACAGCTGGCTTTTGTGGCGTCGCCGAAACAAACAAATTGCTGAAAGGAAACAGGAGGAACAGATTTATATGCCGCTGTTGGATTTTAAAATATATATTGCTGAGGTTTTGATGCGCGAGACGACCGGAGTTTTTACTCCTACCACCCGAGGTCGAGGGCGCCCTCCGATAAAAACATCCTGAACGTAATAAAAAGAGACGACGTCTCGAACTACCTCCGGAAGAAGTAGTACACGACTCAATTGGACATTGGCCCAACTGGGATCAAAAACGCCAGCGCTGCAAAAATTGCTCACGCTTATCATACATTTATTGCAGTAAATGCAATTGTTACTTTTGTTTAAACAAAGAACGAAATTGTTTTAAAACCTTTCATTTAGAATGAAATTTGGTCAAACAATTTCATTGTATTTTAATTTGTTTCATTTCTTCAGGATAAAATATAAATAGATATATGACTAGACACATTACCCTTACTGCATTTAGTATCATATACGGTATGTGTACCTAACTGCATTATGTATCATATTTGAGACATTGACTTTGGACTGGAATTTTGAAAATCACAATAATCCTAAAAATAAAATAATATTTTTTCGGAGAACCTATCAAGCCCTAGAATCACCTTAATTAATTTGAAAAAAATGAAAAAATCCATGCGGTAAAGGGTTAAAGTCTATCGATCTTATTAATAAAACACCGTTTTAATTAAAACCCGTTACAAGCCTGCTGTCAAGTGATAGTCCATACAGAGCTGTCATCCTAAAGTGGGCTTCGACGACGTGTTTTTATTAAAGACGGTAATACGGTCTGATTAATTAAAACTGTTTTTATTCGGCTTTATGCTAGTTTATTACATTTTTACAATTTTCCAACGTTTCGGCACTTTTACAGGTGCCGTGGTCTCGGATGACTGAGGTGGTAGGCGTCTTTTTGAAAGCATTAACGGTTAGTTTACTACCCTCGGCAAAAATTACAAAAGTTAATTATGAAGTTACGTTCCAAAATAGGTATTTCAATTATTTTATATAAAGTCAACAATATTGATTATTAGTAATTGAAGTTAAAAAATGAAATTGATAAATCCAATTATTTTACATGAACTAAAAATATTGATTATTAGTTTAAATTAAAATTAACACTACAGTCACACTTTTAGCAAGGGGGTCTCATGCACTTAAGCACTGGTTCCCATGCTGCCGGTATATTCCAACCACGATCTCTATTGAAATTTGGATGCCGGCGGATCTCTATTGCCTCGCGTATCATTCTAGGGAAGAAACGGTCTTCTCGGGTTTTAACTTTAACTTTATCAAAATGTATAAAGTGGTTGATACCACTAAGTGTATGTTCGCTGACTGCAGATCTACCAGAGCGCTTATGTTTCACGTCCGCGATATGTTCCTTCACCCGTTCAGCTATGGTACGCTTGGTTTGATCAATGTACGAGGAACCACATTCACAGTCAAGCTTGTATACTCCTGCCTCTTGTAAGGGAATCCTGTGTTTGACACTTCGTATGAATTGGTGTATCTTTCTTGCGTTTCAAAATACTCCCAATTTTGTCAGTCACTCCTCTCACGAAAGGCAGGTAGGCTGGAACTCGCTCGACTGTGTCCGGTTTGACACATCCTCCGCGACGGACACGCGGAACTTTCAGCTTGTTTGCACGAAGTACTCGTTTGACATGCTGGAGTTCCGCAGGTAGATGGTCCTTGTCGCAGATTCGGTGAGCCCTCTGTAACAGAGATTTTCCAACGGTAGACAACTGACACGGGTGATGGTGAGATTCACCGTTTAGGTACCTATCAGTATGGGTCTTTTTCCTATAAACTGTATGTCCTAAGGTTCCATTTGGATTCCTGATGACTAAAACATCTAAGAAAGAACAACCCGCTTCTAACTCCATTGCAAATTGGATCTTGTTGTTTATAGAGTTAAGGTGGTCTAAGAAAGCCGTTATTCCACTAGTAGGTAATATAGCAAAAGTGTCATCGACATATCGCTTATAGAACCTTGGTGGGACGGGAGCAGATCGCAGGGCTCGCTTCTCGAAGTCTTCCATGAAAATATCGGCTACAACGGGAGAAACAGGGGAACCCATGGCTACCCCGTCTACCTGCATGTAAAACTCACCATTTCATACCAAGTAGCCAGTTGTTAGGCAGTGATCTAACAGAGTAAACAGAGTAACAGCTCTGCATATTCCACAGCCAAATCATGTTCATTCAGCCTTCTCTTACCTCCCAACTCGCAGCGGAGACAGATCTGTCTCAGCGCATAGAGTAACGTCAAACGCGCAACTGAGACAGATCTGTCCCAAAAGCCAACAGACCAAAAAAATGCTTACAAGTGCCTTATGTTCTATGGTATCGATTGAGCGTGTAAGGGCTCGTACACAGCATAAAATTACCTTTAATCTGTGGTATAATACTCTATGGCACTTGTAACAAAAAAAGCAGTCAATTTTATTGTCAAATTTTTTGCCGTGAAGTGGTGAGAGCGCTCGAGAAATTATTGAAGAAAAAGTGTTTTTTTGTTAGAAAGGTAAGTGTAAAGTGTATTTCCGTGTTACTTTATGCATTTATTTCAATCAATACACATAGTTTTACCTAAAGAATGCAAAAGTTGTACTTTCTTTCGACATTTTTGATGATTGTTTGAGTAATTTGGATAAAACCCACTATATTTGGCCAGTAAAACTATGGTACTTTGTTATTTTCATCGTTTTTATGTAGAATTACTAAGTAATGGTGAAATAATTACAATAACAAAATATTTTCCGTCGCTTTCCGAGTCGTTGGTATACCGGAAATCGGTTCGTATATAGGAAATTTCCGTCACGACTTCCGGTCGTGTCTTCCAGTTCTGTAGTGATGTTCTATGACTATTTCAATTGATTATCGGCATTCCCTATAAGTTTCTAGTGAGAATACGCAAATTTCTAATTAGATTCTAATATTTATCTGATAGTTTATACAAAAATTATTATTTATTTATTTTATAGATGTGGAGACCCGGACACCCAATTCCTCAGGAATTTGTAGACCTTCTACAGGATGAGGAGGAAGAGGATGAGAGCGAGGGGGAGATGGTGTTCGGGCTGGAGGAGGAAGAGGAGGAGACTGGGGTGGCAAACCTGATGGTATGTTATTATATATTACCTATATGAATCGTTATCAACCCTTATATGTCCCCACTGCTGGGGCACAGGTCTCTTCCTGCATCGCAGGAAGGTTAGGCCTTACTCCACCACGGGGGCCAAGTCCGGGTTGGTGGAGGATTGTGAGACAGTGGCGGGCCTCACTGTCAGAAGTTATCAAGCCGCCCATAAGGCCTCTGACATGGCTTAACGACTGTCATTATATGACAGCCGGCGCCAACGGCTTAACGTGCCTTGCGAAGCACGGAAGCGCTCGGAAAAATGTCACTAGCGGTAGTCACGGGACGCTCACCCATCCTGTACCTGACCGCGCCTGTTCTTGCTTAACCAAGTGATTGATTCCAATCACTCGGTTCGCCTAGGCCACGAGCGCTTCATTACATGAATATTTTATTATATGAATACTAAGTTTGTATTAACGGTTTGGGTTAACGGTCCAAATCCCCCTCATGAATTACATACCCCCCGTAAGGCCCCTAGTTCCCGGCGTCTCCAGCAGTGACTCCAGCGACGACGGTAGTCGGAGAATCTCTGGAGCATGGGGTGCGAATAATCCCCGGGCGAGATCGATCCCCCGTCATACGACCACAGCTAATAAACTGGATTCCGATGTACTCAATGTTATAACCTACAATGTCCGCACGTTGATGAAAGATGAAAGGTTGGTAGAGCTAGAAAACGCACTCAACTATGTCAACTGGGACATTGTAGGCCTAACTGAAGTTAGAAGACAGGGCGAAGAGACGGTCGAGAGAGAGACGAATATCTTCTACCACTTTGGAACTATCAGTGGCCTATATGGTGTAGGTTTTTTGGTAGCGAAAAAGTGGAAGGAAAATATAGAGGAATTCATCGGTTACTCGGACCGAATTGCCGTCCTCAAATTTCGAGTCACACCAAGACACCGACTGACCCTTATACAAACCTATGCACCAACATCTGCGCATAGCGACGACGAGGTTGAAGATTATTACGATCTGCTTAATAAGGCATGCGACGAGCACCGAGGGACTTGGACCATGATACTCGGTGACTTCAACGCGAAAGTAGGCATAAGGCAACATATAGACAACGACTCCATACTTGGGGCACATGGGCTTGGAAGCCGAAATGATCGCGGTTCTCGTTTGATTCAGTTTTGCTTTGGCCAGAGTCTTAAGATTAGTAATAGCTTCTTCGGCAAAAAGCCTCAGCGTCGCTGGACATGGATATCCCCAGACGGCTATACCAAAAATGAGATTGATTTTGTGTTGTCTTCCAAACAAGAGATCGTAAAAGACATTGGAGTACTAAATAAGTTTAGATTCGGTTCTGACCATAGGCCAGTTCGCGCAAAACTTTGCTTCGATATAAAGATTCACCGAAAGCAACTTTTTAGTACAAAGATAAAAACCATCGACAAACAAACGCTACATCGCAATAAACATACTTTCAGTCTTGAGTTACATAATTATTTTAAAGAATTAACAGTGGATAAAGAAGATACCAACAGTCAATATGACCACATTAAACTTGCATTGGAAAGAGCCAGTCGAAAAATTAGAAATGGAAGAAGGAACAACAACAAACTTTCCTTAAAAACCCTAGATTTGATCGAGGAAAGGGAACAGCTAGGTAAAGGTTCATCCAATTTCAACACGCTAGATAGAAGTGTAAAACGGAACATCAGAAAAGATATCAGATCTTACAACACATGCATAGTAAAAAGGGCCATTGAAGATCACAGTTCCCTGCGAGTAGCTAAACAAGGCATAAACAGATCCAAGTCTTGGATAACTAGCCTTATGGATGAAAATGGCATTAAACATGGAAGCCGAGAAAAGGTTATGGAGATTTCTACCAAATTTTACAAAAATCTTTACTCGGACCCATCAAAACAAAGCCATATGTCTGATGTCCTGTATCCTATTCCTGATCCTAACCAGATTCCTCCGATCACTGGTTTTGAAATACACGTTGCCCTAAAAGGTATGCGGTACAACAAGAGTCCAGGAGAAGACGGCATTACTACAGAGGCACTAAAATGCGGCAAATACGAACTGCTGTCGCGCTTGGCAAATCTGTGCAATGCCATCCTTTACACGGGAAAACTGCCCAATAAGATCTGCCATGCCAATGTCGTACTCCTCCACAAAAAAGGTGACAAAAGCGATATAGGCAACTACCGGCCTATCAGTCTCATATCCCATGTATATAAGATTTTTATTATGGTTATTAAAAACCGCATAGCTGAGCAGCTCGACTCCAACCAGCTACCAGAACAGGCTGGTTTTCGCCCTGGCTATTCAACAACCGACCACCTCCACACAGTCAATCAAGTCATCGAGAAAGTCAACGAATTCAACAAGCCTCTGTATGTTGCATTCGTTGACTACTCAAAAGCTTTTGACAGTATTTTCCATTCGTCCATATTTACCGCACTTGCTGTCCAAAACATTGATCCTGCCTATATTAATCTTCTTATAATTATATATAACAATAGTACAGCTGACATAAAACTTCATACACCTGGTCCATCGTTTCCTGTAGAAAAGGGTGTAAAACAAGGAGACCCCCTTTCTCCTAAACTCTTCACAAGCACCCTCGAAGAGGTGTTTAGAAAGCTGGCGGTTCCATGGGCGAGCAAGGGCATAGATGTCGGTCACAGTAAGAGGCTTACAAACCTCCGCTTCGCCGACGATATCGTTCTCTTTGCCCCAACAGCTGCAGAACTCCAACTAATGCTACAACAACTTAGCATCGCGAGCCTTGAGGTTGGACTGAAGATAAATCGGTCAAAGACCCAGTGTATGACGAACAGCACGAAAAGTAGGGTCGAGGTAGATGGGCAGGAAATACAGTACGTCGATGAGTATACTTACTTGGGCCAGATAGTCTCCTTCGACAACAGGCAGGATAAGGAAATCGATCGCCGCATCGACAACGCCTGGAAGAGCTTCTGGTCTATGAAAGAACTGATGAAGGGAACGTTACCACTTGCCCTGAAGCGAAAACTCGTCGACATGTGCATCCTGCCTATCTTAACTTACGGTGCACAAACCTGGTCTTTGACCGAATATCAGAAGTCAAGACTTAAGATTTGCCAGCGGGCAATGGAGCGCAGTATTCTAGGTGTAAAAAGAATTGACAGGATTCGTAATACAATGCTGCGCTCCAGAACCAAAATTGTCGATGTTGGAGCTGCAACCGCTAAGCTGAAGTGGAACTGGGCGGGTCATCTAAGCCGTATGGGCCCAGAGAGGTGGGCAAAAATCGTCACTGACTGTGTTCCGCGCGACGGATATCGCAAACGTGGCCGACCCAAGCGGAGATGGCGGGACGACCTTACCACCTTTCTGCCGGACTGGCAGGAAGTGGCCATGAACAGGGAGGAATGGAAGACAAAAGGGGAGGCCTTTGCCCAGCAGTGGGACACAATCGAGGCTACATAAAAAAAAAAAAGTTTGTATTATTTGTTGTTCGTTCCGTTAATTTAGGTTTATACTTCTTACAGGCAATGGACATCATGCTGGAGAAGGAGGACGGGGAGCTAGTGCCACTGGAGGCACTAAGCGTGCCACCTTCTACCTCTAGGTATAATACTTGATGTTTTTTCTACCTAGTTTTTTTTTGCAAGTGGATAAATAACAAATATGTTATTGTTTACAGAGAATCTCACGGAGATTCGCCCTCCCGGGACGAGAGGTAATTATTATCTTAGTAAAATATTTTGTTACTCTCCTATATGTATGGAGAAAATAAATGGTACTACTTTTTTAACGTTTATTTTTCGGACAGGCTCTCCAGCAGCAGCAGCAGTGACGATGATGAAGTCCGTAGGGAGATGTTGCGAAACATCAGCCCGTTGTAAGTTTGAATAAATATTTATATTGCTCAAATCACATGGTGTGTTTTTGTATCTATAGAACCGTTTTCAATTTAATTTTACTTTACAGGTCTGTTCACGACGAAGAGGTGCCGAGGTTTGGTGTCGTGGAGCTGCTGGACGCGCCGGGACCCGCCGCTGCTGCTACTCGTGGACGTGGTGCCACTCGGGGAGGGCGAATAGGGCGTGGACGCGGCGGACGAGGTATGAGGAGTGGCAGAGGAGGTAGTGGATGGGTGCGCGGGCAGCCTCTAGTTGAGCGCTTTGTTGCTGACGACGAGTTGCCCGCACAGATGCGGCAGGATATCGGCCGCTTATTGGCCGATCGTAACAGACGAGAACGCGTTGTGCGTGAATGCAGAGTAGTCGAAAATATGAATGAGCAGGAGGAAGCTTTCTTTGACTGTGAAGATTTTCAGTGGAAGCCGATGGATGGATGGCAAGGAAGGAAAGAAAGATTCCTCCCCGAAAATCCTGGGCCGACCAGCGTTTTCGATAACGCTTATAGTGCATTCCGTGCTTATTGGGATGATACTATATTATCCCACGTAGCCACGGAAAGCAATAGGTACGCCCAGGGCATTCGGAGCATGAGTTTCCGTCACGATTGGGAGCCGACCAATTTAGA
Organism: Yponomeuta sedellus; assembly: GCA_934045075.1. Taxonomy (NCBI): domain Eukaryota; kingdom Metazoa; phylum Arthropoda; class Insecta; order Lepidoptera; family Yponomeutidae; genus Yponomeuta; species Yponomeuta sedellus. Next base: position 2,737,360 of record OW203736.1, on the reverse strand, counting down.
CGAAATCCTTGTGCTGTTCGCATTCTGGATGATGTTAGGCATTATTAGAATGCCTACCATCAAATCTTGCTTTAGCAAGTTACCTATAATGCGGACAGACATATTCCGATGCCTGTTCACGGAGAAAAGGTACTGGAATTTAAATAGAGCCTTTCACCTTGCTGACGGTTCACGCGATCCAAACGATCCCGAAAACGTATTGTATCCAATGGGCCCAATACTGGACCATTTGAACAGTTAGTTTCAGGAAGATTATACAATGGACCAGGATATTTGCATCGATGAATCGTTGACACTGTGGAAAGGGCCTCTTTCATTTAAGCAGTATATTAAAATGAAAGCGGCAAGGTTTGGCATAAAGACCTTTCAATTGTGCGAAAGCGCAACTGGGTATTTATGGTCGTTCTTTGTTTACGTTGGTCGTAGGACGACTCCCGACGCTGCCCTTCCCTCGAGCGTTTCAACTGTAATGAAACTGGTTCAACCAATTGTGAATTTGGGTCATGTCTTGTTCATGGATAATTGGTTTAACTCCCCTCAACTGGCACGGTTTCTGAAACGACACCGCACCGACTGCGTTGGAACCCTGCGTTCCAGTAGGAAAAATGTTCCTGTCGTCGTTCAGAAGGCCGTTCGAAAACGGGTCGTAGGATCTCGTTTGACCTTTTTGTATGTGCTTTCGTCCGATAGTAATGATTGAATTTTGGCGTTGTAATCTGATGTATCCATGACCACGGTGGCATTTCCCTTATCCGCCCGAAGTACCGTTAGTTCTGGGTTATCGTGCAAAGTCCGTGCATTGCTGGGGCTCCATACTATCTTGAACCTACTTCTTAAAGTATTTGCAATTTGATTACAAAGAAACAACAACAGTATTTTCAATGAGATTTAAAGCAAAAGTTACCATAGATAAACAATATCCAACCGCAAACACAGCAGACTATTTATTAACAATGTTTGTTAAAAGATTGACGCACCGGGCTCGCCTTAATAGTTGTTAATCACAGTACCTCGACCATTAATATTAAGAGTTTAAGACTCATCCATGACCTCCATTTTTTATCGATATTGATGAACGTCCAGCCCTAAGCACCAAAGACAAGACAGAGTAGTGGTAAATGTTAGTTGTAAGTTTGAGGTTATACCGAATTCTGTTTTCTGCAAAAAATCTTAGTTCTACGATGAAATGGACGTTTTGTTACAAAAATAATGGTTTTGCATGTAATTAATTACCCAGATGCCACAATAGTTATCTATTAGCTATTTCGTGTGATAACACAGGGATTGCATATTTTTCTTCCAGTAAGTAGTTTGTTTACATCATAAGACTTTAATTTCTGGATGCAGTATACTGAGTAGCAACAGTAGAAGCAAGATAACAGAAATAGCCGAATAAACATTAGATCGAAAATATGAAACATGCCACCTTTTGAATCCTCACTGCGGAATAAATTCACAATTATTCGGCGTGAAAGCTAAACTAACCCGTAGGGCGCTTTAAGGAACCCCGGGTGTCCGGAACAAATTTTCTCTGTACGCGTCTTATAGACCCCCGGTTGTCCATAAGAATTCTCTCCTATTGGCCGACGAATTAGTTCCGTTTTGGATTCCGAGGCTACTTAGGCTGTAAAAAATTTAGTTTCTTTGGTCTATAATCTATGCTCAATTGTCATCACCAAGCCCCAATTCGGAACGAAAAATAAAAAAACTCGAAAATTAAAACTTGAGTCGGGTCTGTCCGCCATAATGGATTTCACAGAATTTTTTGTGCTGGAGTGCTGTGGCAAGAAATGAATTCCCGAAGGAAACGGTGAGTATTCCAAAAAGATTATTATATTATATAGAATTATTGAGTATAACATGTAAAAGGTGCTAAAAGTCATATTATTGCAAAAAGTAGTAAAAAAAATTGTAGAAAATCAACGAAGTAAATACAGCTGTTAAAATTGTTAATTATATTAAAGCAAGCTCGCTTATTTCAAAAGCTGTGTGAAAAAATGGGTAGTCTTCATACATCTCTCCTGTTGCATACCGAAGTTCGTTGGTTATCCAGGGGAAAAGTACTGACACGATTAGTGGAATTGCGCCATGAAGTTCTAATTTACTTGGAAGGAAAAACTGAATATACTGAACATCTAATGGACGAAGAATTTATTCTCAAGCTCACACATGTAGCGGATATTTTTTCGAAGTTAAATGAACTCAATTTGTATTTGCAAGGTTCAAACGGGTCAGACATTTTTGCGGTTCACGATAAAATTCGGGCGTTTATGAAAAAGCTATTCCTGTGGAAAAATTGTATTGAGGATGGGAAGTACGATTGTTTTGAAACACTTGAAACGTTTATTGTTGAAAACCAAGTGCAGCCAAAGATGAACGTAGTATTAGCAATATCTGCCCATTTATCATTGTTAAAAAAAAACTTTGAAGACTATTTCGGCGAGGAGATGAAAAAGCTCGACTTGTTGAATTGGATTTGTAATCCTTTTCAAGACCCACTACCAACTGGTATGTCAACAAAAGCAAGTGAAGAACTAATTGATTTATCAGAAGATTCGTCACAAAAAAATAGTTTCAATCGTAAGCAATATACGAAATTCTGGCTCTCGGTTGCTGGTAGTTATCCATGCCTGTTTGATGAAGCTATGAAAGTCCTCCTTCCCTTTACTACCTGATACTTATGTGAGGCTGGGTTTTCGAATATGGTGAACATTAAAACTAAATACCGAAATAAATTGGACTTATCAAACTCACTACGATTAAAAGTAACTAAAGTTGAAGTTGATGTCAAAACTGTAATGGCGAAACATAGGAAACAATTTCATCCTTCCCATTAAATTTATATAATTAAGTAATAAAAAAAAGATTGTATTAGAATAGTTTGTTATTTCAAAAGTCCTTTATTCATATTGCTAACGCTTAAATTTCCTAGAGGTGGGTCCCGAGGTTGTAAACTTATATCAGATGAGTCGCAGCCCAGTCAACTTTGGGAACCACTGTTATATAGAATTACTGAGTATAACGTGTAAAAGGTGCTAAAAATAATATTATTGCAATAAGTAGTAAACAAAATTGTAGAAAATCAACGAAGTTTTGAAGTACCCAAACTGTCGGCATTTCACCACGCGTATTGTGTTATTTTTTATCTTTTGTGATTCCATTTGTCATTAGCAGTACTCATTAGATTGACTATTGTTTATTTAGGAACTGATTACGAAAAATAGTTCATTATTTTACACGGCTAGTAAAGTTTTATATTACTCGAAAGAGAAAAAGCCGGTGCCATGTGCCAAAAGTAACGTTAACTAAATTTTTTTAATCGTTTATGTTGTGGTGTAGATATGGGGGCGCCAAGGAAAGAAAAAGCTAGGCTGGTAGAGGTACATAAGGGGCCCGTTTCGACAAAAAATTTTATAAAAAAAGACTAAAAAGTTTCGATGACCGGAGACTTGTGAAAATATTTTTTCGACAATTTTTTTTTGTTCTGAATCGTGTAGTGCACTTTTGGTTAGATATCTTTTTCTAGAGCACCTCACCGATTTCGAGATATACGCCCAAACGATGTTTTTTCGACATTTTTTTTAATTCGCAATCGTGTGATGCCACTTTTGGTCAGATATTTTTTCTTTGTGCATCTCACTGATTTCATGTTAAAACGATGTTTTTCCACTACTTTAATTTTGTATTTATTTTTAGATTGAGTGCGCTGAGACTAGGGTCGCGGTCGCGATCGCGGTCGGCATCGCCTGCACCCGGGTATCAGCGGCCCTCCGCTGCCCGACGGGCACTGCTAATAGGCTTGGTCCTAGAAGGCCCAATTCGTGAGCCCAGGGAGCAATCCCTGCCAAGACCTTCGTGAGTTTATTATGAGCATACTTTTTAACCAACTTGAAAAAAGGAGGATTTTCTCGATTTGTCGGATTTTCTATTTACGTTCGCCTATTACTCGAAGACGCCTAAACCAATTTTGAAAATTCTTTTTATGTTTGAAAGGATATACTTTCAGATTACTTCCGTATAGATTTTTATTGAAAATGGTAAAGTAATTTAATTTTCAAATCAAAATTATGTGTAAAAAACTAAAAAAATTAATGGTGATAAAAATAATAATATTAAACAACTTGAAAAAAAGAAGTAAAAACGCTTAATACCGACTATTCCAAATTAATTCATATCTTTAAGGCCACAAGATGTCTTTCATTATCTCTATGCTTTATTTCTTTTTCGAGGTTGTTCTACTTTTCTTATTACTAAACACTATTTCATTTTAGTTGTTGTTAAAACTATAATTATACCGTTTTCCATTTTCAGCTCTTCTAAAGCCCTCTGTGTGCAGCAAACATGGGGCTCTTTTCGTGTGAGAGACCCGATAAGATCTATTGGTATCCACCAAACGGTGATACGTTGAGGCTGAACGAGCCCAGTTTGTAAGTATTTTTTGCAATTTTATCATAGAATTTATCATTATCATAGCGACGAAGGAAAATCTTGTAAGGAAACAAACATCAGAAATAAAGGGCATCTAAAATTAGCGACGGGTTTGCTCATGCTAACATGTCGAAGGCAAAATGTGTGTTTAATCCTTCTGCTAACTCTTGGGAAAGAGCATAAAATAATGTTTTGGTATAGTTGTTTTTATACCTTTTTATTACTTGTGACAGATGAATCATTATAGGTTTCAGTCTACAATAATGTCTTTGTTTGCAACCCCGAAGCCGTCGTCGAGATAGTCGAGGCGATGGATCTCGACGACGAAGTGGCCGAGGAAGCTCTGGAAGCTACTCCCTGGCACTTGGAGCGGTGGATCCAAGACCTAAACTAAGCTCAGGTCTCCACCACGTCTAAGCCACTCACGCCGAGTTCTTCTGCGGAGGCAATCGTTGTCAATGTTCCAGGTATTGTTAGTGTTCCCACGCAGAATCCTAGCAATACTGCGAGCAGACCCAACGATGACTCTGCTCAAGAGACTCGTCCGTCAGTGTCGGGAATGACGGGATCTGGTCGAATAAATACTAGGCGTGAGGACAGCGAAGGCAGCGCATTAGATAGCGACTTTGACGACGAGTTCGACGAAGCCGGTATAGAATCCGCTGCTTTAGCACGACTCGGAGTAAAGAGGGGCATACCTGACAGTGACGAAGAATTAGAAGAGCCTATTCGCAATATAATAGAAGCTGTCGAGGAGGGAATGGATGACGAAGCTGACCGTCTTCTTGGCGTGTCTGCTAGTTATTCTTGGAAAGAGGACTTTGCTTCGTTCAGGGGTGTTCCTGCGATATTCTCGGGCCCTACTCTTGGGCCAATCTAGGATTATGATATGCCTTATGCTGCTTTTACTGACATCTGGCGTAAGGACATCATTGAGCATTTGTCCTGGAGACTAATAGGACGAGAAGACGACCATAGATTCGAAAAAAGCCGCAGGAACATTGAAATCATCTTCTCGTCTACATCAGTGGGTTGACACTAATGTAGAAGAAATTGTGATTTTATTTGCGGTTTTTATGTACATGGGTATAGATTCTAGGTCATCGCAAAATGAGTATTGGAGGGCAAACGATTACTTGGAAATGCCCAAGTTCAGGCAATTGTTAACGTACAGTCTCTACGTGCTTGTAAACAAATTTCTCCACTTTGTTGATAACGCTGATGTAAGTCAGAGTTGGCAACAAATTGGAGGAAACTTTTCGAAGAAGTTGGCAAAATTGCAGCATGTAATCTCCCATCTTGGAGAAAAATTTTCGTCCCTCTACAATTTGTCGAAGGAGATTGCCATTGACGAGTCCTTGACCCTATTTAAGGGCCGCTTGTCATGGGTGCAGTCAATTCGAACGAAAGCTGCACGTTTCGGGATTAAATCGTACGAGCTTTGTAAGTCTCGAACCTCGAACGGGCTATGTCTATAAATTCGAGATTTATACGGGCAAACAGACTGAGCATGTACCTAGTGTACCTGCACTCAGTGTTGATTTGGCTGGGAAGAGTACTCAGGTGGTACTCGATTTATTAAAAGACTTACAAGGTCCGGGGCACTGTGTTACGATGGACATTTTTTACAATAGTGGACTATTGTAAAAAATGTCCATTGTAAAAAATGTCCAAAAAATGGCGTTAGCGCGGTACCTAAAGAGCTTGAAGTTTGATTGTTTGGGAACTCTGCATACAAACCGAAGGAACGTGCCTGAATCCATCAGACAAATAATATCAAGTGTTCCAAGGCAATTTGTATTGAAAAATTACTTTAAATTCCGGGTTGTCGTATTTTTAACAATTTCTGGGTAACTTTGACACTATATAAAACTACATAGGGACACTGGATAACTCAACTGTATCTAATTTTGGTCTCGCTCTACACATTTTCCATGACTGTATGTATATTATTAAGAAATACAGCATTATATTATTTTTCAGTTTTTACGAGTACGATGCCCAGAAAAAAAGTGTTCCGTCGGCGCATGGAACTCGCAGGTATGGAACCAAATCCAATTAAAAAAACCCAAAGATTCAGAAGAATGTCTGGAAAAAGAGAGATCTGGTGAAATAAGTGCCAATGCTGGCAGCAAAAGTTACAAAATTCTGATTGATACAATTAAAAATAAAATAAAAAACCGAAACACACAAAAAATTGGCAGACCCACAGCTCTAACCAAAGAGGAAGAAGATATAATCAAAAACCATATCAAGGTGTTGCCCGATAATGGACTCTCCCAACAGAGCGAACGAACGAACTCCACCAACAGAAAAGTAAAGGCCTTCAAAAATAATCGTCCTGGATGGGAATGGGGTCAACTTTTATAGACATAAAAGATTCAAAGCTAACATTTGGTCACAATATTAGCAGAAGCAAGGGCTCAGGTCAATTAGGAGGCAATACATAAATTTTCGATAATCTCGAGCTAGAATTACAAGACATTCCGGCCGAAAACATCATAATTTCGACGAAACTGGTTTTCCCTATAGCCCAAAAAGAAAAATATGCTATTTAGACGCAAGAGTCGAAATCCCGAAGTCATTCGGAATTCTACAAAGTCTTGTTATACGACTGTTTTTTGTGGGAATGCTGTAGGAGAAATGATTCCTCCTTACTTTATCTTCAAAGCCAAAAACACATGGTCAGATTGGCTTATCGGAGCTCCACATAGCTCGCGCATGACAGTCACCAAAAGTGGGTGGATTGACCTGGAAAGTTGTGACGACTAGTGTATTTTTGCCCATACTTTCAAAGAAACAAGGATACAAAGTTCTTATTTACGAAACTTGAGCTCCCATGTTTCTGTAAACACGCTGAAGCTCTGCCGAGAAAATAACGTACAATTTGTATGCTTATTGCCGAAATCTACACACCTTCTCCAGCCGCTCGATGTTGGATATTTCAGTGGCCTGAAAGCGGACTGGCGATCCTCCTGAAATGGAGAGAAACCCACCGAGGGAAAAATGTATCGCACTTCCCAAAAACTTTTTCACTGGGCTGGTCAAACAGGCATTAGAGGATGGGGTTAAGCAGTCTGCAGCCAATATTAGAGCCGGTTAAAAAGCTGCCGGTATTTACCCCCTGAATCGACAAGAGGTCGTTGGTCGACTGGCAGCATATGCAAGAACTGGTGTCAACGTAGAGAGTGCCACAGAAGCTATAGGAGAGAACTTTAAAAGTTATCTAGAGGAACGGCGTAACACAGATCTAGGTATAAAAACCCAAAGAAAATTCCAAATGCCGATTTTCGCTAGCAAGTGTGTCAGTAGAAGAAGTAGAATTATACTACAAAAACAGATCTGAAGCAAATAAAAAAAAAAGCAAAAAACACCGCTGAAGCTCCACAAAAAATGCTGGTAAAAGAGGTCGCCCTCAGGGCTCAAAAAATGCAAAGAAATTGATATTGATACGGACAAAGAAAATAACGGCAATGAAGCAAACACAAAAGTAAAGAAGAGCAATGAAGCAATTACGCAAGAAAACGATAGCAGTGAAGAAAGCCCGAAACAAAATAATTGGTGTGTCTAAATTGGCACATCACACGATCATCGCCATGTGCGATCGTGTACGTTAATGTCACTCGTCTCTTTCAGAAAACGTGTGAAGTCGTCAGCCGCGCCGGCCGGCAGCAAGCCGGCGGGGGGCGCAGCCCTGCCCCCCGCGCCCCCCCGCGGCGCTTCCCCTCCGGCGTCGGGCTCTCTGCTGAGCGTCAACGCGGGCGCCAACACCATCCTGGCGGCCTCCAGCTCCAGCCTGGACCTGCAGGCTGGCGCCGCAGGTCACCACCACCACACTGCATATTCCATAACTAAGGAGCGAGCCCGCCCCCGTCCTCGGCTCGGAACCTCGCTAGACGCGACGGGACTTATCTCTGCCGAACCTGCCGAAATCTGCCGAAGAGTCACAGATTGACTGACGATATGTTCGAGAAGAGAGTCGTCCTAAAATATAATTTAAACTAATACAAAAATATGAAAAAAAAAATATTGTTACCTACCTATACCTTAAAACAGAAATAATAAATGTCATCATAATTTAACAGTGTTTTACTTATTATCGAACTGCATTTATGACCTCTTAACTCCACTTCCACTCCCCCATTTCCCCTTATACTCCCCACATTTGCCCCTCTACTCCCCATTTCCCCCTCTACTCCCCATTTTCCCGATCTACTCCCTCTCCACTTCCACTTCACTCTCCTTCTCTTCACCCCTCCTCTACCCCTCCCCGTCCCTCCAGCCCCTTGCCTCCCCACTCCTCCACTCCACTTTGACTCCCGTCAAGTAATGTGCCTGATCTATCAGTTAATAAATTCAAAAACTTCATCTCCCCTCCCTCCATTCCCTATTCCCTCCACTCCCCCTTCCTTCCACGCCCCTCCTCCTCCACTTATCTAAGAACAACCGCCGGACGACCAGCTTTCAAACAAAAAAAACAGCATCCAAATCGGTTTACTCGTGTGGGAGCTACGTTGCCACAGACAGATAGACACACACGTGCACACACAGCGGTCAAACCTATAACACCCCTTGTATCGGGGGTCAAAAATACGTTTTTGATATCTTTATACATTTATAACAGTCTACAGACCTACCTTTTAATTGTTAGTTTTTATTTTAACTCATAAAACAATTTTAACTAAATTAATTGTTAACTGTAGCAAACACAATTGAAAATTAAGTAATTATTAATTCCTACAGCAACAATTAAAAAATAAATCAAATATAAATTGAAATTTTTCACAATTACAGTTGATCAATTGTTAACTATTGTTGTTACAATTAACAATTAATCAATTGTTATTCTTTACAATTAAATTTTGCCCAACACTGCCAGATGGTAAGAAACCAATAATAATAAAAAGAATTCAAGATGTCAGAAAATTAAAGAATTACATTCCGGACGAGGACAATATTAAAAACTTCTATGAAAAAATTTTCAACTGACCAACCACAGAGAAAGACGATGTAGAGGAGTCTTAGATTTTAACTAAATTACTTATTTCATAAGTTAACATATTATGTTAATAAATTAATGACATTTAACCTTTTCTTTTATTAGTAGTGTAACACCACCACATTTTTTTTTAATCGTCATTATACTTAAGTTGCATACTAGATGGCGCCACTTGTAGTTTGCATCGCGGTATGGTTTTGTCTTTTCAACGTAATATATACTGCAAACCGTTTAGTTCCTTTTTAATAATACTAGATGTCGCCGTCCTTATTTCGCATCATAGTATAAGAAAGTTATCTGGCTTACATATAAGAGCCCTTGGGTCATCGTTTAATTATTCTCATCTGATCTTAGAACTGGAGTAATAGTACGGGAGTTCAAATAAGTTCTGACATTACTTTACTGCAGCCAGCACCCTGGCACGGTATCTTGGTATCTTTGGTCTGAATGTAATTTTGGTCACTGAATATCGCAGCCGGCTCCTCGGCACGATATAAAGTTTATCTATCGAGCTCATCTATCCGTTCTGCAGCCATACCCTGGCACATTCCGGTCGTTGAGTCTCAGATCTAGCTCATCTATCCGTTTTGCAGCCATACCCTGGCACATTCCGGTCGCTGAGTCTTAGTAGTAGCTTAGTTTACCTAACCGGCCCGCAGCCAGCACTCTGGCACAGCCCGGTCAATTTATTGTTTATTAAGTTTACTCATAAGCTCTGTATATGCCTATCACAAATAAAACGTTTTGCCTAACTTCCTGTCTTGTCTGTATATTCCCCACTGGAAGAGCAACCAACAAGATTCACTCTTTCAGTAGTATTATAAGTAGCCACATACCTACTGTTTTTGCAAAACAACACATATCCAGTTCATAAAATGCTCAAAAATAATATTCACAATAAAATATTTTTACAAAATGTGACTTAAAATTGTAGGTCGTAGTTACGTGAACGGTTTAATGACAAAAAAAAAGTAAAATACAGCAGAATTTTAATTTTTTAATTATTTATTCCTCTTCCCCAAAAATTTCGTTAAATGGATTTGAGTTATTTTAGCAAACACATGATTCAAATAAGAGACCGCAAGATCAAGGTAAACTACGCCAGAGCGTCTAGCGAGAAGGAAACTGACACAAAAGAAACAAAAGGCTGCGTCCAGGGTAGCATTGCTGGACCGAACCTCGCGCATGATACTCGGCAGCAGAGAAACTGCCGGTCCGGAACCAGTTAGACTCGCTGCAGAGAGGCTTGGCGCAGAAGATCACCAAAGCATACCGCACGGTGTCTCCGACATCGGCACTTGTCTTGTCTGGACAACTACCCCTAGACCTCAAGATCCTCGAAGCGGATACACTATATAAGGTGAAAAAGAGACACTCAGAGGACTCTATACCACCAGGCAGAGCGATAGAAGGCAAAGTCGGCCATCAACACAATCCCCACCCAGCCCTACTCACAACAACCGAGTATGAGCGCCTCGAAGACACGGACTCCGAAACCCTGAAAACCCTCAATGTAACCGGTGCTCACATCTACACCGACGGCAGCAAAATAGAAGGGAAAGTAGGCGCCCTTACATTGTGGGTAAACGGCAGGGAGTCCAAGTCCCCCACCTTTCGTCTAGAGCCTCACAACACTGTCTTCCAGTCGGAAATGTATGCACTCTAAAGAGCTGGGAGAATGGTTGGAGAATGAAAGATGGGCACGGCTAACATTCTGAGAGACTTAAGACCTTCGTTGGACCTACTCAGATTCCCATCCGTAACTCACCCTCTAGCTCTCGAGATAAAGAGATGCATACGAGAAATCCAAGAACGAGGCAGAACAGTGAAGCTCTTTTGGCTGAGGGCTCATGTGGGGACGGCGTGAAACGAAAGAGCGGACGAACTGGCGAAAAAGGCAGCACTCACCAAGAAGTCAGCTCCAGACTATGGACAAGGTCCCCATATCTTTCGTCAGGAAACAGATAAGAGAGGAAACTGTGAGAAAGTGGCAGCTGCGCTATAAATCTTCCAGCACAAGCGCGGTCACAAAGGTATTTTTACCCACCGTCCAAATGGCAAGACGTGTACTAAAGGACATCAAATTAACACCCGTCCATGTCCAGATCCTGACCGGCCACGGCGGATTCGCAGCGTATCTCCACCGCTTCGGTGCTTCGACATAAAATCCCTCAGAATGAGGCTAAAAGCATTAACAGGATGTAGCGGTAATATTGCGTAAGAGAAAGACACCTTCCAGTAAAATTACGACTAAAGACCACAACCATACCAATCCGCAGTGGATTGGAAGGCGTATTCCACTTCTGTCTTGATTGAAGAGTGTGCAGGTATTCATTACGCCACCGCTTCCAAAAAGATTGGACGATTTGATCAGTCAATTCATGTCGCGATATAAGACGTAAATGCTTTTCAGAATGCTGATGTTTTTGGTGTTATGATGTATATGGGTATTGATGCCAGGACATCGCGAAATGAATATTGGAAGGGTAATGATTTCCTGGCGATACGACGATGGCGAAGAGTCTTTGACGTTGTTCAAGGATCGGTTGTCCTTTATCCAAGCGATAAGGTCAAAGGCCGCGCATTATGGTATAAAGTTTTGTTGAAATAGTATATCAAGATGTTCAAAAGGCTGCTGAACATTAGCATCCATAACGCTTTCGTCATGTATCATGGTCAATGAGCCTGCTCTGACGTACCGTGAGTTTCGCTTTAAACTCGCTAAATCACTAATAGAGGAGCACCGTCCTACTTTACTACCGATTAGAGATCAAGTATCGGTGTTACAATCGGAAGTCTTAAACGGTCAAAACTAGTTTTGACTGTTAAGGCAAACATACTAGCAAGGTCGGTGGAGGCAATCGGTGTCCTTCGATTTGTCCCTACCACAGTCACTAACTAAGATCTCATCAAGCAAGTCTCGGCTGAATAAGAAATCATCGCCATGCGACGCTTCACATGCAAAGTGAACGGCGAGGTGGTTCCATGCAGTTCCGTCTCGGTGACATTTTGTCGTAGAATTTACCTATGTCTGCCTAGACATATAGATTTACGGTGAATGAATACAGAGCTTCGCTCTTGCAATGTTTCAAATGTTTCTGGTTTAACCATGGAGGTAAATCAACACAAAAGTTCTCTATCTGTTCTGAAGAGCACTACTTCTCAGAGTGCAAGAAAGATGCAGAAATGAAATGCATCGATTATCATGGACCGCATCCTGCAATTTCTCATGACGTCACAATTAAAAAGAACAAAATTAAAGAATATAACAATAAACAAAGTTAGTGCGTTAGTCGGTTGCTCGTTAGTGTGAGACGAGCAACCGACGAAGCGAGCTCTGTCTCTGCTCACCATGATTATGTTCTGCGAATCGGAGCGAAACGTGGTCGGACTCTCCGATATAACAACACCCGCAAGTAGATCCGGACAAAAAGTCTACATAAACAAAGTTATGCAAAAATTGCTGCATTTATCTTACAGAGACCAAAACAAGAATGTTGTGTGAAATACAGTACAAATTTTCCCCCACTAAAAAAACACGAACTCATAATAAAGCTATAACATTTGGTGGGCCGCATAAATATCCCCGGCATGAAAATGCGGACGGAGGAGTGACCTTTCCGAGAAGTTACATAGGTAGGGTAAAACAACCCACAGAACAGAAAACTAAACCAAAGGGTGGCAAGCGGGAAAATAACTCTACCTAGAAAAAGGAAAAGATGGTAGACTAGGTTGGCCACTACAATACCTCGAAAGACTAAACACGGAATAGGGTCTCCAATACACCTCAGGTTCCGTGACGATCGAGGCGTGGCCGTCGTCAATAGTGTGGCCGTCGTCTTCGTATATTAATTCAACTGCAATAGAAATGATTGATCCAACTCAAGAACGAAATCACAAAGATTTGAAGGACATTTATCTGGGACTTGGAGTTCAAAAGCAGGTTGAAGAAGACCGAAAGGAACCATTCAAACAAAAATGTAAATAATTTATAATCACAGCCTGCACTGATATCCGTAAAAGATATCCAATAAATGACGCAATTATGACAGCTTTATCATACAATGTGTGTTTCTGAAGAAAGGCCAGAAAGCTTTGCACCAATTTTCACCTTATTACCCGGAATTACTCCAAAGACGTTAAATGAACAGCAGGAACTCGATGACGAATAACGCAGTCTCATTACTCATTCACAAAGAGGTTTAGAAGCAAGTCAGCATCCCCCTGATAAAATTTGCAAATTACACAAATTGGCGAAGAAAACAGAAACGTTTTATGCCGTTACCGACATTTATGCTTACATTGCTGTCTTTGCCGCACTCCAATACCGAATGTGAACGTATATTTAGCAAGGTAAACGATATAAAAACAAAAAAACGCGACAAACTGATAACTCGCTCAATAAAAGGAAATCTCTTGACACAAGTCAGTCCCCATCGAACCGTTATTCGAGTCAGTCGCTTCTGCACGGTACCCAATCGATAAACAGTGAAAATCATAGGATCTCAAACTTTCGCCTCTGGCAACATGGTTATATGTGGAAGATGCAATGATAAAGCTCGTGATGCAGCCAGTGTACCTTATGCAAGCTGCATTTTTACTTTGAGTGCTCCGGGATAGCCGAAAAAGGCTATAATAAGCTTGGTGATCGAAAGTCCTAGTGAAGATTGTGTTAGCTGCAAGACTCCCCAGGCAACAGGCGCCGGGAGCAGCAAGGGCAGTGCGTCGCCATCTGCAGCAGTCTGTTTTCCTGGTACAGCTCCGCTACTGGCGTTGGCTAATGTTATGGAAGAATTCAACAAGCTTAACCTGAAGCTGACTCCTCTGAATGGCTGATTTACGCGTATCAAGTTGACTAAAAATTTACTAAATTTTAACTTAATTTTAAGTGAATTAACCCGTGTAAACAGTGAATTTAGTAAGAAGTTGCAAGTTAAAATTTAGTTGCAAGTAAACAAGGTAGAATAAAATTTTGTCTATTTTTCGGTTAAGTTGGTGAGCGTGGCTAATCACTTGACACGTTTGGACAGGCAAAATTTAGTTCAATTTAAGTGAAAAGCATAAGCTGGTGGAGTGATTGCAACGTAGTTCCTACTTAATTTATAAATAAAAATCTTTCAAAAATGTCGAAGTGGACGGAAGACACGACAATAAAGTTCATTGGAGAATACATAAAGGACGATTGTTTATGGAATATTAAAAGCTTAAATTACAGAAATAAGCAAGCAAAACAACATCGTCTTGCCGCTGTAGCGTCAGCCATGGCGATTGCAAAGTTTGGTGTTAAAGAAGTTGAAACAAAAATAACGAGTTGAAGTATGCCCAGTGGTGGGGGAGTGGTTGCAGGACGGCGGCGCAGCAGGGAAACAACAGGAACGGTTGATCACATTTTAATTAATACATCGTTAAGACTCCAGTCTCTTAACTCCCTTATTCTAGTCTTACACTAGCTTATATATAATAATCCTATATCGTGCCTTGGGAGGAGTTGTCTATATTTCAGATACTTGAAGGCATGTGGCGTGATGATGTTATTTGCCTATCACACCTCCCCTGAAAAATTATTCATAAAATAATTTTAATCTATGCTTATGCACGAAATAGTCCTTATTGTCTTTATCTATTCTTACAGTAGTTCCGGCTATTTCTTTTAATCTAAATGGTCCTAAATACAGTTCATCTAATTTACTGCTATTTTCATTCTTAATTAATATTAAATCTCCCACTTTAAATTTTACAACATTGGCTGTTTTATCATAACAATTTTTTCTCTTAGTCTTATTTATTATTAAATTATTTCTAGCATCTACATGTGCTTTTTGCAGTCGAAATTTTAATTCAAATGGGTAATTATTGTATACATACAGTGGTTCAACTTTATCTACAAGATTACTAGGGATATTACATGGTTTACCAAATACTAGTTCAAATGGTGAATACTTTGTGCTGGTATTTACGGATGTATTATAAGCAAAACACCAATATTGAATCCATGTACTCCAGTTCGCTGAATAGTTTTTTGTTTGAATTCGTAAATAACTACCAAGATGTTTATGCCAATTTTCTAATGACCCTATGCTTTCATAGGGTAAGGCGTTGAATTTAGTTTCTCAACATTCAACAGTTTACAAACTTCATTCAAGGTGGAATTCATGAATTCTGTACCACAATCCGTAGCCATAGTTTTTGGTATCCCATATCTTAACACAAATTTTTCCACAAATGCTTTGGCTACAGTCTGAGAATCTTTTCTATCTAAAACATAAGCCTGTACAAATTTTGTTAATTCACACTGTAATGTTAAAATATATTTATTTCCTGCCAAGTCTACATCTAAAGGACCTACAATATCTAAGTACACTTTCTCAAAAGATGTTGAAGCTGTGGTTGTTATGACCATATTGTCTCGAACTTGCCTTGTATTGAACTTTTGTTTCTGACGGTCCTTACAACGTCTGACGAAATCTTCTACGTCTTTACTCATATTTTGCTAATAGAACTTCTTTTGAATACCACTCAACATCCTATTGATACCTGCATGCCCGCTAGTGGGTATCACTGTACCACATGATTATACTATTTTTATTTTTAATGCACTAACCCGTGCTAAGGAACAAATTTAAAAACCTATTTAGAGGCTAAAAATTTCACCCATGCCGGGATTCGAACCCGCAACCTCTGGCTATCCGTGCCAGCGCTCTACCAATTGAGCCAATGGGCGACTCACGGCATCAGTGAAACTTTGAACCTCTTTACACTATTCTCTGTTTTACGTAGAGGCAGCGACATCTGACTTAAGCAAATCGCATTACTTACAGCCCCGACTACCTACTTTGCAGTTAGGTTTTAACATCGGAACGATATCACTGTGCGACGTCGTCGTCGGCTCCTTGCTCGTTCGTTCGTTTTGGTCTGTGATACAATAAAGTAATCTTTATGTCTATGACTATACAGTCGAATATCGTGTAAGACAACTATTTTTTTCCGATGTTTCGTGATTTCGTCTCGTTCGCACTCGTTTGACCGTCCTCTGCGCCTTCCTCGTTCGCATACAATGAAACCAGTTGCGAACGAGGACCGTTTCGAGGACCTGTTTTCGTTCCAGAAAAAACGGTTTCGTTTCGTCGTCGAAAAATCGGACAACGACCCACTCCTACATTAAAACATTGGTCGAACTGCCGCGAAACACGATTGGCAAGGTCTAAATCCGCAGCTTCAACGTCTTTTTTACTAACCTCATCTAACAATGAGTCAAAACGTGACTTAATACTCCGCGCTGCTAATAACTTATTGCTACCTTGCGACGACACACGTTTAATTTTACTTAGTTTAATAATATCGCTACGAATAACCCGCAATTCTTCTAATATACTGGTGAGACTCGCCATCAACGTAAATGTTCACAAATAATAAAAAGTTATAACAACAAAACATTACACTCACAAAAAAAAAATTTTAAACTGCACGCGAATCAAACAGTCTCGCCACGGATCGCACGGCGAGCAGCCCGCTGCTCCCAGCTGGCATATAGGTATTCCTTTCATTTTTTATATAGTCGGGACAGAGCATAGGCCGAGAGGACTCCAACCACAGCCATGAGTAGTATCTCTGACAGTTCCAGAGCCGTAGATGGAGTTGATGATAATACCGGCACCATACTGCTGCTAGGGGCGGACACAATAATATTATCTTTGCTTTCCTGGCCGCCCATTGTCACTGGAAATCGGGGACTTGTTCCCAACACAAACAATAGCACCTGCACAAGTCCAAAAACTCACGCCCTCTGCTGACGCCTCGACATCACGGTCACGCTGTCACGGTCGCCATGAAGTATGCCCAGTGGTGGGGGGAGTGGTTGCAGGACGGCGGCGCAGCAGGGAAACAACAGGAACGGTTGATCACATTTTAATTAATACATCGTTAAGACTCCAGTCTCTAAACTCCCTTATTCTAGTCTTACACTAGCTTATATATAATAATCCTACGTGCCTTGGGAGGAGTTGTCTATATTTCAGATACGTGAAGGCATGTGGCGTGATGATGTTATTTGCCTATCACAGAGTATTAGATCAACATATTCGCAAGAATTGAAAAAAAATAAAGATTCAACAAAATCTGGGTCTGGCACTGATGACATTTACAAGCCAACTATAAAATGGTTTGATATGTTACATCAAGCAATAAATTCGGTGAATATTAGTGAATCGAGAAAAACACAGTAATTTGGTGAGTAAATGTATTTATTTATCATAAGAACATACTAATTTTAAACAAGTACAGCAAAACGTTTAACTAGTTTTAAATTAGAATGTTATATTTATTTTAATAAGGGATTATATTATTTATTTTTTATTTACTGCTGGCTACGCATTTGCCAATCAACTGATCCTTCTCCTACAAAATAGTCGGCATAATTGTCACGGGCATCTCTTCGATCGTTCGGGCATCTCGAGATGAATGATTTTGAGTAGTCGTGTTGGAAGATCTACTCCAATCCTTCTGATGGTACTTCTCTCCAATCACCTGGAATTACACGGCCATTGCGTGTGTCTTCAATGTCTACTGTTGGCGCATTAACCCTTTCAGACCATACGTGTACAATTGTACACATAAATTGTTTTGATTATAAAAACGTAAGGCTCTGTCCTGCGTGAGCGATCTAGACGCGAACGCGAAGCGGCGCGGCGCGGCGCGAAAACAACATTCGAAACCTATTGAAGTGGCCTACGTGACCAAACGCACGTGGGGTGCGGTGCGGAGCGGCGCGAAATGAAGCGAACGCGATCAGTTGGCTTGATATTTTCGCGCGAAGTGGACGCGTCGGCCATATTTTTTTTTCAAGCAAAAATTGTAATGTCGGAGGTAGAACTTCTTATTAATGCTATCCAAGAACGTCCTACATTATGGGACAAAAGGACTAAAAGTTATCACAACCGGTTATTATCGCACCGCGAATGGGAGGCTGTGGCTAAAGTAATTGGGACTACAAGTAAGTACAACATATTATTATTTGTTTATTATTATAACATTCTTGGCAAAGGATGTTGCTCGAAATACAGTTTAAAGTTTTCTCTTGCCTGTGCGGCTGCTCGTAATGTAGCATTGTATCTTCTTTGAGAATTATGTCTTTGTGTTTGTGTCATATTTTGATATGTTTTTCGGAAAGACATTAACTCATTCTCATTTATTGATTCAAGATCCCTTATAATATTGTGTAGTAAACATATGGCTTTGACGATATGAACTGCATTTGTAACATTAGTTTCGATAGATTTATGTAGAATTCTGAATTTAGAAGTTATTGAACCAAAAGAACATTCCACCACCATTCTGGCTCGAGATAAGCGATAATTATAATTATCTTTGGCGTCCCCTTTAACCGTTGACTTTTCTGGAAAAGGTCGCAACAGGTATTTCTTTAAAGGAAACGCCGCATCTCCAAGGAGCACATACGGAGCTATGATATTAGAGCCCGGTAATACTTGTTCTTTAGGTAATTTTAATCTTCCTTGTTCTATTGCTCTTCGAAAGGGGCATTCCTCAAAAACACCGGCATCGTTGTCATTTCCATAGGAACCCACATTTATCATTACAAACTTATAATTTGCGTCAGTGACTGCTAACAACCCAATCGAAAAAAAGGATTTGTAATTATAATACATGGAACCACTCTTTTTTGGTTTTATTATGCGAATGTGCTTTCCGTCAATACATCCAATGCAATTAGGAAACTGCCATCTGTCCCAAAAACATTGCGCTATGTTTTTAAAGCTATCTTCTGAAGGTTCGGGCATGTGTTTCCTAACTAATTGAGTCCATATAGCTTTGCAAACTTGTGGTACGATTGTAGAAATAGCAGATTTTGAAATTCTGAACGAGAAAGCGAGTTGCCGAAATTGTATACCTGTGGCCAAATACCTGAAATAATGCAAAATATTAAGTTTTTAATTCTTTTTCTTTTTTCAGGTGAAACGACTAAGAAAAAATGGAAAAATTTGAGAGACACGTTTAGTAAAGAATTAAAAAAAATTCCTAAGCCACGTTCTGGGACTGACGCCGATAATGAGCCGAAGTATACAGGCACATGGCCACATTTTGAGGCCATGTCTTTTTTAAAAGTAGTTCTGAAACCCCGACAAACAGAAGGGAATATTATACCACAAGACTCCGAAAGCAATTCTGTAGATCTGTCAGTGTATTCAGACACGGCTAGTCCGGAAGAGATATTCAACTTGAACGCATCCGACAATGACAACACCCAGCTCTACCCAGAAGAAATACCACAGAACATGTCCATAGATAACAGCCTTCGACAAGATCGTCCACCATCGCCCTCGTTGCCAGGTCCTTCGCCTTCATCTTCGTTACCGGTGCCTTCTTCTTCGTCCTCTTTGCCAGCTATCACAAGACAAACACGCAAAAGAAAAGATAAGTCTCGAAGCATTTCTCGATATTGAGAGAGAAAAAATGAAAATTCTTCGCGAAGATCAACCAGATAATACTGACGACGACCTTCTTTGGTTCAAATCAATATTACCTTACATGAAACAGTTGCCATCACTAAACAAATTACATTTTAGAACGCAGATGCAGGAGCTTCTTCTAACGGAGCTGTCAAAGTTAAACCCACCACAATCCAGTGCTCAACAACATGGCTATTACACATCTTTGTGAAAGTATTGCAATTATGTACATACTTACTAATTAAGATTAATTAATATTATATGTAATTTCTAACATTTATTTCATAGTTTATTATTTCATAGTTTTCTTACCTCAAAGTCACCATAAGTCGTTCTTCTACAGAAATAGGTTCCTGAAAATTTGTTGTAGTAAATTGCAGAACAGGTTTAATGGCTTGTACAATATAGTCAAACGTTGTAGGTAACATTCGACAGTATTCCTTGAACAACAGGGGTTGAGTACGTAAATCCTGGTACAAATTATGAAATTCCCCATGAGTATGCCTTTCTAAGTACACAGTATTAGTTCCACTTCTCTGCTTTATACACTTCTTCAATATTTCATATTTAAGATATGAATTTTCCAACAACATTAGCTTCCGTCCATCCATGACAAATGTTTAATGATGACTGAACTGAACGGCGGCGGAGGGCGCGTCCCCTCGGGACGGTTCGCGCGCACGTAGGACAGAGTAGCCGCATCGCTCCGCATCGTATTAAATTCGCATCGGATCGTTTCGCAATCGCGTTCGCGTTGAATCGTCCACGTAGGACATGGCGTAAGCAAAAAATGTTATCACTTCAATCCTGTTGTATTCGTTTGGTCACTTTATGCTTCATACAAATGATACAAGTAACGCCATCTCGTATTGAAATAAAGAACGTCTCGGTCACTTTTCCACGGGATTACGCGGAAGCCGATGTGAGTGTAGGTAAGTAAATACATTTTATTCCAAATCAGTGTAAAAACTTCAAATCTGGGCTGAAACTAAATTGTTTTAGATAGAATATTATTTACAGCTCTGAATACGTGTATATTTTGATTGATTGTAGAGGTATTTGTGCCAAAATTGAGATATTTTGGTAATGTGTTCAATTGTAGACATGGGGTGCAAAGTGTTGCTTGGTGTCGTATTCCCGCGCATTTTTCTTTTGCCTATTTATTATTGGTTTTGGACTTTGTTTAGTATATTTTGCTTTGTTTTATATTGCAGTGCATGGAAAAAACTAATAATGATTTCACGGGAAGCTTTGCTGTTGCTGGAAAGGGGCAATCTTTCAGATATTGACCTGTCTTCTGATGATGAAACTGACGATGTGCCGGCATTGCCGTCATCTAGGCCTGTACGTTTGGGTGCAGCTCGAATAGCTGTAAACCAGAGTGAGTACATTCCTCATGATTCTGATACCGATGATGCCGAACCCACTCCGCCCGAAAACTTATGTTTGAACCTCCCATCTTCCGACGAAATACCTATAGTTGGACCTGACACAAGCCAGCCCACATATGACTATCTCACTCCTAAAGAAAATATAAAATGGCGGCATAGAGGAGTTGATAACCTGTTCCCAACAGATTACAACCCTCCCATAATATTTGATCCACAAGTAAGACCCCCTATAGAATACTACACTAAGTACTTACCTACCGGAATTTTCGAAACCATGGTTGATATGACTAACTTATACGCTGTGCAGTCAGACAAACTAAGGTTCAAACCAACTACTAAAGTTGAACTGGAAGTGCTATTTGGTTTGCACATGGCCACAGGAATTTTTAACTATCCGTGCTTGAAGATGTACTGGGAATCACATATTAGTATCCCCCTGTTCACCGAAAACATGACGCGAGATCGGTTTTTCGAACTTCGTACTAACCTACATTTGGTGGATAACACTAAGAAACCAGGCGACTGCAATTATGTCTTTTACAAAGTTCGACCCATTTATGATACATTCCGCAAACGTTGTTTGGAGTTATCACTCGAAAAAGAACTCTGCGTGGACGAACAAATGATACCCCGCTGACTGGTAAACATGCTGCCAAACAGTACATCAAAGGGAAGCCTTGTCCGTGGGGCCTAAAGCTATTGCCAATATGTGGGAAAAGTGGTATGCTTTACGATTTTATATTGTACCAAACCTCATGCCCAGAACTTGATAAAGAAACTGTCAAAAACTTTGGTTATGGAGCTGCTGTCGTGTTACACCTTGCAAACAGAATCGGAGAAAGTAAAGGGCACGAACTGTACTTTGATAATTATTTTTCATCGTACAACTTACTCCAGGTTCTGAAAAATCGAGGCATCAAGGCAGCGTGTACGGCACGCATCAATAGGTTTGGTAAACTGCCTCCGCTACTATCAGATAAGGAAATGACTAAAAAGCCAAGAGGGTTTTAAGCAGGAAATTACCAGTGCAGATGGTGACGTAACTTTAGTGAAGTGGATGGAAAACAGACCAACTAATCTGGCATCAAACTTCGTTGGAATTGGGCAAACTGATAACGTGGACAGATGGTCCAAAAAAGAGAAGCGGTACATTTCGGTTGAAAGGCCAGAAATAGTAAAAAAATATAATAATGGGATGGGAGGCGTTGATTTGTTGGACCAGCTGATGAGTTACTACAGAACTTTCATCAAATCAAAAAAATGGACACCCCGGGCGATTTTCCATGCGTCTGACTTAGCTGTGGTTCAATCCTTCAGGGAATACCAGCTTGAATGCGACGTGCTTGGTATTCCAAAGAAAAAGCAGATGAAGCTTCTGGGATTCAGACAACGTTTGGCAGAGAGTTTGATCTGTAAAAATAAACATGCCACAACAGCCAAAAGAGGAAGACCCAGCTCCAGTCCCACGCCACTGCCTACAATAATACCCAGAAGACCGGGAGAAAAACGGCCCTACTCAGAAGTCGCTAAGGATGGCGTAGGACATTTACCGGCACATGATAATAAATTACCTACTCGCTGCAAAAATCCTGGATGTAGTGGGAAATCTCGCATCAAATGCATGAAGGGCAATGTTCACTTATGTCTTACCAAAGACAAAAATTGTTTTGTATCTTTTCATACTTAAAGGCTTGTTGTAGTTCTATAATTATTTAATTTTCTAAAGTTCCTGAGAAGACTGTTATTGGTAATAAATACTTTAATTTCATAATAAAAACGTGATTTTATTAGATATTTATACAGTTCCTCAATAGTGCCCTAATAGATTTTTCGTTTCATTTAGGCCGGTTGTGTTCAATTGTTCACATTAAAAGAAAACGAGATTTTCCTTCAAAAACATATTTTTTTATCAGTTTTTCCTTCGTATTCTCCACAAGTGTACGTGCATCCAGTCATAAAAAAAAAAATTGCGTCGTTAGGTTCAAAAACTGTAATTCAGGTCTGAAAGGGTTAACATTACTTTTTGTTTTACGAAGCCAATTGTGTAGAGCGCAGCAGGCTTCGACAACCTTGTCAACTGTGTCAGGGTTGATGGGAATAGACCTTTCAAAAATACTGAATCGAGCAACTAAAATTCCGAACGCATTTTCTACTATGCGCCGTGCTCGTGAGAGACGATAGTTAAAAACTTTTTGTTTTAAAGTTAGCTGGCTCCATGTTACGGTTTCATTATATACGCTTTCATGGGGAAGGCGTTATCACCAACAATGACACGTCCATCTGGAAGCAAATTATTCTCCAGGGCCTCACTCAGATTGCAGTTTCTGAAGACTCCCCAATCAGAGACTCGACCATTACATCCAACATCTACATAGCTGAAACAGCATTTGTCATCTACAAGAGCCATTAGAACTATGCTGTTTGAATGTTTATAATTATAATAAAAGCTTCCAGAAATGGGTGGTGCTTTAAGCACGACGTGTTTGCCATCAACAGCCCCACAACATCGAGGGAAATTCGATCTTCTTCGAAATCCTGTTTCTTTTATATCCCAATCTGTACTTGTAGTAGGTATCTGTAATACAAAAAGATGCTTGAATGAAACATTATGTGTATGTATACTTTATTTATGTTTTGTTACAGGAGAATAATGAAGAAAATCTTGGAGACAATTCAATTGATCAAACAACTGATGATGAAATCAGTCAGCCTGCATCAACTAGCGACCAACAATTTACAATACCAAATCCTACTAACGCCACTCGTAAAAGAAGACTCCGGGACTTACATTCACTTGTGGATAAAGTGAGCTGCATTAACAATACTATGAATACAGCAAGTTCGCAATCTACTACTGAAAACGAGTTTGACCATTTTGCTAAAAGTATTGCAGGACAGTTAAAAGCTATGCCTTTGCTTTCGGCGCTGAAGCTCAAAAACATATCCAAAACTATTTGTCCGATATGCGTATACAACAATTAATGAACAGTAGTAGAACCCCTTCGCCAATGAATAATAGTAGCCGTTTTACTTCATCGCCTTCTTCAAATACGTATTACATTGAGTCCCCAGAACCTTGAGAGAAAATTAAGAAACAGAAAAATAACTTAAATAACAGGTAAGTGTTGATGTACAAAGGCGGACTTATTTCAAAAGAAATTTCTTCCAGGCAGCCTAAGAAAGATTCTGACCAAAAAACAGAGAGCGCGAGATGGCAAATATAGCTAAACAAGAAAAATTAAATCTAAAATCACCTATTTCAAGTTATTAGATAAAATTGTTACTATAGCTATCAATAGATACTTACTAATATACACACATTGTACATAATTATAAGTACTTAAATAGTATATAAAATACATATCCATAATTCTAGACATACATATTTAGAAAATAATAAACATACTTATACAAAAATACATAAATAGAAGTATTATACATTGGAAAGGAAGTGCTCTTTCAGTTTTGCACGGAACTGTGACACAGACGGACTGTCTCGGATTTCCCTCGGCAATGAGTTCCACTGATGAGCAGCACGCACAGAGAATGAGGTGGAGTAGAACTCAGTGTTGCAGACTGGGACTTGCAATGCTCTAAGATCACACGCTCGCTGTGGTCTGGTCCGCGGCAACAGTGAAAATCTCTCCCGAAGGTACACGGGCGCACTAGGGTTTCTAAGGATGTTGTAAAGGAGAGTCAACATATGCAAGTTAAGGCGCAGTCTGATTGGAAGTCACTTTAATAGGCGACGGTATTCAGACACATGGTCGTACTTTTTTAGACCGTAAACATACCGAATGGCCAGATTTTGGAGACGCTCAAGCTTGTTGACCAGAACCTCGGTTGCGTCCATGAAACAGACATCAGCGTAATCAAGCAGTGGCAGTAGCAGCGCCTGGGCAAGCGTCACTTTCGTTTTGAAAGGCAAAAAGTTTTGGAGCCGTTTGAGGGAATGAAACGAAAAGTGCATGCGTCTACTAATGTCATTGTGTTGGAATTTATGAAGTAAAACGTAAAAATTTAGCAAACAAGTTATTTTATTCAAGCGGTCAAAACCACAGAGTACACCGATTACACAGAGAGCATAGAGAGATGCGTTTTAGAAAAAAATAAATATAGTGTTGTACCAAAACAATAGTGAGGTGACAAGAGGAAAGCTATTTAAGGAAATTATAGGTAATTCAACACTCTAACCAAATAGCATTCCTCACAAACTTGAATACAATACTGAATTAAAGTTTTACAAAGACATACAAGTGTCTAATCCAATCAACACAAACATAAATTTAAGACAGTTGTTTAGAATAATACCACCTCTCACCAAAACTATACTTATTAACATATTTTGTGTTTGCCTAACTTGACTTTAACACACCTATTTTATTTCTTAAATACTGAAATCTTACTCTAGGAAGAGCTTTAGTAAACAAACCAGCATATTGCTCTTTGCTACAAACATATTTTAAATCAATTTGTTTTTCCGCAAATTTTTCTTTAATGAAGTTATTCTTTACTTCTATATGCTCACATCGTTTATGATAGTCCTTATTTTTAATCAAACAAATGGCACTTTGATTATCTATATTTACACACACAGAATTCTGATTAAAAGCACCAATATCACTTAGCAGTTGCTTTAACCAAATTGCTTCCTTAGTAGCTGAACATGCTGCCATAAACTCAGCCTCAGTCGTTGACAAGGCGACACTTTGTTGACGTTGTGTGGCCCATGTAACGGCAGACCCATTTTTTATGAAAACATATCCAGTTAATGACCGACGTGTACAAGTATCTTTGGCATAATCTGCATCACTGTATGCATGAAGCATGTTATCATGTGATGATGCATAGTGCAAACCATAACTTAGAGTCTCCTTTAGATATTTCATTATCTTTTTAACAACATTCCAATGTGTGTGATCATAGCAATTTAGATACCTACTCACCAAACTGACTGCGAACATAATATCAGGCCTGCTTACTATTGCTAGGTGCATGAGTCAACCAACGGCTTCTCTGTATGGGATGTTCTTGTCAGGCATCCCAACACTCTTTTCCAGAGTTGTATGGGGATCAACTGGAATGCTGTTAGAATTGGCATTAAACATATCAAATTTATGTAGTAATTTTTCTATATACTTGGACTGATGAATATAAATATGTCCCTCGGACTTTTCAATTTGTATTCCTACAAAGTTCTTAGGTTCACAACATTTTATTTCAAAATTATTTTTTCATTCAGATAATACTGTGTCCAATGAGGCTTTACAACATGAAAATAGAAGACCATCATCTACATATAACAATAAATACACTTTGTTACTATTAACATTTCCTACATAAACACATTTATCTGCATGACTATTCTGAAAACCAATTTTTTTTAATAAAGAATCAAATTTCTGATTCCAGGACCGTGGTGCTTGTTTGAGGCCATATAAAGAACGATTTAGTTTACATACCATATTAGAAGGAATGTCTATACCTTCTGGTGGTGTCATGTATATATCTTCGTCGATGTCGCCATATAAAAACGCTGTTTTGACATCAAATTGCATCATCTGAAAATTGTGTTGAGCAGCTTCAGACAATAGAACCCGAACTGAATCATATCTGACTGTGGGAGAAAATGTTTCACTGTAGTCCACTCCTTGTTTTTGTCCACAGCCCTTTGCACATAATCTCGACTTGAATAGTGGAGCTGTTTCTCCTTCTTTTATTTTAAAGACCCACTTACAGCCAATTAATCGTACCTTTTGTGGCCTCTCAACAATAGACCAAGTATTATTATTATCATGTGCTTGCAACTAATCTTGTATTGACTGCTTCCACTTATTTGAATGAGAGTTTTGTGAAGATATCGCTTCACTGTATGTTTGTGGGATATCTAGCTCGGAACTTTCACTTGAACAAATGTAAGTATTAGTTGCATAGTGTTGAACTCTATTTTTAGATCTTGTAGTTACATTTGAGTTCATATCTTCCGAGTTGATGGGTTCATTTGGCTCATAAAGAGACCCTTCATCTGATTGAAAATCATCACTTCATGCATCTGATTTTAGTGCAACTTGTAATTTTGGATTACTATTTTCTACATCAGTATTACAAGTGGAATCTGTCTCATTTTTACTTTGTTTTGTGTATGATTCTGTCAATGGTACTACAGCAAAATCCTTTTTGATTGTGTTTTCCAAGAATGTCACATCTCTACTGATTACTAGTTTCTTTGTTTTAGGATCAAATAGTCTATATCCTTTACTATGTTCTTAGTATCCAACAAGAATCATTTTGCTTGCCTTTGAGTCCCATTTTTTTTTCTCTTTAGGGATGTGCACCATGGCTTCCGATCCAAAAATTGTTATGTGGCTAATATTTGGGGCTTTACCTGTCCACATTTCTTCAGGCGTAGAATATGCCAATGATCTTGTTGGGCAGCGATTGGTGATGTATGCAGCAGTTGTCACTACCTCTTCCCAATACTGTTTCTGTAATGAAGCATTAATGATCATACATCTATCCCTCTCTAATAAAGTTCGATTCATCCTTTCCGCTAATCCATTCTGTTGCGGAGTGTATGGGACAGACGTTTGATGTGCAATTCCAGTTTTCTTAAGAAATAATTGAAAATCATTGCTCAAATATTCTGTACCATTATCTGTGCGAATAATTTTTATAGTTGTATCAAGCTGATTAGGTCTTAAATTCCTTGAACTTGTTGAAGACATCAGATTTATTAGTTAATAAATAGACAAATACTTTCCTGGTGAAGTCATCAATGAAGGTTAGAAAATAACGGGCTCCTCCAAGTGACGGAACCTCATCGGTCCACATACATCTGAGTGAACCAGTTCTAGTTTCTCTGTTGCACGAGAGCCTTCTGAAGGGAAAGAACTCCTTGTCAACTTCCCTTCTTGACAAGTTATGCATATGACTTTACCATCATTTTTGGCTTTAACACCAGTAGCTTCTGATAATTTGTTTAAATCTTCAAAGTTTAAATGAGCCATTCTCTGATGCCATAAATAAAAACCACTGTCTTTTATGGCAGATATGTATGCTGGAACACTGTGTGTATTTAGCCTGTACATATTATTTATTAACTTGGCTGATGCAATTAGCTGATTGTTTTCATTAAATATCTTGGAGCCTTCTTTGTCAAACTGTACATCCCTTCTTTATAATCTGACTTACGGAAAGAAGATTGGTAGCTAATACTACGTCTTGAATGTGTTTCTCGAAATGCAACTGCCCGTCCATAACGATGCCTAGATTCCGTGCTTCTACAACCTGTTCTATTTTTGTGCCCAACATTTCCACGTGGAAATCTACTTGGTTAACTTTTTTAATTTGTTGCTTTGATCCCAGCTACAATGTTGATTTTCTTTAATTAATAAATAAATAAACAACAATCTATTAAAAGGCATGGTCAGAGCTGCATTAATTTCAAACCTGATGATGAAATGCTCAAAAGATTAAACCAGTTCATTTATAAAAATGACGAGTTGTTAGTATCAGATTCAGATTATTCAGACTAAATAATTGCTCTTCTATGATTGTTGGCCTCAAATGTTCAATTTACCTTTGTTTTATTTTAAGGGCATATAAACTAATTGTGCACTAAAATGACAGTTTTATTATAAAGAAATATAGATTTACAACTTCAACATTCACACACACTAAACAATATAAAAACAAAACAAAGGAACATAACAAAAAGGCGATATATAGATATACCTATATCTATATATCGCCTTTTCATATTTACATTTCATATTTATGTCACGCCGCCGTGTTACTGCTGCTGCAAAAGGCAGGGCATTACGCTGAGAAGGTGAGCTCTCGGCGCTGATTTTCAATCAGTGCCAGTAAAAAATGCTCTTAAAATTGCCACAGCTGTGTTGCAACTGCAGTATTGTGAATAAATAAAAAAATAGTTCACCGTTATTTATACCGTTTCTCTGCAGGCCCAGCCGCCGTAATTTCTTAGGATCTACCGCATTTTTTAGGCGGTATCATCGTCGGGCCCGATTTTGGACATGGCATCACTGCACAAGAGTATCGAGGCGGTCACAGCTCAGAGCGGCGCGCGCAGCGGGAGTGGTGGAGTCGACCGAAACGAATAATTTTGTTTTCATCGCGTATTGATCTCATATAAAATAATGATTACTGAATAATTTATTAGTGAAATACTGAGTAGACCAGCAATATGGATGTCATAACATCCACATCATAAATATAGGCATGTTATAAAAAAAATGTGGGACGAAATAAAACAACAATTTCCCAGTATTTTTTTATTACCTACTTTTTAAGTGATTTACATTATTAGTTTAGAGATTTGTAGTTTAGATTATGTTATAAGTAATTAAGAAGAATCTATTCTTGGGTTGAATTATTAAAATAAAGTTTGAATTGATCTCGTATTCTAGTTGCTTGAATCGTAGCTCGACTATTCCGTCTTGACCTGCGTATGTTATGCATATGATTATTCGAGCCTGCAAACTGCGAAAAACCTTCATCTCTGTCTTCGTCTCTTTCTCTTATAATATTGTGCAACAGACACGAAACTTTTATAATCATTATTACATGTTTTTTGTTTGCGTCTATACTTCTCGTAAAAATACGAAATTTATTTGTCAGAATACCAAACGCGAACTCAATTGTGACTTGCTCTGGATTATCCTTATTTAAACCACCCGATGGATATGGGCGCATCAAATAATTTTGAAGAGGGTAGGCTTCATTGCCAATTAACACGCATAAAAATAAAAATATGATTTGAACCAGGTAATCTCTGCAATGGTGGAACGTTGAATCTATGTTCTGTTAAAAATCTATTTAATTTTGAAAAATTAATATCACAATTCCAAACAAAGGTTTGGATGAGTTTCTGAACTATTGCGTAAGTATTGCAGAAAAAGTAATAGAAAGAAATAAGACGAGGTAAAAATATGTTGTCATGATAAAGTGAATTATAATAGGGTACAGCATAACATAATTAGCACTAAGAAATTGAAATTACATCAATCTAGGGTGAACATTTCAAGTTCGATATATTTTTACGCATACCTTCTTAAAAGTTTCGTAATAACCTTATAATATCTAGAAAAATATATAAGTTCCATTTATAAACGATAACCGGTGCCGACTAGCGATTTAAACTTGTTCATACAAGATGCGTAAGTACTTACGCACGAGCATGCTCTGTGACTTGTAATATTAATAACTCCACGTTAAATATTTGTCAATTCATACGTGGTTTTTGAGATTATTAGTGCTCTTGTTTAGTGCATAAACATGTGTCGGTGGAATTACGGAGTGATAAACAAAATATTTTCCTAATTGGATCGCCTAGCTATCAAATAAATGGTGCAAAATTACCTTCTAATCGACAAGTTCTCTCAGTTTTATTTTACAATATTCGCGAGGTCAAACTGACTGTTAGCGAAAGTGCACACATTGTGATTAGGGAGTGCTTCAAGAATTCCAGCAAGGGCATTTCCTAACTGCGTGAAGAAACTTTTTTATTTATATCATGTTTGGAGAGTTGCAAAAAAATTTTAAGAAAACTCAGGTAACGTTCAGGAGCCGTGAGAACAATTTCAAAATTGATCTTGATAATTTGTTTGATATTGCACATGCTGATGCTTTAGAGAGAATGAAAATAGAAGAACATAAATTATTTTTAATGAAACAGAGGGAGCCAGGTAGACCGGGATGCTTAGGTGGTGTAGAAAAAAAAAATGGCGGAAAAAGAAGAAAGATCTAGACAACGACGACTGGAAGAAGAGAAAAGGATTGTAAGACAAAGAGAATCACTAGCTGTTGCATCTATTTCCTCTACAAATAACTTAGAAAGTCTAGGAGATTCAGACGAAGAACACACCTTAAATTCTGAACTCAGCTTGCCGGAAGTTTCCTGCCATAAACTAAGTTCAAATAGAGGTAGAAAAAATTTCATTACACCTAAACTAGTTGCAGCTTTAGATCGATGCCGGTTAAGCATTAGAGACTCCGTTTACATTCTTAATACGGTGGTAGAAGCGCTTGGTTTGAGCAGCGATGATATACCTAAAAACAAATCATCGATTCAGCGAATTCATACTGAAACTAGAAAATCAAGGGCAGAAGCAATCAACTCTGACTCCAAATTAATGTACCTGACGTAGTTACAGTCCATTGGGATGGAAAACTATTACCCGGGTTGGATGTACGAAGTTTTTCCTATTTTCTCTGTCATATAAGGGACACTAGAAAGTTAAGAACTCAAGCAAGAAAGGCTATATACCGATAATACAGAATTGTCTAATATAAAAAGTAGATATAAAGGTAGAAATATAATGATAAGCTGCTATTGTATGCGTAGAGTAAGGAAAAGTTAGTTATTGATTTTGGTTGAAAACATGCAATGAGCAACCCTTTGCAAATTTTGGTCGTGAACGTCATAAATAGTACAGTATAGATAAGATAAAATAGGGATATAGTCATAGATATATGTACGTCATACTCGTAATGAGTAATAAGTTGTAAAACTGTTATTGGTTAAGACATTGTGAACAATAGAAATAAGGCATAAAAAGAAAGAAAAAGATAAAAAAGTCTCTGACTCTTCTTAGAGGTGACAGAATATGGGCACGCGGTGTTTTGAGCCGGTAAGAGTCCGGCACTGCCAGGGCTTTCCTTCCCTGGCGTCCATGAGGATTTTCACCGCGTGCACTTAAAAAAAATCCTCTCCCCATTATCTCCGTGAACATTTCTTCCCCCGTGGCGCGCTTCAGCGTTCATGCAAAGACGTTCTTGATATCCCCGAGCACAATATGGCGGGCTATTCGAATTCCTTCACTGTGACAGTGGTTCGTCTGTGGAACGCTTTACCTCTGAACATTCGCCAGTCTCCATCTGTAGACGTGTTTAGGGTAAGGTTCATGATCATTACTTTGAGCTTTAATAGAGTTATCCAGTATCTATGTAGTATTATAGTATTGTAATTGTAAGTAGTATTGATTATTAGTATGTCCAAATATTTTAAGGAAACCTGTTCCCTGGTGGGACAGTGAGAGAACTATCATGTATGTAAAGTTTAATAAAAGTTTACATGCACCAGGTCAAGTATTTAAAGGAATTACGCAAGGAGCTACTTTATCGCCTTTGCTACACAACATGCATACGTCTCAATTTAAAAATTGCTGTGTGGTGTCGGCCTAGATAATAGCACCAACCCAACTCTTCCCGCGGGTGTCGTAAATGGCGACTAAGGGACACAAAGCGGGGGATGGGCACACATCACAGTTGTGCAGAAAATACTTTAATAGTGTTATACCCAAATGGAAGCGGACAGTATGCATTCTGTGATTGAAATACAGGTTAAGAAGAAGAAGAAGCTTAACGTTCCTGCAGAATACGCATACATCGCTAAGACAGCTTGCAAGAAGAAACCCTACTACGTGCAATATTTGGAACAAGTTCTTCAAAAATTTTGAATCTAGTTTAAACTTTTACAAGACTATTCGCCCTGGAAATAAATCTAACGCCGACGGTGGCGCGTGCTCGCGTGCATTGGTGCCGGCGGCAGCGCCAAGTACGCGGGATTTTTTTTATGGTTAAAATTAATGGTAGTCGCCCATTAGCTTAGTTGGATAGAGCGCTGGCACGGATAGCCAGAGGTTGCGTGTTCGAATCCCAGCATGGGTGGAATTTTTAGCCTCTAAATAGGTTTTTAAATTAATGGTGTTGTAGCTTGTCACTCGCTAGATTTTTTGAGAGCATCCTAATTGTAGGTTAAAAGTTTCCGATAAAGAAGTGGTACGTTCGCCTGTCTGCCGAGAAGAAGGATCTAGTGGCAGCACAAAAAAAAGGAAATACAAAGAAAATTTCGAAACCAACTGTAAATAATTATACCTAAGTCGATTTTTGGAAAGACTAATGATGGAAACACTAGCAAACGCTTTTTTGATGAATAGGAAAAATCAGGGAAGATAACTGGGATTGACAAAAATTTAATATACCGGTTTAAAGTGATTTTAGGTGCCATGTGCTGTTATATTAAAATTAACATAGAAAAGTTTTAGCACTGCTGCAAAGAAACTGCTGAATTGCTCGTTTCACTTTATAAATTCCAAATAAATTCTCACCGACATTGCATAACGTCGCTGTACTGTAGACCGAAAACCTTTTATTTGTTACTTGTCGGCCATTTTGACGGGACCAGTCAGATAAACTCATAAAAAGTGCATGGTGTGCACGTTGTTCTGTATTTTTGAGATTTTTTATGTAAATTTGTTGATAAATCGATGTGAACTAAGTTTATTTCTATTTTTTATGTTTCTAAGTACTATTTGGTTGTATTTTTATAACCGGGGATTTGTTGTTTAGCGATAAATATGCGTTCGTTTATTTAGCGGTTAAAATAACAAGGAAAACCTTGTATGTCCTTGTACGGCTTTAAATCATCAAAGTTTGCCGTGAGTGTAAATAATGTGGTGTCTTAGTGCATTTCCGGCTCTATCATATATTGATGTGACAGAAATAAGTTAAAAATCACAAGGTTTTCATTTTCATGGTAATTTTTATTTTCAGGCCAATATGTTCAGCAGAGGAAAAAAAATTGTGACAGTGTCTAAAGAATCAATTGCCACCAGAAGACTGACTTGGAACGATCTCAGTCTTTATTATCACCTGATCTAAATATTAACGATGTACCTTCTGGTAGAATACTCTGCAATGACGAACAAACACAAGAAAATCTTCCATCTACAGCAAATTTCATTACTGAAAATTATGAAACAATCACTATTTTCCCGAATTTCAGTCTCTGCACCATCTACCTCAAATCCAGGTTAGTCTAGCGATACACTGTAGGAAGTACTTAATTTCAATTTTTCGCCCATAATTTCCAAACCGTAGCTTCGATCTGCATAGGAATCGCGCAGTTGGCATCGCGGCTCGGCCCTGCATCGATAGATACCTCTCCCATCGAGCTACGTCCATCTTGAAATTTTCAGTAGCCTTGGGTAACTCAAGAGCCAGATATGAGTGGACACACAACTCCCTTGCCGTCAAGTGTGTCCCATTCATATCCCAGAGATGTCAACTATATCTGGCTCCCTACATACTCTCAACTCAGTACGGTAGTCATCTCCTGCTACTTTATCCAGCTCACACACAATGCGCGAGAGCGAGATCAACGTCGTCTAACATCGGTTACATTCGGCCGCATTTCTCGTCGTAACCAACGAGCGATGAGAGAAAGTTCACAAAAAAAAACGTGTCATCTGAATAAAGCAGGGAATAGGTAGACTAGACTGACTCACCAGTTGTGTCTCTTGTTTCCACACGCACTTAGTTGATTGGACGTTGTATGAGCTAGGACACAAGTGGTGAGCGAGATATGATTGAGATATAGTGTGTCTCGGTGAGCAAAGATATGAGATATAACAACTCCCTCTAAGGACACACTTTGCCCAAGTCTAATTTTCAGTTTTTTCATATAAATCCCTACTAAAATTAAGATTTGGTTAATGTCAACTTTGCATCTGACCACGTTATCTCGTTGGGAATTGCACAGTCGGCATCCACGAGCGATCCCGCGTCGATAGACACCGCTTTCGAGGAGCTGCGACGATTTTAAATTTTTCGTCTCTACAATTTTTTAAGGATGTGTTTTTCCCACCCCCATAACTTTTTATATTTTACCCAGTATCCCATTTACCCAGTATCTCAACCGAAGTCGCATGGATCGCAACAGGGGACCGCCCCGGGTCGATTTTTTCCCGCCGTTTACAATGGCGGAGGTTAGAGGCGCGGTGGAAAGCTTCAATCCGATAAAAGCGCCTGGAGAGGATGGATTTACAGTCGATATCTGCAGCCAAGTCATCCGCAAAGATCCAGCTCGATTTCTATCACTGATCAACAAATGTTTCGCACTAGAATACTTCCCCATCATCTGGAAGAAAGCCTACCTTGCTGACAGAAATGTAGATTATGTTAAAGATTTGCAGGGCGACACTTAGTATAACAAAATCCGGACGGTTACACCGGTCGCCTAACAGCTGTTTGCTTATTGCTACTGCTTACTGTCGCTGGATTTATATCACACAATGAACTGCCAGGCTTGTGGTAAAGATGTTTTGCTTAGGAAGCAGCTGTGCTGCGTGGGATGCAAGAATTTCTTCCACTACAGTTGCCTCAATATGACAACAGCCTATTTACTGTCCAACAAAGCTAAGTCTTGGAGATATCCCCGTTGCGTCAATGTTACATCACATTGTAAAAGTCCTATACCTACTTAGAGGATATCTCAGCGTTAACGTTAGAGTACTCTATGCGACTCTCTGGTACTATCCAAAATATCTTATGCCCCAACTGCTTATAGTCCCTGCATTTATGGTAAGACTCAGAAACTTCAGCGTGTCCAAAATGCATGCTCTCGTCGTTTTTTCGACATCCCTGCTCGAGCTCACGTAACCCCCTATATAAACAGTGCCAATCTCCTTAAAATGGAACGCAGAAACCTGGGTATTTATTTAAAAAACTTCCTATCAATCAATTCCTACTCGGACTATAGCCGTCCTCTCTGCGCTCGGGTGTCTAAATACCTCGGGAATTCATTCTTTCGACCCTCGGTTAACAATCTACTATTATGAGCTAGTATAAGTATAATAAAACTATATGTTGTGGTTGTGAATATTGTTTCTATTATATTTTCCAGGAATCAATATAAAAGAGTTTGCTGAGGAGCTGACGTCGGCTCAGCGCGACGAAGAGCTGGCAATGGCAGCTTATTTTCGGGGTAAAGCAATAGTGTCGGCGAATATGGAATTAAGACTGGAAATAGAGCAGGTGAATGGAGAGTTTAGTGAAGTAATAAGTGAGAAATTACTGTGTGACCAAAGTAAAAAGTGAAGTTTTTGTATTATAGGGACAATAAGCTACAATTTAAGTTTCACTATGTTGTTTTATTATTATAGTGTGTATCTATTAATACAAGCATTATTTTTTACGTCTCCCCATGATCTCCACACAAATAAATAGAAGGACAAACCTACTTTTATCCCCTGTAGGCTGGTATTATAATGCCTGTTTTCACCAACAACACATAAGTTTAGGGGCTTGTTTTCACCAATACTTATCCATCACTTATGGCGCTAGATGTACGGAGTTAGATTAGAGAGTACTTTAGAGGGGTCACTTAAGAAAAAGATTGTCTAGCTACAGAGAGTTAATGGGTGGTTAAATTATTAAAGGCGATTAAAGCCCCATATCAGCTCTCACATACCTATGTGAAACGGAGGCAAGACAAACACAGAATATAGCTATTATAGCCTAGGAACAGTTATTAAAACAATATCAAGGGAATTAATTAGGTTTAATATATTGAAACACGACCTACCTTTTTAGGTTTACATATTTATGTAAACTTAAAAGTGCACGGAAGGAGCCATACTGCGTCCAGTATTTGAGTAACAACTTTATCAAAAAGGTTGATGCAGTCCAATCCAAGTAAATTATATTCGTGCACCAGTACAGCCCTGCTGAACCTTGGTCAGAGCTGCCACAAAAAAAAGCACTGTCAGTCCTATATACTACCATGAAAATCTACACGAAAATCGAATGGCCATAAAAAAAACGCAAGCACCATGACTCATGATCAAGTTCTTCTAAAAAAATTCGATGATATTTATGATAATCTGCCACATTAGGCTTAGGCTGGAAGAAAAAAGAGGCAAGAAGAAAAAAGAAGTTTTCTGTAAATTTATTCGTAAAATAAGTTATAGAAATATTGTTTTTAAATAAAATTTGTTATATCAAAGAAATTTAATTCAAGTGTTTTAAAAAATAGTGTACGAGCAAACTCGACATAAATGTATTGGTAACAAGTAAACTGCTGATACAGCGAACCTATGTGCCGCGCGCTGCCTCCTTTAGTAGAATAAATACTCCAAACCGGGACGGACACCTCAAATTAAACGCGTATTAATTTCACATGTCCCGCTCCCGTTGGTAACCAAATGTAGGGCGCATGACCTTGCCCCTACAGTTTTGGTCCTTCGAGCCGGATTGTATCTGTTCACATTGGACTTTAACAGTGCATTCTGGAAAAACATTTAGTGACGTGTGATTGTGGTTCGAGCTTCGGTAGCGAATCGGTCGGCCGGCCTCTCACAAGCGGGAATCACCGGTCCGATTGAGAAGGCGTCCTACATACCGTTGTGAGGATCATATTACACGAAACTAGAACTAACAGTGTTGTTAACATCGACCACCGTTGACACAAATTACCACATACAATGGGGTCAAAACTGTAATGTAGGGTAAGATGCATATTATGATTGTGTTGCGAGGCAGTCTCCAAATATACGCGCTATTAGACGGACGCACCGTTTTTCATTTACTACAGTGGCTGACGAGGCTGGTTGTTTTAAAATGGCGGGCAAGATAGGCGAATTCGACGCCGCGAGTGGAAATTGGACATCGTACTGTGAACGATTAGAAATGTATTTTTTTGTGAACGTAATAAAAGAAGAACTGAAAGTTCCCACGCTTATTTCACTGGTGGGGGAGGCAACATACGAGCTAATGGTGAATTTGTGTAGTCCCATCAAACCGAAAGACAAAACATACGTGGACTTAGTGCGAGTGATGGCTGACCACCTCCAGCCCAAACCATCCATACTAGCGGAAAGATATATTTTCCGTCAGTGTAGACAAAAAGCAAATGAATCCGTAGCATCATTCGAGGCAAATCTCAAAAGACTGTCTAGAAATTGTGAGTTTGGGCCAATGCTGAACGAAAATTTAAGGGACCAATTCGTGTGCGGAATCTACAGCGATATTACCCGTCAGAGGCTGTTCACCGAGGGAGAAATCGGATTACATCAAGCAGTGAATCTGGCAATAACAATGGAGGCGGCAGAGAAAAATGCATTAGCGGTAGACGTGAATGCGGTCCAATATGGCGGCGGTGGTGGCAGTGGCGCGGGGGACCTTCGTTATAGAAGAGCGCGGAGCGTGAGCCAAGCTGACCTAGAACACATGGCGGTAGCGGTGCACCGCGTACACCTGAGTAAATGCACAGCATGTGGAGACTCAAGACACACTTGGCGGGAATGCCAATATCGAGTGTTTGTGTGTAGTCGCTGTAAAAATACGGGCCATCTGAGGCGGATGTGCCCAGAGGAATACCGAAACGGGGAAGTAAATAACCGAGAAAAGAGCCGCGTCCCCTTTACGCAAGCACGAGGGAACGGCGGCGGCGGCAGCGGCGATACGCAGCGACGCGGAGTCAGCCAGCGGGGCTTCATGGGAGCTCGCCGGCGCGGCGGGGCGCGCTGGAGGCCGGGCCGCAGCGATGGAGGGGCAGGTAGTGGTACCGGGAGCGGCGCTACGTACTACGTGCAAGAAAACGCAGAAGAAGCGGATCAAAGCGGACACGATCACGACAGCGAGGAGCCGGTGTTTCAGATGTCGTTGACAGATTACAGGCCGGTTAGTACGTTAGTGTATATAAATAATAAGGAAGTCTTGATGGAGATCGACACCGGTTCTGCATTATCATGCATCAGTAAACAAACTTATGAAAGATTGTTTTCTAGCTTAGAGTTAAAAAAGTGCAAACTAACTTTGAGTTTTTATGACGGTACAAAAATAAAACCTTTAGGTTATATAGAAACCCAAGTAATGCACAATAATGTCTATAAAGTACTCGATTTGTATATCATTGATAACGGGACAACGTCGTTGCTGGGACGACAGTGGTTGGCCGAGTTAAATATACAAGTTCCAAAAATCCAAACGAATAGGTTAGAAATTACATCGGATGAAAGAGTGACTCAAATAAAAAATATACATTCCAGATATGCTGAATTATTTAGTGGCGGCTTGGGTCGGTTCACCGGCGGGCGGGCGCGGCTTCAGGTGCGCGAGGGGGCGACCCCCTTGTTCCACCGCGCGCGGCCGCTGCCCTACGCGCTGCGCGAGCGCGTCGACGCCGAGCTGGACGCCATGCTGCGCGCCGGCGTCATCGAGCCCGTCGACACCTCCGACTGGGCCTCGCCGCTGGTCATAGCGAACAAGGCGGACGGGGCCATACGGGTATGTGCGGACTACAAGATGACTCTGAATCCAGTACTAGCGGTTGATAAATATCCGGTCCCAAAAATTAACGATTTGTTCACGAATTTGAGCGGAACTAAGTTCTATAGCAAGATAGATCTCTCGCAGGCCTATAACCAGATTGAGTTAGATGACTCAAGAAATTTGACGGTCATTAACACACATCGGGGGTTATTTAAATATAACCGACTCGTATATGGCTTAGCGTCGAGTCCAGGTATTTTCCAAAGGATCATGATTAATCTTTTTAAGGATATCGCCAATGTTGTCATATTCTTAGATGACATCCTTATTGCTAGCCCTACGCTAGAAGCTCATCTAGATACTTTAAATAAAGTATTAACCCGGTTACGAGATAAGGGCTTGAAACTCAAGAAGGAAAAATGTGTATTTTTTACACGGGAGATCAAGTTCCTGGGGTATGTTATCGATAATGAGGGTATACGTGTAGACAAAGAAAAAATCAAACCCATATTAGAATTAGAGCAACCGAGGAACATATCAGAATTACGATCTTTCTTAGGAATGGTAAACTTCTATGGTAGATTTATTCAAAATCTAAGTAGCATTTTAGCGCCCCTACATGACTTACTAAAGAAACATCGTGATTGGTTTTGGACGAAAAAACATAACGAAGCGTTTGAAACGGTTAAACAACTGTTATCAAGTGCCGAGGTGATGAGTCACTATGACTTATGTCGCGAAGTGGTGTTAACGTGCGACGCAAGCGCGCACGGGCTGGGCGCGGTGCTGGCGCAGCGGGACGCGGCCGGCCGCGAGCTGCCGGTAGCATATGCGTCGCGAGCCCTATCAGAGGCGGAAAAAAACTATAGTCAAATCCATAAAGAAGCATTAGCGATTGTTTATGCAGTAAAAAAGTTTCACCAGTACTTGTATGGTAGACGGTTTTTGTTACGCACAGATCATAAACCCTTAGTTAGTATCTTTGGACCGGGGACAGGTATACCTAATATGACAGCAAGCAGACTGCAAAGATGGGCATTACTTTTGTCTGCCTACGATTTCAAGATTGAGTACGTTAACACTGAACAAAACACGGCCGACTGTTTATCACGCATGATAAAGGCATATAAAGAGGGTAGTGAGAACATATACCAAATCCCCGAGCAAACTCATTTACATTTTGCATCGGAGGCATTATTACTCGACTATAATAGGTTGAAGAGTTTGACTAGCAAAGATTCTCTGCTTAGTCGGGTAATAGGTTACATAAATGACGGTTGGCCGAGCGAGGTGGAAGTACGCGAGTTGAAACCTTATTTCAATAGACGGAAAGAGTTGTACACAGAGTTGGGCTGTCTTATGTGGGGTCATCGGGTAGTAATACCTAGTGAAGGTAGAAAAAGTGTACTAACTGAGCTGCACGATTCACACATGGGGATCGTGACAACAAAAGCACTCGCCCGGAGTTATGTTTGGTGGCCGGGGGTCGACGAGGACGTGGAGGCCGTGTGCCGCGAGTGCGAGGTGTGCGCCGCGGTGGCGGACGCGCCGCCCGCGCACGCGCCGCGCTCGTGGCCGTGGACGAGCCGCCCGTGGACGCGGCTCCACCTCGACTTTATGGGACCAATTGGGGGCGTTACCTATTTAGTAGTGGTAGACTCCTGTTCTAAATGGATCGAGGTAATCGAGGTAAGTACAACTACGGCAAAGAATATTATAGCAAAGCTAAGGGACTTGTTTGCACGGTTTGGTTTACCAAAGCAAGTGGTAAGCGATAATGGACCACCGTTTTCGAGCGGGTAATTTGGTACCTTTTTGCGGGACAACGGAATAGAACAGCTGTTTTCTGCGCCTTACCACCCATCTTCAAATGGTGCAGCGGAAAACGCTGTGAAGCTTTGTAAAAGGGTAATAAAAAAAGCAATAATACAATCAGTAGATGTACACACAGCGTTATGTCGCTTTCTGCTTGTTTATCGCAATACGGAACATAACACAACAGGTGAGACGCCTGCAAAACTGTTGCAAAATCGTAAGCTGCGAATGCGATTAGACATAATAAAACCTGATCGTGAGGAACATGTAAGGGAGTCGCAGCGTAAGCAAATTACCGCCGCAGGTGGGGTAGAACGCGATGTTACTCTGTCCAAAGTCTGGTACCGCAATTACAGGCCAGGACCAAAGTGGTTACCAGGAGAGGTGATTCAAAGGTGTAGTGACACAGACTATTTAATTAGAGATAAGAATGGGACCGAGATACATAGGCATATCGACCAAATTAAGCAACGTTACGGTGTAGATGGAACAGAGTCAATCTTGCGGTCCCCACATAGACCGAATCGGTCCGGGGTGTGGGCGGTGGTGGCGCCGTCGCCGGCAGAGGCGTCGGGCTCGGGTCGTGAGGCAGCGGCTTGTGTGCGGGGGGGCGCGGGTGTCGCGGGGAGGGCGATGGCGCGGCCGGGTGCGCGCACTGAGCCGTCTCCGGCTGCGCCAGCGCCAGCGTCGGCGCCGCCGCCGACGCCGCTAGAGAGCGCCGCGCCCGCCGTCGTCGGTGAACGCCGTTACCCGATCCGTGAAAATCGGGCACCGCCACGTCGTTACGGCATAGACGATGTATTTTGATTTTATTTGTTGGTATTTTAGTACGCATTTCTTATAGCATGGCGTGGCCATGGCAGAAGGAATTCATAAGTAATTTTCCTGGTTATATAATGTAATATAATTTGTACTAATTTGTAGTCTTACTCCGTCTGTAATTTGTAGTCTTGAAAATAAATAAGAACAGATTAGCTACCTTGAGATAAATTTACTACTTTTAGTATGCGCCTGTCTAAGTGAAACTCTAATTGGATATTAGTTTTAAGTTAATATATATAAGGGTGAGTAGTCATTAAGGGTGGAGGTGTAATGTAGGGTAAGATGCATATTATGATTGTGTTGCGAGGCAGTCTCCAAATATACGCGCTATTAGACGGACGCACCGTTTTTCATTTATAAGAACAACTATTTACACGCCAGGAAATAATTTCCAAAGCGATTACGAAGATTGAAGTCAGATTCCGTAAGGATGGTGCCATTCGGAAAACAGCCAACTACCTGAAGGTGAGACTGGATTCACTTGAAGCCATATGGGACGAGTTTGAAATGAACCACTCTGTGCTACTGAAATCAGTTGAAGACCACACAGAAGATTACTTCACCACAAAAGCATATGACAAGGTCAAGGCTGATTACCTAAGGATCAAGGAAAGACTGGAGAGTCACACGCCATACGTCGAGGAGACACCTGGCAACGCTTCGAAAGGTCAACAATTTGAAGAAACTGGAGTCATGTCTAAAACAAATGAGCTTAAGGCACAACAAGGTACAAATTTCAGAGCTTTTTCTCGATTCATACGTCTCCTAGCACTAGAGTGCTCGCGCGGGTGACATATGTCACCCACACTATAAAATTGGCAAATAATTTCTGAACGCAATGCGCTACAGTGCTGCCCTCTCGGGTATTCCTCGAATATGAACCACCCTCATCGTCAGTAACTTGCCAGCCGACACGGCACATCGGCGTCTACGCAGTGAAACTACAAAGTTCCTGGGTGACACATGTCCCCCGCGTGAGCTCCCGAGGAATATTTTGACAACAAAACATCGCGAGTGAAACACATGTGTAAGTAACTGAATACTTCATTTATATAATACATATACTTCGTTATATTATTTTTATACGGTTATGAGCCCGCTAAGTGATATTTCCTATAAATTGATATATTTTTTTAGGTTATAATGACGACGTTGAGAGATGACACGATATCACGGTGGTTGGAAGAAGATATCTCACAAAGTAGTGAATCAGAGAGTGACGATGAAGAAGAAGGTGGTTCGGCGGAGATGCATGCTGTCCCGCTTAGTTCGCCTCACGCTTCTGATTCGGAACAAGAAGCTTGTGACTTGGAACAAGACGATGACCACTCTGAAGAGGATAACGTACCGTTGGCACAGTTAGCAGGATACCAATCTCGCAGCGGGACAAGATGGAGTAAATTTCCACCCCCTGCATCTAGAACTAGAGCCCACAACATTTTGACACGATCTCCAGGTCCCAAAGGTATTGCCCTAGGTGCAAAAACTTCTCTTCAGTCATTTTTGTTATTTTTTGACTCTGATATTTTGAATATACTTGTCGAATCCACAAATATTTATATTGAGACAATCAAACAAAGATATCAGAGACAAAGAGATGCTGGCTTGACGGATTTGATAGAAATAAAAGCATTTATCGGTATATTGTTGGTAATTGGAGTTTGCAGAGCTGGACGAAGAAACCTCATAGATTTTTGGGACAATTCAAAAGGACTCGGGGTTGAACTCGTTTATAGCACAATGTCGAAAAGCAGATTCCGATTTCTGTTACGATGTTTGCGTTTTGATGACGTTAGAGATAGAGGAAGCCGTCAAGTTACTGATCGATTAGCGCCCATACGCCCATACAGGAGGTGGGGTTTGAACTTGTGAAACCACTTATTGCTAGACGCATTTCCCAAGAGCACATACCTAGGGCATTAAAATTGAAGGCAAGGCTTCTTCTGGGGCTACAAGAATATCCACAAGCACAAAATATGCCAACACGGGGTGGAAAAGGGCGGTGTGATTTTTGCTCTAGGGCCCGAGACCGCAGTACCCGTAAGCAATGTAGCAATTGTAATAAGCGTATTTGTCCAGACCATCAAATTATTGTATGTCCCAACTGTGGTAATAATATGACTGAATAGTAACCTAACATTCAAGAATTTTATAAAAAAAAAGAGTATGTTGTTAAATTAATATGTTCCTATGTATAAAAACTCTATTGATGTCAAATTCATCCAAAATATGTTGATTTTCTAGAAGATTATATTTTTTGTTCTTTATTATAATAAATAAATAATTCTCACTTTTTGTTTAGTTTTTTGATAAGAAATAAAGTTGATTTTTAATATGACTACCTGTTTTCTTACTTCAAGATA
This sequence comes from Yponomeuta sedellus, assembly GCA_934045075.1. NCBI lineage: Eukaryota > Metazoa > Arthropoda > Insecta > Lepidoptera > Yponomeutidae > Yponomeuta > Yponomeuta sedellus. Next base: position 2,693,004 of record OW203736.1, on the reverse strand, counting down.
AGATTTATTTAAAAAAATACCTCTTGAAATGGGTGACACATGTACCCCGCGCGAGCATCCGAGGAGTGTTTCAAGGCGAGAGCACTGTAGTGCTAGACATGGATAACATCAGTGAAAAGTGGGAAATCGAGGATAAACTGCAAACACTTTATTCCCGATGGAAAGTCATCGACGAGATACATTGGAAAATTGACAACCTGCTCGTCGGCGCCGACGTTAACTACGAGCTTGAGTTCTCTAAACATGAAACAACTTACGAGTCAACAAAAAGAGACCTCAACCGGAAGCTTAACTCCACCGTGTAACAATACGAAAGCTCTCCAAAGATCGAAATCCCTGTCTTTTCCGGCAGCTACACTCAGTGGCCCACATTTTTGGATTTATACTCCGAAGCCATCCACAACAACACAATGATTCCCAAGGCTCGAAAAATGGAAAACTCCGAGGAGAAGCGGAACGTCGCGTGTAACATTTGAATGTGTCGGCTGAAAACTATGACTCCTGTCATAGTTTTGGGAACGGAACGTGCCGTGTAGTTGCAAACACCTTACTGTTAATGTCAGCGTTCATTTAATTAAAATAAAATGTAATTAAGAGTGCTTCAGTTTTTCATGTGTATTTACATAAAAGGCACAGTGTAATTGCCACGAAATTTGTGATTATGGACTTAATCCGTGAGTAAAAAGCCCAATTCGTACAAATAATATATCTGTAACGGCTGAGAGCCAAAAAGAGACGAAGATAGTTGCTTCTCGCTGTCATTCAAAGCAACCAATTGAAGACCTCCGCGCGCTGTCACTGTCACCAAATTTTTACGCTTTTGACGGATGTTGTTCCATTTCACGCTTATTGCTGTTGTCGGAGACTTCGCCGGGTGCGTGTGAGGTGCCGATGCCGGCTCCCGTCGTGTTGTGCATGGTCTGACTGGTGTCGATCCTTTTGGATAGAAGCGAAAGCTCACCGGTGGTGCCTAGTGCTCTGCGTATCTGCTATTTTTCAACGAACCTGCTTAATATTGCTTTTGGGGCGCTAGTTTTTTTTTTTTTGTATAAAGCAATGCTGTGCTCATTTTATGCTTTTATTGCTTTTGACGTTTACTAAGCTTTTCAATGATTTGTTGGATTTATTTAAATTAATTATATTAATATTTTTTTTGTGCCATCATTTTATGTAATTAATATTGACATCTGGGACTGATAGGTATTTACCATTAAGTATTTTGAATGCTTGATGTTTGTGTAAGTTTACTGAACGCTTTTAATATCAGACGCAAGTACTTGTTTTTTTTTTATGATTGACATTCTTTATTATTTTATTACTAATATTAATTATGGACTAGTAGGTATCTAGAAGTGGAAAAAAATACATTATTGACATTTCATATAATGTAACTAATATTTAATTTTTTTTTAAACTCCTCACTGCGTTGGGGTGGTTTAGATTTTTGTTTGCGTTCTGATTTTTTTTTAATACATTGTGTATACTTAATAGCTGGTTACCATTTTAAAGTGCTTTTTTTTGTTATGAATGTTTCTAAAGCGGTTTGCCCGCATTGCCCCGGCTTCTGCTCCTCAAGGCAATTCGTGGTACCTCGGGGTCTAAGGGTTCACATAAGTCGTGTTCATAGAGGAGCCGTTTTGCCACAGTCATCAGTGGATGCAGCTGTGCAGGATGGTGCTGCTGGTGGTTCACAGACGTTGTTTGAGGATCTTCCATTGATGAGAAGGAGGATCCGAGTTTTAAAGCATATCCCAAAAGGTGCGAGGTATTTGGCTGCGGGAAGATTGTCACAGTTTATAGAGAGATGTGTTCAGACAAATAGTTCACATGACTGGTTTGAATTACAGACATTTGCGTACTCCTGGCTCAGGGTCCCTTCCTCTGTCGATAGGGGCAGTTCTCTAACGTCTAAGGTCAAGGAAAATATCACAGTTAACGATTTGAGCGATCCTCTGCACGTGGATATCGCACCGCGGGACGTTGGGCTGGCAAGAAGTGCTCTTTATAAAGTGGTAGAGTCCAAAGTCTACGACGGAGATTTGAGTGCGGCTGTCCGGATTTTACTATTAGACAGTTCTTTGGCTGATGAATGTGATGCCACTGTAGATGCTCTTCGGCTTAAGCACCCAGCGCCTAGTCGAGACTTAGAATTTCCTTCAGAACCGAACCTCTCTAGCGATTATTTGACTGTGGATGTGGCGGACGTGTCGCGAGCAATTGCTTCCTTTAATAATGGCTCGGCAGGTGGCTTGGACGGCATTCGTCCGGAGCATCTGAAGGAGTTGACCTCAACGGCAGCTGGCGATAATTGGGCATGTCTTCTGCGTTCGTTGTGCACTTTGGCGAACTTCATGCTAAAGGGAATGGTAAATAGAGAGGTTTGCCCTTTCTTGTATGGGGCGTCATTGTGTGCATTGAGGAAGAAAGATGGTGGCATCCGGCCCATTGCTGTAGGTAGTGTACTTCGCCGTCTCGTAGCCAAGCTTGGCTGCTGTGCTTTCAGGAACGAAGCGTCAGATTATTTGCAGCCGCGGCAGTTAGGTTTTGGTGTACCACTGGGGTGCGAGGCAGCCATACACGCTACTCGGTCTTTTGCTTACTCCAGGGAAGGATTGGATGACGTAGTTTTTAAGGTTGACTTAGAGAATGCATTTAATATGGTTGAGCGGGACACCATTTTAAGCAAAGTTAAAGATCATGCTCACTCTCTTTTTCCCTTTCTTCACCAATGCTACGCAAGGCCCAGCAACTTATTTTATGGCAATATCCCTATATTGTCCCAGGTAGAAGCGCAGCAGGGCGACTAATTTTTAGCCTAGCGATACAGGATGTGGTGTCGTCTTTGAAATCACCATTAAATCTGTGGTATTTGGATGATGGCACTATAGGTGGTAGTGTGGATTATGACGTGGGGGATGTCGAGACTCTTGTTCAGGGCTTGCGTTCTATGGGGCTACGTGTGAATCCACAGAAGTGTGAGCTTTTCGCATGTGCGGGTCAGTTGGCTCCGGAAGTACAAGGGCGGTTTGATGCATTGGTGCCGGGAGTAAAACTCTTGGACAAGACCACGTTTATGCTTTTGGGTGCTCCAGTATTCTCTGAAGGTGTGCCGTTGGTGATTTTGTCGAAGATGAGAGTTGGCGGAAACCAAGCCGCATCTCAGTCAGCTTTCGTCGCATGTAGCTCTGTCCATTTTGCGCAGCTGCCTGTCAATGCCGAGGCTGACATACACACTTCGGACGGTCCTTCTTTGGCACTTTAGGGAGGAGTCGCGGCGCTATGACGAGGTGCTCAAGGATCTTTTAGAAGGGGTCCTAAATGTCAGCTTGTCCGATGACCAATTCACCCAGGCGGCGCTCCCGGTAAGGCACGGTGGGCTCGGTGTGCGCCGTTTGGAGGACGCGCAGTTGCCGGCATTTTTGGCTTCGTCGCATGGGGTGTTACAGCTTGTCACTCGCATTTTGCAAGTACATGGTGACGGGTTTAGTGTTCCTCATGCGGCGGAGGCTTTACTGCTATGGCAAGCTGCGTGTCCTGGGAGCGCGGTGCCGGAGCAGCCTATACGCCAGCGCGCTTGGGATGAAGAGTTGTGCAGGGTAACTCTGGAGATGCTGCTGGATCGTGGTACCGGTGCTGAACAAGCACGCTTGCGGGCGGTTTCCCAGCCAGAGTCTGGTTTATGGTTGCACGCGTTGTCATCGCCGCAGTTGGGCACGTTGTAAGATGACACCTCTTTGCGCGTGGCGGTGGCACTTCGCCTTGGGTGTTCCGTTTGTGAGCCGCACTTCTGTGTTTGTGGGGTGGAAGTGGATCGCCAGGGTCATCACGGGCTCCATTGCGTGCGCAGTGCGGGTGGACTCTCGCGGCACCACGCGATGATATTGTCCGGAGAGCGCTGGTTTCGGCTGAAGTACCTGCGGTTCTTGAGCCACCGGGGTTGTGTCGCAGTGACGGTAAGCGTCCGGACGGTGTCACCTTGGTGCCGTGGGAGAAGGGCCGAAGCCTCTTGTGGGACGCTACGTGCGTTTGCACCTTTGCGCCTTCCCATTTGGGTTTGACTGCTGCGACTGCGGGTGCTGCTGCTGAAACAGCAGCAAAATTAAAAAAACGGAAGTATAGCCAGCTTATGCGTCACTATTTGTTCGTCCCACTGGCCGTGGAAACAATGGGGGTATGGGGGGATGAGGCAAAACTTTTTATTCGGGAGATCGGTCGGCGCCTGAGGAGTCGGGGGTATGACGTTCGTTCCGGGTCATACCTGATGCAAAGGATCTCCCTGGCGGTGCAACGAGGTAATGCTGTTAGCGTCATGGGAACTTTTGGGTCGGGTGTGTCCCGGGGCGGTATTTTTGATTAATTAAGTTTGATTTTTTATTTTATTGTTTATTGTGATAGTTTTTGTGACGAAGCTTTGTGCGAATTTTCAGACTATGTAATGCCTCTTATTAATTAATGAATAAAGTATTATATTAATTAATGACTCCTGTTGGGAGATACTTAACCACCTACAGGTATAACAACACCCAGTTGCTTTTTACGAAGCAGTACAAGCATTCATGGAGCAGCCTTCCATTCAACACCAGAACGCGCATGACCTTAAGCGGTTACACGACACCAGCTTAGAGACAGTTCACGCTATCCATAATCTGGGAATAAATACCGATACATGGGACCCAATTCTTATCCACATACTTACAGCGAAATTGGATGCCCAAACATATTCAGATAACATGGAATCAAGAAAAGCGCCTCGGGAATTACCTACCTTGGAAGAGTTTCTACATTTCACCGAGAGCAAGTTTACTGCACTTGAACCGGTGACCACCAAAAAGAAACCTTCAACTTCAAACAACCCGCCGACAAAGGAATTCACCACAAAATCTACACAGCAAAAGGACTCATACAACAAATACAATCGCCGTGCATTCAAGGCCTACCATACAAGTTTTGAAAGAAATTGTCCTCTTTGCCACAACAATAACATTTTGCTTTATTGCAAAGAATTCCGAGACATGTCGCCGGAAACAAAAATGAAGACAATTGCGAAATTATATATTAGCGAGAATTGTATGTATCCACACATACAATAGCGGTGGTAGCTCAGTGGGTAGAACCATAGACTGGCAAGCGAGAGCCCCAGGTTCGATCCCGAGTGCGGGCATGTACCAATGACTTTGTTTAATTTCAAAGTTACGTACATTTGCGAATTTGCAGTCGCAATACCACACGCTAACGGTGAAGGAAAACATCGTGAGGAAACCCGCGGCTTGGTTGGCTCCGCACGTATTGACTAGTCTTTCCTGTGGGCTAGGCCGACTAAGTTGTCAGGATGGTATAGGTGCTGGGCAAGCCTACACCATCTATAAAACCATGACCCAGGCACTACAGCGTCGGAGTGGTCCCTTCACCCATCTAGTGTGAGTGAAGATACCACTGGACGCTGTATAAAACATCTCATTAAGTAGATGCAAAAAGGCCAATATATATATACATGAAGATAACAAATGTACCTCATACAAAAGATGCAAAGTGTGCAAAAGGGCGCATCACACCAAGTTGCATGATGTAATCCGTGAAACAAGCCGTGCGAACTCACTACATGGCTACTTACCTAGCGAGACTCCAATTACGAAGCCGTCGATTTTGCAACGCAAGACAAACCACGTGTCAAGCGACTACAACGAAGTGCTACTAGCTACCGTGCAACTCAAAGTATGAGCCGTCGATGGTACTTACATTGTTCTAAGATGCCTTCTCGATCAGGGTTCGCAGATAAACATCATAACAGAATCTGCGGCTCAGCGTCTTGGGTTACAAAGGCACAAACATAACTCTACAGTTTCTGGAATCGGAATCACTGCTCATCGCAGTCACGGGAGCATTAACCTAGACTGTGAATCTCTGTACGGAGATTACGCGTTTTCAGTGGAGGCACTAGTGATGGCAAACATCCTCAACAATCTGCCAAACTACTCCTTTGAAAAACAACCTTGGCCCCACGTACAGAACATCAACCTAGCCGATCCAGATTACAATCTTTCGAGAAAGGTCGATGTCTTACTCGACGCCGGAGTATATGCTGAAATCATCATGAATGGCATACGGCAAAGCTCATCCCCCCACGCACCGATTTCTCAACAGACCAAGGTCGGGTGGGTGCTGCTTGGCAACATGAAAACTTTCAATTGCCATGTGCTGGTCAACTCAGACGACTTCTCACGCTTCTGGGAGTTAGAAGAAATAACGGATACCGACCGCGCCGTTACGGCTGAGGAAGAACACTGCGAAACCGTGTATACCAGTACTACAAAAAAACTTACTGACGGGCGATACACAGTAAAAATCCCCATGAAAGATGGATTTGCACAAGTTTGGGCACTTCGAAACCCCAAGCTGTCGCTCAGTTCAAGCCACTCGAGAAAAGGTTGGCAAAGGACGAAAACCTAGCTACGAACTACAAAAGCTTCATAAACGAATACAAAAACCTTGGACACATGAAGCTATGCACAACGCCCACAGAGCCCAGCTGTTACTTACCCCATCACGGAGTTATACGCCTCGAGTCACCAACAACAAAACTACGAGTTGTCTTTAACGCGTCTGCTAAAACAAGCACGGGACAAAGCCTCAACAACTTAATGGAATGCGGCCCCAACTTGATTTGCAAGCCATGATACTGCGCTGGAGAGTCTTTCAGTATGTGTACACAGCTGATATAGAAAAATTCTACAGGCAAATAATGATACAAGACGAAGACCAACATCTACAGAAAATTGTGTGGCGGCAGAACCATTAAAAATCTACCAACTATGTACCGTCACATACGATACTAAAGCCGCGCCATTTTTGGCTATGCGCACCATCAAACAGCTGATCAAGGACGACGGTTCACGATATCCATTAGCCGCCGAAATTCTTGATAATCATCTGTACGTCGACGATCTACTGGGCGGAAGTAACAGCATAGAAACAGCGCAAAAAGCTCAAGGGCAACTCATCTGCATGCTGAAAGGCGGAGGATTCAAACTGCGAAAATGGGCTAGTAACTGACTTGCTAATAAACCTACATGACGATTTAGTCAGTCAAAAAAATGTTACTTATAATATATTTGTGTGCAATATATTATTTATCTTTATCGTATAATTGTCATCAACCCATTATGTCCCCACTGAGGGGCACGGGTCTGTTCCCTAAGGATGGTATAGGCATAGACCAAATGGTCTATGGTAGAGGTTATGCTCCACCACGGGGGATAAGTCCAGATTGGTGGAGACTTATACGTGGCTGGTCTTACTGTCAGAAGTTTTCAAGCCGCCCGAAGGCCTCTGATTTGGCTGACTGCCATCTGTCGACGGCAGCCTACACCAACTGCTTAACGTGCCCTGCAAAGCACGGAACCGCTCGGAAAAATGCCATCTAGACGGTCACCCATCTATGCACTGAACGCGCCCTAGGTTCCTTAACCTTCGTGATCGCTTAAGATCACTCAGGCAGCCGGGGCTACGAACGATTCCTCTTACTCTTTTTAATACATACAATTTGCTTTATTTTTTATGTAGGATGTACGTCCCAATGTATTTCACAGGCCTTCTCTCAAAGAGAGAGAGTATGGGCTTATTTACCACTCGTGCCCACCGCGGCTTGGCAATTCCAAGTGCAGAGGTATTTGAACACCTTGGAAACTGAGGTTTCCTTACGATGTTTTCCTTCATAGTTAGCGAGTGGCATTGTGCAAATAAATAAATAAATGTAACAAGAGAACCATTTGCGCATGGGCCCGAATACTTTCTCGCTCGCACACAGACTATCGTTCTCGCTCGTCGCCCTCCCGCTGCGCCCCACCAACAAGCAACGGCCGCCAGAGCCCAATATAAGGAGCCGCACCACATCATGAAGATCACTTAGCTAGCGACCGCGCTGGACAAGACAGGCTTAACTGCTGGTCTATCTAGTAACATCTGGACTAGCGCTTAACTAGAAGACTGCGCTGGGCAGGACCGGCTTTACTGCTGGTCTAACCAGTAACGTCAGGTTAGGGACACTAGACGCGACCAGCTTAACTGCAGGACCTCTAGTGATTTCTCACAGTATCTATAGGGACAGCAATGTCTGTCAAAACATATGTCGATAGGAAAAACCTACCTATGTACAGTTATATGTAAAACGAATCAATACAAGGATTTACTTCTGCTACTCAATTGGCGTTTTCACTTAACCACCCCCTTCAAGTGGCGCCCAACGTGAATTACCTAAAAGCGACAAACCGTCCGACAAGTCTTCACTACCTACTGGAATGACAACCAATCCGAAATTAATTAATAAACAGGTAGAAGGCGAGGGTAGTTCGAAATCCACGAACGACAATATGAGCAACGCAGATCTACCCACTCATTTCACGAGTGATCAGTTCACTGAGCTACTTCATCGAATATCAACGTGTAAGATGTCGAATAAAAATTTTACACGCTGCGCACTACGCTTTCACGGTGAACGTGACCATGCAAAGGTCGAGGAGTTCGTCTCGGCGATTGAGGTGTATAAAAATGTAACAAGAGAACCATTTGCGCATGGGCCCGAATACTTTCTCGCTCGCACACAGACTATCGTTCTCGCTCGTCGCCCTCCCGCTGCGCCCCACCAACAAGCAACGGCCGCCAGAGCCCAATATAAGGAGCCGCACCACATCATGAAGATCACTAAGCTAGCGACCGCGCTGGACAAGACAGGCTTAACTGCTGGTCTATCTAGTAACGTCTGGACTAGGGCTTAACTAGAAGACTGCGCTGGGCAGGACCGGCTTTACTGCTGGTCTAACCAGTAACGTCAGGTTAGGGACACTAGATTCGACCAGCTTATCTGCAGGACCTCTAGTGATTTCTCACAGTATCTATAGGGACAGCAATGTCTGTCAAAACATATGTCGATAGGAAAAACCTACCTATGTATAGTTATATGTAAAACGAATCAATACAAGGATTTACTTCTGCTACTCAATTGGCGTTTTCACTTAACCACCCCCTTCATAAATAAATAAGTAAAAAAAAGAACTTTATTCAAAAGTAAAAAAAAATGTGCTTATGATACGAATACATATTTAGTTCACACTTTTGGAATGGTCGGAGCCAAAGCATTAATGCTGTTTTTCAGTCTCCGCCGGGATTTATTGTGATTATTACTGGTTATATTATTTTTGGACTCAATCAGTTTGCTTGCACACTTGTTGGACTTTGGCTTACTTACTGGATACCGGACTGCGCGTGATTTGGTTTCGTTTGACTATGGTTGACATCGAACCCGTAGCGGGGCCTTCTTCGGCTCCTGATCGACCCGTACACCTGAATCACCAAACTACGACGACGACGGCGAATATATCCCCCGAGCCCTTAATGTTGCCGAGATCATGGTAATGTGGAATTTGGCGCGGCTTATAAAAAAATTGGGAAACAACGACCAGTGCATTGCTTTCTCTGAGGAGCAGGGCTTCGTGAAAAGGAGATGCGATGCCGCATGCCGCAACCACGATTCAATGCGAATCGCATATACAATGTGCAAACCATTGAGCACCTTCATTTGCTCCAAAGGAGCATGCCGTAGCAAAAGTGGAGCAATCCGAAAAAATCCCCGCAGAATTTGAACTTTTTTCAAACATGTAAAATTAGACCTGCGGCACATTTACTATCTGATATATGCATTTTCCCAAAAAATGGAATGTGAATAAAATTATTTTAGAGGACCCGACAGGGATGAAACTGGACAATGTTTGAGCTGCCATACAAATTGTGGACTGGTTCAGCTATTGCCGAGAAACAATAGTAATATACCGAGCACCGCGGAAAAATTGGAGGGCCTGGCAAGGTCGTTCAGATTGGCGAATCAAAGTTTGGACATCGGAAATATAATAAAGATATGTAATTTCTGTTTTGGATTGAAAACTTGGTAAACGTAAGTCAAATTGTGGGCAAAAACTGTAGGTTAGGTTGGGTTAGACCGTAGATAAAAGCAAAAAAAACTGGGTAACAGCAAGTCGAATTGTGGACAGAAGTCGTTTGGTTTAAGTTGAAGTGTTGGTGCCTCTCATACAAAAACATGTTGCAGATGGCACCACCATTCACACTGATTATTGGCGGGCATGATTGTTTACACGAATATGGGTACATTCATAAGAAAGTTAATTAACTCCGACGATGACAATCCTTTTGTGGCTGAAGATGGAACTCACACACAGCGTATTGAATCCCAATGGAGAGCTGTGAAAAGATGTTTTAGGAAACATAACTATAACAACCCTGAAAACTTTGCCGAAATCATTCAAGAATATTTGTGGCGTAGAAATGTAGCGAAATATAAAAAAGACCCATTCAAAGAATTGTTATTAGCAATTAAGCACATTTTTAAGGTAAATTAAAAGTTTCAAATATATTAAACAGTTTTGTTTCAATCATTCAAAACAAACTTAGAGTGAGAGCAATCAAATTTCTCATTAGAAACGAAAATATTCAGAAAAAAAATGAGGTTAGGTTAGATTTATTTTTAAAGAATCATACCATAAAAACTAGACATTTTCTCACTTTGAAACTTAAGGGGGGGCCTCCCCTTCCTCCTCCCCCTCCCCTTCCTCCTCCCCCCCTACCCTCTTACTATGTACCCACCAGTAACAATTTTTCCCAGAACGTTATTGAAACTCCAATACAAACAAAGTTTCTGCTGAATAATAAAAAATCAACACTGCTGAAGCGAAGAAAAAATCCCGAATGTTTTAATAATGTAATGTCAGAGCATAGTAGCAAAGAAAAAATGTGACTTATTAGATGCTCAAATAAGGAGTGTTCAAGAGCAAATTATACGTGAAGCTAAGGAACATGAATTAGGTGTGAGTTGTTGAGGATTGAGTTAGAAATAAAAAAAAACAGCAAAAAAACGGTATTTGGTTGTTTTTATTTGTTAGTTCACTGTTAAAAATTAAAAGTATTTTATACATAATTATGTACTTACGTTATCAACCCTTATATGTCCCCACTGCTGGGGCACGGGTCTCTTCCTACATCGCAGGAAGGTTAGGCCATACTCCACCACGGGGGCCAAGTCCGGGTTGGTGGAGGATTGTAAGACAGTGGCGGGCCTTACTGTCAGAAGTTATCAAGCCGCCCATAAGGCCTCTGACATGGCTTAACGACTGCCATTATATGACAGCCGGCACCAACGGCTTAACGTGCCTTGCGAAGCACGGAAGCGCTCGGAAAAATGCCACTAGCGGTAGTCACGGGACGCTCACAATTATGTACTTAAATCCTTTAAAATGAGGTAGTCAGGCATTTACAGATAAAAAATACATTACAGTGTATTAAATATAATTTAAACATGTAAGTATTTAGTGACAAGATTATCTATTCTAACAGTAAATTATTAAAATAACCATTGATTTACCCTAATCTTCTGAAGCCAAAATTCTCTTGGTTATTAGTAGAGACAGGGATGTCTTCGGCCAGATTATAGAGTGTGCTATATAGGCACTAATTGCAGGTACTTCATCACTATTATCAATGCATAAGTTGTGTTTGCAGTAGCAATTATGATATCTTGAGCCAGCTCTATTTTAAGTCTTATTCCTAGCGATAAGACAGGGAATCACCTGTTCCAAATCCCAAATGCCCTCTCTATACAGTTCTGTGTCCTTATCTGGGACTCATTATAAAGTTTTTCAGCATCGGTCCGTGGATTCTGAAGAGGTGTAAGTAAATATTTTTTTAAAGGGTAGCCAGAATCACCATGAATTACTTGCTGACGCATTTGAGCAGATTCAAATAGAGCACAGATCCTACTGTTTTGAAAAATAATACTGCCATGACTAGCACCAGGCCATCTACGAGTAGCTACAATATCTGAGAACTTTAGCTCAAAAGTACACAATGCTTGTGTATTTATTAAAAAGTATCCCTTTCTGTTTCTGAAATTCTTAGCCGTAGAACCACCTGGTGATTGAATACGAATATGCGTGCAATCATGTGCACCATTCACAAGTGGGAATCTTGCTATGGCATAAAATCCGCATTGATTATGGCATTGATCTTCAGGTGTTGAAGGTAGTTTTATGTATTGACTTTTCTTTGATGCCAATGCTTGGATTACCCTCTTTATAGTTTTTCCTGCTGTAGTCTGATGAACGCCAGTGAAATCTCCAGCTGTGATTTGCATGCACCCTGTAGCATAGAATCGTAGGGCTAACAGCCACTGTTCTGCAGCTGTCAACGCGTTATTCCTGATATGTAGGTAAATAAGTAGATTTATTAGCAAGAGGACATGTTGGTATACAGCTAGACCTGTATCTTGACTTGACACTTGAGTTCTAAAGTAAGTCACGACTGACATTGTTACTTACTTCCCTCCGCCTCTATCACGGTGGGCCGGAAGGCGCCCTTGCACTTGTTCCGAGGACGCCTTCTGGCACAGAGAGGGCCCGCGCGCTCGCTCTCCACCTTCTCCGCTATCAGAGAAGCGCTGGTGAGCGACGTGACGGACCTCGCATAGGGATGCGCCGCCCTCCTCTTGTCCTATTGTATGGGTAATGGGGCGGGGGAGGGCGGCGCATTGGAGCGTATGGGGGCCTATATTGCCTCCCGAGGAGACGCGGCGTTTCCTTGCCCCGTCGTATGGGCGATGGGGCAGGATGAGGAGCTACTCTACGCTACTCTTTGCGATCCGGTCACAATCGATTGCTGAAGACACCAAGTCATTCGACAAGGTTCTTCAGCCAATCCTTTACTATCACAGCTGTCCGCCTTTGGAGTGATCTTCTCTTGGACGTAAGATTCTCACCGTCCCTGTCAATATTTAAAAACAGAGTGCATAACCACTATTTTTCCTTAATGAAAGTTTTTTATCTGTATTTGTGAAATCCCTTTCTATTATTATGTAGGTATATTTTTCGTTCATGTCCTATCTTTTTTTTTCCTTGTGTATGTTTATTTTTATTTATTTCATAATTATGTACCGTTTATGTATGTGTATCAATTTCATATTTATGTATCGTTTATGTATGTGTATCAACTATAAAATAATATGTTATCTAATATTAGCGTGTTTTCTCACACAAGTATTGGTGTTGGTGGTGGTGTGTGGGAGGGAGGGCGGTGCATTAGCTAACCGCATGGTGCTTGTGGGATTTTTGGCGGAATTCAGCAAAGTAATTTTAACTTTTTAATGCTATTATGGATTTCCGCAAAGTAACGCCTGATTCTATACATTATCTAATATTGTTTAGTTGCGCCGACTACCCGTATTTCAGTTTCTTCTTTTCCGTCAATGGTTGTCTGGAAGAAATTCAAATTCAAAATTATTTATTTATAACAGTGGTAACAATAATAGGGTCGAATCTTCCTTTTGAGTTTACACCTGTATTAGGAAGAATTCGCTCTTCCAGCCGATAGGTTGTACTAATTATAAACAAATTTTTACAAACTTGACAGTTACACTTAAGAGCTAATTTCTATTTATTTAATTTAATAAGTGAGTACACAAAAAGTATACAAATACAAGGTATGTGGTTTTAGATAAGGTATGTAATTTAGTACACTTAAGATTAATACATTATTTTTAAGTAGGGTACAAACACTAGGGGTTTCATTTCAATCGGCTCCCGCCCGCAAACAGACAGTTGACGGTAGTCTATAAAATATCAGGAAGGATCAGATAGATCGTTTGCTCGACCAAGCCCACCCATATAAGCATCCCCATCATTAGGTATCTAATTATTATATTTAAAACTGTTTATTTACACCCAGACAAAAACCGAATGAAATTTATTTTAGAGGTGTACAGCGCACAGGTGTAAAATAAATGTAATTATGGTTTGTACTAATAAGTGTGAAATGATTCCAATAATATGTACTCGTGTATAGGTTTTGTGTATGAATGTTCTAATATGTATGCATGTATGTATGTATGTATGTATGTATGTATGTATGTATGTATGTATGTATGTATGTATGTATGTATGTATGTATGTATGTATGTATGTATGTATGTATGTATGTATGTATGTATGTATGTATGTATGTATGTATGTATGTATGTATGTATGTATGTATGTATGTATGTATGTATGTATGTATGTATGTATGTATGTATGTATGTATGTATGTATGTATGTATGTATGTATGTATGTATGTATGTATGTATGTATGTATGTATGTATGTATGTATGTATGTATGTATGTATGTATGTATGTATGTATGTAATGAATTGATAAGCTTTATTGGTGTAGCAATGATTCCGTGTCGTCATAGTTTTTTCCTTTTAACCATTTGGAAATGACCTTCTTGCATTCTCCATACGTTTTTGTGTAGATGTTTAGTGTTCGGTTTACTTTGTTGTACAGATGTATAGATAGCGTAGAAAATTGTCTGTGTGCAAATGCTGTCTTTACGATAGGTATTTTAATTACTGCGTAGGGGTTACGTTTCTTTAAAATACTGGGGTCCAGTTTTAAAGTTTTATGTAACTTTAGTATAGTATTCAATATATATAATTGTCTTACTGTAAGTACTTCCGCGTCTCTGTAAACTTCAACCGTGCTATACGTAATTTTTTTACATAATAAGACCTTTAATACGGCCCTCTGGGGCCGTTCTAGAGTAATTAACTTGGTTTTGTTCGAACCTCCCCAAATCGGTAAACAATAAAGTATAACGGACTGGGCGAGAGTTTTGTAAATGTATACTAGTAGTTCTTTATCTGATATATGTCGTAGGTATTTGAATAGCCAAATCAGTTTTCTGATGCGATTTACAGTGACTTCAATTTGTTTATTCCACGAAAGATGCTAGTCTATGTGCACTCCTAAGTATTTTGTGGAGTTAACTTTTGTAAGAACAAAGCAATTGCAGTTATTTGTTGTTTTATTTAAGCATGTATGGGCCGTTAATTTGAAGTGTTCGTTTGGTTGCGATTTGCTTAGAATGGAAAAAGTTAAGTAGTTTGTTTTTTTACGGTTTAAAGTAAGCAAGTTCGTTTGAAGCCATATTATTACCTCTGCGAGCCCCGCTTCAGCTTTGGTATATACCTCCGCCCAGCTGTCACCGTGGAAAAGTAGTGCGGTGTCGTCTGCATAAGAAATGACCTTTCCATTTGCTAGTTCAATTTCTGTGAGGTCATATATGTACGTCAAAAACAGGGTTGGGGAGGGGGCGCTTCCTTGAGGAATACCGAAGGCTGTGCAGGGTTCGTCTGTACTGTAGACATCGTCAGTAAGTTTAACACGTTGTACTCTGTGACTTAGGTAGATTGTAATTAAGTTCAGAAATTTTCCGCGGATGCCGATAATTTCGAGTTTTCCAATCAGGATCGGGACAGAGACCGTATCGAACGCTTTCTTCAGATCCAAAAAACTCACAAAGTGTTTTTTTTTTATTTTCTAAGTATCGTGTTATTGAGTTCGTTAACTCTAGCACAGCCTCTTCTGTACTTCCACCCTCACGGAAGCCATACTGGCGATTAGATAGAAGTTCAAAATTATTGAGATAATTAAGTAGTCTTTTATTCATTAATTTCTCTAATATTTTTGAAATAGAAGTCAGGACTGATATTGGCCTATAGTTGTTTACTTCGCCTCTGTCTCCGTCCTTGTAAATCGGGTGAATTATAGATCTTTTTAATGCTGAGGGGAAAATGCCTTCTGTAAAGCAGAGTGTACACAAATGTCCAATAATGGGTATTAATTCAGTTTTTGCTAGTTTTATGAACATTGTAGGTATGTTATCCCACCCTGAGGCGGAGGTTGTTTTTAAATTGATTATTATTGTTTCAATCTCGGCTAGATCAGGTTCTATTATACCTATTGATGACTGTTGTGGGCGAATATTAGAAAAAAATACGTTGTTGGAGTTACTGGTTTTATTGTTAATTAGATCCGCAAAATGTTTCCCAGAGTTGGCCAAGTGTTTATTTACTAAATTGGCTGATTGATTGGGGGAAATGGAGAAATTTAACAATTCGTGGTTTTTTGTTTTAATTTTTGAGAGGTTAGTAATGTTTTTTATTGTATTCCATAATAAGTTATTATTTTTTTTGGTTTTATTAAGGAGATCACGCTCATATTTTTGTTTTAGTTTTTTTAACAAATTGTTACAGGAGTTTCCGTAACGACGGTAGGCAATATGTAAGATTTCGTTTGTATTATCTAATCGTAATTATTTTTGCATTTCGTTTCTGTTTTGGATGCATTTTAGTATACCCCGGGAGATCCATGGTTTCAGGGTCCGTTTATTGCAAGGGATTCTTATTGTTCTGTGTTTATGCTAATGAGTTCTGGATGTAATAAATTAATATATCGGTGAGTGTGTTAGGATCTTTAATATTTAGTAGTTCTTGTAGATTGTATTCCTGAAAGTTTTTGAGCGCGCTCGAGAAGTTAGTAACGGTTATTTGGTGTATTTTGGGTGTTATTTTTGATAGTGAATAAATATTTAATAGTGTCATAGTATGGTCTGTTATGGTTGTTTCAAATACCGCGGTCTTGGAGAGGTAATACTTAGGGTCCAGGTTTGTTATCACATGATCCAGACAGCTATTAATCCTAGTAATTAATTTGTGCGTATTGAGATAGTAGGTGGTCGAGTTATTTGGTAGTTGAATGTTAATGTTTATGTCTCCTGTAATAATAACATTTTTGTTTAATATATCCGCTATTAGGTGCGTATTTAATGATGAAATAAAGTTACTAGTGTTGCTGTTGGATGGTGATCGATAGATACCTAAAATAGTACAGTAGGGCAAGGTAATCTGCAAACAAGAGGCGTCATCTAGAAAAACTTCCTTTACTGTGTGATATAAGGTCAAGTGAGGCAAGAGGAACACTGGGGGAAGAGGAACTAAAGACCATAGCTAATAATCTATAGAGTTTTACTCTATGGTTCCTCAGTCGATAAAACAGACAAACCGAAATAGTGCAGACGGTTGCTAAGAGATGTCGCCACGATATTACAGCGCGAAAAAAAAATGAAATATATTTTTTCAGTTTTCAAGTGTGTGATTACGCGGTTACAGTGTGTTTTGGTCTAGCGGAAAACATTTGAAAAAAAGGTGTTGGGGATAATCTTTCCACAAAAATCTTATATGGAAACGGTAAGTTATACCTTTTATTAGTTATTTCACGCCAAGGACTGCAAATAGTTTGATAGCAATAAAAATTCCAGCCGCCAAAAACTTAAATGGGGAAAGAGGAACAAATACTTCGGTATAAGAGAAACATATGTTCCACTTCCCCCGTGTCAGGGGTAACAAAGCTTTGTAGTTAAATTAATAAAAACTCACTGACAAACCAATAGTTGCATATATTTTCCCAAAACTATGTAAAGTGTGATCACTTTTGTTTTGTCCTTTACAGAAAAAAAAGAAAAATGCCACGCCATTACATAAGAAAAACTGATAGAGGTACGCGCTACACAAGACAGCAACTATTGGATGTAGTTGAGATATTAAAAATGGCACTATTACTGCATACTCAGCCTCGAAATTGTACAACATACCAAGGGCGACAATAGTGAACCGGGTCTACGGCCGAAAAGGTGCCAAATCAGAAACACACGGAAGGCCGACAGCACTTTCTAGAGATGTTGAGGAAGAGCTGGCAAGAAACCTCCATATAATAGAGAAATACGGATTCGGCTTAACGCGTAAGGAATTGCTTGAGGCAGTGCGTCAATACGTGGTTGCAAACAAGAACAAAACTCCTTTTAAAAATGGGATACCAGGAGAAGAATGGTTCCTTGGCTTCAAAAAAAGCATACGCACGTAACCAAGCTTGTCGGCCAGCGGTTATATATCCCTTCTATGACTTGCTCGAGAAAACTATTGTTGATTTGGGTTTAATTGACAAGCCATCCCATATTTGGAATTGCGATGAAACGAGTTTTAGTAAAAACCCAAGCAAAACAAAAGTAGTAGGCCTTCAAGGCTTTACGTCGACTAGAACCATCTCATCTCCAGGAAAGACTAATACTACAGTGCTGTTAGCGATCAGTGCTGCCGGTGAAAAAGCCCCTCCACTAATTGTCTACAAAGGGTTGAACGTTTGGGATCAAAGATCCTCAGCAGAAGGGTATCCTGGTACGGTATACGCTGCAACCAAAAACGGTTGGATGGAGGGACCAGTTTTCGAAGAATTTTTTGAAAAGGTTTTTTTACCCACCGTAGGGGAGAAACGCCCCATTCTACTGATATGTGATGGTCACTCTACCCACGTGGGAATAAACATTATTAGAAAGGCACGAGAAAATGACATAACTATCTTAAAAATCCCACCACACACAAGTCATCTAGTACAACCACTAGATCTGGCAGTAAATAAATCCTTCAAGGACAAATGGGACATGGCTTTGGTTAAATGGCAAAGATTGAACATCGGGACGGTGTTACCCAAAAAAGACTTTGCAAAGATTGTTGGTGAAGTCTGGACTCAGATAACTCCACAAGTATGCGCAGCAGGCTTTCATAAAGCAGGGATATATCCTCTGAATAAAAACGCTATCCCTGAAAGTAAATTCAACCAAGTGCTGTTATCAGAATGGAAGCGTAAAATGCAAGAATTCTCTATAATTCATCTGCAAGACACTAATGAATCTGATTCAGCTCTTTCAGCAAATGACCAATCCCGAAAAGCCCAGTCTCAAGACACTAATAGCATCCAGCTTGCAGCTAGTTCAAAATTTAAAGAAAACAGATCTCCCAGTAAATTGAGTGAAATGGCACTGGCTACGGTTAACGAAATATTAAACAAGCCCCCCGTAACTTCTACATACATCCAGTTACCATCCGATCATGCATCGATTGAAGTTTCGTTAGACAATTATGTCCCTATTGCAAGAAATGAAGTCTTACAAGAAAACTCAGAAAAACGTAAATCGAGACTAAAACCAACACAGAATGACGGCGTCAATCCCCAACCATCCCCAAAAGTTCAAATTTTGGATAACCAACTAGTAAAGAGTAATTTTACATTTGAACGAGTGCTATTCAACTACATTAAACCTGGAAGAAGCTCTGTCAAAGTCAAGAGAAGGAAAGTGGCAACGGGTGCCGAAGTAATTACTTATGTTGAAGTCTACCAAAGATGCTTGTTGATGGAAACCGAAAAAGAAAACAAAAATAAAAAAACGGAAGGTAAGAAAGCTAAATATAACATAAAGCAAGAAAATCTTAAGCAAGCGAAGAAATTGGAGAAAATCGAAGTAAAAAAAAACAAGGACAATACAAAAGGCAACCGAAGACGTAGGTCAAGAGATATAGAAAAAAAAAACAACAAATAAGCCAGAAGATAAAAAAAGTTATTAAGACTGATAAAAGCAAACAACAAGAAAAACGGAGACATTCGAAAATAAGAACGAAAAGACGCAGAGATTCAACTTCATCAAGCGAAAATGAGGATGATATTATAATATATGACGACGAAAGCGATACTGATTGTGAGAGATTCTTCGAACATGTTGGAGATGGAGACGATGAAGAAAATATTGAATTGATAAGGCAGCCGGAAAATGACAAACTGGATACAGAAATTGTACATGATGATGAAGAGAGCCGCATTGATTCCTTAGAAAAACTTGAAAAAGACAAAAAAGCGCTACATGGAGATATTGATGACAATACTGATATAACAGAAAAACTGGACAAGGATATAAAAGAGAAAGTAAATGTCGACGCAAATGCTTTTTTTTCTGAAAATGATTGGATACTGGTAAAATTTACTGCAAAAAAATCGATTAAGTATTATGTCGGCATAGTTTTACGGATGAATAATGAAGGGTATCCTGTTGTAAAGGCTGTTGTATACACAAGAAAAAAATAAACGATCATAAATCCGTATAAAAACAGTTTTAACAAGAAAAAAATCCAAGACCGAAGGTGAAACAACATTTACTTTCCCTCTGATAGAGGACATATCGGAAGTAAAACATAGAGCGGACATTGTTTTAAAGCTACCCAAACCCCTGATTGGTCGCAGAGGGAAAATAATTTTCAAAATGTCCTTTATTAATTTTAATGTTCAGTAGAACTTGACGAAAATGCATGTTATTATTTAAGTGTTTTTTATTATTTTCGTATCTCTAATGCAACATTGAGACTGATTAAAGTGACATAAGTACCTACTTTGCCAATAAATTTTAAATAAGTAAATTTCTATTATATTAGTTTTTTTTAAATAAATTAAGAACCCCTGTTTTTTTACGGTTTGTTTCTTTCTGGGCAGTGGTCTAAGTTGTTGGACCACAAGCCCTTACTAGTGGCTGTACAACTATAAAAATAGTTGGGCCACTGGTTTATTACATCTGACTTGAATTATATGTTTCTCTTACCCCAAAATAAAAGTTTAGGAGATTTTTTCGAATGCTTACCTTACTTCAATAACTTGAAAGATTAAATTTGATTGCAACCTTTTTACTTAGAACTTCAAACTGCATTTATTCAAATACACATGAATGTATAATAATTATGATGACTGTTCCTCTTACCCCAAAGTCGGGGGAAGAGAAACGTTTGCATAACCTGCACGTTTTTTGCATTATCATAGCAAGTACTCTAATTAGCAAAATAATACTTAAACCAGGAATAGCTAAACACGAAGACCTGTAATGTGTTTGTTAAAGTTATAATAAGACCTTACCTTTCCTAGCTAGACCTCACGAATTCTGAATTAAAATAAAGTATGTTCCTCTTACCTCACCTGACCTTAGTGAGTTATTTATATACACCACCACCCCGTCATTTTGTGTTATTTGTTTTGTTGTTTTGTAAGACGTATAGCCTGGTTTTATAGGGAGAGGTTTGTCGGGGCTTAGGCGACATTCTGTGAGGATTATTATGTCTAGATTTTGTTGTATAGTGCTTAAGGTTAAGTCGAGATCATCCATATTTTTGTAAATACTTCGTATGTTTTGTGTAATAATGAAATACATAGGTGTCTTTTCTGGTAAAAATTAAGGTAGGTCCGTAATACTACAAGTGAAGCTGTGGTGTGTACCTAAATCGTCTAATTCGTCTAGAAAATTGTCTTTAGTAATAAGGTCGCCACTTGCACTGTACTTTTATAAGTCTCTTATGTAATCCTTGGTGTACATGCAATAAATAATATTCTATCTATCTATCTATCTATCTATCTATCTATCTATCTATCTATCTACTCTGGCTCCCCCACCAGTCGAGCCCCTCCAGTGAAGGGGCGACCTCTTGCCGGGTCGCGGTGATTTAGCCTATGGCCTACCCCGCGACCCGGTACAGGAGAGGAGGAACATCGCTGGGGTTTAGTGGGTAGTCCAGTCGGCCCGGAGTTTTAGGCCAGCTCCGTGTCGCTGGGAGTCTCACACGAAGCCGCTCTGTAGTCCCCTGAAAGCAGAGCGGTGAAGTGCGTAAATGCATTCACCCGCTTTACCAAAAAAAAAAACGTAACCTAACCTGCGACATAGTGCAGTGCAGCTAAAGAGACATATTCAGTTCAGTGACTGAGTGCCACCAAACAGCATCCAACGTCCCTCAGGCACAGCGAAACATATTCAGTGCAGTGACTGAGTGCCACCAAACACCATCCGACGTCTCTCGGGCACAGCGAGACATATTCAGTGCAGTGACTGAGTGCCACCAAACACCATCCGACGTCCCTCGGGCACAGCGAGACATATTCAGTGCAGTGACTGAGTGCCACCAAACACCATCCGACATCCCTCGGGCACAGCGAGACATATTCAGGTCAGTCTAGCGATACACAGCAGCAATAAGAGCTTAACTTCAGTCTTTTCAGTACAAATTTCAATCGCCCATAACTTTTAAATTGTAGCTTCGATCAGCCTAGGAATTGCGCAGTTGGCATCGCAGCTCCGCCCCGCGTCGATAGACACCCCTCCCGTCAAGCTACGTCCCCTATCAAAATTTCAGCTTTTTCATACTAAATTCCCTACAAATAAGTAAAATTTGGTGAGCCCCTAACTTCGCATCCGGCAACGTTATCTCTTCGGAAATCTCACAGCGGGCATCTAGGAGCGCCCCCGCGTCGATAGACACCGCTCCCGGGGAGCTGCGACGTCTTTCAGTTTTTCCTCCCAATACTAATTTTTAGGGAATTAGTACTATTGAAACCCCCATAACTTCTCGCCCGGACCTCGGATCCCGACCGTAGTCGCACCGATCGCATCGGGGGACCGACCCGCGTCGATTTTTTTCACGAGGGGAGGAAAGTAACAATGTCAGTCTGCTAATAAACGGCCACCATTTTGAAACTAATCTATCAGTAACTAATCTATAGTTTAACCGGGCAAGATGGACGGTTTAAGTAAACTGCAACTTTAGTTTAATCGAGCATTGACCTTACGAAATAATCGATCTTAGTTTAAACTGTAATTGATAATACGGGCCTTCGTATCGTACGAATCATATTTAATCAAATATGAAGTGTTTTCTCTGTAAGGAGAATGTCGGCGACGTGATTAAGTGTGAAGGATGTTCCAAAAGCATCTGTTACGCCTGTTCTGGTATTCAAGAAAAAGTGTACTTACTAGTGTACATTACTTATTTGGTAACTTTTGACCGTATACACCAATATTGTACCTTGATGTGTTTAATGTCACCAATTTATTGTTTCTGTTTAACGTGTTCAATTACTTGTACTCAGGTTATAGGAACAGTTCTCAGGCTAATTAACGGGCACTGAATAAAAGATCGAATTAGTTAACTGTAGGTTATATTAGAAATTATAAGACACTTGTGTTATGTGAGGGAGCGCGGGAGTAACTGCCGAACGGGGGACGCGATTCGCCGGGCGCGCTCACATTACACGCAAATACATTGTTACATTGTTGTCACTACAATACTCCCTCCCTTAACAAAAAATTTTCACATAGTACTGGAAAAAATTTTGAAATTGTAATTAGGTATAACAATAAACTGAATTTAATTTACGAACAAAATACATACTGAATTTTATTTAATTAAATTCTGACTTTTATTTATTTAAATTCAACCTTTATTTAATGTAATTCTGACTCCATGTTTCTATTACAACTCTATTTGAAGTACATGAGCTGTTGTTTACTAACTGACATGAGGAAGACACTGGACAATACAAGTATATAACAAGAACAATTTAATACAAAATACAAGTTTCTCAAAATTGCATGACGTCTCATGACTTACTTGAAACAAAGAAATTTCACCTTAATACTAACACATTTGAAAAAAATATAAAATACACTTTATGATACTAACACTTTAGCGGGTTGCTCCACCTTGATCGTGGGAGTCGCTAACCTTGCTTGCAACACTTCCTTTCGCAACCATTTCCTTGCTTTAGACTTACATCGAGTCCCGATAATGCATATGACGATAGTTAACAGCATGAATATGAGGACTATTAGTACGATCGCGAATATATTAATTTTCTCTTCGTGACCAGCCAGTGTTTGAGTAACCACAACGCTGTTATTCTGTTCCTCCTTGCTCTGTCCCCAACCCATTTTCCAGTAACTTAGGTAAGTATAGGTTGAGATAATTTATTTAAGTACTAAATGCTGGTACTGAACTGTTCAACTGATTGTTGCGAAAAGAACGTTTCCAAGCATTACACAATAATCTTATAACCTATTTTCCTAAAAATCTAAACATTTTACATTATGAAATATTAATCGTCATCAAAACACAAGTTGTCCTACATAGGTGTAAGAAAACGTACAGGCAATCTACTTATGCGTCCGCTGCGCGTGGTACGAGCCACGGGCTGTTGCATTAGCGTTAGCGGATCGCTCGAGGGTACTGCTCTGGTAAGTTGTGTTTGAGATTGGTGGTTATCTACATTCGAATCGTTACATAACTCGCTGTCTAACATGTATGCGGGTTTAAGTCTGTCTACCGATATGTTAATTTTCCTATTCGGTAACTGAATACAAAAAACTTTATCTTGCCGACCTATAACACGGAACGGGCCGTCGTAGGGTGGCTGTAAAGGTTTCCTAACCGCGTCGTTTCTTATAAAAACGAATTCGCATGTTGATAAATCTTTATGTACGAATATGTTTTTTGATGATCTAATAACCCTATTAACTGGTTTATATTTACTAATGATTTCTCTTAATTTAACCACATAACTGTCAAACTCTACAGGTATGGGTCTCGATACATCATCGTAAAAATCTCCTGGTAGCCTAATGCTGGTACCATACGTCAATTCTGCGGCGCTTACACCGGTGTCAACTCTGACGGCGGCGCGCAGACCGAATAACACTGTTGGTAATTCGTCCAACCATGATTTGGTGTTTAGTCTAGCCATTAAAGCTGCTTTAAGTGAACGGTGCCAACGTTCTACCGCACCGTTACTCTGAGGGTGGTATGGTGTTGTTCGAATCCGTTTAGTTCCTAACAGAGACATCAACTCCACAAAAATATTGCTCTCAAATTGTCTGCCCTGGTCGCTGGTAAGCTTCACAGGACATCCAAAACGCGTTATCCAGCCCTCGTACAAGACTTTTGCGACGGTTTCTGCCGTTATGTCTTGTGTCGGAAATGCTTCGGGCCAATGTGTAAAACGATCGATCATAGTGACGCAATACCTGAATCCTTCAGATGTAATCGGTAATGGTCCTATAATATCGATGTGCACATGTTGAAACCTATCTACTGGTTCAAAATGTCCTAAGTCTGACACTGTATGCTTCTGAATTTTTGCTTTTTGACAATTTACACAAGATCGAACCCATTTGTCAACATCTTTATTCATGCTTGGCCAAAAAAATCTATTTTGAATCATTTTCTTTGTACACCGAATTCCTGGATGACTAATATTATGAATTGTGTCAAAAATAACTCGCCGGTAATTTGGCGTTAGGTATGGCCTGATCACGTTGGAACTTGCCTCACATATTACGTGTTTATCGCCTGTCGGTAATAGGATACGCTTAAACAGCAACTTACAGTTTGTTTCGCCTAACAGTTGCGCAAGCTCTGCGTCGCTCTGTTGTGCGATAGCGAGTTCCTGGTAATCGATGGCCACAGGGCACGTAATTGTTTCTACTCGGGACAAGGTATCTGCAACTATGTTGTTATCGCCTGTTATGTGCCGGATGTCTGAAGTAAATTCGCTTATAAACATGAGATGCCGGGTCCTCATAGGAGTCTCCTTGTCGCTACATAACTTACTGAATGCGAAAGTTAACGGTTTGTGGTCGGTAAAAACTACAAGATTACGACCTTCGACAAGTTTACGGAAATGAGATATTGCCAAATATATAGCTAAAAGCTCTCTATCGTAAGTACTATACTTCTTTTGAGCGTCGGTCAGCCTTTTAGAGAAATAACCTAGGGGTGTCCAGGCCTTGCCTTGGCGCTGTTGCAACACGGCCCCTACACAGGTGCTACTGCTGTCCGTCATCAGTGATAACGGGGTATCAGCGGCCGGGTGTGATAATGTCGCTGCGTCTCTTAACAACTGCTTGCACTGCATAAATTCTCGATTACCGCTCTCGGTCCAAGCTATAGGTCTTTTGTCCTTACGTTTGCTCCCGTGTATGTAACTGTGGAGTTCAATTTGATGTTGTGCTGCCATAGGAATATGCGGTCTATAAAAATTGTACATACCCAGAAATCGCCTTAGCTGTTCTACGGTAGTTGGTCTCGGGAAGTCCACGATCGCCTGGACCTTCTCCTCCAATGGACGAATACCTTCCATCGAGACTTCGTGACCTAAAAATGTCAGCCTTTCCTGTCCAAAACAGCATTTTGCAACATTAATACTTATTCCGTACCTATTAAGTTTTTCAAACACCTCTTTCAAGTGATTTTTATGCTGCTCAATACTATCGCTAGCAATTATGACATCGTCCAAATATACGAATAAATAGTCTAAGCCGGGCAGTACGCTATGATTCATAAAACGTTGGAATGTTTGGGCCGCGTTACGCAGGCCGAACGACATTCGTGGAAACTCAAATAACCCGAAGGGTGTAATTATAGCTGTTTTCTCGATATCCTGCTCTGCCACGGGGATACAATGATAAGCACGATTAATGTCTAGCCTTGTAAAAATTTTTTTACCTGCTAATACATAGGTAAAATCGTGAAGTCTAGGAACCGGGTACCTATCGGGTTTTGTCACGGCGTTAAGTCGCCTATAGTCTCCGCATGGCCTAATTGCTCCTTCCTTTTTGGGTACTATATGTAAGGGACTGGCCCACTCACTCTTGCTCGGCCTACATATGCCTAACTCTTGCATTACTTTGAACTCCTCCCTGGCTTTGGCGTACCTATCCGGGGGTAAAGGTCTTGCGCGAGCATATAGCGGCGGTCCAGTAGTTTCGATGTGGTGTAACACATCATGCCTGGGCGTTTCCTTGAATGACAATGGTTTAGTAAGGTCTGGGTAAAATGCGAGCAAATCATAATAGGGATGATTACAGTCAACCGTTTTTATACTCTGAAAAGGTTCTTTACATACCGCAGCACTAGTATTTAGATTAGTGACTTGATCAATAATTCTCCTGCCACTTAAATCTAACACCAACTTATATTTAACAAGAAAATCTGCGCCTAATATTGGCATTTTTACGTTTGCTACTATAAATGTCCACCGTAAAACACGACGCAAGTTCAAATCCAGCGCTAGAGTATGTAGTCCGTACGTTTCTATTTCCGTTCCGTTTGCTGCATAAAGTTTATACCTATTACTAATACGTTGCTTCCGGTTTGGGTACACTATTGACACTGGTAGTACCGAAATGTTTGCACCACTATCCACTAGGAAATGTAGTCCCGTTAAGCGATCTGTTACTTGTAGACGGTAGTTTATCGTTCGGTCACAGTCATCCGTCGCCGACTGTACCTCGATTAGTTTCCCTTATCAGTAGCCTTGCAATCCCACACGCAAGGTTTGACGCATTTGTTTGCTTTCTCTCTATAGAAATAATGGTAATAACAAAGCCAATCCGGTTTCTTAGTTGTGCCGCCCTGGCGACTCTGGCTCCTCCTGCGTTGTTGCTGCCCCCTGCCTGAACCCTGACGCCGGCCCTGGTGCCCACTTTTGCTCGAACTCGCGTTGCCGCCGCCGGACTCTATGCGCGATATGCGGTCGCCGAGTTTATTAATGGCTGCTATGATGTCGGTATTCGGGTTCGGTAGGTTGGAACTTCCTACAGACGCTACCTCCGGAACTGGTTTTACTGTATCCATGATTTTATCAGCCATTATAGCTTGCTTATCAAGCTCCCGTGCCTCTGTCACGGCTAAGATACCTCTAACTGTAGGTGGTAGGTGGTTCTGCCACAACACGCTGAGAGTTTGGTCATTTACCTTATCGCGCGCTAAATCACGCATTCGTCGCAGTAATTGCGAGGGACGCTGCTCTCCTAAGGTCATGTCGCTTATCAACTTTTGTACCTTGCACACCTCGGATTCCTCATACACTTCCAGCAATCTGGTTTTCACGGCGTTGTATTTCTCTGCGGCTGGCGGCTCTATCAGTATGTCTGTCAACTGCGCGATTGGATCTTTGCCCAATTTAGCCAAGACCAGCTGGAACCTCGCCTCATCCGCCAGTCTCAAGGGGTTGACAACCGCTTCCACCTGGATAAACCATAATCGTGGCGCGTCTCTCCAAAACTCTGGTATGCGCGCTATCACTGAAATACCTGCCATCTCGGGAGCTCCAGCCTGTACGGGTCGCTCCGGCTCTGGTTGCTGGACGGGCTCTCCCGGTTGGGCCATTGCGATGGTTCAGTCCGTTACCCTGGTTGTTGTTGCCAGGGGAGTCACTTCCGCGCACCGCGCACCGCACTAATGTTCTCACGGACGGTAACCTGATCTTCAAGACACGAGGTAGTCACCACTTTGGTAACTTTTGACCGTATACACCAATATTGTACCTTGATGTGTTTAATGTCACCAATTTATTGTTTCTGTTTAACGTGTTCAATTACTTGTACTCAGGTTATAGGAACAGTTCTCAGGCTAATTAACGGGCACTGAATAAAAGATCGAATTAGTTAACTGTAGGTTATATTAGAAATTATAAGACACTTGTGTTATGTGAGGGAGCGCGGGAGTAACTGCCGAACGGGGGACGCGATTCGCCGGGCGCGCTCACATTACACGCAAATACATTGTTACATTGTTGTCACTACACTTACTTCATCAAAGATGCGTCTTAAATTTAAGAAGAATGCATTTTAGGCTACACGCAAATATTGCCTGCCTGGCGCACGTACGATCAATAGTGTTTTTATCTTTAGAAATTTGCTGCAAGAGATTTTTTGTACGTGGGTTTCTTTTATTCTTCGTAGTATTTTGTTATAGTGTGCTGGGCACGCCTGAGGTATGCCCAGCGAGGTGGGAGGTGGCGAGGTGAGGCGAGGCGAGGTGGTTGACAAGATTCATGGTGATATGCGGAAAGAGACAATTGAAGATCTCACCATGCAGAGCTACCTACATCTGCAATGTGATGGTTGTAGCGATGTTTGCAATGAGAGGATAATAAACTTTCTAATTTCAATACCAGAGTCAGTGTTTTTTTCGCGGTACAGCAAAAACAAACTGGAGAGACCCTGAAACTGCCACGCAAAACACGCTAGGGTTCATATTGCATTAGCTTGCAAAGCCTAATAAAAACGAAACTTGCCCTAGAAATTTTAGCAGTCCATTGAAAGGCTTGAATGTTACCAACAAAAACAAAACATAACTTTCTAAACGAAAATTTTTCGGACAAAACAAAAAAAAATATTGATATTATAAAACCGGTAATGCAGATTTTTAAACTTGAATCAGACAAGCTAAATATGCATACTGTTTTTCTGACACTGCGAAATATGAAGTCTGAAGTGGAGTTTGTGAAGAAGAGGTGGTAGCTATGGAATATATTCACATAATCGCAAATCAGCTCAACATTTGCAGAAAATCTTGCAAGCTTTAGATCGAAAGATGGAAGATTGTGGGGAAAAGCATTTGTATGGAAAATTGTATCATCTATGAGCCCAACAACCTGGTGGAAAGGCATTTGCAGCTCCACTACACTGAGTTAAATCGCTTTGCGTATTCTTACTGCGTCCTGCACAACAGATGCTGTTGAGCGCTCTTTCAGTACACACGGGAGGATACATAACAAATTAAAAAACCGCCTTACAGCTGAAAGAGCCGCTAAAATTGCATACGTTGCATATAACTGGAATTTATTAAACCGTAATATCATTAGATCGGTTAAAGAAGAAGTTGAAGAATATTCCATAAATTCTTCAGGCAACGAGTCACCAAATGATGAAGTCTCAGTCGTTACCAAGATTCCGTCGCTAGATGCTTCGTTTTCAGTGGTGGCTGACTGTGTACCAAGTGGTACACAGTCACACATGGAGTTTTTTGATTGCGATAATTTTGATACCGTAAAATGGGGCTATTTGAGTATGCAGGGGCTATTTAATACAGTAGGAAAAAAGATTCAAATAGACATAACTTTTTTTGAACGCAGCTATAGTAATCTTTTTTTTCGTGTTGTAACACTTTCTCCTATAGAGTTTGCTCTGTGGTTTTGAGGTTATAAATTCAATACTGTTGGCACAACGATTTTTTTCCTGAAGGTCGAAAAAATTGCACGTAGAGGAAGGTGGCCTAATTTCATCTGCCCAGAAGAAATTAAGAAGGTAAGTGTAAAAAATTTTTCATGAGGTGAATGTTTGGAATCACCCTAACACGATGCAGCAAGTAGATTTGTATTTCACATTATTTAAGTACATTATTATAATGATTTTCTAGATAGGGGCTATTTGGTACCCCGGAGTGGGGTTATTTAGGACACTGGACCAAATAGCCCCTAACTCCAGAACGAGATTTTTAAATACACGGTACTTTTTCTTTTTTCAGGAATTTCGTGATTTTCCACTAAGCAATGGTACGTAAGTATCAGAGAACATACAGAAGTGTGCGAAAAGGAGTTACGTTTAAGCCGTATATCTCTTATACTAAAGAAGATTTAGAAAATGCCATTAAAGATGTTCAATTGAAAATACTTTCTCTTGGAAAGGCAGCTAAAAATTATAATATTCCCAAAGCCACACTTGGTCGAAAATGCAAAAACCATGGAAATTCTGGTGGGCAAGAAAAGGCTGGGCACCCCACTCTGTTCAACAGTTGAGAAGAAAATTGTTTTGTGAATTACATCAAAGTAATGGGCGACTGGGGGTTTCCAATGGATAATCTAGATTTGAGAAAGTTCGCCCAAAGATATCTTAATAAGATAGGCAGAACAGTTTATCAACTGAAAGACAACTTACCTGGCCCTGATTGGGCAATCAATTTTTTGAATAGGCACAAAAGTCAATTGTCTTGTAGACAAGCAGCAAATATTTCTAGGGACAGGGCTAAAGTCTCAGAAGAGCAAATTGATGCTTTTTTTGAGAATTATTTGAATCCCGGCATGGGTGAAATTTTTAGCCTCTAAATAGGTTTTTAAATTTGTTCCTTAGCACGGGTTAGTGCATTAAAAATAAAAAAAAATAGTGTAATCATGTGGGTACAGTGATATCGTTCCGATGTTAAACCTAACTGCAAAGTAGGTAGTCGGGGCTGTAAGTAATGCAATTTGCTTAAGTCAGATGTCGCTGCCTGTACGTAATACAGAGAATATTGTAAAGAGGTTCGAAATTTCACTGATGCCGTGAGTCGCCCATTGGCTCAATTGGTAGAGCGCTGGTACGGATAGCCAGAGGTTGCGGGTTCGAATCCCGGCATGGGTGAAATTTTTAGCCTCTAAATAGGTTTTTAAATTATTTAACAACCATTGAAGGTGTAAGTCCCGTCTGTATTATAAACTACGATGAGACGAATCTTTCGGATGACCCAGGCACGAAAAATATATCTTCAAAAGAGGCAAGAAATACCCTGAGCGCGTCAAATCTGCTGTGAGTTTAATGTTCAGTGGAACAGCCCACGGGAATTTGTTACCAATCTACGTGGTTTATAAATCCGAAAAACTCTGGAACAATTGGCTGGAGGGAGGTCCGGCAAAAACCAAGTACAATCGGTCAAAAAGCGGCTGGTTCGATGGAACATGTTTTGAGGATTGGTTCGAAACAGTGATATTACCGTATTTGAAAAATAAACCTGGACGAAAGGTCATTATTGGCGACAACTTGTCATCGCATTTTTCAGAAAAAATTCTGAAAAGTTGTGAGGAGCACAACATTTCATTTGTGTGCCTGCCACCAAAAGCTACGCATATTATGCAGCCCTTAGACGTGGTTTTCTATGGACCCCTAAAGAAATATTGGAGAATCGTTTTATCAGAGTGGAAAACAGGAGCAGGAAAGAAACAGACGACACTTGCCAAACAATCTTTTCCGAGATTGTTGCTCAAACTGATAAACAAGATGGAAGAGAAAGAAGTAATTAGTGCCAACATTATTGCAGGATTTGAAAAATGTGGCCTCTTTCCATTCAATCCTGAGCGGCCGAAATTAAACCTCCCACAGAAAGACGGTGCAAATAATGTGTCAGCCGAAGCAAGTTCTGCAGTGATCATAGATATGTTACAGGAAATGAGAGATATGAAGACAACCACAGAAAAGACCAGGAAGAAGCGTTGTGATGTTCAGCCCGGAAAAAGCATTACTGCAGAAGACCTAAACGAGAAAGAACAGCCTGACGACAAACGTAAAAAAGCCAAGGAAAGGAAGAAAGACATCATAGAAAATTTTACAGAGCAGGAACAGCCGACTGAAGAAATTAAAAAAGAAAAAGGGAAGAAGACAGTGAAGAAAGATCTTATCAAAAAAACAAAGCTATTGCAGTCTAAAAGTAAGAAAAATATTAACAAAAAACTGCAATCCCAACAACCCACAGCGGATAACAAAGAAGATGAAAGATTAGAGTTGTTGACTGATATCACCAATTTGGTATCAAACACCACCATTGCTAAACATGTGCCAAAAAAAAGATTACTATCAAGAGCTAAGGCGTACGACTCCTCTACAAGCGTATCCGAAACGATAAGTGTTCATAGTGATTCAGATGTCATGAATATACAGAGTGACGTGGGTGAGATTTGTCCTACAGCAATTTGCGACTTCGAAGATCCAGGTGCCTCTACTAGCAAAGGACCTACAAGGAACGATGAAGATCCAGGTGCCTCTACTAGCAAAGGACCTATAAGGAACGATGAAGCGTCCATGTACTACACAGTAGGTGACAGAGTATTAGCACAGAATAGATAATAGTTACTACGTAACAGATACATCACTCCCATACTAAAGCGAAAATACCTACGCTATAATAGCCTACAAAATCTTAATAATAATAACTACTGTTCACAGCGAGGAGAAATATACCATAAGTACCCGCTCAAAGAGTCGAGATTGTGTTGCACACCGTGCGACTCACGTGCAAGCGCGTCATCGCACGAATGCGCTAGGGTTGTACCTATGATGATTATTACTGTAATAAAACGAATGTTGTGAAATAACCATATTTATTTATTTGTCAAAAACATGTAATATAAAATGACAAGCTGACTTTCTTTGAGTTGTTATTAGATCAGGCCTCCCTATTATCTCAAACCAATTGCGGCATCTGAAAAGCAAACATTAAGGTATCAAACTTAATTTTTCGCCATTGTGGGCGATTTTGACCGCCACGTTTAATCCTGAAAATGGAATGGATTCTATTTGTCCCTCTCTATTCCTAGACAAATATCTAAAAAGAAGGGGACAGACAAAACTGATTTTAGTTTTTGGATTGGGCGGATTGTGGCGGTCAGAGTCGACCACATTATATTGGTTTGAATTCGAGAAATACGTAAATATTTGACATCCACGTTTGTTGTACATGTTTTGTTTCTAATGTTTAATACGAAACACTAAAAAGCCAATTTAGTTGATCCTAAATTAAATTAACATTAAAAACAAATACACGCACGACAAAGATGGGAAACTACCATCGATAAAATATTACTAAAGTAGTAATATTTTTTCTTTGTCGTGCATGTATTTGTTGTTCATGACTCAGCAGTTGCGAGTTAGCAGTTGCTAAAAGTCGTGGAGCGAACTATTATAAAATTGTTATTTTTGGCATTTTCCATCAATTTACGACTGATTGTTGTGCATTTTTTTTATTTTTCGATACAGCCACAGTACAGCCGTGAAAACGTGACAGACAGAGACACTTACGCATAATAATGTTAGAACGGATGTGGTTATTTAGAATAAAAATTAACAAGTCCACGAAAAAAAGCAATTACCTTTATGTGTTTAATTTACTTTTATAGTACCTACCTAAATGTTTAAAGAAATAAATATAAGATATAAAATACTACTTACCTTTCTTCGTCTCTCGGCAGTGAAAAAAATGATAATTCTTCATTTGTTTTTTTACTTTTACACCCATCCACTGCTCAATAATTACGTGGTTTCGTCATTTCGAGCAGTAAACGCGGGAAACGTGCGGTGCGAGCGCTCAGGAGGCGGGCGTAGCGGCCCTGTGTCAGTTGTATCGTGGACGATACGCCGGGCGGCAGGTATATAACGCGTGACCTTGAGCGAGTGACAAACGCCTGGTATTAGTAAGATATTACCATAATAAATCGTGGAAGTACTATGCTGGCGTGATTGAGAAAGTTATCAGCCAACATTACATCATCAATTTTTACAAAACTACCGGTAGAAACGAGAAGTTGAAGTTCACTGTACCGAAACAGGTTGACCGAGATACTGTTCCAGAGATCTGTGTGATCAAAAAGTTGGAACTTCTGCAGTTTTCGGACATACAAGACGAATATATGCTGTTCAACGATGAAGACTACATTTATTTTTGAGCAAATTGATAACAGTTTAGCAACTCAGATTAATTTATTTTTTAATCCTAAGAATAATTTTCTTTGTTCATATTGTGTGTCTCAATATAAGTGCAACATAGTTCCTAACTAATTTAAACGATAAGGCTACAAAGTATGAAGATAATGAAATTATAGAAACTTTTCTTAATAAAAAATATAAATTTGATTAATTTGTGTTTCTTTATTGACAAATTTACAAACAAGCCATTTTATACCACTAATATGACTATCAGGATGTGTCTCAAATAGCCTCTCAAATAGCAAATTTGATGAAATATAAGTGAATCCCAAATAGCCCCATAGCAGGGGCTAATTGGGACAGCTCTTAAATTTTTTTTATAAATAAAACTACAGCGTCAATAAAATTTATTTCTAGGCTAAAACATGTGTGCACGCTAGTTTTATCTATAGAGTAAAAAAAAATTCGATAAAGGCTGTGCCAAGGAAATGGCATCATTTTTACTTCGAAAATCGTACCAAATAGCTCCATTTTACGGTAGTGACTCTGACTGAATTTTGTTAGTTTAATGTAATGTGATATCGTTCCGATGTAAAACCTGTAAGTGATGCAATTTGCTTAAGCCAGATTTCGCTGCCTTACGTAATACAGAGAATACTTAGTGTAAAGAGGTTCGAAATTTCACTGATGCCGGTGAGTCGCCCATTGGCTCAATTGGAAGAGCGCTGGCACGGATAGCCAAAGGTTGCGGGTTCGAATCCCGGCATGAGTGAAATTTTTAGCCCCTAAATAGGTTTTTAAGTTTAATGTAAGTGTAATGTACTATGAAATGTTTTACGTACATTTAAATGATCCTTACATATAATATACAGGCGTCCTTTTGGTACATTTTTCTTGTGAGTTACAGTACACCATTCGGCTTTAGTTTTCGTCGGTATTAAAAAAAAGTATTTCTCTGGGTACGAAACAACTTTGTTATTGCAAAGTGGAACAAAGCATCCTATTATAGGATCTTGTTTGTATTTCTTCTGAGTTGACATACTTATCGTAAATAAGCACTGAATTATTAATATTATTAATTAATTGGTGATAGTTAATACGTTAGGTTAACAGGTTAAGTTTTATAAACGAAACGTGTCAATGTCAAGTGTTAATCGTGTTAATATACTTTTCTTTTTTAAATGCTAAGGTATTGTTTAGTAATTACTACTATTGTAGCTTACGCCCTTTTTGACCGGGCAACTATTAATCTTTTATTTAACTATTAATTCTTCAAATATTTTTGCACAAAATAAAAAATACGTATTGTATAGTTTTTTGTCTACTTTCTTATCCAACAATAAAAAATCAGGCAAAGAAAAATGAAATGTTGTCAATTCAAAGCAACCTCTGAGAACCAGCCCCGATTATGATTTTCTACAGCCCCGAAGTTGTACAAAATTCGACCCCTACTGACACTTCTCAACAACTCTTGATCGCACTCCATACTTGTAGACGAATCCATGATAGTCTTCAAAGGGAGGTCCTCAATGAAGCAGTACATGCCCCTAAAACCTATTAAAGAGGGTTCAAGGTGTGGTGTCGTTGCGACAGTTATAGTGGTTATCTTTACGAGTTTGACATATATACAGGAAAAGATGGTGATAGAGTTGAAGACAATTTAGGAGCGAAGGTAGTCAAGAAGTTGACGGAAAAATTGATAGGAATGGGAGCGGTGCACGTCACTTTTGATAACTTTTTTTGTGGATATGAAATCATGAAATTCCTGCATGATAATGGTATTTACGCCAGCGGCACTGTTCGCAGACAGAGGGCAGATCTGCCGAAAATTGTGAGAAGCAACAGGAAATTGAAATTGAAAAGGCCTGAGCATAAATGGAGAGTAATAGGTGATGTTGCTTTTGTGATCTGGCAGAATAAAAAGGAGGTGCTATTCTTGACCAATGCTTTCCATCCCAACGTTAATAAAACACATGTAACCAGGACTCAAAAGAACGGTACAAAAACTGATGTTGAGTGTCCTGCAGTAGTAAAACAGTATACGAAATGAATGGATGGAGTCGATAATTTTGACCACATCAAAGGCACATATTCGGTTGGACGAAGGAGCAAGAGGTGGTGGTTACGCATCTTTTACTTTTTTTGGATGCCTACATCACAAATGCATTTTTATTTTACAATACAAATTTGAATTCTACGAGACTTTCCAATCTGGAGTTCCGTATAGCCTTAGCCAGAGGTCTTATCGGAGGGTTTTCGTCCCGAAAACGTCGTTCTGAAGGAGTGAACAACATAGTAAAAAAGAAAGTTGCAGTTTCTGATAAATATCAGAAGTCGGTTCACATGATTGCTCCAGAAATTCGCTTTACAAACGTTAGAGAGTACATACTAGTTGATCTACTAACATATGCCGACATTGTAGTACAAGGATAAAGGATAAGCGGTCCAAGATAAAGTGCGGCAAATGTGGAGTTCCATTATGCATATCGCAATGCTTTCTGAATTTTCATACACAAGCTACAACATAAGTCTTCACCAAACTTGTTATGAGTTTTGGAGTCTAGTCGTACTCTTACTCACTTCACGCAAAATTTTATTTTGATTCTCACAATTTGTTCCTAATTACCTAATAATTATGTTTGCTAAGTGTTGATTTTTATGCTAATTACTTTCACTAAGTGTAGAGTTGAATAAGTGGTTGATTTAGTTTGAAATAAATAAAACAATATAAAAAAGTAAATATTGTCTTATTTAGCTGAAGTCTGCTACTGGTAGAGGGAATATTTTTACCACCAATAAATATATATACATATATTTGTTTTTTTTTAATATAAATTATTTTAGGCATCATTAATAACCCGAAATCGAATTCAAAATACCTTGGCTAGATCGTTATGTCCGTTAAGGGGTTATATTGTTGGGCAACTGGACCAAAGATATGCGTATCTTAAAAGAGGTAAAGGATATTATCGTCAACCCGCCTGCTAAGGACAATTATCAGAAACTCGAGACAGTTCATCGAACGTTTATCTGCATCAAGAGAGAAAGAAGTTAAGCAGTTGCTGGACCACGAAGAGCTCGGACCACGATCGTCGGCTATCTAAATTTTTGAGACATTTACAACATTTAGCTGGTTTGAACAAAGCTGGTTCTAGGATGCAATATAACCCAAACAAGCCGTGTAAATGGGGATTTAATAATTTTGTGCGCGCTTGAGTTTTAGGACTTGTACATATGACTTCATGCATACGGTAGCGATGACACTTTTAGGGGTATCCAGTTTAAAGAAGAAGAGGAACATGTCGGTCTTAGTGCTAAGACAGTTTTAGCTGTGTGGCAAACCATAAAAAACAAGCGAAGCGTGGTCGTTTTTTTGATAACTGGTTTACTTCACTGGAATAGTATACCTTTCGTGAGAAAACTATGGCATCTTCAGTTTCGGCACAATATAAAAAAACGTTCGATATGTAAACGCGTTAATGCTTTCGGACAAGTTTATGAAGAAAAGGGGAAGAGGACCATTTTGCCAAACTGTCTGTAATGACATAAAACTCCGGTTTGACAACAAATCCGCGTTACATCCAAGCTCGTACGTTGATGCTCATCCCGTGGACAAGATCAAAAGATTTTCAAAGGAAAAGAAAAAGTAAATAAACATTGCTTGTCCAAAGATAGTAAAACATTGCAATCGCCATATGGGAGGCGTGGATTTGGCGGACATGTTGATATCATTGTATCGAACTGGAATCAAGAGTCATCGATGTCATATCAATATATTTTCCCAGATTTTAGATATCTGCATCAATAACGCCTGGCTTTTTCGACGGAGCCATTATAAGCAGACAAATTCTACTACCAAATATGACTATCTAAAGAATACACTATTTTTATTTTTAATGCACTAACCCGTGCTAAGGAACAAATTTAAAAACCTATTTAGAGGCTAAAAATTTCACCACTGCCGGGAACCCGCAACCTCTGGCTATCCGTACCAGCGCTCTACCAATTGAGCCAATGGGCGACTCACGGCATCAGTGAAATTTCGAACCTCTTTACAATATTCTCTGTATTACGGGCATGGGTGAAATTTTTAGCCTCTAAATAGGTTTTTATTACTAAAGAATTTTAGATTTTTATATATTATTGATTAAACAATATAGATCAACAACATAAATTACTGAAGATTCTGTTCCAGAGGGCAAAAAAAGAAAAAAGCCTGTCGCAGAACGATCAACTGATGCAGTCAGATTTGACGAATTCGACCATGGGCCAGAGACAACAGAATATGAAATATGTAAATACTGCAAAAAAAGCCAAGCGGCTACTGGCTCCACAAGATGTACCTAACATCATTTGGTGCTATGTCGCGAAAACTGCTTCAAAGCATACCATACTAGAGTAGTCTAAGTTCGCAATGTATATTGTACTATACGTAATAATCTGAAGTTGTTTTTGTTAAACGGTTACAATAAATAATATACATTAAATATAGAAATAAGTATTGATTACCGCCACCTAGCGGCGTGATTTGGAACTCAATGATCCATCATCTCATCAATATCGAAGCAAATGCAATGTGACAACGAGGTCCAGTGGAAGAGATGCTTCAACTGAAGATCACCAGATGGAGCTGTCGTCCATCGCTGTAAGAGGGGATCCAGCCACTATAAAAGGACCGCATCAGCGACATTCGCCCCTTCTTCACGCCAATACTCTCTCTCTCTCTAATTGCACCATTGTAACTTAAACTGTGCATTGTACACAGATTCATGCTCGTTTATTACATTTTTACAATTTTCCGACGTTTCGGCACTTTTTCAGGTGCCGTGGTCCCGGATGACTGAGGTGACAGGTGTCTTTTAGAAAGCAATAACGGTTAGTTTACTACCCTCGGCAAAACTTACAAAAGTTCATTATGAAGTTACGTTTCAATATAGGCAAACCAATTATTTTTTATATAAAGTCAACAATATCTATTATTAGTAAACTAATTATTTACATGAACTTAATTTTTTTTAACTCTACAGTCACACTTCTAGCAAGGGGGTCTCATGCACTTAAGCACTGGTTCCCATGCTACCGGTATGTTCCAACCACGATCTTTATTAAAACTAGGATGCCGGCGGATCTCAATTCTCGCGTATCATTCTAGGGAAGAAACGGTCTTCTCGGGCTAGAACTTTAACTTTATCGAAATGTATAAAGTGGTTGGTACCGCTAAGTGTATGCTCGCTGACTGCAGATCTACCAGAGCGCTTATGTTTCACATCCGCGATATGTTCCTTCACCCGCTCAGCTATGGTACGCTTGGTTTGACCAATGTACGAGGAACCACATTCACAGTCAAGCTTGTATAGTCCTGCCTCATGTAAGGGAATCCTGTGCTTGACACTTCGAATGAATTGGTGTATCTTTCTAGGCGGCTGGTAGATGGTTCTGATTGAGGCGCGTTTCAAAATACTCCCAATTTTGTCAGTCACTCCTCTCACGAAAGGCAGGTAGGCTGGAACTCGCTCGACTGTGTCCGGTTTGACACATCCTCCGCAACGGACACGCGGAACTTACAGCTTGTTTGCACGAAGTACTCGTTTGACATGCTGGAGTTCCGCAGGTAGATGGTCCTTGTCGCAGATTCGGTGAGTCCTCTGTAACACAGATTTCCCAACGGTAGAAAACTGACACGGGTGATGGTGAGACTCACCGTTTAGGTACTTATCAGTATGGGTCTTTGTCCTATAAACTGTATGTCCTAAGGTTCCATTTGGATTCCTGATGACAAAAACATCTAAAAAAGTTAAAGAACAATCTGCTTCTAACTCCATTGTAAACTGGATCTTGTTGTTTATGGAGTTAAGGTGGTCTAAGAAAGCCGTTGTTAGCCCTTGCTAGAAGTGTGAGTGTAGAGTTAAAAAAATAACTTCAATTAATAATCAGTATTTTAACCTCCTCAATGAATTTGTCCTAAAGACAGGACATAGAAAACAAAAAAATCTGTAAAGAAACTTAACAACTTTTATTAAATTAAATACTCATAGTGCCATCTAGCGGCATCGTGTACATGTGAAAAAGGCGATTTAACCGCACGGTCAATGACACTTGAGCCAAAATGGCCTCCGGTTTCAGACGTGTCCTGTCGCGCTCCGGACGTGGTAAGTTAAATCCTATTGAACCGGATAATTTTGCAACATTGCCTATCAAAAGCTGTATTATATTTTCTAAAAGGTAATCAGATGTTCTAAGCCATTATTTACTAGAATTTCGCAAAGATTTGATAATTTTTATGTGTTAAACTTTTATGTCCTGTATGTAGGAATCAAGCAGAGTATTCATAATTCGTTAATATTCTTATGTCCTTTACAGTGGAACTGTGCAGGGAATTGTATCGATATAGTTTGATGTATTTTTTTTATTTTATTCCTTTTTAGGTATTTTGAGGCAGAAATCTTGGAAGTTCTTAAAGATTCTGATGTGGAACTCAGCGGCGATGATGACGACCAAGATCCAACGTATGAGGAGCCTTAAGAAACCGCAACTCGAGACATACGAAGGTTTGATTCCAGTGAATCTTCGAAAACTTCAGAGACAGATGAGTTGCTATCATCA
This sequence comes from Yponomeuta sedellus, assembly GCA_934045075.1. Classification (NCBI taxonomy): domain Eukaryota; kingdom Metazoa; phylum Arthropoda; class Insecta; order Lepidoptera; family Yponomeutidae; genus Yponomeuta; species Yponomeuta sedellus. The sequence continues at coordinate 2,652,604 of OW203736.1, read as the reverse complement.
TTTAAACTAGTAGTCCTGCGATATAGAGTTCTTCATTAGTGCACCGTCGTATTGGGCGAGGATTGCGGCGAGGAAGGGGCTCTCGTGGTCCTCGTCAACGAGCACAATCAAGCCAAAGACCACAAAAACCAAAGACGTTGTCGACAAATGGACGGGAACGTTCGAGCCTATTGAAATGAATGTTCATGGGCCAACTTATATGCCAATTTTTGATGACGGGTGGACTTTTGAACAATATTTCATTAAATCCATAGACGATGCAATGGTCTCGCATATTGTTGAATGCACAAACAGAATTGCAGTTCTTTTAAAAGGTCGGTCGCTTGGTCTTACAGTCAAGGAACTAAACTAAAGGTCAATGAATATGGCTGCCCTTCAATACTCACAGATAGACATGTATTGGTCACCTAAGTGGAAACAGACAGTCATAACATCGGCCATGACCCGTGCTCGTTTTTAACGAAGAAAGGCAAAAAGACAAGATCTGGAAAGTACACCCACTCTTCGAACGGGTACGTAAAGGATGCCTTCTTCAAGCTCCCACAGCCAATATGTCTATAGATGAAATGATCATCCCGTTCACTGGGCAATGTTCTATTCGTCAATATAACCCTAATAATCCGAATCCATTAGGCCTCAAAGTATTTGTGTTGGCGACACCTCAGGGCATTGTCATTGACTTTGAAATATATCAAGGCGATATAACTCTTTCTGAAATAAGACAGCTGGGCTTTGGTCTTGGAGAAGCCGTTGTTCTTCTCCTGACAGAAGCGTTGGCTCCTGGGCATGAACTCTTCTTCGATAGATTTTTCACAACAATCAGACTGTGCGATGAGTTGCTTCGTAAAGGATTTCATGCTACGGGTACAGTAATGACAAACCGGCTGCAGAAAGATTGTGTCTTGGAAAATGATAAAATTTTTATGAAGAGGCAAAGAGGACAGTGCGAAAAAAAACCCGAGATGATGGTAAGCTAACAGTAACTCGATGGATGGACAATAATCCGGAGGTAATGCTCTCGACGCATTTGTCCGATACACTCACTGATGAATGTGAAAGGTAAAAGGTGAAAGGTCGAAAAAGAATAAGGACTATGAAAAAGTCAAACGTCCTGAAGTTATAAAAAAGTACAATGAATATAATTATAGGAGGAGTTGATCTCGTAGACAGAATGCTGGCAGTATGCCCAACACGCAGCAGAACGTAGAAATGGACGACAAGAGTAATTTCCCATAATATGATAGATCTGGCTGTTTTTAACTCCTACCTCCAATACAAAGAAAGAGAACAAAAAAAGGCGTTAAAACATCATGGGTATTCGGGAATTTAAAATAGATCTCGATGAGCTTTTGATTTCTTGTAATATGGATTCTACAGAATCTGATAGTGATCTCGCAACGGAGGAGTTTGAACCACTCTTACCCAAGCACAAGAAACGTAAAATTTCTATAATTCCTTTACCAACCAAAGCTGCCCGTCAAAAAAAAGCTGAACATATACCACAGCATAGCTCGAAACAGAATCGATGCAGACATGAAGGCTGTTACAAAAAAACAACAGTTTTCTGCAAAAAATGTGCTGTGCATTTGTGTTTCACTGTACAAAGAAATTGCTTTGAAAGGTTTCATGTTCCATAATTTCTTAGTTACCACTATTTAGAGGTTTTTTTATTTATGTTTAGAAGAACAACGTTTTGTTTATTTTAGCAGACAAACGGATTTTTAGAACAAGACATGTTGAGACTGGTTGTTAAGACAGAAAATACTCAAGACTGTTAAACTGTGAGAAATTGTTTTTATTATAAGCTAGATTACAATTAAAAGATGTTGATTATTCTAAATAAAAATTTATATTTTAATTCTGTTACATCAATATACCCTGCAAATGTCTCGTGTACAGGAGATTAAACGGTTCTATAGATATCAATTACCTCCAGTTGTCCCACCGGCAGAACATAAAAACCCCCTTTTTTTGGTACTTACATTTTTTTTTTGTATTTCTTTAGTTAAAAAGTAGCACATAAATGTTTAATTTCGTTTCAATCTGACAAAAAAAGTAGTCTCAGCAGTAAATAATTAATTTATAAATTTAATTTTAACTTCAATTACTAATAATCGATATTGTTGACTTCATATAAAAAATAATTGGTTTGCCTATTTTGGAACGTAACTTTTGTCATTTTTGCCGAGGGTAGTAAACTAACCGTTATTGCTTTCTAAAAGACGCCTGTCACCTCAGTCATCCGGGACCACGGCACCTGAAAAAGTGCAGAAACGTCGGAAAATTGTAAAAATGTAAGAAACGAGCATAAATCCGTGTAAAAACAGTTTTAATTATGTCTACTGCTCGAGTTTACCTTAGAAAATACTGCACCATGTTACCTATGAAAATAAATTATTGTTTCGTATAAGATCAATAATAAAACAATCATTTTCACTGCCAGCTCCCTCCAACCCATCGATTTATAGTTAAAATCAAAAGTCAGCTCCTCCAGCAAAAACAAGGACCTTCTCTTCACGACTCTTCACCGCCGGATGAACAACACACGTGGATAATCATCTCAACGTGGAATCAGCGTGGCAAGGTCTGTCAAACCTCAATTCCCTATCAAACCTCCCCAACATCACCCTCATCATCAGTCTCGAATCTGTGCTAAAACCGTTTTTTTTCTCTAGGAACCTCGTGTCAACCGCGACAGCAGACCTCGTGTTTACAGGACAACTGTGAGTACTCTTTTCTCTCATACACTGTCAGAATGAGTGTGGATAGTGAACGTAGTATATCACCTCCTCCGTCAACGAGGCACGATCAAGGGTAGATTCACTCTATTTTGGAAGTTTTTAAATTCCGTAGAAGGTTCACAGCAGCTAACTGAAGCACAATTGATGGAAATTAAATTGCGTCAAGCTTCGTCTCTAATGACCGAATTTAATGCCTTGCAAAGCTCTATAGAAGAGTTAGTACTAGAAACCGAGCTTTCTCAGCAGCTAGAATATCGCGAATCGTTTGATAATTCATATTTCAGTAATATGGCCAAATATGTTGTCGGCTTTGGATATTACAGACACAAATTTCATCCAGAGATATCTTCAAACCAAACCGGCTTATTATCTATGCAACACTATAAGTTTATGCAACACTTTAAGTGAGTTAACAGATCTACGAAGCTCCCAAAGGGTATAATCACTGGTAACAAAGGTGACCATATAAGACTTCAAACTCACATAAGATTTATGATATTTCCTTTATCTTGTCGGACAGATAACTCTATATATTATGTATATTTTCAGGTTTTGTGTGCCCTTCTGTTCTATGCCAATAGTTATCACCAAAGGGTAATAGGTCTAGCTAATTGTTTTTCTCAAGAGGCAATTTGTGCATGAAGTTAGCCGGATAGCCGGGCACTGAACCTTTTTAGGATTTAAAAACCTATTTAGAGGCTAAAAATTTCACCCATGCCGGGATTCGAACCCGCAACCTCTGGCTATCCGTACCAGCGCTCTACCAATTGAGCTTTTAGGATTTTTAGGAATATATAGATATATATATCAAGATGTGTTCATTTACCCTCTTTTTATTTTTGGATGACGACACTAGACCCTGATTTTATACCAGAAATAAAAAAAAAATTAAGGTGACCGCAGAGATGAAAATCGATGTTGATTTCATAATAGAAACATTAGAAGATAGTCGAGAGAGCCCTCCATCTAACACCAATACTGCCCTAGCAAACAAACACATTGCTCAACCTTCAACTAGCCAAAAAAAACCTGAGATCGTGAGAGAACTGAAAGGGTTCGGAGGGCTTCATCTCGGTACTTTTGTCTCTAAGCCTACACCGACGAAAAGTAGCCTATAACGATTTATTGAGAGAGAACAGTACTTGGGACAGCTGTTGTGAACTCCCCATCAAGGACAAAACTGTAAGCATTTAGTGGGTATTTAAGGTTAAACAGACTTATGGTAATGTACACTTTAAAGCTGGTGCCAAGAGGTTTTGAACAAAATGATACAATTCATTTTATGTCAACCAGGGTAATGCGTCAGTGGGGCTATTGCGACTTTCTGAAATTTCGAAGAAATAGGGCAATTTAGACCTACTACCACAATCTCTTATCAATTCTTGGTACTATAGCTTAAAACTAGAAATGGTAGATGTCGCCACAAATGCAGTTCTTAGACCATGTTGATTTTTTTCACTTTACTTTATGTTTATAATGGGTGATTCATTTGGAGTTACTTTTTTGTCTATGCATTTTTTGACAGATAAAGCGTCAGTCATGACAACCTAACCTAATATTTTCATTCACTATAGTTTGACATTTCATCATGGAAAGACTAAGCCCGGCACAGCGCCTACAAATTATTCAACTTTATTACGAAAATCAGCGTTCTACGAGGAATGTGTTTCGTGCACTTAGAGCAACATATGGTCCACATAATAGCCCTACCGAACGCACTATTCGCTATACCATCGAAAAGTTTGAAAGGGAATTTTCATTATTAGACAATAGACGACCAAATAGACCACATCCAGCTCGCACTGAAGAAAACATTACGGCGGTAGCTGAGAGTGTACGCAATGATCGCGAAGAATCGATTTGGCGCCGCTCGCAACAGCTTGGCTTGTCGTATACCACAACTTGGCGTATTTTACGCAAAGATCTTGGTTTCAAAGCATACAAAGTTCAACTGGTGCAACAATTGAAGCAGACTGACCTACCTAATCGCCACCGATTTAGTCTTTGGGCTCTTGAAAAGCTTGCAGAAAATCCACTGTTTTCAACGAAAATTTTGTTTAGCGATGAGGCACATTTTTGGCTCTCAACGGATATGTTAACAAACGAAATTGCCGTATTTGGTCTGAAGAGCAACCTGAAGAGATTCAAGAGCTACCATTACATCTAGATAAAACAACAGTTTGGTGTGGTTTATGGGGTGGTGGAATCATCGGTCCATATTTCTTCAAAAACGAAGCCGGCCAGAACTTCACTGTAAATGGTGACCGTTATCGTACCATGATAACGGACTATTTGTTTCCTGAAATTGAAGCCCGTGATCTTCAGAACTTTTGGTACCAACAAGACGGCGCCACTTGCCACACAGCTCGTGAAACCATGGCTTTGTTGCAAGAAAAAATTGGTAAACAGTTAATTTCGCGTTTCGGACTAGTCAGTTGGCCGCCTAGATCCTGTGATATCACACCCTTAGACTTTTTTCTGTGGGGTTATGTAAAGTCCAAAGTTTATATAGATAAGCCGCGTACGATTGATCAACTGGAAGCCAACATTACTCGCGTTATTCGCCAAATACCACTGGAAATGCTCGGTCGGGTCATCGAAAACTGGAACTCCAGAATGCACCACCTTAATCGCAGTTACGGACAACATTTGAAAGAAATAATCTTTAAAAAGTAAATGTAAGGAACGATTCTTTTGTATTATAATAAAGATTACCCGATGAATTTGTTTTATTCATATTTTTTTTAGTTTTGGAAAAAGTAACTCCAAATGAATCACCCATTATTTTGGGGTAAATGCGTACGAATGTATTGCGTCTAAGAGACGCTTTTGCCCGAGAAAGTCAGGAGTCTCAAACCGATTTTTCTCTTGCGATTATTTCAGACTTTAGATTTGCCAGTTCTTTTGAGTCAAATTATTGATAGTGATTTTTAGTTTCTGTGTTATGTTTCTTTTCTGGTACATACCAGAAAGAGTTTATCGTTTTCTAAGGTACATACCTTAGAAAACGATAAACTTCAGGTTTTCAATATGGTGCGGAATCACAAAAGAAAAACCGAGAATAAGTATGACGTGAAAATTTTAACGAAATCTGTTGACGAAGTGCGAAATGGCATCCTAATTGCCTATCAGGCCGTCAAGAAATGCGGTATACCACGAACAACGATCACAAATAAATCGCGTGCAATCCAAGAGAGGCGTAATAAAAGAATGTCGGGGACGACATACCTTTATAAATAGCAATCATGAAAGTGATCCTGCGTATGGTCTGAGAAACATGAAAAAGTTCGGCTTCGGGTTCACTACCAAAGAATCCTCATAGTTAATATTACACATAGTTGGGAAGTATGTGGTAAGCAACAAATTGAATACACCATTTAAAAACAAAACACGCGGCTATGGCTGGTAGGCTTTCGAAACAGGCATAACTTATCCTTAAAAAAGCTAAAAGCTGTGGAAATATCCAGGAACGAGGCATGCGACCCTTTTATTACTAATAAACATTTCAATACACTGTAGGAGGTTTTGGATGAGTTGAATCTAAAAGAAAGACCCGAAAAGATCTGGTATTTCGATGAATCCAGTTTCGGAAAAGATAAGCCCAAAATTGTTGGCGCTTGTGGCTATGCTAGTAGAGAACTATTGCATCATCTGGGAAGGACAATCTCACGGTTATGTTTACAGTTAATGCAATTAGAGACAAATAACTAGTAGGAGTGGAGGCTTGTACGTGGCTGGTCTAACTGTTAAGAAGTTTTCAAGCCGCCTCAAGGCCTCTGACTTGGCTTAACGACTGCCATCATCGAAGGCAGCCGTCACCAACTCCACAAACTGCTTTAAGTGCCTTCTACATCGACGATAAAAGAACACAGTGAACTTTAATAAAAGAACACTGAGAAGGCAAAAGGAACTTTAAAGGGTATACGTTTTACGTGTTTTCGGTGTACAGTCTCAGTATTTTTACGGGCAGACGTGGCAGACGGGCAGAAGTGCGCAAGTGAAAATTTCGTAATCCGGCAAACACCGCTCCGAGGCTCCTCAACTACTTCAATCAACTCCGAGTGCAGCAACTACGAGTACTTGAAACATGAACCGCCGGACCTGGCAGCGATATCCATCGGAGCGCGACTTCCAAATTTCTAGTGAGATCAGCCGAGGCTATGGTTTGTGCAGGTGGAATCTGCTCTTGCACCGCAGAAGCTAAATTCCACATGGTCGTCGCCAGATTAGGGAAGAAAGTCATCCAGCAGGATAGCGATATCCTATTATCACCTCCAGAGGACCGCAAATTCTATGCTTTGAAAAAGAGATTAATGCCCTTGTACGAAGAATTCAAAAACCACTAATTTCCAACTAATTAGCGACCAGACAAACTTATACGCTCAACAAAACAAGACCAAACGCTCGCTGGAAGGATACTACAAGTGAAGAAGTAGAACCCTTTTCGGTATTCACATACCAATGGTTATACCACAGGAACACTTTTATTGGTTTTACAACCCAATATATTTTGTGAAGACTATCGCAGATGTCATGCCATATAAACGTTACAGGATGCACAAGGAAAACCTTCATGTTACTGTTGAGAATAGAAGTTTGATTTTGGAACGCAGACTACTTGACAGAGTTGACAGTTGTCAGATGAATTTGTGCACACTTTGACCCCTTGTTTTTTCGTTAGAAAAGTAAAAAACGGTGTTGGCCCAAATTGGTGTGGCAATTAGATTGCCGGGCTTGTATCTCCTTGTGAAGTGTGAGATAAATACAGGGAAGGGTCCCGTGTTAATACTTTTGGTTTTGGGCGTCGGATCGCCCAAAAATAGTGGACAAATATATTGTGGTGAAACTCGGCATCGTAACAGTGCACTGCAGGTAGGTAGCTTTCTGGGGAAAGAGCTCTTGGGAGTAGACGGGGACGTCTAGGGATTCCTAAACCTCAGTGCACCCACCCCGGGCGGCGCCGGCTGCCAAGTCGGGAGGCGTCGACGCAGACAGACTGTAAGTTGTTTATTTTATTAATACTTAAAAGTATTAGTATTTAAGTGGGTCCTTTACCCAACTGTAACTGATAATTCCAAAGCTCCAAGAAAAGGACAACCAGGTTTTGATAAAAGATAAAAGCTTAGCGCGGGTTAGTGCATTAAAAATAAAAATAGTATAAATTATAAAAGTTACGGTTTTTGATCAACATTCTCAAGGAACGATTTCACAGTGAAATCACGCTATCGTTGTCCAGTCAAGCGAGGTTATAAAACCTAGGCTGCAGCCGACTCATTGACTGGTTATTTGTATGATTTCGAAATCTACACTGGGAAGATAGACGGAATGGTCGAAGAAGGCCTCGGTGCCAATGTGGTACTCGGGCTTTCTGAAAAATGGAAAGGATCAAAGGCTCATATCACATTTGATATTTTTTTACTACTGTACAGTTGATTCATCTTTATGAACTGGAACAGTCAGAACATTTTTTTTATTATCATTTATTCGCCGGAAGCAAGTCCATTGGCATTTCAACAGATACATTTGTACATGTACACTAAAATAAACTATTACTGTAATTAATATAACATTAAACTTAAATCTAAACAAAAAATAACATTAAATTTGTCCAACGGTACTTGTGATGAACTGAAATACACACTTAAACAGTTTTGGATTTGATAAAATATCTTGAACGCCGCGGGGTACAACATTCCGAGGTTGACAGGTATCAGCTGTCACTGCAGGCACTGACGTCAACTTTGATGTATTTGAATTATCCGTTTCGACCGTTTCCTCCTCCTCCTCTGCTTCAGAATCTCTCAAATCAGCCACAAGTGTAAGTAGCTGCATATTGAATTTGGGACAACATTGAATAATGTGTATTATGTCTGCATCTTCAGCTTCACAGTAAGTACATTTGCTATTGTCTATTATCTTCATTCGATGTAAATGGGCAGGTGTTTGGCAGTGTCCAAATCTCAGGCGATTTATAATTGTAATGTATCTTCGCTCATTGGCATCCTTATGGTTATGATACCATGGTTTAGTAGGTAATTATTTTTGTATGTCTGCATACCATCTTCCTTTGGTTTCTGAAATATCCTTGTAATATTCATGCCATAGTTGTCTTTTCTTTTCTTTTAAAAACATAAATAAATCCGTGAATGGTATCTTGTATGTTTCACTGTGCTCCTCTTCGTGCTGAGAATTGACTGTTTTGTCTACTACTTCATTACCTTTGATCCCTTTATGAGACGGTACCCATTTGAAAGTCACTTGCTTATTGAGATTACAAACAATGTTTCTGATCTTATACACTAAATAATTAGTTTTATAATTAAAATTTTGTAAAGACATTAACACACTTTTAGAATCAGAGACTATTATAATTTCACTATATCCATCAATATTATTTAAGTTTTGTACGTAGAGCTAAGTTTGATAAATTGCATAAGCTTCTGCTCTATAAATACTACAATTTCTATCTAATTTAAAACATTTTGTTTTCTTATTTTGAGGATCATAATAACCAGACTGTACAGAATTTATTGACTTAGATCCATCAGTGTACAAATAAAAGCAATTACTTTTTTTTGGAACAATATTCTTTAAAATCAGTCTCATCTAAAATAAAATTAGTATCTACATTTAGTTTTCTTATTATTGCTTCATATTTACATTCATATACCATAACCATAACTGACTTTTGTACATATTTTCAGACAAATCAGTGACAAAACTCATAATGCGAGTAATTAATGGATATTGATTATTAAGAAGATCTGAAGCTGATAGATAAGAAGTTGACTGTAGAGAAGAATGAAGAACCTCAGGTAAGCAAATTCTTTTACTTACTATTTCATTATTTACTGCTAACATTTTTAAGCAAATTTTTTCCGTAGCAAATATGCGCCTAATAATAGGGGTTAAAGTATAAAATAGCCGTTTTATTGCAATAGGTTCTTTGAATTGACCTAGAATCTTCATAGCCCGCAATATCAATGCTGCGTTTGGAGAGGGTTCTACTAATGCCGTTAAACCATGCCGCTAATTCCTGGGTAGTTTGACTAGTATCGGCTTCCACTATCTCTCTTAATTCATCGTTATTCACCTGTGTGGGCGGTGTTCATCGTGGCTCGTTCTTTAAGTCGAAATTTCCATCACGAAAGCGTTTAAACCAAAATCGCACGCTGCGTTCATTAGTAGACCCCTCTCCAAACGCAGCATTGATATTTCGGGCTGTTTCTGCCGCGTTAGTTCCGCGTCGGAACTCGTATTCAAAAATCACTCGAATTTTCGCAGTATCCATCTTTCTTGTCTAAATTGAATAACAAAAACAATTGAAAGTCGATATTCAAATGTTACACATTTTTTAAAAAAAGAAATCATAGAAACCATTTGAAAAAAGTTTCATTCGAAAACCTCAAACCATGAAGATTCTATGTCAATTCAAAGAACCTATTGCAATAAAACGGCAATTTCATACTTTAACCCCTAATACATAAAGGTTGTATACAGGTCTCTGCTTCCATAGAATTAATAGGGGTTGTACGCATTGCACCACTAATAATCCTTAGTGCCATATTTTGTATCACATCAATTTTTTTAAATAAAACAGGACTGATGTTCATATATACAAGAGAACTATAGTCAAAATGGCTACGAACCAAGCTCTTGTATAACATACTCAAAATTTTAGGATCTGAACCCCAGAAGGTACCAGCTAATGATCTCATAACATTTATACCCCTCATTGCATTTCTACAAATGTAATTTATATGCTTATCTTAATTTTGTGTCAAAGATTAAACCTAGAAACTTTTTTTCCTCTGTTTATGGTAATAGTGCATTATTGTACTTAATATTTACAGAACTATTGCTACCAAATACTAAGACTGAGCTTTTACTTGAGTTAATATTTAGTTTCAAAATGTTTGAATAATAACTATTGAGTTCATTCACAGCTAAATTAATCTTTCTTTCAGCTATCTGTACATTACTATCTACACAATATATTAAAATATCGTCAGCAAACTGTAATATTTTAACATCTTCAGTTATATGTTTAAGAATTTGAGAAGTATATAAATTGTATAATATTGGGGACAAGGAGGCACCTTGCATTAGGCCTTTATAAGCATTTTTTGGGCCATGTAAATGTGCGACCAAAGGAAAAATTAAAGAGCCAGTTAATTAATTTTCCAGGAAGTTTCAACGAGTGGAGAACCTTTGCCATTTGATGGAGATCCACATTATCATATGCTCCCTGGACATCAAGAAACACACATACTGCTGCTGACTTGGATAGCAAACTGTTCTTCATATCTATCAGGTATGTAGTAAAGTTTTCTACTGCACTTTTCCCCTTCCTTAACCCAAACTGACATGAAGAAATTATATTCACATTTTCAACAAAGTAGTCTAATCTTATTTTTATCATTTGTTCACATACCTTTCCTATACAAGATGCTAAAGAGATAGGTCTATATGAATTAGGATCATTATAAGGTTTTTCTGGTTTCAGTATAGGTATAACACACTGAGTTTTCCATGACTCAAGAATCAATTGTTGAGACCAGAGTGAGTTCAGAATTTGCAGTAAAATATTTTTAGCTGATAAATGTAACTTTTGTAACATGATGTAAGGGAAAATATCTAATCCTGGAGTAGTATTTTTCCTTAAAGTTAGAGCTATTTCAAATTCCTCGTGTGTAAAAGGTTTTAGTAAAAAAATTTTTGATTCATCATTACTATTTGTATTAAAGATATTCTCTAAATCTATATTGTCAACATTATTTGCTGGCTGTGCCAATTTGTCCATCAAAGTACCTATCCACTCGTCATTCTTAGAGGTGTTTCTATTTGTGTTTATTCTTTTAAATCTTCGTATATAATTCCAAACTTTAGAAATTGGGGTATATCTATTAAAAGATGAGCATAAATTTTTCCAAATAGAGTTTTTAGCTTCTTTAATAATAAGTTTTTTCCTAGCATCTATTCTCTTGTACTCAATATAATTTTCAATTCTCATATTACACCTATACTTTTCTAATGCATCTCTTGATTTATTTACAGCCTCAGCACAGTCATCACTCCACCACGGAGCCGGGGCACTAAAGGTTTTACCAGCGTGACATTTAAACACAGGTACACACTTGTTCCTTAAAGTACTTAGTATTTTGCACATCTCATCATATTTTGCTAATGAATCATCAATAGTAAAATTGAAATCATTAAAAAGAACCTCTGATAAATTTTTACAGCTTTCCCAGTCTGTTTTATTAAATAGAAATGTCTCAATATTATCATTTACTTTATAGTTTGTAGTGGTTATAATAATGTCAATAAAGGTCTGTAGGTGATAGCTGCCCATAGCATCATCACCTACGTGCCACTCACATAGCGGAGCTAGGTCTGGGCTGACACAAGTCACATCTATAGCTGATGCATTACAGCCAGGTCTACCGACAGTGGTCGGCGCACCAGTGTTCAATATGCATAAATCACATTCATCAAATAAGTCTAACAATTCCCTACCTCTAGGATTTGTAATGTCACATCCGAAGGCAACATTATGTGCATTAAAGTCACCAGATACAATGCAAGGTTTTGGTAATTGGTTTATTATATTTCTCAGTTTATTTACCCTAATAAGACTATTGGTGTTTTTTGTTTTAGGTGGGCAGTATATACACAGAGGACAGACAGAGGGCCGTTAACGGTTGATAATGATATTGCTATACATTAAATATCTTGATAGAAACTAGTTTTTTAACATTTATATTTAATTGAGTTGCGAATGAAAATACCTACACCACCATGATCATTTTTAGCATGTTATCCTACAAAATTGTAGCCAGGGATCAACCAGGGATTGATAAAAAGGGAGTTGAATCTTTTAACCATGTTTCATTAAGAAGACACACATCTACGTTATTTTTAAGCAATGAAGATTTAAGTAAAGCCTTTTTATTATTGACACTCTGAATATTATGTTGCATTATTTTTAAGATATCCATTATTACACTATTTTTTTTATTTTTAATGCACTAACCCGTAATACAGAGAATATTGTAAAGAGGTTCGAAATTTCACTGATGCCGTGAGTCGCCCATTGGCTCAATTGGTAGAGCGCTGGTACGGATAGCCAGAGGTTGCGGGTTCGAATCCCGGCATGGGTGAAATTTTTAGCCTCTAAATAAGTTTTAAAAGATATCCATTATTTAGAAAGATTTTGCATTAAAATGTCTAATGTGTGCAGTTGCGTTAATTTTATTTGAATTTCCTAGCATAACTAAAGTTTTTATAATTTTCTGTAAGAATAGCTCGTCATTTACAAGGTGATCATACATGGTAGGGATCGGTGTAGCTTGAGCTGTCGCTTTATTTGTTGATTCATGTGAGCATTCATGAATATTTTCAGTCTTCTTAGTTTGTGTCTAAGTCATAGATTTTATTTTGGAAGAAAATGTCACTGGTTTGTCCTGTATTTTGGGTAGAGCAGGGAAATCTTTTGATGAGAGAACTGTGGAGTACATTCTGCTTATGTAATTTGATTCATGCCGTTTAATTTGTTCAAGTTTGATTGGGCAAAACTTTGAGATAGCTAAATGATCTCCACCACAATTATTACATTTCAGAATGTCAGATGTACATTCTTTGTAGCAATGTCCACCTGAGCATTTTGAACATACCTGCTCGTTCCTGCATATTTTTGCATTATGCCTAAACCTCATACATTTGAAGCATTGCACCAAAGGGGGTACATAGGTATACACTCGGTACCTCCAGCTATCCAAAAATACAAATTGGGGGAGGAAAGTCCCTACAAATGTCAGACTAACAGTGGTGAGGGGTACAATTTCACCATTTACTTTTTTGGTAAACCTTCGGACACCTACAATTTCCGAGTCTGCCATCAGTTTTTCGTATAATTCGACATTGCTGGTCTCCTTTGCGATAAATCGTATGGTCTCAATCCTTTCTACCGATGATACTGGTATGTAAGCACGCATGTTATGTTCCTTAAGACAACTAGTCATAAGCACGCATGTTATGTTCCTTAAGACAAGAAGTCATTCGCCGCTACCGCCTGCTTGAATACTACCATAATTTTACTGGCATTTATTCGTCGTTTTTCTTTGATGCCTTTGACATTTTTGAAAATTTTCGACAAGTGTAAGGGGTTCTTGTTTCCAATTTTTTCATTAATTCCTTCAACATAAATCGGAAATTCCTCCTTATTACTGTTGTCAGGGTATGACCTTTTATACTCCGGTTTTATAAATGGTTTATACTTATCTTCATCCACCGGGGCTGGGGATGAAGATTGCTGCTCTCTTAATTTTCTTTTTTTCCCGCTTGTCCGCGGTGTCGACACAATCTCGTCGTTATCACCGTCGCTTTCCGCCTTCATTTTTCATCAACAGGCCAAGGATCACTTGGATTTACCAATAAAACAGAAATTATTAAAATTTTGTTTAAAAAAGGCGCCCTTCCTCTTTCCCGCCAAAAAAGGAACCCCACAGTCAGGACAAATAGAAAAACATTGCCAGTAATAGTTAGAAATTAAACGGGTCTATTCGCGATTATGTATAAGGTAAAACGTAATTACCTTATTTCCCAACGTTTCGGCAGTGTTACAGTTGCCATGGTTTCGGTCTCTCAAATGCCTATTAGCACCACCTGCACGGCTGCCATGGATTTACAACAAGTTATAGTAACTCCCACTCCTACTCATGGAGCTATGTACTATTCTCGACAGCTGGCAAATTATAATCTCGGTCTGCACATTGAAAATACAGGTGGTGACTTACTAGAAAAACAACGGGCATGCATCGGCATGCATAATGTGTACAGAAGGATAGCAGTGCTCACTCTCTCGCTAGTCGCGGGCATTGAGGCTGATCGAGTCTCGATGCTGTTTTTTTTCCTGGGGCGTTTACGATTACTGACCGAAGCTAAGTTGCATGTTTTTGTTATTTTAAACTGATTATGTGTACGGTTAATTAATTTGCAGATTTTATTTAAACCTTGTCTTTATTTCATTTTCTCTGGTTTTCATTTCACAACACTACGTATGGGTCTTTTATTATTTTTCTAGACGATCACGACTATTTTACTTGGCCAGTTAGTTTTAAGATAATTTACAACCCTTCAGGTTATATTTTATATGTTTATATATTTTATTTCGTGACGAGGTGGCGTCTCGCATTAATTTTATTACGAGGCCACACCCCGTTCATTACACTACCACATGGCAGTTTATTGATGTGCTATAAGGAGTTTTTATAGAATGAATTTCTAATGGAACAGAGAATTTCACACTGCTTTTGTTATCTGTGACACCTATGATGTTAGTTTTATTCTGCACAGGTGCCAACCCTAGGAAATCAACTACCTTACTTGTTACTAAGGAAGCCTGTGAGGCTGAATTTAAAACTGCCTTGATGTGCACCTCTCTGTTATCCTGGGTAAACAATTTTATGCGAGCTGTGGGGAGTAAAATGTCTTTAGTTTGTTTACTTGAAAAGATAATAACTGGTTCTGCCATTTGGTCTTGATGGATTAGTGTGTTATGATTTTTTTTGCACTTACCGCAACTGGTGACCCACGCGATGATCTGAACACGCAACCTTCTGATGGGTGACCCCGGGACACGCAGTACAGTGCAGTGAAGCTACCTTTGTGACGTGGCGTGAGACGGCAGGAGCGACTCACGTTTCGGAATCACGTTTTCGAAACGGGTGTCAAGTGGAAATGGCGAAACACGGGAGCGCCGCGGCTAGCGGTGATATAAGAAAGGAAGAACCTAGTGAAATGGCGGTCATTTCGGTATCGACAAGAATTCCGGAATTTTGGCAGGAGCAACCGCGCCTGTGGTTTGCGCAGTTCGAGGCCATCGTTAACCCACAGAACAAGTACCAGTTAGCAATATCAAAATTGAACAGAGACGCTCTGCAACAAGTTTCCGACATCGTGTTCACACCTCCGGAAACAGAAAAATACCAAACTCTCAAAGAAAGACTCCTTAAGGTCTTCGAAGAATCGTTGTATAGGCAGTTTCAGCGATTGGTCGGCGAAATGGAACTGGGCTCGCAAAAACCTACCCAGCTACCACGTAAAATTAAAGACCTCGCGCGGAACTGCCAGGCGAGCGACGAGACAGTGAAGAGACTATGGATGACGAGACTCCCAACAGCTGTAAGAGCCGTACTATCGGCAAGTCAGGACCAGTCGCTAAACAACTTGGCGACAATAGCCGACAAAGTGGTCGAAAGCATAGCATGCTCCAATGAAGTGGCCGCGGTAAGCAGCAGTGTGTCCGTACCAACGATTACAGACTTATTGGCGTCAATAAACAAGTTGGCTTTGGAGGTGGCCACCCTCCGCGGCGAGGTGCAAGGCAGGTCACGACGACAGGACAGGGGACCGTCGAGAAGCAGAGATTCATCAAGGAGTAGAAGAAGTACGCCCACCAGGATACCGGCGAGCCCCGACTGGTTATACCGTTTTCATTTCCGGTTTGGCCCAAGAGCAAGAAGGTGCGAGCAACCATGTACGTGGTCCGGTCCAGCGGGAAACTAATGGAGGCGACCTCAGGAGACGGAGATGTCGCGGCGCAAGAAAATCGTCTCTGTGTTTTTGACCGAAGGAATGCCCTACGCTGGCTAGTGGACTCTGGCGCGAACATTTCAGTGATTCCCAAGGACAAAGTTAGTAAGCATTTAAGACGAGAAAGTGCTAGTTATAGACTCTACGCAGCAAACGGATTCTACTTACGGAACGGTAACGTTAGAATTAGACCTAAGACTAAGGAGAGCATTAAAATGGACATTTGTAATTGCCAGTGTTAGTAAGCCCATATTATTATTATTATTTATTATTTATTTGCAATGTTATTTTATTATTAAGTTATTAAGCTTTTTTTATTATATACAGTGATATTCGTTTAATGAGTTACATGAGTTCACAACTTGTTAATAGTAAACTGTGGATAACGTAGTGGACTACATGTTTATTAATTCCATAATCTAATAAGTTTTGTAATATGTTAATGTGTAGTTGTTTGTTGTCCCAAATAAAATAAAATAAAATAAAATTAGGCGCTGATTTTCTCGCCCACTACAGGCTACTAGTGGATGTAAATGGAAAGCGTTTGATCGATCACATTACAAACCTTAAAGCGATAGGCATGATGGTGTTAGACGATCAACCTTCAGTGAGCACGTTTGACAGCAAAAACTCATGTAGTCATATTCTAGCCAAGTACCCAAATATCACCCCCAGTGCAATGGTTTAGTGGAGCGTTGGCATCGCAGCCTCAAGGCAGCTTTGATGGCAAAACTACGTCACGCATCGTGGGCCAGCGAGCTGCCGACCGTTCTACTGCGTTTGAGAGCAGCAAGCCGATGTGATTCGGGAATTAGTGCTGCTGAGCTGGTGTATGGACAGACGGTTTGCCTACCGGGAGAGTTTTATGCAGAAGGCCCCAAGGAGTCGTTTGATGAATATACTTACTTAGAAACCTTACGTCGTATAATCAGGCAAAACAGGCCGGCACCCAGCTCTCACGCCGATTCCAGGAACATTTTTGTACACCCAGACCTAACTAAATGCACGCATGTTTATCAGGAATGACGCCGTCCGTAAGCCTCTCCAGCAACCGTACGACGGGCCATTCAAAGTGTTAAAGAAGTCAGGTCAGTTTTACTTAATTCAGTTCGCCAACAGACAAGCCCCCGTATCTATAGACCGTCTTAAGCCAGCATATTTGACAAACGACAGCTTAGACGGAGACATAAGCAGTGACGACGGTGCGATACCGGACTCAGGGCCGAAACAGGGACGCCCGTATAGGAAACCGCCAGGTAACGAGCAGCCGCCCACACTGTTCCCTACAAGTAGGTGTTCACGTAGTGGTCGTATAATAAGACAGCCGGTTCGATTCCTGGTTTAAAATGCTTACTCTCCTAGTGATAAGGCCCCTGAAATAGACATTACTTTGTAGGATATTTGTTATTCGTAGCTACGTCGTGTAACTAGGTAGGTATGTAAACATCAAGTAAGCAGAATAAAGTAGAGCAACTCAGCCTTTATCTGCTGAGCCAAAGTCTGTAAAACGTCATTTTGCAATCATTAAGCAAAGCATTCCATTTACACATAACTAGTTGCCGGAAGCCTATAATATATTATAAAGTTTTTTTTTTAATTCTCTAACCAAAATGGGCAAAAAGCAAAGTAAAAATGAAGAAATAATTATAGCACAGAATGGCGCCAATAGTGCGAGTCCTCGCCTAACTGACGTGGAGGCAAAAGTTGACAGCAATTCATTGATACTTATTGTGTTAATAACCTGTGCCTTAATAATATTCGTGTATGCGTTACTCAAAATGTTTGTAAAGCATGTAAGAAGCATGCTAGCAAAGGACCTCAGTAGAGTGACCCAAAATCAAAGTGTTTAATTTAGATTTAGTATAAGTGTAACGGAAATGTTTGTATTCCAGTGTTTAAATTGTATCACGCTACCTTTTAATGTAGAATGAATAAACAGTGTAACCTATTGGATATCGTCCAGCGTGATGTCATTATTATTATAAGCAAACCGGGCTTACAATGTCGCCGGAATATGCGCTATCAGCAGCTCAGCTACTCATTGTGAATAACATAGAGTGGTTACGTCCAGGGGAATAAATAAAACATTTTTTTTTTGGTGTTCTGTAATAAAATTTAATATTTTTTTTTTTAAGGTGGGATGAATGTAGGGGCTGAGACTGCTGACGTAATGTAAACATATTTGAGCGGGCTAGCGATTGCCCGCCAGTCGCTCGTGTGGGTCTCACCCAGCAACACTACTGTATGTGCATATACCTTTATTGAACTTTCCGTGTTTTCCTATTATACTTGTGTAGCTGAATTCGGACCATATTTCATTCACCGAGATAGTCACTCCCTAAAAATGGAATCTGCATTTTCCCATATGCTTATTTAAGCATGTTTCGCACAGCTTTCGATCTTTTATGAATTTAAATCTGTCTACAGAAGGTAGAATCTTGAATTTTTGACATGAAAATATTTTATGTTCTGTGGACTTACAGTAAATTGCCTGTAGTCTTGCTTTCCACTGCTGCTACGTTGACCGCAAACTTGCTTTGCTTGGTGCCATACCCTTCGCTGGTAGAGGGCTTTGCAGACGGCTCAGCATTCTCTAATGCGAGCGCCCTCTTCTCCAAAAAGGACAGCAGCTCCATTACAGTTGGTTCAGCGGACGGGTCCCGTTCCATATGATAAGCTCTTCCCGTGTATGAGTCTAGTTTGCGTAACAAAATGCAAATTGGGATAGGATCCCAGCTATCAATACAAATTTTCATGTTTTTTATTGCAGCTAAATTTTGTTTTGTTTAGCTGATAAATTCTCTGAGCAGTACAGAAGTTGAAGTACTAGATATGTGGGGTAAGTCCAATAAAATATTTATGTGTGCGCCTATTACTTGAAATTTCTGACTGTATCATCGAGCATCTTGATTGCTTCACCGTAGCTGGCACTGCGAAGTGTCAAGCTAAGGTTGTCTGGAAGAGATCGCTCTTAGCGATAAGACCGCCAATTGTATAACATTACTTAGATTTAAGAATCATGGTTGTAATATTTTTTCTGGTTGTGCAATAAAGTGTTCTCTATCTATCTATCTATCTAAGTGGCAAGTTTTGTATCAACTTTAGAGGCTCGCTACATAAAAAAGATCTCAAATAATGGAGCCTTTGAATATTGTCAAGCGTGGCATCGTTGTGTATTACAGAAGTAAATAATTCTTTAAATGGTATATACTCAGAATATTTACCTGTGAACTTTGCTATTTCTAATGTTGGTAAATTCACCAGCCTTTTTGTCGGAAGAGAAGGAGGTGAAGTCTGCGAAACCTCACAATTGCGTGACGCCATTTCGCGGTCCAATACCGAGAGAATTGCATACAGTTTGCTTTCTACTTCGGCAATATCCTCTTTGTCATTTGGATCTAGAAAGAGGATATCTTTATTATAAATTTCGTATTGATCAAAAGTAGAAAGGGCTCTTTTGCGTTTTTCTGCAAGACTACTTAATGGCAAATCTGTTAACTGTTTGATCTCAGTCTTGGTGATAGTTAAATATAAACGTGACAACGTACCTTTATTATATCCCCGGTTTACTTTAAGTTTACTTAATTTCACCGCCACGTCCTCCTCTCCCTCGGAAGACGACATTGTTTACAAGAAATGCACTTTAAAATTTCACTTTCAATACGAGACGCTTCTATTGCGTATTGCGTGAAGAAAATAAAATGGCGTTTGCCGCTTGCTGCGCTAGAGTCCTGTTTACTATAGGATGTCTAATGTATTTAACAGTATGTTCCAAGCCAGACATTGCTCATAGCATCAGCTATTTGAGTCAATTCAACAACTGCTATGGTGAAAGCCATTTTAAAGCGGCTAAAAGAGTTTTGAGATACTTGAAGGGCACTTTAGCATATTGTCTAGTATTTCAAAAAGGTATTTTGGAAATTACAGGTTATACTGACGCTGACAGGGCTGGAGACCAGATAGATCGCAGGTCCTACACAGGGTATGCGTTTTTCGTAGGTAAATCATTAGTGTCCTGGGAAAGTCGAAAACAACGTACCGTGGCACTCTCTAGTACTGAGGCTGAGTGCATGGCTATATCTGACTCTTGCAAAGAAGCTTTGTTTTTGCAAACATTTTTCAAAGAATGTAACAATACTATTTGTAAAATTTACATGCTTAATAATAACCAGTCTGCTCATAAATTGTGTAACAATTCTGCATCACATTCACGAACAAAACATATTGATATAAGGCATCATTATATCAGGGATTTAGTTATTGGAAAACTCATTAATTTAAGTTAGGTTTGTACTGAGGAAATGTTGGCTGATGTATTTACAAAGTCTTTAACAGCTGAGAAACATTTCAAGTTTGTAAATAAATTAATGAAAACTTAGTTTTATGTTAACTAGTTTTTTTTTTAATAATGAAGCAGTGGCTAATGTTTGTGTTAACCTTTAAACATTACACATTTGTATGTATTATAATGTTATTTAAGTATTACTGTAACCAATTATGTTCAGTCAAGGCCTAGTTATATTTTTTTCTTGTGCCTTAGTATTGTTTTTCATTTGAGGTGTTAATTATTGTAAGTTACCTTTCAAGTATTTGTGGAATAAGGCCTAGTTTAAATAGTTGCTAGACTGATTGTTTAAGGCCTAGTGTTAGAGCTAAAGCTACATTCGTAAACATCAGCTTTCAGTCTTGACGATTTTGTGACGTCATCCTCACTCTTGTCTGTGCTCTCTCTTGTCTCTCAATGGTTACCGGCGACTCGTGTGTGAAATTAAATCCAGGTTAATTCGAGCCTAATCTATTTTATTGCTCAAAATCCCATCAAAGTCCACGTCAACGAAATGAAGATGATGTAAAATGGCGATAGCTTGTATGAAACGATTCGAAGTAGATGTTACTGTGCTGTTTCAACGATGACAATTATAAATGATTGTTTCTTTGCTCCTTGCAAGATTCTGCGTGTATGAAGTAACTTCTAAAGTGTCCTCTTTCCACGCCGTCTGCCAGCCGAAGTCGGGGGAAATTGCGACTTGATCGCGACTGGTATTCTCGTAGCTTTTCTCTCCTCTCTTTACCGCTCGAAGGACCATCTGTTAGGCGGCTGCCCTTGTGTGTGCTGGTAGAAGTGGAGAAGAAACGCCTGGTCGTAGTTGAAAACACTTTTTAATTTTTTCTAAGCACAGATACACGTACACGTTGCAAGAAGGTGACAGAGCCAAGAAGAAAAAAAAAAATAAATCACTGACCCTTCATTTATCAAAATTTTGCTCCGAAAATGGTATTGAAGTCCTAGCGTTATACCCAAATTCTACGCATATTTTGCAACCAATGGACTTGTCGGTATTCAGACCACTCAAAGCTCATTGGAAAAAAGCCGTGACACAATGGAAAATGGAGAACCTTGGCAAAATCCTTCGAAAAGAAAACTTTGCCCCAGTGCTACAAAAAGCTCTCACGAATATAACAAAAGATTGTGTCAAAAATGGATTCCGAGCATGGGGCCTTTTTTCATTTGGTCCTCATTGCATCGATTTGAGTAAAATTAGACATACAGAAAAAGAAACCACGGCTGAAACCAATCCGATGCAGAAAGAGTTTATAAAGTATTTGGAAAATGAAATCGTAAACGTGTTCTCCGCTCAAAAGTTACAGCAATTCAAAAAATTATACTTTAAAAACAGAAACACACTGGAAAGAGATATCCCCAATGAAGACGAGGCTTTATATTTGATTTGGGCAAAAAACAAATCCGAAGACGCGTTGTGTCATTCAAATTCGTTGGATGCTCCTACAAAATGAGACACATTGGAAAAGATCAGGTCTCACTCGAATGATGAATGATATACAGGGTTTTTCGTATGTACATATTGTTCATAGAATTTAAGGCAAAACGTGTTTTTTAGTTCCCCCCCACCCTCGCTAAGCTCCCCCTCCTTTTTTATTAGGGTTTTTACAATGTTACAAATGTCCTTGTTTGTTACTTCCACAAGGTCACCGTGCTTTAAGATATTTTAAAGGAAATAAAATAAAAATATTGAAAATAAAATTTTTGCGCTTCATATGTTCCATTATCGACACTGATGCAATATTTTACGTATGCTCACTATTCAGAAAATAACCCCGTATACACCCGATTTAAATGTTGACTAAATTATTCATCTATACTTTCTATGTAACAAACACAATACAGATTAAAAATATTTTAATTTCAGAAGACGTCAAACGAGAGCAGTGTTGGACAACCCCAGCAAAATGATTCATCCCATTTATTTGCCGATAACACAATTAAACGTTCCAGAAAAAATCTAAACAATGAAATGATTTCACAAGCTTTGAATATTGAATGAAGACACGCTTTTTGGAGAATAAATTGCAGCAAAACAGAGAAAAATGGATAAATCAACAAATGCAATGGTAAAACATCGAATTAATACGAATAACATAATTTTTGAAACCGAAATTGGATATCAGACAGATATGCAGATGCGTATGCAGATTACGCAAGACCCTTTAGCTCCCGTAGTCATCCAGGGTACTATACAGGTGCTCCAAATGATCAGCCAAAATCAGCCAAATACAAACCCTTCATCTCTATATCCCACCAACATCCGCCCTCATAAGCCCTCCTCCGCAACTTCCTGGAGTTGATTCTTTGGTACCAGTAGCGCTTGATGAAAGTTCTGATAGTGAACGTATAAGCAGCCAAAATATAGAGAACGTTTTTAAATCCATAAATGAAAAATAACTTTCTTTAAGATCATTGTTATAATTACAATAAATATAGCTTAGCATGAGAAAAGTAATCAAGAAATAAATCTGTCTTTTGGAATGTGATGATTAAGTAAGAGTCACTAATTGTAAACACAAATTAAAAAAAAACTTTCATTATTATGATTTTTATTAAATCTTAAAAATTTAGATTTTTATTTTGATTCTAAGCTTCCGACATCGGAGAGAAAATATTCAACCAACTCGTTCCTTGTATCTTCAGGACACAGATTTGTATTGACCTCTCTTTGCAAGGCAACAAAACATAATAGGGGTTAAAGTATGAAATTGCCGTTTTATTGCAATAGGTTCTTTGAATTGACATAGAATCTTCATGGTTTGAGGTTTTCGAATGAAACTTTTTTCAAATGGTTTCTATGATGTTCTTTTTAAAAAAATGTGAAACATTTGAATATCGACTTTCAATTGTTTTTGTTATTCAATTTAGACAAGAAAGATGGATACTGCGAAAAGTCAAGTGATTTTTGAATACGAGTTCCGACGCGGAACTAACGCGGCAGAAATAGCCCGCATTATCAATGCTGCGTTTAGAGAGGGGTCTACTAATGAACGCACCGTGCGATTTTGGTTTAAACGCTTTCGTGATGGAAATTTCGACTTAAAGAACGAGCCACGAGGAAGACCGCCCACACAGGTGAATAACGATGAATTAAGAGAGATAGTGGAAGCCGATCCTAGTCAAAATACCCAGGAATTAGCGGCATGGTTTAACGTTACCTTACCCACAATATTGACTCAGTTACGTCAAATCAATAAAATAAAAAAATACGAAAAATGGGTGCCTCATGATTTGACTGATCTGCAGAAAGAAACGCGGCATGAAACTTGTGTTGCCTTGTTGAACCGGTACAGAAATGAAGGAATATTGGATGGATGAAAAGTGGATTATTTATGATAACCGCAAAAGAAAAATGCAATGGCTGACCCAAATGCCAAATGCCACAACAGTGTCCTAAAGCAAAACTTACCAATAAAAAGGTAACTGTTTGGTGGTCTAAGCATGGTGTTATTCACTATAGTTTTCTCCGATCTGGTCAAGCAATAACGGCAGATGTCTATTGTGCCGAACTCCGAACCATGTTGACAAAACTAGCAGTAAAACAGCCCCGACTCATGAATCGATCTTCACCATTATTGCTCCACGACAACGCGAGACCTCACACAGCACGAGAAACCATTTTGACCCTTCAGGAACTGCAAGGTGAATAACGATGAATTAAGAGAGATAGTGGAAGCCGATCCTAGTCAAACTACCCAGGAATTAGCGGCATGGTTTAACGTTACCTTACCCACAATATTGACTCAGTTACGTCAAATCAATAAAATAAAAAAATACGAAAAATGGGTGCCTCATGATTTGACTGATCTGCAGAAAGAAACGCGGCATGAAACTTGTGTTGCCTTGTTGAACCGGTACAGAAATGAAGGAATATTGGATGGATGAAAAGTGGATTATTTATGATAACCGCAAAAGAAAAATGCAATGGCTGACCCAAATGCCAAATGCCACAACAGTGTCCTAAAGCAAAACTTACCAATAAAAAGGTAACTGTTTGGTGGTCTTAGCATGGTGTTATTCACTATAGTTTTCTCCGATCTGGTCAAGCAATAACGGCAGATGTCTATTGTGCCGAACTCCGAACCATGTTGACAAAACTAGCAGTAAAACAGCCCCGACTCATGAATCGATCTTCACCATTATTGCTCCACGACAACGCGAGACCTCACACAGCACGAGAAACCATTTTGACCCTTCAGGAACTGCAGTTAGAAACCATTCGTCATCCTCCGTATTCACCAGACCTTGCTCCAACGGACTACCATTTTTTTCGTGATTTGGACAATTATCTACGTGAGAAGAAGTTTTCTTCCCAGGAGGCAGTACAAAATGCTTTCACACAGTTTGTGCAGTCTAGATCGTCGGAGTTCTATCGCAAAGGCATTAATGACCTTCCCATTAGATGGCAGCAATGTATAGATAATAATGGCAACTATTTTGATTCAATCAATTTATTAAAAATTTAAAAATTAAACAATTTAGATTTTCAGTACAAATCGGCAATTTCATACTTTAACCCCTAATATTATTTTCAGGAGTTACTGTGCGCCATTCACCTGGTATGATTTCTTCGTTATCATTTTTTAGTTATCATTCGTTATCGTTCTTATATAATTTATTTGTATTAAATTTTTGACATTTGCCATGGCACAGATCCCACGGGACTTGAAAAAAAAATCGGCGAAATTATTTCTTGTATCGTTAGCTATTCGTCCCGCCTGGGCATTATTGGTAGCGACGGGAAGATCTTGCAAACCGTTTTGATTAACACGTACGAACATGTCGTTATGTGTGTACCCATCTCTTTCACCAACAATATTGTGTGAAACGACGCATGCTTTGACTATGTCTTTTCTCAATTGTTTTGATACGTTTAGTGGACGATGAAGTATGCGCCACTTATTTGCCAATATACCAAAAGTACATTCTACATATCTGCGTGCCCGAGACAGTCGATAGTTAAATATCCGTTTTTTTATATCAAGATGTTTTCCAACATAGGGTCGTAACAAATTATCATTAAGTTGAAAAGCTTCATCGCCCTCTAAAACGTATGGCATTCTCTTGTTTAGAGAAGGATGCAGAGGAGTTGGATTAGGTACTTGTAATCTTCCCTCAATAGGTTATAAAACCCTGTACGCTGCAAAATAGCCGAGTCACAGTCTATTCCATAAGCTCCTATATCGACAAACACAAATTTATAGTTAGAATCGGTCACTGCTAGAAGCACTATGGAATAATAGCCTTTATAATTATAGTTCATAGACCCGGCAGAGGGAAAATTCTCAACTCTTATTTGTTCTCCATCCACGGCACCTAAGCAGTTTGGGATTTTGTATCTTGTTTCTTGATCCACGCGCTTAAGCGGTATAGTAAAAAATAATAAGTAGTAGACATCCGATAGTAGTTAAAAAAGATTCTTTCGTCCTGTCTCAATTTATTGTGGTTTACGTAAAATGACCCTGTCAGGTTCCTTTCACTTACAAGGGGATGAACCCAGAATTCTTTTTGTTTTCTACGCCTTCGCACGTAGAGTAATAAAGCAAGCAACTGCCGACGTTCCAAGAAACTCATAGTTCATAGTAATTTCGCGTGCGTGGCGTGCAGTTTCAAAGACAGAGCTACCCTAAACTGAGGCGTATCATCCGAGTAAAGACTGACAAGTGCACAAGCCAACCATCCGTTTTTTTCATGCCACTTCGGACCGTAAAAAATCGGATGTTCAGACAGTAAAATTACTTGTAGTGCACAATCGCCCTATGTAAACGTAATCATGCTATGTTGTCTTCCATACAAATAGGTGTTTCAGTTGATAGCGCCATCTATCCCCCAACACCGGAACTATTATGAGCTACGTCTCAGCTGTGTTTATTCAGTGATGCCCGTGAAACTAACTGATTGCAAGTTATGGCAAAATTTTGCTCAGCAGTTTTTAAACTTTCTTCAAATAAACAATCAAAGTATAAACTAAGACTTCACGAAAACAAGTTCATTTCTAATAAAATTATATCGGATAAATATACCAATACAATTTTAGAGACTATTATTTTGAATAATGTAATTTAGATAATATTTTTACAATCTAATTTCCCAAGAAGGTGGTAAATATACTTATTATACTTATCTATGAACGTAATCAATGACTGAAACGTTTAAAAACCTATTTAGAGGCTAAAAATTTCACCCATGCCGGGATTCGAACCCGCAACCTCTGGCTATCCGTACCAGCGCTCTACCAATTGAGCCAATGGGCGACTCACGGCATCAGTGAAATTTCAAACCTCTTTACAATATTCTCTGTATTACGTACAGGCACAGATTAGATAATAGTTACTACGTAACAGATACATCACTCCCATACTAAAGCGAAAATACCTACGCTATAATAGCCTACAAAATTTTAATAATAATAACTACTGTTCACAGCGAGGAGAAATATACCGTAAGTACCCGCTCAAAGAGTCGAGATTGTGTTGCCCACCGTGCGACTCACGTGCAAGCGCGTCGTCGCACGAATGCGCAAGGGTTGTACCTATGATGATTATTACTGTAATAAAACGAATGTTGTGAAATAACCATATTTATTTGTCAAAAATATGTAATATAAAATGACAAGCTGGCTTTGTTTGAGTTGTTATTAGATCAGGCCTCCCTATTATCTCAAGCCAATTGCGGCATCTGAAAAGCAAACATTAAGGTATCAAACTCCTCGGACGGCCTCGGTGAGCGGTTTGGCACGCTGCTGTAAAACCAAAGGTCTCGGGTTCGATCCCCGGCCGGCTCAAACTAGGAAACGAACTTTTCTAGTTTGTCTCGGGTCTTGGATGTTATCTATGTATTTATTGTATTAAATCTATCGTCGAATTAGCACCTATAACACAAGTCATTTAGTTGTACTTAGTATAGGGCTAACGAGATCTGTGTAATATGTCTATAAATATTTATTTATTATTATTATAAACTAAATTTTTCGTCATTGTGGGTGATTTTGACCGCCACGTTTAATCCTGAAATTGGAATGGGTTCTATTTGTCCCTCTCTATTCCTAGACAAATATTTAAGAAGAAGGGGAGAGACAGAATTGATTTTAGTTTTTGGATTGGGCGTGGCGGTCAGAATCGACCACATTATATTGGTTTGAATTCGAGAAATACCTAAATATTTGACATCCATGTTTCTAATGTTTACTACGAAACACTAAAAAGCCAATTTAGTTGATCCTAAATTAAATTAACATTAAAAACAAATGCATGCACGGCAAAGATGGGTAACTACCATAGATAAAATATTACTAAAGTAGTAATATTTTATCTATGGCAACTACCCACCTTTGTCGTGTATGTATTTGTTTTTCACAACTCCACGACTTTTAGCAACTGCTAAGTCGTGGAGCGAACTATTATAAAATTGTTATTTTTGTCATTTTCCATCAATTTACGACTATGCTTTTTTTTAAATTTTCGGCATAGCCACAGTACAGCCGTGAAAACGTGACAGACAGAGACACTTACGCATAATAATGTTAGAACGGATGTGGTTATTTAGAATCAAAATTAACAAGTCCACGAAAAAAAGCAGTTACCTTTATATATTTATGTTACTTTTATAGTACCTACCTAAATGCTTAAAGAAATAATTATAAGATTTAAAATACTACTTACCTTTCTTCGTCTCTCGGCAGTAAAAAAAATGATAATTCTTCATTTGTTTTTTTACTTTTACACCCATACACTGCACAAATTTCGTTTCGGCATTTCGAGTAGTAAACGCGGGAAACGTGCGGTGCGAGCGCTCAGGCGGGCGTAGCGGCCCTGTGTCGGTTGTATCGTGGACGATACGCCGGGCGGCAGGTATATAACGCGTGACCTTGAGCGAGTGACGGACGCCTGGTACAGGCAGCGACATCTGACTTAAGCAAATTGCATTACTTACAGCCCCGACTACCTACTTTGCAGTCAGGTTTAACATCGGAACGATATCACTGTACCCACATGAATAGGTTTAAATAGGTTTTTAAATTTGTTCCTTAGCACGGGTTAGTGCATTAAAAATAAAAATAGTGTAATGACTGAAACGTGTTCTGTTTGTCCTTTTTCTTTTCTTGTATACATGTAATATTTTTCCTATATGTTATATTTCATGTTGATGTATCCCTATGTTATGTTTTAAAGTATTGTGCAATTAAATAAATGTTTTATCTATCTATCACTTATTTTATAATCACATAAATCTTAATGATAAGTTACACAATCAGCTACACAAGAAATTAAAAACACAATAAAATTAGCTTAAAAAAATTGTAAACGAGAAGAATATAAACATTGGTTTAATCAACGCGACTCTATTTTACTGTATGTTACAGCAATCATGATTGGAGGCTATACATATATTCTTTATTGCAAACAGTAAAAACGAAATGACATTACATAAAATTTGTTTCAAAGGCGAACTTATCTCTAACAGAGATCTCTTCCAGCCAACCTTAGTGTTCGCGCGACGTAGTCATGAATCTGTGGTCATTTGTTCATTATTCTGTCGTTCCGGTGCCGTCGCTCGTGTCGCTCGCTCACTACTAATTTTATCCCATCTGCACACACATTCGCACGGTGACATACGCGCGTGATAAGTGCTCGAATTCTCGTGAAGTGATAGACATTTGGTGACTAAGAAACTTTATCAGCTCAAGTATATTGACAATATTAGACTATAAGTGAACAGTGCAGGAGTGTTCTCCGTGCGCTGGACGCATCAGCTCATCCATCACCGCTCATCATCTGCCCAACAGCTAAAGCGAGCCATCATCCACCATCACCAAGTAAGTCCATTCACTTCACCTCCCATTCCGCTCTCTCAACCAGCCCATCGTGAGGTAGACCTAGCCGACACTGGCTAACTACCACTTAGCATTATACTACGATGCTGTATCAAACGGAATAACTGTGAATTCTTTATTGGGCCTAGCTTCTGCAGCTCACAGAGATGCCCTGGAAGAAAGAAAAGGAGGTATTTAAGTATCT
Source organism: Yponomeuta sedellus (assembly GCA_934045075.1). NCBI lineage: Eukaryota > Metazoa > Arthropoda > Insecta > Lepidoptera > Yponomeutidae > Yponomeuta > Yponomeuta sedellus. The sequence continues at coordinate 2,622,905 of OW203736.1, read as the reverse complement.
CGAAGATCTCAAATGGTACCGAAGATATGAATGTAGTATGTATTTCATTCCGATAACTGTGCTGGCTAACAAAAAACAAATTTATGGTGGCCATAAACCGATTCGCGGTTCATAAATTTCCAAATATAAAGTCAATAACACACAAATATTTAATCAGGGGACATACCCAAAATGATCGGGATTCGGTACACTCACAAATAGAAAGACAAAAGCGAGGATAATTGCAAAGAAGACTTACTGTATGTATACGCCCGATGCATTCATCAGTGCTATCAAATCTACTAGTAAAAAAGTGAGTCATTCCGAGTGAACGAAATGTGCTTTGAAGATTTTTATGATTGAAGAAAGTATGCAGTCAAATGTTTTTTGCAATACATGAAGTAAAGATGATTAAAGTCACAAAAAAAGATGCTCGGGCAATTTATTACAAAAACTCATGCGCAGAAGAGAAGTTAAAAAGCTATAGTCATAGAGAAGAAAAAATACATTGATATTGAGGTTAAAAAAGCCTACACAGTTCAATCCGAAAGAAAGAAGGCTGATCAAAAAAAAACAAATTTACTACAGACCTTTTTACGAATTTACGTGTGTAAAGTAAGTGAACTGTGAATTCAGAAATGCCTTGAAACTTTGTGCCATTAAACAGCATTAATAATAACGTTATGTTCCTAATATTGAAAGATTAGATGATTATCTTTGTACCGAATGATTACCTATTTGTGATTTATTTTGCTAAGATGGTTATTTCATTTATGTGAGACTTTATTATTGTTAGTTGCGTAATATTACTGAGATAAGCAGAGGCTTGAGATGTCTATGGTAATATGGCATTCGTAAATATTGAATAACGTTATAATTGCGAACGGTTGTGAGTAAAAGTAAAACTACATATATTACTGTCTGGTTAAAATAAAGAGATTTCGACGACAGTAACGTGTCTTAAAATGTACCGTGCGTTTCGACTTCAGATTATAAAAAAAAACGTAACAATACGACAAAACTTGTAAAGGTTTACATTTTTATCAATTTTTTTCAAGAAAAACAGTCCATATCTGTCTTTATACAATTTTTCTATTTTTAATGCACTAACCCGTGATAAGGACAAATTTAAAAACCTATTTAGAGGCTAAAATTTCACCCATGCCGGGATTCGAACCCGCAACCTCTGGCTATCCGTGCCAGATACGGATAGCCAGAGGTTGCGGGTTCGAATCCCGGCATGGATGAAATTTTTAGCCTCTAAATAGGTTTTTAAATTCTATCTATCTGTTTTGATCTCCTTTTGATATCCTCCGAGGTGAAAATTAGAAACTGCGAGAAGATTTTTCAGTACTCGAGCAAAAAATGTCGTCATCCATCCCGCAGAAAATCACTAAATTGTCAGAAAAAATCGGCGAACTGTTGCTGTTGTCAAACGACGTTGAGGTGACCAACATTACGGATCATGACGGGGAGTAAGTGGGCCACCTTGTTTTGATAGCGGTAAAATTCGGGATGGTGCTCGAGGAGCGCGATGTGGTCAGCGCGGCGCGCGTCGTGCCGAGGCACGGGCCGGTCGACGGAGCCGCATCGCACCCGCCGCGCCCTACGTCGTAAGTCTGGCGCGGCGCTCACTTCGCGACGAACTGCTCAAGAGCGCGCGTGTACGCCGCGGTGCGACCACAACAGAGCTGGGTCTCCCTCCGCACGATCTGCGACGCTTTAATGTGACGGCAAGTTCTCTGAACCTGATTGTTCAGTTCGAATGTTCGAAACAAGTACCTCTCGCCTTCAAACTTGTTATTATTACAATAAACACAATGTTGGAGCCCTACGTCACTGAGCGGTGCCCCGCGCCCCGCAGGCCAAAACCGGCCGGACAACTTGCGAGCGGGACGGCGGGCAGCGCCGCGGCATGCGGCACTTCACACCATCCGACGTGTCGATACACACTAATGTTGAATTCTCTTCTTTTTCCAATTAAACCATCAATTTATACAGTCCACTAGCTTATTTATCTCGATATCAAGACCCTGAGCTAACACACAATAATACAAACTTTACTGTGCCTGACCGTTCGGTTGCGGTGGATTTGTCGGCGAATAGCAAACGAAATAGTAACGTTAATCTTCGCTCTCACACCCATCGTAACCACAAACAGTAACTACACACTTATTTATACCTACATACATTCGAATAAATACTTAAACAAAAACAATAGTAAGTGTAAATTCATATCGACTAGGGCTTTCATGAACATGTCATTGGTACATATTTCATTTAATATAAAACTTAATAAAACTACACACGCCTATTACAAACCCACTTATATTTATTTACAACGCAAAAAACAAGTTTTATATCTAAACAAATCTACCAACATTAATAATTACAAGAGTTATTTAATATTGATTGTGGCTTCAATTAACATTTGAGGAGTGATGGAACAAAAAATGATATTTCCACTTTAATACAAAAAAAAAAAACTTGAATACGACACTCGACAGAATACTATAAATTCCATCACCTTCCATCACCCTGAAGGTTTGGTATGGTTCAAATCATGTTTATTCCTGTTGTAAATTGCCTTTAAAGTTGGAGTTTTGGTGCAGATCATAATATTTCCATCTTTAAAAAGTCAATAAACAAAGTAGTCGGGGCTGTAAGTGATGCAATTTGTTTAAGGGCCGATATCGCCATCGCAGAGTAAACTGACGCTACTCGAGTATAGCTATACCTGGGTTATATTTATTCTTAGAATTAATGTCGAGTTATGTTCATTTGTATTTCACCGTTCTATTCCAGAGTAAATTTACTCTCGCGTAGTTATTCTTAATGTTGAATGGAAGAACGAAACGTGTTTGATAACTGTCAAAATTAAAAATCGTGAATACTCTAACATTGTAGGTTACATTGCAGACGTTTTTATTTGTTAGGATAATTGTGGCTTGACATGTCCTTTTTGACATTTGAATAACCTCGCATTACATTCGTTTGTGGTGATTTACTGTGTGGGTGCTTGTTTGTTTTTCTTTGCGTTTGCGATATAAGTGTTTTATTTTCAATCAAAAGATGAATGTACAGAAGAGAAAAAGGTCCGCCAACTGGATAGCTTCAAAGAAAAGATTATTAATAGACCTCGTTACGGAACATTTTTCCGTAATAGAAAATAAAAAGACAGACGGGGTATCCATGAAGGAAAAACTAGCAGAATGGGTTGTAATCAGCAACAAGTATAATTCACAAACTAATATGACCCATCGTACTGCCGATAATCTTAAAGCCCAATGGGAGAGTATGAAAAAAAGTGCAAAGAAGGAAGCTGCAACTGACAGAATGGAGATCCTAAAAACAGGTAGCTACTCAAGCTATTTCTCTTTTCACTACATATAAAGTTACACATTTGACTGGTCTCATAACGTTCAGATTTGCCGTGACTAAACACTTGCAACGCAGCCTAACTTCTTATTTTTTATACTTTATTAAATCAAGGAACGCTGCTGGCAAGGGCTACGTATCTCAGTCATGAGGCTTTGACCAAGAAAAAGACTATCAAATCTAAATGCAGTGATACATGATTAATGTATAAAAATGTTTCAAGATGCATCTATCATTCTAAATTCAATCTTATGTTACAGGCGGAGGACCTCCAAAGGAGAAGAAAGAGGATCCACTGACATCCAGGATATTGAGCCTCATCAAGATTAGTGCAGTTGGATTAAGCAATCCTTTTGACAGTGACATGATACTTGGGGTTGCTAGTGTTCCTATGAGTACAATCAATACCCAAGAAACTGCACCAGACTTAGCTGAAAGAAATGGTAATGTCTGATTATACTTACACACTAATTTATCTCTTTTTTATACCATACACTTCGCCATATTGTACGCCACATTTTTTTCTTTTTACAGTCATAGAAACAGTTGTAGAATGGGAAACTGGAGATGATGAACTCGCACCAAATACCCAAAGTGCCGAGTTAGCAATGGTAAAACATTACAGATTATCATATTTCACTCTTTTTAATTATAATATAAGTAAGCTGCCAAGATAGGAGGCTTATTTATCTTTAAAAAAGGAATTTAAAGTACAATGTAAAAAAAATAAGAATATCCACATGGCTTAAGTTAAGAAGGTTTAAATAATTTTTATTTACTTTCCAGGATTGGGGTGACTACACACCCAAAAAATTGCAGACTCCAATCTCATCTCCATTGAGAGCCCCCATGGAAGAAAACCATACAATACAGAGTGCCTCTTTTAAGATGGACTGAATGGACTGGACTTCAAGAAGACGGCCCCATCCTGCAGTAGTAACAATGGGAGGTTTGGAGGAAAAAAAGTGGAGGCCATTGTAATGCAGATGAAGCATGCGAGTGAAGAGAGGGAAGAAGCAAAAAGGCTCCATAATATCCAAATGCAGATTCAGGAGGAACTGCTTAAACAAAACAAAATTAAAACAAGAGCAATGTTGCTAAAATTGAGAATGCAAAAAAAAAAAAAAGTTTGATTGTTAGCATGTTTGTAGTATATTTTTCGTTCATCACCTCGTTCCATATGACAATTTTTATTTATGTATGATTATTATTTATTTATGTACTGTCTATGTATGTGTATTAAATATAGAAATATCTTAGTATTGTTTAGTTGCACTGACTAGCTATCATTTAGCTTCTTAATTTTTTCCATCAATGATTGTCTGGAAGAAATTACTTTTGGTCATAAGGCCACCAATTAAACTGTACTATATTATTGTTTAATTCTCATATGTAATACCTGGTATACATACAATAAAAAAATATCTATCTATAACAAAATATTGAAACTCAACTGTCACGAAATATTTACAACAGACTTTGAAAGTAATCATTTACAAAGGAATCTCTGACATTGCCCATTCTGAAGACATTGTGTAGACCCTGGTTTATCTGGCCTTGTCTTAGTAAATCGTCCCAAGCAGCTGGCAGCCGAAGGTCAGGATCATCAGGTGGCAACTCTTCTCCTCTCTGCCGCAACATATTGTGAAGCACTGCAGTTGCTACAATAATAGTCATTGACTTGTTTAATTTTGTGCGCATTCCAAGTGCTAAGACAGGGAAGCGCCTCTTCCATACTCCATAAGTTCTTTCCACAGGGTTACGTGACCGTATTTGCGATTCATTATAAAGTTGTTCTGCTGGAGTTCCGGGATTATCTAAAGGAGGCATCATATAAGACGTAGATGCGTAACCCCCATCTACCAAGAGCACAGCATTTCCATAACAACCAGCTTCAAATTTTGCTCTTCTACAACAGTTATTAAAAATTGTACTGTCATGCGCTGATCCTGGCCATCTGGCAACTATGTCCATGATTTCCAAGTTTTGTTTACAATAGTCTGAGCATTAATAGAAAAATAGCATTTTCTATTCCTGAATATTTCTGCATCATCACCACCAGGAGAACTGACGCGGATATGTGTGCAATCCATAGCGCCTACAGCTCTTGAAAACCGGGCTAAACGATAGAAGTTATCTTGTTCTCTTTTGATTGCTTCGGGTGTTTCAGGAAACTGTATGTATTTAGAATGGAGTGAGGCTATTGCTGCACTCACTTGATGTATAATTCTGTTTGCAGTAGGTGTACTCATGCCACTGTAATCACCTATAGTCATCTGCGTACTGTTCGTGACATAAAATCTTAATGTAGCCAACAGTTGGTTTATAGGAGATACAGAGTAATTTCTAAAAGTAAAGTAGACACATTATATGTTAGATACCTAAGTAGTAAATTTGGCGGAAAGGCATACTAGATAATTATGCAAAATATTTAATGGGAACATAATGTGTAAAAATTACAATTAATTGAACGTCAAAGTTTTTAGTCCCTTTTAGAACTTGATGAACTTCAAAGTTATGTGGAGAAGAAGCTGACAAAGAAAATCCAAATTTATTCTTAAAAGGAAACTTACCGATTTGTTAAGTACTCTAGTTGTGGTTCAATTTGTGAATGCAAATCCAGAACTGACTCCTTTGACAAGCGAAATCTCTGAACAAAATCAAAGTCATCGTAATCATCAAAGTAATTCTGCCTTTCTTTGTACCATCTTGGACGAGGTAAATCTTCATCACTATCAGTATCCTCGATCAACGCTCTAAACGTAGAGACATTTTTTTAACTCTGCCTGCGCTGTTGTGTGTGATGATTTGATGAAGTGATGAGGGATGTACAAAAGTAGCCAAATCTAATGTCAATTTTTGCACTGCACAGCTGATACTCCGTGACGCCATTTTTAAACCTCAGGTTAGTAGCTTACTCCGCCGCGAATGGCCGTATAACTTCTTACGGCCGAGTAAGAAATTTAAACCTAGATTTATCGTTGGTGAAACGTAAATGTAGCGTACTCTCGAGTAAAAAGACTATTTATTCTCGAATAAGCCCAACTCTTCATTGGCGAAATCGGCCCCAAGCCAGACGTCGCTGCCTGTACGTAATACAGAGAATAGTGTAAAGAGGTTCGAAATTTCACTGATGCCGGTCAGTCACCCATTGGCTCAATTGGTAGAGCGCTGGCACGGATAGCCAGAGGTTGCGGCCTCTAAATAGGTTTTTAAATTTGTCCTTAGCACGGGTTAGTGCATTAAAAATAAAAATAGTATAATCAATAAACAAAGCCGAAACAAAACATGATAAATACCATACATTTCAAGTACACCGATAGAAATTGGCATAAAACAGGATATTACCATGTAAAAAGATCTTATTGCTACATTGGCCCAAATCCTGGGGTGTCGTAGCCTTAAAAAAAGTACTTTATTTTCTCTGTGGTTGTGCTGCTGTCACTGTCATCTGTCAGTTGACTACTTCCCGTCAATGTCAAATTGTAGAGGCGTTTACTGCGAGTTGCGTGACTGACTGGGTGCTACGAAAAATTTGATTTTATTTGGATTATCAGGATTTCTGACCCAACTATTGTTGGTGCACTCAATAGTGGAGTGAAGAAGAGGAAACGTCGAGAGAGGAAAGCAGTAACCGAAAGAAATGAGAAGTAAGCTTGTCAAAATAAGTTCGTTAAAAAGTGGGCGTGATGATTATTCTGTTAATTTTTGTTCCACGATTCTAATGTGTACTTAATTTTTGTTAACTGTTGTTTTACTGTTATTTATTTTAATTTTACAAAGATAGAACAGTTGCAGGTTTTTGAGCTTTTGTGAAAAGTTGGACATTATGGAATTATGTTTTGTTCTGTCATTCCTCATTTCTATTATATATATTTTTATCTTAACACTACGCGAGGAGCTTAAAACTAAGTAAATTAAGTAAGGGCTATATAATGCTGGTTCGCTAAATACAGGTCATGATGATTTTCTCGTGGCAATGGACAGATTTTCCGCTGACGTAGTTGCCATTAACCCTCAACCACTGATGTACGTATATGGTACGTCACCCAAAAGTTTTTCGTTCAAATCTTGTTTTTGCGCGGGAATTTCTGCCCGCCCTTTTTGGTAGTTTCTTAGTCGCCAGTGACGCGTGTGCTGCGGTGGGGAGCGGACGCCTGCCACGTTCCTAAGCAGGTGAGTTTGACTACCCGACGTATGTTGTACGTAGCGTCAGTGTTAGTGTAACTTTTTTTTAAATATTTATTTATGTTTGTCGGCAGATAAAATGAACCGTAAGCGGCTAAATTCTTCTTCTGTGCCATCTACATCTAAAATAGCACGTGTTCAAGTGAATAGTGTCAACGACGAAGAAATTATAGAATCTTGGCTTAATGAATCTGACGAATCATCGGCGGATGAAAATGACTACATACAATCGGACCGCGTTGTGTCTTCCGAGGACGAATATTGTGGTGGTGAAGAGGCTCCCGCTTGTGATTTGGATTCTGCATCTTCTGAAGACGACATTCCATTGTCACACATTGCCGAGCGAACTGGCCGCCGGGTTAGCGTTTCTACAGATACGATTGATGATAGTGATATATCGCAACGTCGCAGAAAATGCTATTACGGCAAAAGACGCTGCATGAAGTGGTCTGCAGAAGGGCCATCAAGAACCACACGTACACCAGCACACAACATCGTGAGTCCAATAGCCACTATTGATTTTCCACCCGATAGTTTACCTTCCTAATTATTTGATTTGCTGATTACTGACAGTATCAAATCTCAAATTATAGAAAACACTAACCAAAGATTAGAATTAATGAGAGAGAAATATAAGCGTCATTGTAAGCCTGAACTGAAAGATCTAGATTCTGTTGAGTTGGACGCATTTATTGCGCTGTTGATTTTTAGTGCAGCTTTCAAATCTAACGATGAAGACATAAATTCATTGTTTGCTACCGATGGAACAGGCAGAGATATATTTAGAGGAGTAATGTCTAAAGAACGTTTTGCGATAATCCTCATAAGTCTTCGATTTGATGATGCATTCACCAGAGCCCAAAGAAAAGAGACAGACGTCGCTGCACCGATCTCACATATATTTTATGAATTTATCGCTAATTGTCAAAAGTATTATAAAATTGGCGAGAATACTACAGTTGACGAAATGTTAGTGTCGTTTAGAGGCCGATGTAGATGGAAGAAGTACATGCCTAATAAGCCCTGTAAGTATGGCTTGGAAATAAAATGTCTAACTGATGGTACCACAGGTTATCTATACAATGCATACCTATATACAGGAAAAAACAGTGACGGCAACGGGCTAAACGACCAAGAAAAACAATTACTTATACCAACGCAGAGTGTATTACGTTTAGCAAAACCTATTATAGGAACCAATCGCAACATCACTGCTGACAATTATTTTTCCTCTGTAGAAGTATGTAAAGAGCTAAAAAAAATGGGTTAACATACGTCGGAACTCTGAAAAAAAATAAAAGGGAAATACCACCGGAGTTCCTTTCCAAAAATCGCCAAGTGCAATCATCTTTATATGGTTTTACGAAAGAGCTTACCTTATTGTCTTATGTCCCAAAAAAAACCAAAACCGTCACGATGATATCATCGATGCATCTTAACCGTTTTCGAGATATTCGAGTTTAAATTTTTTTTTATAAAAATGCCCAATTTTTTGCTATTGAATTGAATATTTAGAATTTTTTTGACTTATGATTATTGTTTTGGTTTTTTACATGAAGGATGAGATGCTTAATGACCTCAATGACTAAAGTTGCACGTAAGTTATTTAAATAGGTCGTTGTAGACGATAGAAACTTAAGAAAATAAGTACAAATTACAAAAAAATATTTTACTTTTCTGGATATCTCAAAAAAATTTTATGGCACTTGCTCTGCAGATGTGCTTAAAAACATCTACATTTTATCAGCTATCCAACGAGGTATACCAACCTAGGGTTGTATTTAAACTCATAGAAAAAAAAATAGTTGAAAAGGTTCAGGTAGTAGTAGGTATAACGGGTCCCTCGGCTATTGTCCTTCAAGTTAATCCGGTGCGTGTGAGCGAGACAACTTACGATTTATGTAGGTGAGAGTGAGAAAAATAATGTGCAAAAACAAGTTTGGGGATACAACATGCCCATTGTTTTGTATTCGGTCGTTTGTTTGCTTGCCATCCATTTTAGTCTGCTCATGCGATTCGTGCATGGTCGATGCGAATTATTGTGCTTTCGGATTCCCACACGACTTGGCTTTGTTTCTGGACTGATTTTTCTGTGACTACTGTGCTTGTTTACTGGACTCTGATTTGTGCTTGTAATACTGGACTGTTGAAAATGGCAACATACTCGAAGGAAGAATATGCGGATATGCTTATCTGCTACGGATACTGCAATTGCGTGTCCGCACAAGCTCGGACTGAGTACATACGACGCTATCCAGACCGTCGAGTACCTGATGTGAGCGTTTTCGACGGAGTTTACCGACGACTTCATGAAACTGGCTCTGTTTCGCGACGACGTACGGACTTAGGAAGACCACGTGTCATAGATGACGACGAGGAACAATACAACGAAATCGTGGAGCGATTCAGAATAGACCCAACCACTTCGACCAATATTGTTGCCCGTGAACTGGGCCTAACTCAGTGAAAAGTGTGGTTTACGGTTTACACGGCAGGCCTGTATCCATACCACTACACGCCGGTACATGCAATTGAAGAAGGAGATCCCGCGAGACGCATGGACTTCTGCAGATTCATGCTCAATGCAGATATCGATGTCCCGAATTTCCTAAAATTAATATTGTGGACAGATGAATCCAAATTCGATCAGGACGGGATTACTAATTACCATAACGCACACTATTGGGCTCCTAAAGAACTAGGCAATCCAAATAAGAAGAGAGTAAAGGGGTCACAACGACGATTTAGTGTAAATGTGTGGATGGGCATCATTTCTAACCATTTGATTGGGCCTTAGTTTCTTCCAGACAATCTGAATGGTGAAACTTATGAAAATTTCTTAAGAGGTGACTTAGGTGACCTACTGAGAAAATGTGTGCAAAATAGAGGTGGACACGTAGAACATGAACTATAAAAAATTATTCAATAACATAAGGTGAATAAATGTTATTTTGAACTGATTTTTATTGTTTCATTTAGCTTACTACAATCACCGACGATTTGTACGCAACTATGAGTTGAGGTCAGGATAGTGGGACATCGATGGATGCATGAAGGTTGTACCTAGCCGAGGGAGGCCTATGTTCAGTAGTGGAAGCCAGTAGGCAAGTCAAATTAATTAGATTAAATAAGCGCTATTTATTCTGACTGCCATGTAGTCTTAGAAACTAAGTTTCACCTTCGAGGTTAATAAATACCCTAGAGTGTTATACTTCGTTGGATAGCTGATAAAATGTAGATGTTTTTAAGCACATCTGCAGAGCAAGTGCCATAATATTTTTTTGAGATATCCAGAAAAGAAAAATATTTTTTTATAATTTGTACTTATTTTCTTGAGTTTTGATCGTCTACACTACAACGACCTATTTAGTTAACTTACGTGCAATTTTAGTAATTGAGATCATTAAGCATCTCATTCTTCAAGAAAAAAACTAAAAAAATAATCATAAGAGTAAAAAAAAATCAAAATATTCAATTCAATAGCCGAAAAATTGGGCATTTTCATAAAAAAAATTAAAACTCGAATATCTCGAAAACGGTTAAGTTTAGGATGTGGGGTTCCATAGTGAAATCATTCAGAAATGATGTTTACTACACGCCCTTAACGGATCTAGGTCGACTTTTCCTGTAACCCTGTATACGTGATAATCAGTGGTCGGAGTAGGTATATTGAATTAAGGTCACTGACATCAAACGTATAAGTTAATATGGATACGCCTCCGAGTTTCCGGATTATTATGATAAAAATACCGAAACATCGAAATTATTACATGAAACTAGTTAAAAATGTATCAATACTCTCAACGCTATGCTGCTAGTGGCGTAGATGACCAGAATTTAATAGTAAAAAATGACTGGTGTGTAAAAACCTTGTTGTAGTAAAAGTGTTGGAGTAAAAGCCTAAGCATGTATAAAATGATATAATAATAATATTCATTTCAACACACGACATCCGGCAAACAGGGTCTTTTGTCCTCTTATCTCTATGCTCAACGCATCTGACCAATTAGAATCAAGTATCCAGGATGACTCATTGACTGTTTGTTCGAAAACAATGCGCTCGCACCGACATCCAGACCAAGTGGCTCACTCACTTATTTCGGTTCGTGGAGTGCGCTTATTTTATGTGTTGTGAATATCTTGACTTGACCCTGGCTTGTTTACTGTCTTCTGAAATCTACTTAAAACGAAGAATTTGGCTTATAACTACGGACATCGATTGATTACTCTTGGATTGGGCCCATTTGAAGTTGTTGTTGTACGGGTAAGTTTTAATTATTTTCACTATTTAAGAAGGTTTTAGAACTTGGAAACAGTTAAAAAAATCACTTTATAGCAATCATCACAGCGCATGAGAGTCCGGTTTACCAAATTTTTGGAAACTCCGGTACATTCCGGAAGAAATGCATGTCCATGTTATGATATCATGACGCAAGTATCTAAAATCAATATACCTACTCCGACCTATGGTGATAATATACGTGTCCGTTACTTGAAAAGCGATGATTTTTCAGTCGAACAAATGTGGATTTCTACAAAAGTTAATGGCTATGGGCTAGTGATAGGCACTGCTTATAGACCACAGTGGATGAAAATTGATACATTCATCGACGCGCTAACTGACTCAGTCTCAAGGTTTTCATATTTCGATTACATAGTATTGTTGGGAGATTTTAATATAGATATGCTTGACTCGTCTGACTGCAAAACTATTGAATTTAATCAGTTCTTAAATAGTATTTTCTAAGGTTAACACGAGCAGTAGACATAATTAAAACTGTTTTTATACGGATTTATGCTCGTTTATTACATTTTTACAATTTTCTAACGTTTCGGCACTTTTTCAGGTGCCGTGGTCCCGGATGACTGAGGTGACAGGTGTCTTTTAGAAATCATTAACGGTTAGTTTACTACCCTCGGCAAAAATTACAAAAGTTAATTATGAAGTTACGTTCCAAAATAGACAAACCAATTATTTTTTATATAAAGTCAACTATATTGATTATTAGTAATTGAAGTTAAAATTAAATTTATAAACTAATTACTTTATATGAACTTAAAGATACCGATTATTAATTGAAATTAAATTGATTTTTTATTATTTACTCTACAGTCACACTTCTAGCAAGGGGGTCTCATGCACTTAAGCACTGGTTCCCATGCTACCGGTATGGTCCAACCACGATCTCTATTAAAATTTGGATGCCGGCGGATCTCTATTGCCTCACGTATCATTCTAGGGAAGAAACGGTCTTCTCGGGCTAGAACTTTAACTTTATCGAAATGTATAAAGTGGTTGGTACCGCTAAGTGTATGCCCGCTGACTGCAGATCTACCAGAGCGCTTATGTTTCACATCAGCGATATGTTCCTTCACCCGCTCAGCTATGGTACGCTTCGTTTGACCAATGAAGGTTGGTAACATCCAGACTAAGCCTGGATGTTACCAACCTTCTACTGCATTGAAATTTTGGATAAAAGAGAGGGACACCAAATTACTAAGTGCAAAGAGAAGCAAATCAAAAAATATGAACGGCTTCAGTCGAAATCGAACGCAGCGGTACAAACCAATTTTCGGAACGTACCCGTAGCAGTTGTCAATTTATCAAAACAAGCCCTAGACGAACAAACCGAAACCTTCTTATTACAAAAAACCACTAAAGTACCAAGTTTAAACCAGGACTAATAAGTCTCCGTTTAGTACGGTACTAACGATAAACCATGGACTAAAATAAATTCTTATTTCAAATCATAAATCATCTGAGGACTGCTTAGTACCGGAGATCGTCTCTGGTTTAAGACATATTCACAGATTAAAAGCAACAAATCATAACAAACCATTCATTCATTCTGCGTAAACGCCACGTTCCTTCTCACAAAATGTTATTAAGTGAAAACATTTACGAAGTTGTTAATTTTGCAAATAAAACGATAAGATTTAATATCATTACCACATTTTTTGAGTATTAAACGTGACTTGTACTTTGGATATCGCATACGAAGGGATTGTGTTATTAAATTGTTCAATAGATTCGCAGGGCTTTATCTATCGCGTGAAACGGAATTAATGTCATGTCGCGCGTAATTCGTCGTAATGTCGTGGCCTAGGCGAACCGAGTAATTGTAATCAATCACTTGGTTAAGCAACAACAGGCGCGGTCAGGTACAGGATGGGTGAGCGTCCCGTGACTACCGCTAGTGGCATTTTTCCGAGCGCTTCCGTGCTTCGCAAGGCACGTTAAGCCGTTGGTGCCGGCTGTCATATAATGGCAGTCGTTAAGCCCTGTCAGAGGCCTTATGGGCGGCTTGATAACTTCTGACAGTAAGGCCCGCCACTGTCTTATAACCCTCCACCAACTCGGACTTGGCCCCCGTGGTGGAGTATGGCCTAACCTTCCTGCGATGCAGGAAGAGACCCGTGCCCCAGCAGTGGGGACATAAAAGGGTTGATAACGTAACGTAACGCGCGTAATTCAAATAAACGTCATTGAAATGTTTAAGTTAATATTGCATTGGCAGCAGTTTGTTAAATATAAGTTAAAGTTAGCTTAATTATGGATCAATCAAAGAAAAAACGGGGTGAAAACTGGACTTCAGAAGAAAAAGTAAGTTCAAATTTAAATAGTGTAGAATAAGAATACCTACATACAATTCATTCAATGCAATAAATGCAGGCACTCCAATTAACATAAATTATTATTTTGTCGTAGGAAATATTGCGACAACTGATTGCCCAATCGTCACATGCTCGTATATTAGAGGATAAATCCACTAAGACAAATATAAATAATTTAAAGACCAACGAATGGAAGAATGTTAAAACTAAGTAAGTATTTATTTACTTTGTGATAGTGATGATATTATTTATTATAATATAGGTATTATATGAAATGATTTTTCTTTTAAGATTCAACGAGCTAACAGGTAAAAATCGTCTCGATGGAGAAATCAAGTTGGCTTGGAAGCGAATGAAATTGGCAGCCAAAGCCAACTTGTCTCTCCACAGGAGGGATCAATCACAGACCGGAGGTGGTAATAAGCCACCATCACCTGTCCAGAGGATTTGCAGGTCATGGCAATAGCTCCTCATGATTTCATCATAGAGTTTAATAACTATGACAGCGATGCTATGCTTGTGGTAAATATCAATTAATGCTCTATGTATGTAGAGTAGATATGTGTCTAAGAATCCTATACTTATCAAAATGACTGGTCAATCATGTGCATATACCTGTTCCAGAATCCAACTCAGACGACAGACACGACAGAATCAGTGGATGAACCCCAGGCTGGTCCTAGTCAGACGAGCTCTAACGTCGAAGATGATCTTAGGCTTAGTAAGATTACTGAGGAAGAGTCTGAACCTAACATTAAGGAGAAGCCAGGTAAACGAGAGTCATATTAAAGAAATTAGCAAGTAAAAAATCTATTACAAGATGTGTAAGAAATTACTGCTTTTTTTTCAATGAAACTTTTTATTTTCAGTGATAAGTGATATAAGAAGCAATACTAAGTCACATGATAAGAGAAATGAGCCCAAAAATAAAGGAAAAGTTTCTCAGAATAGGTACGTAGGTACTAAATACAATCAATTCTTAATGCACAATTACAGGTTAGGTTATAGATTTGAAATAATTACTTTATTACACATTATTGAACTGTATTTAATTTTCTGTTACAGAAATGAACAAAGTCATCAAGCTATTGTTAATAGTAATATAGAATTTAAAAAAAGACAATTGGAAATGATGGAAGAGAAACACCGCTATAAAATAAAAATTTCAAAATTAAAAATTAAAAAATTGGAATTAGAAATAGATTTATTAGAAGTTCAAAAACAGGGCAGCGGACAATAAAACGTAGGTTACTTATTTTCACTTTTGGATAAATAACTTCACCAGTTTATCACAAAATAAAGTAGGTTTGTGGCTTATTTTTTAGTTTATAGTTTCAAGAAAACATATATTTTATCTCTCTCTATTAGTATGATAAGAAATTTTTTTGGTTCCCATACACCTTTGTTTCAAATGTACTAATACAAAATAATTCTTTTCAGGTATGAAACTTAAAAGTAAACTACAAATGAATAAATGAGACTGATTAGTTAATAAAAAAGAAAGTAATTATTTACCAAATTATATTATTGAAATAAGTGAAATATCTTTCAATGAACTGCCTCCTCCTAATATTCCCCCGTATAGTATTTACTACACTTGGGTTATGGATTTGATCCCTAGACGGATGAGGGTCACTGGAGTCTTCACCAGGAAACAAATCCTCTCGCATGTCAATGGCTATATTGTGGAGCACAGCACATGCCACAATAGTTTTCCTGGCTGTCTCAATATCGCCATACATGCCTCTCAATAAACAGCGGAAACGTTGCTTCCATAACCCAAAGCAACGTTCGATGGTGTTTCTTGTGCGAATGTGGCTTCTATTGTATTGTTGCTCTGCTTCTGTTGTTGGGTTTAATATTGGGGTAAACAAATATGGTGTGCAGGGGTAGCCGCTGTCACCAAGGAGTAGCCCAGAAAATGCACCAGCTTCAAACCTATGCTTCAGGCGGCACTCTCTGAAGATTCTGGAATCATGGACACTGCCACGCCACCGGGTTACAATGTCCATGATTTTCAGATCTGCATCACAAACCACCTGAAAGGTGAATGTCTATTTAAATAAAACTATCATTATATTGTCTTAATAATATTACCTACATTAAAAGTTAGTCTTAGTCTTTGACTGTCAGCTGATAAGCAACTTAATTGTCACCTCTCGTACAAAGCTAGCACAAATAAATATAAAAACAGCTTATTTGTTGTACTGCAACAGTTTATTAGTGATATAAG
Organism: Yponomeuta sedellus; assembly: GCA_934045075.1. NCBI lineage: Eukaryota > Metazoa > Arthropoda > Insecta > Lepidoptera > Yponomeutidae > Yponomeuta > Yponomeuta sedellus. The sequence continues at coordinate 2,606,512 of OW203736.1, read as the reverse complement.
TGCCAGTGAGTAAGATAAACATAAAATAATTCCTCAAAACTAAGTGATTTAAGTGCAATTTTGTAAAATATAAAAGTACGGGGCAGTTTCTAACGGCCGGGCGAGCGGAACGCTACATCCAAAATTTTACGCTTGAGCCTACGACACAGAGTTGAATCTCGTTTGTGGCGCTGGCTTGTGTGTGACTCACGTGTGCCGGGCGACTAACCAAAGAGCGTCGAGAATCAGATACGACAGGGATCGCAGCGCAGTAGCCGGTTTGTCTCTCAGAGACTCACGAAAATGAAGTGTGAAGCGTGCCTAAGCGTGATAACTGGTTCGAGCGAGGCTCTGAAATGCCACCTATGCAATAAGGGTTATCATCACTTGTGCATAAATATGACCTCCGCAACTTTCAGGGAGCTAAATAAAAAGACGTGGCAGTGCCCAGGCTGCGACAACGTAAATAGTCGTAGAAGAGGAGAAGAGACTCCGACTCGGAAGCAATTCGAGCGGCGACCGGAACCGTCGGCGCCACAGGGTCAATCAGCGACGGTGGCGCCTGCACCGCCGATGGAGAAGCTCCCCATGGAGGTCTGCAGCTCAGTGTCCTCCACTCCTGGGTCGCAGGCCATCACATACGAGCAATTTGGCAAGCTCCTGGACTCTAAGCTGGACCAGTTCAGAGTCAGCATTACGACGGAATTTAATGTGATCCTGGCAAAACTAAGGGAAAGTTTCCGTGAAGAAGTAGCCACGCTCCGCAGTGAAAACGCCAAACTGAGGGAGGAGTTTTCTGCTCTTGAGCGCAAGTTTGGTGCTTCGGACGTGACCAAAATGTCAGAGGCCATATCTGACCTCCGAAGCGAGCTAAATGATCGTGAGCAGGAACTCCTCACCAACGATGTCGAGTTCACTTGCGTCCCGGAATGCGACGGGGAGTCGGTGGGCCATATTGTTGTTTCGGCGGCCACGAAACTAGGCATGAGTCTGGAGGAGCGAGACATTGTCAGTGCGGTGCGAGTCGGACCAAGGCGCGGCATGATTGATGGAGTCCAGGCTGCCCCTCGCCCCATTGTGGTGCGTTTGACGCGGCGATCGGTTCGTGACGAGCTGCTCAAGAGTGCGCGCGTGCGCCGCGGGGCCACTACCGCCGAGTTGGGCCTACCGCCGCACGAACCGCGACGATTCTACGTAAACGAACGGCTTACAAGGTCCAACCGGGCGCTATTCGCCATGGCCCGCGACGCGGGCCGCGCGGCGCGCTGGCGCTTTGTCTGGACAAGAAATGGTCGTGTCTACGCTCGTGCCGAAAATAATTCCCCCCGGTATATTGTACGCAGTGAGGCGGACATAAAAAATTTTATAAAGGCCTAATTAGGTCATTTTTGTCTTTCTTACAATTTTGTGCAAATTTAATTATTAATCTTATAAGTGTTCAGTCCCAGCGCATTAAAGAAATTGGTAACACTCAAATGAAGGAAAATTGGTGCCTAAACACAACGCCACACCACACAAGACAACACAGTACCGTCAATTACTACACAAGTTACACATACAAAATAAACAATATACATATCTTCCTATTAATTAACCTGTACTATACTGTTATAAATATCATATTTACTAGACGTATCAATTCATTCTTTAACTACATTTCTACACAATATATTCTTACAATAAAAAACAGAGCTGTGAGAAACTATTTACTGCAGAGATGATTGGAAAGGGACTTAAAATTTGTTTGTTCAATGCTGGCTCGCTCGGAACAAAACACGACGAGTTTGAAGTTGCATTTGGTAGGATTTTCCCGGATATCATATGCATTAATGAGACTTGGCTAAGAGACGGCGAAGAGGGGCGGGCGCCTACGCTGCCAGGATACAGACTGCGGCACCTGCCAAGACCACGCGGAGTGCGGCGGAGGGGAGGAGGTGTGGGATTCTACGTACGCCACGGCGTGCGCGCCGTCACCGAGCCCCACCCGCCTGCGCCCGAGCAAGTCGAGCAAATGTGGCTGTCAGTAAGGACGAATTCTACGCGGCTTGCTATTGGTACAGCGTACCGGCCGCCCTGGCTTGACTGCGATACATTTTTTGACACTCTAACCGAGTCCATTTTTAGTTTTGCCAACTTTGACCACATTATCTTGTTAGGAGACTTCAACGTAAATTCGGTACTTCAGAGTACGAATAGAAACAAGTTGGATAATTTTTTGATTTCCACCCGTTTACAAAACCTCATTACTGTCCCTACTCATTTCACCAGGGACTCATCAACCTCAATCGACCTGGTGTGTACTGATGTTGCGTCGTCTAAAATATCAATTGCAGTCGACCATATCCCCGACCTGGGTAGTCACGCAATTGTCACTGCTGAACTAAAAATAAAAAGGCCTAAAATTAAACCTCAAAAAATAACAGTGCGATCGTTAAAAACAATTGACATGCATAAATTTAACTCAGAATTAAAATTAATTAATTGGAATGCTATTTATAATTTTTCAAATATTAATTTAATTGTAGAGAATTTCACCAAACTATTGACATCTATCTTTGATACGTATGCCCCATTAAAAACGATCGTGATCAAGGAAAAACAGAAGCCTTGGCTCACTAGCAACGTCAAATACATGATGATGTTACGTGACAGGGCACACACCAAATATTCAATAACTAAAAGTGACTTGCATAAGCAAGAATACAAAGACATGAAGCATTTGGTAAATGTTTGTTTGTACCAAGAAAAGCGTTGTTTTTTTGAGAGCCATTTGAATAGTAATTTAAAAAATCCAAAAAAACTATGGAAATGTATTAAAGAGATAACTCTGCCTCATTTAAATAAAAGAAAGCACACACCGGACCTCTTTGATGACCCACTTGAAATAAATAATCATTTTTTGAATATACCCGGCAACAACAATTGCAACCCTTCCATTCCGGCATACTATACAAAAAATAGGCACAATAATAATGCAAGTCTGACTCTTAAACTAGTCAATGACACAATCGTTTCTAAGGCAATATTGTCATTATCCTCAAATGCCCAGGGTATTGACGGTATAAGCTTGGATATGATCATTGCTACGCTGCCTTTTTCATTGACTACAATCACAGAAATTATAAACAGATCCATTGCAACATCAACTTTTCCTGACTACTGGAAGACGGCCGCTGTCCGTCCGATTCCCAAAACATCCAACCCAGCTCAAATATCTGATCTCCGACCCATTAGTTTATTACCTATAGTTTCTAAAATTCTCGAAAAAATTATATATGACCAGGTGATACGCTACTGTGAGGAGAACTGTATTCTTCCAAAAATGCAATCAGGTTTTAGAAAGAGCCATAGTACAGGAACTGCTCTACTGGATGTTGTAGATAACATATTACATTCTCAGGACTCGGGCAGCGGAAGCATTCTAACTCTATTGGATTTTTCCCGTGCTTTCGACTCAATAAACACCGATCTTCTTTTATCAAAACTAGCCTATTATGGATTTGACTCAGGAAGTGTCTTGTGGTTCAAAAGCTATCTAACAAATCGTCGACAGAGAGTGATCTTGCACAAATCAGACGGCACTATGAAAATATCACTGGATAAACCCGTAGAACGAGGCGTTCCCCAAGGTTCAATAATAGGTCCGCTGCTTTTTATAATCTATACATCAGATATAACAGACTGTATAAAAAATTGCAACTATCACTTATATGCCGATGATTTGCAGGTGTTTACAAAAATAATGCTTTCAGATGCTGATGCTTGCGTATCGCGTCTGAATGACGACCTGGGAAGAGTCGCACTATGGGCCGAAAGAAACTGCCTAGTACTTAATCCAATAAAGTCCAAATATATGATACTAGGTTCAAAAAATCAAATTGACAAATTAACAAGGTTAAACATTCGTATACACTTAAATGGTAAGGACATTGAGCGTGTCATGGAAGCACGTAATCTGGGTGTTTTAATGGACGGTGAATTACACTTCGAGCGTCATATCCAGGAAGTAGTTAGAGAATGTTTCTATCGGCTGAAAACACTCTATCGTATTCGTGGATTTATTAGTAATACGCTCCGTATGAGGCTGTGTGAGACATTGGTATTATCCAAGTTAAATTACTGCGCTACTGTGTATGGTCCCTGTTTACTAAAACGTACACAAAATTTGGTCCAACGGGTGCAAAACGCCTGTGCTCGGTACTGTTTCCACATTCCGCCTCGTACTCATGTGACTCCCTTCCTTAATGGCGCGAACATGCTAAAAATGGAAGCGAGACAGAAACTTCAGTTAGCAACATTATTGTTTGGAGTCATAAAAACGGGTGCGCCTCCTTACCTATTAGAAAAACTTACCTGGAGACAATCGCGTCGAGCGGAAGGGGTGAGAACAATTACTGCACCGTTCAGTGTACCGAAACATAGGACAGCAGCCTTTCGCGGCAGTTTTAGGTACGCAGCAAGCAAATGCTGGAACAACATACCACCGCCATTACGAAACAGTAAAAATGAATCCAGCTTCAAGTTCCATTACAAGGAATACCTCATGGAAAATCAAAAATAAAAATCATGCGTACCTTTAAGGTGGTCCTTTTATAACTCCTTGTTCGCGGTGGGTAGATATCCGTGTTGATGAATAAGCGCTTACCGCCTTATGTCGGCAAATCACAGGTCACCTTTCACTTTGTTTTGTATCACAACACTCTTTACTAAGTAATTTATCTGCACAGTATTCCCACACACAGACTGACACATTACATCACACTACACTTTTACATGCCATGTTTTTAGGCACACACTTTTCAAACCGTTCAATATTTTTTATCATTTTATTATTCACAAACACGCGACTAACCCGCATTATGGTCTCGACAGAATATCAGCGTTGTAGGCAGATACCTCGGTGGCTACTACAACACATGCTGAGTCGGGAACCATTTTAGGGGCTCAATACTTTAAACAAAACATAGGTTATTATTATAATTCTGTTGCAAGTCCGTATTTATTTAATCCATGTTTATATTTGTATGCCTTCTTTTATTTAATTTTAAAATGTCTTTTCGACCACTTTTTTTTCAACTATTTGTTTATAATGTAGTGTAAACTGTGTACCTATATATATATATCTTGTTGTGTTTTGTAAATTTGTTACTGTTTTGTTATGTTTTTAGTATTGTGCCGTTAAATAAATTATTTCTCTCTCTCTCTCTCTCTCTCTCTCTCTAAAATGTTCATTGTATATTATGAACAAGTAATTTATGGGCAGGTCCCCCACCAGTCGGTCTGACGACCTGGTTACGGTGGCAGGTAGTGGCTGGATGCGGGCTGCACAAGACCGGGAAACTTGGAAAACCATGAGGGAGGCCTTTGGTTGATGATGAAGTAATTTATGAAAAATGAGCTAGCTATATAAATTTTACATAATTTAAAAGTATCTATGAAAGTTAGGTACCTGCACATTGAGTGATGGAAATCCTTTCCTGTTTATGTATAGTTGGCCCCCATCTGCTTTTATTTTCTTTATTTTAATATGAGTGCAATCAATTGCACCAATGACATTAGGGGAATTCGCTATGCTTCGAAATTTCCTCATTGCTGCCTCTTGCAGGTCTAAAGTAGCAAGCATCTTTATAAATCTGTGCGACATTCCTGCTAAAACACCCGCTACTTTCTTACAAGTTTTGCTGACAACGGCCTGTGAAATACCGTGCAAATCACCAGTATCGTCTTGAATCTGTAAACAAATAAAATTGTTACAGGTCATGAACACTTCTGCCTCAGAGATAAGAGTCATCTGCATATAATATAGTTGTACACTTACTTCATGGCGAGCCCACTTGCGTAAAGCGCATACCAATTGCAACTCGGGACTAAAAGCGTGTCCTCGAGGGTCGTACGCCAATTCCTCACGCAAAAGATCCACTATTTTCGCTCCAAATCTTTTCGTAAATCTATATTTGTAACGAAAATCTTCGTCGCTGAGTTGAAAGGGATCGACACGGTTCCGGTGTCTATCAGATTGGCGATACGTTCCCAGCAACTCTTAAATCATCTAAATCCATCATATCTACAGAATCGATGTCCATTTTGGCGATTTATGCAATAATACTGCAAAAATCTCGAAAATAAAAAAACACAAACACGATGCTATCAACAGAAGAGTTTGATTTTGACGTTTTAGAGCGGTTTTAAGGTTAGTTCCGAAGCTAGACCACAGTTAGACTAGGGGTCTCGGCGGTTTAAATTTGGTACCATCGACAATCCTCGGACTAGCGTTAAACTTGGTTTTGTAATAACATTTATTTTAGTCCTTGATCTAAGCCTGGTATTAAGCTACGTACTATCTTTAGACTTCGTTTTGGAATAAGACGAAAAGGGTCCTTCAAAAAGGTCTAAATTTTGCTGTAGCACCGCGGGTTATCCCTTACGAAAAGATTATTGGCAGTATTGATGAGTGTGTGGAAAAACAATGTGCTAAGTGAGGATTTGGAAGGAATACGCCAGGATATCTCATCCGTTTTGGGTCGAAGTAAACAAAAACCCAACCTTCAACGCGATGAATACATTGCACTTAAGACCTTGCATGATAACCCAGAACTAATGGTACTTCGAGCGCATAAGGGAAATGCCACCGTGGTTATGGATACATCAGATTACAACGCCAAAATTCAATCATTACTATCGGACGAAAGCACATACCAAAAGGTCAAACGAGATCCTACGACCCGTTTTCTTAAGAAAACCAAAGAACTTATTGAAAAACACTCCAAAAACATTTGAAAATGACCTACCGGTATCGCACAATCAGAACTTGACAATACAGGATGTGCAATACCTTCATGTACCTTCAAACTTCAAACTTTAATAACTCTCTATTAGTCCTAGACAAGTCCCAAAGCACTGGTTTCTACGGAGAAATTATTTGACAGCTGGCACAGTCGGCACCAGCTACAACAAAACTTATAGTGTGAAGAGGTTTGATATGAGAAGATACTGGCCACAAGTGGCCACTGATAAAAACAATTACGCTATAATGACATTGATACATTGAACAAAAAAGCATTTATTCACATAATTTTTACGTAAAACCAATAAAATGGAAATTAAATTTTCGAAAAATCAAAAAGGCGGTGATTTGTTAATATACAGTGAAAATCACTATAATCTATGTAAAATAAATAAGTCTGGCACTTCAAGATGGAGATGTGTATCGAGAGACGATTGCTCCTCAACTGTGACATTAAATTCATTACGAAATGCTGTCTTACGCTCGGATGAACATTCTTGTGTACCTTATACCGAAAAAACACACATATTCCTTTTTATTCATGCTTGTAAACAGGCAGTATGCAATGATTTCAGGCCTATTCAACAGATTTTTGAAGACATGGTAGTTAAGTTCAAGGATGAGAAACGAATTGAAATTTGTGATATACCAATGTTTTCATCAGTAAGAAGTACGCTTTACAAATGCCGTAAGGACTACCTAGGGGTCCAAAAGTTAACGAATAAGTTAGAAGAGACTGTCGTACCAGAATCACTTGGAAAAGAATTGCTTTTAGCCGATGACGGAGGCAAAGATAAAATTTTGATTTTTTGCTCTCAAACTTCAAGGAAAATGCTTAAGACAATGAAAAGTAATGAAGCATCCTTCTATGGCGACGGGACGTTCAAAAGTTGCCCTAAGCCATTCTACCAAATGTTCACTGTGCATTATAAATCAAATCAGAACACAACCAATGTTATACCAGTAATTTTTGGTTTATTTCCCAACAAGACTGAAAAGACCTACACTCTTTTCTTCAAATTAATCAGGGATATTCTGCATATTAATATTTCCCATTACGCGTGCGATTTTGAAACAGCTCAAAGTAATGGAGTCAAAAACGTATTTCCGGAGGTAAAGATACATGGCTGTTTCTTACACTACAATAGAGCTATCTGGAAAAGGGTAGCCGATTTGGAAATAGAACGAAGTCGGGAGGGGAGAAATGTTGCTAGACTGACCTCTATTTTGCCACTCCTGCCAGAAAAACATATTTCTGAGACATGGAAACGTTTAAAGAACAGTTTTCCGTCCGAAGCAAAAGAAATAAAAGAGTTTATAGAATAATGAAATGAAATGAAAAGGTTTTATTCAAAGTAGCGCAGAAGCTGCGTCTTAATGAACGTTACAATTCAAACTAGGTGTCCATTTCAAAATCTAGATCATTTTGGAGAAAAAATGGACAAAAAAACTCCAAACTTAGTCTTTTCAAAGTCCTTAATTAACATAGTTTACATAATTATTATAAACATAGAACTCATACATTGTACTGGCTATAATTCCAGACCTCATTGTCATCTAGATAATCCTTTATGTTATAGTAGCCCTTTTGGCACAAAGTGTGCTTAACATATTTTTTGAACCGCGATTCAGGCAAGCTTAATATATCTTCAGGGATTTTATTATAGAAGCGTATACAATGCCCCATGAAGGATGTATTAACCTTTGCCAGCCTAAATAGTGGGAACAAAAGTTTATGTTTATTTCTAGTATTCACATTGTGTTGGTTACCTAAAGTTTTAAAGTTACTGATATTTTTCCTGACGTACATAATGTTTTCATATATATACTGACTGGCAACTGTCAGGATGTTAGTTTCTTTAAAAAAATCTCTTAACGAATCTCTACTGCCTAGCTTATAAATGAATCTGATCGCTCTCTTCTGCAAGACAAAGATGGTCTCAATATCTGCAGCCCGTCCCCACAGTAGTATGCCATAGGACATAACACTATGGAAGTAACTAAAATAAACAAGCCTAGCAGTTGCGACGTCAGTTAGTTCCCTAATTCTTTTAACTGCATATGCTGCTGAACTAAGCCTATTTGCTAATTTTTTTATATGAGGACCCCATTGAAGCTTTGCATCAATTGTGATACCTAGAAATACAGTTTCATTTACAAGGTCTAATTTGTCATTCCCCAACATAACATTGCTGTCAACCGCTTTGACATTTGGTAGAGTGAACTTTATACATTTTGTCTTCTTTGAATTTAACAATAAGTTATTGGTAGTAAACCAATTATGTACCCGAGAGAGAGCATTATTTGTACTGTCAAGGTCATTCTCTTGTCTCTTAATTTTAAAAATAAGTGACGTGTCATCTGCGAATAATACTATCTCTGACATATTTTGAACCATGAACGGCAAATCATTTACATATACGAGGAAGAGGAACGGCCCCAAAATAGATCCCTGTGGCACTCCTATCCTGACCTCTGACCGTGAAGATTTAGTTCTATTTATTTCAGCTCTTTGAATTCTTCCTTCTAAATATGATGTCATAAGTTTTAGGCTATTCCCGTTTATACCATAGTGCTTTAATTTTAAAAGAAGTGTTTTATGGTCCACGCAATCAAATGCTTTCGACAAGTCACAGAATACGCCTATAGCATCCTTGCGATCTTCCCATGCACTAAATATATGTTTAACTAACATGACGCCGGCGTCCGTTGTAGAGCGCCCTTGTGTGAATCCGAATTGCTGACCATGGAGAAGTTGATAGTTATTGAAGTGTGTAAGCAGTTGACCTAGAACTATCTTCTCGAATATTTTACTTAAAACGGGTAAAACCGAGACTGGTCTGAAATTTGTAGGATCTTGTTTATTATCACTTTTAAATAAAGGAACGAGCTTACTATATTTCATTAAATCAGGGAATATACCCTCATCTAAACATTGGTTAAATATTTTGGCTAAATGGGGTGCCAGGGTATCGATTACTGAGCTAACTACTGTTACGGACATACCCCACAGGTCTTCAGTTTTTTTAAGCTTTAGCTTTTTAAACGATTTAATCACTGTATGTGCTTCAATATAGTCAAACGAAAAATCATGATCGCATGGGGGGACATTGTCTTTCAAAATACTTTCAGCGAGAGCTGGAGAAGAGTCTAATGGAGCTGTCGTTACAATTGGAACATTTGTAAAGAACTGCTCAAAAGCCGTAGCAAGGTCTTCATTTAAGGTTATTAATTTATCATCTACTTTAAGTGAAAATTCGCGATCTCCAAATTTGGATTTACCAGTTTCTTTATTTATAATAGCCCAAATTGTTTTAGATTTATTATAAGATTGAAGGATTTTGGATTTTATGTGCTCGCATTTTGCTTTGTGGCAGACGGCCTTAAATAATTTTGAATATAGTTTAACATACTGTATAAAGCTGGAATCATATGTGTATGTTTTTTTCTCATACAGTGAATAAAGTGTGTCCCTACTTTTCCGGATACCGGGAGTAGCCCATTCACTAAATCCTACTTTATTCCCTTTTGATGATAACTTTTTCAATTTAAAAACTTTTTCAAAACTATCTGTAACGACCTTGAAGAAATCTCCATAATTATCATTTGCATTAAGAGTTTTATTATTTTGGGTAGGTAAGTTACTTTATAAGTCACTTTTAAATAAATCTAACTTATTTTTGTCATGGGCCGATAAATTATTTCTTGTTCTTTTTGTTTTAAATCTGCTTCGAAGTGTACGATTTGACCACTGTGGTCTGACTTTAAGCAATTTATTGTCGAATAATTGAAAATTCACAGTCACAGAATACATTGTCAAGGCATGTGGCTGTGTTTTTGGTAATCCTAGAAGGCTCTAAAAAAATATTAACTAAATTAAAAGACTTTAAAATAAGTTTTAATGTGGTATTTAAAGTGGAGTCTACCAGCAAGTCGACATTAAAATCTCCACAGACGATAACTTTCTTGCTACTACTTGAAGCTACCTTTAAAACATCCTCTAGTACTGATTCAAATAAACTATAGTCACTGGCGGGGGGCCTGTATACGCTTACTACAATATGCTTAGCCAGTTCAACACATGATAGTTCAACTACCTTTTCAACAGAAAGTCTGCAAATATCTTTACGCTCTTTATATTTTAAAGTACTTTTTACTATAATCAAGGATCCCCCGTGCAATGCTGACTTTCTATTGAAGCAACTGGCTATTTCATAATTATGTACTGAAAAATTCATTTGAGACTCTAGTAGCCAATGCTCAGTGACACAAAGTACATCCACTCTATATTGTTCCAAGAACAATTCTAATTCTAGTAATTTACTAGAAAAGCCGCCCTGTAAGTTTTGGTTCACTAAGATAAGTTTTTTTAAGAGGGGCTTTTCTGTAGTCTGTGCTGATAGTTTAAATCAGCAGTCAAGTTTAATCTACTTATGCTAGGTTTTTTTACAGCCTCAGAATAAAGAGGTTTGTTAGTAGAACTTATTCTACAGATTACATTGCTAACTGGTCCCTGTTTTATTGTCTTAACAATAATGGGGTCATAAATATTTAGTGCCAAAGATTTGGCAATTTGTCGCTTTGAAGACAAGGGCACATGCATTGTATCCCTAGTCAGTATAAAGTTTCGAATAAATATATTCGTATCAAAATACAATACTTTGTCTCGATGGCCAAAGGTCATATTATTCAACAGCCGGTTTAGCTTACCTATCCGGGCATTTTGAGTTTCTGATAGGGTTTTAGAATAAGGAAAAGCGCATATTATAATTTTCCTTGCTTGAAGAGCAACTATTGAATCGTAATAATTTGTCAAGTCATCTCTTTGAATTCCTGCGCTATCCCCAATTAGTAACAGAATAGTAGTATTGTTATCATACTCTTTACTAAGCATGTAATTCACTATCTGCATGTAAGATGCGTGGGGCATACATATATTTTCTACTTGTTGCTTTAAATTGTTTTGTAATCTACTGCCTAAGCCTACACCTAGTTTATCCGAATAGATAATAGTTTTCTGCTGGTTTTCAGTGCCAGGAACGCTGCAGCTGGTAGGTCCAGTATGCGACTGTCTATCTAGTACGGCATCACGAGGTGTTGTAGTGCTCTTCTGCTCTGGCACACTAGCTGCTGCAGGTATTCTGCTTGACTCCGCTCCGTGCTGATATGCACAATCCAGCTGTACAGGGGCTGGTTGCTCAATGATGCCCAGCTGCGGTATCATGCATGAGTGCCCACTTGCTTCGATGCTTAAAGTTCCTGTGGACGTCGGCTGTAGAGAGGCCTCATCCTCAGACAGGTTACACATCGGTGACAGAGATGGCAGCAACAATCCTCCTTCAGAGTTTTCCATGTTTGACTCCACACGTTCCAGATTGCTCTTGCTAAGTGCTATCAAGCCATTTATCATTGGGATGCAGTCATCATACTGTGTTTGTAAAGGAGAGTACTTGCAAGTGATATCCATCAATTGAAACTGTAAGTCTTCAACTTTAGATTGTAACTCCGCTGTAGCAAGCTCATGGTCAACTTTGCTACTGATGAGTTCTTTTTGACATGCAGCCACCTGGGTAGCTAGTTGGATTTTCTGGCGGTGGACTGGCAAGTTATTAAGACTTTTACGGCCTTTTTTAACAAGTTTTTGCACCTTCTGTATCTGTTGGTTTTAAATACTTTGAGAAGCAGTGGCTTACAAAGGATCACTCAATGTTGAGTTGTTCAGGAACGAAGCACCGAACCAACAATGCCGTTGAGGGTTGGCATCGTCGTGTAAATACCAAAATGCCACAGCATCCGAATTTATATCAATTTTTATACTTTTTACGCAAGGAAGCCAAACATTGTGACATAAGATTCACGAAATGTTTATTCCAAAATCTGAAGAAAAACAGAAGAAACCGAGATATTAATTTTGATAAAGCGTGCACCAAGCTATTAAAAAAAACTAAATAATAAGAAAATTGAACCTTTAGATTTTTTGAAGCGTATAATTTATAAAAAGATATTCCGCTAAATACCTATTATCTAATTAGTTGTTAAAGAGTTAAAGTATTTTTTATTTTACGGTAAGGAATAATTCACTGTTTTTTTTTTCATCTGACAACAAAATGTTTTTTCTAATTGAAGGGTTTTTTACAAAAACAATGTAACTAACAAATTTGTTCATTTTTCGTTTCTGGTATCACTGAAATCTTTATCCAATATTTCATCGACAAGTAAAATCCCCATTTTGCAAAAACGACGTAATCAACAACAAAAACGCTGGAGAAAATCAGGTGGTTTTACAAAAACCACGTAATTTTTCTTACTTTTTACAAAAATGACGTATGTGATGAATTTGCGTTGTTTTTGCAATAACTAAACAGATTGACATGTGTCACTTTAAAAATGAAATGGGAGGTAGCTTATTAGGTTGGGAGGGAAAGCCAGCTCAATAAATTGAAGGGTTTTTTGTGGTTTCGCATCATAATGGAGAACGAGGTTGATATCAATAAAAATAAGAGAAGAGCTAAGAAGCAGAAGAAAGAAGACGTGGTAAAATCAAAAAAAGCAAGAGGTGAAGAACACTTCAACCATAAAAACCAGTTGGTTCTAGCTCGTCAAACCGGAGATGATGTCGCAGCTAGCCTTGAAGAGGCGGGAGACATAAATTAAAACAGTCAGGTAGAACAAAAATGAATTTAATAATATAAACCTAGCTATTACATAAGGTACTAGCTAGTCGTGTGGTTCAGCCCTACACACTGGTTACGGTCTCTCTCTAATTATCACCACGGTCAGGTACTCTCCTGAGCTATCCGGGAACAGTAGAATGTCCTCTCGAGGCGGCGACCAAGCTTGAGGTGGAGTAGTCCCAGTAGTCACGGGAATAGAACGTCGTGTCCTCAGTCTTGGCCGGAATATAAAAGCTCGCCTTGCTTGCTTGTGGCCCAGTAGGGACCGCGGTGGATTGTGGCCCGGAACTTGGACCCTGGAAAAAACCCCTTGCATTAGTACCAGCCATCGAAGGAACAATTCACCGCCTCCGTTTTAGCAAAAGAAGAAGAAACCCAACTAGTTTGTAAGTGGCGGTGAAATAAATCAGTAGCGGAGTAACGCAGGATGATAATGAAACTAATATGATATTAAATGATAGGCCAAAAATGAGGTACAATGGAAAAACGATAAATGTAAATACTAGCTGCAGTATAAATTTACAATAATGTCTGCATACCATTAAATTGCAAGCTAGTGCGTATCTACATGAAAGCCAATACTTGATGGATTTCTATTAATATTATGAAAATGCATGAGAAATGAAATGATAAATAATGTATGACGCAATAGTGACAAGCAATTTTGTCAGACGCCATTTTGTGCCACCAAGCGGTCAAGCGATGGAGATGCTTTGCAACACCGTGTATAAATTTGCCGGTAAAACTTGTTAGCACTACAACTAAAGGAAAGAAAGACACATTATACATTATTACAAGCACTATTAAAACTAATCGATCGGTCTACTACCAAATAATAAAATAGCTGTTCGCAACTTACCCAAAAAGTGTGGGGGACGGGAACACAAAATCTTTGTTATTTAATAAACTTCAGCTGTTTCCAACTGACGCCGGCCGTTAGCGACGGTGAGCTGGCGATGCAACAGAGCTAGGCACGCGCAGGCTCGCCGATGGTCCAGTAACAATTGGAATGGGAGTGGGAGCGCGGTCGAGTCTAGAGGCGTGTCGCCGGCTGCTCGCGCGCAAGACCAGTAAAGTTGTTTTAGGGGCCAGCCGTGCGAAAAACTAACGAACCCTTTCCGCAAAGGCTCCCATTAGCATGTAGTGTAGAATAAATATTGTAATTCAGTGCTTGTAAATATTGGTTTCCTAGTTGTAACTTGTTTCTTAATATAAAAAAGTAATACTTAACGCATATAATTATTTAAGAACTATAACGTTGTTCTAAAATAAATAACGTTACAATGATTGCAGGTTAGTACCATAATTTTTTATCGTGTTTTCTGTTTCGTCGTTTTATGTTTCTGTTATGTTGACTAATTATTGTTTTTTTTCTAGGTGCACTCGCTTACAATGTTTCTCGAAAACATCTGCAGCTGAGAGACAAAACATTTTGGGGGTTGGCTCTTGAAAGAAGACAGTTGATTTTAATTAGACGCTATTTACTGGGGGTTGCTGGTATTTAACTTGAACCATTCGCTCGGTTTTCACGACTAGGAAATGAGAATTGAATTTATTACGGAAGAAATCAATATTTAAAAACTTTGTTGAAATGGAACGTGTTTTGTTGAGTTTGTATGAGATTAATATCAACCAATCTTTACAAATGCATATGGGATGACTGAAATGGAACGTAATCTTGCCAATGCGCCGCGCGGACGCCATTTTGTTGTTTGTCATTCATTCATTTCACTCTATGATTAATTTCATTCACTCTGGGATTTCATTTCATTCCGTTTCTGTTCTGGTTGCGTGAATGTTCTCTTTTGTGGATTCTCCGATTTTTCGACGACTGGCTGTGTTACTGGACTGTTAATTGATTTCTATCACGTTGGACTTTGGCTGTGTTACTGGACCTGTTTGGATTGCTCATTCGTTGGACTATGGCGCTCATATTGGACATTGTATTGCTCGTGATTCTGGTTACGTGCATCATGGCTGATGAACCTGTGGCGGGGCCATCATCCGCGGCTGATGAACCTGTGGCGGAGCCTCAAACCGACGAGTTTTACGACGATGGCGAATACGTCAACCGACGGTTAAACGTAGGCGAAGTTCTTACAATGATGAATTTACTGCGATTAACAAGAATATTGGGCACCAAGGAGCAATGCGTGGCTTTTTCCGAGGAGGAAGGCCTTGTAAGAAAGGAAAAAAGGTGCCCTGTACATCGGACGACTATGAAAATATCTTACGCTAACTGCAGGTCCTTGGGGTCCTTTGTTTGTTCCAAAGGCACGTGTGGCAAGAAGGGAAACCGGCGAGATGCGTGAAGAATTGGGACGTTTTTTGAAAACACGAAAATTTCACTGAGGCACATATATTACTTACACTATTTTTATTTTTAATGCACTAACCCGTGCTAAGGAACAAATTTAAAAAACTATTTAGAGGCTAAAAATTTCACCCATGCCGGGATTCGAACCCGCAACCTCTGGCTATCCGTACCAGTGCTCTACCAATTGAGCCAATGGGCGACTCACGACATCAGTGAAATTTCGAACCTCTTAACAATATTCTCTGTATTACGTACAGGCAGCGACATCTGACTTAAGCAAATTGCATTACTTACAGCCCCGACTACCTACTTTGCAGTTAGGTTTAACGTCGGAACGATATCACTGTACCCACATGATTACACTATTTTTATTTTTAATGCACTAACCCGTGCTAAGGAACAAATTTAAAAACTATTTAGAGGCTAAAAATTTTACCCATGCCGGGATTCGAACCCGCAACCTCTGGCTATCCGTACCAGCGCTCTACCAATTGAGCCAATGGGCGACTCACGGCATCAGTGAAATTTCGAACCTCTTTACAATATTCTCTGTATTACGTACAGGCAGCGACATCTGACTTAAGCAAATTGCATTACTTACAGCCCCGACTACCTACTTTGCAGTTAGGTTTAACATCGGAACGATATCACTGTACCCACATGATTACACTATTTTTATTTTTAATGCACTAACCCGTGCTAAGGAACAAATTTAAAAACTATTTAGAGGCTAAAAATTTCACCCATGCGGGTTCGAATCCCGGCATGGGTGAAATTTTTAGCCGCTAAATAGTTTTTAAATATATTCTTTAGTTTATGCATTTTCCCAAAAATGGAGCTATGCTAAGACAATCCACGAAGACCCCTACAGGGATGAGAACCAGTCGTGTTTGGACAATACAACAATTTGCGACTGGTTCAGCTATTGCAGAGAGGTGATAGTAATATATTTCCTGGAGAAACAGAATAATTACATGGGAAAGATTGGAGGCCCTGGAAAAGTGGTGCAGATAGACGAATCAAAGTTTGGAAAACGAAAATATAATAGAGGTACGTAAACAATTCATTAGCTAAAATAAATAGGTTACAAAACAGTCCAGTTCTGATTTAGGTTCAATGGGTAACAACCCAACTTAGTGCACCCAACTTCCATGCAGTGGCTGTGGTTACCTCCTAGAGTGTATATGAAAAGCCGGAGGCGCGGAGGGAGTGTAGGCCCCGCCCGCCGTAACATAACACTTGCACCTGTGCGAACCAAAGCGGCTGAGGCTGGTCGCCATCGGCGACCAGCAAGCCGAAGCTGCGGAGGTGAGCATAGGTGCAAATATTATGTTACGCAAGGGCGAAGGGCCTGCACTTCCCGCAGCGCCGGAGCAGATGCAACATCCTTTACTTTAGCTATAAGAAACATACAATGTAGTCAGGATGTTACTTCTTTGATTAATCAATTTTATCTTAGGTGAAAAATATGTGATAAACCCATGACTTGTAATATTTTTCTTTTTGTTTTAGGACGCCACATTGAAGGCCATTGGGTCCTGGGTCTAATAGAAGATGGGTCTGAAGATCTTCGGCTAGAGGTGTGCCCGGAGAATGTGAGATCGGCGGAGGTGTTGGAGCCCCTGATCCAAAAGCATGTCGAAGTGGGCACCACCATCCACACAGATTTTTGGTGAGCTTACGACTGCTTGGAAGACTATAGATACATTCATAAAAAAGTTAATCATTCAGATCCTGACAACCCTTTTGTTGCTGAAGACGGCACCCACACACAGAGGATCGAGTCGCAGTGGCGTGCAGTAAAAAGATATTTCAGAAAAGATAATTATAACAGTGTAGGGAACTTCTCCGATGTAATAGTAGAATATTTGTGGAGAAGAAATATTTTTAAGTATAAAAAGGATCCTTTCTATGAATTATTAATAGCAATAAAACACATTTACAAAGTGGATCAATAAATTTTGTTGTTTTATTTATAAATCCTCTAATAGTTTGGTTAAGAACATGAATAATTCATGCTTAAAAATAGAGTTACCGTGTCAAATTTTTTCTGATACAAAAACCTTCATAACTTTTAAACTGTTCATTTCCTAGACTAGAAATTTTAGAGGGTAGGTCCCCTCCCCTCCCACCGCCCCCCTCCCCCCCCAAAACCCCCTATGAAACTGTCTTCTTTTAAGAGATTTTCCCATTTTGGACCATTTCAACAGTATTGGTAACAAAAATGATCAGGCCTGATTTCAACGTCACCAGCCGAACGACATACCAACAACAATCCTCAGGTATTCCGTATGTCAACATTCAAATATAAAATAGGTATAGGGCTGCAAGAAATTCCCACGTGTTTTACAGCATTCTGTAGTATACATGGAGTCGGCAAAAACCGTGTTCGCCGCCTGCAACGATTGTTATCAGCAAATGTGGCAGTGCCTAAAGATCAAAGAGGAAAACACACTGAGAACAGAGCAAAGAAAACACCTGAACCTATACTGAAATTGATAAGATATCACATATCTTCATTCAAAGCAAGACAATCTCATTATTCAAAAAGAGATAATCCTAACTGCTTGTATTTACCAGAAGATTTGACAGTTAACAAAATGCATGAGATGTTTTTAAAATTGTTTTGGATTAA
Source organism: Yponomeuta sedellus (assembly GCA_934045075.1). NCBI lineage: Eukaryota > Metazoa > Arthropoda > Insecta > Lepidoptera > Yponomeutidae > Yponomeuta > Yponomeuta sedellus. Next base: position 2,588,123 of record OW203736.1, on the reverse strand, counting down.
TGTTGGCTACATTGTTTACTGGACTGTTTTTTCAAAGGAATATAACCTTAAGTTTGGGTTGCCACGCACTGACACATGTGCGATTTGTGATGCTTACAAGCTCAAGATTCAATGTGCAGCTCTGCCAGAAACTGCCAACATTCTACGAACTGAACACAGCTTACATCTTGCTAAAGCAGAAAAGTTTAGAGAAATAAAAAAAGCCTAAAACAAAGAGCACAGAGAGGTGAAATCATGTGCTTAAGCTTTGATTACATGCAAAATCTTCCGCTACCTCACATTCGGACAGGTGATGTTTTCTACAGTCGACAACTGTGGAATTTTGTTTTCGGAATTCATGACTTGGGACAGAATAAAGTTTGTATGAATAGTTACTTGGAAACAGAAGGGAAGAAAGGACAAAACGATGTGACATCCCTCCTACTAAAGTACTTTAATGAGCATGAAATACATAGTGAAAAGCTTGTACTCATTAGTGATGGATGTTCTGGGCAAAACAAAAATTATGTCATGATAAATTTCTTGTACGCCTTAGTTCATATTTTTGAACTATTCCAATCCATAAAATACATATTTCCAATACGTGGACACACATACCTTCCAAACGATCAAGATTTTTCACTCATCGGTAGATTAAAGAAGAATAGTACTGTGGAAACTGATGAAGAATGGAATGACATAATCACATCTGCACGCAAGAATCCTTCACCTTTTGAGGTAAAAACCGTGAAGCATGGTATGTTTTATGACATAAAAAGAGCTTTGGAACCATATTTTCTTAAACAGAGTAAACCTGCAATGCGTATTAAAGAGGTACGTATGGTGAAAATAAAGAAGGATTCTCAATTTGTATATGTAAAGTATAACTTTACTGGAGGATGGACAGCAATAAACATCAGAAATAGGAGAACTTTACCAAGTGAAGTTAACTTCCATCCGCTTTATACTTCCAGCTTACCGATAAACCCATGCAAAGCCCAAGACCTACAAAGGCTGAAAAGCTTTTTGTCTTCACCAATGAAGTGTGATTTCTATGACAAAATTTTGAATGGCCACATTGATTCAACTTTACAAGATGTAGATATTGATATTGACCCAGAAGATAACAGTAGTGGAGAAGAGTAATCAAAATTTAATGTAGGCTAATAATAATATTAGTTTGTAGATTAATAAATAAGTTTCATAAGTGTGAAAATAAACAAAAATAGTACCAAAGTATCTTTTTTCCACCCAGGAGAAACCCCAATTACGGGTACCACCGGCTCCGGGGAGCACAGTGGTTATGTCGGACTCCCCGCCCTGAAAAGGGCGGTATACCGACTAAAACTCCTGGGGTGTTCCTCCCCACCGCAAAGGACGGGGCCACGGGGACGCTTGCGCACACTTCCGCGACCCCGTCTGCGGGCGCCCTTTCGGGCACTCCTTCGGCGGCGTCCCTACCCCGCCCGCAGGAACAGGGCGAAGGAACGCCGCATCTCTTCGTTGGAGCGCATAGGGGCCAAGTGCGTATGATCTTGGCCCCCATACGCCCCAACGCGCCGCCCCCTCCATCCCATCGCAACCCGGTCGATGAGACGGGGAGGGCGGCGCACCTCCTCGTTGAGGCGCGTGGGGGCCCAAGCGTCCCGGTCCCCACACGTGAGGCCCGTCACGTCGCCCACCAGCACTTCTCTGAAAGCAGAGAAGGCGGTGAGCGACCGCGCGGGCCCCCTCCGTGCCAGAAGGCACCCTCGGAACACGCAAGGGCGCCTTCCGGCCCGCCGTGATGGACGCGGAGAGTCCCCCGACCCTCCGCGTCCCGGCGGCCACTCTGGTCCGACTGGTACGAGGCGCGCGCGCTTCCGCGCAGCGGCGCCCCCCCCAGTCGGTCCTTCATTCGGTCGGTCGCCTGGGTCCCGCTCCACAAAGTGAAACAGGGCCCACGCGACCCCTCCCGCCAGATTTTTCGCCGCTGGCCAGCAAGATACCATAAAGAGAAGTTACTGACCAGCGCCCAGGGTGCACCGGCCCTTGCCACTTACCCCTCCCACTGGTTCAAGATGAATCAGTAGGAACGGAAGCGGAAGGGCACACGGGAAGGTAATCTGGCATCGCACCCCAGCGCGTAAGCCCCCTGACCCAACACCGACTTCGGTCATCCACTAACCAGGGGTCGGCAACCGGCGGCCCGCGGGCCGCATGCGGCCCGTAGACTATCTCGGTGCGGCCCGCAAGCCTGAGGTCCGTAAGAAAAAATACCGAAGCAAAAGGCCATATAAATTCACTAGAATTTATACGGCCATGCTGCTGGGCCATGAGAGTATTCTTGAAAGCTCGCTCCCACGCGGGGTGATAAAAATGTACCTCTATTTCATTTCTTAAGAACTGTTTATCAAGACTGTGATTTTATGTATTGTTTCTACCGAAAATAAATATTTGCTGTACTTATTCAATTCTTGGCAATTTCTTTTGCGTTTATCCGCCGCACGTGCGGTGGCGGGCGGCTCCTTTGAGACAATAGGCGGGGCGGCAGTCTTTGATTAGACGCAGGTGTGCGGCGGCGAAAAAATTCAAAGCGACCGGTTTTAGTTAAAATCACAGCCGCGCGCAGCTCTCGCCACATTCGGTTGTGGAAATTCGCCGGAAACTCACGTCTCATCTGGTTGCTAGCTACGCGTTTCGTTTCAACTTACTTCCCTTCGCTGATAGCTTCTCACGCACGACGTATGAGGTAAGTTGTATGCACTCGCGAGCATTTTGTTTTATTTTATTTACTGCTTGTTAATGTGAACCTTCAGATTGATGGGTAAATGTTATAAGGACGGGGATAGTAGTTACATGACATGAAGTTAGAAGTTATGTCAAGGAAAACTCCTTCGTTTAGCAGTGCCAACGCCTACACGCCTAATCGCCCACAGCAATCGGGCTATTACCAAAATCGTCCCCAACCATCGGGTTCTTATCAAAATCGTCCCCAACCATCGGTTTCTTATCAAAATCGTTCCCAGCGTTCAACTCCTCAAAATCGCGAGCCGGTATTCCGCCCAGGGGTAAATGTCACACATCAAAGACTGAACAATTCCCCATCACACCCAGTGTTCTGTCGATATTGCAAATTCCAAGGGCACACTATTGAACAATGCCGAAAACGCGAGTACAATAACCAACGCTTCGGTAATGCTCCGAACCAAAACCGTAACAATTTCCAGATTCACAATGTGGATATCACTTCGGCTGATGACGAAGGCGTTGACGAAATAGATAATTTAAACGAATAGATTTTCCCGCTAAGCATCGCACGGGAAATTCATCACTAAAAGTCGATGCCCCTAAAACGACCTCTGTATCCGTTGGAAAACCAACAATCTCTGTATCCGCTAAAGAAGTAGCGACCTCTGTATCCGTTGGAAAACCAACAATCTCTGTATCCACTAAAGAAGTAGCGACCTCTGTATCCGTTGGAAAACCAACAATCTCTGTATCCGCTAAAGAAGTAGCGACCTCTGTATCCGTTGGAAAACCAACAATCTCTGTATCCGCTAAAGAAGTAGCGACCTCTGTATCCGTTGTACCAACAACATTCGCAGAATCCTCTGTATTCAAAAGCCCACCAGCGCACGTAAGGCGAAATCATGGATTTACGACGACAAAAGTAATAAAAACAAACTCACCGAAATACACTTATTTCTTATGCTAAATGCTCTCAAACCTTCAATGAATAAGAATCAACAAAAGATTTTTTATTAGTGAGCGAGACCCGTTTACAAAAACCACTATTGTCGACCGACTATTGTACGATCGCTATTGACGACTTGTTTACGAGGCGTGCAGCCAGTATTGTACGAAACTCAGTGCGAATACATTGTGTCCATGTGCCGTTGTCTTGAAGTGAAAACTTGTTTTTAGTTATGGATGCGTTACCATGTTGTAAGTACTTTATTATAAACCTATTGTTTATTTATTTTAACACTGTTTAGATAAAGAATTATCTTAATATGTCCATAGACTCAAAATTATTGTGTTTTTCTTTAAAAAAATAATTCGTGAAGGCTTTAGTAAAAAGTTCCAACGAGTACCAGTTTAAATTGTATGTTGATCATTAGGCCTGAATGTTATTATTATTAGGTAACTGGTTCTATCTGCACATATCTGCACATCTTTGAGTATTTGTTGTTTTTGTTGAAGGTAGTCGAGATGATTCCGGGGAAGTGCCAACTGTTAGGAGACTAGAACTATATTTAGTTTTAAAAAGCGAAAGCTTTTTTAAATTGTCTTCGCCAAAATGTATTGAACGATTATTCAAGTATATTTTGAATAAATTTAATGTTGAAAAATGTGCTGCAGACATTGAAAAGTCGGCCAAATTGACAATTAAAGTGTTTGTAACAAAGTTATTTGCAAAATGGAAACATTGCCATCGCATCCATGACAGACTGACAAAAAATCATCACGATTGCTTAAACGAGGAGTTCAAAGTTCCGAACATACGCGGAGACTAACAAATACCTAGCAAAAAACCGGTTCCAGGTAGACCAAAAAAGGATTTCGTGGCCTCTTCGCTGCGTTCTAAACAAAGATCTGCGCAAACTCTTGTGCATAATATTTCACCGGAAACACTATCTTTTGCAACTGAATCCAGCTTAATTAGATCAGGAAAACGCAAAGCTGCTAAAGTTATGAAATTAGCCCTAGAGTCATTACCAAGAAGTTTGAAACGAATGCAGCAGTCAAAAAGCAACTCACCTGTACACCATACACACCTGTGGAAGCGGTTGCTCTTATTGTTGACACGAGTATGACGAAAGAAGACTACATAAAAGTACAAAGAGGAGCTAAATCTAGAGGTGCTAATATATATCCTGCCTACAATTAAATCTGGCAAGTTAAACAAACCTGCTATCCCGAAAATATAACTGTTTCGGAGATCGAAGCCAAGATTCCTATGCAAAACTTATTGGACCATACAGTCACAAGACTATTCGAAGTGCAACAAGAACTTATTTCTCTTCACCTTCCCCCAGAAGTATTTGAAGTTGATGTCTACTACAAATGGGGGCTGGACGGCAGTGGTGGGCACATTCTTTATAAACAGCACTTCGCAAACAGTCCGAAGTACTCTGATTCGAATATTATCTTGAGCACTCTTGTTCCTCTCGAAATATCTATAATACATGAAGACAAAATAATATTTTGGAAAAACCCGAGCCCATAATCGACAAAGTGGTGTCGTCCTATAGGTTTCAAATTAATCAAAGAAACCAATGAGACCATAAAACAAGTATTCGATGCTACTGAACAACAGTTGCGAGCTATTACATCAACAACAGTAAGCCTCCAAGAAAAATCAATCACATTTAATCATGTTCCAATTTGTACAATGATGGATGGCAAAACATGCAATGTTCTTACACAAACTGCATCATCCCAAGCATGCAATATTTGTAAGGTGACTCCGAAAGACATAAACAACTTGGACAAAGTCTTAGAACGACCCTGCGATACTTAGGCTTATAAGTATGGAATATCCATTTTACATGCCTATCTAAGGTGTTTCGAATTTCTTCTGCATATAACATATAAAATTGATATCAAACAGTGGCAAGCTAAAGGCAAAACATTAAAGCATCAAGTTAAGGAGAAGAAAAAAATTATTACGGACTTATTTTACGAGAAGATGGGGTTAGTAGTGGATCAACCCAAGCAAGGAGGTGGAAACACGAATGACGGCAACACGGCACGGAAGTTTTTTTAAAGTCCAGAGATTATTTCTGAAATTACTGGACTTGATAAAGAGTTAATTAAAAGGTTCTCTAATATCTTAAAGACAATTTCAAGTTGTCATTACATTAATATAGAGACTTTTAGAAAATATTGCATGGAAACATCAAGGAAATGCATTGAATTATATGGATGGTACAAAATGAGTGCATCAGTCCACAAGCTGCTCATCCACAGCAGCGACATTATAGAATCGCTAGCTTTGCCTGTGGGTCAGCTATCCGAGGACGTATTAGAAGCCTCTCAAAAGGAATATAAGAATATACGACTGATGCACTCAAGAAAAACTTCTAGAGTTAATACAAATACAGATATTTTACACTGGCTATGTATTAACTCTGATCCTCTGATAAGTCAACATCGACCAGTGAAAAAAAAACAAATGCAAGGATTTAATAATGTTATTATGAATATGCTCACGATGCCAACACATTTCAGTAGGAATCAGAATGAGGATAACGATGACGAAGAAGATGATTTATAATGTAATTTTTAATATAAGTTGGTTTTTAATTTATTTGGTGTTCTTTCTTTTAAATATACAGACGTACATACATAAACTAATGCATAAGAAATTTAAATATAGAAATATACATTTCAATATATTAAATGTAATCTACTTATAGGCAGGTACGTTAGGTTTCAAAACGTCAAACTATTTAACAAAGGTAATAACGGTTCAATATATGTATCAAAAGCATAATTGTAATAAATTTTGATCATTAATATTTTTGTCGCCGTAAATCCATGATTTTGCCTTACGTGCAGCGGCACAAAAAGAAAAAACAACAGCTCCTAAAAAAGAAAAGTCAATTAATAAAGTTTTCCAAATCAACACCAACCCATCGAAAAACTACTTACCTATATTGAAGTAGTTACCTCTGTTTCGTCAAAACCTCTGTCATTCCTCGTCGATAGTGGAGCGTCCATAAGCCTCATTAAAGAAAACACTGTCGAGGAAATGCCTGAGATTATGAATGACAAAATAAGCTTTGAAGGAATAGGACAAAGTGAAATTCTGTTAGTATCCCAAGGACGAATCCCTATCAAATTCGAATCAATTTCTCATCAATTCTATGTCGCACCTGACATCACAATACCTTATGATGGTATTATATGACCTTTTCTCAGAAACCGAAGGTAAAATCGACTATTCTATTAACACATTAACCATCAACGGAATTCTATTTCCACTCAGATTCCATGAACCAACCTATACTATTCATCCACGGACCAAGTCAGTAATCGAATGCTCCGTTCTAAATCCTGCAATAAAAGAAGGTCTGGTGCTAGATCAACATCCAATCGACTCTATCCTCATTGCAAACTGCATCGTAAAAGTCAAAGATAATGGCAGAATAAATTTAACTGTTGTAAATACCTCTGAGTCTCCGATAAACATTCCTTCAAATCTGAAACTCGAATTGACTCCTCTTGAAGATTCAAGTGACGACAAATCCAATAAGGTCAATTGCTATTCTAATAGTCAACAATCAGCTATCAACAGGACAAATGAAGTCCTCGATCAACTTCGAGTATCCCATCTTAATTTTGAAGAGAAAAGATGTTTAAACCAACTCTGTTCTGATAACTCAGATATCTTTCACCTTCCAAATGACAACTTAACAACAACCGATGCTATTCAACATGAAATAAAGACATCATCATCTGTCCCTATAAATACTAAGTCCTATAGATTCCCGGAAAAACACAAGCAAGAGGTGCAAGCTCAGGTTGATAAAATGCTCCATCAAGGTATCATTAAACCTTCTTCATCCCCATGGTCTTCTCCTATATGGATTGTCCCTAAAAAGCTAGATGCCTCTGGTGAACGCAAATGGCGTATTGTCATCGATTATAGAAAACTTAATGACATCACCATTGGTGATTCTTATCCAATTCCAAACATATCCGAAATCCTCGACCAGTTAGACAAGAGCAAATACTTCAGCACTCTAGATCTTGCTTCCGGCTTCCATCAGGTAGAGATGGCTAAAGATGATGCTCCAAAAACAGCATTCTCAGTTCCTCAAGGACACTTTGAATTCAAACGCATGCCCCCTCCACCTTTCAGAGGCTAATGAATATAGCCCTTCCGGTCTCCAAGGGATTGAATGCTTCGTCTATTTAGATGACATCGTCATTTATTCCTTCGACCTAGAGTTTCATATCCAAAGTTTATCGAACATTTTCAAAAGATTGCGTCAATTCAATTTGAAATTACAACCAGAGAAATGCGAATTCTTAAGACATGAAGTTGGCTACTTAGGTCACATAATCACCGAAAACGGCGTGAAACCAGATCCAGAGAAAATTAAGGCCTTACAGGAATTTCCAGTACCCAAATGCCCAAAAGACATCAAATCCTTTTTAGGCCTTATTTCATACTACCGACGTTTCATCCTGGATTTTTCAAAAGTAGCAAAACCTCTAACGTCTTTATTAAAAAAGGGCATCATGTTTAACTGGGAAAACGAACAACAGCTTGCGTTTGAACAGTTAAAACAAAAAATCGTCTCAGCACCTATCCGTATCTACCCGGACTTTTCTAAACCCTTCGTCCTAACATGTGACGCGTCGAATTTGCCATATCAGCTATTTTATCCCAAGGCCCTGTAGGTAATGATTTACTAATTGCCTACGCATCTCGGGCACTAAATAAAGCAGAGTGCAATTATAGCGTAACAGAAAAAGAATGCTTAGCCGTCCTTTTCGGTACCAAACTCTTCCGGCCTTACCTTTACGGCCGCAAATTCAAGATTGTTACTGATCACCGTCCACTCAAGTGGTTATTTAACTGTAAAGATCCCAGTTCCAAATTAGATGGCGGCTCAAACTAGAAGAATTTGAGTATGATATCGAATACAAAAAGGGTAAAATAAACAGCAATGCTGACGCCCTCTCCAGATACCCAGTAAATCCCGTTGTTCAAGATCGGTTATTGTCTGAAAATCCAACATCTGACGAGCCACAACCTTCCACTTCAACAAATGAAGCAATTCCAGACCCAGAGCTTGAATTAATCCAATTAGAAGATTTGTTAGACATCGGCGGAACTAACTTAAGCCCATATAGCAGTAACGTTGATTTCAGCCCTCTTAGTCTACCCTCTCCAATCAACCCCGAAACATCTCAAGTTCCATCCCCAAATTCTGCTAGTTCTGGTGATTAATATACCAAATTTCTAAAATCCTTTTCGAACAAAGACGGAAACTATGACACTCTGAGTCAGAGAGTTCAATGAAAGCCTTCTAAAAACTACTTCTAAGGTGATTCTAATCCCCACATCAATTGACCTCGACGAGTCCAATCAATATGTTCAAGAAGTCATATCTGAAATGGATAACTCCGAAGAATTACTAAACAGAGAAAGAGAGTAATATTCTTTCAGTAAAGTGGAAATTAAGGGCATAAACTACTACTTTTTATTCACAAAAGTGTACTACTTTGATTCTTGCTCATATCCAGATATATTCAAATGTCTTAACACATTCTCTGCCGGTAGTACAAATGAAGAAAATCACAAAAAAACTTTTTGGCTGAAATTGGTATATTATTGCAAGAAATAAATTATAATATTAGTAAGATGACGATGGGGTGCAGGGTTTCTGAGATATCATAAAAAAACCCCATGAGGTCACGGGTGACCTACGCGGCGCTGCAATGCAGAATAGTGGCAAATCGTTATTACTACGCCGCGCCGGTCACTTCTCCGGTCACCCGCTCGCCTCACCGCCTCAGTCGCCGGCCGGCGTGCGTGGAGAACGGTGGTGTCATTTCGTTTTTGTTTTGGTAGTTTGTATATGGAACGTACCATGGATTTGCCTAATTTAGATATTGAGATGGAAGACTTGAATATTACACTAGAAGACGTACAATATTGAGCTACTCGAAGCTTCTTTTTTGAGTGAAAGAAGGAACAATTTGCAGTCTCAGTCAAGTTCAGACAGTGACAATGTGTCTCATCAGACGACATGGCGAAAACATCGTCGTCGGATCATTGCAAGTGACACTGAAAGTGAAACTGATTCCGTCCGCAATTTCGTTGTAGAAAATATAGACAATATAGAGCAGACTTCTGCAACATATCAAAAATGGTCACGATCACGCGGATATCAACCGTCTGTTATTGCATTTACGGAAAAAACTGGTGAGTAAGGAAAATTTTAAATTTCGAACATTTTTACCTTTTTAGGGTTCCGTAGCCAAAGAAAAAAACGGAACCCTTATAGATTCGTTATTGTCTGTATGTCTGTCTGTCGGTCTGTTTGTGTCAGGGTCATAGCAATGTGCTGGTTTATTACTTTATTTTTTTAATGAAGCTTGTATTATTTTCAGGCATGAAGGAACCATACGCCAAAGAACTGAAACATTCTGCAGAAGGAGATTATTTCAATCTAATGGTCCCTGTTGATTTATTTGAGAAAATTGCTGCTGAAACTAATTTGTTTGCTGAACAGTGCCGTGTAAGTCCCAAACCACAATCGCGCCTTAAAGATTGGAAACCAACTTCCAAAAAGGAGATCAAACAGTTCTTTGGACTTCTACTGTATATGGGCATAGTAAAGTTGCCCCAAATAAATCTTTATTGGAGCAAAGACAGGGTTTTTGGTCAAAATTTTGCTCCTTCGGTCATGAGCCGTAACAGATTTGAATTGTTACTAAGAATGCTCCATTTTACAAATAATGTGACAGCTCACATGTCTGATAGAATATTCAAAATACGACCGATTATAGATGCCCTAAATGAAAATTTTGCAAAATACTATGGCCCTAAAGAAGAGGTTTGTGTTGACGAGAGTCAGATTCCATATAGAGGTCGCCTTGTTTTCAGGCAATACAACAAGAGTAAGAGGCATAAATATGGAATGAAAATCTTTAAACTCTGCACTATACCTGGCTACACCTGCAAACTGGAGTTATATGCTGGAAAAAATCATGAAACTGTCAACACAACACCTTTGAAGGTTGTAATGTTGCTCTGTGATCTCATTCTTAACTTGGGTCATACAGTTGCAACAGACAACTGGTACACCAGTATTGATTTAGCTAATGAGCTACTCGATAAAGACACGCACCTGGTTGGTACCCTGAGAAGAAACAGAAGAGGTTTACCGAAGAACGTGGTGGATGCCAAATTAAAACCTGGAGAAAGCATAGCAATGGAAAATGGACGAGGAATATGTGTACTAAAATGGAAAGACAAGCGTGATGTTCTGATGCTTTTCACAAAACACTCAAAAGGGATGGCAACTATTATTAAAAAAGGTAAAAGTGTTCGAAAACCGAAAATGATTTTAGCCTACAATAGGGCAAAAGGCTCCGTTGATATGAGTGACCAAATGACCTCTTATTCATCGCCACTCCGAAAAACCATCAAATGGTACAAAAAGCTGGCTATTGAACTCATTTTGAATACTTCTTTAGTCAATGCATGGATAATGTATAGAGAAAACACAAATAAAAAAAAATATTTAAAAAAATAAAAGAACCCGACTGCAGTGATAAATCAACAGAAAGGGAAAAAATAAGATAATTTTATTTTCAAATGCTAATGTCGAATCAGAAGAGTTCATGCTGCTTTACTTGAGGGACAAAATAATATAACCTTATAAGCATTATTTGCTCAAACTGTTGCATTTATTATTTTATATAAAATGTTGCAGTCGGGACCCATTACTGTTTGCTTAAAGTCCTCTAATGGGTCCCTTTTTACTCGTCGGCATAGGTTTTGCGTTAGAGGTACCCGCGTTGTTATAATGAGCAGACTTCAGAGGGATGTTATATTTTGGTGAATTATGGGTGGTTATTGGCTTTTGAGCTGGGTTCTCTTGTTTTTTGCGCGAGGTTTCCAATGTTGTGAACTTGGTCTCGAGGAAAGACATGAAATCGGATAATGCTGGTAATTCCCTCGGCTGCTTCAAGGATTCCATGTAGTCGCTGTATAACTCCACGTCCAGCTTTTGGGCGAGGATGTGAACCAACAGGGGATCCCATGTCTGAAAATCCACACCTAGGTTTTTGATGGCGTTCAAGCACTCGTTCGTCGTATCGTGTAGCTTTTTGATGCTGTTCACTGACATATGCTGAACTGTTGGTACATTCATCAGATAATTAATATGCGTTGTAAAGATGAGCTTCTTATTGCCATATCGATGAGTTAGGATATCCCAACATGCCGTGAAATTTTCTGATGATATATGTAGGTGCTGGATAAGTCTCTCTGCCTCTCCCTTCACTTTGCCCTTTAAAAACTTAGCATTTTTTGTGCATTAGAAAGAGATGTGTTGTTGCGTACGGTAAAGAGATCCTTGAATGATATCCACTGTGTGTAGCTACCGTTTAAAGTGGGTATCTCTATTTTCGGCGTAGTCTTTTCGACGTGAGCTACTGACCACATTTTCTTGTTGATTGCCTTTTTCAACTCATTGTAATGTGCCTCATATTCCGAAAATTGTCGTTCATACTGTTGATTACTGCCACTGATTTCTATGTCTAACTCCCAGTGTAGGGAATCTATCGCTGACCAGCGGATTTGCAAGTTGCGTAGCAAATCCTCAAACTCCCACTTATCTGTTACGTCGTCGAGCTTGATACTGGTCGCCGTTCTCTGGAAAGCCTTGAAGTTGCTCGCTTGCTTTCTAAGATAATCTTCCGTCTTACTGCTCGTAGCTTTGGTATCCTTGATAGGAGGCGGAGTCCCTGACCTAGACGATCCTGTCGCTCCGGCCGAACCTAATCCAAAAGCCGGCGGTTTGAGTAACGGAGTAGAGGCATGGCTCCTTATAGCTTCTCTCATTTGGGCGTATTTAACCTTAGCATGCTCATATTGCTGAGTAGTAAAGTAGGTATGACTTGGATCCCCATGGGATACGTTGGCGTGATTGTTGTGAAATTCTACCCAATTCTGATCTAGGGTTTCCAACATTCGTTTTATGTAATCCGATGTTTTGCGGTCCGCGCCGTCCTTCTTAAACTTAGCGTAAAGTTTGTCGATGGCCCCAAGCAGTTGCTCTTGAGTCGCAACGACCTCCGCTGTAGAGGTGGCCATGATGATGGGTAAAATAAGGAAAGATCTTACTTGGACAGATGCTGTTCCTGTTGCTACCCGGCTTCGCTGTCGAGCATGGCAGTCGCGAAGCTGTGTGTCGTGCTCCTTGATCGGCACGAGGTTGGACTGGTGAACACCCGCGCTCTTGATTGCACAGGGTGCCTGATGTCTCGCTGATTGTTCACGTCACTGACTTGTTCCACTGACCCGAATACAGTTCGCGTACCCGAGTACAAATAGTCAGTTCGGTGGCTCGAAGGACCATGTACGGTTATAGGCCGTAGAAATAAATTATACGAAATTGTAAGATAAAAATGACTAAGTTTATTGTAGTAAACTTATGAATTAAAATACAACTCGATCTAATTATGGATGGATGAGTACACGCGCATTAATAGCTTGTTGAATAAGTACTGAGGTGATTTTAGAGATACATTGTAAGTGTGAAAATGTATTGGTGTCAATGCTGAGGTGACAATTTGATGATGTGCGTACTTTGCCCGTACATGCGTGATCGTGCTACGTCAGGATGCTACAAATGTGGACGCAGCTTAAGAATCACTAATGACTCGCAATGTGCATCACTAATTGCGCGTATTCTAAGTAGTATAAATACCAAGTTTCATGTCATTATCATCATTACGCTTCTAGTAATTGAACATTCAACAACACCATGTCTGAGTCATCCGCGCTTTGCACGAAATTGGAGTACAGAGCTGTCATAAAATTCCTCACCAAGAAGAACAAAACGCCGACAAAAATATTTGAAGAAATGTCTGCAGTTTATGGGGATTCTGCACCTTCATTTGCCACCGTAAAACGTTGGACACGTGAATTCAAACACGGCAGGGAGTCGCTCGAAGATGATCCCAGGTCAGGACGTCCAAACACCGCCGTTACCGAAGAAAATATTGAAAAAGTGAAACACCTTGTTCTCGAAGATCGGCGAATCAAGATGTGGCAGATAGCTGAATCCATAGGCATCAGCAAGGAGCGAATTGGTGACATTTTGCACAATCATTTGCACATAAAAAAGGTGTGCGCGCGATGGGTGCCAAAAATGCTCACGCCACTGGACAGGCAGCGTCGAGTCACAACTTCGAAGGAGTTTTTGGACATCTGTGGCGATAATCCTGACGATGTTTTTTCTCGCCTCGTCACTGTCGATGAAACATGGATCCGGCAGTACGATCCGGAGTCAAAACAAGAGTCAATGCAATGGATAGCAAAGGGAGAAAAGCCGCCACGGAAATTCAAAGTGGAAAGATCGGCTTCCAAGCTCATGGCCACTGTTTTTTGGGATAACGAAGGAATTTTGTTCATCGACTACCTTCCTAAAAATACTACAATGAACGGAGACTATTACGCCGTATTGTTGACAAAAGTCCGTCAAGTGGTTGTCGAGAAAAGGAGAGGCAAACTGGCGAAAGGAGTCCTGTTTTTGCAGGACAATGCGCCCGTGCACACTACCCGAGTTTCGAGACGTGCCCTCGCCGAAACAGGATTTGAAGAAATCAACCACCCACCCTACAGTCCAGACCTGGCTCCTAGTGATTATTTCCTTTTTTCAAATTTGAAAAAGGACCTCGGAGGACGAAGATTTTCCAGTGACGAAGAAATGAAGGCGGCCGTAAACGAGCATTTTGAAGGCAAAGACGGCGAATATTTTTTTACCGGGTTAAAAGCTCTTTTAAACAAATGTAAGAAGTGTATTGAAATAGAGGGAGATTACATTGAAAAATAAATTTTTTATACATTTCTATCAGCATTTTTAATACCTTAGGCTCAAAACTTTTCAGCCGCCCCTCGTAATAACAGTGAGAAAAACTCCTTCAATATGATTAAAGACGAGGATAAACCCTCGACTCCCCTGATACCGCGTAGCCGAGGAAGAGAGGCGAAGCCTTGCATCCTTAGTGCTCGCAATATTTTCACCAATGAGTGCAAAATACTTGGAGGACCTGCCCCCACTGTTCAAGGAGGACCATCGAAGGCCACCTCGCCATCTACAGAGGCCACTCCTGAGAGTGTGGACCTCGTCCAAGGGGAGGAGCGCACGTCGAAGCGCCCTCGCCTTCTCAGCAGCCCGGAGGAGGACGCTGAGAAACGAGTCTGTCGGGAGCTGACTGATATTCTGCCCCCGCCAGAGATGCCCATCCCCGCGCCCAGAACGCAGTTCATGGCGTACCCAACAGCAGCAACGCCAGACCGCTACGGAGGTGAGGAGCGCTACGAGTCGTCGCCCTCTAGCCCGTCTGCCGCCCAGCCCCACGTCTCAACGGTGGAAAGCGAAACGGTGGGCGGGCCCAGGATGCTGCGGGCAGCCTCCACCCCTCGCTGTTCGACGTGACGTCGTACACCGGGCTGGCGCCCATCTTCAGCCCGGTGAGTCTGCCGTCACCGCCGCCACCGCCTGAGCAGCGACCTCCCTATCCTCCCGTCGGTCCTCATTCGGTGCCTCATTACTCTCTGAGCCACTTACAGTGCTGCTGAGCCCAGAGGAGGAAGCTGAGAAACGGGTATGTCGGGAGCTGATCGACATTCTGGCCCCGCCAGAGATGCCCATCCCCGCGCCCAGAACGCAGTTCATGGCGTACCCAACGGCAGGTACGCCAGACCGCTACGGAGGAGAGGAGCGCTACGAGTCGGCGCCCTCTAGCCCGTCTGCCGCCCAGCCCCACGTCTCGACGGTGGGAAGTCTGCCCGCCCACGATGCTGCGGGCAGCCTCCACCCTTCACTGTTCGACGTGATGACGTACACCGGGCTGCCGCCCATCTTCAGCCCGGTGAGTCTGCCGTCACCGCCGCCACCGCCACCGCCAGCGTCACCGTCGCGAACTTACGCGCAGACGCTAAACGCGCCCCCGCCTCCACGCGGCCACACACCGCCGCCGGCCGCGTCCCAGACCACGCCGCCGCCACCACCCACGAAGAGCGCCACCCAGCGCGCTTACCCGCCCATAGTGGTGGACCACCTGCCGCAGTGGACCGGGCACTTTGCAGCCCTCAAGCAAGTGCTCGGCCACCCACCGAATGCGCGCCCCTTTGGGAAGGGGGTGCGATTCATACCAAGATCCCCCGAAGAATTCCGCGCAGTGCAGCGGTACCTGCTTCAGGAGACGACCAAAAACCCGGCCGTCTCCTGGCACTGCTAAGCACCGCCCCAAGATCTACCGACGAAGGTGGCCATTCGGGGCCTGCCCGCCGACACCCCGATCGAAGAAATCAAGACGGCGCTGGAGGAGCTCCACCTCGCGGTATTCCACGCACGCCTTATATCATCGCGCCGAGGCCGCCTAGGCTGCCTCTTTCACGTCCAGCTGGAGCACCTGGACAATCATGAGAAGGCCCGGCTCTACGCCACCTCAGAGCTCCTGAACATGCCCGGGGTCACTGTGGAAGGCTGGAGAGGACGAGGGGGCCCCTCCCAGTGCCACAGATGCCAGGCGTTCGGGCACAGCAGCGAGAACTGCCACCGCGCCCCCAAGTGTGTGCGCTGCGGTGGCGAACACATCGCTGCCGACTGCCCGCGCCCGCGGGAAGAGCCGGCGACGTGCGCCAACTGCGGGAAGGCTCACCCCGCAAACGACCGCCGCTGCCCCGCCTACCGCCAAGAAGCCCGCAAGAGGGGCATCAAGCTGCCGCCCCCCATCCCAGACGCAGGGACAAAGAAAATGCCGGCGAAAAACAAGCGACCGGTCGGCCAACTTAAGGCCGCCTCCACTGTCCAACTAAAGGCCGCCTCCACAGTGCCAGCTAAACGGCCTCTACTGGGACTGGAAGGGCAGTCCCAGTTAATCGGCCCTTGCCGGCCCAACGCCGGCGAACGAACCAACGGAGAGGGGTGCCGCATTAAAGAGGAGGCGCAGACGAAGGGGGAAGAAGGGCAACGCCCAGCCCGCCGCCTCCTCCACCCCTCTGCCGACGTCCGCGCCATCCTTGACGCCCGCCCTCGAGCCGCGCAAGCCCCAGCGACTGAGGAAAAGAGCCGCGCCGCCACCGCCCTCGACAGCAGACACAGCGTGTGAGCCCGCTGCTGCCACCGCCCCTACCGCCCCCGCCGCCCTCACTGGCTTCCCCTCCAGCGACGCACCGGCCTCCAACCTAAGGGAAAAGATGGAGGTCCTGTACCAGAAATTGGGGAGGATGAACAAAGAGCACCGCAAGCTCTATGAGGACTTTCTCATAGAGTTCGCCAACGGCACGATTACGGGGAACCTAGGCCCTGCGTGCCTGATACTGGCTGCCATTTGCAATCAAGCATCTTCACTCTACGCGTGATCTATTGGAACCCGGGGGGCATCCGCGGGCACATCCAAGACCTCCGTCATCTCGTCCAGTCGCAGGACATCCACGTGGTCCTCCTGGGCGAGACGAAGCTGCCGAATCACAAGGAGCTGCGCATCCCGAACTTCTTCGTGTACCGTCGGGACGAGGTCTCTCCCGCTGGCGTCTCGTACAGAGGGACTGCCGCGCTAGTACGGAGGGACATCGTGCACGAAGAACTCCACCTCGCAGCGTACCAAACCACGAGGTCCATCGGGGTGCGCATCAACGCCGGAGGGTCGGAGCTGCACCTGTACGCCGCGTACAGGCCGCCCGGAGACGAACTTCAACCCAGTGACTTAGCCACACTCTTCGCCAGCGGCGCGCCGACACTGGTCGCTGGGGACCTCATTGCGAAGCACCCTTCGTGGGGTTCTCGCCTGGTGTCGGCGGCCGGCCGCAAGCTCTACGCGGACGCGGAGCGCTGCGGCTACGAGGTCGTCGGTCCTGCAGCACCGACCCACATCCCTGCAGCTGCCCACCTGAGACCCGACGTGTTGGACGTGGTGGCACACAAGGGCCTGCCACACCCCCTGGACGTCGAGGTGCTGTACGAGCTCAACACGCAGCACCTCCCCATACTGATAACCGTCGGGCTCAATGACGATTGCAGGGTACAACGAGCGCCACGCCACAGGGTTGACTGGACCAGATACCGAAGCGCCCTGGAGGGCTTCCACGCCACCGACCCCATCGCCACCGCCGCCGACGTCAAGACTGCCACCGGGCGCATCGGTGAAGCGATCCAGTCCGCCCAGGAGGCGGCGAGGATCCCTGTTCCGTCCACTACCAATCGGAGGGAGGAGCTGCCCGCACACCTACAGGCAGCACTTCGACGGAAGAGGGACCGCTGCGCGCTGGATCTCACGGCTGCGATGAGGGAGCACCGTGGCCACACCTGGGACCGCAAGATCGACGAGGCCACGGACAGCGACACCCAACTCCGCAGCCTGTGCAAACAACTGTCCAGCGCGCCAACCCCAGTCTGTCCTCTCTACGACAGCGCGGGCGCGCGCCACTACGCAGCCTCTGACCGAGCGGAGATTCTGGCAGACCACCTTGAACACCAGTTCACGCCGCACCCAGCAGCCTCCCATGTAGCCGACCACCATGCACATGTGGAGGAGAGTGTTCGGGAGAACCTCGGCAGGCCAGAGTCTCCACTTCCGGGAGACTGCTTCATCTCCCCTTCGGAAACCCGGAAGACGGTCATGAGGCTGCCGAAGAAGAAAGCGCCAGGCCCGATCGCCGCCCTCCAGCACCTTCCCCATCGGGTGCTGGTGGCGCTCACCCGGCTCTTCAACGGAATCCTGAGGACGTCCCACTTCCCGACGAAGTGGAAGACGGGGAGAGTGATAGTCCTCCCGAAGCCCGGCAAGGACCGCCGCTTCCCCGCGAGCTACCGACCCATCACGCTGCTGTCCCACATCGCGAAGCTGTTCGAGCGTCTGCTGCTGCGGAGGCTGAGACCGCATCTCCCGCACCGGGATGAGCAGTTTGGCTTCCACAGCGCCCACTCCACGACGCTCCAGCTGACGAGAGTCCTGCACCACCTGGCCTTCGAGCTCAACCGGGATCGCCATACCGTCAGTGTCTTTCTAGACATAGAAAAGGCATTCGACCGAGTGTGGCATCCCGGTCTCCTCTACAAGCTCCAGAGCACCACCGCGACACAGGCTCTCGTCAAGACAGTGGCGTCGTTCCTCGCGGACAGGCGGTTCCACGTGGCCGTCGAGGACGCACTCTCCCCGGACCATCCCATCTGCGCCGGAGTCCCTCAGCTGCCTGTCGCCGTGTCTCTACGCGGCCTACACAGACGACATCCCGACGCTCGCCGGCACACTTGCCGACGGGGAGGGGGACGTTATGTTGGCACTGTTTGCCGACGATAGCGCCTTCTTCGCCTCCTCGCGCAAAGTGTCTGCCGCCGTCGGGAAGATGCAGCAGCTGCTGGACAGGCTCCCAGAGTGGCTGGACAAGTGGCGCATGGCCGTCAACGTGGGGAAGACGGCCGCCATGCTGACCAGCCGCCACAGAGCCACGTCCGCGCGCCTGCAGCTTCGTGGCCAGGACGTCGCGTGGAGCTCCTCAGTGAAGTACCTGGAGTGCACCATCGACCGCAACCTGCGCATGGGGGCGCAGGTCGACCATGTCGTCCACCAAGCCCGGACGGCAAGAGCACTGCTGCGCCCCGTGCTCAACTCACGACTGCCACCCCGGACTAAGCTGGGGATATACAAGACGTACGTGCGCTCGCGACTCACCTACGCGGCGCCTGCATGGTACGTCTTGTGCTCCGCGACCAACCGCAAGAAGCTGCAGGCCCAGCAAAACATCGCCCTGAGGGCCATCGTGGGGGCCGGGCGTTACGTCCGCAACGACGTGATTGCCCGGGACTTAATGGTGGAGAGTGTGGAGGAGTTCGTGGTCCGTTTGTCGCGGCGCATGTTCGACTGCGCCGACAACGGGCCGCACCGGCACCTCCACCATATAGCCCCCAACTACGTCCGGCCAGAGGATGGACGTCCTTACCCTCGGGAGCTCCTCGAGCTGTCAAACTCCAACAGCTCGGAGCTCCCCCCTCCCACTACGTAAGCCAAGATGGCACAATGTCCCGGGGGTCGATACCCCCGGAGAAGCCACCCGGGACAAGAGGCATGGCCTCATAACCCGCACCTACAGCCGCGAGCGGAGCTCGCGACTGCAGAAGACCCGTCTGCTGCTGCAACATGCTGCAAAATCGGAGTCCCGTTCTGAGCGCCGTTGCGACCGCACGTGTATCAGTTGCTCCCGGTGCTACCCAGTTCGCGTTCGTATTGCAGTTAGTAGTGGTTTGCGCGAGTGCCGTCTTCCCGTCGAGCTCGCTATCGGATTGCGTCACCGCGTCTGGTATGCGCTCCGGGATTACGACCGCGTAACCCAACTCCCCAGCAACACCCTTGCGTCCCTGTTTTGCCCCCCGCCGCGCCGCGTGTGTTATCGTCGTCGAGCTCCGAGCTCCGACGGGACCGCCGCCGGTCACGCGTGTGGGATAGGCAGAGACACCCGTCTCCTGGATTGCGGTGCATTGGAAGCAGTGTATCGGATGCAGTGGACGAGTGTGGTGTGAGCACAGTTTTAAAATAGTGACAGTGACACATTTTGCTCGCACTCTCAGTGCTTTTAGTGATTAAAAGTAAAAGAGTGCGCCCGTAGTGTGGCTACCTGTGACAGTGACACTTGTGTTGTTTATCTGCCAGTATTATGTGTCTGACATTGACACTTAACTGATAACAGTGCGGATAACTCTCTCGTTATGGAGAAAGACGAGGGAAAACCCCCTACTCCCTCGATACCCCGGAGCCGAGGAAGAGAGGCGAAGCCGCGCCTCATTAGCGTTCGTAATATCTTCACAAATGAATACCAAGTACTTGGAGGACCTGCCCCCACTGATCAAGGAGGACCATCAACGTCCACCATCCATCAACGCCTTTTACAGAGGCCACTCGTGAGAGTGTGTACCTCGTCCAAGGGGAGGAGCGCACGTCGCAGCGCCCTCGCCCTCTCAGCAGCCCGGAGGAGGACGCTGAGAAACGAGTCTGTCGGGAGCTGACTGATATTCTGCCCCCGCCAGAGATGCCCATCCCCGCGCCCAGAACGCAGTTCATGGCGTACCCGACAGCAGCAACGCCAGACCGCTACGGAGGTGAGGAGCGCTACGAGTCGGCGCCCTCTAGCCCGTCTGCCGCCCAGCCCCACGTCTCAACGGTGCACGTCTCAAAGCCGCCCGCCCAGGATGCTGCGGGCAGCCTCCACCCCTCGCTGTTCGACGTGACGTCGTACACCGGGCTGGCGCCCATCTTCAGCCCGGTGAGTCTGCCGTCACCGCCGCCACCGCCTGAGCAGCGACCTCCCTATCCTCCCGTCGGTCCTCATTCGGTGCCTCATTACTCTCTGAGCCACTTACAGTGTCCTGTGCCTCTGCCCACTCGCATTCATCCTCAGTAACGTCCTTCATTGTCGTCCCTACGTCTGCAATCTCGTTACGGTCGCGCCTATTCGAAATTGGCAAACCCTCCTGCATCTGCGGTGGCCGCGAAGGTGGTGACGGTAATGGTGAACGAAGCCTTTTCACACTACGAGTGATTTATTGGAACCCGGGGGGGATCCTCGGGCACATCCAGGACCTCCGCCTTCTCGTCCCGTCGCAGGACATCCCCGTGGTCCTCCTGGGCGAGACGAAGCTGCCGAAACACAAGGAGCTGCGCATCCCGAACTTCTTCGTGTACCGTCGGGACGAGGTCTCTCCCGCTGGCGTCCCGTACAGAGGGACTGCCGCGCTGGTACGGAGGGACATTTATTTATTTTTATTTTATTTACTTAGGACAACCAGTAGCTAGTACATCTCAATTATAGAACATAAAGGGTTTTAAGGTAAGTGCCTAGCCTATTAAGGTTGCCACAGCATGCACCTTTGCTAGTGTTTAAGTTAAAAATTTTGTAGTTTAATGAATCTACAATTAATCTGCAAACAAATTAAAATTAAAAATTAAAGACATATATATATATATATATATATATGATTACTTTACCTAGGCACTCCTGATTTGAGAATCTGTTTGATTTTTTCCTTAAATATATAAACATTATCAGAGAAAATGTCGACAGAGCAAGATGACAATTTGTTATACAGTCTCAAGAGACGAGGCATTGTGTTTAAGGTTGGTTTTGGAACAAGGAGCGTTAAACAATTTATTAATTCTATACCTAGGATATTTAGTGGGTACTTTTAAATTAATTTGAGATAGTATTTGCACACAGTCTATCTATTTCTCAATATTTTGAAAAGGAAGGTTGCGTCGAGTAATAATCGTCTAGAGTGTAACTCATCCATTTTGAAATGCAATAGTCTGTCCTTGTAACTTTTTACATCTCTGGCAATTCCACAGCCGTAAGCTAGATGCCACATGAACCTTTTTTGTATCCGTTCTATTCGCATGATGTGAACATTATAAAATGGTGACCAAACTACGCTACAGTATTCAAGAATGCTCCGCACCAGAGAACAATAAATGGCTATTTTGGTTGAAGCTCTATTGAACACCTTGCAATTTCTAATTGTGAACCTAGCATCCTCGAGGCCTTAGATATAATCATGTCAATATGCGGCAAGAATGTTAGTTTTGCATCCAGAATTACCCCCAAGTCCCGTATCTGTTCTACTTCCTGCAAGGCAACACCACTGACGCTGTATATTGTCAGAAATATCTTAAAATTCCTAGTAAATTTTATGTGATAGCACTCTTTTGGATTTAGCATCATTCCATTGTCCTCACACCATTTGTCTAATCTATTTATGTCATCTTGCAAAAGTTCGGCATCTTGCAAACATAGAATTTTCCTAGTTAATTTGAGGTCGTCGGCAAATAGGTACAGCTCTGAATGCCAAATATGCTCTGTTACATCATCAACGAACACATTGAAAAGCCATGGTCCAATATGAGATTTTTGTGGAACTCCTGACTCAGCCAAGAATGAATTTGATTGGTATCCATTCACTACCACATATTGAGAACGTTTAGATAAATAGCTTTCAAACCAACCAAGCATCGATCCCGAAAATCCGTAACTTCCCAACTTATTTAAGAGTATTGAGTGAGGAACTCTGTCGAATGCCTTTGTAAAGTCGGTGTAAATTGCATCGACTTGTATTCTGGAGTCGACAGAGGTTGTCAGTAGAGCGACCCTTTGTAAAGCCATGTTGGCGGGGTGTAAATAAGGTTTTGGTATGAAAGTGTACAAATGGATAAACCAAAGATTCGAAGATCTTGGCAAAAACACTCAATATTGATATTGGTCGGTAATTTGAAATGTTGTCCAGATCGCCACCCTTATGCACGGGCACAACCAGGGTAGGTAACCAGGCATGAACATTACAAATATGCAAATACACTCAGACTTAAGACATGTGATGTGCGCTGCCATAAAGAGCCTCAAGATGTCGCTAGCAGTTTTCAAATTGAGGTTTAGAAGTCGGGTAGTTTAGATTTTTTGTTCTTGGCTCCGCTCGGGAGGTGAAGAAAAAACGGATTGGACCGGCACACAGTAGATCAAAAATCGCTCTCTAGACTTAGGGATCGATATTTTTAAAATTGTGTTTTTTTTTTATAAATTGAGTCTAAATAACATAGTGTTACATAACTAAGGGCGACTTGCACCACGGGCTTAAATAGCATTTAACTTTATGCTAAACAGAATTTTCAATTTAAATCACTGTTTCGTCTTGCACCATAAAACGTCAGTGCTTTTAAGTAACGTTTAACAACTGTCAAAGTTAAATACCCGATATCGCTTATTTAGCGGAGCTAAATCGTGATTAGTGAGTGAAGAAACGTCAAATTGATCAAGCTGTCAATCCGTGATTTCCGCTACGAACGAACGAATACTATTTTTTGAAAACACATGGATTATTCCGATAACTATGAAGAAATTGTGGAGTTTATAAGTCGGCCCATAATGAGGGAAATTTTTCCGCGCACAAACCTTTTCGAAGCCCTTTCTGAAGAAAAGTTTCAACGCCGGTCCAGATTAAAAAAGCAACTGTTTTGGCATTGGTTCTACTACATTAACCAGCAGATCTTGCTCTTCCCTAGTGAAGTTGGGCGCACGGTTTCTACCTTTCTTGTTTTGCTCACTCATTATAATTAGCAAAGCAAACAGCAAAATAAAGGTTCGAAAGTTGTCAAAAAGTTGATCACGTTTCAACTCACGCAAACTCTTGTCATGAATTCATAGACAAACTAAACGTGTTATATTGAAAAGCTTTCGCCAGTTCTTATCATCGAGAGACAACGTATAACGAAACGTTCTGTGCTGTTTAAACGACAAATTTAGTAAAATATAATTTAAAAAGCTTCGTGCAAGACACCTCTAATCATATTTATGCTAAACATGTTTAGTGAGTTAATCATGTTCAGTTAATTGTATTTAGTAAGCTGTTTAATGGGAACGTGGTGCAAGTCACCCTAAGTGAACTTTTTGTATAAAATCATGAAATATTTTTTTTTCGCAAAATTAAATAAAAAATGTATGGAGCAAATAATAGAAATTTTTATAGCTCAAAAACCGTTCGAGTGCGCAATATTCCCTCAGGCACGATTATTCTTCATATTTTTCTGAATTTTTTGACATACTGCACAGTGTGCGCACTTGTTAGTATTACCCTTTTTCTATTACTACAAGAACTATCTACAGAACAATCATACCCAAGTGAAAAAATGGCAAATCGATCCTTAATTGTTGGAGAATGTTGTAACTCGTCTAAGTTTACAACTTTCAGAAGAAAATCATGATACGCGCCGGGAGTTTTGTTGGAGATTCAGCCAAGCTGTCATTCGAAGATGGAAGCAAGTAAATAATAACCCGGAAGCATTCAAAAGTAAATATGACAGCTGGTTATGGTATGGTATGACGTGGATTGGCCATCATGTGTTATCACAAAATATTCTGCAAATCAAACCGCATTTGAACATGTGGAATCTACGGATTCTGAACCATCAGCTTCCACAAGCAAAGCCGTCTACGTGGAAACAGCTACCAATACAGCAAGAACTCGGAAACCTTTTGCAGACTTGGGATCAAAGCAAAAGAAACGCAGAATGGATAAAGAAAACTACCAAGATAGCGAAGAAACAACCTTTGTGGCAATCAGCAAACTGAGAAAGGAAGGAAACGAATGTTTAGCTTCCGTAATAAAACACTTGGTACGAAACCCCGAAGAAGCAGCTAAAATGTATCAACAAATGAATGTTAAGAAAGGACCGAAATGTACATTCTCACCAGACAAAGCACTTGGGCTCCTTTTGTCTCTAGGCTTGTCCAAAAGGAAGTACAAAACTCTGCGTCAAGAAACTATACGCGAAGGTATGCCGAACGTAAACCCATCTTACTACAAAGTCCAGCAAGCAAAGAGTGAGTGTTAAGCTCCAGAACAAGCCTTTACTGTAACGGATACTGCAGCAAAAGTTTCCCTTCAGGCTCTTCTAGATCATACTGTGCAGCGCGTCTTGAGAAGTGTCCCGGAAATAGCAACAGATTTATCATCGCTCACATTACTAAGTAAATGGGGCTTTGACGGTGCATCAAGTCAAAGCAGATATAAACAAAAAATAGAAGAAGAAGAAAAAGACGAATGCTTGCTCATGACAACAATTGTTCCATTAGGGAAACAAAAAAACAGAAAACTGTGGCTTTGTCTAGCAGTGAAGCGGAATATATGGCCATGACTGAAGCCTGTAAGGAGGCTGTATATTTGAGAAATTTACAGTATGAGATTACAAAGAAAATGTTTACTATTAATCTTTTCAATAATAATCAGAGTGCACAAAAGATGACTCTAAATCCAGCTTTTCATAAACGAACCAAACACATTGATATCAAATATCATTTTTGTAGAGATTGTGTTACAGATCCAATTGTAAATGTTAGGTATTTGCCAACAGCTGAGATGCCTGCTGATTTGTTTACAAAGAGTCTATGTGCAGTTAAAAATTATAATTTTTTGAAGGAACTAGGTGTTCAAAATGTATAAAATTTAAATTTAACTGTGCACATTGTTAGATATAGTGGGGGTGTTGAAATATATCCACAATGTGTTGTATCTGTGTAATTCAGTCGACTTAAAAAAAAAAGTTCAGTTTACTCTCTGTCAAGTCAATCAACCGTTGTTTTATTATATGGAAAAATCCTAAGCCATGCTCCCGATTTTATTATGTAAAAGCCACTTTAATGGATAACGTTACTTAGAACAAAAATATTTACCTCAACAAATCGCTGCTTTTCATGAATAACCGCACAATCCAAAATTTTGAAAATATTGGATTATAACACAGCAAGATCCAAAATAGTTTTTATTTCATGCTCAGTGAGACTCACATTCATATCGGCAAAGCCGGCGCAGTGGCACGCCAATATGTCGTTATGTGATTGGTTGATTTACGACGCCATTTTTGCGCAACAACCGCCGTTCGCTAGTTGCTATTATTCTTAACACAGAGTCACATTGAATTTCTCGTGAATAATATCATAATTCTAATTGAGTGGAAGTTTAGTAATATTTTCTGCAATACTGTTCTATTTTGAGTTGTGTGATTATTCAGGATATAACTATTACAATTTTTTTACATTTTTTTGGTGAAAAGTGCAGCATTTAATTCTACTACCTTCTTCACGAAAAAGTAAGTGATGCTTTGATACTTATTTCGTTTTATTAGTTTATTTAAGATAAAAATACCAAAATGTCATAACATCTTAAGTAAATATGTTAATATTATTGAGAAATAAAGCTCGTAAATTTATAACTAAAACAAGATAATTATGTTACTTTTGACTATAGCCGGAGTGTTTTAATTATATATAG
Organism: Yponomeuta sedellus; assembly: GCA_934045075.1. Classification (NCBI taxonomy): domain Eukaryota; kingdom Metazoa; phylum Arthropoda; class Insecta; order Lepidoptera; family Yponomeutidae; genus Yponomeuta; species Yponomeuta sedellus. The sequence continues at coordinate 2,561,592 of OW203736.1, read as the reverse complement.
GGCGCGTAACCGTATTGTTTGAACAATGTGCGAAATACACAATTATGACTATTTCATATAATTAATAAAGAGCCCTATGATGTAAAAAAAAATGCGTGGAGGAAATACTGTTCCCTAAAAGAAATTTTCAAATCTAAAATACCTACGCGATTTTAAAAAAAAAGCTATGGATACCATTATACTTCCTACTCTATTATACGGATGCCAAACCTGGGCTTTAACGAGAGACATAGTCAACAAGCTCCAAGTCTTTCAGCGGGCCATGGAACGCAGTATGCTAGGATTGAAGCTCAGAGATAGGAAACGTAATAGAGATATTAGGAAAACAACTAACATTATCGACGCCGCTGAGTTGGTATGTACTCAGGCTCGCACAGGACCGACAAACGTGGCGTGACGAGGTGGAGGAGGCCCTCACCCGCAAATGCGTATCCAAACAAATATGAATGAAATTTAAATGTTACCTAATATTATTGAAAATGTTTTATATTACACTATTTTTATTTTTAATGCACTAACCCGTGCTAAGGAACAAATTTAAAAACCTATTTAGAGGCTAAAAATTTCACCCATGCCGGGATTCGAACCCGCAACCTCTGGCTATCCGTACCAGACCATTTTTAGCCTCTAAATAGGTTTTTAAATGTTTTATATATTAATGTTGTTGCATGTATTAAGAATGATTTTATTATTTGGTAATATAAATTTTGTAAACCTTTTTAAATCCTTATCATGCAATGTTATTTAATTTGAAAATTTGAATTCATTATAAAATAAGTATTTTAATAATATAGTTATTGATTTATTACTTTATGATAAACAATGTTATATAATTTTATTTTAATTTAATGCATGACTGAGAAATGATTGAATTAGTTTAATTATTCAAAATTGTAATGTTTGGAAAATAAAGGCTTATATTATAATATGATGTAACCGTCATACGTAGGTTAGTACTTTACCTACAAGGAAATGAACACACGAGGACCGATCCGATTATACCCACATTTTTAAATTTCTACTTAATTACTTAGTATCACAATATTTACCTATTTAAGTACCTATATCAAAGGCATCCTAAGGATAAGGTACGATTCCCAGGTATGGATAAAAAATTAATTGTATATACCTAAAACTATACTGTCTAACTCCGCACTTAATTGAGTATTTAGTAGGTAAAATATTTATTTTTCTTACAGTGCCGTATCCCCGTACTCTTCAAATAATCCTAAATATAAATAAAATTCATGAGGATAACAACAAAAATGACGAAATACCTACCGCTTCAGCTTCCATACAATTCACTGAAAAAGAACACACAATTTTATCTCCCAAGTCCAAAGACGTCATTGAAAATATGAATTTATCTAATGCCAGTGAAGACCTTAGTTCTGATGATAGCGTGAAGGATCCAGATTATATAGATATCCTTTCAATAAAGAGGTCCTTTTTATATAATAAACAACGAGAATCTTTGAAAGATTTAATGAAGGAAACAGATTTAAATGAAAAAGAATGTAATACTATTATAAATGACGATGCATCAATTACAAACCGAACGAGCTCACCAATACTAGAGTCTATAGCTCCAATGCAAACAGAGTCTAGTAGCAGTTCATCCAGTTCAAGTAGTAGTTCATCTAGCTCATCAAATTTTGACAGTTCGTCAGAAGATGAATTAGATAATGAAAGTTCAACAGCAGTGGTTCAATCTAGGATAGATAGCAACAGATTTCCTACGTCGCTGTCGCCTCTGTTGAAATGGAACGTAAATTTTTGCCTGTATCGGAACGTTTCTTGACGTTCTACCTTTTTTGTCTGTGTCGATAGATGTCTGTCACTGATACATTGTTCTGCAGTTTTGCCTGATTAAAATCCTTTTGCATCGCTAATTTCTTATATTATTTTCGGCCCTAAACCATCAGGTTATGGGCCCAGGACGATCTCTAAGAGTTGGTATGAGAAAATGAGTACGACCTTAGTTGAGAAACTAAGCTTCAGAAGGTTTTCATCAGAACCTTGTGTCTTCATAAAGAATAATGATGGAATGCTTACCATCATTGCACTCTATGTTGATGATATTATATTGTTCACAAGCAACAAACAAGAACAAGTAAAGATCAAACAGCAGCTCATGGCCCAATTCGAAATGAGAGATTTAGGGCCAGCACATCATATCCTTGGCATGAGACTATGCAGAAAGGATGGGAAGTTCACCTTGGACCAGTCAAGTTATATTCTACGTGTACTAGAGCGTTTTCAGATGTCTGACTGCAAGCCAGCGTGCACACCTATGGAATCTGGATTGAAACTTGTCAAATCTGAGTGTAAACATGATAATCTTCCTTACCGAGAATTAATAGGATGCTTAATGTATGTTACAGTGTGCACGAGGCCTGATATTGCTCATGCAGTGGGCATACTCAGTCAGTTTAACAACTGCTATACGGAGCTTCACTGGAAAGCAGCAAAACGATTGCTTCGGTATCTGAAAGGAACTGTAGATCTTTGTCTTAGCTATGAAAGAGGTGCCATTGCTGTTAGCGCCTATGTGGATGCTGACTGGGCAGCCAATGAGATGGATCGGAGATCATTCACTGGATTTGTCTTCAAAATTGGTGAGTCCACAGTTTCATGGGAGAGTAGAAAGCAGAAAACCGTCGCCCTTTCCAGTACGGAGGCGGAATATATGGCTCTTTCCGATGCTTTTAAAGAGGCTTTGTTTATCAGACAATTTTTGTATGAATGTATAGGTACATACTACAAAATATTAATATGTAATGATAGTCAATCTGCTCAAAAACTTTGTGTGAATGCAATGTATCATTCTCGAACCAAACACATAGATGTTCGTCATCATTTCATAAGAGAAATTGTTAACAAAAACATTGTTGAATTAACCTATTTGTCAACAGAAAGTATGACAGCTGATATTCTAACAAAATCTCTTACTAAGGAAAAGACTGAACGATTTGTCAGTCAACTAGGTTTAGCAAAAACTTGAAAAATGTTATTTAGAAGTTTTTTTTTGGTTCATAATTTTTATACTGAACTGAGTACATGCTGTTATGTCATAACTAGTGATAAGGTATTATTTATAGATACTCTATAACATGTACTTGGTAAAGATTGTTGTTTATTTACAAGTAGTTAACTAATTTATAATTCATAACTGAGAAGTGTATCTTACTTATACAGGGTGTGTAAAATAAGAACCCAGGTATTGTAAATGTAACAAGTATTAACTTGGTTTATTTAAGTATTGTTTTCTTTTACTGTGTAGGTATGAACACTGTGGTAACTGAACTGTAACCGTTGCTTAACTTGATACTTAATCGTAGCTACTTACACTCTACGTAACTGTCACTTAAGGTGTATTTACATTGGATAATTTATTATCATACGGCTTCCATTTAAGGGCCAGTGTTGAAATGGAACGTAAATGTTTGCCTGTATCGGAACGTTTCTTGACGTTCTACCTTTTTTTGTCTGTGTCGATAGATGTCTGTCACTGATACATTGTTCTGCAGTTTTGCCTGATTAAAATCCTTTTGCATCGCTAATTTCTTATATTATTTTCGGCCCTAAACCATCAGCCTCACTATATGGACGATCATCCTTCTCGTTATAATTTGACTAGCCAATAGCCTCAACTTCTCGATCTACAGCTACAATGCCTCCGACTTCTTCGGACGAAAACGAAAATCTACACCCAACAATTGGTTGCGATACAAGGCAAAAATCCTAAGAAACTCTGGTAAGTCCTACTATTCTAATTCTAAAAAGGAAATACCATTGTACCTGCAAAGTCGCTAAAACCACCATGTACTGACAAATGCAAACTAAATTGTATTCAAAATATTACGCAATCACAGCGAAAAGAATTTTTTTACTGCTTTTGGGGCATGGGAGATTTACAAAGACAACGAGAGTTCTCTCTTTCAGAGATAAGCTCGCCTTTGTACATGTTATTTCTTATGTAATGTCCTGTTAAATGTTTCGTGTGCAATAAAGTATAATAATAATAATAATAGAGTTCGTTTTACGCCATCTTTCTGTCATGGAACAACGTTACTCCTACAAAATGCATAATAGTAACCGAGGAAAAAACAATGCTTTTTATTTCACCATTGGTGATAAAAGATATTTCTTCTTTTCCCGAATACTGGAAAACAGCCGTTGTCCGACCTATACCTAAAAACTGCAATCCAGCAAATGTAACCGACCTTAGGCCAATCAGCCTACTGCCTATAATGTCTAAAATCCTTGAAAAGGTGGTATACGATCAGGTGATTCGCTTTTGCGAGGACAATAATATATTACCTATAATCCAGTCAGGATTTCGTAGAGGTCATAGTACAAGCACTGCACTATTGGATGTTATTGATAATATTTTGTGTGCTCAAGACAACGGTAGCGGTAGTATTTTGGTTATGCTAGATTTTTCGCGGGCGTTTGACTCGATAAACCATTCTTTAATGCTATCAAAGCTGTCACATTACGGTTTTGATACTGCTAGTATTAGATGGTTCCATAGTTATTTGTCGTGTCGCCGTCAGCGTGTACTGTTACAAAAGTCTGATGGCACTGCGTGTGAATCCCAGGATAAACTCTTGGATAGAGGAATTCCTCAGGGATCAATTATTGGTCCGTTACTATTTATTATTTACACAGCTGATATAACGCACTATATCAAACACTGCCATTATCATATATATGCCGACGACCTGCAAGTGTATACGAGAGTTCCTCCGACTGATGCTGTTTCTTGTGTTCAGCGCCTTAATGAGGACTTAAATAGTATCGCTGAGTGGTCCAAAGCAAACTGCTTAGTTTTAAATCCCACGAAATCAAAATATATGCTATTAGGATCAAAAAAGCAAGTGAAAACATTGAACCAAGCGGATCTTCACGTGGAAATGTTGGGCACTCAAATGGGTCAGGTAACTGAAGCTCGAAATCTTGGCATTGTAATTGACGGTGAGTTGCATTTCGAGCGTCACGTTCAAGAGGTGGTAAGAAATTGTTTTTATCGACTTAAAATGTTGTATCGTATCCGTAATTTTATAAGCGAGAAGCTCCGTCTACGACTTTGCAAGGCTTTAGTATTGTCAAAACTCAATTATTGTGCTACTGTTTATGGGCCCTGTTTACTTCAAAGGACCCAAAAGCTCGTTCAAAGGGTCTAAAACGCTTGCACTCGAACATTTTTTCAATTCCACCTCGTACACACGTGACCCCCTTCCTCAATGGCGCGAACATTCTAAAAATGGAAGCGAGACAAAGGCTACAGTTAGCAACTCTTTTGTTCGGCGTCATAAATACTCGCAACTCCCCATATTTGTTTTTTAAGCTTACCTGGCGACAATCACGACATCACGACATTAATAAAATATATATATTAGAGGGGGACGTGCAGGCTCGTCCCACGCTGGGATGGTCTGGTAAGAGTTCGGTGTAGCATATCATCGCAACATACGGTTGGGGCCCCTTGAAAAAAACCCTCAATACGCCCATGTAAAAGTAGTAGTAGTTAGTTACTCACTGACAGGTTGCCTCGCACCTGCATTCCTTGTCCACGGTCTGTGTTCGCGTACACGTTCTAATGGCACGCACTTTACGGTCCATATTAGAGTGAACGGGATGTTTTCTCGCAGGTCACCACTTCACGTACTGAACTTCTCTCGTTTGTATTTTATTCACTTACCCGTAAGTCTATCAACATAATATTTGTATATCTCCATTGAATTATATCACTGACTTATTTGTTGCACTGTTTATCCGATTATATTATGTATTTATTACCTTCACTCTTCACAAGCACTGCACAGTATAATATTTAAGTATTGTATTCTATTGTATATTTCACACCACGGGAAGCTTATTAATTTTTTTTTCTCACGTACATGGCTAACCGCAGCTTGGACCCGACTGAAAATCAGCGTTGCAACTGACAAGTCAGTTGCTACATTATGCTGAGTCGGGCCCATTTTGGGGGCTCAATACTTAAAACCTATGTATTAAATTATGTTGTTTTCGTGTTGTAAAGTTGATTTATTTTTTAGCTGTGTCTTTTGTTTTTTTTTGCTATGTGTAATCTTTTTTTTTTTTTTGTAATTGGTTTGTGTGTTTTTTTGGTTTTGTTTTGAGTATTGTGTCGTCAAATAAATACATTTTCTTTCTTCTTTCAAAAGAATCCGAGTTGGCAAAGTATTTTTTAAAGCCACGCTTGATATAACCGATACTACTATCCGAACTGTACTTCAAAAGAAGGTTAATAATTCATATGGCGTGTTAGATGTAGATAATCGTGGCAAACATAGTCAACATGTTCATTTAGATCTTTCTATAAAAGAAGGTGTTAGGCAACACATAAACTCAATTCCAAAAATTGACAGTCACTACTGCCGTGCAGGCACTACAAGACTTTATGTTGACAGTGGTAAAACTATAGCTGATCTACATAAGGATTACGAACTTGACTGTCAGTCAAAAAATCAACCTTATGTATTACAAAATTTCAACCAACGATTTTAATATTGGTTTCGTTCAACCGAAAAAAGACCAATGTGAGGATTGTACATCATTTGGTAATGCAACAGAAAATGACAAAGTAACACTGAAAGAAAAGTTTGATGCGCATTTAAAAGAGAAGAACTTAGCAAGGCAAAATAAAGAAGATGACAAAAAGTTTACTCCTGATAATTGCATTGTAGCCGTTTATGATCTTCAGGCTGCAATGCCTTGTCCAAGAGGAGATGCCTCAAATTTTTATTACGTGTCAAAATTAAATACGTATAACTTCATAATTTGCGATATTAAATCTAAAGACACTGCCTGTTATTTCTGGCACGAAGGTGAAGGCAACCGTGGCGCTATAGAAATATGTTTGCTTAAATACATTAATAATTTAAAAGTTAGAGCGGAAGAACTGGATTCGAAATTGGATTAAATTTTTTATTCCGACAATTGCTTTGGGCAGCAAAAAAACCAATACATTATAGCTCTTTATGTATATGGAGTTAAAGAGATGCAGTTTATCATATCTTTAACTCCATAACTCACAAATACTTGATAAAAGGGCACACACAAAACGAGGGCGATAATGTCCACTCCCCTATTGAAAGAGGAATAAATAAAACTCTGAAGTCTAAGCTTAAATTGCTCTCTCTCGGGTAATTGGTTTACTTCTAATAACTTATTGTTAAATTCAAAAAAGACGAAATGTATAAAGTTCATTCTTCCAAATGTCAAAACGGTAGACAGCAATGTTTTACTGGGGAATGACAAATTAGACCTTGAGAATGAAACTCTATTTCTAGGTAATCACAATTGATGCAAAGCTTCAATGGGGTCCTCCTATAGAAAAATTAGCAAATAGGCTTAGTTCAGCAGCATAATATGCAGTCAAAAGAATTAGGGAACTGATGTCGCAACTGCTAGGTTTGTTTATTTTAGTTACTTCTATAGTCTTATGTCATATGGCATACTACTATGGGGACGGGCAGCAGACATTGAGACCATCTTCGTCTTGCAGAAGAGAGCGATCAGATTCATTTATAGGCTGGGTAGTAGAGATTCGTTAAGAGATTTCTTTAAAGAAACTAACATCCTGACAGTTGCCAGTCAGTATATGAAAACATTATGTACGTTAGGAAAAATATCAGTAACTTTAAAACTTTAGGTAGCCAACACAATGTAAATACTAGAAATAAACATAAACTTTTGTTCCCACTAGGCTGGCAAAGGTTAATACATCCTCCATGGGGCATTGTATACGCTTCTATAATAAAATCCCTGAAGATATATTAAGCTTGCCTGAATCTCGGTTCAAAAAATATGTTAAGCACACTTTGTGCCAAAAGGGCAACTATAACATAAAGGATTATTTAGATGACATTGAGGTCTGGAATTAAATGCAGTACAATGTATGAGTTCTCACTAATATTTATAATACTTATGTAAATAATAATAATATTGGCCTTTTTGCATCTACTTAATGAGATGATTTATACAGCGTCCAGTGGTATCTTCACTCACACTAGATGGGTGAAGGGACCACTCCGACGCTGTAGTGCCTGGGTCATGGTTTTATAGATGGTGTAGGCTTGCCCAGCACCTATACCATCCTGACAGCTTAGTCGGCCTAGCCCACAGGAAAGACTAGTCAATACGTGCGGAGCCAACCAAGCCGCGGGTTTCCTCACGATGTTTTCCTTCACCGTTAGCGTGTGGTATTGCGACTGCAAATTCGCAAATGTACGTAACTTTGAAATTAAACAAAGTCATTGGTACATGCCCGCACTCGGGATCGAACCTGGGGCTCTCGCTTGCCAGTCTATGGTTCTACCCACTGAGCTACCACCGCAGTTGAATACTTATGTAAACTATGTTAATTAAGGACTTTTGAAAAGATTAAGTTAAGAGTTTTTTTGTCCATTTTTTCTCCTAAATGATCTAGATTTTGAAATGGACACCTAGTTTGAATTGTAACGTTCATTAAGCCGCAGTTTCTGTGCTAATTTGAATAAAACCTTTTCATTTTATTTCACTTTCATGAATATTATCACAATCGCAATTGTGTTACTATTGCAGAAATGTTTTTATATCTTGTATAACATATTGCCAGTTATGTCATTCTAAACGAAAAATTGAGAACTACACAAGTACAAGCCAGATGTCGCTGGTTGTACGTAACACAGAGAATAGTGTAAAGAGGTTCGAAATTTCACTGATGCCGGTGAGTCGCCCATTGGCTCAATTGGTAGAGCGCTGGCACGGATAACCAGAGGTTGCGGGTTCATGAAAAGCAGCGAAATATGTTGTGAATGAAATGGCACCGGAGCATGGCGTCACTGTATTACGCCTGTCCCCATACTTTTGCGAACTTAATCCCATTGAACTGGTATGTATTGTTATAAGGACTGTAGATGCCTATATTACAGCTTACAAGCAGAGTGTGGAGATGATAGTAAAACACTAGATGTTGCTTGTTTGATATATTTTCCGCAAGTGTCATACATCACAACAAACAATCGTATCCTAGCGATATTCAAATCGGTGTCAGCCATGTACTGGGATAAGATTATAACTGGCCAATACATGTGCATAGACTACCTCCAATAGTATGGACGCGGGTAAAAGGTCATGTAGCCATGAATAACAAAACATTCAAAATGGCGGAGGTAAAATCCCTTTTAGAAGTAGGGTGTCTCACGCAATCAAAGATGACAAAATGTGCAATCTCGACCACCTCATTGCTGAAGTTATTGATAAATTGGTCTTAAATTAAGATGAATCAAGTGCCAGTGTCATTTGCGATCATTAAATTAATTAAACTAATAATAGGTCAATAATCGTTTATTGGTAAACTAAATTAATTTAAAGAAGAAATATAAAAGAGTCATCGTTCAGCAAGAGAATGAATTGAAAAAATTGTTTGGTACATCGCACTTAATTTTGTGTTGTTGTCTGATATGATAACACAGTAAAAGTCAATCGACCGACTGTATCTAAAAATAGAACTATACATTCAGTAAGTCGAACGTGTGGCGTGGCCTTCGAACGTGGCGCCATTTTTCACTTTGATAGAAATAAAATGGACGTACTGTAACAATATTTTTATAATATTTTTTCTGAGCGAATCCGTGCTTTGCAAGGCACGTTGCAGCAGTTGGTGCCTGCTGCCATCGATAGATGGCAGTCATTAAGCCAAGTCAGAGGCCTTAGGGTGGCTTGAGCAGTAGCTTGGGCTTGTTAGCAGGGCTTGATAGTATAATCATGTGGGTACTGGGTACAGTGATATCATTCCGATGTAAAACCTAACTGCAAAGTAGGTAGTCGGGGCTGTAAGTGATGGATTTGCTTAAGCCAGATGTCGCTGCCTGTACGTAATACGGAGAAGCCTCTAAATAGGTTTTTAAAAAAATCATTCCCATAGCTTTTTTTTACAGTCGGTTAACTTAGACGCGCAGGTCCGTAGGTTTTGGGAGCTCGAAGAACTATGTCTTAAAACTGACGCGCTTACTGACGAAGAGCGGGCACGCGAGAATCATTTTATTCAGTCTACTAAGCGTAAGTCTGACGGAAGGTTCTGTGATCGAATCCCCTTCAAAGAGTCGCCTGAACAGTTAGGAGACACACGAACTGTTATAATCAGTCCTAGTTTGCAGTAAATGCTGAGGCAAGCGAATTGATTTTATATAAAACTGTTTCACACTTGTTTTGTCAGAGAGTCGACCCATAACCTCCGTCCGACATGCACGTAAATTTCTAATTGTAGTCCGTGTGTTGTGCAGTGAATAAATTTTGGTTTTAGCAGTAATAAAATATTTTTTTAAAAAGGTCCCGCGGACCGCCGTCCTAACAAATTTGGTGTCAGAAGTGAGGGATCTCAGGAAAATCTTTAAGTACTAGATTTAGGTGTTAGGCGTGTCGCGAAAAACGGACTTCCGCCTGACATCCTTTTTTATATGGCTTCGTGCCTCAGGACCTTACATATCCTATTAGACAGTGCCAGTGGTCGACGATAAGCTTTGGGCATCCGCCTAAACCCGCATCGCTGCACTCCAAGGTCGACGTTAAGTCTCCGCCACCAGGCGCGAGCCCGCATCTCATCCTGGATACAACCTGCTACTGCCGTGGTCGACGTTAAGTCTCCACTTTCGAGTGAGAGCCCGCATCACAAGTTCCTGCACCACCACCGACTCCATCTTCGGTCAGTAGACTCCCATACCATCAACTCGCATTGACTTCCCACGCGTGAAGTCCAATCACGAACAACGCAACGTGACTTCGAAGTACTCCGCAATACAACTCCCTGGGTCGCCGGACACTCGACGCTCCCGTTGACGTCATCGCCGCGCTGCTGCACCTGCGCCGCGCTTCGCGTTCTCACGGTTTTTGGGAAAAGCCGTTCTCCACAATATTCGTGAGTGCTGTCATCATCCTATCAACCCTCGGATTGAGCTATTCAGAACCTATTCAATCAATTTCACACAGTCCAGGACTTTACTTCGATCCGACTTCAGCAGTATATTTTTACAACTACTACTGGAATGTAGTCACTCATGTAGAGGTTTTTCCCATTGAGCCCTACCTACATAAAATTGAAGGATCACTCGCAAGCATTTCTAGCTTTTGTGAAAAAGTTCAAAATGTAGCGATTGATATTAATTGTAAAGACGCTATAAACCCGCTGCAGATCCTAAATAATGCTAATAAGCTTAAATTCGATTCATTATCTCATCTTATTTCGGATTCAAACCCTCAAAATCGTCACAAACGAGCCCTCGAATTTGGTGGCGAAATCCTTAAATTCTTCTTTGGCACTCTAGACGCCAACGACGCTAGAAAGTATGATTTATTTATTTATTTTTATTTATACAGTTAGGAGAATCATCAGCTTACAAAATTATGCTAGTAGAAGAAATAGGTTACTAAGAGCTAATAACAGATTCCCGCCTATAGATATGATGAAGCTATAACCACTTGTCAGCAAAACGAACACGAAATCTTCTCTTTAATGAAAGATAACATAAACGTCGTCCAGTCAACCATTAGTAATTTCAATACCTCGATTCGTCAGCTGAACGATAACGAGATAAGAGTAAATAAACAACTTCAGAAGTTGGACTACATGTTTCAACAGAACTCTAAATTAACTACGGAAAATGTGAACGTGTCCAAAATTAACTCGATTCTTAACATCATCGAAGGATCACTTTTATCAGTTTCCAATATTTTGTATACGACCTTGAACTCTATCTTATTTGCGAAAGCTAATATTTTGCACCCCTATGTTTTATCCCCGACGAAATTATATAATGAATAAAACTCTAACAAGGTAACCAAAAGGAACCTAGAGTTTCCCGTTCCTCTGTCCTTAGAAAACATACATTATATTATAGATTTATCTAAGTTAGCTTCGTATTACTATAATGATAAGATAATTTTTGTAATAAGAATACCTTTAATTAACCCAGTTAAATTTAGCATATACAAGATTTTACCGCTACCTACACCGCGAGATGAATACAATTTCCAAACATATGTTCTTATTCATCCTTATAAGTTATACATAGCTATAACGGATGACAGATTGAATTACGCGATGCTAGATACCTTAAGCGAATGTAGCGATGTTAATAATAAATACGTAATATGTCCTTTACCTTCTATTCTATCTACAAACAGTAACCCTATATGTGAAACGAAACTCATAACGGAAGTCACCCTGTCACTTCCAGAAATCTGTAATTCTAAAGTAATCCATGGCAATGTTAACATATGGCAAAAGCTAAACGATGGAAGATTTTTGTATGTACAGTCCAAGGCTATCAAGCTGACTATAAAATGTACTGATAAAAACGAGATCAAGGACTATACTGTACAAGGTACTGGATTATTATCTTTGAAAAATGATTGTGTTGCATACTTCCAAACTTTGCGATTTCGTCCATCTCATAGTTACAAATCAAGGCTACCGAGCCAAGTGTTAATTGATTTTAACACTAGAAAGACCGGAGTCGTCAAATTGACGATTTTGTTAAGTAAAATGGTAATATTTTCAAAGTTACGCTTCGTTGCAACATGACATTTTGTGACTTTTAATATTTTGCGGTTTTAAACATCTTGTTAACATTATAACGACGTTATCTTCATTACTTCTTGAATTACAATGAGTAATACCTATAAAGACCACTATCGTCAAAATGATCCAATACAAAGGAATCGTTTAACTTTGATACTTGAGGGTACTTAGAAATATTTGTTTACATTATCGCTCAATATTTATTGTTGTGCTAGCTTATTGTTCGACCAGTGTTGAATATCGTTGTGGTGTGTTATGAGGATATTATTTTATTCGTCGCTCGTCGTATTAATTTTGAATAAAATCGATATGAGTGCTCGTCGAAATCTCACTGACTTTGAAATACAGAGACAATTGCAAAATCTTCGGAATTTGCGTAGCTCAGAGTCTGAATCAGGTGGAGAAGATAGTGCTGATGCAGTTGACATCACAGATACGGACTACATACCTGCAATCAGAAACCAACTGCTGTCAGATAGTTCAGATTCAGATTCAATCGAAGATATCCAAATAGAATCACCTTCCGCAAGTGTCGTAGTTCCTAATCGTCGCAGTATCGGATTGAGATGCAGGCGTAGAGGAGGGCGAGGTGGACGCGGTGGGAGTTCTTCCAATCGACAATCGGAACCACCTGCTCCAGGTGATACTTTGGTCGCAAGTGATGACACCGAATGGAAGTGTGTAGCTCATACCCAGAGCAGAAGCCAGACCGGACGGCGTAGTTGTCAAAACGTGCTTCGGGAAACTCCAGGCCCAACCCCCTACGCAAAACGATTCGTTGAAAATGGTAAGGTGATTACTGCTTGGCGCCTATTCCTTGATGACACAACTCTTCGACTCATAAAGACGTGCACAGAAACGGAAGCTCGTCGACGGACCAACGATGAGACTTGGTGTATGTCCTTAGAGGAGCTTGATGCTTTTATCGCATTACTATATGCACGTGGTGCTTATAGTTCTAGCCAACTAGATTTAGATCTGATGTGGTCGAAACTTTGGGGCCCATCTGTTTTCCACGAAACGCTGAGCAAAAACCGATTCAAAGAAATCATGAAATATATGCGTTTTGATATGCGCTCTACAAGATCTTCGCGACTTGCAACGGATAAATTTGCACTAGCATCAGCAATTTGGAATAAGTTTATTGAAAATTGTATATTGTGCTATATACCGGATGAAAACTTGACTGGCAATGAACAGTTATTTCCGTCAAAAACACGATGTCCCTTTACGCAATATATAGCAAACAAATCTGACAAGTTCGGCATAAAGTTTTGGCTTTTGGTTGATGTCGACAGTAAATATCTTTGTAATGGATTTCCGTATTTAGGCCGTGATCAAGATCGTACAAATGAATCATTGCCAGAACACGTGATTTTGAAACTTCTACAACCCTACATGAAAAAAGGCCGCAACATTACCACAGATAATTTTTTTACTTCAAAAAAACTAGCAGATAAACTGAGAGTCGAACAAACAAGCATAGTTGGTACAATGAGACGTGCAAGAAGGGAAATACCAACGGTGTGCAAAACCATTCGTACCCCACGTTATGATTCCTTTATTTTGAAGACAGATACTGACACTACCCTAACAATTTATCAGGGAAAACCTAATAAAAATGTTATGATTCTCAGCACTGTACACCCGACTGTTCAAATTGGTGCAGGGGAAAAGAAAATTCCCGAAACTGTGGAATTTTATAATGCTACAAAATTTGGCGTCGATATTATGGACCAAATGGCACGGAAATACTCCGTGAGAGCTGGTACTCGTAGATGGCCCATGCACATATTTTATAATATTTTAGATATAGCTGTTATCAACTCTTGGATTATTTACAGAAAAATTACACAAAATAATATTTCTCGGCACAGTTTCATACTCCAACTCGTGTCTGAGTTACGAGCCGAACATATAAAAAGTCGCCCAGGCCCAGCTCGTCTTATGACTGATCCTGAAAATATAAACATAGATGCAGAAGACACGAGGTCGAATAAAAGACGCACTTGTCAAATAAATATGAAATGTAAAAGAAATAAAACGTCTTACTTTTGTGATACATGCAAGAAACCAGTTTGTGGAAAATGTATAAAACATATTAAAAAAAACATAATTTGTACAAAATGTGTATCTGATTAAATAATTAAAAGCTTATAAAATTATAATTGTCTTTCCCTTTAATACACCTAACAATAATTTGACATCAACGTCAATGGGTATCCTAACGTCAATAAGACGATCTTGGTCTTTATAGGTAGGACACAAATGTCGGTCTTTCTAGTGTTAATATCGTCGAAGACGACTGCTGTAAGTACAAACTTGTAAACAACAGTGTTCAACCATTGTCTGCAATTTTATTAACAGAATATGTTGACTTAGAGTCCTTGAAATTAGCAAGCCATAAGCTTGACCATTTGCAAGATCAAATCAATCAGGCTGAAAATCAGTCTCATATTGTAAAATATGGTCACTATTATTCAGGACTTACTTATACTATTATTGTAGCTATTATAATATACATATTAAGTAAAATATATAAGAAATGGTTCTCAAATTGTTGTAAAAGCTCTTCTTGTTGCATCCAAATATATAATCAGTGTCATAATAGCAAGTCTAGTAGAAGGGACACCAAGGTCAATACGTCTATTGAATTAACTGATATATCTGACGAGTCCTTTGAATGTGACAAGAAATCTTTTAGGAGCCTTCCAGAAATAGAGATGAATAAGGATGAAAGCAAGGTCATATTTAGAAATTTTGAGAAAGTATCGTCAAGCCGAAACTTAACTAACCATTAAGTGACTTTTATTGATTTCTATTTCGGGACTTAGATTAAGTTTAAACTAGAATTAATTTTAGTGTGACACTATTCTTAAGATGTCCTTATGTTTAAAACTTAGTCGCTGCGCCTCACTTGTGTTTTCATTATTTCTGACATTTGTCCTTCGTTTATCTTAAAATGATAAGCTCAGTCTTAAGGAGGGAGATGTTATAATCAGTCCTAGTTTGCAGTAAATACTGAGGCAAGCGAATTGATTTTATATAAAACTGTTTCACACTTGTTTTGTCAGAGAGTCGACCCATAACCTCCGTCCGACATACACGTAAATTTCTAATTGTAGTTCCTGTGTTGTGCAGTGAATAAATTTTGGTTTTAGCAGTAATAAAGTCTTTTTTTAAAAAGGTCCCGCGGACCGCCGTCCTAACAGAACGCAGGCCAAACGTCGTTTTGTAGCCTTAGAAAAAAGGTAAGACCGCTCCCCAGATTACAGTGATATCATTCCGATGTAAAACCTAACTACAAAGTAGGTAGTCGGGGCTGTAAGTGATGCAATTTGAATAAGCCAGATGTCGCTGCCTGTACGTAATACGGAGAATAGTGTAAAGAGGTTCGAAATTTGACTGATGCCGGTGAGTCGCGCATTGGCTCAATTGGTAGAGCGCTGGCCCGGATAGCCAGAGGTTGCGGGTTCGAATCCCGGCATGGGTGAAATTTTTTAGCCTCTAAATAGGTTTTTAAATTTGTCCTTAGCACGGGGTAGTGCATTAAAAATAAAAATAGTTTAATAATAATGTTTGTGTGTTCTTAGATAATATAGGCCCAGAAATTATCTAACCCAACCTGGTGTTCTTCCCCTCATCAAGCAGGTCCCAGAACAAATCCGCGCCTATTAAACGCTCAATTGATTGAGCTTCGTGAAACTTCGGATCGGCCAGCTGAATGTGGTCGGGTATGCGGAATTCCGTGAACTTAATACCTATTAATGGTATTGTAGAAGTTATTTCAGGCAAAACTAAACATTGCAAATGCGTCTTATAATTGCTGGTAAGCGACATAAGCGTAGTTTTACATGTTTGCGTGCATTGAGTAACCGAATTACCGACTCCAGTTATTTCTTGTGTGGACTGTTCCAGTGGCGCTTTTATTAATTCGCATAGTGATTTAGATATGAAACATCTTTGGTTGCCGCTGTCGAGTAGAACGCGGACAGTATGTTTGTTATTTGATTTATCAAATATTTCGACAAGCGCAGTCGATAGCAAGACCGGTTGCAAAGAAGACTGAAGCGCATTATTTATGTCTTCGTGTGCACCTTAACACCATATATAGGCGCATGCGTGCACCTATACGCATGCGCCTATACATGGGATTGTACAGGCGCATTTTGCCTGTGTGCAAACTGGGTAGGAGCCGTGACAGAACCGGTCGCCTCGCTTTGTTTATCGACACCTACAGAGAGGAGAGTGACTGCGCGATTCATCACTTCATTCTCTGCTGATTCGTCACGGTGTAATAGCCTATTATGTTTTACGTTACATTTTCTGCAAGGCCCAAAATGACCATCTACAAGTATATGCCCTGTGCGCATGCAGTTTGCACACAGTTTCTTGTCCACAACCAATTGCAACTTCTCATTATAAGACAAATCGAGACACCTTTGGCAAGAATACTGGTCGTCTTGATCGCAAGTGGTCGTCTTGATCCTAATCTGTGGATGGCATATACAGGCGGTGGTAGATATAGGGGTTCCACACCCTATAGGTGCTACAAGAGGGCTGAGGTATGCACACGAACAGCTACCTACGGATTGATGCTACACTCTAACTACGACATTTCCGGCGCAAACATCGGGCGTATCCTCGATGGACACAACTTGCGCGAATTGACCACCTACACGAATTTCGTGCCAGACATGCTCATCATGAATGAGGGCATTGTTCCAGTTCTGAAAATGACGTGGCGCAAGGACGGTGGTGAGATACATTTCACCTTCAGTGGTGACAATTCGCGCGGCTATTCTCTTGATCTGCAGACTTTCGAGTTTCTGCTCAAACGCAATTCTATGCGAACACCAACCAGTACGTATTACACAATCGAAAACCCGCGATGTACACCGGTGCACTTAATATCGTTCTAAAACGCTGCGAAATGGTGACAGAGAACGGTACCTCCAGCCTCACGTTTTCTTACTGGCTGCCGGAGGGTATGGAGGAGGTGTATTTGGCCTCATGGCACCCCATAACAGTGCTATTTGCGGCCTCGATGGTCGGCTCACCGAGTGTGCGGTTCGAGAGAGTTCGCACAGCCACTTCGCGTAGATTGTTCGACTTGATTATGAGACAATGCTTGCGCAGTGGGGACAAGACCTTCAACTTCAACGAGCTTTACTCCGCTGCGGCGAGTTTCGCCCCACGCCTGACCATCAACGGCGTAAATGTTTACACGGACAAATATATCCAACCCCTCGCCCTGTTGCAGGTCGTCCTGGCCGAGTACGCAATTGCGTACAGGGAGCGATATACCACCGGTAAAGTGCTGCAGGCGTTCGTGCAGCAGGAGAAGTTGCGAGCGCGCGAACGCGTACGCTTTACCGACTTCCTCCAGTACTGTTTCACGTATCCCGTATTCCGGGACATGTGTAAGCACGTCGGGTGTTATTGGCGGCTATTGACGCGTATGGGTAAGCAGCAACGGGAAGTTTCGCAGCTGGAATTTGAGATTTTCTCATCGATGCGTGAAATAACTGTGCACGAATTGCTCGAGACAGACTTCAACAAGGTCGATGAAGAGGCGTGGCAAGACTCTCTGGTCATGCTGAACGACCTGAGAGTGGATTCCTTGACGGTCGCACCAGTTGTGAACGACAAGAACCAGACCCTGGAGGTGGGAAAAATAGTTGACATCTACACCAACACTAAGACGCGTGCCTCAGGGTCCACGGCGACCGAAGCAACTGGAACCCCAGGAATCCGCCAACATCCCAGACAGGCATTTAAAGCGGAGAACTCACGCATAGAACGCACTTCTACTGTGGCTCTGAGGAAGAAATTAATTTCGAAATTCTACCGTTCCCTGCGCGGCGTGAATGACGGCGATCACCTGTCTGAAACAGAAGCTTCGATCGCGCGCAGACTTAAGAGAGGCCTCACTGCTTGCTCACTCACGAAGGTTGTGGAGATGCCGGGCGATGGCGCGTACCATGCTATGCTATACCACCTGGGCTTGGACGCCTTCGACACTGCGCGTGTGGACGGCGATGTGGTGCAAGCGTTCCGCCAACTCTTGTACGTGCCCGCGGACGAACCACCGAGGCACGCTAATCTGTTGCTGCCCTAAGATTCCAAAAGTGGTTGGGGAACCGACGACAATATGGTTCTCTCGTGTCGGCTGATCGGAGTTAAGCTGTGTGTGTATATGCGCAAGGATGGCAGCACTAACCCAACCATGGGATACACCGACGCCAACCAACTGACCGGCGAGGACACTATACACGTGGTGTGGGTATTGGATAGTGAGGGTGAGGGACAGCACGTGGATGTGATCGAGGAGTTCAAATGGGTTTCGCACCGACGCGGTCGACTCGAACGTTTCATCGCCCACCGCCCACGTGAACGAGGGGCTACAGGACCGCCAGTGCGTGGGCGACCGTCTGGACCCGTACGGTTACCTGACCGCTGAATTGAGAGAGAACGAGGAATTCGCAAACTTGTTTATCAACCGAAGCGGAGTCAAATTGGGTATTGGATAGTGAGGGTGAGGGACAGCACGTGGATGTGATCGAGGAGTTCAAATGGGTTTCGCACCGACGCGGTCGACTCGAACGTTTCATCGCCCACGTGAACGAGGGGCTACAGGACCGCCAGTGCGTGGGCGACCGTCTGGACCCGTACGGTTACCTGACCGCTGAATTGAGAGAGAACGAGGAATTCGCAAACTTGTTTATCAACCGAAGCGGAGTCAAATTGGGGCAGATGATCGCGTCAAATGCGGAGCTGGCTAAAACACTCGCCGCTGACAGTTGCAGGGTCTCGGACCTCGGTGCGGCGCCAGGTGGTTTAGTAGCGTGGTCCTTCGAGCTTCTAAAGGTTGCGATTTGACAGCTGTGACGATAGAAAGGAAAAAAAACGTAAGGTGGTCAGCGTGTAACAGTTAATGATGACACGTAGCTGCCGTAGACAACCACTTCAAGAACCCTTTTATTTGATTGGCGGACCATCGATCTCTTGTGACGCCGTAGATTTGTGGTCCAATGGGGAGAAAAACTGCTTTTTTATCCCGGCAGAGGGCGAATGATCGACTAGGCCTAAATAAACTGTCAAAGCTGTCAAACGCCATACACTTTTTTTGTTTACTTATTTGTTTTCTCGTATAGTTAACAAAATGACGAACTGTGCTGCACGTGGTTGTAAGAATAAAGGGATACACATGTTTTCCAAGGACTTTAAAAGAAGAAAGTTGTGGGAAAAGGCCATGAGAAGAAAAAATTGGACAGCCTCTCCAAACATATTTTTTACCAACAACAGAAGCTTTCCGTATTCTTAACTTTTCCTTTAGCTGCGGCACGGTCATCATGGAGTACATTTTGCTAGTAAATATTAAGAAAGAAAACTCAACATGGCGGCGTATTGGGCCTACTCGCCGGTGGCGACATCTGGAATCAGCTTTGCGTTTTCCTCCCCATTGCTCGCTTGCAGTCGAGCCTCGTACCACACCTTTTTAAATCTGTAAGGAATAATTTCTTGAAGGCTGGCTCAATGCACATGGGTGGAGTTAAAGGATAGTGGGCTCACTTAATTGTAGTGGAACGTCTCAATCGAAACTTCCTGTACTTGAGCAAGATCACTGAGGCCCACATTAAACCCAAGTATAAAGGGAAAATACGAGTAAAACTCGCTGTCCAAACCCTAAGCAATACTGTGGTAGCTGTGTTAAAATTATTACCTCGGGCTGAACAAAATAAACGAGCAGAAGGAATTTTGGGAACCGCTGACATTGTGTCTAAGCTGGACAAATTGGTCGACGTCACTAATGGACCGTCCGGGCCTCTCGACGTAAAAAGAGACATACGTTGTAATGTCTCGGAGAAATCTGCCGACATGGAAAGGTCGGTTGACTATATAATTAAAACTGTTTTAGTACGGATTTCACTCGTTTATTATATTTTTTTTACAATTTTCCGACGTTTCGGCACATTTACAGGTGCCGTGGTCTCGGTTGACTCGAATAAAAAAAATAATAAACTGGTGAAATCCGTACTAAAACAGTTTTAATTATGTCTTGTACTCGTGTTACCTTAGAAAATACTATATTGACTATATAAAACAACTAAATGATACCAAATTCACAGCCAAAAATGGTATGCCATTAAGAAATGTAAAATGCATACAGGGCTACATAACATCATTAAAAAGCCTTCGTGACATTTGGCGGACAGTAAAAAACCTTGGTTTCAAGTATCTGAACCTTCGAAACCTAAACCAAGATGCGTTAGAAAACTTGTTTGGAGTGATCCGCCAGCATAGTCCGACTAATAGGAACCCAACGGCGACGCATTTTATAGCAGCCTTGAAAACCTCGCAAAAAGTCGTTATTGTTATTCTTCGAACACAAACTTAAAAAATTGTTTGGTTTAACTCACGATTTTGGGCGCTCAGTTTGTTGATCTTGATGAAAGAGAGAGAGAGAGAGAAATAATTTATTTAACGGCACAATACTAAAAACATAACAAAACAGTAACAAATTTAACAAAGTTTAAAAGTTAACAAAGTTTACACTACTTTATAAACAAATAGTTGAAAAAAAGTGGACGAAAAGACATTTTAACATTGAATAAAAGAAGGCATACAAATATAAACATGGATTAAATAAATACGGATTTGCAACAGAATAATAATAATAACCTACTCGTATGTTCTGTTTAACCTACTCGTATATTCTGTTTATTGAGCCCCTAAAATGGTTCCCGACTCAGCATGTGTTGTAGGAGCCACCGAGGTATCTGCCTACAACGCTGATATTCTGTCGAGACCATAATGCGGGTTAGTCGCGTGTTTGTGAATAACAAAATGATAAAAAATATTGAACGGTTTGAAAAGTGTGTGCCTAAAAACATGGCATGTAAAAGTGTAGTGTGATGTAATGTGTCAGTCTGTGTGTGGGAATACTTTGCAGATAAATTACTTAGTAAAGAGTATTGTGATATAAAACAAAGTGAAAGGTGACCTGTGATTTGCCGACATAAGGCGGTAAGCGCTTATTGATCAACACGGATATCTACCCACCGCGAACAAGTAGTTACAAAAGGACCACCTTAAAGGTACGCATGATTTTTATTTTTGATTTACCATGAGTTATTCCTTGTAATGGAACTTGGAGCTGGATTCATTTTTACTGTTTCGTAATGGCGGTGGTAAGTTGTTCCAACATTTGCTTGCTGCGTACCTAAAACTGCCGCGAAAGTTCCTGTACTATGGATCTTTCTAAACCCTGATTGCATTTTTGGAAGAATACAGTTCTCCTCACAGTAGCGTATCACCTGATCATATATATTTTTTTCGAGAATTTTAGAAAATATAAGTAATAAACTAATGGGTCGGAAGCGATGGTTCTAACCATAAGCATTATTCCTATAAAACCTTTTGTGCACTATTTGTAGATTTACTATATTAAATCAAGTGTTAAAAGCAGATCGATTTATTTGTACTTTTTACGGCGCACCGTTCCCGTTGTAGCCGATATTTTCACGAAAGACTTCGAGGAGTGAGCCCTACGAACTGCACCCGTCCCACTAAGGTTCTATAAGCGATATGTCGATGACACCTTTGCTATATTATACTAGCGGGATACCAGCTTTCTTAGACCACCTTTATTCCATAAACAATAAGATTCATGCTCGTTTATTACATTTTTACAATTTTCCAACGTATCGGCACTTTTACAGGTGCCGTGGTCTCGGATGACTGAGATGGTAGGCGTCTTTTTAAAAGCATTAACGGTTAGTTTACTACCCTCGGCAAAAATTACAAAAGTTAATTATGAAGTTACGTTCCAAAATAGGTATTTAAATTATTTTATATAAAGTCAACAATATTGATTATTAGTAATTGAAGATAAAAATTAAATTAATAAACCCAATTATTTTACATGAACTAAAAATATTGATTATTAATTGAAATTAAAATTAATTACAATGGAGTTAGAAGCGGATTGTTCTTTAGCGTTCTTAGATGTTTTAGTCATCAGGAATCCAAATGGAACCTTAGGACATACAGTTTATAGGAAAAAGACCCACACTAATATTGTTGACTTTATATAAAATAATTTAAATACCTATTTTGGAACGTAACTTCATAATTAACTTTTGTAATTTTTGCCGAGGGTAGTAAACTAACCGTTAATGCTTTCAAAAAGACGCCTACCACCTTAGTCATCCGCGACCACGGCACCTGTAAAAGTGCCGAAACGTTGGAAAATTGTAAAAATGTAATAAACGAGCATAAATCCGTATAAAAACAATTTTAATTAATAAGATTCAGTTTAAAATGGAGTTAGAAGCAGATTGTTCTTTAGCTTTCTTAGATGTTTCAGTGATCAGGAATTCAAATGGAACTTAAGGACGTCTAGTTTAAAGAAAAAAGACCCATACTGACAGGTATCTAAACGGTGAATCTCACCATCACCCGTGTCAGTTGTCTACCGTTGGGAAATCTCTGTTACAGAGGGCTCACTGAATTTGCGACAAGGACCATCTGCCTGCGGAACTACAGCATAGAACGGCACAATAGCCGTGTTAGGCAACAGAATATCGAAAGCGATAGACAAACAACCGCTTCTGTTCCACCAATGCGCTCTACATGATCTTCGCAGCTATCGATACATCAGTTCACCATATCTAACCAGCCCATTCCACCCCGTCGAGCTGAGAAAATCGATGAGCAACTGGTGCGCATGATCGCAACTCGACACTACCCCTTTAGGATGGTGGAAGAAGAAGAGTTTATTAAGTTTGTGGGTATGCTATATCCGCAATAAAAAGATCCAACGAGAAAAACTTCTGTCAAACAGCTTAATTCCGAAAATAAATACAGCTTGCGTCGAAAAAGTGAGAAGAGAAGTGGAGGCAGCACCAGCTGTTTGTCTTACCACAGATGGGTGGACGTCGGGGACTAATGAGAGTTTTGTGGCAGTAACCGCCCACTACCTCAACTCCTCCCTCTCCTTGCAACCTTCAACATGGGACTTTTGTTTTCTTAGATTTTTGCCACCTTCTCATATTCAATGAACCCTTTACTTAGGATGCCACGAAGTCTCAAAGATGATTCATGTGTCGTAATAACAGCTGATTTATTTAATTTAATAACAACAAGGTCCAGATGCGCTGACACTTGTAATAGGTAATTAAAGGGACTAGGTCACGAACCTAAAAAATTGTATGCTTGCATTTTTTTGTAACTTTTCGTTTTTTTGTTTTACAGGTGCAACTATTTAGTGTTTTTTACACGATTATTTTAAATATATGGTTATCAGTAATAAATAAAGAAAATGATATAGAGAGGTCCCGCAAAGAGTTTGGAATATTATGCAACTCTTTACCGGACGCAGAAAATATTTAGACTGATTACTAGAGAACTCTGATTTATCGTCTCTGTAAACGGTTTGCTGCATATTGGAAGAAACTGGGAGGGTCAAAAGGGAAACTGATTGTCAAATACGATGACTGATTGAATAGGATCGAAGTCTGCTAACTTGGAGGCTCTGACGGACAACTACGCGGAAAAGAAGATGAGGAACGAGCAACTTCAGTCTACAAGTAGTAAACAGCAGTTAGCAGTTTTATCTCATATAGACGATTCAGCTGTAAACACTGCTTAGTGATTCTAACGAATCCAACAACACTAGTTTTGTGAATTTTAGCACTGATGAAGTAGTGTCTCCCTGCTTCAGTAATCATTACCAAAAAAGGGAGGTGTAAATACAGCTCACGGAACACAAAATGCAGCTAGTTATATTAAACACATTGAAAACCCATAACAGCCAAGGCAAGATTCATTCAGTGATGGAGAATCGGTGATCAGTCAAATTCACCTACTCCATTGCATAGTAGGATCTGCTGTTGATAGGAGGCATGACATTAATACATAGATGTTAAGACCTGCATCACTGCTAAATTGTATAAAAGTCTGCAGACTCCGATGATCCCCAGGGTCATTATTCCTCGGACGATGATGACTCTGATTACAATCCCTTGCCAACGACCTACAGAACAGTAGAAAAGAAATCTGATACTTCAGAAAATAAAATTGCCACTGTGGAAGAGCCACTAGCAAAAAACCGACGCAAAAGAGTCGTTTACTGAAAAAATCTGGAGGAAAAGCTATTGCGTAACTCTGGTAAGCAGTACACTTCAGTTTCAAAGAATAATAAAGTTATTTCAGAAAGAAAAATGAAACCTCCCTATGCCAGAACATGTCGCTTAAAATGTCCGGTAAACATAAATCTAGAGGAGAGGAAACTATTATTCAAAGGGTATTGGGATATGGTAGATTTAACTTTTCAAAGAGATTACATTGGAAGAAGCGTGACTGTTTTTAATTCTAAATAGCAGTACAAAAAAGTGACCAACAATCTTAACACAAAACTTGCGTTCTATTTCACCGTGAATGGTGATAAAATCAGGATATAAAAAACTTTTTATATAAATACCCTCGGTATTAACAATAGACCAATAAGATCGGCCATAGGAAAGATGTCGGCAAACGCGATTGTAGAAGAAGAAAAAAGAGGTAAACATGGTAAATAGTCAAGGGTGTCAGATAAAAGATCACATAGATTCTATACCACGCATAGAGTCACTATCTGAGACAACAAACTACTCGAGAATATATTAACGGAGGCAAATCACTAGCGGATCTATTCAGAGACTACAAGGAATAATGTGACCTAGAAGGAACAGCAACTGCTCAGGAACATTACTTACAGGAGAGTGTTCACCCAGAACTACAATAAAGTTGTTTGTTCCCAAAAAGATTCGTGTGAACTTTTCTCCATTTATGTAATCATGGATCAAACGGAAAGGGCATCAAGGGAGAGAAAGTATCTAGAACTCCATGAAGAAAAAAGATTGAGTCGTTTAGAGAAAGAAGAAGACAATAAAAAAGTTTGCAGCAATTATGTAGTAGCTTGTTACTACTTGCAACCTGTGCTACCTCTTCCGAATTGCAAAACATCGGCATTTTACTACAAATCAAAACGGGTGACTTGGATCTGCAAGCAACTATCGGCCAATTTCTCTGGGTACTGTGATTAGCACGATTCTGGAGCGGATGCTTCAGCCGGACCTAGTAGGGAACTTAGGTATTGACGTCGCTCAGTTTGGCTTCCGTGCAGGTCTCTCAACGGACGGAGTCTCAAGCAAACTGTTAACTATTTTGTTAATAGGGAAACTTTAGTCTATGCGTGTTTCTTGGACCTGAGCAAGGCATTTGATCTGGTGAAGTATGATATTCTTAGGGACGAATTGCTTTGCACTAAGGTTCCTAGAGAAGTAGTGAGCCTGTTGAGGTACTGGTATGGAGGCCAAACAAACAGCGTAAAGTGGGGCGACACGACTTCTAGTGAGTATAGACTAGACTGCAGGGTGCGTCAGGGAGGGCTTACCTCTCCGGGTCTCTTTAACGTTTACGTGGGACACTCAGAAAGTTCTGAGAAACTAGAAAAGTTACTTCTATGAAAAAAATATTATTTTTGAATCTTTTCAAGCGTCTGAACCAATTTTCAAAATTTTTTCTAGTCCTCCGCAGACACCTCTTCCACGGCCTTCTCAAACGCTGCTAGCGCGTCTTCCGGCAATGAAAACTGCATCCTTTTGAGCCGATTTTTAATTTTAGGGAATACATAGAAGTCACACGGACCCAAATCAGGACTAAAAGGAGGGTATCCCAAGACTCTGACCGGTGTGGAGTCAAGGAAGTCCCTCGTCTTGATCGCAGAGTGCGCGGGCGCGTTGTCGTGGTAAAGAAGGACCCCGCGGAGCCCGGTGTTCGGTCACTTGTTGCTCAATTCAGAAAAAAAACTTCTGGCAGGCATTTTGTGCTTTACCGTTCATCGTTGATGCTGCTTTGGTCTGAAGTGGAATCGAAATTAGGTACCCCCGTCAAAGTTAAGAAACTAGAGATCAAAATTTTTCCTGCGCTCCTCGATCGCTTCACTTTCGTAGGCGTTGGTTCATTTTGAAACAGCCAAGCTGTCAACTAACACTTTGTTTCTGGATCATATTGATAAATCCAGGATCCTTCACCTGTCACAATGTCGTAAACGCGCCGTGACGAGCCAGCATCAAATTTTTGTAACATATCACGGCACCAATCCACACGGGCCTGCTTCTGAGCTTCGGTGAGTCGTGCGGCACCCAGCGGGAAACTATTCTCCTTACGCGAAGGTGCTCGTGCAAAATCTTGTGAATACTTCCTGAACCAATCTGCAGTGTATGCTGAGTCTCTTCGTACGTAATTCGTCTGTTTTCTTGAATATTTTTTTTTACTGCCAGCACACTTTCTACGGTGACAGACGTCGTAGGACGACCACTCCTTTGTTCATCCCTTAAGTAAGCCGACCGCGTTTGAACTCGCTATACCAGCGGCAGATAGTTGCTTTTAAAGGTCCTTCATCCATAAAAGCAATTCAAAGTCGATCAAATGACTCATCAGGTTTTAAGCCACATTTGAAATCGTAAAAAATCATAGCACGAAAATGTTCTCGATGCAGATCCATTTCTTAATGAGACAAGATAATTTGAATTGGCTCTCAGAAAATGCGGAGGGAAATTTGAAAATCGAACGGTAGTATTTTTACTTTTAAATAATCGACGTTTTCAAAACAATTACAATTAGCCATTGTCTTTTACATAAAACTTTTTTTCGAAAAACTTTCTGAGTTGCCTGGTACATCTGAAATTAAATAAGTACAAAGAAATGTTAATATTTTGCGACGAGACAACATTAAGTTAAAAAAAAGATCTTAAGTTGGAAATGGGGGTTTAATTCACTCAAGAGAGAAATGTGTGACCTAAAAAGTCATTTTTCTCTGATGTTGAAGCAATCATCAACAGCGGAGAAAAACGAAACCGATAAAGTCACTGTCCTGAGCAAAAACGATACTCTTTGAAAAAGTAGTACGGAATTCGTCGAAAATTGTTTAGCTGAGGCTGGCATAGAGACTCCAAATAAGGAAGCTTTAGAGCCCCCGCAGACCACAGACTTTTTATCGGCCGATAGTTTGGTCGGGCTCTTGATCAGTACTCAGATGTAAGCAAGTGCGCACACTATGACGATTTGGTATTGGCCAATAAAGAAGTTTGATGGGCTTCCCGATTCAATTCAAACTAAACTGTCGGCAAACTATCGGCCGACCGTATAATCAGTATTGGCTCCCTACCACACGCGCACACACAACGATTTTTTAGTCGGCCGACTAAGCCGATAGTTCAGTTCGCTCCGAGCTTTGACAGCGAATGGTCGGCCGCGCGTGTTTTGTAAAATGGCGTCGCCCAATTCTCAGTCGCTTGTTTCGGAATCTTCGATCATAACTTTGATCGAGGAAGTTGAAAAACGCCCTGCACTTTATAAGAAAAACTTAAAAGAGTACTCTGACGTAAATAAGAAGAAAAAACTGTGGGAGGAAGTTTGTGAAGCTGTTGTTCCTGATTGGAATGAGCTTAGTGCCCAAGATAAAACAAATCAAGGTACGATACATTTTTATTTATTTACATTACACTTTATTATATTGACACGGAATTGAGCCTGCAGGAGATATAAAGTATGACGACATGTATTGCCGCACATTATTTATATTATTTCTTCCTCGGTTATTTCCATTTGTACTGAAGTTATTCATAGTACAACTGTAGAGAATGTCTTGAAAATGTATTCCATCTTTGATTCGTACATAATTATGTAGGACACAGCAAGCTTTAATAATTTTAACACAAAAATTAATATTTACGTCAATTGGACGGTGAAAAATACGCCATTTGTTAGCTAGAATCCCGAAAGTACATTCAACCATGCGTCGAGCTCTTGTATGTCTATAGTTGAAAATTCGCTTGGTGTAGTTTAAATTTCTTTTTGCATAAGGGCGTAATATATGATTTCCAAGTCCAAACGCTTCATCGCCTACGACAGAGAATGGAATAACATCTCCGACATCATCATTAGGCAATTGCCTTCCAGAAGGAATATTTAGTCGAATCTCGGAAAGCCGTTTACTCATTTCTGATGTTTTAAATATTTCCGAATCACTAGCTGTTCCATAAGAACCAACATCAATGTACACAAATTTATAATCGGCATCTGTCCAAGCCATCAAAACGCAGGAGAAGAACTTTTTGTAGTTAAAATATGTTGAACCGGAATGTTCTGGCTGTATCATCCGTATATGTTTGCCATCGATCGCCCCAATGATGTTTGGAAATTTGTGCGACTGTAGAATTCCTCTGCTATTTCAATCCAGTCATCTTCTTGTTTGGTTGGCATATATAACGGTTGAAGCATATTCCATATTTGCTCACATGTACTTTTTGTAATATCTCTCCCATCAGATAATCAAAATACAATGAATTGAAACGAGCTCCAGTAGCCAGATACCTGTAATGAATTAATTATATTTTATTATTTTTCAGGCCGCGATATACAAAAAAAATGGGCCAATTTACGGACTTGCTTTCGTCGAGAATTAAATGCACAAAAGAACACAAACTCGGGGCAGGCTTCAGTCAAGAGGCGTAAATACGTATACTTTGAACAATTATTATTTTTACTTCCATGCATGGAAAATCGTCAAACGGAAGGTAACCTGAACCTGGCCCAGGATACTTCAGAAAATGAGGAAAATGATGAAGGAACTGCTCCATCCGCTTCCGCAACTCCTCGCCAGAAGAAAACTCATGTTTCGAAGAATACGGATTTGGACGAAGCAATATTAAAAGCATTAAATGAGACTAATGTTGATGAAGATGTAAACTTTGCATTGTCTCTTGTCCCATCACTCAAAAATTTAACCCCAGATGAAAAACTCGATGCTAAAATTAGTATTCTTAACGTATTTAAACAGATAAGACTTGGTAGGCGTGTTCAGCCTCCTTCTCAACCAACATACAACATACTGTTAAAACCCATAAACTCTTCCTGTTTACCAACGAGGGACTAACATCTTGCCGCCACAACAGTTACAGGCTTATACATCCGGTTCTACACCAACCCCACTTTACCAGAAACAACCATTCAAAATGTTTCATCACCAGCTGGTTCCAACATGTCAGCCCAGTCATATTATTCAAACTTTTCCGATGATTCCCAAATATACGACTTCGCTTAAAACTTGGCATTTGAATTATAATAAAAAATTAAAAGTATGTTTTGTGGTTTATCTTACCTTATCGTAACGCTCAATCTCTCCTCCACAGGTATAGATAGTCTTAAATTTGTATCCTCCTTCGCTATTCCTGGTCCAATTAATTTGACAAGTTGGTTGAAGCTAGTTATGCTCATTCGATAAAAGGCAAAAATTTTTTCGGGTAATCGAGTAATTTGGAATGCATAGTGTAAAATTTTCCATTTAATAATCTATTACTAAAGATAGGATGCACCCAATACTCTCGGGCTCTCTTTTTAATTTTATTCCTCCGGTGTATGAGAGCAATAATAACAATTCTATGCAATGTTTTATTAATTTTCATTGTGCGGTGCGACCACTCTTTTCAACAGTTGGTTAAAAACTAGCAAATAAAGAATAGTCGGCAGACTGTTGGATAGTTTGCGCACTCATCACCGACTGAACTGTTTAGTTGGTTCGGTGTGCGTACTAGCAGGCCAGCCCGACTAAACTATCGGCCGATAGAAAGTTTGTAGTCTGCGGGGACTCTTAAAGCTGAAAAAAATATACTACAACGTCCTCACAGACTCTAAAACATCGTGCCAAATCGGGTTTAAATGATTTAAAAAAAAATTTGAAAGAAGTATTGGACAATGAGTTGGTGAAGAAATACAGAATCACTAGAAACGTTACACAAAATCTTGGACTTAAAAAATAAATAAGAAAAACCGACGACACTAAACACAAAACGAAAGAATTGAAAGAGAGGTGAAGAGATTTTTTTATTGAAAGAGATGATGTGAGCAGAGCGCGCTGGCAAAAGGGATTGCCTTACATTTAGGAAAAAAACAGAAGCGTTACTTACGGGACAAACTGCGAAACCACATACGAAATATGTGACAGCTCTTAAACACAGACCCTTTTATGTGGTGGCTCCTTATTTAATCTTAATCACGTGCTGGTCTTAAACATGCATTTATAATAGTTAATGGGCTTAAATTAGCTGGTGTACGCCCAAGCAATGATCGATACACCATAATTTCAAGTCTAGTTTGCGACGCAACATTTAAGACATGTATGTACGCCAAGTACGGCGTTTGTCCAGAAAAAGAGAATAGGCAAGCTGGACTATGGACTATGATTCCGTAAAATGGGGCTATTTGAGGTCTGTTCTTTCGGCTTGACCTTTCGGAGATTAGCTATCATTCTTTTCATGCGCGAGCAGTCAATATTACCTACGCGATATACATGTGAGAACGTGGCTGCGCGGGGTGAGAGGGGCGCACCCCCGCGCGGGAAGCGGCGGCAGGCGCGGGCGGCGAGATTGCGCGCGCGCTTCTTCAGTACGCTATTTTTTACCTAGTAGTGAGCACCGTCAAATATTACTAAATATTACTAACGTTGCAAAACGTTCTTGTGTGTAAAAACGTCGACTGATGTTGGATACCTGTTGCTGGAAACAGATAGTATTCTGTTTTTTATTTTAGATATATCTGTGAGAGTATTGTGGCAAAATAGGATTTTTGTTCTATTAAAAAACTACCATTATTTTATACTTGTTGTTTGAAGCAAGAAGTTCACTGATTCTATGCATAATTTATGCAATGGAATACGTAAACATGGATTGGGTTACCTGTCCTGTTATTAAAAAGACAATTCTGTCGGCAATCCTTTGCTAATGTGTGACAAAGATCTACGTATCATTTACATTTTATACGTATTTCGTATAATTTACTTCGACAAACAGGTTAGGTAGTTAATTTAAGTGTCCCGAGGTTTCAGCAGTTATTGTTTCAAATAGCACGAGAGATTGTTTTTGATCTAAAGGCTCCCTACGGGACCTTTAGTCACTGGCACGTTATGGTGCATTTGGCTCACTGCTTAAGTTGGCCACAGCGTGAGCCGCAGCCGGTCGGCCCGTGAGCCGCAGCCGGCCGGCCCGTGAGCCGCAGCCGGCCGGCCCGTGAGCCGCAGCCGGTCGGCCCGTGATCCGCAGCCGGTCGGCCCGTGATCCGCAGCCGGTCGGCCTGTGAGCCGCAGCCAGTAGGCTCGTGAGCCGCAACCCGCGTGTGGCTGATTCGTACACTGTAAGTCGTTATAATATTTTGATCTGGAAACTATCAGATCAAATCGCGTTTACAACAATGTTATAACTCAGCAATGGGTTAACGTGCAACTTTTTGCTCTAGATGGCGAACAACAGGGCTTTGATCAATTTCGAGGAACTGCTAGACGAAGTGGATGAGGTACCGGAGGAGGACGAGATTCTGCAAAGAATTAAGGGCATTGCGCAAGAGCACATGACCAAGGGATGGCTTTCATGGAGGATACTTACACTATCTAAAGAGGATGACTTTGGGAAAAACCCGCAAACCTTAAACAAACTGAGATTCTGTTTACCTACAGTTGAATTGGCGCGTGCATTTGACCCGGAGATGACTCACCTTTCTGAAAAGAATCTAAGGAAGATAAAGGTCAAAATGTTAGATTGGGCATTCACAAGAGCCCTTATCATAAGCCCGCCAGCAGTGACTAATAAAATTAGAGGTTCTGCTGCAGCAACCGAGATTTTCAAGGCGGCGACCAAGTCTTTAAATGAAATGAAAAGGTTTTATTCAAAGTAGCGCAGAAGCTGCGTCTTAATGAACGTTACAATTCAAACTAGGTGTCCATTTCAAAATCTAGATCATTTTGGAGAAAAAATGGACAAAAAAACTCCAAACTTAGTCTTTTCAAAGTCCTTAATTAACATAGGTTACATAATTATTATACATAGAACTCATACATTGTACTGGCTATAATTCCAGACCTCATTGTCATCTAGATAATCCTTTATGTTATATTAGCCCTTTTGGCACAAAGTGTGCTTAACATATTTTTTGAACCGCGATTCAGGCAAGCTTAATATATCTTCAGCGATTTTATTATAGAAGCGTATACAATGCCCCATGAAGGATGTATTAACCTTTGCCAGCCTAAATAGTGGGAACAAAAGTTTATGTTTATTTCTAGTATTCACATTGTGTTGGCTACCTAAAGTTACTGATATTTTTCCTGACGTACACAATGTTTTCATAGATATACTGACTGGCAACTGTCAGGATGTTAGTTTCTTTAAAGAAATCTCTTAACGAATCTCTACTGCCTAGCTTATAAATGAATCTGATCGCTCTCTTCTGCAAGACAAAGATGGTCTCAATATCTGCAGTCCGTCCCCACAGTAGTATGCCATAGGACATAACACTATGGAAGTAACTAAAATAAACAAGCCTAGCAGTTGCGACGTCAGTTAGTTCCCTAATTCTTTTAACTGCATATGCTGCTGAACTAAGCCTATTTGCTAATTTTTTTATATGAGGACCCCATTGAAGCTTTGCATCAATTGTGATACCTAGAAATACAGTTTTAAAACCTGGGATCGTGTCGCGTGAGGAGGCGGATAGAACGTTGGAGTCAGGTTCAGAGGAGGGCAGCCGCAAGAGAAGAAGCTCTTCATGGGCTAGTGGCCCATCAAAGCGTTCCAAGGTTGATGAGTTAGAAGCACGGATGGACACCATGTTTGGTACAATAATGACGGAAATACAGAACCTACGTCCAACTCGTCTTCCCTCGCCACAGTCAAGACTTCAGCAGACCGATAACGAGGACGACTTTTTTGAATCAGACGCCGAGGCTTCTCTCTCTG
This sequence comes from Yponomeuta sedellus, assembly GCA_934045075.1. Classification (NCBI taxonomy): domain Eukaryota; kingdom Metazoa; phylum Arthropoda; class Insecta; order Lepidoptera; family Yponomeutidae; genus Yponomeuta; species Yponomeuta sedellus. Next base: position 2,528,163 of record OW203736.1, on the reverse strand, counting down.
ATCAAGAGAATGCGGTTAATGAAGTTTTTAGATTTTTACCGGAAGTTAAGGAAGCTGAACCCAAGATCCCTGAACCATCGCCAGAAAAATAGGCTGAAGGAATCGCTTGCCAGAAGCTGGGGTCAGACGGTTGGGATCGGGTGCGATAAAAAGATGTGGAAAGGAACCTGCATGCCTCCCCAGTCTTCACAGCTTTAAAAATTAACCCAGACCTGGGTAATCTAGGAGTAAGAGGATCCAAAGTACTGGAGACGTTGGACGGGGTACTGGGTACTATTACTCATGGCTTACTCAAACAACGAAAAGCATTAGCTGAAGAGTTACAAGCCTTGGTGAAAACCGTCCCACAAGCATCTAGTTGTGTTGAAAACTACTGAGCGAATCGGCCTTTAAAGATTCCTCGGATAGCCTTCTGCACTATGTTTGTGCCCGTCGAGCTGAGACAATTGAGAAGAGACGAAAAGAGTTCGTGCCCAAAAGTGAAGCCCTTAAGGAACGAATTGCGGAAATACCACCATCCATCACGCACCTCTTCGATGATAGGAAACTGGCAATTTTAGAGAAAGATCTTGGTGGTGCCTCGAAGATCTTCTTTTTTCGAAACTTCAAAAAACCAACAGAGGTGCCAGCAAAGCCGTTTCGCAAACCTGAACGTCGAGCCCACTCGGGTCACTCGAACTTTACGCCGGTTACACCAAAAGCCTCGCGCTCGTTTCTAACCAACAAAGGACCTCTAGCTCGCAACAATAAATATCAAGATAAGAAGAGATCTCACACATCTGATAGCCGTGGGAGATCATCCAACCAAAGACGTTATTGACATCTTCCAAGGATGGCAGTTGAAACTTTTCAAGAAACACTGGAAGCGTTTAGACGCCCCAGACTGCATTCTAAAAACTGTAACTGGATATGCGATTCCCTTTGTAAGGAGACCGCCGTCCGTCCCATTCAAACAAGATCTGATAAGAAGGTTCGAGACAAAAACTTCGACCAGCATGACGAAGGAAATTCACAACCTTCTCAGTTCAAAAGTGATAGAAAGAGTAACAGATCGAACGGGGTTTTTGTCCCGACTCTTTCTTATTCCCAAAACCAATGGAAAACTAAGGCAGATATTCGATCTTCGAGGCCTAAACGAGTATCTCAATCCAAAGAAGTTTCGGCTGATAAACCCTCCTTTCTTAAAATGCAGGACTACATGGGAAAAATCGATATTTCCCAAGCGTATTTCCATACACCCATCAAACAAGGTCACAGAAGATATCTCGCGTTCGCTTACAAAGGCAAAGCCTTTCAGATGAAATGTCTTCCCTTCGGACTATCAACAGCGCCGTTGGCATTCTCTTGTCTAAGCAATTGGATGGCGAGTCAGTTGAGACTTCAGGGGATGCGGGTCCTAGTCTATTTAGACGACTTCCTCATAGTCCATCAAAATGCGGAAATCCTAAGAAATCAACTTCATCTAGCGGTAGAGTTGTTCCAAGTACTAGGCTGGTCTGTCAACTACCAAAAATCTGTCTTGACACCAGTCAAAGAAATCGATTTTTCAGGAGTAATTGGGAATACAGACCGGAATTTGAAAGCATTACCGAACGAAAAAGTAGTCAGGTTAAGACAAGACATAATGAAAGTGGTCAAGACAGGTCATTGGGACTGGCAGTCAGGAACATCGCTGCTAGAAAGACTGGGTTTCGCATCCACAGTAACTCCGTTAGGTCGTCTGCACTCTCGTCACCTTCAAAGAGCGTCTCGTTGCCTTCCCGAGGAATGCCCAAAACAATTGTATGCAATCCCAAAGAAAGCTTTAGAGGAATGTCACTGGTGGACAAAGAATCCCGTAATGCCAGGAAAGATCTGGGTTCCAGAACCTACAGTATTCATCAACATAGACGCTTCCGATTTAGGATGGGGGGTACAAATAGGCGAGCTCTTCATCTCAGGGACTTGGACCGAGGAACAGTCACTCTGGCATATCAACAAGAAAGAACTTTATTCAGTCTACCTTGCCATAGTCCAAAATCAAAACATGGTCAGAGGGCGATCAGTCATGTTGCAGACGGACAATATGACCGTGGTATCATATCTAAGAAACCAGGGCGGCACCAAATCCCTACAACTGTTTCTTTTGACAAAGAAAATACTGTTATTAGCTCAACGTCTTATGAAGCATTTAATCCCGTTTTATATCCCTGGTCGTTACAACATTATAGCAGACACACTCTCAAGAGCCAAGGCTCTGCCAGATTGGCACTTTGACAGAGAAATAGTAATGAACGTCTTTCAGATATACGGCAAGCCAGAGGTGGACCTGTTTGCCACCAACCGCTCGACAGTTGTAGACCAATATGTATCGATAGATGCCAGAGACCGCAAAGCGTTGAACATCGTTGTACATTCAGTCAACAGTGGAGCTACAGCCTAGCTTGGATCTTTCCTCCACCGCCGCTGATACCGAAGATCCTTCATCATCTAAACAAATCCGAATGATTATTTCTGTTGATAGCTTCGAAATGCGAGAACGCGTTCTGGAGAGCAGACCTAAAGCGCAGGGCTGTAGCAGCACCATTTCAGGTTCACGACGTAGCCCGTCATCTACTCGACTTATCGACGAACCTTCCCCCTCCAAAAGCGAAAAACATGACTTTAGAGGTCTGGAAGGTACGGGGTGGAGTACATTAGTATCAGGTTTAGAGCAGGATGATGTACAATTATTACAAGGAGCTTGGCGTGATTCAACCTGGAAAACGTATAGCTCATCTTGGAAACAATGGGTTGAGTGGTGCAAACAAAATGGGGCAAAATCCGAAAGACCGAGTTAAGTCTGACCAACCTCTCCAAATGACCTTCGTTGGCACTTCTTCTAAGTAGGCCTTGACGTCAATCGATTAATGCTGATGTATCAATACTTTTATTATAAATAGTCTCAATACCTTACAATAAGTAATATTGTATTAGTATAGACCCTAGTGGTAACTCTGTTCGATAAATAAATTATTTTTTATCAACTCCTCGGTCTTCAAAACTTAATTGGCGCAGCCGGTAGGATCCCCGCAGTCGGATCATCGTCAACTAGCACACCGCAAAAACGTGTCCGTCGTCCGTATCAACGGTTAAGCTCGGCTTCTTCTTAATGAACAAATTCATTAAGAAGAAGCCGAGCCGAAGCACCTGAGCAGCGGAGCAGCCGAGCAGCCACCACGAGCAGCCAAGCAGCATCGCCACCAGGACTGGACCAGAGACTAGCAATATTCCGGAACGACATGAGAGCTACGGGACTGTGAGTATACCTTTTCACCATTCCTTTGTTCTCCTTCCGTAACCTAATAATATTTATACGTGTAGTAGGGATTAGAAAACGCCTCAATTGCACCGTGTAGATAGTACGATTATTTGAGAATCCAACTTGTGTTGAATATCGTTGAGTAGTTATTAGGATATTTTTTTATTTAGTGGGCATTTTTTTTACCCAATCACAATGGAAGGTCTTGTGCGAGTGCCCATGGAAATGGTTAAAATAATACCGGTTTTCGATGGAGACTCTAGATTATTACCACTTTTTATTAAAAATTGTGAATACATACTTCAATCTTTCCAAGGAGGAAATGTCCAAAACGAATACTTGTTCCACGTAGAATTTCTGGGGAAGCCGCTAATTTAGTCGGGGAGCGAGAACTTATTCAAACTAGGGATGAGCTGAAACATCTGAGCCAACACTTCGGTGATCCAAGGTCCGAAGAATGTCTGGCATTAGAATTGGAGTCAATAAAACGTAATAGAAATGAAAGCTATTCAGATTTTTGCCATAGAATTCAACATTTGCGAAGTATATTATTTTCAAAACTAAGCGAAACCATTGATGATGTGAATGTGCAACAGGCAAAACACCACATCTATGACAATACCTGTTTGAATGTTTTTCTTTTTAATTTGCCGGCTTACTTAGTTAGGCTGGTGCGTTTGCGAAATGTCACCACTTTGGAGGATGCCTAGAAAACAGTATTAGAAGAACAAAACTTCCAAACTGTCTATGATACAAAAAACTTGAGACTTAATTTCAATCGTAATTGGACAAGTAATACATCTTACAACCAGAGTCAAAACTTCCACCCCCCAAGGCAGGACAACTCGCAAAAGCTACCAAGTACATACGCACCGAACAACGCATTTAATTCAACACCCAATGTATCGCAAAACAGCTCGTTTCAATATAGAAATAATAGACAGCAGCAATTAAATAACAGATTCAATAATAATAACGGCCAACAGCGGCCGGGCGTTAGTAGGTCACCGCCATTACCGGTGCAAGCGCAGCGTCAGCACGCTGCGGACAATGCACCTATGCACATGCAGCAATATCACGCACAACCTGTGCCATCGGGTTCGAATACCGATGTTACAATGCGTACAGCTAGTTCTAGGCGCATTAATTTCACTGAAAATCATAACAATTTTCAACCATGTAATTCACAACAATGCGTGGACAGTCCAAATTCTGCCCCGTACAGTGAATCGGTGGAAAATTTTCACATAGACGCCTTGCCGATAGAAAACAGATAAAATTAAATTGTAGTAAACGCTTGAACTTGCCTCATATTCGCGTACAGGAACTTAACGCTGTGTTCATGATAGACACAGGCAGTACCCGATCATTTCTTAGCCCGAAGGTGGCTAACAAATATTACGCAAGTTCAAAGCAAAGCGAACCGTTTGAAGTCATTAGTACACACGCTTCAAGTAGACACAGTGAGATAGTTTACATAAATCTGCCCCAAATTTTTAACACTAACCAAAAACACAAATTCTACATTTATTCTGTGGATGAAAGGTACGATGGTCTAATAGGCAGTGATTTGCTGAAACAACTGAACGCAAAAATTGACATGAAATCACAAACCTTGTTTACAGATTTCAGTAAAATCCCAATAATTTATTCACCTCCCACGAGAGAGATGTATAATCTACGAGTACCTCCTCGATGCGAGATAAGAGTAAATCTTCCCGTAAATTTATTACATGGGGAAGCTATTTTGGAGTTCACTCAATTTAGCGACGGAATCCGAATGCCAGCCGCTATTGTGAACTGCACAAACGGCTACGCGACTACTGTCATCCAAAATACGACGCAGTTGGACCATAAACTCACGGTTACGTCACCCTTCCCTGTGGAGTTGTTTCATCAACAATCACCAAACGTAAATTCAACTAATTTGAACTACTCAGAGCCGCAACCAGACGTTGAGAAATTATTAGAAGGGAATTTAAAGAAGCTTAGACTGGACCATATGAATGAGGAAGAACGAATGCAGATAGAAAATATATGTAGGGCATATAAAGATATATTTTATTGCGAAGATATTCCGTTATCCTTCAGCAATCAAGTGAAACATAAAATCGGGACAAAAAACGAGGACCCCATTAATTTAAAAGCTCACAGATTACCTCCAGTTCAGACCCGAGAAATTAAAAAGCAACTAGGGAAAATGATGCAAGACAACATTATCCAGGAGTCACACTCTCCCTGGAGTGCTCCTGTTCACCTAGTGCCAAAAAAATTGGATGCCTCGGGTGAACAAAAGTGGAGAATGGTCGTCGACTATAGGCGGTTGAATGACATAACAACTGACGATAAATACCCTTTGCCAAACATCAATGACCTTTTTGATATGCTTGGCAAGAGTATGTATTTCACTACGCTCGATCTCGCGAGTGGATACCACCAAATAGAAGTAGAAGATAAAGACAGCATTTAGTACGCCATTTGGGCACTATGAATTCCACCGTATGCCATTCGGGTTGAAAACAGCACCCGCAACGTTCCAAAGAGCCATGGACAATGTGCTACGAGGGTTGCAAGGATTGCATTGTCTCGTTTATCTTGATGACGTAATATTTTTTTCAAAAAGCTTACCAGAACTACACAGCATCATCAAGCAGGACCCCAAGCAACTAGACCTCCAGAAAGTGGACTTTAGTAACATTAAAGAAGTTGTTAATAGTGCTAAGTTTAGAATCAGTGGAAGTGGTCCAGACGTTTTTAGCTACATAATAAATAATATAAGTGTATGGACAATTTTTCTTTATGTAATAATAATTATATCTGTCGCAACTTTACTAATTACTAAAATTAAATCTTATGCAAATTGTATAAATCGAAATTTTCAGAAGCCAACTACGCAGCTTCCGGATAATTTCTCTCTTAAGGGGGCAGGAGTTAAGTCAGACCAACCTCTCCAAATGTCCTTCGTTGGCACTTCTTCTAAGTAGGCCTTGACGTCAATCGATTAATGCTGATGTATAAATACTTTTATTATAAATAGTCTCAATACCTTAGAATAAGTAATATTGTATTAGTATAGATAGACCCTAGTGGTAACTCTGTTCGATAAATAAATTATTTTTATCAACTCCTCGGTCTTCAAAACTTAATTACCGCGACCCCAGGATGTGGTAGCTTATTTAGGATTTCTTCATAGGGTCAGAAAGCTAGCATACGCAACAATAATTCTAGTTCATAAATCCACCATGCCGTTGGGTGGTAGAGGTAGTACATTTACTACCTCTACCACTTAATTGTAGATGGTAGGAGATAGTAAATGGCGTGATTTCAAACTGTTCTGGCAAGACTTTTTCAATTGCGCTTTACCTCACATGATGCAGGACTTTAGGATTGCTGCTGCATTGCTAAATGCAAGTCGGGCACCACTACGTAACAGTGTTCATGCAGAGTCATTTATACGGATAATTAATGAACGCTCAAACCAACCAACTATATATATATTGGCCTTTTTGCATCTACTTAATGAGATGATTTATACAACGTCCAGTGGTATCTTCACTCACACACTAGATGGGTGAAGGGACCACTCCGACGCTGAAGTGCCTGGGACATGGTTTTATAGATGGTTTTTAGGCTTGCCCAGCACCTATACCATCCTGACAGCTTAGTCGGCCTAGCCCACAGGAAAGACTAGTCAATACGTGCGGAGCCAACCAAGTCGCGGGTTTCCTCACGGTGTTTTCCTTCACCGTTAGCGTGTGGTATTGCGACTACAAATTCGCAAATGTACGTAACTTTGAAATTTAACAAAGTCATTGGTACATGCCCGCACTCGGGATCGAACCTGGGGCTCTCGCTTGCCAGTCCATGGTTCTACCCACTGAGCTACCACCAACCAACTAACCTTGCAGAATACGTAACAATTATAGCTAACAATTTGAATCGCCGAAGGGCTACATTTGTATCAATGACTGGTAACCAACCCAACTTGGCAGAATTTCCTGTGTTGACGGAAGATGACCTCATTTTATTTGCCCTCGGTACGTACCAGGTTAAGTTAGCCCGAACCTATTATGCTGGACATGTGCGGCAAGGCTTGTATTATTAGAGATTCTGAAACTACAGGTTTTGCCGAATGTGGTACGACTATAACCGCAACAAATGTGTATCTCTTGCGTTGTCGCGTACAATCTCGCCACGCACGGTCCAGGTCCACTAAAATAAATAGCCCTTTGTGAGATTCAAGGGCATTTTTTTATTAGTTTTAGAGTGTGTAATTCAGAGATCCACCTTATATAGGTATTCTAATTTCCAAAAATATGTACACATTTAATCAAAAAATAAAACGTATAAAAACAATTTTAATTACATTTAATTAAATGAGCAAATGCCACAGGTTTTTTTTATACATCAGTTATCTTGATGTATGCCTTGAAACCAACAAAACAAAAACTGTTTTCCACCATAAATATAGGATTATAATTTTATTTAACAATTTTCCGGATATAACTAATGAATTTAAAGAATTGACAAGACAACAGGTTTTGAAGAATAGGCGGTATCACCAAGAGAGGTAAGGATAAAATGTAGATCTTTCACTCCTAAAATGAAGTAAATCCCGCATGTGTCTCATTTTTAAATTTTGAATAAAAAGTGGGAGCACCATGAAGTTAAGACAAAGTCTGATTATGAGTATTAATTGTTATTTTAAAAAAAAATAATTTTCAATAATTTGTTGGCGTCGCTGCATAGCCACTCCTAACAATCTGGCATTAACATCAAGCCTCACGTCTATCTCTTCAGCGACAACTTCTTCATTATGATTCAGAGGAATTCTGAAACAAAAATATTAACTACTATACCTACCAAAGCTAAAAACTTGAAAGACAATACAGAAATAATCTGCATAAAGTGTTTCATAATATTATAAAGGGTGCAGTTTGCATATATCAACTGTGATGCTTTTTCAGGTGCATAGTGCAGATTGCGGTCACACCCCAAAATCCTGAATGTGCCTTTCAGATACCCATGGTCCTCTCTATAAGATTTCTAGTTTGGCAGTGCCATTGGGTGTAACAATCCTCAGGACTCCCATTAGGAGCGTCTCTGATAGGTGTCATGAGCCACGGTTCAAGGGCGTAACCTGAATCACCTCAAAATAAAAATGTATTACTACTTTTTGGTTATACTATTTTTATTTTTAATGCACTAACCCGTGCTGAGGACAAATTTAAAAACCTATTAAGAGGCTAAAAATTTTACCCATGCCGGGATTCGAACCCGCAACCTCTGGCACGGATAGCCAGAGGTTGCGGGTTCGAATCCCGGCATGGGTGAAATTTTTAGCCCCTAAATAGGTTTTTATACACTTATTGGTTGTTAAGTATTAGGAGTTACAACTCCCCGTGCTAGTTTGGAACGTGAAAAAAAACGGCTCTAGCCGTGTATCTCACACGCACAAACATAAAACGGAGATGTTGCTAATTCCTATTTCCAGGCGATAGGCTGGCAACGTATCACTGAGGCTACAAAACGAACAACTTTCTGCCAAACGTGACCGTAGGATTGTCAGTTAATGATCCTATTGGCTCTCCCTTCTAAGGGATAACGGGCGTGATGGTATGTATTTATGGTATGTATGTACATTTAAAGAATTACAATCCCCACTAATATTATAAATGCGAAAGTAACTCTGTCTGTCTGTTTTTTACGCTTTCCAGCTTAAACCTATCAACCGATTTTGATGAAATTTGGCACAGACAATCTTTAGACCTTGAGAAAGGACATAGGCTACCTTTTATTGCGAAAAAAAGTGATGAAGATTTATTAATTTTAAAAGATAAAACCATGAAACTTTATATTTAAGCACTTGATAAGAAATAATTAAACATTTGGTCTAGCGTTTTTGAAATTTAAACCAGTGAGAAATAAATAAGTTCAGAAATAAGGGTTGAAAGTTTGTATGGGAGTTCGTCATTTTTGGAGATAAAACCATAAAACTTTATAATTAGGAACTTTATAATAAATAAAAAACAAATCGTTCTATCGTTTTTGAAATTTTGACCTGTGAGGGGATGAAACAGGGGTTGAAAGTTTGTATGAAGTTCGTCATTTTTGAAGGTAAAATGGATCAACTTAAAAAAAATTGGCTTTTGAAGTTAAAGTTCCTTTTAACGAATACTCTGCACGCCGCCACTGCCGTCGGTCGTCTCGAAATTCTTACCGCGGAAAACGAAATCCACGCGGACGAAGTAGCGGGCGGCCGCTAGTTGGATATAAAAGTGATTCATCAGACAAAGAAAACATGTCTTGAAATGCTCAAATAGTTACGGTTGCTGAATTGAGTCGTTGCCTGTACGTAATACAGATAATATTGTCAAAAAGTTTGAAATTTCACTGATGCCGGTAAGCCGCCCACTAGCTCAGTTGGAAAGAGCGCTGGCACGGATAGCCAGAGGTCGCGGGTTCGAATCCCGGCATGGATGGATTTTTTAGCCTCTAAATAGGTTTTTAGAATTGAGTCCACTTCCACGGATGGTGGAAAAAAAACAAGAATCACCTTAAAATTATAAATTACCTCTAGCCCATATAACAATATGGGATATAAAGAAAACGAAGACGAAAATAAATTAAAAAACCATGTTAGGCAAGTGAAATTCATCGAACCAATCATTGGCGATCAACAGAAAAAAACTATACTGAAGCGCGTTGGGACTGAACCCCAGCCTGGCCCATCTGGTTTGTAATCTTAGAAAGTATCTATTTATTTATTTAGAACACAAAACAGAATACAGACATATTTACCAAATTGACATACATTTACGTTATAGATCAGATCTAGCCTATAACCCTAAACTTGTGTACCTTAGAGTAACTAGATAAGACTGAAAACTTATATTAATTTATTTTAATCTCTCAGTGTGCCCTGAGAGCGCCACGGATAGCTTCTATAAATACGTGAAATTTATGAAAAATATCTATGTCCACATCTGTGTTACCTGCCACCAGATCATTATAAGTACGACGCATTCCAACAATCACAAGCAAAGTCCAAAAATAAAAACAATTAAAATACAAAATACCAAGAAAGAAGAATAATTTGTCCAATTTGTGGTGAAACATACGAAGAACCGCTCAGTGAGGACTGGATAGAGTGCCATGTTTGTCAAAGGTGTCACCATCACCCTTAGAGAAGCCTCCGTCGCCCATAGACAAACCCCCGACACCCTCAGAGAAGTCCTTGTCGCCCTCAAAGCCATCAACCGAGCAAAAGGCCCTATCTCCAGAATCCCCGGCATCCGCGTGTCTACACAAAGCACACTTATTTTGCTATGAAAACGTCTCATCGACAGATGATGGTGATTACGGATCAGATGATTCTGTAAAAGATAAGACCTACGAGCTTCCACCTCCTACAACCAAGCGAGATATGACATTTTTTCTCCTCAACCATCTACAGCAAACTGTTACCAGGCCAGTATCAATCAAGAGCTATCAACTATTAGCCAACATTATGGTAATATCAGTGTCAATGTGGTAGACTCTGCAAGTGACGCCAATTTTGGCAATTCTACTTTGATTGAACCGACAACTGTACATGCGCCTGGTCCATCTACAACTTCAACTACAGGCGCATTTTGCGCTCCTAAAAGACCGCACCATGAAGAAAAGTTTCTTGTTAAGCCTGGGTGTGACGTTAAATGTCTCAAGAAATGTTCAACCTACATCAGTGACCTACGTCGAGAAGAAATCAACAAATACTATTGGAGCTTAAGTTGGAAAGAACGGCGCATATTCATATGTACTCATTGTGCAACTGCAACCCATAAGAGAGTAACTACAAAGGAACAGAAAATACACAAACGTCGTGTGTTTTCCTTAAAAAATACCGATGACGAAGCTGTAGAAGTTTGTAAAGTGTTCTTTTTAACTACACTTGGCATTAACAAAAAAAAATGATAAAGTCTTGTACAACTCCTTACAAAAAGATAATATTGACCAGCGAGGCAAACATGCTAAAATTCCGAAAATAGATCGCTCTACAATAGATCAGCATGTTGACTCGTTTCATCCACAGATTTCACATTACCGCAGAGAGCATGCACCCCAACATCTGTATTTGCCCAGTGACATAACAATTAAATTAATTTTTAAAAACCTATTTAGAGGCTAAAAATTTCACCCATGCCGGGTGAAATTACGGATTATCGATATCGTTCCGATGTTAAACCTAACTGCAAAGTAGGTAGTCGGGGCTGTCAGTAATGCAATTTGCTTAAGTCAGATGTCGCTGCCTGTACGTTATACAGAGAATAGTGTAAAAAGGTTCGAAATTTCACTGATGCCGTGAGTCGCCCATTGGCTCAATTGGTAGAGCGCTGGCACGGATAGCCAGAGGTTGCGGGTTCGAATCCCGGCATGGGTAAAATTTTTAGCCTCTAAATAGGTTTTTAAATTTGTCCTTAGCACGGGGTAGTGCATTAAAAATAAAAATAGTATAATCATGTGGGTACAGTGGTATCGTTCCGACGTTAAACCTTACTGCAAAGTAGGTAGTCGGGGCTGTAAGTAATGCAATTTGCTTAAGTCAGATGTCGCTGCCTGTACGTAATACAGAGAATAGTGTAAAGAGGTTCGAAATTTCACTGATGCCGTGAGTCGCCCATTGGCTCAATTGGTAGAGCGCTGGCTTGGATAGCCAGAGGTAGCGGGTTCGAATCCCGGCATGGGTGAAAAAAAATTTTTGGGCTCTAAATTGGTTTTTAAATTTGTTCCTTAGCACGGGTAAGTGCATTAAAAATAAAAACAGTATAAAATTTAATTCATGTTTGAAGATTTTACGCTACAAATACCCGAACGTAAAGTTTAATTACGATTTGTACAGAAAACATCTGAAAACGAGAAACATTTTTTTTGCCCAACTTGGTAACGAGGAATGTGAGCATTGTGAGTCTTTTAAGATGCATTGCCAATCCACTGGACATGAAAAAAGTAATGTTCCATCTAATTGTGACACTTGTTCAGACTGGATAAACCATCATAGAAGGTACACTGAGGCACGAAAACTGTACGACGAACACAAACAAATCCGAAATAAAAACGATGCTGTATATTTCAGCACGGATCTCGAAAAAGTAATAATGCTGCCAAGATTGGAAACATTGAAAAAAATTTTGTTTTGCCAGCGTTTAACTACTTACAATCAAACCTTCGCTCCGTTAGGAAAAAATGCTGAGCACGATACTATTGCCGCTTTGTGGCATGATGCAGTTGCGGGAAGAAAACAGAAGGATATTATGAGCTGTTTTTACGAGTTCATTCTACGTTTTCGTGATATTAAATTCATAAACATTTGGATGGATAATTGCACCGGTCAGAACAAAAACTGGATGTTCTTTTTCCTAATACTATTCTCTGTATTACGTACAGGCAGCGAAATCTGGCTTAAGCAAATTGCATTACTTACAGCCCCGACTACCTACTTTGCAGTTAGGTTTTAACTTCGGAACGATAACACTGTACTCACATGATTATACTATTTTTATTAATTTTGCCTGAGAATGTTTAAAATAGTATTAAGAAGGTAATTCTTTAACTGCTTTAAACCACTTGTGGACTGTGGTTGCTGATGAAATGGGAACACAAGATGTGACAATGATAAACTTTAATTCGACAAATTTGGTTACACAGCGCCGGGCGATCCGGCCGCGCAAACGAACATTGGAAGAAAAAAAAAACATAGATGTTGCCATCTTTACAGAAAAACCTTAAGAATTACAGACTAGTGAGCACGTCGCTAACAGTCACTGCCAGCTGGCACTACCGGCTCGACCAGCGACAGAAAAAAAGTGACATTGTTCCTTTCTGCATCGCTGCCCTCGCTAGTTTACGGAAACTCAGTGACGTTAGCGTCCCTAAATGCTACAGTGAGCTCGCCACTGGAAGAAACTCCGAGCACACACGAATCCGGTGAGCTCGACACCGTAATCAACGAGCATTAAGGTTTGGGCGCTGCAGCCCACTCCCTGCACAGTGAGCTCACACTGTTTCAACAAAGAGCAAGCCGACGTCCACCAACACATATAGTGGCGGCGCTAATCTGGAGCCTCCCAGTAGGGGCTAAAACAACTAAGACACAAGACGGAGCCGAATCCTAACAGTAAGAAGACGGCTATCCTACACCTGGATGAAATGGTTTTAGTGACCCCACAGCAGGTGATCAGCTTTTTCACGGCGATAACGGCAAGGTGGACGAGTGAATTGAAGGAAATATCTGTGATATTGGAACCAACTGCAGCTATTCCACACCCACGCTACATAATCGAATTCGGAAGCACTGCAGACTACAGGCTAGCTAAGGTCACAGCAGACGACCTGCACCACATGTTGCATAGGAACCCAGTCGCTGTACAGTACCCATACGAAGTGTCTGAGATAGAAGTGGTCTACGGGTCGCAGGGCCTAGCCGAGTGGATATACACCATACAGATAAGAGTTTACACCCACACCGCCGACAGATACATATACTGGGGAAAGGTAGGGGCGGCTCCCAATCTACACCAGCCCACGGATCCGAGAACAAGCAGAGATCAGATAAGACGGGCGAGAGAAACAGTCCACGACTATATAGACAACGCGGGACTATCTGCGGACTGGCAAGAATACCGAACATACGCAGTGTTTGGAGGCAACTTGCAACCCAGTGTATACTCGCGCATAACCAGGACACATCTGCGAGAAGTAACCCAACAACAGAGTCAAAAGTTTGTGGCGGACGTAATACGCTACTTGAACACACAGAAGATAGTGCTTTGGGAGGCGGACACATACCGTATCTGCAACAGCATTCCTGGCGCGGAATCAGATTACGTGGTCGTGATACGCGTGTAAAAGCTAAAAATGTTGACCGTCTTCGCCTTTAAGCTAGCGTTGCTGCAGATAATACCGTACGTCCATTACGCCATAAAAACAGAAGAGGTATAATACTTAACGTCAGCATATTCAGAGGTAGAGGATGTAACCAGCATATACAGCGATAGAGTACACATGCCGTACTGGAAGACTGAGTTGAGGGTAATAAGCAACAACACTGCTCGATACGTACTGGCGGACCTACCAGAGTCGATACCGTTATGTGACGTGCTTGGCTACATAACTAAACTGCTGCCTTGCCGCACGCCATACACGGTGGCAGCCCAGGCACTAAGAGAACATATGAACTACGAATTGATCAAAGGCGTCTTCTGCTTGTCGGAGTTCGATGTGAATAGCGGTGCGGACTTCCTGGCTTTGTTGCTGTCAAACAGTTACGACGAGGCTTACATAGTGCAGTCATTCCCATACATGGCCGTCAACTTAACACAGCCGCTGTACGCTGAAGACATATGCAAGGTAGAAGAGGGCTGTAGGCTGGAACCGGACTGGAGCAGTTTCGTGGGACTGAGCACACGCGACGTGCTCCTAACATATGGGCTGCACTATGGAACACCTGTAGCGCTGAGGACAATCGTCAACGGATGGCGTGCAACCCGCGGGAGTGCAATCGTGGCGGGTGAGGGCTTCTGGGGAGGCTTGCGAACGTTAGCAACAACCCCAATATGGGGAACAGGCACAAGTACGGCTTCGTCGGTGTATGAACTAGCCCCCCTAGCTGTCCACCCAGTGTCTGCCGCCTCAGGCATAGTATCACAGAGTGCGATGAGGGCCGGCCAAGTGGCTGCAACTATGCGCGCTTACTCATCAATGCCCAATATTGCTCTGTCAGGTGTAGAGATGGCGGCCACACGGGCAGGCACAGAAACCATCCAGGCAGCCGTATCAGCCGCCGGGCTGGCATCAAGAAGAACATGGATGACACGCCTGTCTAGAGTGATGTCTACCTTGCGTTTCAAGCGCTCATACTCAACACACTCCACCAACGCAACATCTGGAGCTGTAAAACAAGGAAGAATGTCAGAGCCAAAAAAAGAAAAAGAAAACATCAACGAAATACGCCCTAAACAGCTGGCGACCCACAACACCTCATTGGCGCACGTAAATTGGCGTAGTAAGCGTGGGCTCTGGACTGCAGCGGTCAAAGTGGTCACAGCCATACCTAGCTGGGTTGCGCCAACTCTGCTCTCAGGGATAATGGTGTCGGCGCAAGGAGTAATAAACCTGCGCACTGCAGATCTGAAAGTCAAAGCACTGTATCCGGTCGTGCACTTGACGGTGCTGGAGAAATTCTACGCAACATTTTGCTGCCCTCATCCTTCCATGGTAAACCTACATACCAGCGGCCGTCGACCAATACCGAAGTACGTTCAAGGTGAGCGGCAGCGCGGACATCATCAGCGTTCTGACGCGGTGGGCCTGACACGCCTAAAGCATCTATAGAAAACGAGCGCTTTACCTCCTCAGAGATCTCTCGCAGTAGACCGTCGTACTCAGCAGGTGAGTTTACCTCGTGGTGGGCGAGCAGGAGAGTCGAGCCGGTAGTGCCAGCGGCGCGCGTGCAGCGCCGATCACCGCGAGCAAGCTGCGGCGCGCGTATGCTGCCGTGCACGCACCAGCCTAGGGGAGTTAGCGTAGCGGACGGCTCATTTAATTTACCTAACTTTACTTCGAGAGGCACATTTACGAACGATAGTTGTTGCATAGGTAAGTTTAACTCTTTGATACTGCGAGCTCTTATAAAATGCACCTTATTATCTACGCCACAGAGGTTTAACGACACGACCGTAGTATCACAAACCAGTTCGTTATTATTAAACGCGCCGCACACTCGCATAGATTCTTGGTGACCGCGCAGCCCGGCACGCTCCGCTAGCGAAGCGCTTATCAGTGACACCGTCGAGCCGTCGTCCAAAAGCGCGGTGGAGGTCACCATGCCATTAGATCCTTGGATCCGCACGGGAACCACTTTAAGCAGGACTTTGCTGGCGCTTGCATTGATGTGCGTCACATTCTCTGTGATGGGCTCGGGCTCAGGTGCCTGGAACACGGTCCTGGCCTCGCTCGCTGCCACCCGCGCGTTACTGTTCTTCATGGGATAATGTAGCAATCGATGATGAGCCTGACCGCAGGTTTCCTGGTCACAAACTGGCGCTGGACATGTTTCGCGGTCGTGGCACGTTAGTAGGCATTTGTAGCAGAGTCCACTGCGTTTTACATACTGCCATCTGGTTTTGCGCAGCGATCTTTTGAATTGTCTACACTCTGTTAGCTTGTGTATCGATGCGCGACAGAATCGACACTTTTTATCAACAGGTTCATGAACTAAGTTTAGTGTTTGTGACTGAAAGGGTCTTTTCTGTTGGTCACTTCTCATGCTGGTGAAGATACGGGCTGTAGTAGAAACCTTCACGGCTTCTTCAGTTAGAAAATTGGACAGGATTACTAACCTTGGGTCTTCGCTTTCGGTGACGGACTTGTAGCTGTAGTCCGTCCATTTTGCCACTAGCACAGTAGGTAATTTGGTCAGGATAATATTAACAATATTCACTCCATAAAGGTACTCCTGCCGCCC
The DNA here is from genome assembly GCA_934045075.1 of Yponomeuta sedellus. NCBI lineage: Eukaryota > Metazoa > Arthropoda > Insecta > Lepidoptera > Yponomeutidae > Yponomeuta > Yponomeuta sedellus. The sequence goes on along the minus strand of OW203736.1, from coordinate 2,511,379 downwards.
TACTGCTCGCACTGCTTCCACGAAATTTTGCACTTTCACTGAGAATGTAACAATATCCCTCTGGTAATCATGTTGCAGTGATGGCAGTTTCTTCAAGTCTTGTATTACGCTTGAAATAATGCAGTCAGGATTTCCATAACGTAGCTCCAGTGTCGACATAACCTTTTCAGGTGACGTGGCGCTGATAAACAAAGCGCTGACTGCATTTTTCGCGGAGCCACGTAGGCATTTTCTCAGCCTCCATAAATTCTCCTTAGCGGTGAACTTGCAGACGTCTGTAGATTCTTCATATGCCTGTTTAAATTGTAGCCAATCCAATGGGTCGCCGGAGAACTCGGGTAGGTCCTTCGGCGTGCTTAATCGGCTAAGCAAACCAGCATTTGACGTGTTGTTGACCGCAGATGATGATAAGTTTTGTAGTGCACTTGCTAACAGTTGAACTGTGTGATTGAGGGTCACTTCGGGCTCCGCAGCAGGTGGACGCGCGAGTATGGTCGCGGGCGTAGGGCCCGCGGGCGCTGGCGCGCGCACGTGCGCCACGGAAGGCTGGCTCGCTGGCACTGGCTGAACTGCTGCAGCGAACTCGAGCTGGCGCTGCGCGCCCGTAGTGATACCATGCTGATAAGGTGCTTGGGACTTCTTAAGTTCTTCGAAACTGTTCTCCAGCCACTTTTCAACGTCACTATTTCTGTTAGTGTTCTCTTCAACTTCGGGTGGACTGTAATCTTCATGTTCTAAGAGAGCGATGTCTACTTTTAACTTTTTGTCTATAAGTTCCATCTGGATCAGAGCTTTTTGTTCCGCTGCTTCTAATTCTAATTGTTTTTTCCTTGCCTGTACAGATGATGACGAAGCAGATTTCGAAGACTTGGACTTATTCGGTGCAGGAGGTGGCATTTTCTCAGCGTGTCCCGCTTCCATTCGTTCCGAGAGATTCTTGTTACCACTCTTCTGTGATTTGAACTCATCGGTAGGCGTTACTTTTGGTGAAGCCCAGTGTTCTTGTTGCCCGCCATCTTGTTCTTTGTCGGGCTCGCGCCTCGCGGTGCTCCGTGTGTTTACCATTGCCTTTCGTGTTTTCGGCGTTCTGTACATCCGGTTCTGAAGGACCACTTGTGGACTGTGGTTGCTGATGAAATGTGAACACAAGATGTGACAATGATAAACTTTAATTCGACAAATTTGGTTACACAGCGCCGGGCGATCCGGCCGCGCAAACGAACTCTTTAAGTTTACTAATTGCCACACTACATCAGCCGACGTCCCTCGGGCACAGCGAGTCTCTTTAAGTTTACTGAGTGCCACACTACATCAGCCGACGTCCCTCGGGCACAGCGAGTCTCTTTAAGTTTACTGAGTGCCACACTACATCAGCCGACGTCCCTCGGGCACAGCGAGTCTCTTTAAGTTTACTGAGTGCCACACTACATCAGCCGACGTCCCTCGGGCACAGCGAGTCTCTTTAAGTTTACTGAGTGCCACACTACATCAGCCGACGTCCCTCGGGCACAGCGAGTCTCTTTAAGTTTACTGAGTGCCACACTACATCAGCCGACGTCCCTCGGGCACAGCGAGTCTCTTTAAGGTCAGTCTAGCGATACACAGCAGCAATAAGAGCTTTACTTCAATATATTTTCAGTACAAATTTCAATCGCCCATAACTTTTCAATCGTAGCTTCGATCGGCCTAGGAATCGCGCAGTTGGCATCGCGGCTCCGCCCCGCGTCGATAGACACCCCTCCCGTCGAGCTACGACCCCTTTGAAAATTTCAGCTTTTTCATACAAAATTCCCTACAAATAAGTAAAATTTGGTGAGCCCCTAGCTTCGTATCCGGCGACGTCATCCCTTCGGAAATCGCACAGCGGGCATCCAGGAGCGCCCCCGCGTCGATAGACACCGCTCCCGGGGAGCTGCGACGTTTTTCTGCGACGCTACCTGTTCCGGATCCACTCCGCTTCTCCTCTTGGCTTCGATTGCTGAGAAGCACGGCAGCTGTGCTGACGTTTATTGACAAAAATAAGGGACTTACAAGCAGCATAGACTGCAGGAACATTGAACGGGCGGAATCTCTTCTGCTTAGAAAAGCGCAGGCTGAATCTTTCAGTGAGGACTTATCTGCTATACAAGTTGGTAAAGTTATACCTAAAGGTAGTAGTCTACGTACTTTATCACCCTTCATCGATGAATACGGTGTTCTTAGAGCTGGCGGCCGCATCAGCGCTGCTGAAGGTGTAGAAGGTGAAATGAAACAACCTATAATTCTAGATGGTCGACATCCAGTAGCGAGGCTCATCGTACGACACTACCACATAAAGGCAGCTCACGGAAACCAGGAGATGGTTGTCAATGAGTTGAGACAAATATAATGGCTTTTACGCATTCGACCTACCGTAAAGTATGTAGCGTCACGGTGTATGTTCTGCAGGATTCAGAAGTGCAAGCCGCAGGTACCTAGAATGGGAGACTTACCATTAGCTCGCGTGGCGCATCACCAGCGTCCCTTCACACACTGCGGGGTGGATTTGTTTGGGCCTATGGAAGTTGCAGTAGGCCGACGTAGGGAGAAGAGTTATGGAGTCTTATTTACCTGCATGACTGTGCGAGCCATTCATATAGAACTCGTGGCATCGTTGACTTCAGATGCTCTCATAATGGCGCTACGGAGAATGGCAGCAAGGCGAGGCTGGCCTCGCCACCTATATTCAGATAATGGGACCAACCTTAAAGGCGCCAGCAACGAGCTCAGGAAGTCGGTGCTGGAGCTAGATACCGATTTGCTAAAGAAGGAAGGTATGAACAATGGCACGGAATGGACATTTATTCCTCCCTTCAGCCCTCATTGGGGTGGGGCTTGGGAGAGGCTAATACGAAGCGTGAAAACGACCCTTAAAGTTGTCCTAAACGAGCGAGCACCAAGGGATGAAATATTATCTACTCTTATGGCAGAGGTAGAAAATATTGTAAATAGTCGTCCCTTGATGCACATGTCGGTTGAACCAGGTGGTATTGAATCTCTTACTCCAAACCATTTTCTTCTCGGGACTTCTTCCAACTTGCCAATCATTGGGGTGTTTGATAATTCAGATTTTTGTCTACGAAAACAATGGCGCAAAGCCCAAGCATTGGCCGACATGTACTGGCAGAGGTGGGTGAAGGAAATATTACCCGAACTTATTCCTAGAAGAAAATGGCTTGAAGATCAGACGCCATTGAAAAAAGGTGACCTAGTTTTAATAGTCAGTCCAGAATCTCCCCGCAACATGTGGCCTAAGGAATTGGTCACTCAGGTGTTCCCAGGTAAGGACGGTCGTGTCCGGCTAGTGGAAATTAAGACTAAAAGCGGCACCTGGCGGCGATCTGCGGCGCGCGTCGCACCTATCCTGTTGGCTGATGAGTGCTGTGCCAGCACTGGGGTGGGGTGTGTTAGCGACGTGCTCACTAGTATTTAATTCTTAAGGTTTTTCTGTAAAGATGGCAACATCTATGTTTTTTTTTTCTTCCAATGTTCGTTTGCGCGGCCGGATCGCCCGGCGCTGTGTAACCAAATTTGTCGAATTAAAGTTTATCATTGTCACATCTTGTGTTCCCATTTCATCAGCAACCACAGTCCACAACTTCATTAGTCAAATTGATGACCTACATTTGACTAGTGAAGAAACAATGGTGAGTTTCGATGTTAAATCCTTGTGTACTTGTCTTCCAATACAGGATTGCATTGAGATTGTTAAGAGAAGGCTGAATGAACATGATTTGCCTGTGGAATATGCAGAGCTGTTACTCTGTTTACTCTGTTAGATCACTGCCTAACAACTGGCTACTTGGTATGAAATGGTGAGTTTTACATGCAGGTAGACGGGGTAGCCATGGGTTCCCCTGTTTCTCCCGCAGTAGCCGATATTTACATGGAAGACTTCGAGGAGCGAGCCCTGCGAACTGCTCCCGTCCCACCAAGGTTCTATAAGCAATATGTCGATGACACTTTTGCTATATTACCTACTAGTGGAATAACGGCTTTCTTAGACCGCCTTAACTCTATAAACAACAAGATCCAGTTTACAATGGAGTTAGAAGCGGATTGTTCTTTAGCTTTCTTAGATGTTTTAGTCATCAGGAATCCAAACGGTAAATTATAAGTAAAACCACTAGGTAGTAATAACTCCGTTTAATGCTCGGTAACGACTGGCGACAATCGGAAAGCAGATACATTCAAAATGTCTACCTACCCTTAACTAACACTACATCCCTCCACCCTTATTATAAAACTAATCACTATGATAATTTGCATAAGTAGGTATTTGTGGTATCTTAAGACTTATATATAGGATTTTTATTTCTAGTTGACCTAACAGTAAAGCGGCGATCATTTGATAATAATTCCGACTCCGGAATTTCACTGTTGGTATCACAATCCAAAAATATGTCGCCTGCAGCTTCTGAGTGCTGCGAAACCTCTGAGGGTAATGCCTCACCTGGAGGCGAGGAAGGATACCCATCTTCGCATCTTACCATATCTGTAACTTCCTGCGACTCCGACTCAGGCTGCAGTGAAGAAGCGTTGTCTACTGTTGATAGCTCTAATTGTGTCAACGCATCCTCACCTACCTTCGTCGTACTCGCTTAACTTGATGCACAACTAGTTCCTAAATCCTCCTCAGCAAGTATCTGATCATCGCCCTTGTACTTTAACAAATGGTCTACATGTTTTATGTAACTATTATTGGATGCCGGTTCAAATATTAAATACATTCTACATCCCTTCTCTTCTTTTACAATTCCGCGTATCCAAGTTTGCTTATTGCCGTTGTTATAAAAGTGTTTCCTTAGCACATTATCTCCAATTCTAAACTTAATCTTTCGATGTCCTCCGTATTGCTCATGCTGAGAGACCTGTTTAGAAGAAACATTTCTTTTAGCTTGGGCCGCCGATGACACATCCTGTAGGTCACCTTGTGTTAGGGTTTCCCGCAACAGATCGAATCGACAACGCAATGCGTAACCAAGTAACAGCTGGGCTGGCGAAAAACCAGTTGCAGTGCACTGAATTCCTATAATCAAATAGTAGTTGGTTTAATTTTTTGTTTACCAAATTTTTATTACTATTTTGCTCTGGAATTAGCTTCAACCCTCTTTCTAACGTCTTCACACAGTTTTCCGCCTGGCCATTCAAAGCTGGGTGATAAGGAGCGCTGGTCATATGCTTAATGCCATTAGATTTGCAAAATTCGTTAAACTGTACTGAACAAAAGTTAGACGCATTATCCGTCACAATGACTCGTGGTAACCCAAATCTGCTAAACATGTCTATTAATTTACCTATGATTGCAGCGGTGTCTGTTGTTCGCATATAGAAGCATTCAACCCATTTAGAGTGAGCATCAATTGATATTAGGTATTGTTTGTCATTCAATGTAAACATATCAAGATGCAACCGGTCCCAAGGAATTTCCGGGTAAGGCCACGAAACGAGCGGAGAACGCGCAGGTGCCGCGCGTAGCGTATTATATAGAACAAGAACCTATTTTTTCTTCGATATGCCTATCTATATTGGGCCACCACATCCGAGACCTAGCTTCATTTTTGGTCTTTACAACCCCGAAATGTGAGTTGTGTAACTCATCGAGGAGCATTTCACGAAATGTATGTGATATAACGACTTTGTGTCCCCTTAAAATGCATCCATTCTCCAAGGACAGTTCCAATTTAGAATTGTAATAAGATTTTATTTCTTCATCGATACACTTTTTTGGCCATCCCATTTTTTTGCATTATGCCACTCTCTGTAAAACCGCATCCTTCTCTGTTTCTACTTGAATATCAGTTACTGTGATTGGTCCTAATGTTGTGTCAGTTAAAAAATTTATATAGTAGGATTTATCCCAACAATCAGCCTCTGGTTCGTCAAATTCTTGCATACTTTTAATGGAACGCGATAAAAAGTCGGCAACATTGTCGTCACTTTTTACGTATTCCAGGTTGAAATTATACGCCGATAAGAATAATGCGTATCGCTGTAGGCGGTTAGCCGCCATCTCGGGTACGCCTTTTTTATGGCCAAAAATCGTGATTAGCGGCTTGTGATCAGTGCGTAAGGTAAAAGGAACAGTACGCCCATACAAATAATAGTGGAACTTTTTTATCGCAAACACTATAGCTGTCGCTTCTTTTTGGATTTGAGCGTAGTTACGCTCTGCCTTTGAAAGCGAACGCGATGCATACGCGACTACCCGCTCGCTGCTATCCGGCTGCGTCTGAGACAACACGGCTCCTAGGCCCGCGGGACCCGCGTCCGCCGTCACTATAGTTTTGTAATCTGGGTTGTAATGAGCAGTGGTCGGTGTAGGTATATTGAATTAAGGTCACTGACATCAAACGTAGATGTTAATATGGATACGCCTCCGAGTTTCCGGATTATTATGATAAAAATACCGGAACATCGAAATTATTACATGAAACTAGTTAAAAATGTATCAATACTCTCAACGCTATGCTGCTAGTCTTTCCTGTGGGCTAGGCCGACTAAGCTGTCAGGATGGTATAGGTGCTGGGCAAGCCTACACCATCTATAAAACCATGACCCAGGCACTACAGCGTCGGAGTGGTCCCTTCACCCATCTAGTGTGAGTGAAGATACCACTGGACGCTGTATAAATCATCTCATTAAGTAGATGCGAAAAGGCCAATATTATTATTATGCTGCTAGTGGCGTAGATAACCAGAATTTAATAGTAAAAAATGACTGGTGTGTAAAAACCTTGTTGTAGTAAAAGTGTTGGAGTAAAAGCCTAAGCATGTATAAAATGATATAATAATAATATTCATTGCAACACACGACATCCGGCAAACAAGGTCTTTTGTCCTCTTATCTCTATGCTCAACGCATCTGACCAATTAGAATCAAGTATCCAGGATGACTCATTGACTGTTTGTTCGAAAACAATGCGCTCGCACCGACATCCAGACCAAGTGGCTCACTCACTTATTTCGGTTCGTGGAGTGCGCTTATTTATGTGTTGTGAATATCTTGACTTGACCCTGGCTTGTTTACTGTCTTCTGAAATCTACTTAAAACGACGAATTTGGCTTATAACTACGGACATCGATTTATTACTCTTGGATTGGGCTCATTTGAAGCTGTTTTTGTACGGGTAAGTTTTAATTATTTTCACTATTTAAGAAGGTTTTAGAACTTGGAAACAGTTAAAAAAATCACTTTATAGCAATCATCACAGGGCATGAAAGTCCGGTTTACCAAATTTTTGGAAACTCCGGTACATTCCGGAAGAAATGCATGTCCATGCTATGATATCATGACGCAAGTATCTAAAATCAATATACCTACACCGACCACTGGTAATGAGCAAGAACCCGCTCCGAAAATAATTCTTTTTTTATGACATTAAACGCGTCTTCTTGCTCCGGTCCCCAAACCCATTTAGCGCCTTTTTTCAGTAACTCGTGTAACGGATTCAAGATGGTGGCCGTGTTAGGTACAAAACATCTATAGTAATTGATCATGCCTAAAATTGATTTGAGCTCATTCAAATTTTTGGGACTGTTACTATTAATAATTGCTTCTACTTTCCCCGGTGATTTATGTAACCCGTTTTTATCAATTATAAATCCCAAATATTCTATGGAGTCTTTAAATAGCTCGCACTTATCTTGCCTAAGTCGCATGCCCGCTTCTTGTAATCTACTTAAAACCTGTTCAAGCCTCTTCAAATGAATCTCTCTGTTTGGTCCTGTTACTAATATATCGTCCAGAAAGATGCAAGTGCCCTCAATATCACCTAGTAATTGTTCCATTGTTTGTTGGAAAATGAATGGAGCGTTACATAATCCGAAAACTAATCTATTATAACGAAACAGACCTTTGTGTGTGTTTATACATGTAAATTTTTTTGAGTCGTCTAACTCTAATTGGTTGTATGCCCTAGATAGATCCAATTTCGTGAAATGCTCGCCCCCGTGCAGCCTTGAAAACAATTCATCTTTACGTGGTATAGGATAGTTATACATATACAGTACCTTGTTTAGGGTGACCGAGTAATCACCACAGATTCTGACGTCACCGTCCCGGCGCAACACCGGTACGATGGACGTTGCAATATCCGAATGGTCTATCTTTTCGAGGATCCCTAAGTCCTCCAGTCGTTCAAGTTCCACCTTTACTTTAGGTTTCAAAGCTAAAGGCACCGGCCTTGTTTTAAAGAATTTCACTTGGGCTCCCGGCTTAATTTTTAAGCTGATTTTGTATTTATTGAATGTTCCTAGTTCTTCTGTGAATAATATTAATGTTTTCTTTTAAAAACACTACATCCTCTTTTATATTGTTACATTTAATTTTAGGGCCTAATTCTAAGTTGAATCTGCTGATAAAATCTCGCCCTAATAAAACAGATTTGTTTTAAAGGGGTATCGACAACAAAGAATCTTATCAGCTTGACCTCGTTTTCATAGTCCACCTGTAGGTATAAAGAACCTAACGGTGATATTTTGTTCCCGTCGTAACAATTTAAAACAACGTTACACGACTGTAATTTACAATGACGAAAATATGCCTTGTATATTTCGTTGGGTAATATGGCCACCCCACTGCCACTGTCTATCTCACAAACAAAATTTTCGTTTGCTATCGATACGATCTGTCGCATAGGTTCCCCGCCAACACATTTTATATTGAATAATTCATAAATACCTTCGAGAGTGTCGCCGTCGTCCGCCGCCAAAAAGTGATTAGTAACATAAACTTTACACATACGTTTCAAATGCCCCGTTTTGTTACACTTTTGGCACGTAAAATTAATGAACCTACACTGCTCTTTCACATGATTGCGATAACCACACACTGCACATTGACGAGCTCGCGATGTACCAGTACCGCCATTACGGGCCGCGTTGCCACGCATCACGTGCACTGCCTGCTGCTCCGCCGTCTCAGCGCGCTCCCGTTCACACGAAGTGCGAAGCGCCGCTCGCGCGCAGCGGACACTGCGCCAGCTCCAGTGCCTTGTTGAAAGTTAAATTCTTGATACTTTCCGCGAACAATTTCTCTTTCTTTCTCACATCTTCCAATCCAAGGACGAAACGGTCCCTGAGCGCCGTTTCGAGTTCCGTTTTAAACCCGCAATATTGCGCTAAGCTGCGCACTCGCGCCGCCCTCTGCTAAGTCCTCTCCTGGCCTTTGTTCTGCTTTGTAGAACTTGTATCTCTCCGCAAATGAACTCTTCTTCGATACAAGATGAGTGTGGAGAATTTGCAGCAAGTCTTTGTAGTCCAATTGGTCCAGATTCTTGGGAAAAGCTAGATCTCTGACAACGCGGTAAGTGTCCTCCACCAATGCCGTTAGTATCATCGCCCGTCGTTTTAAACCAGCCTTATCAGATTCTTCGGTAATGTCATTGGCCATACAAAACTGGTTGAATCGACTTATGAAGATACTCCATTCTTGCACTCGGTGATCGAACGTGAGACTGTTTCCGAACATTACATTTGAGTTACTTGCCATTGTTTGCTTTAATTTCAACACAATTTATGTTGAGCACACACACGTGAGATAAGTTTTCGTCGCCAATATGGTATTTACGGTAATTATAAGTAAAACCTCTAGGTAGTAATAACTCCATTTAATGCTCAGTAACGACTGCCGACAATCGGGAAGCAGGTACATTCAAAATGTCTACCTACCCTTAACTAAACACTACAGACACAGTTTATAGGAAAAAGACCCAAACTGATAGGTACCTAAACGGTGAATCTCACCATCACCCGTGTCAGTTGTCTACCGTTGGAAAATCTCTGTTACAGAGGGCTCACCGAATCTTCGACAAGGACCATCTGCGGAACTCCAGCATGTCAAACGAGTACTTCGTGCAAACAAGCTGAAAGTTCCGCGTGTCCGTCGCGGAGGATGTGTCAAACCGGACACAGTCGAGCGAGTTCCAGCCTACCTGCCTTTCGTGACCATCTACAAGCCGCCAAGAAAGATACACCAATTCATGCGAAGTGTCAAACACAGGATTCCCTTACAAGAGGCAGGAGTATACAAACTTGACTGTGAATGTGGTTCCTCGTACATTGGCCAAACAAAGCGTACCATAGCTGAACGCGTGAAGGAACATATCGCGGACGTAAAACATAAGCGCTCTGGTAGATCTGCAGTCAGCGAACATACACTTAGCGGTACCAACCACTTTATACATTTTGATAAAGTTAAAGTTCTAGCCCGAGAAGACCGTTTCTTCAATATTTTTAGTTCATGTAAAATAATTGGATTTATTAATTTAAATTTTACTTTAATTACTAATAATCAATATTGTTGACTTTATATAAAATAATTTAAATACCTATTTTGGAACGTAACTTCATAATTAACTTTTGTAATTTTTGCCGAGGGTAGTAAACTAACCGTTAATGCTTTCAAAAAGACGCCTACCACCTCAGTCATCCGAGACCACGGCACCTGTAAAAGTGCCGAAACGTTGGAAAATTGTAAAACAGTTTTAATAATGTCCTAATCACTTAATGTCCTCTGGCTTATAATTTGTCCTATAACGGGAGTCCAGTAATCAATGTAGGTGTTGAGGACCAATTTCGGACAAGTAAACGGACATGAGCAAGCCGTTAAAACTGTATGCGAATCTCACCCCTATTTTGACATCTTATGTAAATACCCATAGTTAACAAAACAAATTTCTTTCAGGGAACCATCATGCCATAATGTGTTGCATCATATCGAAACGATAGGGCCGCCAGTGTACGCTCGGGTAAGACCACTTCCACCGGACCGCTACAAAAAGGTACGTAAGGAGTTAATACTAATGCGGGAGGTGGGAGGGAATCTGTCAGCCTTCTAAAATAGCGTGGGCAAGCCCACTACACGTAGTCCCGAAGAAGAACGGGAAAATACAGCCGTGCGGAGACTACCGGGCGCTCAACGCTATCACGAAACCCGACAGATACCCAACACCACACTTAAAATATTTTACGTACATGCTGGCAGGTAACACGATATTTTCCCGTATAGACATAAACAGGGCCTAACATTTTATTAAGGTGGCCCCGGATGACATAGCAAAAACAGCGATAACTACGCCGCTTGGATTGTATAAGTTAGCGTGTACTTATGACCTTCGGGTGACGAAATGCAGCTCAGACCTTCCAGAGGTTTATGAACAACACGGTTTTGCAGGACTTATTAGGCAGGCAGCTGGATGGCACTAATGAAACGTCTTTCCTCTTTTTTTACCTGGACGACATATTGGTCGCAAGTTCGTTAGAAGAGGAACACAAACGGCATGTGGATGCGGTGTACGCTAGTTTAGAGCGGTACGCACTTACGATCAACATGGCGAAATGTAGCTTCGATCAAAAGAAAATACAATCTTAGGCTATGAGGTGTCAGAAGAGGGTATCAGGCCACTCGAAAAAAAAGTAAGAAGGTTCTTGAGGATGATTAACTTTTACCGTCCACATTTACCTAAAACCGCGCAATACCAGTCAGTGCTTAGTACTTACTTTCATAACGCGAAGAAAAAAGATAAGACGGCTATTGTGTGGACGGAAAAGGCTGAGCATGCGATCGAACAGAGTAAAGTAGGTCTATAACGCGCAGCTACACTTGCTTACCCGGTGTCAGGTAAGCCCCTAGCCATTACGGCGGTTGCTAGCAGCGATTGTGCAGGCGGAGTTTTACAGCAGAAAATCGGCAGAAAATGGGTACCCCTAAGTTTCTTTTCCAAGAAAATGTCAGAGGCACAGCAGAAATACTCAACCTACGACAGGGAGTTATTAGCAGTGTACCTTTCTCTACAGCATTTCCGTAATATGTTCGAGGGACGAGAATTTATCATTTACACAGATCACAAACCACTTATCTACGCATTTGCTAAGCAAGCCACCGAGAAAGAGAAGCCAAGGCGCACGAGGCAGTTGTTATACAGCGAATTTAAAAAACTACGACCTTATTTACCGGAACAATTTAGGCGTGTGGCTTCCACGCACTTCCACAATCTCAGTCATCCTGGCGTGCGGACCACCAGAAAGTTAGTTTGTAGTATTTCTGGCCTAGCATGAATAAGGACTTAGGAGAGTGGGCGAAAACTTGCGTGTCGTGCCAAAGGTCAAAAGTCACGAGACACACTAACTCGGAGTCAGGTACGTATCAGCCGGTGGACAGAATGGAATACGTCGTCATCGTCATGTTATTATCGGGTCCGATTGAATAATATACAGTGAGTAACTTTCTACGTTGTTTAATTAACAGATAATAGGTCCCCTAAAAGTTAATCATAACCTTCATATTTACATGTGCGAATAAGCATTAAAGGGTTGGGGTGTTGTACCTTGACCATAGTAAAACAGTTGCACCTTGGTCATATGGCCAAGGTACCTACATTCAAATGTATTCTTGTTAATTCTGTTTAGGAAGGCATGCAAAGAAAGAAAAGTCAAGGATACTAACTGGCACTCCGAAAAAAAATGAAATAGAAAGAATAAAGGGAGCAAGACAAAATAAAAAACTTAAAATACTTAGATGAGAAGAGTACAGAACGTAAAAGAAGTTTAGATCAAAAAATTAAAAGAAGAATCAGAAACATCAGAACTTGAAAACGAAAGCTTTTCCGTGTGTGATTCAGATGCTTCACAAGGGTTTTTATCTTATGAGGAAAAACCATTAAGCAATAATTTTCAAGAAAATATAGAGAATAGAAACGAAAACAATTTTGAAGATGGTGATTACGTTATCTACGAATATACGAAGTTTTTGACTTTATTGGCCATATAGTGTCTGTCAGTGAAGAGGGTGCTGCTCTTATAAAATCCATGAAGAAGTCGCTAAAAACAGGAAATCGCTAGAAAAAGAATATCTCAACTTAAACCAATGGTCAGATATTAAGTCGCTAAATGAAAAAGTGACCAAGGTACAACAGGTTCCCCAATCGTTTTTAAAAGAAGCAAAGAAGGTCAATGACTGGGAGAACGTGGTTTTCATTGACGAGACATGGCTAAATGCCAATCACACGGTGTCTCGTTCTTGGACAGATGACATACAAGCATTGACGTCGAACGTAGCGATGGGTAAAGGTGCCCGGCTTAGAATATTCCATGCCGTTACTGCCAAGTAAGGTTTTGTGGAAAACGGTTTACTAGCATTTTAATGAAAAACCAAAACCGATTGCCACGAGGAAATGAATGCCGCTACATTTAAAGAGCGGTTCCAGAACGTGCTACTACCCGGCCTGCCAGAGCCCTTAGTAATATTCATGGATAATGCCCCTTACCATTCGGTGCAACTGCAAAAAGCACCAACGCATGCCAATAAAAAAGAAGATTTGGTAGCTTGGCTTCAAGAAAAGGGTATTAATGACAACATGCAGATGCTAAAAGCAGAAATAATAAAATTAGTAAAAGAAAATAAGCCGGCGAATGTACGATACGAAATTGATGAACTTGCTTTGGAAAAAGGGCATCGCGTTCTCAGAATTCCTCCATACTACTGCCAGTAGTATGCAATTAAGCTAATCTGGGCTCAAATAAAATATCACGCAGCTTGTTACAACACTTCACCTCTATTCGGCACAATAAAGATGATGGCCCTTCTTAAAAAAGCCTGCGAGAAAGTCACAAGAGATGACTGGGCGAAGGTCGTTAAAAAAAACAAATTATTCGAAGACTTTAAAAGAGATGTTAGAAGTGATGCACAAATTGATAATGATATAATATGGTCCCTGGGTCGAATATGGCAAGCCTGAAAATATCCCATTATTCCAAACACGAAAATTTGTAATAATCTGAACGCGACCATTAATTGTCGCTAGTGTCGCATGTATCCGAACGGCGCACGGTGGGCTGGGATTACAAGGTTTGGACTTAAGAGATAGAATGTATGTTTTTGGTTTTTAGGCGCATATTTGAAACGTTTTTACTCTTTGTCTTTTTTTAATTTAACTAGTAGTTTCGGAAATATAGCCATTTCAATTTTGTATGAAAGGTCATGACTTTTTAGTTTAGCAATTCATGATGAAAGGTAGCAGTATCCCAAATCAATTGAAATTTAGTATAATTTATATACTAAACTGACTGAAGCTGTAGCGGGGTTTATTTTTCGTTTAATATTTTCGTTCGGCGACCGGACCGCTGTGTAGACGGAACGGCCTTCAATTAGTCTGTGCAACAATGAGCCGTCGTTTTGGCTGGTCTGTGGCCGAGACTTGCTTTGGTGCGCAGACGGCGAAAGGGTCGCCTTGATGTGATCAAGCTTAAACCATCCTTAAAATGGTGGACCTGCCAGTCTTTTGATGGACCATTGGTTCTGAACCACTAGAGAAGGATGCAGACAAGAAGCCAGCTTCGCTGGCTCCAGAAGGCGCAGCACTCGCCTGCACCGTCCTGGAAGCGTGCCACGACCCAAGACGATGAATACACCAGCAGGGCGCCTTCTTCTTCTACAACTTCTACTTCGTCCTTCTTCTTCTACTTTTTCGTCTATTCTTCTTATTATCTCTGGGTTTTATTGATACCCTGGAACCCAGGATAAGTGGACAGGCCTGAGCTCTCCGGTCTGCTTACGGGTTCCGTAAAGTTACCTTTTTTGGTTTTGCGGCACTTTAAATAAAATTTATGATAACCGAAACGCAGGTTTCCACGTTTCGGTAGGATGTTCTTTGACCTTTCTACAATAAAATTTTAACTGAAGCGTTACCTCCTAAGTGGGACCTTTTTTTTGAATTTAGTATAATATAACATGTACTATTACATAAGATGTACCTTTAAGGTTGTTAAAATAAGATGTTTAAGTGTAAAGCACATTTAAGGGACGCGGCCCCTCAGGCCCATTTTATTTGTAAAATGGGCCTAAAAAATAAAAAAAAAATATATTACAAAGCATCTCAATACCTACTCATTCTTATAAGTTCTTCAAAAAATTTAAATGAATGTTCGACATGTCCACCACCCTATGACTTCATTTGTTTTGACACTTATTTCCGGGAAACAAGATAAGAGCGCCAGCGTAACAAAAAGCGATGACGTGTCGGAATGTGATTGGTGCATTGACAGTGTACAGAATGTAATGGATTGTCTTCTTAATATTGCTTATCGCAAGGACATTAAACAGTGGAAAGTAAGAGGTTCTGACAACAAAGAGACTGTTAAAAAAAGAAAGAAGATATAATAAAAGAATTCCACGGCATCGGTCTTATAATAGACAAGGTCAAGCCTGGATTTGGTACAAGTAACGACGGTTATACCGCTCGTCGATTTTTCAAGGATTTTCATGCCACAGCAGATATCACTGGCCTTGACGAAACTCTGATTTATCGTCTAAGCATTATATTAAAAGTAATTTCGTCAGGAAATGAAATCGACCCACAGAAGTTCTAAGAATACTGCGATGAAACAACAATCTTATATTTGAATTTATATAACTGGTAAAGGGTATCCAGCGGGAATTTTTCAACTTTAAATTACTGTTACTCATTTATTAGCGGGGCTAGAGTCGCGGGAGGGGTAGCTTACCATTAGTCATTTGTCGGGTGCGCACCGCGCGTATGCGGTTGAGCAATATTTAAAGTGTGGTGAATCGTTGGTTCGAGCGCGTCGTGCTTTCTGTTCCAACTTCGATATTCGGCGATTAAACGATGGTCCGAGCACCCAGCTTATATGGTCGTGGGTAAAACGATTCCGACAAGAAGGGACAGTGGTTAATAGGCCGCCAACAGGACCGTCTACGTCAGCAGCAACGCCAGAACGTGTGGCACAGGTGCAACAAGAAATCATTAGAAATCCAAGAAAATCTGTGAGAAAGATTGCGGCCTCTACAGGCATTAAAAAGTCAACTGTGCATGTGATTTTGAAAAAAAAAAATAAAACTTCATCCATATAAAATGCAAATCGTTCAAAAACTAAATGACAGCGATTATGTTTTAAGAGAAACGTACGCCCGAACGATGTTGGAACGTTTTCGGACCCCCACAACACTTGGAAACATATTGTTTAGCGATGAAGCTCATTTCCACATCGGGGGCTATGTAAATAAACAAAATGCGTTACTGGAACCCCAACAATCCAAGGGAACGGCATCAAAAGAGTTTGCACTGCCCTAAAACGACAGTATGGTGCGCGATTTCTGGTTGTGGAATAATCGGTCCATATTATTTTAATGAGAGAGAAACTGTAACTTCTTCGGTATACTGCCGTATGATTGGTGAATTTTTAGAACCGCAATTGCAAGTGTTTCACGGCCGCAACAATAGAACTCATTTTCAATAGGATGGGGCAACTCCACACACTGCCAGGGTCTCAATGTTGAGGTTAAGGGAAATTTTCCCTGGAAAATTAATAAGCAAGTTCGGAGACATACCCTGGCCACCTCGATCGCCGGATTTGACGCCGTGTGATTTTTTTTTGTGGGGTTACCTTAAGTCTAAAGTATACTGCAATAATCCCCGAACCATAACTGCCCTGCAAGAAAATATTCGGCGTGAAATCGCTGCCATCCCCCCAGAGCTTTGTTCGCGCGCACTTGCCAATGTGAGGGTTCGCTTACAAGAGTTTATTGCGAGAAATGGACGTCACTTGGAAGACATTATTTTTAAAAAGTGAAATCCGCCGTCCCTTGCTACATTTGAAAAATAAAATAAAAATTCTTAACTTATTCGTTTATTTGTTATTTAATTTTGAAATAGAAAAATTCCCGCTGGACACCCTTTATATTATGCCTGTTACCCTACAAAAAGTTTAATACATGGGTCGGAGATAAAAAAAAATCTATAATACCAATTCGACAAATGTCCGGGGAAGCCTCAGAGGCCCAAAATAAAGAAATAATAAAAGTTCGTTTGGCGAATGCTACACGCAAGATATAAATCGTTATCCGTCAATATAAACTGTTGGATCACGATATTTATTGACGTGTAGGGTAGTATTGAGGGATCACAATAATTATCGCTGGATTTCCGGAAATCCTTGTGATCTGATCCAAGATCGTGATATTTATCTTGCGTGTAGTGTTGCGCGTCAATATTTATCGCGTTAGTACGCAGCGAGACGGCAGCAATGGAGGACGTCTATGACACCGCATCTGCTTCTGAATCGTTGACAGGTGACAAGATAGTCTTGAAAAACGGGCCCATCAACACAGAAGAAAACAACTATCGAAGTTGGACGTCTTTGAAAGTGACATAGTACGGCGAACCGTGATTTTGGAAGATTTACAAGCATTACGGACTTTCCCTACAAACGTACCACACTGCGTGAAGTGTTATTGAAACTTAGATTTAGGTATAAAGAACTGCATAAGCGCAAAGTGTTGCTCATTGCTGTTTAATAAACATGAAGGTTTTATGTTTTACTGATATCTTTTTTTTTTTTCTTTTCTATTTAGATCTGCAATCAGTCCTCGGACTATGATCAGATTTGTTGTCTGTATCTGTTTTGTCGAGCGTGTTCTCCACTGAGAGCATCTCCTCATATTTAAGCTGCTGTCAATATCTGCAGTCTAGATCTTGTATGCTGTATCGCTTTAGCCTTCTCTGGTAATCCAATGATATTAGTTGTTGCGCCAGTATATTTGGATGGCACATCAAACGGCTCTTGTACTTTTCTGCTGTAATTCGGATCTCCTCTTTTACAGTGTTTATTCCAAGTTGTTCGTGTATTTCTTTATTGGTTATGTACCATGGTACATTCGCAATGTCTCGCAAGATTTTGTTTTGTAGGCGTTGCAATGTATTGATGTGGGACTCGCTCGCACTGCCCCACAGTTCTATACCATACATCCAGGTTGGTTTCAGTGCAACTTTATAGAGGAGAAGTTTGTTGTCGATTGACAGACGTGAATTTCGTCCTAGCATCCAATATATTTTTTTATATTTTATGCATAGCTCATCCCTTTTTGCTTTGATGTGATTTTTCCAGGTTAGACGTCGATCAAGGCCAAGATACCTCACGTGCTCACTATGCGGTAGTGTATTGTCACCAAGTTTTACAAGCGGGCAATCGCCACGTTTGAGAGTGAAGGTCACATGCACTGACTTGGTAGCACTCGCCTCTATCCTCCATTTTTCCAGCCAACCATTTATTTCACATAGCCCTTGCTGTAGTATCTCTGATGCAGTGGTCGGGTCTTGGCTAGAAGTAAGAACAGCAGTGTCATCTGCGAAAGTAGCTGTCGTAGTTCCTCTTGTCTCTGGTAAGTCATAGGTGTATAATGTGTAGAGGATGGGTCCCAGAACAGATCCCTGTGGCACTCCAGCTTTAATTTTGTAAAATTTGGAGGTGCAATTATCCTCTTTTACTTGGAACAATCTCTCTGATAGGTATGTTTTTAAAACGAGGAAGAAGCTGTGGGGAAGCGTTTGTTTTATTTTGTACAGTAATCCGTTGTGCCACACTTTGTCGAAGGCCTGCTGGATGTCAAGAAATGCTGATGAGCAATATTCTTTCTCTTCAATACTCTTTCGCACACGTTCGTATACTCTGTGAGCTTGTTCTACAGTACCATGTTTCTCTCGAAAGCCGAACTGGTGGGCAGGTATGATGTTGTGTTTTTCTAAGATTGGTTTCATTCTACAAAGTAAGACTTTCTCGAAGAGTTTCGACATTGTTGGCAGCAAGCTTATCGGCCTGTATGATGTAACTTCATGGGGAGGTTTTCTAAATTTATGCGTCATTACAATTTGTGATACTTTCCATAGGGATGGATAGTATTGTATTCTGAGTATAGCATTGAACAGAATAGTGATAAACATTATCCCTTTGCGTGGAAGTTCCTTGAGTACTTCTTTAGTGATACCGTCAAACCCTGGTGCTTTTCTGTTCTCAAGAAGCCTAACGAGTCGCTGAAGTTCTTGTGGACTAATATCTAGTAACATTTTAGTGTATTTTAGTTATGGCAAGAATTGTTTTTCACTTCCGTTTTATACCCCGCTACATACAAATCTGTCTCTGTTTTATTTTATTCTCATTAAAGTTTTCCTTTATATTTTACACTTGCATTTAATTTACTCCAACATGCAAGTTGTGGTCCTTCGATAAACCAGTGCCACAATATGTTTGATAAAGTCTGATATGAATAAAGTGAATGTGTTACAAGTTGTGGCTTGCCGAGTCTGTGAAAGTGCAGTTTTCCCGTAATAAAACGCTAAAGAAAAGCCGTCTGTGAGTGGCGGAACGAGTGATTTGCATAAAATTGCTCATATTTAATCAGGAAAATTCGATTGTCATTTTTCTTCAAAACCAAAAGAAGTTCGAAAAGTTCACACTTTGGCTATGACTTGAAATCAAACACTAGTCTGTGAAACTCTTGCCGTTCAATTGGCTACACTGCGTGTTTACCGTGTGTCGTCGGGTTGCTGCAACTGTCTTGTCATCTATTTAGGACAGTACTCAATGTCACATGCTTGCTGCAAATGTAAACAAACAGGTTTACCGGTGCCGAGTGGAAAGTGAGTTTTCCTACAAAACTAGAAGTGCACGCTTTCTAAGTCCTGATTACAGTCTGCGACAGTGTGTAAAAGTACGTTCAGATGAGACGCGCTCAACGCGCGTCCTGATTACAGTCTGCGACAGTGTGTAAAAGTACGTTCAGATGAGACGCGCTCAACGCGCGTTTTAATAACGCGCGTTTACAAATGGGTACATACATTTTATTCAGGCTGTACACATGCTAACGCGCGTGTTCGCGCGAGAATCGATCGCGCGACGTAATCATGAATCTGTGGTCACTCATCATCAGTGATCGAATACTCGGATGCATATTTACCTAAAGTTGAGATGTTGGCTGTTATGGAATGCACTTTTGTATCGAAAAAATCCCGGGATTCCGGAATCGACGAATACAGTGTTTTGGTTATAGAATTAAGTCGGGTGAATACAGATACTTGCGTTCAGGTGTTTGCTAATATGGAATGCACTTTTGTATAAATCGTAAAAAATCAAGCGATTTCAGAATTATCGTTTAGTGCTTTCCGACTATAGATCGGGTGCTGGCTAATGTTATAAGCTTAATTGCCAACCTGTCATTGCAAACGTAATTGAAAACGTAAATTAAGTAATTTTCTTTCTTCACTCTACATAGCGACAAACAACTCGGTGCCTTGAATTTCTATAAAAAAAATCTCATTTTTTATTATATTAACACGGCGAAAGTAAGTAGCATCCGTAAGAGGGAATGAATGAATGAATGAGTCATCATTCATTCATTATTGGGTCGTCCCGGTGCCGTCGCTCGTGCCGCTCGCTCGCTACTAATTTATCCACCGATCTGCACACACATTCGCACTGTGACATACGCGCGTGATAAGTGCTCGAATTCTCGTGAAGTGATAGACATTTTGGTGATCAAGAAACTTTATCAGCTCAAAGAACAATATATTGACAATATTAGACTATAAGTGAACAGTGCAGGAGTGTTCTCCGTGCGCTGGACGCATCAGCTCATCCATCACCGCTCATCATCTGCCCAACAGCTAAAGCAAGCCATCATCCACCATCACCAAGTAAGTCCATTCACTTCACCTCCCATTGCGCTCTCTCAACCAGCTCATCGTGAGGTAGACCTAGCCGACACTGGCTGACTACCATTTTTGGTCCTTCCAGCCGTTAATTGAACCGGCTACCCATCATACAGTCCACTTGTCATATTTTCTGCCCGTTCCCTTTAAAATTTTCCTTTAGTTTACTCTTTTCGCTAGTGGAAGTGAGACGTTCTTGCGATTCTCCGTGAGTCACAGCTGTTCCCAAACTTAATTTCACTCGTCATTAGGTTGCACTCTCCTACGTGAAGATGCACTGCGCTCTATGTGATACCACTGTAAACGACGGTGTTGTGTGTGGGGGCTGCAGCAAATACTTGGGGTTCTGCTGCGCCAACGTCACCGAAGTGGGCTACCGTAAGCTGGGTGCCGATCGAAAAGCTAGTTGGAGATGTACTTCCTGCAAATCGGGCTTATCCGGAGCAACATGTTCCACGAGTCAAACGAAACCAACTCCACCGGCTCCGAAGGTCACATTGGAGTCCCTCATGACTGAGTTACGTGACATCAAATCTGTCATTTACAAGATCCCAGGTTTGAAGCAGGATGTGAAGGACTTACGGAAGGAATTGGCAGAGGTAAAGGCCACATGCGAGTTCGTCGGTGGCAAGCTGGATGATTTTGACAGGCGACTGGTCAATGTTGAGAAGCATTTGCCAGAGTTGCTCAACCTACAGGACACCGTTGTATCGATTGAAGCCGAGATCACGGAGCTTAAAGACGAATTAATAACGAGGGACCAATGGTCCCGTCTCAATAACGTCGAGATCAAGGGAGTTCCAGTAAAAGGTAACGAAAACCTCTTCGACATCGTCGAGAGCATTGGCAAGGCGGTCGGTTACCAGTTTCCGAAGACCTCAATAAATTATTTATCCCGGGTGCCGGTGTACAACTCGAAAGAAAAATCTATAGTAGTGAGCTTCTTAAATCGCAACATAAAGGAAGAGTTCGTAGCTAGTGCGCGTGCCAGGAAGATTACTGCTGCTGACCTGGGCTTCAAAGATGTATAGTATTTTCTAAGGTTAACACGAGCTGTAGACATAATTAAAACTGTTTTTATACGGATTTATGCTCGTTTATTACATTTTTACAATTTTCCAACGTTTCTTTTTTCAACGTTTCAACGGCACTTTTTCAGGTGCCGTGGTCCCGGATGACTGAGGTGACAGGTGTCTTTTAGAAATCATTAACGGTTAGTTTACTACCCTCGGCAAAAATTACAAAAGTTAATTATGAAGTTACGTTCCAAAATAGACAAACCAATTATTTTTTATATAAAGTCAACAATATTGATTATTAGTAATTGAAGTTAAAATTAAATTTATAAACTAATTACTTTATATGAACTTAAAGATACCGATTATTAATTGAAATTAAATTGACTTTTTATTATTTATTCTACAGTCACACTTCTAGCAAGGGGGTCTCATGCACTTAAGCACTGCTTCCCATGCTACCGGTATGTTCCAACCACGATCTCTATTAAAATTTGGATGCCGGCGGATCTCTATTGCCTCACGTATCATTCTAGGGAAGAAACGGTCTTCTCGGGCTAGAACTTTCACTTTATCGAAATGTATAAAGTGGTTGGTACCGCTAAGTGTATGCTCGCTGACTGCAGATCTACCAGAGCGCTTATGTTTCACATCAGCGATATGTTCCTTCACCCGCTCAGCTATGGTACGCTTCGTTTGACCAATGTACGAGGAACCACATTCACAGTCAAGCTTGTATACTCCTGGCTCTTGTAAGGGAATCCTGTGCTTGACACTTCGCATGAATTGGTGTATCTTTCTTGGCGGCTGGTAGATGGTTCTGATTGAGGCGCGTTTCAAAATACTCCCAATTTTGTCAGTCACTCCTCTCACGAAAGGCAGGTAGGCTGGAACTCGCTCGACTGTGTCCGGTTTGAAACAAGCTGCAAGTTCCGCGTGTCCGTCGCGGAGGACGTGTCAAACCGGACTGGGCGAAAGTGGTCTATGAACCAATACATACATTGGTGTGGAATTCATGTGGGGATACCTCACCTTCATCCTTGTGTGAAGCGACATCAAAATCTGACCCGGCAGTATTGAGAAAAAAATCTTTAATATAATCTATTAGAATAGGTAGCAATATAGCAAGGCCACTGTGAGCGAGCAGGGCAAAAGATGGCAGCGCGCTGCAGAGGCGGGAGGGGCGCATATGCTATCTCTGTCGCACTTGCAGGGCAGGGCGCATATGCTAACTCTGTCGCACTTGCACGGCAGGCGCCCTCGCTCGATCGGCAGGTATCGGATATTTCCGCGTCCGCGCGAGCGCAGTCTTTCACTGTTTCTTGTTAGTACTGTGCGCTTTTGTGTGTGTTTTTTCTCTACTGCTATTTTGTTTATGGACTACCGATTTTGCCTTACGATTTAAATACTGCTCGATATATTGGACTCTGATTTCTGCCTAGCGATTTGGACAATTGTTGTTGTTAAAATCATGTTTCGACCCAGAGTTAATACGGTTTGTTTGATCTGCAACCGTTCTGTGCTAAGAGCTCGCCAAAGAAGATTAATAACACGTGTTTTGTTTGAAGAAAACATGGCATTGGCTGACCGTATAAGAATAAACGTCGCTCCGTATGAGGTTTGTGTATTTTATCATTCTTGTTTAGTATTTACATAAGTAAGTATTATTTTTATTAGTATTATTTAACAGTCACAAAAATTATAAAAAGCAAGATTCGGTAGATTTTTATAAGTGTCTGCATAAAAAGACCGTCGTATTTTTGCACAGCTGTATTTATGTTTCGGAGGATCTAGGGTCTAATGTCTCATGAAGGTTGCAAGAAATGCTATGACACAACATGATGTTCCCATTTACTGGGGTTCCATATATGGAAAGACATTAAAACAACTTTTTTACTATTTAAGGTTAAATGATGATGATTTGTTATTCTAATATGATATTACAGTTAGTTTTAAATGTTTTTTTTTTCAGATTATATTCAATGGTAACGAGTTCTTGTGCCACCGATGCTGGCAACACCAAAATGCGCAGAATGTATCTCAAAACGTACCTCCCGTACTGGCGGAGGCAGCAGCTCTTATTCCTGCTGTAGCTCGTGCGCCTGTGCTACCTCCAGAAGATGCGGGACCTGCGATACCTGCTGTAGCCCCTGCGCCTATGCCACCTCCAGAAGATGCGGATCCTGCGATACGTGCTGTAGCCCCTGCGCCGATGCGATACCTGCTGTAGCTCCAGCACTATTACCACCTCCAGCGCCCGAAGCTCATGAACGGCCTGGAATAGTGAATCTTGGATACACACGCTCTCCAAACACATCAGCTACATGGAGACGTACTCGTATACCCATTACTTTAAAGAAACGCATGTTGTTTGAGTTGAAACATTATATACCTCCTGCTGCAAGAATATGCGACATTCATTTGGCCTCAGATGATTGGGAAGAATTAATTAGAGCACCTAATACTACTCAGTTTCAATGCCGAGCAAGTTATGGACCTGACGTCAATGTATGAAGATGCTGATCGAAATTCATCTCGTTTAGACTTCGATAACAATGAGCAGGTTGATTATGATGAATTACATTATTTAACTGGCCGGACACCTGAACAATTCTTAAGAATTGTACAAGAAACACTATCTTTACAAAATTGTAAAACGCCTAATACGGCTTTGGCTATACTGCTGACCAAATTGAGAACCGGAGATTCTAATGAGAGATTGACTTTGATGTTTCACATAAGCCGTCGTAAGTTGGAGCTTCTTATGAAGGTTGCAAGAAATGCTCTGACACAAGATTATGTTCCCATTCACTTGGGTTGGGACCATATAAGCAGAGAAGACATTGTGCGGAGAAATCTCACGCTGCCCGAATATTTATTTGGAAATCCAGATTCTGTGTTTTGTTTCAAAGACATAGTTATAGCCTACACAAGTACTCTAACTTATTAAAACCTTTTCTTTTTGTATGTAGCGACGGATATATCGTGGAAGTGACCGGACCGCATGCAGCGACGACTTCAGATGCGAAAATTATACAAAATATTCTACATGAAGATGAACATCCATTTTACATTGCATTTAACCAAGGGGATGTATTTGTACTGGACAGAGGATTCAGAGATGTTGTTGATGATCTTGAATCACATGGCTATAAAGTGCATATGCCGGAAAGCCTCTCTAGGGGCCAAAAACAATATGCAACCACTCAGGCAAATAAAACACGTAAAATCACAATGTGTCGATGGGTTGTGGAAGTCGTGAATGGACGGTTCAAGCGCGACTTTAAGTTGTTCCGCCAAGAATATTTTAACTGCGCTATGACACATATGTTTGAAGACTTCAGAATAGCAGCTGCTGTAATAAACGCCTTCCACGAACCTATCAGTGATAGTTTCTATGTACCTTTTTTTCTTGACGGAATAAATGAGATGAGAGATGAATGTAGAGAATGCATTAGGGAGTTTTGTGAATACAAATCATTTAAATAGGCAACGCGTGGCATGCCAGAGTATGTCAGGAGACTTGCCAGCTCTAACTAACTTCCCGCGTTTATCCGAGACTGAGCTAATTGTTTTTGCGTTAGGCACATATTAATTAAAACTAGCCAAAAGCTATTATAGTGAGCACGTAAGAAATGGGATTTATACAATCGAATTATATAGTGCCGAGCAGCGACTAAGCACTGCCCTTAGAGACCACGGTATTGAAAGTTCATGTCTACTGAGAGGTAAGATTCAATCAAGACATGCGCGCGCAAGAATTTATAATTGCTATATTTTGATAGACGAAAGAGGGCGTAGGTTAGATTCGTTAAAGAATTATTATTGTACATGTAAGTCTGGCATGCGTACTCTGGGATGCTGCGGTCATATTATGACAATTGTGTGGTTTTTGTCTTGAGCTAGATATCAAGACAAAAGACTGGAAGATTGGAAGTTAAACAGGAAGTATTCAATGCGGTTAATGATGCAGAAATGAAGTTCTTAAGCGAAAGTGTGCGAAATTTGTAATGTTTAGTCGATGGGTAATTGAAGTCATTAACGGGAGGTTGAAACGAGATTTCAAGTTGCTACGCCAAGATTATTTTAATTCTACGCTACCTAACGCATTCACAGACTTTTGAGTAGCAGGTGCCGTATCAAGTGAAACGTGCAAAATCTTATTGCGGTGAAAATACACAAAACGGCCGGTATATGATAGAAGTATTTGAAAAGGATGCACGGTTACATGCAGCTATACAATATGCCTCAAAATAGTTGGCTATTAAGTGGACGTATTCAGTCCAGACATGTTAGATCGAGAGCATATTACTATTATATTTTAATAAACACTATGTCAGTGTTACAGCACTTGTTTGACTAGGCGAAGAACGGTAGGCAGCTGTGCACACATTGAAATGTCACCCGGATTTATAAATTCGAAAGCCAGAAGCTACAACGGCAGCGCGACCTATGGGGTTCAACAAAGTGGCCGTGAATAAATTTTATTCTTTGCTTGAGGAAGTATATGACAAATATAATTTAACGCCAGATTGAATATATAGCTGCGACGAGACTGTAATATCATGCGTCTCTAAAACAAAGAGCAAAATCATTGCTGAAAAAGGAAGAAAACAAGTAGGGTTGACGACGAGGACGACCAAGAATCCGACGGACCTGCTCTAGATGATATGGACGATGTGTTGATCGTCCACGAGATCCTAGAATGTGGTGTACGCTGATACAGATGTTGCAAGGCGACATAACTGAGGAAGTTCACGAATTTGTTCTGCGTCTGTAGAGCAGATCATAGATGCAAGAGAGGGAACTGTTAAAATCACCTGCGCAATATTGCAAACGCATATAAAAGGTAAGTTTGTTATTCAATATGAAAAAAAAGGTCTAACGTAAGTAGTGTAGAATTGGGGCTTCTGGATCACTCGCTCTCGCTGCGCTCGAGCGAGTGCAACCAGAATGCCCCAATTCACCCTACATGAGCTGTCCTTTCGCCTGCATGATCAGTTACGAATTGAACTGAACCGATCTAACAAAAACTACACAGTTTCATCAACCTAACTCTCAACATGTAACAGTGGCTCAAAAAGTATCGGTTAATCTAGTCCTAAAGTTGCTGATAACCGACCCGCTGCACGGCGAAATTAAATGAGTCAATCTAAAGCTGCACACATCGAAGTATGAGAATAGCGGCGCGCGGCATATCCGGTCGGAGACTGCTATCCGCACCGCGCGGCTGTGAACCAGGCTCATAGAGCGCAAGCATGTTGTGTAGATATGCGGTAGACTTTGTCCGCCCGCTCTTGATGGTTATACAATAGCTAGCCGCTTTCGAGCGAATGAATGCTCCAATCCAAGAGCTTACATTGCATGCATTAACAGCTATGATTGGACTGAGGCAACTGCTCAGTTTTATCAGTCCAAAACCATCCATGGACTGCGTCACCGAAAAAGTCAGTCAAAAAAAAAAAGCATTCAATATTTTATAGTATGAGACGAATAGACATTTTGCAAAGTAAAAAAGACAGTATTTCAACGATGTTATTCTCTCCTTAACATTTTTTTTTTGTGAACATCCCTGTTTGGACTGAACCTTCATAATTATTACTAAGTACAGTATATATTTTTTTCAATTGGGTAAGTATTCAAGATGAAAGACGCTGTCGTAAGAGGTTTAAAGTTTAAAATATTTTATGAAAACTATTCCATTAAATATGTCGATAAAATTGGATCGATGATACCTTGTTTTTTTTTGTCTTGAATAGTTGTCAAGCCGAGAGGCCTCTGATTTCGTTCCAAACATTAATTTGGGGGAATTTTGAACCTATTTGTTTTCATTTACAAATAACTTTAAAACATAGCGCAAACATATATAAAT
The DNA here is from genome assembly GCA_934045075.1 of Yponomeuta sedellus. Classification (NCBI taxonomy): domain Eukaryota; kingdom Metazoa; phylum Arthropoda; class Insecta; order Lepidoptera; family Yponomeutidae; genus Yponomeuta; species Yponomeuta sedellus. Next base: position 2,483,973 of record OW203736.1, on the reverse strand, counting down.
ATGTATAGTTGTGCTAACATCCCAGAGGGGTAGTCAGAGACTGTTGTAACCAATAAATAAATGTTGCTATATCATTAATGTGCAATAAATATCTAATCTATAACTCTATTACCGTAAGAGGTAATCACCACACAATAATATCGATTTTATAGATTTGTGCTTGAAATATTTACAAGATGGGTGCCCACTTTTATAAATTTCTATACCATACAGCAGATCACTCTTTACATTTTAATTGCAAACAAGTAATATGTTCTAAGATCTAGCTAACGCCGACTGTACCCACATCAAACTAATATTTTAAAAGGGTAAGCAGAAACAGCAATAGATAGTATTCAATGTTTTTTATGGTGATCTCTTGATAATTTCGTACCACCAGGATGTCTAGTTTAAGGGTAAGCTGAGGCAACAATCTTTGTGTAGGGGTATTTGAGTCCGTAATGTACCTATGCACTATGTTCTTTTCATATTTTACCAATCAAACTATTCTAAAAAACAAGAGAGTGTAAGACACATTATAGGGGTAAGCAGAAGCATCCATCTCATTGATGAAGGTTCATTTAATGTTGGTTATTCATATATGCATTATGGAAGGCCATAAGTAGGTAGTTATTGGGCATTCTGGCTCACCATTTTTCGACATCACGCTCACGGCTCCGCCGTTCACTCGATGCCAAAAAAAGGCGATCCAACATGCCCAATAACTACGTTGGTCCAGTCGATAATTCCTGTTGCGGACAATAATTATGAAGTTAAACAAAAAAAAAATTCCAGGAGTTCAAGCATTGTATTACATAGATTTTTTTCTTCTTAAATACTACAATGACGAAAGATTTTAGATTTGTTCGTCGTGTTATAATCAATCCATCCAGGAATTGAGATTGGTTATAACACAACGAACTAGATCGATTGATGAAATCCCAAAGCACTCTTTAACGTACCGTCCCGTTGGCGATGATCGATGCTAACCAGCGATGACAAAGTAAAATTAGAGGTGGGTCCATAAATGTCTGTTCAAACAATTTCTCGGCATAATAAAAAGGGAACATTATTAGGGGTCCGAATAGTAACCAGGCAAACCAAGGATCCATCAAGGATCATGTAGGTACCTACCTGCAAAACATTTTCATGGGTCACACTCGACACGTGTAACCTACATTTCGCAATCACATCCGCCAGCGCTCACATACACAAGTTAAAAAATAATTGCAGATATGACTAAAATATTAATATGTTTAACAATTAAAATAAAGCTGCAGTCTGCTTATTCATCAATTTACATGGTTATACACGGTGTTATTTAACTGAAAAATCTGCAAAATTAATTTACTTTGTTTATACGTGTAGAGTGTAGATTTGGTGATCTATCAATCAACCTACATTCTATTCACTGTAAACTAAGTACTGAGAATATTTTAGTTCTTATAATTTTCAGGATTCGTAGAAATAGAAATATATTCAGATAGGTATTTACTAAATTTCAAATTAAACTAATTCTATAAAAAAAAAAAAAATTGTTGCTCAGTACGATAAGTAGGTACTTTGAAAATCTAAAGTTCAAAGTTATAAAAGGATCGTAAAAGTATATAACACTATTAGTAATCGTATCATGGATTTCGCTTTTCGCGCCTACCGTTAATTTTATAACACCTTGTATTGTTTAATTTCATGCTAACATGATATGGATATTCCATTTTTATCCATGTATGGCACGGTTCGAAGGAAGGTTAATGCAGTGTATTACTAAGAATAATAATATAAAATGCGAAAGTTTGTAAAGATGGATGGATGGATGTTTGTTTCTCTTTGACTCATAACGGATTTGCCATGCCCAGGATTAACACATAGGCTACTTTTTATCCGACTACCATGCGAACTAAGTCGCGGGCACAGCTAGTGTTCATGAATGAATGTTCCACTGTAGCGCCTAAACTGCTGAACCGATTTTGATGAATGATCGTGTGTCAATAAATTCGACGTAAGTGCGAGTGATAATGTAGTCTGGTTCCTCCTTTTTTAATAGTTAGGATAGGAACAATAGTTAGGTTATGTTAGGATGTTATTTTTTTTTTTAATATATATTCTTCTTTACTAATGTACGTGAATGAATGTATGTATTAAATTTCCTCTGTGCTTTCTCACTCGAATAAACAATATCTACCTATTTAATTTAATTTCAAAAGTAAGGACGTTTGTTTTAAAAAGAAGCATATCCATATCATACCAACGTCATGCAGCAAGATTCCAATCACTGCATGTGTCATGACTAAGCAATTCTATGTAGGTTGTGTACCCGCGTATTACACCAAGCTAAATGCGCTTACGAAATCAAACTAGCGTTGGCTTGCGGCTTCGCTCGGGGGCTATGCTATTATTGTTAAAGAAATACATCCCTCCAGCTTTACCATCAGCGCGTCTAAAACCGAAAACATGAAGACTATTGTAATGTAATATAACATAAAATAGGTAGGTACATAATATGGCTTAGTTTAGTAAAAGGTTTAGTTGGCTTATGGTTTAGTTGTTTAGTTTTGTAGTACTTATATTAATTTCCCATTTCTTCTGGATTTAAAATGGATGTAGGTAATTTATATAGCTTGATTATAAAAGATCAAACAAATATACATGATTACATTAGATTGAAGTCATCCCTTGGGTAGATTTAAAGAGACCCCTCTTATTATATTAAGAAGGATTATATTATTGTATAATTACTTTGTGTATTATGTATTTTTTACTGCATCGTAGTAAAGTATCTATCACGAAAGTTTTGTAGAGCAATAGGCACATTGAAACTACCCAGACTACTTTTTGTCTTTATAGTGTCCTAGGATCTATAAAGGGACCACACCGTAGTTTGATACGCAATTTAATATTAACCTTACGCCGTAGAATGAATATAAAAAAATAACCGTGAAATTCTTTAAGACAATACGTTCAATATTTTATATAGTGTCACACACACATGCGCACAAACTCCTCGTCCGACACACCAGTGCATTGTCATCAAATATTTTTCCTTTAAAAACGTCTGAAATGTTACGAAAAAGTATCACTTCTCTTCGTGCTTCAACGATCGTCTAGTCGCTCCGAGCTACTTGTGAAACCGCTGCTGAAGCTCTGCTGCCGTTGTGCCCTGCTGAACACCTTCTTCTGCCTGCTGTCAAGTTCTGCTTCCCTGCTTCTACACCTACTGAAAATGTTCGTAAGTTTATTCAATATTTTTCTTGATTTTTGCATTCCATTCAAATAATATTTAATTATTTTTTATAATTATCCATCCGTAGGCTCAATTTTTTTTTTTTTTTTTCTTTTTGCCTCGCTCACTTAGATTACTTTTTTAGTTTTTTAGCCACCTCATTTGCACTTTACTTCACTTCATAGGTAACCATTATTTTTTTTTTTTTTATTGATAACATTTTACTAATTTATACGTTTGTTTTCAGGTCTGACTCTGAATATTGCTACAACGCCGCGGCCCCCCGCAAATCGAAGGCTGCCTTCGAGTCGGAGGACGAGTATTTTGAAAGGTATTTATTTATTCACTTAAAAAAATATATTTTGTTCTAAAAATTTATCGTTGACCGGTTATGTGTGTTAGTTATGTTGTGTGTGTGTTTGTTTGTGTGGAGTGCTTTAGTATTTTTACATAGAGTACATAGATCACTCCAAACTAATTTAGAGTTATTTGCAAAATCAGTTTGAACCCATTTGTGTAAGGTCATATGGATGGTTTGTGATTAATTGATTATATAGGTATTAGTCCATGTGTGTAACTATGTTTGTACGGTGACAAGCGATTCGTGTTAACAGCGCAGGTGATAAATCAGTTGTACTAGGTATAATACAACAACAAACTGAGTTTTTTGATTTCTTTTGTCAACAGTTCCAGGAGAGCCCCGAAGCCTGTCAAGCGGATTTCCCCAGCCGAGTATAAAGCGCGTGCTGCGGAATCTGATGCAGAATCTTCTGTAGTGAGGTAACATCTTACTACTTTCTTATGCAAACAATTTTTTTTTTTTTTTTACCTGTAAAGATTTAACACAGTTTCGTCAATATAGTGTTTTACCTATGAATAACAGTTTTTCCGTTCTATTTCAGAAACAAAAAGAAAGGACCTGCTCCCGGCAAGCGTCAGCACGACTCAGACGACGAAGCGGTTCCTAGGTAAACAATTTTATTATTATTATTCTATTAATGGCAGATTACGTGACATTCACCAAACAAGTCTTTTTCTTAATGTTTTATGAACAAACTAGCCCACAGTGGTCTTTATGCAGTGTTTGACATTATGGTATTTACAGGCGCAAGACCAAGGAAGCAGCGAAGCCAAAGGAGGCAAAGCGCAAGGCACCGCCGCGGCACAAGGCCAAGAGGAGCAGCAGCTGGCGCATCTTCGACTCCGACAGCGAGGAGGAGGGTGCCGCCAGACCGGCGCAGCAGCTGCGATCCAGCTACGCAAAGCGAGTCGCTGACGGAGTCGTGCGCCGCACTGCCCAGCTTGAGGGAGGTCTATTTTTAGACCTCAAACTGTACCAGGTGGACGACATTAAAAACGTTCACCCCCTCAAGCGGCACGAAAAGGCGGTGTTGGCGCTGAAATTCCAAGGGGAACCCGACTCGCCTGAGTTAGCTGCGCTGCAGCAGCTGTTGCAGCGGTGTAAGGCGAAGTTTGTGGAGGACGGGTATTTTTACGGCGATAAGGTAGATAGGTAGAAAATTTTGTTAGTCACTCTTGTAGTTGTAAGAATAAAAATATGTGTTAGTTTGTATTTATTCTTTGTTTTATTTTTGTATGATTGTGGCCGTACGATATAATAATAATAATACTAGGTTTGTCTCTTTTCGTACTTTCACAGCTTTACAAAGCAAAGTAAATTCATATACACATCAATATGCCTAATAATAATTCAATATATTGTTCGGTATGTGATATCTCAGTTAAAAGTAGAGCTTTTTCCTCCCATTTGCGAAGCACTGTACATAAAAATAACAATGCTGTTAAGAAATGCGATGGTGTTGAGAAAGTATTATCCGCATTTCGTAACCGCATTGCCACTTACAGAGTGAGACCTCGTTCGGACAGCGAAGACGTCGACGAATCGAGCCCACCATCAATGTTTATTCGTTCACTGCGTAGTCAAGTGCGCCAGCTGATTAACGCACGACTTGAATCTTTTGACAGCGTAAAAGCGAATTTTGAACTATTCGCCGAGTTTACGCTGCCAAAAAATGATAGTAGTGAAGTTAAATCGTTCGCTACCGGAAACATCGTAATTCATAAGAACTACGACTTCAATGAAATGTTTAAAAAGGTTGTCGAACAAATAGTTGCTGGTATCGACGAATTTCAGGAGAGAGATAGTGGTTGGACTTTTGTAGCTAATTCATATCTAGAGGTTAACATCAACAAGTATAATCCTCTGCGAGCGTCAGGGTTTATCGATCTTCCAAGAGCTATAAAATTAAAACATGCATGTGTCAATATCCAAAACGCTGACCAATTCTGCTTTTTGTGGTGCATTATGGCAGCTTTATTTCCTGCCCAAAAAAATTCAAACCGAACATCGTCATATCCTCACTATGATACTTTGTTAGATACGAGACACATGACTTTCCCGGTGGGCTTCAGGGATGTCAGGGTGTTTGAAAAGAATAATAGCAATATTAGTGTAAATATTTACGGCCTCAAAAACAACAAAACGATTGTTGGGCCGTTATACAAGTCCATGCAAAAAAAGCAAAATCATATCAATTTATTGTTCTTGGAAAGCGGTAAAAATACGCATTACTGTCTCATAAAAAATTTAAGTCGGCTGGTCAGGAATCAAGTTACGAAACATCATAGTAAAATATCTTTTTGCGATGATTGCATGATTTTCTTTTCTGACGATAATAAACTAAACAATCATAAATGCAGTGGTGTCAAAACTGCTCTGCCAGAAAAGGGAACATTAATCCAGTTTAGACATTTTGAGCGTATGCAAGATATGCCATTTGTAATCTACGCTGATTTCGAATCAATGTTACAACCCACTTCGGATGACCAAAAATCAAAAAATACAACAAACCTACAAAAACACATTCCAGTCGCATTTGGTTATTACATCGTATGTTCTTATGATACATCTCTCAATCGGTATGTTTCTTATCGAGGACTTGATTGTGTTCAAGTTTTTTTAAAAAAATTGGGTGCTGACGTATTGAGGTTAAGTAGAGTATTAAAAAATCATATTGATATGTTACCCCTTACAGAGAGCGAGTTAAAAAGTTTTACTGAATCTCAAATTTGCTATCTTTGTAGTAAGTTACTGTTCGAAGATAAAGTAAAAGATCACTGTCACTTGACAGGAAATTATCGTGGTGCGGCTCATTCCTACTGCAACCTTCAATTTAAACTTCCACAGTTTTTACCGGTTTTCTTCCACAACTTGTCAGGCTATGACTGTCATTTATTTATTAGAGAGTTAGGTGAACTACCAGGCAACATAAATGTTATCGCAAAGACAAAAGAAAATTATGTATCCTTTACTAAATTTTTTCCAATCGATAAACAAGAGTTTATGGCGGTGCGCTTTGTGGATTCTTTAAAGTTTTTAGGTACAAGTTTAGAAAAAGTTGCAGAAAATCTCTCAGTTCATGATTTTATTTATTTGTCACTTTTTTACCCTAACAAACGGCAATTTGATTTGTTAAGGCGTAAAGGAATTTATCCATATGAGTACATGAGTAATTGGGAATGTTATAAAGAAAAAGCAATACCTCCTCGCGAATGTTTTTACAGTAGTTTAACTGACGAAACTATTTCAGAATCTGACTACGATCACGCTAAACAGGTTTGGAGGACATTTCATTTGTCAAACCTCGGTGAATACACTGACTTATACTTAAAATCTGACGTGTTATTGTTAACTGATATTTTTGAGAGTTTTAGAAGTACGTGCAAAACTAATTACAGATTAGATCCTGCCTTTTACGTTACGGCACCCAGCTTAAGTTGGGATGCTATGTTATTAAAAACCGGAGTCAAACTAGAACTAATCGAAGATTTGGAAATAATACGAATGATACAACGCAGTATTCGCGGAGGAGTTTGCTTATGTTCTACTCGTTATGCTTGTGCGAATAATAAGTATCTACCTAACCACGATCTCACAACTCCAGATAATTATTTACTGTATATAGACTGTAATAACTTATATGGGTATGCTATGTGTAGTTATCTACCCCACTCTAACTTTGAATTAATTGAGAACCCACCATTCCAAGTTTCTGATATTCTCCTTTTAAAAGATGACGCTAAAGTGGGTTACATATTTGAGGTCGATTTAGAATACCCAGAAACTTTGCATGATTTTCATAATGATTTGCCTTTCTGCCCCCAAAAATTTGCACCACCTGGATCACAAACATGTAAATTGATACCGAACTTATATGACAAGTATAACTATGTCATACATTACATTCATCTCAAGACTTGCCTCAAACATGGCCTGAAATTGAAAAAAATTCATAAAGCTATTAAATTCGATCAAGGTCCTTACTTAAAACAATACATAGATCTGAACACTGAATTGCGGCAAAAAGCTAAGTCACAATTCGAACAGGACTTTTTTAAGTTGTTAAATAATAGTATTTTCGGCAAAACATTAGAGGACACAGAAAAAAGACTAAATGTAAAGCTGGTGAACCAGTGGTCTGACGTCAGCAATAAAACTAAAAAAATCTTTTGTGCAGAACAACTAATAGCCAGGCCTAATTTTCATAGCTCGTCAGTATTCACTGAAAACTTTGTAGCAATTCAACTAAGACCTGAAAAAATTACACTGGATAAACCTATTTACATTGGTTTTTCAGTGCTAGAAATATCCAAAAGCCATATGTATGATTTTCATTACTCTATTATGAAACCTTTTTATGGAGCTAATTTAAAAATGTGCTATACGGACACTGATAGTTTTCTATACTCAATACAAACGAATGACATTTACTGGGATATAAAGAAACATTTCAAACAGTATTTTGACACCAGCAATTACTCTGAGAATAATATTCATGGTATAACTAAACAAAATAATAAAGTTCCCGGATTGTTCAAAGATGAGTTAGGGGGGCAGCTTGTAACTGAATTCGTAGGATTGAGGTCTAAATTATACTGCATCAAAACTGAAAATACGGAACTCAAAAAGGCTAAGGGTACGAAAAAGTCTGTCGTAAAAAAAATTAGTTTTAATGATTACAAGACCGTGCTAGTCGATAGCAGCTTAGTCAGAAAGAAAAATATGATGTTTAAATCCTTAAAACATGAAATATTTACACAGTCACTTAATAAAGTATGTCTTTCCTATAATGATAATAAGCGAATTATACTAAGAAATAAAATTGATACTCTATCGTACGGCCACAAATCCGCTTTACTTTAATAATATATGATTTTATACGATATCTTTTGCATGTTTTTGTAAGTAATTTAAATAGGTTTAGTACCTAAGTACTTAGTTGTCCTATACTCTATGTTTACATAGCACATAAGTAAAAGGGAATCATAAAATAAATGTTTATGTATTAAAGAAACTATTGTTTTACTTGTAAGATTTTAATTTAACCTAATCACCGTCTATTAGCAGTAATGTCATTGCACGGTAGATGCAAGTCAGCATTTTCATGTAACAACAAGTTTCTGCCCCAGATTTATTCGATACCTTGCGATCACATTCCATTAAAGCATGCCAAGCTATGTCAGCATTATTAACTCAGTTGAATGAACTGCGCCCGACACTAAGTAGGACTTTACGTTTGAGAATTGCTGACTAGAAAATATTGCAAATGTTTTGCATATTGTTGATTACTCATTCATAAGATCGCAATCGGCAGGCAAGCACACTGAGGACGTCAAGACAACTCTTCGATTCGGACGACGATTATTTTTCCAGGTATGTGTTTTAAGGATTTACTTGCATTTGCAATTTGTGTGTATAGGATACAACTGAAGGCATGTTTCGAGTTCTAATTTATGCTTTTATTACAGATAATGGACCCTTCCGACTTATGGTTCCCAAATGCGCAGCCATTTGAAGATTACAACGATGCACTGGAAATATCGATCCCCGCTGGACAGGAGAGCAAGGAAAAGAAAAAGAAGACGCAAAAAAACAAAATGGAATTGCGAAAAAAAGTACAAGCATCCTCCTCATACGTTATTACAAAAACGCCAAGAAGGGCCCTAAAACGCATCAAGATTGAAATATTTAACATCAGCGGAGGGCAAAAGTCAGCGACCTCGGAAGATAGTGTGGTTAGTGCGCAATACATAGTGAGTGAAGTAGTGGATGACATAATGGACAAGTCCGAAAAATTGGTTAATGAAATTTGTAAGAAACTTTGTAATGACTCTTATAATGATCTTTAAAATAAACTTTATGTACATAATTTTTCTTATCTCATTTTTTAATTCCCATTAATAAAGTAGATTAAATTAAAGAACTCAGGTATTTAGGTACACATTTATTTTTATAGGTACACATAATTAAAAACTTACATTGAAATAGCACACAGTAAAAGAAAAAAAAGTAGTTAATCAATTCGCTTATATCTCAATTTTATTATCTATAATCCATTGTTTAACACATAAAACGGTTCTTAATGTACAATTTTTATTTTTATGATCTAAACAACTAAAATTATTCTTATTATACTTTTTAAACAGCTCTAGCAAATTAGGACACCCCTTTTCTTCCACATTTATAACTGTAATATTATCACACAAGTCTCTGATCCATCTAGTTTTTTCTAAACCTTTCACTAGCACCTGTCTTTTTTCTAAATATGGTTTGATGATTTTATGGAACTGAAGATAATCTATATGTCCTTCAGACCATCTATATCCAAAGTTACGCTCGATCCACTTTACATGTCTCTTTTCAAAATCAGTTAAATATCTATACGGCCACGGAGGTTTTATAAGAAATACTTGAGTGTTTTCAGCAGTAGCTAATGCAAGTTCTTTAATGATAAAGTGGTTTCTATCATTTTTAAATCCATGCACATCAACAATTAGGGTATTTGCGTTCATGATAATTTTCTTACAATATTACTTAACGGTTTATATTCGATTAAACATTCGTTCAATATTAGACAATATGCAGATGTTTGATCTGGTATTTCTACTTCGCTTTCTAGCTCCACACGCACATTAACTACTGGTCCAGATTTAAGGTGGTCAGTTTGTCTTGAACAATCAATTACAAAAAGAGGTGCAAACTCCTCGAACTCTTTTGCACTTAACAAGGGTTCACTCCTTCGTCCGTAATACGACTGTTGGAATCTAGCGTACTGCTCGTATAATATAGCTATGTTGTTGTTACTAAAACTAACATTCATATTGTCGTATGGAAAGTATGTGGAGTTCAGATATACCTTGACATCACGTAAATTGCAATGATCAAATCGAGACATGTCTTTAACTGCGTCATTCTTTCGGTTGGTTTGTAAACCTATAATAACAAACCTTGGCTTTTCAACTTGAGATGACGTTTTGATGGACCAAGTATGTTTTGTAGTCTTCGGCAATAAAGGGTACTCGTATAAATTCCAATTTCTGAAAGCTACTTGAACAGGTCTATCTTTTTCCAACAATCTAAGAAGATTAATTCTTTCTGTATCAGAAACTTTCACATGTGGAACTCGCCATACAATTTTATGAATAACAACGTCATCCACAAATTCTCCCGTATTTAATTGTAATCCATTAACGTTCGTATTGCTTCGGAGCAAAACCAGTTCATGCTTACAATTAATTATTACTTTTTTATAATCTTCTGCGAATCCTAAAATATTACTTAAAGGTATTGAAGCTGAAAATTTTCCGGAGTGTACATTCTTAGTGCCATTTATATCCCATCCCCAAACCTTAGACATCTTGGATTCGCTTTCGTTCATAGATAAAATGGACTTCATAGTCGTAGTTAGTCCTGCATTTTTAATTCTGTCTATTTCAACTCCGTTTAACTCATATCGTATATCTTGAAAAAAGAACAGCAGTGAATTATTTGTAAACTGAACACTAGAAGCCTTCTCCGATTCCGTTTCTCTCTTAAACACATTGACAACACCTTCCAAATATAATGTGCTAGCTGACGGCAGTATGTACAAATCCTGTTGGTTAATCGGTATACGAATTTCATCGTTTCTATTGAAACTGGTCACGTAAGGTTTATAGGAATGAATTTCGATTCCATCAATGCTATTGTCATAGACAGGTGTACTCGAAATGTCTAGTATACTCATTTTGACAACCCAATTAATTTAAGAAATTCTTTGTTTTCTGGTGATAATATTTTTTTTTTCTTCAGAGTTCCTTCCTTGTTAGTGATGAAATTGTGACTAATGATTTTATGTTTTGGTGGAGAGGTTTTATTGAATTCTATCATTTTTTCTTAAGATGTAAATATAGTTGCAGCTCTTCTCCACGTAAGTTAATTAAATGATTATTAATATCCAGTATCCTTATATTTATGCTACTTATATTATTTTGGTTAACAGGAAAATAAATGATGTTCTTAGGAATTTCTATTAATCTGTAACCTGGTGGCACGTTAGGCGCAAACTCGTGAATAATGTGGCTAGATACACCGTTTATATATGATCCACTTACTATATCACATTCTATCCTCACCACAGTAGTTGAAAGAATGTTGACAGGATACTGTGACTCGTGTAATTCATTAGCCTTGAGCGTTTTTTTGCCAAAGCCTAATAAGTTGCCGAGACCATTTTTTTTCTCAAAATGGATGTCTTTGGAGCTAAACAAATACGTTTTCAAAGTATTATTGTTACAGAATAGATTGAAATTGGCGTCTTTAATTTTTCCTTTAAGGTAATCTTTTATATCTTGCAATTCATATGTTCCCTCAGGTATTTCACAAAAGTCTTTATCCCCGTAGTAGAACTTGTTATTCTTACTTTCAATGTTTGGAATTGAATTAAAAGTAGATAGATAAAGTAGAGCACACTCATATTCACCCTCTAGTTGCAATGGTGGGGAATAATTTGTTGTTAGCAGTGACTCATTGCCAGTTATTGATAGTGTAAATGACATTGTGTATATGATGAAAATAAAAAGAAACAACGCTAATTTATAGATTTATTCCAAAAGTCTTGCAAGAATTTTAAACATAAATGTCCACAGTTAAGAGTATTAAATGATTGATACGTCATGTAATTATAATACAAATTACTATTATTTAGATAATTCAAAACCTCTACTGGTGGCTTCAAATTTCCAAAACTATCAAAATATTCACAATAGTCTTTAAGTTTTACATAGGCTACCCAATGTGTCCCTTCGTTGGTGGAGTTATCTAAATTAACTACTCCACATTCTGTACTCCTTGGTTTGCTTGGTAATGCATCTTTCATAAAAACTCCTCGAAAATATGGTATATCCTGTGCATATTCTAGTATATCCATATTGGTAAGAGCACGATTAGGCAGCCTTTTTAATAGTTTTTTGAACTTGTGACAAATAATCCGCTACCGGTTCGGTAGGGTTTGATATATAAACCTTTGCCTAAAGCAATTGTTTCCTTATTAGCATTTTGTGCTATTTTATAGTCGTTTACTGTCTTCGCTATACCAGCCACACCTCCAGCTAAACTCCCTAGTGCTGATAACCCAGCGAATATTGGTATCAAAGGTAAAATTCCACCATGCTTAGGAATAGGAATTATTCTCGGTATATTAACATATTTCTTATTAGCTGTCAGCTTCCTTGCAGCCGAGTAAGCAGCTTTTATAGCACTTTTACAATTTTTTGGTTTTTTTTTCTTGACATGAGTTTTAATATTAGTCACCAAAGAATTAAAATGTTTCATCCCTGCACCTGATTTTAATTTTGTCTTCATGACTTTACTAACTAGCCATGATGCAATTTTTTCACCGTTTTGAGCATCTTTCGATTTAAGCCTTCTCTTTGCCATGTCTAATAAACGCAAATCAGCTTCGTGTCTGTTGGATAAGTCGTTAAATTTTGCATATGCGATATCGTGATGCATACAAGCGTCATCTAATTGGTTCACACCTCTATCTCCGCGTGATAATCGTTTCTCCAACTTTGTCCCTGGGCCACAATAATTGTAACCGGGTAGATGTAATTCAAAGGGCAAATTATTTATTAAAGTATTAACTAGTCCTCCACCTTTCATTACTAGATATGGACTAAGGGCTTATTCTAGACTATAGCCTTTTTATCAATCCAACTGTTTTCACTCTTATGTAAGCCCAACCATTTTACAAGCAACTTATTACCTTTTCTCCTTAAAACCTTTTCAATTAAATAAACATTAGGATATTTGGTCTTTTGTAGTTCTTGCTCGTAAAAACAACCTAAAATTGATTGATGTCGTAGATCTTCTATATCATAAGTTATAGGGTTCGTTTTGTTTATTTTCTTTATGGTAAATATTTCAGTAGACCAATTGGGAGTATACCCCTTTTGAAATTCACCTTTGTACTTGCTGATCCTAACGTAGTCACCAACATTACATTTAGGTTTTCTGGTTTTAAGGGCACTGCTATGGAATTTATTAATATTATTCATAACATTATCTTCATTCAGTTTACTTACATCTTTAGGCTTATGTTTAATTATACGATGTTTTGTACTATTGTAAGATTTAACAACACTTTGTAATGGCTTACCAATCCATTTGTAACTACCTTGGAGATGAAATAATTTAAATAATTTCGTTTTCAACGTTCTAATTAATCTCTCTACTATCGAAGCTTTTTTAACGGAGTAAGTAGAATAATGATTAATTTTGTAAGAATTCATTATTTTTTTAAATTCATCGTTGTAAAATTCGGTTCCCATGTCAGTCTGTAAATTACTAGGACATCTTCCACTTTTTTGCAAAATACTTTCAAATGCATGAGATGATTCGGTTTTAGTCTTTGTTTTTAACGGTATAGCCCACGCATACTTTGAAAAACAGTCTATTACAATCAGAATAAACTTAAATCCATTATTGTGTATCTTCAATGAAATTAAGTCGATAAGATCTGCTTGCCACAAATCATCTATACCTTTAAGATGAACAGAACGTCGTAGGAAATTTTTTCTTGCATTTTTATGAATTTCATTAACCACTTGTTTCTTCATTTTTCAGTCTATCTCTAGTGAATATTCATAATTTCTATAGGAGGTATGTTAACAGCTATGTTTCTGTTTATAAAATGTAGCAAACTTGTATGTCCTTTCTATTTATTTACTTGTTCATATCTCTCAATGATATTATATGATCTTTAACAATGTTATTCACTTCAATTTTCGAACATTTATTTTCTAATTCTTTCTGCAACGCTTGCAATTGAGTCCTTAAAATCCTAAGGTCTGCAAGAATGTCTTGTTTTTTACAACATTTTTCAATGTTTTGGTCAACATACTCTTTACTTACAGCTTCATCTCCATCTACAGCCCATATCAATCCTTTTAATCTACTCTGTTTTAAATCATAATTTCCGGAATCATTTTGAAGCAGCAATTTGTTTAAAGGTGTAATTTCAAATGAATCCAACAAACGTAATCGTTTATGTACATGATGACCAAATTTATCGATGTTCATCTTGCAAAGGAAACGAAGGTTAGAGTTATAATAAAACAAAAAATACTTTACACAACTATTTATTCAATCAATATAACCACGTTTCTTACATTCAGCTGTGATAAACGTAATATCATTATCTAGTCCAGTGTGACCAGCTTCTTTTGTGGCTATCAATAATTCCAAAGTTTTCACTAATTCATTCTGTTGCTCCAAAGCCCAATCCATATTTTTATTAGGTTCTTTTATCAATTGCATATTTTTTCCTTTTTCGTGCAATAATGGTTTTACAACTTGTAAATATTTAAATCCTCTGCTTCTATTGATTGATTTCTTAGGATCATATCTGCATCGGTGAGCATTTGTGTCCATTAATATGGTCTTGTAATTCTGTTTATCACTTTCTGTAACAGTACTTAAATCAGGTCTTTTTTTGTAGAGTAATTCAACAAGACCACTAGTTTTCTTATAAGAATTTCTTGCTATATACAGCATGTTATCTCTTATAAAAAGTGGTACTGACCCAATCATAGGTTTTCCTTTTTCCATTCTTACCCCGTAAGGTACATTATTTAATAATACCGGTGACTTTTCCTTTATATTATTTTTGATACATTGATCAAGTTCTAAATCACTGAGAACCTGCTTATTAGTCATATGTTCCAATATTTGTTTCGATGTGTTCGGTGAAGAAGCACTAGTTTCACTTAGATTTCTTTTCTTGGCTTGTGTAGACTGCAGCGTAACTGCTATAGCAGAATTGTTCATTATAGCGAAGGTTACTTGGTTACTTAGTTACTGAAGAACTAAATGGACGAATCTCTAAGAACTCGTCGTTTTATACGCGTAAAATATGGAAAGTAAGCAAAAAAAATAATAACAATAAGAATTACATAAAATTAGGCTTTATTTTATTTATGTAAGTATTTTATTCGCACTAGTTGAAAATAAAAATATATTACTCTGATCTGCATCTAGTTTCAAATATATTCTAATTCAATAAACCATATTCATTCAGTTCCTCTATAATTGACAGTATTTCATTATCAAGTCCAGTGTTACCAGCATCGCGTGATGCAATCAATAGTCGTAACCTTTCCACTAACTCATTTGGATCATCCCAATAAATATAGTCCACATTTCTCTTCCACTTTTTTAATGTTGGCAATCCTGAACCTGTAGGAAGTTTTTCCGGAGTTTTGACAAAGTGAGGTTTTACGAATTCCAAATATTTTTTCCCTTTATTACTTTTTATTGGTTTACTTGGATCATTATCTCTTCTATGCACGTTTGTCTCCAAAAGCATTGACTTGTAGTTAAGTTTATCTTTCTCAGTTATTAATGCTGAATCCGGTGATCGTTTTGTTATTAATTCCATCAAACCAGGAGTTTTGTGGTAGTTGTGTTTTCCTATCATAATGTTTTTATCTGTGATAGATACTGTTGCTGACCCCATCATAATTTTACCCTGAACATGACTAATACCAAAAGGAACGTTTTTAATGTATTCTGATGATAACGACCATGAGGAACAATCAGGATCACTGCTGACTGCTGAATGTTCTGATATATTTTTGTCACCTATGTAAGTGTTTTGTTTGTCATATTCTTTATCAGAAATTCCGTCATCTGATTCCACTGAGGGATCTACACTTTGAGAAGGAGTTTGAAAATTATCAGATTTTCTATTCCTTTTCATCGTTTCATCTAAAGTACTCCAATCATATGGTTCATCTTCATTATAATCCTGAGGTAAGTCTTTAATATTTTCTTTCGGTATAGGTTTTATATTTTCTTTATGTTTGACTGCTTCACTTATTTGATTGAGGGGATTGATAACTGGTTTAAAAATATTTTCTAGAGATTTTTCGTGATCGGATTCAATACATCGCATTTTCTTGAATTTCTTCTTCACTGCATCTGCAGCAAGAACAATTTGTTTTAATTGTTTATCCATGTTAAATATAATCAATTTTGCTTCTCGTTTTAACAAGTTTACTGATATGAATGCAAAAGTACCACGTGCTGCATCCTTATATATTTTCTAGTTATGAATTAAATACTACGAATGTGTCAAATTGCTTACGATAGCAACCTTGGTTTTTCTCACAATCTTTATTTATTACTAAATAGTTGTAAGGCTCACTCCATATTGTTGCACACAATTTCCGAAATTCATGCCAAGACATATCTGTGCTAACATGTTCATCATATGCGTGACGCAAGTTAATGTCATCTTGTTTGAAGAGAACAATCAGGTTTGCATTATCTCTAACAAGTTGTTTTGGTATTTTGGTGTAAGTTTGGTTTAAATAAAAGCTATCAATATTTTTGTGTCTACCCATTGCAAAATAATCACGCATGTTGTTTTGATTTTCACATGCAACATCATCAAATATTATTATAGAATTAGATTTTGCTTCATTTGTACTGAGAACTTGCTGATTTGCATGAAACTTCATGAAAGATACACCTGGTACTAATCTCAAAACATTTTCTAGAAAAGCATATTTTGGTTGATGTAAAGTTTTTGAATACACGTAAACGTTTTTATAGCGCAGACCATTTTCATGCAAAAGAAGCCCAATCATTAGGTTAGTTTTGCCGCAATTAGATGGCCCACAGATTATGCATCTGATAGAATTAGGTAGAAGAGATCCATGACGAAATGTTTGTTGTATATATTCCGTAGGACATAACAAGTTGAAACGTAATGTTTTTTTTTGTTTTAAGAATTTCATTTGAAACAAGAAGCGTTTTATTTGAGGATCGACCTTAAACTAAAAAAAAATCTTTCGTCGTTGCAGTATTTAAGAAAAAAATAATCAAGGTAATACAATGGCTGGAATTGTTTTTGTTTAACTTCATAATTATTATCCGCAACAGGAATTATCGACTGGACCAACGTAGTTATTGGGCATGTTGGATCGCCTTTTTTTGGCATCGAGTGAACGGCGGAGCCGTGAGCGTGATGTCGAAAAATGGTGAGCCAGAATGCCCAATAACTACCTACTGCCATAATAACCTGACCCATGACATATTGTTAGGGCCGAAACACATAAGCGCGTTACGGCGCCGCGCCGCTGAAATCGGCAGTGCGCTATAGCGGTGCGGCGCCGCAACGCACGACGCGAATTCCAGCGTTATGACGTCATACTTGTTGACAAAGATGCAGTTTGTTTCTAACACTCTTGCAAACAACACGTGTCAACCGAGAAGCAGTTTTAAAATTAAAATGTCTGACGTTGACGTCGATCTGTTTATATCTTCGGTTCAGGAACACCGTTGTTTGTGGGATACTAGTGACGAAACCTATAAAGACAAATTTATAAAACAAGAAGCATGGAAAAGCATTTGTGAGATCGTTTATGTTGATTACAAGGAAAAAAACTCAACCGAAAAATCAAAACTGGGTAAGTAGTAACATAGTATTGTCTTAGGTTTACGCGATCACTATTCACAATAAAACTACAATTTTTACTGTAGTAAAAACGTAAAAATCTGATCCGCGGTTTAAATTGTAAAAATTGTAGTTTAATGTAAGTAGCATGTATCTTTTTTTTTTTAATCATATGAAATACACCATTTATTTTAATGCCCTATGCAAAAGATTTTCTCTAAGTTAAAATTATATTTTTTCTCGCGCTCTTATTCAAAAAGGTAAACAAATACTATAAATAAAACCAAATTGCCATTTAAATTGTTTATTCGCAGTTCACAACATGTTAAATAGTTTGAATCAAATGTATTAAGGTATTATTTGTATTTTGAACTGAGTAGGTATACGAACATTCATATTTTGTTTAATTGCCAACTTAGGGCGCCAACATCACTGGAAAAGTAATTACAAAAATCATTCCGTATTAGATGTGGGCTTAAATTATTTTCATTTGCTGTGGGCAAATGCAACATTTGCAGATCAGAATCATCAAAGATAATGTCATCGGTCGCTTGTACTCCATCTCGATTCAAAACAAAGTTGTGCATTACACATGCCTTGATAATGTCTGTCGCAAATTCGTATTGCACATTCATAGATCGATGAAATATGCGCCATTTATTGGCTAGGATGCCAAAAGCGCACTCGACATATCTTCGGGCACGACTCAGTCGATAATTGTAAACTCTTTGTTGTACCGACAAATGTTTCCCTGAGTAAGGGCGCATGACGTTATTCGAAATTGAGAATGCTTCATCTCCTACAAAAACAAATGGAGTTTCATTTTGAGAACCTGGTAAAGGCTTTGGTACAGGAATAGGTAATTTTCGTGTCATAATCAAATCATAAAGTTTAGAGTTCTGGAAAACGGTGGAGTCACTTTCCTTGCCATACGCTCCTATATCGACAAAAATGAATCTATATCTAGAATCTACAAGAGCTAATAAAACTATTGAATTATAGCCCTTATAATTGTAAAACAGTGATCCACTGTGCGCAGGACATGTAATACGGACATGTTTACCATCAAGAGCTCCTATGCAGTTAGGAAAATTTGCTTTCTTGTCAAACTCAATAGCGACATCTTCTAGAACCTGTTTTGTTATAGGAGGTATATTTTGACTTCATAGATGTTTCCATATGGCGCGACAAACTGTCCTTACAATTTTTGCTATTGTACTTGCTCCTCGGAAGTAATTCGTATGCATGGTTTTAAAGTCACTGCCGGTTGCTAGAAATCTAAAATGAAATAATAATTAGTAGGCAAATAATAAAATAATACAAATGTAGGTATAATCAAACTCAAACTGCGCAGGTAATAGTGTTGCTAAAGGAATAGATTTTCAAAGATAGACAGGTAGTTTTTCAAAGAAGTACTCAAGAAATATTTTACATTATGGTTGTTCTAGGCAAAGTCAATCAGTTTTTAACTTGCCTAAGTCAAGAAAAAGCAGAAAATTGTTCTTTTTCGGCGGCCAGCCATTTATATGAAATTGGATGGACCGAAAGTACTTATGAAAGTTATATCAAATTTTATATGTAGTATAAATGGAATCTAGGGAATTTTAGTCTTTATTACTATTTTTCACTTGTGAAGTTATTTGTTGCAGGTAATGATTTAGTCAAGAAGTGGAAGGCCATAAAAGATAATTTTGCTAAATATGAAAAAAAACTAAAAGATGCCAATCGATCAGGAGCTGGAGCTGCAAAAATTAAAGAATATCACTTGAATAAACAATTACAGTTTTTGAAAAAGGTTTCACAAAATGCAACTGATTCCAGTTTATGTGTAGCGGAAGGAGATATTGAGAATGAAATAACGGCATTGCCTCGTTATAAAAGTCAACCACGAAAACGAAAGGCAGATGATAAGGATGATATTGAAGAAGATTTATTGGCAATATTAAAAACACCGGAGAATAGACATTTGCATTTTTTCAAGGGGATTTTACCATCTCTACAATCGTTAAATGAGAATCAAACATTGATATTTCAAAGTCGGGTGCTTCAAATATTAACGGACATTCTTCAACCTTCAATTCATCAAAATACACATCACGGCTATAATCAAGAATATCAGCATCAGGGTTATAATCAAGGATATTCAACTATGAGATACGATAATACGGTTCAGAGTGGCTACCACACTTCTACTCCTGGAAGTTCGATTACTGAACAGAGGACTACCTCATCATCAAACCAACAACGTCCAATAAATTCACCATTTTTACTGGACGAAACGTCAGCTACTTCCTATGTTTCACAAGATGAGGAGTTTGATTTTTCTTAAATTGATCATTACATTTATTAAGGCCTATTAAAGTATTCTTAAAGTAAGAAAATTGTATAATGCAAAAAGCTTAATTTGATTCTGTCTTGTTTCATTTGAACCTGGCTTTGTACCACTAGGTACCCCCAAACCATGAACACTAGTGATGCAAAATTTTTATCGACACCCCGCTAGTACCACAGGTGTATAAAGCCAGGGGTACAAATAAAACTAAACATTTGATTCCGAGTGCCATAAACATCAATAAAAAAAAAATAAGATACCTATTTGTTTTACCTTAAAGTTAAGCCCAGCATTTCCAAAGCAGTAACTGGTTTCCTTCCTTTATTTTTTTTCTTCTGTATATATTTTGATAACTCGCTTAATAGCTCTTCAAATGATGATATACTCATTGTAAAGTAGGCAACAAATTTTTTTTCGTCTATCTTTAATGCTTCGTATTTTTTAGAAAAGAACTCGCCATTTGGATTCATACCCTTACTTAATGGATGTATCCAGTATCTTCTTTGCCGTATTTTTAAGATAGAATAATGTCTTCTTAATAACAAATAAGCAATAAGTTTATTACGATCCATCGCAGAGAGACGTCTATCCACACTCAAAAATCACGAGAAAATGGTTACCCTACCTTAATGCCCTGTTTCGCGACGCCGCAACGCGGCAACGCAACTGCCGATTTTGGCGTTGCGGCGCCGCAAAAATAAGCAGTTTGCGTTTTTAGAATTCCGCATCAGATTTCCGCGACAAGACGTCGCCTGTATCATATAAGGGAGCTAAGGGCGTGATCACAATGGTGTATCCTGAAGCAAACTAAAAACAGCTTTATGTACTAGTATAAATAAGGCGGTTGTGATTGAATTTTATCACTCGACAGTATATTTTTAATTGCATTTGGTTATTATAAACACGTCCTAATATTATGAGGGTATAAAAGCATCCGCTGGTAATTTTCGTCACACAATTATTCTAATTAGTGCCTCGGTGCAGTTCCAGTTTGCAGTAATTCCAGTAATCCGGAGTGAGTATGTATGTACCTTTTTTCGCGCCTACTTTTATTTTTTCTAAGTCCTTTTCATGCGTCTTTTCTTATAAGAGATAGCATCGAGTGTACTGTTTTCACAGATTTTTTCAGTGTTTCTTTTTTAACTAGTCTTTCCTACACGAGTTAGAACTTTGACTGTGCTACAAAATCTTCATCATAAGAGCAATACGGAGCAATTCATAGTCGTGAAAACTAATGCTTTAAAAAAAATTTCAGGTCTACTAATCCTTTCGACTCCCATGCTGAGAGTGTCGCGGCTCCCGTTTCGGCTAAAAAAAATTGTCAAACCGGTGAAGAAGCAGTGCAAGAAAGCAGTAGCTGCTGCCAGTGCGAGCCGTCGTCAGCGCCAGCTGTTTGGCAGTGACTCTGAGTCCGACGGCGAGCTGCTGCCATCGACATCGCAGCTGAAGAGGTAGCGGGCTTACACGTTCCCCGACTCTGAGGTTAGCTTTTTTTTTTATTAATCTTAGACAAAGACAGTTCCAAGTCAGCCATTTAATTTTATTTGTTTATCTTTTATCATATTTCCCGCTCTATTCACTATTAGTTTTTTTTAATGAGATTTTTTTTAATGAGGTTTTTTTTATTTCACTCCGATAATAATTAAATAACTCAGTACTTTTTCACATAGTTATTATGCATGTAGCGGATCTAATCGTGTTAATTGAGTAGTTTCTCCGTACCTGTGTTCAAATTTGTAAAAATGTACCAATCCCGTTTAGATGTGAAACATGTTTTTTTACCTCAAGTCTTCGCGGGCTAAATATATCAGTCCTTTTATGTGATATGTAGGTATACCACATATGAAGAAGATTTGACAAATGCTGACTGTAATTTTTTTGTTATCAGGATGAGGATTGTAGGAACAAACCCGTGCGAGCTGCTGCTTTTAAGAGCTACCTGTATAGAAGATCGGGTACCGGGTACACACAGCAGTGGGATCCTACTCGGCGTGGGGACTACTATGTGGAGCTTTCGGGAGCTAGAAGGGTTAACTGAAGACCTTTATAAACACTCTATAATTTCATTAAAGGCGGCTGTGAAAGAAAACAGCCCGCTATGGCGAGCAACCTCACAGTTAGTGGTGGCCGCCAAGGAAGACTTTAAGGGAATACAGCCTATACTATATTCCCGTAAGAACGCTAAGAACTTTTAACTCTTATGTTCTATATTGATTTTATTATTGATTTTATCTTATTGTATTAATTTCAGAATCTACTTCGGTAGATAAATAATTAAAAATAAAAACCAAAATTGAAATTAAGAAATCTAGAACCTGTATGTGGTTATCTACTTTTGGAATTTACTTATATAACAAAGCTTTGCTTTTTTTTATTTTCTTCGTTTGTGTATTTTCTTCCAGAATCTACTTCGGTAGATAAATATACAAAAATAAAAACTTAAATTGAAATTAAGAAATCTAGACCCTATAATTGTGGTTAATCTCCTTTAGAATTTACTTATAAAATATATATTAAAGCTATGCTAATTTGTGTATTTTCTTCCAGAATCTACTTCGGTAGATAAATATACAAAAATAAAAACTGAAATTGAAATTAAGAAATCTAAACCCTATAATATGTGGTTAATCTCCTTTTAGAATTTACTTATAAAATATATACTAAAGCTATGCTAATTTGTGTATTTTATTCCAGAATCTACTTCGGTAGATCAATAATAAAAAAACTAAATATAAAAATTTAAGAACAAATATATAAAATTACCTGAGTACCTACTTATTTAATATTTTTTCAAACTGTCGAGTCTGTAATGTTGACTATCCTAAACAATTGTCAATTTTTATCAGAAATCTATAAAGTTACCTGAGTACTTATATGATATTTTCCAACATGTTTCACTGTCGAGTCTGTAATGTTGACTATCCTAAGCATTCTAATCATAAAAAGACCAATATTCATAAGTCCAACTGCTTGTTGCAAACTAAATTCGATAATGTATACCTAATAGCGAATGCTTTTAAAAATAGAATCGCTAGTTACAAGATTTGTCCCTCAGAAAATAATATTTCGCCAGAATTATTTCTTTCGCAAGTCTCAGAAGAAGCCTGCTATCTAATTAAAAGGTCGATGAAGAAATATATTTCAGTTAAAGCGAACTTTGAACTCTTTGTTTCTTATATCTTGCCGAAAAATTACGAATCTTCTATAAAGTCCTTCAATACAAAGTATAAAGTTGTAGTGCAAAGTACAAACTTACTCGATATGTACAATACATTTGTGGAAGAACTAACTACCAAATGTTTAGAATTTGAGCTTTCTGAATCTGGATGGACGATTGAATTTATACAACATTTAGAAGTAAATATAGCCAGTTATAATCCTCTGAGAGCTGGTTCATATTTACCTTTGCCGAAAAAGATTCAAAATACAAAGTCATGTGTTAACATACAAAACAGTGATAAACATTGTTTTTTATGGAGTATTATAGCCCACATGTATCCAGCAAACACTAATGCGAGCAGAGTAACATCATACCCTCATCACTCAAATTTGCTGAACATAGAAAATATGACTTTTCCACCGAGTTTGGATGACATAAAAATGTTTGAAAATGATAATCCGAACATCAGTGTAAACATTTACGGTTTAGATAAAAATAATAATGTCACAGGTCCACTTTATAAGACTTTAAAACGCAAACCGGAACATTTGAACTTGTTATTTATAAACAAAACTGGTAAAAACACTTCTGTCTGATTAAAACTTTTCAAAAACTTGTTCACAAGCAATTAACAAAACATAAGTCAAAAATTCACTTGTGTGATGAATGTTTTGTTTATTATGATTCCATCGATAAATTACTAAATCATAACTGTTCTAGAATTAGAACTGAACTTCCTCCAGATAACACAAAGATAATCTTTGCAAATTGTGAAAGAACGCAAAAAGTTCCCATAGTAATTTATGGTGACTTTGAGTGTTTATTACATGAATACTCAGATAAAAATAAGTCTGCGTACGTGGAAAATATACAAGTTCATAAAGCTACCTGTTTCGCTTATTACATTCACTGTGAAGCAGACCCAGAGTTAAATGAATTAGTATCTTAAAGAGGTCTTAATGCTTCGGAAAAATTTGTCGATTCTATTTGTACAGACGTGAAAAGATTACACAACATACTATCTGTGAAAAAACCTATGAGCCCTCTAAGTGAGAAAGAATTAATAGCATTCAACACCGCTACAATGTGTCACATAAATGTAAAGAAAATTTCGATGACAATGATTCTATTGTTGCGGATCATGACCATTTTACTGTTATAGAGGTCCTGCTCATAATGTAATGTAATTTGAACGCAAAAGCATGCTCGTTTATACCTATCATATTTCACAACCTTTCCGGTTACGACTCCCATTTATTTATTGAACAACTTGCTGCTGTGTGTGGTCGAATTAATCTAATACCGAAAAATAAAGAAAAATATATTTCTTTTACGAAATTTATTCCTATAGACAGTCAGAATGTTGCCCAGCTCAAATTTATAGATTCTTTCAATTTCCTGAGTTCAAGCTAGGACAATTTAGTGAAAACGATGAAACCAGAAGATCTGAAAAATTTG
This sequence comes from Yponomeuta sedellus, assembly GCA_934045075.1. NCBI lineage: Eukaryota > Metazoa > Arthropoda > Insecta > Lepidoptera > Yponomeutidae > Yponomeuta > Yponomeuta sedellus. The sequence goes on along the minus strand of OW203736.1, from coordinate 2,459,023 downwards.
CGATCCTTTTTCAGAGATCAACATTTATTTGATTTAGTCCGCTGAAAAGGAGTATACTGCTATGATTATGTTGATTCTTGGGAACGATATGATGAAAAACACTTACCCAGCCCCTCCAAGTTTTATAGCCAACTTTCATCGCAAACTGTTTCACATGAAGACTATAACCATGCATTGAAAGTTTGGAAGACATTTAATATTTCTAACTTAGGAGAATATACTGATTTATATCTCAAGTGTGATGTGTTATTGCTGTGCGATATTTTTGAAAAATTTCGATGTATGAGCTTAGAACATTATGGTCTCGATCCGTGCTACTATGTTTCATCGCCTTCTTTAAGTTGGGACGCTATGTTGTTACATACGAAAGTCGAATTAGATCTTATTTCAGATGTGGAAATGAAACAAATGTTGGAAAGGGGAATCAGGGGAGGTCTAGCCCAATGTTCTCAAAAATATGCCAAAGCAAATAACAAGTATCTTTCTGATTATGATCATTATGATGCTGAAAGTTTTCTAATTTATCTTGACTGTCTAAATTTATATGGGTATGCTATGATGCAAAAGCTTCCTACAAGCAACTTCAGATTTTTTAATGATGATGAAATTAAACTTTTTGATATCAATAAGACTGCTAAGGATAGTGATGTGGGTTATATTCTTGAAGTAGATTTACATTATCCTCCAGAACTTCATGATGACCACTCTGATCTGCCATTCGAAGCCGAAAAGTTTATTCCAGAAGGCAGTAGAAATTCAAAGTTGATAGCTAACCTATACGATAAATACAAATATGTAATACATTATGTTCACTTACAAGAATGTCTGAAAACTGGGCTCAAATTATTGAAAATTCATAGATTGTTGACTTTCAAACAAGAATCTTTTTTAGAACCTTACATTAAACTCAACACCAGTCTAAGACAAAATGCCGCCTGATTTTGAAAGAGACTTTTTCAAAAAGCAAAATAATTCTATATTTGGTAAAACTATTGAAAACAAAAGAAAGCAAGTAGATGTAAAGCTAGTAAACGTGTGGAAAGATATCTCTAACAAGACAAATAAGTTTCGTGGTGCAGAACAATATGTTAGCGCGCCAAACTTCAAGAATATGACAATTTTTTCGGAATCATTGGTGGCGATACAAATGCAACAATCGAAAATCGTTTTAGACAGACCAATTTATATAGGGTTTTCAATACTAGAGCTTTCTAAATGCCATTTGTATCGATTCCATTATTCTGTTATGAAGCAAATGTATGATAATAATAAAATAAAACTTTGTTATACAGATACGGATAGCCTGTTGTATTTGATTTATACTGAAGATTTTTACAACGACATGAGATACAATTTGAAGTATTTTGACACTAGTAATTTTGAAAAAACTAATAGTCATAGAATGCCCATAGTGAACAGCAAAATACCTGGTTACTTTAAAGATGTAATGGGTGGTCAACTTATATCTGAGTATGTTGGTTTACGAGCTAAACTTTACTGTATAGATTGTGTCAGTTCTTCTATAAAAAAAGCTAAGGGCATAAAGAAATCGGTTACTAGGAAATTGACGATTGACAAATATAAAAGGGCTTTGAATTTTAATGAAACTTTGAGAGACAAAATGTGTATAATTAAGTCTAAAAATCATAAATTGTTTACTCAACGTATTAATAAGTTAGTGCTGTCTAGAGATGATGACAAAAGACAGTCTATAAAGAATAGTTATGAAACCCTACCTTGGGGACATTGTAAAACTATATTTTAAGGGAAATAAAAATGTATATTAACTCATGAATAAAGCAGAAGTTGCTAACGTGTGTGACTCAATTAAAATATTTTATATTCTACTTTTATTTTCAATGTATTGTTATTAAAGATTATATTCTAATAAAACATAACATATACTCTAATAGCGGCGTTTTATTCTTCTACGAATGATGACCTATATTTATTATAAAAGAAACAGCAGTTCATTAAAAAATAATTTTTTTGGCAAACCATAGTAAGATTTGTAAGACACATAATTATCAATATTTCTGTTACAAAACAGCTGCATTTTAATAAGTTGAGACACTATTTTTTAGACTACACAATAATATTCACTCAGTCAGCAGCCAATTTTTTTCGCAATCTTTTCTATCAAGTGTTCAGCTTCCTCCAATATATTATGCACTGCACATCAGTTTCGTTAGATTGGGTGTTTCCTTCTAAATTTTCAATAGAAATTTTTATAAGACGTCTTCCTTTTTTAACTTTTTTTATAATGTGGGACGTGAGAGAAACTGTAGACGTAGTCGCTTGATTTTTCTTAAATTCGTACTTTCTCTTCAGTTTTTTTACTTCTTTCTCATGTTTGGAGTCTTCAGCTGGAGCTTCAACCGCAACATCTTCAACTGTATTCAAATATTTGTCTTGGTACCGCAAATAGCTTCCTATGTCTTGTGAGTAGTAGAAAGGATCATTCTCATTCGCCATGCTCTGGAAACAACGAAAAAAGAGTTAGATACAATTACTATCTTTAACAATAAAATATATAAAAATGTAAAAGAATACTAACCATTTATTCTGCAAACTTTAAACAGCAAACGTCGACTTGCACTCTCTTCGAGACCTTTAGAGAAACTAAGCATAAATATTAAGCATATTTTTTTTAATTTCCTCCTAAATATAGTAAGACATATGATATTTATGCTTACGACACTCAAAACCTTTTTTGATGAGCACTCTACTAATAGACCAAAATCTATTTGTCTGTCTGTCTGTCCCTCATTCAATACTGTTAAATAAATATAACATTTGACTTCAGACTATATTTTAACCCTTACTTTGCTTACTTGAAAAATAAAATAGATCTCATATTATAAGGGTATGTTGCCTATATATGCTCGCAATGTGTGAATATAGTTCTGCCTATATAAAGCAGGACCACCTAAATAAAATTGCATTCCATTCCACCATCGCCAAGATATTATACTATCAAGTAGGTACATCATATGTATATTTTCTAAAAAAAAAAAATTTGAAATTTAGGCGCCTAGCAGAAAACAAGTTAAATTGGAAAGGTATTCTATAAGAAAAAATATGAAGTTGATTAAACAACCCGTATCGCTGGAAGTCAGCAACATAGATTTGGAACAAGCCAGAACCTCAGTCAAACATAGCATTCTTTTACCAAATACTATACGATCCATAATATGCGGGCCCTCAAATTGTGGTAAAACAAATATTGTGCTTAATTTATTGATGCATCAAAATGGACTCAAATTCCGTAACATTTATTTTTATTCAAAAACGGCATTCCAGCCTAAGTATTGTTTCTTGAAAAATATTTTTAGTGCAATTCCAGAGGTTAATATGTTTGTATTTGAAAATGGTGAAGATGTTATTTCTCCGAATGATGCGATGAGAAATTGTATTTTACATGTGAAAGCCAAGTAAATATTCGGAATTTTTTTTCCATGGGCAGACACAAGCAAATTGACTGCTTTTATCTTTCTCAAACATATTCTAAAATACCTAAACAATTAATCCGCGACAATGTCAACTTTCTGATTCTATTTAAGCAAGACGATGTAAATTTAAAACACATTTATGATGAAAATGTTGGTTCTGATATGAATTGGCTAACGTTCAAAGAACTATGCTCAAAAATCTGGAAAGACCCATACATGTTTATGTTAATCAATAAAGATTGTAGTCTTGGAAAGGGTAGATAAAGAAAATCATTTGATATGTTTATAAGACTTGATTCATAATGTGTTAAAAGTTATTATAATAAGCATCGTGTGGAATTTTTTTTTAGTTAAATTCAAACACTGATACACCGAACATCGAAATAAATACAATAATGGGTGAAGATATAAAGAAAAAAATAATAAAATCTATAAAAACTATAAAAAATAAAGCTAAACAACTGCGAAAAGAAGAAGACGTCTTAAAGTATAAACAACGCATTTTTTTTAAGCCAATCACAGATCCTTTGGAATCCATAATATCAAATAAAAATACTGAAAATCATGTAAAAACATATGTACCAAACGAGAACAGCAAGTATGATGATAATGATGAAGATGATGAATCACAATTTTATTTTTCACCCCTTATCTCTGGAAATAAAAGGAGTGAAAATAAAATGTCTTATTTATCAGCAAGTCCTTTAACACCTAACATATGTAATACAGAATTAAAAAATTGTAGCACTCCTGTTCAGGAAAAAGTATTTGAATATAAAAACCTTAATATACCTTTTTGATTGCGCAGTGAAAATGAAAAAATAATGATAGGCAATAGCAATGTACTATTTTCAGATATATATGATAACGATTATGCTCAAATTCGCAAGCTAAAATAGGAGACAAGAGTTATGACATTACTCCTGGTTTAAGTGAGTTATTATTTCAAAGTAAACCGGATAGCGGAAAAGTGACAGAAAAAGATAAAATAGTTTATAAAGATATTTTATGTCAAACAAGCGCGCATAGGAGAAATTTTAATCCGGAGAATCAAATCAGAGGTGATAAAGGAATGAAGTACTGCAATTTTATAAAACCACGTTTCTTTGAAATTGAATCTGATGATATCAAACATGGCGGTGCTTTGCCCAAATTGAAGAAATACAAAAAAAATACAGATTTCATTTACTGGGATGAACCGAATGAATTAATTGATCGATTGAAAATTTTGATAGCTTCTAAAGATGCGGGTAACACTGCTCATGATAATGAAATAATATCAATAATTGAAGAGTTAAAAGAGGCTAATGTAATAAAAGGGTGAATAAAATTAACTATATTAGTTAGTTCTGCTCAGTGTTTTCTCAGCTATTGAATATGAATGTTGATAAATTCGGTCTCCATGTACACAAAAAACTTAAAATTAATAATGTAACTACAGAATATGTTGGAAACGATGCTCAGTACAATATATTACAACATATTGGAGTGCCTATTGACCCTAATGATTGTGCTAATAAAGAATACGTAGACAAACAAATAGATAAACTGGCAAAACAACTAAAAAAGATTGATGATACTGTATTACAATTAAATCATGAAATAAAAGGAGCTGACAGAAAAATTGACACCCTAAGTGATAAAATTAAGAAAAAATTAATAAAGATAGTGTTGTAAATGAAATTCATAAAAATGTGAGAAAAAAATTTCCTCGTAGACGTGTTATAATGAAAGATATTGATGATTTATGACAAGCTGATCTTATTGATATGCAATCGTTGGCAAACGAAAATTCTCAAAATAAATATATATTAATAGTCATCGACACGTTTTCGAAATATGTCTGGGCATTTCCTCTTACATCAAAAAATAAAGAAACCATGTCTAAAGCTAAAATCTGAATTATAAAACTCTTTTCCTAAATCTGTTTGTAAGTTTTTAGGCGTGCGACTATGGCGATAACTCCATCGAGAGTTATGAAGTTCATTCTTATAACCCCTATAATAACAGTTTTAACGAAAATGATGAAATACGTATACCTATTCATCAACAAGACATCTATGTATTACCAGCAGCTAGTTCTATTTACATAGAAGGGATTGTTAAAACTGTTTTTAGACGGATTAATGCTCGTTTATTACATTTTTACAATTTTCCAACGTTTCGGCAATTTTTCAGGTGCCGTGGTCCGGATGACTGTTAGAAGATAACCTTAGAAAATACTATAGAAGGGATTGCTTCAGTGTGTAACAAAGATGCAAGTGGAAAAATTGTAAAAAAAAATGTAAATATTACTAACAATGCAATATCATTCCTTTTCCAAGATATTAGATATGAAATAAATGGTATTGAAATTGATCGCATAAGAAATGTTGGTATAACTACAACAATGAAGTCAAATATTTCGTTAAACAATGGAGAAAGTAAGGCAGCTGAAGCTTGGGGCTGGAAAATTCAAGGATTAAAAAATTCAAGCGGCGAGTTCAGCATTCTTTTACCTCTCAATAAATTATTTGGGTTTGCTGAAGACTACAACAAAATTATTTTAAATTGCAAACATGAACTTATTTTAAATAGATCTAGTACAAACCTGAATAGTTTAGTTTCTGGAGCTGACGATTTTGTAAATTTTAATATTCAAAGGATTCAATGGCGTATGCCCCACATTAAAGTTTCTGATCAGCAAAGATTAATTTTGTTAAAACATTTAGAAAAAGACAATCCTATACATATAGCATTTAGAAACTGGGATTTGTATGAGTATCCCTTATTACCAAAAACTACAAAACATTCATGGGCTATAAAAACAGCATCTCAGTTAGAGAAACCGCGCTATTTAATATTCGGCTTGCAAACTAATAGAAAAAATAATATAACTGAAGACGGTTCAATTTTTGATCATTGTGCTTTGACTAACGTTACATTATTTTTGAATTCTCATTACTATCCTTACGATGCATTAAACCTTAAGTTTGATGAGAATAAGATTAGTATATTATATGACATGTATACTAAATTTCGCCAGTCGTTCTATAACCTTCCACAAGATCCGCTGCTTGACATTCAAACGTTTAAGGAAAAAGCTCCTCTTTTTGTTATCGACTGTTCGAGACAAAACGAAAATTCAAAATCTGGTCCGGTTGATGTGCGATTAGAAATTGAAACCTCAAGAGATATTCCCAGTAACACCTGTGCTTACTGTTTGATAATCAACGATCGACTTATTGAATATAAGCCGCTAAGTAACATTGTGCGCAAGTTATCATGAATGTTATTGTAGACGTACAAGGGTTTAAAACCTATCAAAATGAATTTATACCGAAAGAATTTGATTTAGTATGCAACGACCAAATTCAAGTATTACTAATAAAACCTCCTTTTTATTATAATGAGCTGACGAATGAGGAAAAAAACAGGTAGGCTGGATCGAGCGAAATCGAAAAAAATTGTGGAGCGAAGGAATAGTTTCGTATGATTTTTACACACCTTATTTGAAACACTTTTTAAGACATAAAAATATTTATTGTAAAGGATTAGAAAAAATGACATGGTTGAAACAAATGCTGAATAATACAAATGTTTTTAATTTAGAAGATTATGGTTGCCTGAGTAAATTGTTTGAGAAAATGGTGTAAGTTAAATAATAAAGTTTTATGAAAAATAACTGAGTATTTAAATCATACCTATTTAAAACCTCCTTACAATACCTGACAAATACAAATCTTCACATAGAAAGAAAAGTGTTCTCCATATGCCTCACGCGCATCGCCTTTTTTTTTTTCGCATAATTTTTTTTCCGTGTGAAGTTTGTTTAGCAAAAAACCCAACATGCGAATTATAACGCAAAACGTAGGTAGGGTCCTCAGATCATAAAAGTAAGTATCATAGTAGTTACTTCTATGATCTGAGGTAGGATATATCATACGCTCAAAACGCCTGTTAAAAAAAATAGAGCATTATGAGTCGAATTGTTGTTACAGTTATGTTAAGGATTGGGTTGAATCGTAACAGACCTTGCGCCCGAAAGGGCAGCAGCTCTAGCAATTATTAGTCGAACCCTTGTGACAGTTGAGAGTTGGGTTGAAGCGAAGGATAGCTCTTGTATTGATGAAACGGTGTAGTTTTTGTTAGATCGGTTCAGTTCAATTCGTAACTGATCATGCAGGCGAAAGGACAGCTCATGTAGGGTGAATTGGGGCATTCTGGATGCACTCGCTCGAGCGCAGCGAGAGCGAGTGATCCAGAAGCCCCAATTCTACACTACTAACGTACATGCAGATCAAACTGTAGTTGAATGTCAACGCTGGTCAAAGACACAAAGAAAATATAGAAACATGGGAGGTGTGGATATGGCGGATAGTGTTGTCGTATAGCCCATATCGCTACAGAAAGAAAAAGTGGTCACAGAGAGTTATTTCTCACTTCATTGACCAGGCTGTTAGCAATTCCTGGATATTGTATCGTCAAGATAAAAAAAAATAAGGGGCAGTACCGAAATGAACCTTACAATTACGATTTTTCAAAATGGAAATTGCCGACGCAATTATTGCTGCCAACATTAAAACAGATAGTTCATCATTATATGAAGCAGAACATCTTGGAGAAAGCCAACATGAAAACGAAGATGGCAGCGACTTGATTATCGAAAAAGGAGTGTACCTGCGCCTATCCCGTCGGCAGCACATCGTCACCGTGCAGCTGGGCACTTACCTGAAGTGAGCGAAGTGCAAAGTAAATGTCGCCTTTCAGGCTGCAAAAAGAAAACTAGCAGCTGGGCACTTACCTGAAGTGAGCGAAGTGCAAAGAAAATGTCGCCTTTCAGGCTGCAAAAAGAAAACTAAACTTACATGCACTTCCTGCAAAATTCATTTATGCCTGACTCATGAAAGAAACACCTGCAATAGTTATATGTGATGCTACCTATGTTTTTGTGCAAAGTAGTTTAAATTATTTGTTTCAGAAACAAACCTACAGTTTACAAAAACTCGACCACCTAGTTAAACAATTTTTGATTGCGATGGCCACATTTTGGTATGTCTTGGTCCATACAAAGCCACTCTTAATGATGCTACAATCACAAGTTTAAACTTAAATGATGAGGGATCTTGTATAAGATCATTTTTTAGAAGAGGTGATATTTTTCTTCTTGATAGAGAATTTCGAGATGTTATAAATGAACTCCAAGAACACGGTTTTGTCACTCACATGCCAGAGTCTCTCCTCGAAAATGAACACCAATTAACAACCCAGCAGGCAAATCGGTCTCGTCTAGTAACCATGTGTCGCTGGGTTGTAGAAATAGTCAATGGTAGGATAAAAAGAGACTATAGACTATTCCGTCATGTATTCAATAATAGAGCTGCCAGGCACCTCAATGATGATTTTAGGATTTGTTGTGCCTTATTAAATAAGTTTCATGTTGCCATAGATGATCCACCGGAGGCTTTGGAATATGTTACAATAGCGAAAAGTAGATTTTTTCTAGTAAACCATCTGGCAACATACGTAGAGCAAGAAAATCTTAACAGAAGGAGAGCTAGCTTCCAAACAATTGATGGCAATCATCCTCATTTGGATAGATTCACACGACTCACAATTACTGACCTTAAGCGGTTTGCTTTAGGTAGATATCAATTAAAACAGGCCAGATCTTACTTCGGGGAACATGTTCGTCAGTCTGGAATATATTCAGTGGAAGTGAATACTGAAATTGATGAGGATATTCCTCTGATTTTAGGCCTAAATAATAATTTGTTAAAAGGCTAGGATTAAATCCAGGCATGTGAACATATTACACGTATTTATTAATAAGCAGAGACGATGATGTAGCAAATACTTTACAAGCCATAGTAGGTTATTGTTGCAACTGCCTTGTTGGTAAGCGAACTGTTGGCTGCTGTGCTCACATAATGACAGTGGTGTGGTTTTTGAGTTGGGCTCGATACAATGATATCACTGCTCCAGCATCTTATTTAGATGATTTTTTTAATGAAAATGATGAAGGAAGTCATTCGCTGTTCCTGTATGTATGTATAGGCACCTACTTACTTACTGTAAAGCCGCGTATCGACAGCGCGCGGCAAACCATCGAACATTGGCTCGCGCGGCGGCCGCGCAATATGGGGACGGGTCCGCCGCGCGCGGCAGCTTGAACATTGGCCCGCTCGAACGTGCCGCGCGGCGAACAAGTTCGTGTCGGTTTTTGGTGGCGCAGCAAAGGAGCGTCAGTGCGTTGTGCGTGCGCAATTGGGACGGACCTTTTATTAAGACGCGCGGCAAGATGGATAACGAGAAGTGTCGGCATTTGATTAGATTATATGGCTTAAAACCTTACTCATGGAATAGTAAATGCACTGAATATCATAATAAATCTCTAAGAAGGGATGCATGGAATGAAATAAGTGCCAGAGTTGAAGAAAAAAATGACTACCCTTCTAGCATCTTATAGGAGAGAGAAATCTCGGATTAACAAGAGCCTTGTTACTGGTTCCGGTAAGTAACTCTATTTATATACTATGTAAGTAACTATTTCAGAAAATTCAAAATCTCGAAAAATAACCTAGAATTTGAGGTTATTTTTTTAATCGAGTTTAACACGTTGAACGCCATACGGCTCACTCGGCCTACCGAGCCTTTCCGTTAAGGCTTCGCCGAAATCACGTAATCCGTAATTTTCATGAATTTGTGTTTTTGGTCCCAAAGGTTAGTAATGTGATAATTCGGATAGAAGATAAGTTTCAGCTACTTCTACCGTCAAAATCGAGAGTTATAGCAAAAGGCTCACCGGTGGGTCCTGTGGCCTCCTACGAAGGATTTCTGTTTTACCGTTGGCGGGGGCCGCGGGGTCACGCGGCGGCCCACCTCCGCGCGCACGCACGCTCCCCCTCAGATCCACGCTCGCCCGGTCAATAGCGTGAAGATACGTAAGGATCTTTTTTCTCCGCTTTTGCGCCAAAATGGATGATTTCGACGAGTTCGACTTGACACAAGAAGATTTGACGCAGTTAGAAAACATCGAAATAAATTTTCTCAACGATAGTTTCGAAATAAATACGGGAGAAGAGGAAGCTATTCAACCAACGAAAAGAAGATATCGCCGAATCATTCGGTCCGAAAGTGAAGACAGCGATGACGAAATTTCAAGGGTTATCGTTGACACAATTGGTAAGTTTTTTTAAAAATATATTACTTTTAAATTGAAAAGTGCTTGGTTTAGTGATTCATGTTCTCGGCTATATAAATAAGAAGTTCTGGAACAAAATCCGGTAACGCCACCCACCGTAACCTTTTTAGGGTTCCGCCTCTCCAGAGAAAAAAAGGAACTCTTATAATCCTATAAGGGTTCTTTTGTTGTGAAAAACTGCCTTCACCTTAAAAATTATTTTATCTAATGGGATAAATCAGTTTTTAACCTGAAAAAGAGCTTAATAACTAAATGTGTTATGTATGTATGTTTGTATGAATGTGTTTAATCTGAAAAAGAGCTTAATAAATAGATGTGTTACGTATGTATAAATGTTTTTAACCTGAAAAAGAGCTTAATAACTAATAATTTTGATATGATATTTTCGAGTAAACTATGTTATTGTTACAAACCTATTTAGAGGCTAAAAATTCCACACATGCCGGGACCTGAACCCGCGACCTCTGGCTCACCATGCCAGCGATCTCCCAACCGAGGTAATGGGCAAGTACCGACATCGGCTCGCTTAGCTCAGTTGGAAGAGCGCTGGCACGGTGAGCCAGAGATCGCGGGTTCAAGTCCCGGTATGGGCATGGGTGGAATTTTTTGCTTCTAAATAGGTTTTTAAGATTGTCCTTAGCACGGGTTAGTGCAACAAAGAATATAATATGTTATTGTTCTTTTAATCCTCAGGTAATTCACCGCCATCAGGCACCTGGTCAAAGCCTAAAGGTAAACAACGAAAAGTAATACCTTTTACTGAAAACCCTGGCCTTCCAACTAACCTATGCTCAAGCATGATGAACAAATCTCCAGCAGACTTCTTCCAACTACTAATTCCAGACAGTCTTTTTGAAGAAATTGTTGACCGAACTAACCAATTCGCTACTAACAAAATTGCAATGGCAGACAAAAAAAATTAAAAATTACGCTTTGCTAGGCTTCACAAATGGGTTCCAACGAATCTTGGAGAGATAAAAAAGTTTTTCGGCTTACTTCTTTTTATGGGCCTCACGAAACTTCCAAGATTGAATGAATATTGGTCAACTGATGACATTGTTGGTCATCCTTTTCCACGCACAGTAATGTCACGGAATCGCTTTGAATTGATATTGCAGATGCTTCATTTTTCACTCAACGATGAAGCAAACAAAGCAGACCGACTCCATCGTTGTGCCTACCTTGTAAACGTATTGAATGAACGGTTTCAGATGCATTATACACCAGGCGAAGACATATGTATTGACGAAAGTGTTGTCCCGTTTCGTGGCAGGATTATATTTCGACAGTACAATAAACAAAAACGTCACAAATATGGCATCAAATTATTTAAATTGTGCTGTATACCTGGATACACATACAAAATAAGTGTCTATGCAGGAAAAAACCTCGAAACCACAAATACTACCCCATACAATGTGGTAATGAGTTTATGCAGCAACCTATTAAATAAAGGTCATACCCTTTATACTGACAACTGGTATACAAGCGTCGAATTAGCCAGAGCCTTGCTAGATAACGAAACACATTTGGTCGGGACAATCCGCAAAAATAGAAGACATCTGCCTAAAATAGTCGTGAATACCAAACTAAAGAAGGGACAGTTCATTGCAAGAGAGAGCGTGTCCCTTACGTGTCTGACGTGTTGTTGCAACTTTTCATCGATTATGAGGAGGACTAGGTTTTGTACAAACCGGTCCTTGTTGGCCCAGACCAACTTCACCTGCATCATGGTTGTGACTCCGCAACGCTAGCGGAAGTGTTTTTGCGGTTCGCAGCATCTCGCATGAGGATCGGACTTGATTCCGGTTACTGCTACTTGCGATGGTTCATGCAGGTGAATTTACCCCCATGGAAAATTAATCATTACGCTCGACTTTTGGGAGCTTACCCTCTCCTCAAGGACGTTTTCTCTGTGTTCTTGAGAGAGGCTAATCTGAGAGCCTTAGTTGCTGTGTACAGGCCGACCGATAGCTATGGACTTGTTCACGTTTGCGCTGATGAGGACAAGTTTGTTCCTTTGCATCGGCTCATTTCTGCTTCCAGGGGCTTTATGAAGCTGAGAGTCGTAGTGGGAGCGACCGACGTCAGCGTTCACCAGCTTAACAATGAGCTTTCCAGAAAAATGATGAGTATGGCCGGAGTTTCTCAGGAAGACGCTGTTCGCAGAATACTCGTTGAAAGATTGAGAAACCCAAACTCTGAGGAAAGCAACAGTTTAATAAAGGCTCTGTCTGAGGTAGCGAGTGAGCAGCTCCAGAAAACCAAACCGCGTATTGTTGTTAGAGCGTTCGTGACTCCATTGCAGCAGAGCAGACTTGCTGAATTGTATCCTGAGTTTACTCTTGACTTCTCCAAGGCAAGTTCTTTCAGGGCACACGCTATGGCTGCCAATATGAGACATTGCAATCTCGAGCTGATGATGTTTCGGCTTGAATACAGTAACAATGATAGAGTACCACCTGGATATGACGCTTGGATCAAAGAAGTCGGCGGTAACCTGTGTGTGACTACTTCAAGAAAGTGGTTATCGATGCACTGCTGTCTGCCTGTACTTGATGCTCGTGACAACATGCGTCGGTCGAGTGAAATGCGAGCTGTCCGCTCGCGTGCTGGTAGAGATCCGGTTCTTGCTCAGCAGCTTGTCGAGCCTACTAAATTGTTTTGTCACAAGAAGGCCCAGTTTTGCCCCGTTAAGGCTCCGCACCTGATCTTTAACGACAGTCAATATGACATGACCCACCAAGATGTGGCTAACGCGATGGACTCTGCTGCGGCTTCTGTCGCCTATTCGACCTTGCTTTTCGACTCCCAGATTTTGCTGAGTGAATTCTCCGCCGGCACGTTGAGGGATGTCGGTATGGTTTGGAAAAAGATCTACGGGAACGCTCTCTCCAAAGATGCTATACGCGAAGGAGATCGATACGTGACCCATGTGGAATTTTTCTTCGAAAATGACTATTCCATGGCATACCGTCACTCCTACCGAGCTTACATTCGCAAAATTGTGGATATGCGCTACGTCAGTGATAGAGGGATCCAGTATCTCGCTGAAATCGTCGAAGCAAGAGGTCCCTATATAGTTCTGAAAATAATAAGAACTGTCTTCAATTCCCCGGAATCGGAAATGCACCTCGTTGTGCCCGTCAGTCAGCAGCTTCTCAATAAGGTGGTCGTTCAGTACTACACTTATGAGCCTCTGGAGATTGACGACGGAAAAGACTTTAAGGTGAACTTCACTCGCAGGAGGATGTTGGTGCCTAAGGTGCTGCTTGATGCCGGTTTGAAGTACGCCTTTTCCCAGACTCAGGTGAAGTTCTCGAGTAACGCGATATTCGAATACTTGCGTTCCGTCTCAACTCGGATAGTGGTCAACGGAACTGAGGCGGTCGTTAGTGCCACTGAGATGGCTGCCCTTGATCTGTTTCATTTGGCGGATGCGATATACCTCTTTGCTTATGTGGAGAGATACAATAGCAGTACTGCGTTGTCCGTCATAACCGACTACATAAAGAAAAGTAGAAGGCTTCGAGAGAATTGTCTTTTCGTCAGAGTGGTTAAGAAGATTTTTCGAAACATCACTGGAGCTGGTGAAGGAATGCCCAGACGAAACGACAATATTCAGACCTTCAAACCCGAAGTTGACCAAGTGGCCGAAGGCTTCGAGGACGACCTTAGTATCTGGCAGAGGTTGTCCCTTTGGGCTGCTGCGCCCGAATACTTTGAGATCAAAATACAAGACGCTGCTAGAGTTTATGAAGTCTCAAACGTTGTGACCGAGATACTCTACGATTACCAGAATACCTATTTCAACCCGACGAAGTTCGAAGAACCTCTCGACGTTGTTGAGGCCGTGGAGGCTGTGGAGGAGATGGCCCAAGTAATGCCCAACATGGTGGTTGAGGAGACTCGAAAGGTGCTGGGTTGCTCCCAGGGGTTCAGCGTCCCAGATGTTGTCCCGACGGAGGAGCCTGAAGCGACGACGACCAACGAGCTTCCGTATAAGAGCGTTGAATGTGAGTACAAGGACTGCGTTGATATAGTGCCGGTGCCCGGGGACGGTAACTGTCTGTTCTATTCTCTTGGTTCTATAGTGGGCGTGGCTGTGGGTGATTTGAAGACAAGGTTGTTGTCGTCTAAGCACCTACAGTCGTGTCTCGATGTTTCTGAGGTAATAGACATATTGAATTCGGAAAACGCGTGGGGAAATGATGATGTGATATTGTTGTTCTGCAGGGAATTTGGGCGGAACGTGTGTGTGCACAACGTCACAAGTAACGGTGTCATGTGCTGTTACTTTTCCGGATCAGAAGAAGCTAGCGCGTCGCATATTCAGCTTAAGCTCAACCACTTCTCACCCTTGGTTGTTGATTTGACAGGTGGGTACAAAATCTCTCCGGAAGTCTGTGCTCTGGTCCCACCACCAAGCGCGTCGGGCAGAACAGTCACGGAAGCCCTATTTGACCTAGTCTACCATGGTAAATTAAAAAAATATGCCCCTACCGCCGGGTGTGAATTCGGTGGGGCCATCAGAAACCGGTCGGCCGCCAAACTCATCGATATTTTCGTTGAGTTTAACCAACTTGTGAACGTCGGGGACTCCGTAATGGATCTCGGAGGTGCCCCGGGTGGTTTTGCCGCCTTGCTGGTGGATCTCGGATATGACCCAGCCAACATTATCACAATTTCCGGTGAGGGAATTGGCTACAAATTTTTGCCTAAGGGTGTGTGCGTCCAGCGTGCCGACCTGTTTGAGTATATCCCCGAAGAACCCAGGGACCTGGTACTTGCCGACGCTGCTTTAGAGTACACGTACAATGATCCTGCGCCTATATTTGACGCTCAGGTCACTATTGATCTACGCGCTTTGGTGGAATCAGGAAATTTAATAATCAAGCACAGTAATTGGACTCACCCAACCTTTGAGACTTCTTTGAGAAGACTCGAGAAAAATTTTATTGACGTTCGTGTTTTTAAACCCGAACATTCTCTCTGTACCAACAGTGAAATCTACGTCGTGTGCATGAATAAATCCGAATTGGCAAATTCCCCAGCTGTTTGGGTTAAGGATAGGCAGAGTCTCTTTGACGAGATTGTTGAGGTAGTGCTTGGTAAGAGCTGTGAAAGGGAGCATGTGTGTTTCGTCGAAAATAATGTTGAAATTGTTAGAGCATGGGCCGTTGGCGATTTCAGTTTTGACGACGAAAGAATGAGTGTGTCTGATGACACCATATTGTCTGAGTGCGATAATCTACTCGAAGAGATTCTGCGTAGGGATGAAGACTACGTTTCCCCCCGAGACGATTCATTAAGGCGCAATTATTCTAAAATCTTTAAGCGCATGTTTTACGTGGCTAATGACGGCTACAACGTTGAGAGACTTGGACCAACGGGTGTCGTTGATGAGGTTTTTAACGTGGCGGATCTCTTTAGGGCTCCTGTGGACGACACCGAGGCCGTGATTGACCCTGTGGCCATTCGCAGGTTGCTGAGAGAGACTGTTATCGATCACGACAAAAGAAAGGAAAGAGCCGCCATGAGAAAAATGGACATCCGACCTAGCCTTAGAGGCTTGTTTGTCGATCACCGGCACTATAGTCTGAAGCCTTCTCGAGATGCTTCCCCCTCCACCGACGAAGATGATTGGGATTTGTGTGTTAAGGGAAGAAGCATATTCGCTACCGGTGACTGGTTCTACAAATTGCAGAAGAACCCCGTCTCGCTTTCAATGTTGCCTGCCGTAAGGAAGCGAAGCCTTTTGGGTATGTGCGAAACGGTCGTTTCTGCTGAGGGAGTTAAGGCCAAGAAGTTTCTGGGAATTACTTACTACAAAGAGCAGGTCTCTACTGCTACACCTATGCGAGAGGTGGTTAATCCACAAGTCAAGGATCATGAGGTTTGTGTTGCTGAGGAGGCTATGGTTGAGTCGAGCGTGGTTCTTGTTCTTACAAACAGATCTGATACCATCAAAGTTTCACGTTCTGCGACACCCATCGCCCCTGAAGACAAACACCATCCGTCCTTAGATATCTCTGTAAATCTTGTGCCAATCAAGGCTCTACGACAGAAGGTTACAAATAGTTTTGATTTCTACAAAGCAGACTATGAATCCATATGTCACAAACTAAACTCAGCTAACTGGTCGTCAATTCTCGGTGCGGAAAAATGTCAGGATATCGATACTGCGGTAGACCAATTCTATTTGACCCTAAGTGAAATAATCTCTTCCCACACACCCACCCGAATCCGCAAACCGTCAAACTATCCTGTTTGGTACAGTAAGCCCCTTATTAAAGCTCTCAAAGAAAAAGCCAAATTTCACGCCAAGTACAAAAAAATTCACAATCCGCTTGATAAATTAACTTTTAACTCCCTTCGGGATCGTTGCGCTAAAATGGTGAGGTACTGTTACTCAAAATATAAGCAGAAATCGGCAGAGAACATTAAAAAGAATCCTAAGGCTTTCTGGACCTTTGTAAAAAATACAAAGAGAAACAGTCACAACATACCTCAGGAAATGACATACGGCTCTCAGAAAGCAAACGACGGCCAATCTATATGTGATTTCTTTGCTTCTTTTTTTAATTCCGTTTACAAACCTGCTAACACATATAAAGACAATAATTACGGATCTTCATTTGAAACAGTTTACAATAATACCTTAGGCTCAATCACTGTAACCGAACTTGAAGTCACCAAAGCCATTGCCAATCTTGACCCCAATAAAGGCGCTGGTCCCGACATGATCCCGCCTTATTTTATTAAATGCTGTGGTAAGAGTCTATTGGTGCCACTTCATACTTTATTTAATTTGTCTCTTCGCCTAGGACAATTCCCTAGTAGATGGAAAACAGCCCATGTAGTTCCTATACCAAAAACAGATGATCTATCTAGTATAGAAAAATATAGACCAATCTCGATTCTCTGTGCTCTGGGTAAGTTGTTTGAATGTGTGCTCGTTCGACGACTTTACTGGCATGTGAAACCATCTCTGATCTCTGAGCAGCATGGATTCCTACCGAAGAAGTCCACTGCAACCAACTTAACCTTATTTACAGACAACATTATGCGAGCATTGGATGAAGGTCATGAGATTCACGCCATCTATACAGACTTTAGTAAGGCGTTTGATGTTGTCGATCACAGAATCCTGATTTTGAAGTTGTCTCTTCTTGGTGTTCATGGGTCGCTTCTGCGTTGGTTCGAGAGTTATCTGAAAAATAGGTCGCAAATGGTCGTCACTGCCGGGTTTAGATCAAACAAACTGTCAATATCTTCTGGCGTCGCCCAAGGCTCACATTTGGGCCCGCTCCTGTTCGTTATTTTTATTAACGATGCCCTAGAACGTGTACAACACTCAAAGGCGCTTTTCTACGCGGACGATCTGAAGTTGTACAAAGAAATAGGAAGCATTGAGGATACCCTTTTATTGCAGTCTAATATCAACACGATTTTCGAGTAGTGTAACAAGAACTATATGTCCCTAAATATATCCAAGTGTCACCAAATGGTTTTCACCCGAAAACGTAAGCCCATCACCAAAAACTACACCATAAATAACAGAAGCCTCGAAAACGTCGAATCTATTCGAGATCTCGGTGTGGAAATGGACAAATGCGCAAAATTTGTCGTACACATTGACAAGATCACAAAAAGAGCATGTAGATCGTTGGGTTTCGTGGTACGTAAAGCTAAATTATTCCGTAATTCAAGCGTGATCAAACTGCTATACAGTTCCTATGTACGCAGCATCTTGGAATATTGCAGCACGGCGTGGAACCCTGTTTACAAGGTTCATATAGAAAGAATTGAAAGGGTACAGAAGCGATTCCTCTACCACCTTTCATTTGCTGATGGGTTGGCTCGTAAACTGAAATCGTACTCGGAGCGATTATGCCATTACCGCATGGAACCGCTGATTACTAGGCGTGAGCGTGCAGACATGCTTTTTCTGCACAAGCTGATGAGTGGTAGCATCGAATGCCCTGAGATCTTAGAAAAGGTCAACTTCAGGGTTCCGCGTATCAACAGCAGAATTGGTAACCGCTTTCCCTTTGCGCTTCCTAAACATCGCACAAACTTGGGCACCCACGCGCCTCTTAATCGCATTATGACAGCCTATAACCGACGCAGGGACGAATTGGACATATTCTCGACTACAACGCAAACGATTGAGGAAATCTGTTTAGATCCAGTAAAATAACAATTCAAACTAAGTCTCGGTTCTTTTCTACAATCGTAAAAAATAACTTTATAAGGATATTACTTTTGTCTTAAGAAGGTTTTTCTCCTTTTCTGTTTGTTACTTATCTAGAGTACCAACACTAACGGTACTGCATAAGACTAACACTAGGTTAAGTTTGTGTTTTTAAAAAGTATGCATGTTGTGGTTATTATTTGTAGATAGTACACATTTCTTGCAATGTAATAAGTTAATAATAAGGAAATGAAAGCGTGTAACTTATCTGTCAATAACCCAAATAAATTAAAAAAAAAAAAAAAAAAGAGCCGAGATGGCATCACTGCTATGAAGTGGCGAGATAAAAGAGAAGTCACGGTTCTGTCCACCAAACACTCACGACAGATTCGGAAAGGTAAAAAAGACTCGAGGCCAATTTGTCCTAAAACCAAAGATTGTAATTGATTACAATACAGCTAAAGGAACAGTCGACCTTTCAGACCAGATGGCAGCATATTCGTCTCCTTTGAGAAAATCTGTCAAATGGTATAAGAAGCTGGCTATTGATTTATTACTAAACACGGCAATGGTAAATGCTTTTGTATAAGTCAGTAACTAAAAAGACTATACAAATGGTAGATTTCCGTAGGCTTGTAATGAAGAACCTATGCCAAGGCGAACACAATGATATGCCTGAAGAAAGACCGAAAAGATTGAAACATCGTCTGGAAAAGAAAAATGGTTTGGCCAGAAAGGTTAGAAGAACCTGCCGCCAATGTTACTCAGATAATGTACCAACCATGGGTAGCAAAACAGCTAAAACAAAGACGCTAAAAGATACTACTTTCTGCTCAAGCTGTCCAGGCAAACCTTTTCTCTGTTTACCTTGTTTTAACAAGAATCATCGGTAAATACTTTGTATGTAAGATTATGATAGGTCAAGAAGTGCCATAAATATTATTGTTAATTTTGATTGTAGAAATGTCTGTTGTTTGTTCCCTAATAAATATTTTATAAAAATGAATCGTTTTTTTTTGTAATACATCAACAAAATAATATTTTTTTCCTTGTGATTCAGCACAACCCTAACTACTTTACAAAAGCCTTGGAAAATCAAACACTTTTTGGTGGATTTGAAAACCACTCTGTCCAACTCGGCTGGTGGGCCATGCGGCTCACTTCCATACTTATTTAGTTTGATAGCTGCACTCTGTGGCTTGTGGGAAGCGTTTAAAGTAGACCTCTCCCGCGGCTCACCGGTGAGTTCCACGGCCTGAATGGCACAGTGAGGTTAGGCTCACCGGTGTGCCCCATGGTCTGAATGGAAATACTCAAAATTTTACGCGGCGTTCAACGTGTTAATAGCAAAAAAAGGAAATAAAATCTTGTATTCGGATACCATTTCGACGTTTAGGTAGTCGTAAATTGAATGTAATGAAATAAAACAAGTAATCTGAACTAAAGTATTTTATTACAGGTACCAGTGATGTTAACATCTCCAAATGGTTCGCTTTCGATGACTTTGATTTGATGAAGGATAAAAATGTACCCAATGAAACAATAGATACCTTTAAAGAAGACGTAAGTTAACTTTCAATATCTGTTTTGCCAAGGGATTGCACCATTTGTATGAAAATGGTTAGCTAGATGTAAACGTACATCTTTTGCATAGTTTGTGGCTCTTCGTGGAGTATTTAAGATGGGCAGTAATGACGGGCGTAGAATAATTTCTCCAAGTTCCTGGTATAAAATTTCCCTCCATCTCACTGTCAAGAGTTCCGGGTGGTGTATAAATTAATTGCGTCCTTGTATTTCTTCTCAAATAGTTATGTAAATGAACAGCGGCTAAAACGACGTTCTTGGCTGTTTCTGGCTCCAGCAACATAGGTTTTCTTAATAGTCTTAAAACTGAGCTGAGTATACCAAAAGCATTCTCAACAACTCTACGTGCTCGAGAGAACCTGTAATTATAAACTCTTTCTTGAGATCCTCGATCCTCCCCTGGAAGAGGCTTTATTGTATACTCATTTAGTGCAAAGGCTTTATCTGCTAGTAGGTATCTACATACGGTACCTCAAGAGCTAAGGAACTTGAAGAATTGAGGGTCGGGGTATTTTTAAGGTTTTTTCTTATAATTTTTTTGTATAGACTAGAATTCTTGAAGACACCTACATCAGAAATTCTACCTTGACAGCCCACATCGACATAGCGAAAATTATAGTCAGCGTCGACTATAGCCAATAGCACAATACTAAAGAAATGTTTGTAGTTGTAATATTCGGTGCCACTGCACAGGGGCTTGTAACATTACGTGCTTTCCATCCATGGCGCCTATTGCATGAGGAAAGTTCAATTTTTCTTCAAATTCTTGCGCTACCTTCAACCATTCTTCCTCGGAGTTAGGGATCTGTAACAATAAAATAAATATATAAATTAATAATGAGTAATATTCTTCTTTTCAGACTCAAAATATGAACACAAATGATGATAGTGGTCTAGAAACAAATACACAATCTGATAAAACAGCGAATACGGCAATCGAAACAGGACCAAATACACAGCAACCAGTTGATGAAGTAAATAACCCAAATGTTAAAAAAGACCGAGCAAAAAAAAGAAACCAAATTCTGCAGATGAAGAAATGCTTCAAAAGGCGTTTGATGTGTTAAGTGAAACATCGTCATCAATATCGTCGTCGTCATCTGACCAGTATTTTACATATGGCCAGCATATTGCCAACGAGCTGCGTAAATATGACACACGCACATTAGCACATGTGCAGCACGCAATTAGCAATATTATTTATGAGGCTGATATAGGGCTGTATTCTCAATATTCTCACAGTGGATATTACACCCAAGGTTACGAAAGTACAATAAATCACGCCCAGTCTCTGCATTATTCAATATATTCCCAAAAACCGTCGCCGCGGCCCCCAACACCGTCGCCGCGGCCCCCAACACCGTCGCCGCAGCCCCCAACACCGTCGCCGCAGCCCCCAACATCGTCACCGTGGTTTTCAATTCCTCCGCCTCCACCTCCAAGGCCAAATAGGCCTTGATTATTTATCAATGTTATATAGAATCCTTTCTAACTCTGCAGCCTGTATAAAAAATTTATTCTTAATCTTGCACACATGAACAGTTTTCAATCTAATGTATAGTAAGCCATGCGCTAATTTATTCTATGTACTTATCTTACTCGTATGTTGGTTTCCTACAGTAGCAAAATCAGCCTCTAGGTCAGCCTTGCTACAACAGTGCCATCAGAATCAGTGTAATAGTTTGTAAGATTGCTCATTTTACTTAACCCATATCTTCCTAGTGTTCGGTTTTTCGAACGCTTGAATTAAACATTTTTTTTGAGTAAATGTGAACGCAGCCATTGTAATTTTTTTTAATGTTGGAAGTACAGTGCGTTCACATTAACTTGACGCGTGAGAGAATTGGTAGCACTGAGATGTTTACTGTTACCATGTTAAATAAGAAATCATTCCCATTACTTGGGGAAAATAAAAGGATTGAGGGCTTGTTTTACCATCTTCCGATTAGGTACAAAAGCTAATTCACATGTTATGTCCTTGTTATAAGCTATCAAGTAAAAATTTTGACGTTTCGCATTACACGCGTATTTTGTTGTTCTTGAACTGTGGTTACTAGAGTTTTTCCTACAAAAATATGTCTCACCGTAAAATGTAAGTATTTCATATTATTCACAACATATATTTTTTGTTTTTACGCTTTTGTACAGAACATAGTATCCATCAATGGATAATGGAGAGATTTCGTAAATATATATTTAGACTAGGTAGATTTTATAATATTTTTTGTACTGTTTGATTTTTCGAACAGTAGGACATTAAGCCCGTGTAATTAATTACCTATTGAAAGATGATTTTTTATGTTGATTTTTTTGTTTTGTTACAGTTTGTCCGTAAATGAAATTATTTCTCATCTGGAAGATGGCACGTATATTTTGTCGGCAGATATTTATATCACACCTCCGGATAATTATGACAAAAGTGATGAAGATAGTGGTGACGAGGAACACATAAATAATTTGTCGAGGAATCAATTATGCGGTTGCTTATGAAAATGGTATTGAAGTAGTAGACACCTTCTTGAATGAGCAACCTATTGAACCAATGCCTAGTGCATCATCGGATAAACCACCTCCACTATAAAAAAAAACGGGTAGCAGCATCTAGACATTGAAGGGTTATTGATATTCCGGAAAAGGTAGGAAAGGAAACTACAACGCCAAGTTTCCTCGAAGATATTATCGAACGAATTATATTATCGAAGAAACCCCAGAACTTTTTTTTGAGCTATTTTACGACGAAGAGGTTTTTGAGTTATTACTTTCAGATACTGAAAAAAATGTAATCCAGAAGGGCAATCATGATTTTAGGGTAACTGTGACTGAAATGAAACATTTCTATGAGGCTGAAGAGATGGTACTGGCAATTACTTATGTTTCCTCTCAATGCATCTGTGAACAATGCTTATCAGCCCCTGTACAGCTGGATTGTGCATATCAGCACGGAGCGGAGTCAAGCAGAATACCTGCAGCAGCTAGTGTGCCAGAGCAGAAGAGCACTACAACACCTCGTGATGCCATACTAGATAGACAGTCGCATACTGGACCTACCAGCTGCAGCGTTCCTGGCACTGAAAACCAGCAGAAAACTATTATCTATTCGGATAAACTAGGTGTAGGCTTAGGCAGTAGATTACAAAACAATTTAAAGCAACAAGTAGAAAATATATGTATGCCCCACGCATCTTACATGCAGATAGTGAATTACATGCTTAGTAAAGAGTATGATAACAATACTACTATTCTGTTACTGATTGGGGATAGCGCAGGAATTCAGAGAGATGACTTGACAAATTATTACGATTCAATAGTTGCTCTTCAAGCAAGGAAAATTATAATATGCGCTTTTCCTTATTCTAAAACCCTATCAGAAACTCAAAATGCCCGGATAGGTAAGCTAAACCGGCTGTTGAATAATATGACCTTTGGCCATCGAGACAAAGTATTGTATTTTGATACGAATATATTTATTCGAAACTTTATACTGACTAGGGATACAATGCATGTGCCCTTGTCTTCAAAGCGACAAATTGCCAAATCTTTGGCACTAAATATTTATGACCCCATTATTGTTAAGACAATAAAACAGGGACCAGTTAGCAATGTAATCTGTAGAACAAGTTCTACTAACAAACCTCTTTATTCTGAGGCTGTAAAAAAACCTAGCATAAGTAGGTTAAACTTGACTGCTGATTTAAACTATCAGCACAGACTACAGAAAAGCCCCTCTTAAAAAAACTTATCTTAGTGAACCAAAACTTACAGGGCGGCTTTTCTAGTAAATTACTAGAATTAGAATTGTTCTTGGAACAATATAGAGTGGATGTACTTTGTGTCACTGAGCACTGGCTACTAGAGTCTCAAATGAATTTTTCTGTACATAATTATGAAATAGCCAGTTGCTTCAATAGAAAGTCAGCATTGCACGGGGATCCTTGATTATAGTAAAAAGTACTTTAAAATATAAAGAGCGTAAAGATATTTGCAGACTTTCTGTTGAAAAAGTAGTTGAACTATCATGTGTTGAACTGGCTAAGCATATTGTAGTAAGCGTATACAGGCCCCCCGCCAGTGACTATAGTTTATTTGAATCAGTACTAGAGGATGTTTTAAAGGTAGCTTCAAGTAGTAGCAAGAAAGTTATAGTCTGTGGAGATTTTAATGTCGACTTGCTGGTAGACTCCACTTTAAATACCACATTAAAACTTATTTTTAAGTCTTTTAATTTAGTTAATATTTTCTTAGAGCCTTCTAGGATTACCAAAAACACAGCCACATGCCTTGACAATGTATTCTGTGACTGTGAATTTTCGAATTATTCGACAATAAATTGCTTAAAGTCAGACCACAGTGGTCAAATCGTACACTTTGAAGCAGATTTAAAACAAAAAGAACAAGATATAATTTATCGGCCCATGACAAAAAAAAAGTTAGATTTATTTAGAAGTGACTTACAAAGTAACTTACCTACCCAAAATAATAAAACCCTTAATGCAAATGATAATTATGGAGATTTCTTCAAGGTCGTTACAGATAGTTTTGAAAAAGTTTTTAAATTGAAAAAGTTATCATCAAAAGGGAATAAAGTAGGATTTAGTGAATGGGCCACTCCCGGTATCCGGAAAAGTAGGGACACACTTTATTCACTGTATGAGAAAAAAACATACACATATGACCCCAGCTTTATACAGTATGTTAAACTATATTCAAAATTATTTAAGGCCGTCTGCCACAAAGCAAAATGCGAGCACATAAAATCCAAAATCCTTCAATCTTATAATAAATCTAAAACAATTTGGGCTATTATAAATAAAGAAACTGGTAAATCCAAATTTGGAGATCGCGAATTTTCACTTAAAGTAGATGATAAATTAATAACCTTAAATGAAGACCTTGCTACGGCTTTTGAGCAGTTCTTTACAAATGTTCCAATTGTAACGACAGCTTCATTAGACTCTTCTCCAGCTCTCGCTGAAAGTATTTTGAAAGACAATGTCCCCCCATGCGATCATGATTTTTCGTTTGACTATATTGAAGCTCATACCGTGATTAAATCGTTTAAAAAGCTAAAGCTTAAAAAAACTGAAGACTTGTGGGGTATGTCCGTAACAGTAGTTAGCTCAGTAATCGATACCCTAGCACCCCATTTAGCCAAAATCTTTAACCAATGTTTAGATGAGGGTATATTCCCTGATTTAATGAAATATAGTAAGCTCGTTCCTTTATTTAAAAGTGGTGATAAACAAGATCCTACAAATTTCAGACCAGTCTCGGTTTTACCCGTTTTAAGTAAAATATTCGAGAAAATAGTTCTAGGTCAACTGCTTACACACTTCAATAACTATCAACTTCTCCATGGTCAGCAATTCGGATTCACACAAGGGCGCTCTACAACGGACGCCGGCGTCATGTTAGTTAAACATATATTTAGTGCATGGGAAGATCGCAAGGATGCTATAGGCGTATTCTGTGACTTGTCGAAAGCATTTGATTGCGTGGACCATAAAACACTTCTTTTAAAATTAAAGCACTATGGTATAAACGGGAATAGCCTAAAACTTATGACATCATATTTAGAAGGAAGAATTCAAAGAGCTGAAATAAATAGAACTAAATCTTCAGGGTCAGAGGTCAGGATAGGAGTGCCACAGTGATCTATTTTGGGGCCGTTCCTCTTCCTCGTATATGTAAATGATTTGCCGTTCATGGTTCAAAATATGTCAGAGATAGTATTATTCGCAGATGACACGTCACTTATTTTTAAAATTAAGAGACAAGAGAATGACCTTGACAGTACAAATAATGCTCTCTCTCGTGTACATAATTGGTTTACTACCAATAACTTATTGTTAAATTCAAAGAAGACAAAATGTATAAAGTTCACTCTACCAAATGTAAAAGCGGTTGACAGCAATGTTATGTTGGGGAATGACAAATTAGACCTTGTAAATGAAACTGTATTTCTAGGTATCACAATTGATGCAAAGCTTCAATGGGGTCCTCATATAAAAAAATTAGCAAATAGGCTTAGTTCAGCAGCATATGCAGTTAAAAGAATTAGGGAACTAACTGACGTCGCAACTGCTAGGCTGGTTTATTTTAGTTACTTCCATAGTGTTATGTCCTATGGCATACTACTGTGGGGACGGGCTGCAGATATTGAGACCATCTTTGTCTTGCAGAAGAGAGCGATCAGATTCATTTATAAGCTAGGCAGTAGAGATTCGTTAAGAGATTTCTTTAAAGAAACTAACATCCTGACAGTTGCCAGTCAGTATATCTATGAAAACATTATGTACGTCAGGAAAAATATCAGTAACTTTAAAACTTTAGGTAGCCAACACAATGTGAATACTAGAAATAAACATAAACTTTTGTTCCCACTATTTAGGCTGGCAAAGGTTAATACATCCTTCATGGGGCATTGTATACGCTTCTATAATAAAATCCCTGAAGATATATTAAGCTTGCCTGAATCGCGGTTCAAAAAATATGTTAAGCACACTTTGTGCCAAAAGGGCTACTATAACATAAAGGATTATCTAGATGACAATGAGGTCTGGAATTATAGCCAGTACAATGTATGAGTTCTATGTTTATAATAATTATGTAAACTATGTTAATTAAGGACTTTGAAAAGACTAAGTTTGGAGTTTTTTTGTCCATTTTTTCTCCAAAATGATCTAGATTTTGAAATGGACACCTAGTTTGAATTGTAACGTTCATTAAGACGCAGCTTCTGCGCTACTTTGAATAAAACCTTTTCATTTCATTTCATTTCATTTCATATCAACTGTATAAATTGTCCCCAGCGTCGAAAAACGGCAACAGTTTTTAAGATCATTTGTCATTCACCAAATATATTCTATCAACATACTTTCTCATGAAAAATTCTCCCAACACATCATCTTTTGCTAAAAATCGCGTGCCTAGATCATTACTGGCTGTTATAAAATTAAGGTGCTTCGTTCAACTGTTTGTCGGTCACTTTCTCTCATCTACCAGTCTCGCCGTGAATTCGAGAGAAATTACTTTGTCACAGGTCATCCTTCATTACCATACAGCGTTTCTAAACGCAATTAAAAGTTTCATTATTTTGATAAATACACATTTGAATCCATTGCAAGTTTAGTTTCATAAAATAACCATACTTTAAATATCAGGTACACATGTCACTCATGCATGATTTACATTTTATTTACGAAAACTTCCTCTTCTTCCTTCTTCCCTTTCAATTTAAAGAAAAATGTTATGCATGACAATGAGACGGTTTGGATGGTAATGAAAATAATTACCATTTTTACTAACCCCGATTTCTAATGTTAATTTCACCATATCACGGGTGGGCTGGGATATGTTTCTAATTAAATAAGTTCACCATGCACAGTGTTCAGTTTAGTAGGTAGTAATTATTAATTTTAAGTGTGGTAACACGTACGTTCGTAGATATAATTTTGCGTTGCATATAGCAACACACACAGTTCAACTTGACGGCAACGACTCGGCACCTCTCGTTTTTCGGCCGGTGTCACGTCAACATTTAATTATCGTAGAATTGCTGTAAAAGTCACGTTTTTCCTATCTATTTGTCGCTGTCGTACATTAAAGCTCAATATATTGTTAGAAGTGCGGATTCACTGTGGGTTCATGTGGGCAAGTGCCATATTAGGTATCAGAGGCAAAAGCGGCGGTAAGTCGAGCTCGCACCTGTGAGTAGCTGATGTGCCTCCAGGACCAGGCCCCTAGCACAGCTCTACTTCCCAGAGGATACGAGGTACGAGTATGTGATGAAGCACTTAATCTAGAAATTCGCATCCGATCATATTTTTCGTTATAACTTTCGTTGTCAAATTATCGTTTTATGAATGTTGAAAATTTCCATACAGTCCACTAAATAACCCCCAAGAACATTGGTCTTCGAGCCGGAAAGTGAAAAGCGACTTTTTCGATATTAATTGTAAAATGTTAATCATTTTTCATTTGTTCATCGCTCGCCGTGGTCGATGTAGTGAGATCATCTCCGACCAAAGTCGCAATTTCGTTGGAGCAAGCAACTACCTAGGTTCGCTTTAAAGCTGACGTGAACGAGATTAAGTTTTCCTTCAATCCACCTGGAAGCCCCCACTTTAATGGCTTAGCCGAGGCAGGCATTAAATCGGTTTAAACTCATCTAGCTAGAGTCATCGGAACCCAGCG
Source organism: Yponomeuta sedellus (assembly GCA_934045075.1). Taxonomy (NCBI): domain Eukaryota; kingdom Metazoa; phylum Arthropoda; class Insecta; order Lepidoptera; family Yponomeutidae; genus Yponomeuta; species Yponomeuta sedellus. The sequence continues at coordinate 2,430,414 of OW203736.1, read as the reverse complement.
TTCAACTTTCGAAGAGTTTTACACCGTCCTCGCCCCGGTAGAGGCAATGTTAAATTCTCGCCCTCTAACCCCTCTTAGCTCTGATGCTAATGATTTTTCAGTCCTAACTCCTGGACATTTTCTAACTTAAGAACCTCTGTCGATTCTTCCAGAGAAAGATATTACTGATGAAAACATCAGTGTTTGTGATCGTTGGAAATTAATTCAAAGAATGCACCAAGACTTTTGGCGTCGGTGGCATACCGAGTACGTACACACGTTAGGTACAGCAGAGGAATAAATGGAATAAAACTAACACAAACATTAGCGAAGGTACGTTAGTATTATTAATTAACGAACAAACGAGTCCTTTGAAATGGAACATGGGTCGTATCTCGGCTTTACATACGGGGCCTGACGGCATATGTAGAGTCGTCACAGTCAGGACTGCGGCTGGCCAGTACAGAAGACCTGTAGTGATGCTATGCCCCTTACTAATAGCTAACTAGTCCTGTCGTTTAGCATAAATGTTATCATAATTTTAGTTATTAAACTTGTTTGTGTCGTAAATACTGCATATTTAGGTGAGCGGTATGTTCAGTTTAGTAGTAATGATTAATTTTAAGTGTGGTAACACGTACTTTCGTAGAAATAATTTTGCAACGCAAGAATGTTGCGTTGGTTTGGACATGTGGAGAGGATGAAGGAAGAAAGATTGACGAAACAGATATAGATTGCGAATGTGAGTGGAAGGGTTGGTAAGGGTCCCAAGCGGGCATACATCGACCAGATAGGGAATATATTAGCGAAGGGAAAGATAAAAAGTACCCGGAACCGGCGTGCGTGCATGCAACGACTTATGAACGTTGATGAAGCGAAGGGGATCTGTCAGTATCTTGGCAAGTGGCAGTCCCTGGTCTGTGGCAGGCGTAAGGTTATGTATGTATGTATGTATGTATGTATGTATGTATGTATGTATGTATGTATGTATGTATGTATGTATGTATGTATGTATGTATGTATGTATGTATGTATGTATGTATGTATGTATGTATGTATGTATGTATGTATGTATGTATGTATGTATGTATGTATGTATGTATGTATGTATGTATGTATGTATGTATGTATGTAAATGTTATTAGTTATATATATATATATCAATTATTAAAGCTAATGAAGTTACAGTGTGCCGTGATTCATACCCACTAGGAAAAATGTTAATGGCTTTTTATTTATGATTTTTATGAAATCAAAATACCTAATAAAAAACTGCAAAGATAAGGTTGAAAAAATTCATAAAGGGCAGGACTTAACAATATCTCATAGATTTTTTTAGTAGTTTGTAGGAATTTATTTTACAACATTATGTTTTGATTACAACCTGCACTATATCAAGAGATTAACAATGATGAAGAGCTTTACTAAATACAAAAAGAAAAGGACAAGGCGAGGTACCGTTTGAGAAAAGAGAAGAAGAAAATTTATAGTCTCACAGAATTGAGTGCAAGGGCTCCAAGAGATTTAAGAAAAAGATGGCTGAAAAACAGTCAAAATTATTTCAAGAAAAAAAAACAGTAGAGAAAACTTGAAAAAATATTGACAACTCACCACCTGAAAGCGAAAATGAACCTGACAACCTTTCTGGTCCAGAGACTGACAGGCATGTTCCAAATCCTGAGCCTGACAGAAATATTCCAGAACTTGACCCCTCTAGAGATTCAAGATGAATCCAATGCAGATTCCTCTCCTTCAACCAGGAATGTAAGAGCACCACGACATACTACTTCCGCGTCCTCTTCTGCCATACGCAAAATAAGCGGCAAAAACTATTAAAGCCCTCCAGACTGAAATTCTAAAATTGACGAAAGAGAAAGACATAACACAGGAAAAGAACAGAACAATTGAAGGAGACACTTAAAGAGCAGAAAAAACTGGAAGAAACTTTAGAAAAAAAGATAGATGACATGATAAAAGACATACAGAGTGACAACATTGACAAAGTGAAGAGGAAGTTGATTTTTCATGAAAATCTGTCTCGGAGTGTCAACAACACATAACAAACTAAAAAAAAAGAAAAAAGATCTTTTGCTTAAAAAGTTCTACCAAGTACACAAAAGTTAAACGAATACAGAGTCAAATCGCGAATCCCGTTTGCTGTAAGAAAAAATTTGGTGGAAAATCGAAAAATTAAATCAAAGATTAGGCAGAAAGATATTAAAGACTTTTATGAAGAAAATTCAAACAGCCGCACATAAGGCCCGAGAGCCAATTTACGATGTCAAAAATAGAATTTCATAATGACTTTAAACTAAACGAAAGTACTCGCTACAGGTAGTCGACTAACCCGTCCATAAAACTGCATTCACAAAAAAACCAGTAATGAACACAATAGCCCGTAATTGCTCGCCTTATCTCTATTGTTTACGCGCCGCAAACATAGATCAGTTGCACCTAAAATTTTAAGGAGTTACCACGTCTGTTTTCTTATCCAGTGCTTAAAAGTATTTGATATGAAGAGTGAATCATCATCATCATTTCAGCCTATTGCAGTCCACTGCTGGACATAAGCCTCCCCCAGGGTGCGCCACAAGACCCGATCTCCCGTTTTCGCCATCCAGTCACCACCAGCCACCTTTTTCAGGTCGTCGGTCCATCTGGCCGGAGGGCGTCCTACACTACGCTTGCCGAGTCGTGGTCTCTATTCGAGAACCCGTCTGCTCCAACGATCATCGGTTCTGCGACAGATGTGACCAGCCCACTGCCATTTCAGCCTGCTACACTTCTGAACTACGTCAGTGATTTTGGTTTTTTGTCGGATGATCTCGTTCCGGACTTTGTCCCTTAACGAGATTCCGAGCATACACCTTTCCATAGCTCGCTGAGTGACACGCAATCGGTGGGCTAGTTTCACTGTCAGGTTCCATGTCTCGGCTCCGTATGTCATGACCGGCAGGACGCATTGATTGAATACCTTGGTCTTCAGGCATTGTGGCTAGGGTGACTCGAAGATGTGACGCAACTTTCCAAACGCTGCAAGCTGCACTCTTCTGGTGATTTCAGACATGATCTTAGTCTTGTCCAAGTTCATTCCAAGCCCAACGCGTCTCGAGGCAGCATTAAGACCAGACAGCATTTTCTGTAGGTCTTGCAGCGATTCTGCCATTAAGACTATGTCGTCAGCAAAGCGGAGGTGTGTGAGATATTCACCATTAACATTGATGCCCATGCCATTCCACCACAGGGTCTTGAAAACATCCTCCAGAGCATTGGTGAAGAGTTTCGGGGAAATAACATCACCCTGTCTTACACCTCTGAGCAACTGGATGGGTCTTGTTTGGTGGTTCTGCACTTGCACGGACATCGTCGTTGGTAGAGACTCCACGTACCGCCAGTCGACTTGGCATCGCTGCAAAGACTCTAGAACAGCCCAGGTTTCGATGGAGTCGAAGGCCTTCTCGTAGTCCACAAAGGCCAGAAACAGCGGTTGGTTATACTCTTCGGACTTCTGTATAACCTGCCGAACAGTATGGATGTGGTCTACGGTGCTATAGCCTTTACGAAACCCAGCCTGTTCCGGTGGCTGAAAGGCGTCAAATCTTGATGCCAGACGATTCGTGGATGACTCTCTAGAACAGCCTATAGACGTGGCTCAGAAGCGTGATCGGCCTATAGTTTTTAAGGAGCGTTTTGTCTCCTTTCTTGAAAAACAATGCCACTACACCTCTGCTCCACGCCCTCGGGGTAGTACCATTGGTTATTACAGAGTTGAAGAGCCTCCTCAACTCCCCAAGAACAGGTTCACCACCAGCCTTGAGGAGCTCAGAGGCTACTCCATCTTCACCGGCAGCCTTCCCATTACTAAGCTGTTTGAGAGCCACCCCGATTTCGTCGACATCTACGTCTGGGAAATCGTCAGTGAAGTGGCGGGTAAGTGGGGCTCTAGGGTCTCTCGCGTCAGGTGGAGGCTTCGGTGCGTGCGAGGCATACAGATGTCCGTAGAAGTCCTCAATTTCAGCGAGTATCCCCGGGACTGATGTGACGGTTTCACCATTCGAGGTAGCTAACTTTGTCAGATGACTCCTCCCCAGTGTCTTGGTGAACCCCGATTCCGCTCGATCGCCTCATGTACGAGGCGAGTGTTCCAGCTGCGAAGGTCGCTATACGAAGTAACCATAAATCAACTCCCCATATTTCCCCCTTTGTTAACGCGAGACAATTCTTTTCAGGTAGTCACCCTGACAGGGTTGCCAACCGTACGAGGTTCCTCGTACAAATACGAGATTTATGGTCTTCCGTACGAGGTACGAGGACACTAAACCTCGTACAATTATGTACGAGATTTTGATATTTCGTACATTTTGCATTACACACATGATCACACATCACTTCACAGACTAATTAAAGAACTTACAGATACTCTATATTATTTGCATCACATGTCTGCCGCATTCTTGTGCCTAATTAATCTGTGGTCAGTGATTGATTGTCTAAGCCATAGACTCTACGGTTAACTATCCCGTCAGCCGGGAAATACAGATACAGACAATTTATTGATAACCTATTAAGAGTTACATGTCATACATCTTAATATTATTATTATAATAATATTATTTAAAGTCTATGTTCAAAAAAAGAAATACATTATATAATATTTAAAAAAAATATGTGTAAAAAATACGTTATTAAATATACTTAGTTAAGTTGCATTTATTCTTAAATTTACATGACTATTGGCATACAAAGAAATTCTGTATAGCTGTAGAAGGTATTTTCTAATAGCCACTTTCTTAATTTGATTTTAAATTGATTGTAGGAGGTGCTGTCTTTTTTAATAGAGTTTGGCAGTCTATTGTAGACTGCTGGGCCCATTATGTACACGGACCTCTCCGATTTACAGAGTTTGTGATCAGGCGTCGCGAGGAGATGGGAAAGCTTGTTGCTGCGGAGCATCGGGTGGGATGCGTTTTTGCCTCCTTATTAATGTTATTGTGTGTGAACAGTGCCACGTGACATATCAGCTCGCAGGGGAGTGGCATAATGTTAAGCTCCCTGAAGAGATCTCTGCATGACTCATCATCGGATATACCCACAATGGCCTGGACTGCTCGCTTTTGCATAGAAAAGGCTCTATCGACGTCCGCGGCTCGAGCCCACAGCTCTACACCATACGTGATGGAGCTATGTATAGTTGCGTGGTAGCATTGTACTACAACATTACGGGCCGCGGTATCGGCGAGGCGCCGCAGGGCGAAACAGTTTCGGCTTAGCTTTGAGCAGAGCTCGTTTATATGGGTCTCCCAAGTTAAGCCACTATCGATGTGAAAACCCAGTAATTTGGTGGTGGTCACCATCTGAAGCGTGGTGTCCCCAGCGGTCACATTATAGTGCGGTGGGATATGACCATTTAACAGGAATGGTAGAACACAGGTTTTGTCTCTATTCAGAGCCAAGCCGTTTGACCTGAACCACTGTTCTAGTTTACCGCGACCCGCGACTAAACATTTCGTACTTCATAGAGTCATCTTTATGTCTACTTTTTCTGTTCCTCGCGTGTGAAGTGTTTTTAAAGTTAGTAAGTATGAGTGATAACGGCGAAGAACGGAGTCACCGTTCGCCTACTTTGACTCCGCCTAGTAAAAAAACCCAAAAAAGGCGGATGGACAAAAAAAAAAGAAGGTAACACATCATCGCAGCATCGCTCACAAAATTTTAGACAGGAGTGGTTGCAGGATCCGGTTTTTAAAGACTGGCTTTTGCCAAACACCGATGATCTAACAAAAGCTAAGTGTGCATTTTGCCGAGGAACATCAATGGTAGCTGAAATATCAAATTTAAAATCTCATGCTTCTACCAAGAAACACCTTAGTAACCTGAAAAACCTGGATCTAGTGGAAAAAACACCAACATTAACATCGCTTGGATTCCAGAGAGGTGTAATTCCACGAAATAAAGAAAAAGCTGGCGCTGAAATTAAACTTGCTGCTTTTTTTGCGGAGCATAATATTGCATTTTCGGTTGGTGACCATTTGACAGCTTTATTAAAATAAGCTGTGACGGATTCTCAAATAATAAAGGAAGTTGAACTTAAACGAACCAAAATAACAGGAGTGGTTCGTTCTTGGAGAAGGTCATAAAGCAGATTTAGCCCGAAAACTACAAAAACATAATTTTACGGTGATGACAGACGAGACAACAGTAGTAGGAGAACCACAGTTCTGGCGCACTGACCTCCCGCTCTCCCAAGGGTCCCCCCTTTGGTTCAGAAAGTCGCGAAAGTTTGGGAAGCGGGTCCAAAAAAAAAAAAAAAAAGAAAGTTTGGTGTCTAATCCCACTAAATCGGGTGCGCTGAATCGATTGCACTCACTCCCAGAGCTCTCGGATCAGCGGTTTCGGAGTTAGAAATATCGTGCCATGGTGATTAAGATAATGGCATAATCACCTCATTAACAAAGCGATGTTTTCGATGTTTTCGTAAATGCGATGAGCAATCAACTATCTGGTTTCCAAATGTTATCAATAATCATCTTGTTTCGTTCAACATCATTACTGACTAGGTTTAAACAAGATTAATAACGAGCAAAACTGACTATATAACGGCTTCCACGGGTTTGAGTACGATACAGTTTCTATCACCAACACGGTGAAGTCTTAAGTGAATCACGCAATTATCTCTGCACTCTATCCAACACACCATGGAGGTAAGTCACAAATTTTGTTTTTTATATGTACTCTCTCAATAGCAAGGCAATAATTTATGTAGATATAATAATTATTCATTGTTCTTTACAGAATTTTTCATCTGATCTCATCGTCGATGAAGAAAATACATTTAAGAATTTCTACTATCCAACTCTTTCTGATGAGGAGGAGGACTCAAGACAAAATCGTAAGAGAAGTAACAGTGCAGACAGCAGCTTTGATAAGTTATTTGAGGTGCCAGCAAAAAAACATAAAAGCAAGAGTTCATCAACAGTCGGTCGGGCGAATAGTGAAGGTGGCGTGTCTTACATATCATAAACGTAGATGACGGTCGAGAAGCGACTCATCTGATAAAAATTGAAATATACGACGTGAGAAAACTCGTCAAAATTCCACCCTCTCAGCACTGGAAACATGCCAATGTGGGAGTGAAATACTACTGCAAAGGTGTAAATAGTAAACACCTAGGTAAAACCAAAGAGGTGGTTCATACAATCGCCAAAGAAATCAGCACAACTCAAGACTGCCGGAACTATTCCTATAGTAACTAAGGGATTTTTACTTAGTTATTACTTCATGACCTATTCTTATTATTGAAAACAAATTGTAAGTGTACTAATGTGGATCGTATCTAAGTGATTAGTTAACTCGTTGAATTCCATTAGGCTAGGATTATAAAAGCCGAATGAAGCTACAGATATTGTAATAGTTCAAGAGTATCACTGTTCTGAGGTACACTATCGTTAACTATGAACGGTCACGATAAAGTTTGTGTTAGTACATTTTTTGTGTCTAATAATGTTCAAAGTGCTCTGTGTGATTCATCATTTGATGAAGATATGTCTGCTGCGTGTGTGATGCTAGAAAATAGCTCCATCAGTGATTCGTTTGATAAAGAAATCGCAGATCTTTGCGCGGCAGTTGAAGACAATATTGATGTGGAAGATCTAGCTCTATATGACCTGTGTGTCTCTGTGGAGAAAAGTCTCAAGTAAGTAACCGTTTATTTTTACATTTTCCTCAACCAATCAGCATGTCTCTGTGGAGAAAAGTCTCAAGTAACCGTTTATTTATACATTTTCCTCAACCAATCAGCATGTAATCAATCGTCAACTGCTGGTCAAAGGTCTCCCTCAAGGCATGCCTCTTCCCTCAACAGCCTCTAAGTTTCCTTGACTTTCCTCAACAACTCGATATGATAACGTACACAAATTTCAACGCGTTTTATCTTTGTTTTAGTGATACACCTCAAGTTGGTCGAGGACAAAAAGAAAAAATGCTGCGGAACTGAGCAGCCATGACAAGAAGTCAAGACAATCTCCAGAGCCCTCTACATCTGCAACTGTAAACGTGAGCAACAATCGTGATGGAGCTGACAGTTTGAAAGTGGAGTGCACCACTTGTCAGGTTTTTGTCACCAAAAGGTACCTTACTAATCACTACAAAAGTAATTTTCACAAAAATAATGTTCTCAAATCAAATCATGCGTTATCCAATGTCACACTCGTTGAAAGTGCATTCAGACATAGGATACTAACTTACAAAATTTTATCACATTGTGATAAGACAAAAGGAGAGTTTGAAACTCCAGAAGCATTTTTAAATTCCATTAAAGACACTGTTTCAACTTTGATTAGTGAATGTACCAAAGAACTTAGAAACTTCAAAGTCAATTTCATTTTGCATGCTGATTTTGTACAAGAGACAAAAGACATCAAAAACACATTTGATTTTCAAACATGTAACTTCATCTTAAGTGAATCTGATGATCTAGACATTTTTATATCTAATTTACGAGATGTAATTGTTGAAAAAGTTAGTAACTTTGAAAAGAAAGACAGTGGTTGGTCCCTCAAGGAAATTAAACATATATAAATGAATGTTAATAAATACACACCCCTACGAGGATCATCATACATCCCATTACCCAGGGATATTTTGCTTAAAAAAGCAATTATCAATGTGCAAAATAATGATAACCAATGTTTCAAGTGGGCGTTGCTTTCAGCCCTTTTTCCAGTACAAAAAAGTTCAGATAGGGTGACATCATACAGCAGACACAGCAACAAAATAAAATTTGGCAATGTATCACTTCCAATAAAACTGAAAGATATCAGCAAAATAGAAACCCTTAACAATATTAGCATCAACGTATTTGGCTTAGAATACAATGAACGTTCGAAGACACACACAGTTGTAGGTCCACTTCATTTCACAAAATCCCGTAAATCAACTCGTGTTAATTTGCTATTAATTACTAATGGCACGAACACTCACTATTGCTACATTAAAAACTTATCTCGATTAGTAAGTAAACAAGTAAAAATATCAGATGGTGCAATTCATATCTGCGATGGTATTTTGATATACTTTTCATCTTGTGATATATTAGAAGCTCATCAAACGACAGATTGCAGACATATTCGGACTGATTTACCTAGTCCGGAAAGTAAACGTAAAAATTGGCTTGGTGAGCTGACACCAAACAATTTATTAAGTTTTGATAATTATCAAAATAAAATGAAAGTCCCGTTTGTAGTCTACGGTGATTTTGAGGCGTTTTTAAATCCAATTAATTCATGTTCCAACGATCCATCTAAGTCACATACAACAAATGTTCAAAAACAAGAAGTGTATAGCTTTGGTTACTACATCAAATGTTCGTATGATAATAGCCTATCCAAATATGAAACATATAGCGGTCCCAATTGTGCACAGATATTTATGGAAAGATTATTGACTGACATTAAACAAATATGTAGTAGAAACAGTTTTCAAAAGTGCCCCAATCCATTATCTATTGAGACTCGGAGCATTGTATCACAAACCTCCACCTGTTTCATATGTGAGAGGGCACTAGATCAAAATAAAGTGATTGATTACGATTGGTACACTGGTGACTTTAGAGGTGTTGGACATCAGATATGCATCGATAAATTTCATGCGCCACGCTAGATTCCTGTATTTTTACATAACCTCAGTAACTATGATGCTCACTTCATTGTTCATGCTCTAAATTTAGTACAAGGTGAAATTCAAATTATACCTCAAAACAAGAAAAAATATATTTCCGTTTCAAAACTCTTGCACATTAACAATCAAACTGTAAGCTTACGGTTCGTTGATTCTTTCAAGTTCCTATCGTGTAGTCTAGATAAATTAGCAAGAAATCTCAAAGATGAACAATTTGTTGATCTAAAAAATCCTTCCCGTCTCCGGATGATTTCTCGCGATTAAAAAGAAAAGGGGTTTATCCATATGAATATATGACATCGTTCGAAACTTTGAAGTTGACTTCTCTTCCCAACAAAGAAAAATTTTATAGCTCCCTTACAAATTGCAACGTCTCGGTTGATGACTACTCTCACGCTCAAGATGTGTGGCAACACTTCGAATGTCACAACATGTCAGATTACTCGAACCTATATTTAAAAACAGATGTACTACTTTTGACTGATGTTTTTGAAAACTTTCGCGAGTTATGTTTGAAAACTTATGATTTAGATCCCGCTCATTATTATACTGCTCCAGGATTGAGCTGGGATGCGATGTTGAAATATACAAAGATCGAACTAGAACTATTAACGGACTTTGAGAAAATTGCGTTCGTTAAGTCTGGTATAAGGGGTGGTGTATCTCAATGCAGTAATCGACATGCTAAAGCAAACAACAAATTTATGGATGATTATGATAAGGATTTACCAAGCTCATTTTTAGCTTACTTTGATGCTAACAATTTGTATGGTTGGGCCATGTCACAGATGTTACCGACTGGAGGGTTTAAATGGGTGGATGCGAATGTTGATTTTAATACATCAGATACCTCTGATGTTGGTTACATATTAGAAGTGGACTTAGAATATCCCAAAGAGCTTCATGACCAACATTCTGATTGACCGCTTTGTCCTGAAAACCTTTGCTTTGGAGTTAGTAGAGAGGTAAAGTTAATACCAAATTTGTGTAGTAAAACCAAATACGTAATTCATTACAGAAACTTGAAACAGTGTTTTGAAATGGATTTGAAATTACTCAAAGTACATAGAATACTACAGTTTAACCAAAGTGCATGGTTGAAGAAATACATTGATTTGAATACACATTTGAGATCATTATCCCAATCAGGTTTTGAAAAAGACTTTTATAAGTTAATGAATAATTCAGTTTTTGGAAAGACCATGGAAAACATTGAAAAACGGGTAAATGTAAAATTATTAACTCACTGGGAAAATGAAGGTAAAGTCCTGGGTGCAGAGACTTTGATTGCTCGACCTGAGTTCCATAGTCTTTCCATATTTTCGGACTCGCTTGTAGCCGTTCAGATGAACAAGATTAAGCTAGTTTATAATAAACCAATATATTTAGGCTTTTGCATTTTGGATATATCAAAAACTTTGATGTATAATTTTCATTATACTTATATGATGCAAAAGTTTGTTAACAAAATAAAATTATTGTATACGGATACAGACAGTCTGATTTATCAAATATTCACAAATGATTTGTATGCCGACATCAAACCCGATTTAAATGAATATTTTGACACATCGGATTATCCGAGCGACAATGTATTTGGGTACCCTCAAATAAATAAAAAAAAGTTAGGTTTCTTCAAGGATGAAAATAATGGCAAAATATTTCGGGAATTTGTTGGATTGAGATCGAAAATGTATGCAATTGATATTGAAAATAAAATCGCAGCGAAAGCCAAAGGTGTTAATAAATGTGTTACGAAATCTATGACTATTAATAACTATAAGTCCTGTTTGTTTGATAATGATGTTAAGATTTGTGAAATGTACAGGTTTAGGTCAATAAAACATGTAATATTCACCCAAAAAATTAATAAAACATGTTTATCATCGAATGATACTAAACGACATATTCTACCAAATCGTGTTGACACACTACCTTGGGGTCATTACAAGATAGTATAGTTAGCATATAGGTTTTAAGTAATAGTTTGTAATGTTGTATATTTATAAGATAAACTAATTTGTATAAATTTATTATTAAGTGTGTATATTATGCCAAGTTTGATGTTGGATAAATAAATATATTGTTTTACTAAGCTCACCTCACTTCTTTGATTTCTTTCTTACGACTCACACGTATCACCCATAATGATTCATTTTAATCACCCTTTTACTGCCATAGTGGCGGGGCCAAGTGGTTGTGGTAAATCTAACTTCGTTACGAATTTCCTTCAAAATATAAAAGATATGTGTAACAAGGAGTTTTCCCAAATAATGTGGTGCTATGATGAAATGCAACCTTTGTATAATATAAGTAAGGTCACCTATCATCGAGGACTACCTGACATGGGTATGTTTGATGGAAAAGAACCGTATCTTATAATTATTGATGACTTAATGAGAGAATCAGATGGACGCATCGTTGATCTATTTACTAAAGGAAGCCATCATAGAAATTTAAGTGTATTCTACATATCACAAAATTTATTTCATCAAGGTAAAGGTTAAAGAGATATATCTTTGAATTCAGCTACATTATTTATTTCAAAAATCCTCGTGATAAAACACAAGTTCGATACTTAGCCAGACAAGTTTCTCCAGAGAATTTAAAGTTCATCGAAGATGCATACAAAGATGCAACCAAAGATGCTCATGGTTATTTAATGATAGATCTGAAACAAAATACAAACGATATTTGTCGTTTTAAGACTAATGTATTTCCGTTTGATGGCAACTGCATACTATATGTACCTAAAAAAGAATTCAAATACGTAAGGCATCAGCAAATTTCAATCATTCATGAATAATGCATCATAGTTACACTATTTTTTTTTTTTTTAATGCACTAACCCGTGCTAAGGAACAAATTTAAAAACCTATTTAGAGGCTAAAAATTTCACCCATGCCGGGATTCAAACCCGCAACCTCTGGCTATCCGTACCAGCGCTCTACCAATTGAGCTCAATTGGTGGAGCGCTGGTACGGATAGCCAGAGGTTGCGGGTTCGAATCCCGGCATGGGTGAAATTTTTAGTCTCTAACCAATTGAGCTCAATTGGTAGAGCGCAGGTTTTTAAAAATGCATCATAGTGTCAAGACACATCAAGAGTTGTTAAGAGCTTTACATACTCTTAAACCAAAATATCGTAGAGTTTTATTAAAGGCCTGTCAAGAAGAAGAAATAAATTGCATTTGTGAATGTATACATAACGTTCTTCGTGGTAAAATTCCTTTACAACCAAAAGAAAAATCTAAACTCGGTAAATACAAAAACGTTCTCCGAACTATTACGTAAAGGAAAACACGCAACTAGAAAAAAAAATATTATACAAAAAGGAGGTGCATTTTTACCCATAATATTGGGATCAGTTTTAAGTGGGCTAGTAAGTTCGTTATTAAAAAGTTAACCGAAATGGAAAGCGCCAAGAAGATGTTGCTTGTTGAACCTGGTCTTTTAGATAGAATCAAACAAGAAACAAATACCAATACCCCATTATCTCGCTTAGATGTTGAAATGCAAAAAATATTGAACAGTAAAACAGATGATCGTGCAAAGTGGTCATTATATTTACAAACACTGCAAAGATACTTACACTTCGCGGAAGAAGAACGGAAACCGTTAATGTTACCGATTATAACCGAAACTCTAAGCGATGTTAATGTTGCAAACGACATGACTGGTTCATATATAAAAAAGGAATTAGATGATAAGAATGCAGTGGCACAACAGATTCCGGTTGAGCATGCTATTTCATCTTACACAAAGAAAGGTGAGTTACTATTGGGATCAATTTTGGCAAGTAAAGATAAAATTTCTTGGGACGATGAAGGTACAGTTATTATTGACAAGCGAAAAATTCCAGGTAGTAACATTGTTGACTTGGTAAATGAAGCCTTAAGATCACTCAGACGAAGCAATAGCCCTATTGGATGGAAACCCTTTGCCAATGCATTAAAAGATATAAGAGTACCGTTGACTTACATTGGAAACAAGAAGTGGATTGAATACATTAATCAACTATACGCCGATAAAATTCAAAATAAAAGAGAAAAATCACGACAAGCTGAAGACTTTCAAGATGCACTGTCAACGAGTGCGAGCGAAATAGATTCTGCGGTAACACCAACTGCATCCATTGCTTCATACAAGCTTAGAAACAAAATAGATTGGGAAAAATTGAGCCCCTATTAGCAATAAATGATATTTATTATGATGTTAAACACCCCGCCGGCTATAGTAGTTTAGATAAGTTAACAAAAGCCATGCATGGTCAAATGTCAAAAGACGATGTTAAAAAATGGTTACAGGCTCAAGAAACATATACTTTGCATAGACCTGTCAATAAAAAGTTTTCTCGGAATAAATACATACTATCCAATTATAATGAACTTTGGCAGGCAGATTTAAGTGACCTGCGAACTTACTCAGAACATAACGATGGTTTCAAGTATATTTTTTGTGTAATCGATGTTTTCAGTAAATATGCTTTCGCTAGGTCAATGAAGAATAAAAACTCTGAGACTGTTCGAGATTGTTTTGAGAGTATATTTACAGAAGCTAATGCAACGCCGAGACACATACAGTCTGACAAAGGTACAGAATTTATTTCCAAACATGTACGTCAGTACTTCAAAGAGTGCGGTATCAATTACTATACCACAAACAATCCCGATATTGAAGCTAGCATAGTAGAAAGATTTCAGAGAACTCTTAAAATGAGAATGTGGCGTTATTTCACTCATAAAAACACTTATTGTAACTATATTACCTGATTTAATATTTGCATATAACCATACCGTTCATTCAAGTATAAAGATGCGACCTTGTGATGTAAACACGAACAACATTATGACAGTCTGGACCAATTTATATGACACTGGGAAGTCTCGTATATCTAATGAATCAAATTTTATGAAACCACCAAGTTACCATATAGGTGACCATGTGAGGATAACAAAGTACAAACATATTTTTCAAAAAGGATACGAAAGTAACTGGAGTGATGAAGTTTTCATCATATCCTCGATAATAGAGAGATCTCCTTGGGTGGTTTATACATTAGAAGATTTACAAAACGAACCCATAGTTGGGACATTTTATGAATAAGAATTACAGAAAGTCTCTTATGACCCCACTACGTCATACAAAATAGATAAAATAATTCGTTATCGTTACACTAGTGGCAGAAAGGAAGCGTTAGTCAAGTGGAAAGGTTATCCAGATAAGTTTAACAGTTGGATATCTGCAGCCAATTTACAAAAAATATGACTAAAGAAAGTTTTTATTTAACATTGCTGAGTAACAGCTCCGTGGAGTATTTTCCCGATAACAGGACAACGAACTTTTCAACAAAATTACCAAAACCTCTGAAATTAGAAGGTAAATGAGCAGTGGGGATCGTCGAGTTTCAATACCCTTGTACAATGTTCAACGTACAAAAACATGAGAACATTGTTTACATAACCAAACGTATAATCATGCCTAATGAATCAAAGTCATCATCAGTTATGTATAAAAAACATATACCGGCAACCAATTCTGAAAATATCAACAATATTATAACAGCTTTGAATAATTTGCGAGAAAATATTACATTCCGATTTGATGACATCTCCAAACTTGTAATGGTAACAATCAATGATGACTCAATCACATCATTAACCTTGTCACCTAAATTAAGTTTTCAAATGGGATTTGAACCAAATACTAATCTTGTCGATAAAAACTATCGAAGGTGTCCTGCAAATATATTTTTAGGACTACCATCGCAGTTATTTGTCTACTGTGACATTATTGAACCTCAGATAGTGGGAGACGTCATGGCACCTTTGTTAAGAATAATTCCATTGGATCCATCAAAGTATATCTACGGATCAAACAAAATGCATATATTCTCACCACCTCATTTCTTACCTGTTATGAGACGTGAATTTGGTACAATTGAAATTGATGTAAGATCAAGCACAGTAGAAAAGATACCATTCCAATTTGGGACTGTGAGCGTTAAACTACACTTTAGAAAAATATAATGTATTCCAAGCTTGATAATATAACTTGTCCCTATGAACACTATTATACACATCAGGCGAGGTCCGGTATTGGTGTAGTTTAGACATGGGTAGCTCGCGAATGATTGATAAAAATGAACTGCATCGCAAGTCAACATCGTATCTATCTTCTTATCACGAGCAAAACCAACTACTCTGTAGCTCGTGTCGCTCGCGAACTCCATCACACTTCACACAGCTCGCATACGGTCACTGTTCAGTCGAGTAGGAAGACTAGGAAGCGAGAAATCGCTCGCTCGTTTAACTTTGTGTGAAGGCGTTATATAGTCAGTTTTGCTCGTTATTAATCTTGTTTAAACCTAGTCAGTAATGATGTTGAACGAAACAAGATGATTATTGATAACATTTGGAAACCAGATAGTTGATTGCTAATTGCATTTACGCAAACATCTAATGTTTTAAACTTTCCATCATCGGAATGCGGTGCACTATAACTATAAGATTGTTGCAAAGCATCCAATGACGTCAGTAAGCATCAAAAGTAATGGTATAGGTAGGTCAGAGAAATACGGACCACAACAATAAGTGAATCACTTCCAGGATTTACACAATACAAAAGATCCTTGAATCAGTTACACGTATAACAATTTGTTGACCATGGATACCATAGACATACAAGATTGTTTATATAAAATAAATCCGCTGATGAGGTATAATGTGTATGCCTCCAACCGCATTCCTGTGGTAGTAGAGGTACCAATGTATTTGATAGGAAATTTTGATCCAGACACACAGCCCGGATCTCACTGGGTGGCTATTCATATTGATGCAAATCGAACTGGAGAATACTTCGATTCATACGGTCGCAAGCCATCAGGAGCCTATCATAGGTTTATACTGAGAAATAGTAAACAATGGCGATATAACAACGCAATTTTGCAGAATGAATTAACATCAGTTTGTGGAGAATACTGCGTGATGTACTTAGCCCATAAGTATAGTGGAAGGAGTTTAGATAATTTTATAAATATTTTCACTGAGAATACCGTTCGAAATGATGTAATGCTGAAAGATTGGTTTAATTTATGCTTTATGTGATGTATAAAAATAAATGAAGAAAGAGTTATAAGAAACAAAATGTGTAGTCATTGTGGTGACTAACAAGTCACCTGAGCCCTAATGACCTGCTCGATCATAACGCCCAAATCGAAAACATCGCTTTGTTAATGAGGTGATTATGCCATTATCTTAATCACCATGGCACGATATTTCTATCTCCGAAACCGCTGATCCTAGAGCTCTGGGAGTGAGTGCAATCGATTCAGCGCACCCGATTTAGTGGGATTAGACACCAAACTTTCTTTTTTTTTGTGTCCCGCTTCCCAAACTTTCTGAACCAAAGGGGGGACCCTTGGGAGAGCGGGAGGTCAGTGCGCCAGAACTGTGGTTCTCCTACTACTGACAACCGACGTTTCTACGGTCAAAACTGCTTGCGTTGTTGTGCGCTATTTTGATCAAGAAGCTCAAAACATATGTAGCGCATTTTGGGTGCTGTACAAAGTTTTTATAGAAATAGCCGATACTGATGATATTCCCACAGCCAATGCCGCGAATTTATACAAAGCTCTTATCGATTCATTAACGAGCCGTAACATTCCCTTGGAAAATATGATAGGCTTTGGCTCGGATGGGTGCAATGTCATGATGAGCAATAACGACTCTGTAAAAACCAGATTAATTCGTGATTTCCCAGGAATCACAATAACGAAGTGCGTTTGTCACTCGGCCCATTTGTGTGCTAGTGAAGCTTGTAAACAGTTGCCTGAAGGTGTAGAACAACAAGCTCGTGATATCTACAACTTTTTTAAGCATAATGATAAACGGTTACTTGACTTTCGTAACTTCCAGTCGTTTGCTGCAGTGGAGCCCCACAAAATACTGAAGCCTTCACAAACAAGATGGCTTTCATTATTACCAGTGGTTGAAAGGATATTAGAGCAATGGGGGGCCCTACAACTTTTTTTGTCGATTTTACGACAAATCGTGCACATAGAGCAAGAGCCGATGTAAGAAATCGAGCAGTATTTATCCTTCAAAAACTCAGCAATCCATTCTACAAACTTTATTTCTGTTTCCTGGAATGGTCACTCCCGTTATTTCATAAATTCAATCTGGAATTTCAAAGCGAGAAAGTAGTTGTTCACAATCTACATTAGAAAATTCGCAAACTCTACCAGGAAATCCTATTGCGTTATTTACAACTTGAATATGTCATGAGGCCAAATTTAGGGGAAATAAACGCTAAAAGTCAGCAACATCAGCTCCATGACGCTGCAATGTATCTTGGCGTCAAAGTGTACGAGCTCTTAAGAAACCCAGATGTAGTCAGACGGCCTGCAGATATTGCACAGTTCTTCACATGCTGCAAAGATTTCTACAAAGTTGCAGCCACCGAAAATAAAAAAAGATACAACATGAAGGATCCTGTCTTGTCAAAGCTACAAGTTAATGAACCTGCATCACAATTTTAGGAGCCATTTCCCCACACTTATGCCTCTTATTGAAGTGATCCCCCGTATAATCGCACCAGCTGATCACGCAAAAAAACAAATCATCGACGACCAATGGAGAAGTCTGCCAAATGCACTATCTCGTCATCCTGAAGGGTTGAATGAAATTAGTGAGCCAGATAAGTTTTGGGCTCAATTACTGAAAACTGAAGACTTTTCGGAGCTGGCTAGTTTTGCCCTATCTACACTGTCCCTACCCCATGCGAATGCTGACTGCAAGCGTGTTTTTAGTAAAGTCAATTTGATTAAAACCGACATTAGAAACCGGCTAACTGTGAACGGCACACTTCTTGCTGCAGAGAGTGCAAAAGGTCCAACCAAAACTGGAAACTGCGTGAGTTTTGAGCCAACAAAAGAAATGTACCTATAGCCGCATGACCAAAGAAAAGATGTACAGCAATGCAAAGACAAAGGATGACATTCCTGATATCATATTTGGAGATGTAGACTAGATAACACCACCTACCGGAGTTATATGTTAAAGATATTAATAAAAAGTAATGTTTTAGTAACCTAATGTTGTTTTTTGCTGTAGGAAACTTGCAATTGTCTATTTCGTTACGTGAAACTTCCTAAATTGTATAAATATGCCATAATTTTGATTTTATCACCTTTTAGATGTTAGATGAACGGCGAACGGAACGTACGAGGTTTTGAAGCCAAAATGAGCCAAAGTACGAGAATTTTTGCTGCATAGGTACGAGGAAAAAACTTCTAAGGTTGGCAATTTCTTCTCCTGCAAAATGGGGTCAGGGCGGCCCTGACCCCATTTTGCAGGAGAAGAAATTTCACAGAAATTAACTGTTTTTAGTGTTAAAAGATTTTTTTTTTATTTATTTATTTTCTTCGTCTTCGTCTTTTTTAAATTATCGTCATTGAAGAATAGATACTAGACTCGGGTTAGACACTGTGCTATCTAGCTTACAGGAACGTACGAGAGAAACGCGTCTATTCGATACAACGTTTATTACAAGAGGAAGATATTAATCTACCGCACAATAATTCATATTTTGTCCGTTGTCTACTACCCCATATATCACACCCCCCAACTTAAATAACAGTTAACTATGATAACGAATTAAAACTATTTTCGTACATTTATGACATCCTTATTTCTATTCCCAAACTCCACAATAATTAGCAGTTCACTTAATCTAAACTAAATTAAACTAACCGCATTTAGAACATACAATAACTTGTCTTAGGTATTATGTAACATCGTAACCGTACCTTAACACCGGTCTTACTATACGGCCTGAGCGGGTGGTCGGCAAGGTGGGTCCCACCGGCTCTCTTCCCAGCCCGGAGGAACCCGCGGAGGACGGCTCTGTGCTGAACTCGCCAGTATCAAGGGTGGAGCCACCCGAGCAGGGCAAATCAAACATACAGTTGGGTCTACGCTTTACTTGATCCACATGTCTCTTCACAGGTACGCCGCTTTCCGTGCCAATTATATAATGCCTAGAGCCTAACTTCTCTTGTACTTGTCCACAACTCCACTTCCTTCCTACACCGAAATCCCTAGCCCAGACCCTATCCCCTACCTCGAACTCCCTATGCAGTCCCCCTGCGTTCTGTGCCTGCCTACGCTGGGCCTCAGCCACCCGTGCCTGTACTTCCAGCTCTCTACCCAGAAGGTCTAGTCTCGAGCGTAATTTTCTACGTTGTAACAACATAGCTGGGGCCACGCCTGTCGTGTTATGAGGTACGTTACGGTATGCCAATAAATACGCCTGTAATGCTACATCCACGTCGAGGCGGTCTCGTATCGCTTTTTTAATCGCTCGCTTGCAGAGTTTTACTGCCCCTTCTGCTGCTCCGTTCGATGCTAGGTGATAGGCTGCTGAATATGTGACCATAATTCCATTATTATGCATAAATTCAGTATATTCTTTACTTGTAAACGGCGGTCCGTTATCTGAAACCACCTGCCTCGGTAAACCGAACCTCGCAAACGTTTCTCGCAATACTTTAATGACTGCGGTCGCTGTTGTCCTAGCCATCGTAAACACTTCTATCCAAAGCTTGGCTCTTCAGGCCTGTTCAAGGAAACCACAAAAGTTTAAAAAGGAAAGTGGTGAAGAAAGAAAAGAATTCAGGAAGTGCTTTTATTGCAATAAAGTCGGTCACTTGAAAAAAGATTGTCGATTTTAAGTAGAATCTATCACTACTAAATACGTGCGTCCCTGGAATGGACCTAAAAAGTCGACATGCAGGCGCGACCACGGCTCTGCAAGGTATGGCCAAGGTTGCGGTGGCGCATGCGCCGGGGCCGGACTCTCTGCTGCGCAAGTGTGGCATGCGCGGCATACGCGCTCGATATCTGCATCCACGCCGGGCCACCAGACGTAGCTTCGCGCTATCGCCTTCATTTTGACTATACCTAAATGGGCCACATGTAACTCTTGTAATATGGTGGCTTGCAACGATTGTGGTATTACCATCCTGTAACCCCAAACTACGCAGCCCCTATCTATGTACAATTCATTGCGTTTAGTGAAAAATGGCTTTAATTGTTCTTCAGTGGCCGATGCCGGCCATCCCGTCTGCACGTATAAATAAACTTTTTTAAAAATTTCGTCTTTCTCGACTTCCTCTTTTACCCTTTGTCTACTAACAGGCAAAAAATTTTGCACAAAATTAACGTAAGTGTTTTCTCTGCTCTCGGATTCACTCCTGGTGTTCGCTGTTGCCGTCGGTAACCTGGACAAGGCATCAGCCGCATTCTTCTCACTTCTTACGTATTCTATATCATAATCATAACCTGCTAATATTACTGCCCACCGCTGCATTCTGCTCGCCGCCATCACGGGTATGCCTGTTTTATCTCCGAAAATAGTAACTAACGGTTTATGGTCCGTTCTCAAAATAAATTTTCTGCCGTATAAATACTGATGGAACTTACGGATACCATATATAATCGCTAATGCCTCTTTTTCTATCTGCGAATACGAGCTCTCTGCTTTATTCAATACTCGTGACGCATATGCTATAGGACGTTCGATAGCGGCCGCATTCCCTTCTTAATTTGCCTGTGGTAGCATCAAATGCGATATTACTGCCCCTATCCCTACACTACTTGCGTCGGTTGTTAAAACTAATGGTAGTTCCGGTGAGTAATGTGCCAGGACCGCGCTAGAACCTATCATTTCTTTTACCTTATTGAACGCTAGGTCACAATCCCTATTCCACTCGTACCTAGTATATTTTCTTAATAAGACATACAAAGGAGTTAGTATTGTGCTCATGTTATGTACAAATTTGGCATAGTACATAACTAACCCCAAGAAAGAACGCAATTCAGACACATTTTTCGGTGCGGGTGCCTCTCTTATAGCTTTTATCTTTCCTGGACATGTATGTACCCCGTCTTTGCTAATCACGAAACCTAAGTATGTCACAGACTCCGCAAAAAAAGTGCATTTCTCTTTTTTTATTTTTAAACCATATTTCTGCAGTCTTTCAAATACTTCATGTAACGTAGCTATATGTTCTGCGTCGTCCTTACCTGTTATTATGACATCGTCTAGGAAAACACCTACCCGAGGTATGTCGCCGAAAAGCTGTTCAATCTTTCTTTGAAAAATACCCGGGCTCGAGGCTAAACCATAAATCAACCGATTGTACATAAATAACCCTTTGTGCGTATTTATGACTGCGTACTTCTTTGATTCGTCTAGTTCTAGCTGTGCGTAGGCTTGAGACAAGTCTAATTTAGTAAATTTCTGTCCTCCGTGCAACTTAGTAAACAAATCTTCTACTCGAGGCAAAGGAAAGCGGTCTACCTCCAAACATTTGATCAAGGTAAGCTTAAAATCGCCACATACCCGGATCGCTCCATCCTTCTTCATAACTGGTACGATGGGTGTCGCCCAGTCCGATGTGGTCACCGGCGTGATAACCCCGTCCTGCACTAAAGCGTCGAGCGCGCGCTCCACCGGTTCCCGCAGCGCGTACGCAAGCGGCCGCGCGCGCATGTAAACGGGCCGCGCCTCCGGTCTCAAAGTAAAACCCACCTTGCCGCCCGTGAAACGACCCAAACCATCTTGGAATACTTCAGAGAATCTGGAACTGAAAACATCTAGATTAAACTCTTTCATCCCTTCTAAGCTATTACAGTATTCAACAGGTCTTAATTTGAGTTCTTGTAACCACTGTCTACCTAACAAGTTAGTTTTTCCTCCTTTAATTATATATAAATCCATTTTCTTTCTAATATTACCATAGCACACCACCGGTTGTATTTTACCTAACGGTTTTACCATCTCGCCTGTATAGTAGCGCAGTAACAAACTGGTTTCGACAATACATTCATTGTGAAATTGCTTCAGATACAATTCTTCACTAAGGTACTTGCGGGTATCAAGAGCCGCCGTGTAATAAGAGCCACTTGTACAAAAACATAATTCCAGCATTCATATTACATTCATTTTTTGCACACATGCAAAGGACCAATAGGAATGCTTATATTCGCGGCCGGAACATCGCGCGATCGGCCATCTTGTTAGTAGCCACGATTCCGTCCAGCGAGTTAGTCCACGTCACTTGTTGCTAAAATTTTCTCCAAAAAACCTTCAAATTGTGCGGTAAATACTATAATATTCAGATATTTGATGTTCTTATGGAATAAATAGAGGATCGAGGTAAATTACCAAGGTAAGTGTGTCAATTTTACGATGATTTTACTATTCTTTTACACTAAAATTTAAAAAAATAATCTTATCGCCTAATAAGGGCCACATCCAGGCGGGTATATAAGACCGGCCCTTGTTAAACATAAGAGTTGTCAAGATTTTCTAATAAATAAATTTATTATAAGATCTATTTAATGCACGTTGATTTTAAAATAAATGGGCTAATGTTTCTTTGCTATTACAGGATATAATCATGGAGCCTCCTCGTAAAAAACCGAGAGGACTTTGGACACTGCAACAGTTAGAAGCTGCAATGGCAGCTGTGAAAGGCAATTTAATGTCGCAACGTGCAGCAGCTGCTCGGTATTCTATCCCCAGAAGAACTTTAGTAAACCACCTCAAATCAGGTAAAGTTGAAAAACAAATAGGGCGTCGCACTATATTGACCGCAGAACAAGAAAATGAATTGGCATCAAGAATAAAGAGACTTGCTTCCGTAGGGTTCCCTTTAACTCCAAAACGTATTCGTCATCAAGCATACGTATTTTGTGAACAGAACGAAATTTGTCATAATTTTAATCAAAGAAATAAAATGGCTGGCAAAGATTGGTTAAAATTATTTTTAAAGAGACATCGCGATATATCAAAGAGGAAGGTTCAGATTTTAAATCCTGGTAGAGCACAAAAGCTAAATAAAGCTATTGTCATGCATCACTTTGAAGAGTACAAAAAAATATACGACGAACTAGAGATCGGAGATCATCCACACCGCTTGTATAATATGGATGAAAAAGGCTGTAGACTTACTATACACAATCAACCAATGGTATTAGCTCAAAAAGGAGTGAAACGAGTACATATGGTTGCACCAGAACATGCAGAAAATGTTACAGTGGCTGCCTGCGTGAATGCACTGGGTAATCCGATACCTCCGATGATAATATTTAAAGGAAAGAGGTTGAAAGCCGAATTCAAAGATAATTTGCCAGCAGGATCGCTCGTAAAAATGGCACCAAAAGGTAGCATGACTACCGCGTTGTTCATAGATTTCATACATCACTTGGGAAAATACAAATCACCTGGTAAGTGCTTGCTAATTTTTGATGGCGCCTCCTGTCACTTAGATTATCGTATTGTGGATGCAGCTGATGAGGAAGATATCGTGTTGTATTGTTTGCCTTCAAATACAACTCACGAGCTGCAACCATTAGACAAAAGCGTGAATAAATCGTTCGAGCACCACTGGGACGAAGAAACTTTGTTGTTTTTATACCAGCACCCGGAAAAAAAATTAAACAAAGCGCGATTCAACAAAATTTTAAGCAAAGTCTGGTCAAAGTGTATGACCCACGCAAATATTGTTGCTGGGTTTAGAGCTACAGGGCTATATCCCTATAATCCGGATGCAATCGCAGAAGAAGCCTATGCACCAGCTGTCTTGACGGAAATATTTCCGGCACAAGAACTTGACGTTTCCTCGCGAACTGATCCTTGTCTGCCACAAGCTCCATCTCCTGGTTTTTCCCATTTAAACGCAGACCGAAGAACACAAGATCATACTGGCACAAATTCTGACTCTAATGAAACATATTATTGTGAAGACAACAGTCCAAGTTCACCATCTTTACTTAAACGCAACGAGTTATCTTCTCCTGTTTTAGCTAACAGAGAGATACGTTTAGTCGATTACAGTTCGACCAATTCTGAATCCTCTAATTCAAACTTGTCCACAAAACCTGGCACATCTGGAGCTGCTATAAGACGGCCAATAATTTATAGCTCTGATTATGAATCAGATGAGTCTTTTACTGAAGCGCTAGCTATGTATCAAAGGCAACTACAGTCTAGCATAAACTTATACAGATCATCAGAAAATGAAAATATAGATCCATTATCCCAACACCGTACTCCCGAAAAACACATGAAAACCTCAATTTTCAACACTGATATAAGAGAAGTAAGTCACAATTCTTCGACAAGCGATGGTTCAGAAGATAACGTACCATTGATAAGCTTTAGGGATAAAAAGGATGTTAAGTCAAAGTTTCATCAGCTACTTCCAACACCAAACTTAGCTGTAGTGAAACAAAAGCCAAGACGTAAAGCGATTAATTACAAAGCCCAAGTAGTAACCAAAGATTTATTTAATCAAAAAAATATAGAAAAACCAAAACAGAAGGAGCAGCAAAAGCGGCAGAATAAAGAAAAGAAACCTCAACAAAACAAAGGAGATAAAAAAACAAGTCAGACGAAAAAAAAAGACAATCGAAAAGATAAGGCCAAACAATTTGAAAATGGCTCTGATGAAAGTGGGTCGAAAAAACAATTTAAAAAAACAAACTTAACTAATAAGAGTGAGAGACGACAAATAGATGCTGATGACAAGTGGTACTGCCACGCATGTAACACAGAGAGTTTTGAAGACATGCGACAATGCCCAATGTGCCAAAGATGGTTCCATGAACAATGTTTGGGCTTAACAAAAGATGATGTTGATTTTGAATGTCCTAAGTGTGATTAGATGACTAAATATAAAGTGATTGTGATCTCATGAAACTAAATAATTTCCTAAGAGTATAATTGATATCTAATTCATCTCAATTTTTATTTGTAATGATTGTTCCTGTTTTGTACCTGTCACTTTTTCTATGTATGTGCCATTATTATATATTATATACTTTTGTAGGTACTTTACAATAATTAGAATAATGACATAGTTACCTAATGTAGAAACATTTTTGTCAAATTGATCTCACTGGTATCTAACAGAGACTAGTAATCGTACGTGTATGTCCAATAAGGGCCAGGGATGTTTTCGAGTAAAAAAAAACTCGTTTTTATTGTTTTCTTTGAAAGATTTATATTGTGTTACGAATTCTTTATTTTAGGTTTTAGTGATTTTATGAATAATACAACAGAAAATAATATTATTCCCAAATATAAGTTACCTTAGTTTATGTAGGTCCATGACTGTTTTTCTTTATAATAAAAATTATTTGAAGTTATATAGGGTTACTAAATGATTATTTCAGTGAGTGAGAATAATACAATATAATTATTGTGAAGATAGAGCTAATAAAAGTTGATTTAGAAACTGGTTCTTATTAAACCACTATGGTTTAATAAGGGCCGTAGCAAGGGTTTAAAAAAACACAAAATTATAAGTGGTAATGAAACAATATTTAAAAAAATTGTACGTTTTTAGATATTTAATAAAGTTTACATTTGTCTACTACACAATATTTTATTCAATACCTGTAATTATTCAAGATATTTAATTTTAAATAATGGTGGCCCTTATTTACCACCTGTACCTTAATACAAGAGATTGCGCTGCCTGTGTCAATAACCATTTTTACATCTACCTGGTTAATGTTTATGACAATAGTGTATGGTAAAAACTTTTCTAAGTCGCTACTAATTGAATACTGGAATACCTCTTGGCTTATGTCGCTGTTCACGCCTGATGCCTCTTCTAATACTGCGTTGTTGTAAATGCCCGCCGCCGGGGTTCTCGACCTCCATCTGGGGCACATTTTCTTAAGGTGCCCTTCCTGATTACATACTCGACATACGTAAAACCGATATTTGCACCCCGTTGCGGCATGCGAGCGGCCACAACTGGCACATACTGCATGCTCATGTTTTCCTTGGCTGCTAGACCCGCTTGTTCTTCCGGCCCGTACGCTTCCGCTCGCCGCGCTGCTTATGGCGCTTGTACCACGCGCCGTTCCCGCTGCCGCCGTCGCGATGATGCCGTTCCGTGCAGAACGCTTGCTCGTCATCGTGGAGTGAACTTGGTACACCGCGGTTGATAAGCCTTCTCTGCCACGGCGATTGCAGTCTTCGTCAACTACCGCCGCCTCCAACTCGGCCGTTTCCATCGTTACCGCTGTCTTAAATGCTCTTTCAAACGTCAAATCATCCTCTGCGAACAGTCTCTGTCTAATATAGTCACTAGTTAAGCCACATACGAATTGGTCTCTCAGGTTTTCGGTTAAGCCTGCTACTGTGAAGTTACAGTTTTTAGTCATCTTTTTTAATTCTGACACGTACACTGCAATGCTTTCGTCCTTAGCTTGTCTTCGCTGTCTGAATTTGTACCGTTCAGCTAAAATGCTGGGTTTTGGTTGTAAATGATTACGCATTACCGTCACTAACTGCGTAAATGTTTTTGACGAAGGTCTGTCCGGAGTACACAGGTTGGCCATCAACTCGTATTCTTCACTGCCAATCACCGTTATCAATGTAGCCACTTTCACTTCATCTTTCACCGAGTTCGCTATAAAGTATTGTTCTAAACGTTCGATGTATAACTGCCAATTGTCTTTTGTCACGTCAAACGCGCCCAGCTTGCCCACCGACATTTTATAGCACTCACTACAACTCGTAAGCTTCACTGCCAATCACCGTTAGCAATGTAGCCACTTTCACTTCATCTTTCACCGAGTTCGCTACAAAGTATTGTTCTAAACGTTCGATGTATAACTGCCAATTGTCTTTTGTCACGTCAAACGCGCCCAGCTTGCCCACCGACATTTTATAGCACTCACTAATATCCTTTTTGTCTATTAACATTTAATTTGACACACGCGTTCGTTCGTATTTCGTCGCCAATGAAGAATAGATACTAGACTCGGGTTAGACACTGTGCTATCTAGCTTACAGGAACGTACGAGAGAAACACGTCTATTCGATACAACGTTTATTACAAGAGGAAGTAATCTACCGCACAATAATTCATATTTTGTCCGTTGTCTACTACCCCATATATCACAGTCATCAAAATGCAATGAACGATTAGTGCAGTATATAATGGACAAATTTTAGCCTCTAAATAGGTTTTTAAATATAATGGACAAGTTAAATGTAACCAAACCAAGTGAAACATTGCTCAAACAGATAAAAGACATCGTCAGCGTTTGTGTCAAAACTTTTACTTTAGTGGCGTAAATGTAAATATATGGTCGATCGATTCAGCAAAAAGCGCGCAAAATGGCTCAGTGAAGAATTGGAATTGCCAGAAATACCTATCACACCATCAAAACGATCTTCTTCTTCCGACAAAAGTCGAGGAAGGCCAAGAAAATTATATGAAGTTAGTTCTGAACGCACCAAGAAGAGACGACTTCACCCCATTGTCTCCAGTTTAAGCCCGGAAAGGCTTTGTTTAGCGGCTGAATGAAGTCTTGTAAAATGCGGCAAAAGAACAGCGGCAAAAGTTTTAAAACTTGCTTTGAATTCTACTCCTAAGCGGCTGAAAAGAATGAAAGTTGCTCAGTCATCTTTGCCACAAGTTATAACATAAGATACAGTACCGAAGAAGCTTTAGCACTGATAGTAGACCTTGGCTTAACAAAAGAAGATTATAAACATCAACGTATAGGTGCAAAAAACAGGGTAGCCGATATTTTTCCTTCTTACCAATCGGTAGCAGAAGAAAAAAAAAGTGCTATTCGCCAAACCTGAGAATTTCTGAGACCGAATCGGTTGTGCCAGTACAAGATCTCGTAGACCACACTGCACAGAGATTGGCACAAATACAGTCAACCGTTATTTTAAATAACCTTGCAGACAACGACACTGTGGAAGTTTATTATAAGTGGGGTTTGGACGGCAGTGGAGGCCACAGTATCTACAAGCAGAATTTTGCCAACAATTCATTGTATGCGGATTCCAACATTATATTATGTACTATTGTGCCATTGGAAATATCGGAAAGAAGAGAAAACACAAAAACAATATATTGGAAAAATCCGTCCCCATCTTCCACCAGGTACTGTCGACCTATTTCATTTAAAATAAAAAAGGAAAATGACAAAAATACAATAGATGAATACAAGGAGATTGACGAGCAAATAAGACAGTTGCAGCCAACCACAATTGTCTTAGGAGAGAGGACATTGAATTTTAAGCACAATATAATTTGCACAATGTTGGACGGAAAAACGGTGAATGTTTTGACTGAAACCAAAAGCACACAAGTGTGTAATGTTTGTGGTGCCACACCTGTCAACATGAACGACTTAGAAAATGTTAAAAAAAGAAAATGTGACGAAGAAACATAAAAATTTGGTATTTCAGTTCTACATGCTCACCTGAGATGTTATGAATTTTTATTACATATTTCATACAAATTTTCATAGACTATTGAGTGTTATATGTAAATAGTTTTATTTTAAGTATGGAAGTGTATTATTTTAGTTTTACTACTAGTGCACATTGTTTATTTTGATAAATAATTAGTGTTAGGTGTAGTAATGTTGTAAGATACTAACTGTTTGACTGTGATTAAAAATTATTGACCACTTGTGTTACTTGAAATAAATAATCTCGTATAATTTTTTTTTTTACCACATCTATAATTTTATAATTTTCTTTAATAATAAACCTCTAATAGTTGATTTACAGTAACTACAGTCAAAAAATTAAGCTAGTACTCAAATTGCATTTTTGTCATCGTAAACTGGCCATTCGGCATAATGTGAGCCGTGTGGCAGCAGGCAAACGAGAACTTTTGAAAAGTAGGGAAGAAAGGAAGCAAAAGAGGTATTTAAACGACAACTTGAAAAACCTCCATGACAAGTTCTGCAAAAAGGGAAATATCAGCTATGCAGTTTTTTGCAAATATGGGCCTTACTGGGTTGTCTATCCTAAAAATGAGCGTGATACTTGCCAATGCAAGTTACACGCTAATGTAAATCTTCTCATAAAAGCTCTCAATAAATGTAAAATTATATCCGAAGCATCGCGATCATGATTCAAGGCTGCAAGTCAAAAATATTGAACTATTCGGAGTTCAATAATGATACGCAAGTTGCCTATTTCGAATGGGGCATTGAAAAGCAAACGTATACGGCAAAACCCGGGAAAGACAAAGTTAATATAGTTACAAATAAAACAAAGAAAGAAGAAAATTCTCGAACGATAATAAATAAAACTTGAAAACGCCTTGACCTTGTTTCTGAAACACTCGGAACATTGTAATTCAGTTTGTGCAGTTAAATCACTCAAGGATAAATTATAACCTCAAATATCACGAGGAGGTCCAGGGATTTCATTTTGGTGCCAGCAGAGGACAAGTGGCAATGCATACTGTGGTGCTGTACTATGTGGATAGCACCCGAGGTTTCACAGCGAAATCTATCAGCACGATAATCAGCTGCCTGAAGCATGACGCATCTGGGATTTGGGCGCACATTACACCTGTACTTGACATACCTAGCAAAGAATCTTGACCCATCGTTGCCCAAAGTTCACTTTTTGTCTGACTCCCCATCAAGCCAGTACAGGAATAGATTCAGTTTTAATATGCTTACGAAAATTAATCTTCAAGTCCCGATTGTCACAGTTATCACCTGGAACTATCAAGAGTCTGGACACGGTACAGGAGCGCCAGATGGAGTTGGTGCTACTTTAAAAAGAACTGCTGATAATTACATCAAAAATGGAGACGACATTGGTGCATTTGAAGACTTTTCCGAGCTGGTCAAAACAAGAATAAAAAATGTTGAAGTGATTGTAGTCGATAATAATGATATTAAGAGGAAAAAAATCCAGCTGCCGTCCCAACTTTCAAAGGCACAACCAAAGTGCACCAAGCAATATGGTCGGAAGAACTACCATATAATATCACTTTTAGGGAATTAAGCTGTTTAAGCTGTCTTAACACCTTTTTGCCATGCTAGCACCGAAAAAATCTTGCCGGTTTTGAACGAGAGACGAAGGAAGACAATGAAGAAAACATATTAAGTGAAATTGATGGCACCTTTTCCTGGTCTGACATTCCAATTTCAGCACCTGTCCAAAAGCAAGATAGACCAATAATATTAACGAACGTGAAATTTGATTTCAAATCGTACTGGTCAGACAAGCGAAAGCGTGAACAGAAGCAGCAAGGTTATGAAAATATTACAAAGTCAAGTAAAATACAAGTGCGCGAAAAAATTAACCATGAAGTGTTAGAGAGTATTAATGATTTAGTTGACGTAAGCCGTGCAGATAAACCTACGCATGAAATTGACCAGGCTATAAAAGAAGGATGTAATAACAACGTGAACCAAAATACTGATGACATTTTCACAGACATATCGAGTAAAACAGAATTTGCACAGGAAGCACTTTTTGAAGACGAAAAAACCTGGTTTTTCCAGAATTACAATAATGAAAACCTCTCGTCAAGACCCAATTCTGGTACCCCACAATACGGATTGGACGACTGAGAAGTAGTAAAATACTAAACAGGCCAGAACAAATCTCGTCCTCTCTATTATGTTGGGCAAGTAATAGACGCATTTTACAGTAATAATGAATACAAAGTGGCCTTTTTTAATGAGAATTCAAGGAAAATCAACTAAGTTCGTATGTCCAACCATTTTTGATGACGATATAGTCCCCTAATCCCGGATTATCCAGGTCTGACTGAACCTATTGAGAGCAGAAGAGGACAGTTTAGCTTCAACGATTCGTCGAACTTAAATTTTAAATAGGTGTTTTTTTTTTATTTATGATAATAGCAGGATCCTATTAATTTATGCCTACCTACCCATTGTAATACAAAAAGTTTTTATTGCTGTCCGTAGACGTAAAATTTAAATGTTCATTTAGGTAATTTTTTTTTTATTATTTGGTGAGAAGCTTTTAATTATTATTGGTGATTAAGGCTGTTCTTTTTTTCTTTGATAAAGAGCTTGGGTTTTTTAGTTTGATACAGTAAGTATCTTAGGCTAATGTGCAATTCATATTCATTTATTAGCGATCATAATGGTATAATACAATGATGTTACACATGTTATGATTCATTACCTTCATGGCTAATTCATTAAAATTTTCAAATAAATCATCACCATCCATCACTTCATTATTATCCGTCCGTTTATTTGAAAACTGTATTTCACAAATGTGCCTTTTAACTTTAGACATTGTAGAATGGTACCCGAGGAAAAAAAAAGAGGCAGACCAGTCACTAGATAGGAGGACGACCTGCCCAAAGGATGGAGGAGGCTGGCGAAGGATAGGAAGATGTGGAAGCCGCTGGAGGAGGTCTATGTCGAAGGACAGCCTGACGATGACACTGTGGTGGCGGATGCCGGCAATAATAATCTAAAAACCTATTTAGAGGCTAAAAATTTCACACATGCCGGGATTTGAACCCACAAACTATCCGTGGCATGGATAGCCAGAGGTTGCGGGTTCGAATACCGGCATGAGTGAAATTTTTAGCCTCAAAATAGGTTTTTAAATTTGTCGTTAGCACGGGTTAGTGCATTAAAAATAAAAATAGTATAAGTATAATAATCTAATTTAATTGTAATAATTTGAAAGTGTAATTTAGATGTCAAGTCGGAGACATAAAGACTCATTTTATTTTATTTATTTTAACCCGTGCTAAGAGCAATTTTTAAAACCTATTTAGAGGCTATAAATTCCACCCATGCCAGGACTCGAACCCGCAAACCGTGCCAGCACTCATTCCAAGACTCTTGCCAGAGGTCGCGGGTTCGAGTCCCGGCATGGGTGGAATTTTTAGCCTCTAAATAGGTTTTCAGGAAAATTGTTTCCTACCCTGTGTTCATCTCGAATGTTGTCAATGTTTATAATGTCCGAAACGATGTTTTATGTGTTTTAGTACATAAGTGTAAGGGATCCGCTGTAAATCAGCGCTGTGGCTCAACCATGGCAAAGCTGAGCGGAGACTTTTTTGGTACATTTTCATGATAAGTTTTATGTGAAGTTTATTTCATTGTAATTCTATGTGAAAAATTAATATTATTCTATTCTACTAAATAAAACATTAGTTGTGTATAGATGCAAAGTAAATTACTTGTATGAACAAGACTAAATTGTGCTGGTTACTCCTGTAAATTGTAGTTAATTAGCAAATGATATACCTAGGTAATGAACAATTTTTACAAACCGCCTAGTTTGAAAACAATTACTTTTTTTAATTAGTCAGAAGCATACATCAGAGCTGTTCCAATATTGCACCTAATAGATGGAGTGTTGGTAGTGCAGCGGTAGAGCGCTTGCTTGCTCAGTTAGAAGGTGGTGGTGTTTAAATCCCGGCATGCAGCAAGTACTTTTCATTAACTTATGCACTAGCCAATGGTGACAGAAAACATCATGCAGGAACGCTAGTGTGGGAAGTGTAAACCTACATCAACAATTGCTACATAGAACGGCCCAATTATAAGGCTAAAATTGGAAATTTCAGGTCCATCATGAACACAAATACAGGATTCATCTATAGATTCAAGAGACGGGTCCAAAAATATTCAACCTATACAAACGCAAATTAACAATTCAATTCAATTCTTGTTTATGGCACCCTCTAGGATTCTGCCAATGTCAGGTTTGTGGAGATGGCACTTTTTTTTCCACTAGTGCGCGACTAGTGGAAAAAAAAGTCGCAAAAAAACCTCGCAAATTGCAGTAGATAAGTTGAGGAACTTATAGGAACCAAAAATTATTAAACATAATAAAATAGTACATGAATATTATGAAACGACAAAATCTATACATCTACAGTTTAATATTGGTAGATTTAATAAAATTACATAAAATTTTAATAAAAGGGGAAAATACGATCGAAAATTTGTTGGGAGAGGAAAGTCTGATGGAAGGAAATCATAAAGCGAAGAAGACAGTTTTGGACAGTCGAAGAAGATAAGATCCAGTGACCCTTGGTCCACACCGCACTCACATAGAGAATTATCCCTCACCCTTATTTTCGCTAAAAATACAGGGGTACAAACATGACCTAACCGAAGGCGACAAATTGTCGACGTTACTTTTTTGTCCGCGCCACGGTATGAGAAAAACCAAGGTTTCAAAGGGATGTTAGACTGAATACTGCCATATTGCGGACATTTCATTCTCTGAGAAGATTTCCAATCGCCTTCCCAGGAATCTTTAAGATCATTTTTAGCTTTCGGAAGAAAATCATACGGGAAGTTAATAAAATGAGTGTCAGAGCCAAATTCAACAGCATTTTTAGCACATGAATCTACAAATTCATTTCCTTGGATCCCAGAGTGACCCGGAATCCAAGCAAGTACAATATCAATGGTATCGTTCTTGCTAGCAAAAAGTGACTGTCTAATTTCGATTATTATAGGATATTTGCTTTTAGATTTAAATGGATTGGCACAAATTAACAACTAAGTGTAGACACATCTCAAAGAACTGTCACTATTTACATATGAATTCAAAAGGCATAGACACAAAAAACCAATAAATTGTATTTGAAGAGAACAAAACACTGGAAGATTGAGTTGAATAAATCTTTAATGCACAGGGTTCGTAAGAAGGCGAGCTTAATACTAATAACCATTTTTTCCAACTAACCTCAGGTCAGACAAAGTCATAGTTAAATAATCTTGTGAGGAAGACGAATACTTAAACTGGCTGCGATGAGTGTATTGGAGAAATTTTGTTGAAATTTTACAAGACCTAATCTAATCTGCAGTAAAGTTTATGGCCAAAATCTTATGAGAACTAATTAGAAGTCCTGACCAACAACATTCTCAACTAACCTCGAACAAATGGGACGCGTACCTATGTATGTCCTCCAGTTGCATTGACTGAACAGTTTCATTGTATCAATCCATTTCCAGAAATGATTTCCAACAAAACCACCATGTGCAACGCAGTATAAGAAGAACCTCTTCACAAACCCTTTTTTTAACTTATGTAGTAATTTTTCTCAACTGACTTCGACAAAAACTAAAGATATTGAAAACTATTGCACACACGAATTATGAGACAAGGACCACAAATTAACCAACAATAGGGAATAATCACACACACCAATATACCTCTAATTAATTTCTGTTTTCTAATCAATTCAAGCAATTCCGCTTTCAGGACTCTTTTTTTCTCTACTCTCACTCTCGATGCTATGTTAATTCTGTTCAAAGACTGTGATGTGAACATGTATGTAACGTTCTATTTCTGTTAGCGAATCACGCCACACACAGCCTATGAGTCTAAATTTTTTTTTAATCTGTGAATAATCTACAACCCTATTCTGGAAAACCCGTTACAACCACAGAACAATGAAAGGAGAGGTCACAGAATATGATAGAGGTACATCACAGAACAATATGACTTAAATATAAAGCCCGCAGTACACATTGGCCCAAATGGCCACACAGTGGTGTGTTTACACAGTGGTGGCAAATCGTTTAGTTCGGCACCGAACGCTGACCAGAATAGACGTAGAGTATTTTTTTTTGCGATGAATATTTGCAGATCTACTTGAATTATAAATCGCCCAAAGTGTCCGTATGGCGGAACAATGAAGATAAATCAATAAACCTTCAAGTTTATTGATTTATATCAATCTGAGCGCGTAATTTTGCACCTTTTGCGCAATTTTTTTTAATAATATTATTTTGTTGTTTTTTTAATAACCTTGAACATACTTCTGTAATACGTGTAAATAAATAAAATAAATAAATAAATAGGAAATAAATGAATGGCTGCGGCCCCAATTACTTCCACGTCCATCGCAATTGGTTTGCCAGACAGCAATGACCGACACGCACAGGTCTCTGGCAACAAGCATCACAGGCCATGAAAGGCCATCACACAGTGGCTCCAGTACACAGTGGCCTGGGATGGGCCATGCTTTGCTATTCAAAACTGTAGTCCACGATCACATGCTGTTTACATAATGACGCGTGGCTCATTGCTGTCTGGTAAACCACTTGCGATGGTTGTGGAAGTATTTGCAGCCGCAGCTATTTATTTATTTATTTTATCTATTTACAAGTACTTCAGAAGTATGTACAACAACAAAGTTATTAAAAAAAATGGCGCAAAAGGCGCAAAATTACGGGCTCAAATTGATATAAATCAATAAACTTGAAGGTCTATTGATTTAACTGCATTGTTCCGCTATACGGACAATTTGGGCGATATATAATTCAAGCAGTTCTCCAAAAAATCATCGCAACAAAAAAAAACTCTGTCTATCCCGGTCAAAGGTCGGTGACGAACTGAACGATGGGCCACTGTGTAAACAGGGATGGGCCACGCTACGCCACGATTCCTTTGAAGTTAGCCCAAAAAACCAACCACTATACGATTGCGCGCCACGATAGGCAATTGTCCGCCACTACACACCAT
Source organism: Yponomeuta sedellus (assembly GCA_934045075.1). Classification (NCBI taxonomy): domain Eukaryota; kingdom Metazoa; phylum Arthropoda; class Insecta; order Lepidoptera; family Yponomeutidae; genus Yponomeuta; species Yponomeuta sedellus. The sequence goes on along the minus strand of OW203736.1, from coordinate 2,394,418 downwards.
TACCCCGTGTACACAATGGCAATGACGAGCAGAGGGCTATGAATGGGCCAATGTGTACTGCGGGCTTTAACAAAGTGAAAAAAAAACAATGAATGAACGGAATTTTGTAACCTCGGGGAAAGATAAATAGCATACTATTATCATGCCTAGTTCTACGTTCCTTAGAAAAAAAGTATACACCCCAAATAAAGATCGGGTTTGGTATAACACTTCAATCTGGGTATTACATTTTAAACAATAAAATAATCAAAAACTCAGTTAAAAGATAATTCACGTTTTGTTAGTTGATTGTCAACCTATCAATCTCGATACTACTAATCCCGCAAATACCGGTCTTCTTTTGAACAGAGATTTTTTAACTTCTTGGGACCCTACTGTTACAATAAAATAAGTAAACTTAATAATACATGTAGGTACCAACTGAATAAACAATCATGTAGTAAGAAATTATACGTTTGTATATAATTTCTTGCAAATGACTTACGACGAAACAGAATCTTTTTTAAAAATGATTTTTTAATGCCCCCCATAAAAAGCTGTACCTACTAAATTAAACTACAAATAGTTTTACTATTTTTATTTTTATTGCACTAACCCGTGCTAAGGACAATTTTAAAAACCTATTTAGAGGCTAAAAAATCCATCCATGCCGGGATTCGACCCAATGAACTCTGGCTATCCGTGCCAGCGCTCTTTCCAACTGAGCTAATGGGCGACTCACCGGCATCAGTGAAATTTCGAACCTCTTTACACTATTCTCTGTATTACGTACAGGCAGCGACATCTAGCTTGAGTAAATTGCATCACTTACAGCCCCGACTAACTACTTTGCACTAAGGCTTTTATCGGAACGATATCACTGTACCCACATTATTATACTATTTTTATTTTTAATGCACTTACCCGTGCTAAGGACAATTTAATAACCTATTTAGAGGCTAAAAATTCCACCCATGCCGGGATTCGAACCCGCGACCTCTGGCTATCCGTGCCAGCGCTATCTTCTTTCCTCATCATCTTTCCAACTGAGCTAATGGGCGACTCACCGGCATCAGTGAAATTTCCAACCTCTTAACACTATTCTCTGTATTACGTACAGGCAGCGACATCTGGCTTAAGTAAATTGCATCACTTACAGCCCCGACTACCTACTTTGCAGTTAGGCTTTTACATCGGAACGAAAGCCTATTTGCTTTTTTTTCTATATGAGGACCCCTCCTCATATAGAAAAATTAGCAAATAGGCTTAGTTCAGCAGCATATGCAGTCAAAAAAATTTCGGAACTAACTGACGTCGCAACTGCTAAGTTTGTTTATTTTAGTTACTTTCATAGTCTTATGTCCTATGGCATACTTCTGTGGGGACGGGCAGCAGACATTTAGACCATCTTCTTCTTGCAGAAGAGAGCGATCAGATTTATTTATAGGTTGGGTAGTCGAGATTCGTTAAGAGATTTCTTTAAAGAAACTAACATCGTGACTGTTGCCAGTCAGTATATATATGAAAACATTATGTTCGTTAGGAAATATATCAGTAACTTTAAAACTTTAGGTAGCCAACACAATGTAAATACTAGAAATAAATATAAACTTTTGTTCCCACTATTTAGGCTGGCAATAGTTAATACATCCTTCAAGGGGCATTGTATACGCTTCTATGATAAAATCCCTGAAGATATATTATGTGCCTAAATCGCGGTTCAAAAAATATGTTAGGCACACTTTGTGCCAAAAGGGCTACTATAACATAAAGGATTATTTATATGACAATGAGGTCTGGAATTATAGCCAGTACAATGTATGAGTTCTATAATTTATAATAATTATGTAAACTATGTTAATTCCGGACTTGGCCCCCATGGTGGAGTACTTATGGCCTATATCTTCCTTAGGGAAGAGACTCGTGCCCTTCGGTGGGGACATTATGGGTTGATGATGATGATGTTAATTAAGGACTTTGAAAAGACTAAGTTTGGAGTAATTTTGTCCATTTTGTCTCCAAAATGATCTACATTTTAAAATGGACAACTAAATTGAATTGTAACGTTCATTAAGCCGCAGTTTCTGTGCTACTTTGAATATAACCTTTTCATTTCGTTTCGTTTCATTTACACAGTGGCCAATCGTTTAGTTCGTCACCGCTGATCGGGATAGTCAAGGAGTACTTTTTTGTTGCATTTATTTTTGTAAAATTACTTGAATTTTTAGCCCCCAGTACACTTTGGCCCAAACTGGTCCCCAACTCGTCATTGCCAATGGGGGGCAATGGTGTGTAGTGGCAACCAATTGCCTATCGTAGCGCGCAATCGGGCAGTCCTAAAGTACTTTTTTTGTTGCGATGCTTTGGAAATCGCTCAAAATGTCCGTATGGTGGATCAATGAAGATAAAATACACACCTTTAAGTTTATAGATTTAAATCAATCTGAGGCCATAATTTTGCGCCATTTTTTTTTATAAATTCGTTGTTGTACATATTTCTGTAATACTTGTAAATAAATAAAATAAATAAATAGTAAATGAATAAATAGCTGCAACCGCAATTACTTCCACGTCCATCGCAAGTCCCTTGCCACACAGCAATCAGCCATGCAATATTGTATAAACACTAAGTGATCGTAGCCTACAGTTTTGCATTCCAAAGCATGACCCATTACTGGCCGTTGTGTACTAGGGCATTTAGATCGCCCAAAATGACCGTATGGTAGAACAATGAAGAAACCTTCAAGTTTATGGTTTTCTATCAATCTGAGCCTGGAATTTAGCACACTTTGTATAAAAGTAGTAAATAAATAAAAATAGTAATAGATAAATTTTATAGTAAATAAATAAATAGCTGCGGCCGCACTGAGGGCTTTTCAGATCGGCGTTTTTGACAGCTGTCAGATGGGTTCCCCAAAAGCTACTAGATGGTGCCGTGCCTAACGTTGTCTGAGATCGAAGGTTATTGACACAGAGTATATAGGAGTGACAGAATCATAGAGTAGAAAGAAGACCAGTAACCAATGATACCTTGCTGCATACTATCAGCTATGCAGAAACGTTTCTTCAGTTTCTGGTCAGTAAGCCTCCTTCATTCAGATAGGGCTACCGCTAGCGCAATCTATTGTTTAAAAGTGGCACAACTTTATTTTTTAAGTCCCTCTGAAAAGCGCTCATTACTTCAACGTCCACCGCAATTGTTTTATCAGACAGCAATGAGCCATGCGCCATTGTGTAAACACCAAGTGATCGTGGCCTCCAGTTACAAGTACATTGCAAAGCATGGCCCACTATAGGCCAATTTGTACTGGGCCTTAAAACATGACTGGATTGATATAAGGGCTCAGGGGCATTCTTACGTAAGTATCCACCGAGTTGCGTGACGTTCATTGTTACTTTTTTAAGCTACTCCGGCTGTCAAATGCATACATTTTTTGGCACTTATCTAAGATTATACTATTTTTATTTTAATGCACTAACCCGTGCTAAGGAACAAATTTAAAAACCTATTTAGAGGCTAACAATTTTCACCCATGCCGGGATTCGAACCCGGCATGGGTGAAACTTTTAGCCTCTAAATAGGTTTTTAAATTTGTTCCTTAGCACGGGTTAGTGCATTAAAATAAAAATAGTATAATCATGTGGGTACAGTGATATCGTTCCGATGTTAAAACCTAACTGCAAAGTAGGTAGTCGGGGTTGTAAGTAATGCAATTTGCTTAAGTCAGATGTCGCTGCCTGTACGTAATACAGAGAATAGTGTAAAGAGGTTCGAAATTTCACTGATGCCGTGAGTCGCCCATTGGCTCAATTGGTAGAGCGCTGGTACGGATAGCCAGAGGTTGCGGGTTCGAATCCCGGCATGGGTGAAATTTTTAGCCTCTAAATAGGTTTTTAAATTTGTTCCTTAGCACGGGTTAGTGCATTAAAATAAAAATAGTATAATCATGTGGGTACAGTGATATCGTTCCGATGTTAAAACCTAACTGCAAAGTAGGTAGTCGGGGTTGTAAGTAATGCAATTTGCTTAAGTCAGATGTCCCTGCCTGTACGTAATACAGAGAATAGTGTAAAGAGGTTCGAAATTTCACTGATGCCGTGAGTCGCCCATTGGCTCAATTGGTAGAGCGCTGGTACGCATAGCCAGAGGTTGCGGGTTCGAATCCCGGCATGGGTGAAATTTTTAGCCTCTAAATAGGTTTTTAAACTTATCTAAGAATCATGCTTTACTCGATAGAGTGATGTGCTACGTAATAGGAGGGCAGAACCTATCGGACAAGGAAGTATAGCACATCATGCTAGAGAAACGTAATGTAATGTGACAGATAGATAAATATCACAGAGAAGATACAACATTGATGTCATGTCGATTTCGACATATTATCTATAGGTAACTCTTGCAGTTGAAAAGCCTTCATTATGATGCTATCCTATGTAACACGATGACCGTGTATAGTATTAAACACTGTTTATATTTCGAATTTTATATCCCTAGTTCAATTAAAAGTAGCCTAGATTTTTAAGGACATTAGGAATATTTCCCGGAAGAAATTCAAATCCACTAAAACATCGGATTTTTCCAAAAAATTGTGAAGGAGGGCTACAGGGGAGGCCCTGCTGCAGCAACTCAGAGGCTAAGCCTTGCGCCATAAAAGGAAACTTCGCCACAGAAACTGTAGATGCCCATAGTTAGGTTAATTACGTACCTACTGTAGCACGATGACGTGAGTCGCGAGTCACGGCTATATTTGTCATATATTAATTTCCGCATTTTTAAATTTAGCAGTCCCGTAACATCCACGTCCTCCGTAATTACAATAGGTATTTGAAATCTCCAAACATCCACTAAGTAAAATAAAATAATTTTACGAACCGAATATAGTGTTATCAGCGTCAGAATTAATTGGTCAAAGTCCGTAATTGGTCATAAAAATATTTGCGCCTTACTGTAAAGTGTACGAGATTTAAATGCAATAAGTGGGTAAAAGCCTACTGTCGTGAAAAATGTTACGTGCCACGCTAGTTTTTGTTTTATTTATTTTTGTAAAATGCGATGGTGTCAACCAGGCCACAAAAAATGTTGAAAACAAAAAACTGATTGGCATCGAAACTTTGCACGAAACCAAGCAAAAAAATCCACATAACATCAACAAGGACACTATAATTACTAAAAATCTGAAACTGAGCAACAAGCGCAATTTAAATAAAAATAGTATGGGTAAGACAGCCGAAATACCTTTTTAAATAATTCTTAACCTTAGGAGACATTTGTTTATCTTGGCTGTTTAACACCTCTTTTCCCCACATAGAACCTCAACCGGCCAAGGAAGAAGAGCCGGACTGGTCCTACGCGTCCTTTCCTCCGGAAGTAGCAGTCCATGTGGCAGAGTTCAAACTGAACATGTCACAGTGCCTCAAGGAGGTGCAGTCAAACGACCGTCGCAGCTTTAAGCGCCTGTCACCGGGGAAGGAGTCGCCAGTCCACGGAGAATGCCTCATAGCGTGCGTACTCAAGCGCAACGGTGTCATTGAAAAGGGGAAAGTCAACAAAGGTATGAAACAAAGTTTATGTACAGTCTATTTATTCTTACTTGTCCAATTTAGTAAACAAGATTCTAACCTTAAAATTAAGATTAGATGCCTAAACTAGACATTTTCTCGTATAAAATTGGCAGCGTGTTATCTAAAAGAGTGTTCTAGGTTACTTCATTTATGGAAATATGTCAGTTTTGGACTAAATAGTCACAGTTTAAGGGTAGAATCTAGTTTACTAAATTGGACAAGTAAGAATAGACTGTACAATCTATTCTTACTTGTCCAATAATAATTGGCGTGTATGGCAGCTCGATGTCTCTGCTGTTGCAACAGTGGCGTAGCTATGTGGGGGGAGGGAAAAAGTGATTATGATTTTGAATATCTATGATGAAGCTAGTGATAAACGTAATTTCTTAGGCAAAAATAACAATATTTTCTTTCGTTTCGAAATTTTACACTTGCATTATGCTAATTTTAATCTATAAAATTTTGTCTCTTTAATCTTGATCCGAATTAAACTGATGTGCCAAGTGTTGCGGATGGCGATGGAGCATAGTAGCATACACCATTCAATCGTTATAATGTGCAAATTCCACTTTTGAAGGAGTGTTATAGAAGGAGGTGGTGGTGGTGAAAAAATTCTTTGATTTTTTTTTTCGAATATTCCTAATCCCGGGGGCATTCTAGAACAATCCCTTCTAACAGCCCTACGCTAGCGTCTTTTTGAACCAAAGAAGAATAAAATATTTAAAATGTATGTTTTATCTAAGACTTCTTCTTCTAGGCAATCTTATAGCCCTGGTAGACAAATTCTACGGGAAAAACGTCAAGATGATGAAAAAGCTGGTGAAGAACCTCGATCGCTGCGTTGAGGCCAGTGCGCATAGCCATGACGACTGCGTCTTAGCCGCGCAGCTCAACGAGTGCACCAACGAGTTGATGGCCAGCAATAAGCACAAGCTGACACTGAACTACTAAACGAGAAATAAATGTTATGTTCTTATTTCTTAAGTATAACCTTAGCAGCGTTTTGATGATATATCAACCCTTTGTACGTCCCGACTGCTAGCGCACGGGTCTCCTCCTGCATCACAGGAAGGTTAGACCATACTCCACCACAGGTGCCAAGTCCGGAATGGTGCATGCATGATTGTAAGACAGTGACGGGCCTTACTGTCAGAGGTTATCAAGCCACCCATAAGGCCTCTGATTCAGCTTAACGACTGTCATTACATGAGAGCCGGCACCAACGGCTTAACGTGCCTTGCGAAGCACGAAAGCGCTCTGAAAAAAGCCACTGGCGGGTGTCACGGAACGGTCGCCCATCCAGCACCTGACCGACCCTGTTGTTGCTTAAGCCTAGTAATTGCTTCCAGTCACTCGGTTCCACTAGGCCACGAGCGCTTTCTTTGCGTGTTGCGTTTTATTTCTCAGCAATACCACTTGAGGAAGCTGCGGGTTCGTTGGCTCCGCACCTTTGAACTAGTATTTCATGTGGGCTGGGCCAAATAAGTCGTCAGGATGGTATAAGTTCTAGTCTATGGATTTGTTTATCTGAAATAAACGTATCTATATAATAAAAAAAAAAATGCTAGGTAAGTCTACTCCATAGTAAAACAATGACCCAGGTACTGAATCTTCTGAAAGGTTTTTTCAGTGTAAGTGAAGCGTGCCACTGGACCCTGTACGTAGATGCAAAGCCAAAGCTCTAGAGAAGCAGTAACGTAGCCCTAAAGTAACAATGTTTAGTTAATGTTGTGTCTACTAACAATAGTAAAGTTCAATTTTTTGTTATTTTAAGGGTACCACAGCCATGTCATCGTCTCTCTGTGTCGTAATGTCCACGCTTACCTATTAGCAAAGAAGGCAAAATATTGTTGCTAAAATTACTGTCACTATTGAAGTGACAGTATACAGTCTCAGTCTTAGTGTAAGTAAATATAATAAATAAAAGTAAGTTAATTTCTGTGTGACATTAAAGACTTTTAATGGACTAAAACTAAATTTTAGGTTTATAAAATTGCTTAGCATCCGCTGCTGTGCTAGGCTCATCAACTGTATTACAAGAGACAACGCCTAATTCCTCTGTGTGTGAGTAGAAAAAATGTGAATGCATGAGTGTGAGTTCGGCAGAGAGAAAGGATTAGTCACGGGTTAGTACCGCAGCAACAAATAAGTGCTTGTATATTTTCTTTAAACAGTAAAATATATACAAATCTCTAAGAGTTTCTCAATTTCATTGTGAGATACTTTTTTGAGCCACATTGAAATAGTTTACACATTACTTTGTGATATATCAATTCCGTATCTAAGCTCATGTTGAATCATTCAAATCAAATCAATTATTTCAACTTAAAGAATTTACATTCTGTTTGTTGCTGAATATACAAAGTAAAATATAGGTAAGCCGCTGCCTTCGGGCCGTATTGTTGTAGTGGAGAAAAAGGCAGCGGAAAAAAAGTCCACTCTGACCAGACACATGAATATCACTCGTTCACGAGCATAACTAATAATGAATCACATCACAATCTACTAGTTTTTCAGTTATACCTAAAAAAGGTGACTGTGATTCTAATGTTTAAATAGAGACAAGATAACATTCTTACCAATTAAAACATCAGAACTGATCGATCGTACATTGTTTATTAAAAGAATAACATGGTCTCACCTACTAATTTACATTAAAAGGAGCTTTCAACTGGGTTGATTAGTTATACGTGAACATATTGATAATTAATATTTTTAGAAGCTTGAGGTCATTATTCGATTCCTTAGGTGCCTATTGCTCGAAAAGATCGCATTTGGAAAAAAATAGCTTCTAAGATTTGCAGTGTTGTATCATTCCTTTGAAACACACATTAGGTGTAGGTAATTAAAATAATGTTTGGTTATGAAAAAGACCACACCACAGACTATTTAAACTGCATTTGAGGAATGTTTCAAGAAAGCGTGTTTTTATAAATAAATGCTGGGTTCTGGTCGCCAGGACCTAGGCTGTATGTCCCAAAAATAGCTATTGACTTTGTAGGTATACAATGTTTATATTCTCTTTTTCTTTTTAATTCACAAACCCGAGCTAAGGACACTATTAAAAACCTATTTAGAGGCTCAAAATTCTACCGATGCCGGGACTCGAACCCGCGACCTCTGGCTAACCGTGCCAGGTGCCTTGCGGTGCGGTGGAATTTTTAGCCTCTAAATAGGTTTTAAAAAATGTTTATATTATATAGTATAACAGAAAATAGTAGCCCTCTATGTGAATAAGCCTTGACAGGCAGCGTGATAGCTCAGTACTTCTGACCCCGGCAGTAACGGCCGAGAGCCTTGCACTTTTCGCACAATCCCTTCGGGTGGTCTTTATTCACGTCGATCTTGTTCAGGCCGTCAGGTTTTTCCAAAGGATTCTGAAATAATGTAAGCGTCTTAAAATTCATGTCATAAAAAGTTTACACAATCATACGGCGAAATGAATGCGCAGGGTAGACGCGCAATCTCTTGTGCTTAAGCGTAGCTATTGAATAAAATTGAATGAATGATTGAACCTGTTTGTGCGGATATACATTGATGCGACAAGAGGTGCATTCTTGGCCGTAGTTTGCCCAAGAATTGGAGCTCATCCATTTTCTGTGGCATTTGGGGCAGAGGTATTCGCCGAAACAGCGACGTTTCCCTTGATAGGGCGTCTGAAATTAGAAACACACGGTTTTAGCAAAACTTTGAAGCTAGTATCGATGAAGATGGCGTGATCCTAGTGAATCTTTATTCGATTATACTATTTTTTTATTTTTAATGCACTAACCCACTAATGTGGGTACAGTGATATCATTCCGATGTAAAACCTAACTGCAAAGTTGGTAGACGGGGCTGTAAGGTAGCGGAAATCTTTATTCGACTATACTATTTTTTTATTTTTAATGCACTAACCCACTAATGTGGGTACAGTGATGTCATTCCGATGTAAAACCTAACTGCAAAGTAGGTAGTCGGGGCTGTAAGTAATGCAATTTGCTTAAGTCAGATGTCGCTGCCTGTACGTAATACAGAGAATATTGTAAAGAGGTTCGAAATTTCACTGATGTCGTGAGTCGCCCATTGGCTCAATTGGTAGAGCGCTGGTACGGATAGCCAGAGGTTGCGGGTTCGAATCCCGGCATGGGTGAAATTTTTAGCCTCTAAATAGGTTTTTAAAAATGATGCAATTTGCTTAAGCCAGATGTCGCTGCCTGTACGTAATACAGAGAATAGTGTAAAGAGGTTCGAAATTTTACTGATGCCGGTGAGTCGCCCATTGGCTCTATTGGAAGAGCGCTGGCACGGATAGCCAGAGGTTGCGGGTTCGAATCCCGGTATGGGTGAAATTTTTAGCCTCTAAAAAGGTTTTTAGAATCTTTATTCGCTTTAACGTTTATATTTTTACGGTGTTACTTATACTATTCCCCCAAAACCCTCTAGTAAACAGCTCGAAAATTCAAAGCCTTCGTCTTGGTTATAGTTTTCTCTAACTTATAACATTCTCGAATTGTTATTGTCAGAGCAGGTAAATGATGTAGGTACTCTGAGGCGCATCGTGCTACATAAGATAACTTTATTTACACAATAATCATGCCGCTGTACACAATAATCATGCCGCTGTACAAAACTAGAAGCAATTATAACAGCTTGAGCTACTCTAACAGGTTTTGTTTTTTAAGAAGTAGTGTGATTTAAGTGTCATAGATAAATTAATAATTAGTAAATTAATAAGTCGTGGGTTTGAACCCCGGCATGTACCAATGACTTTGTTTTCTAAGTTATGTACATTTGTGAAATTATAGTAGCAATACTACTCGCTGACGGTAAAGGAAAACAAGTAAACCTCTGAGGTGTTAGCGTAGCTCAGCGCTTGCTACGTACAATGGCTCAACTATGAGGCTAAGTGTTGAGATCTCAGGTCTAACTAACGTCACTTCACATTTATTTTCTACTAGCTATCCCGGCGAACTCCGTACCGCAACAGAATCCGTTTATACTATTTTTGTTACCATGGAATAGCAATAAATAAATATATTAAATTTTGGCTTGGACTTTTCCATGGCTTTTGGTAACAATATTCCAATTATGGTAAAAAATACAAATTAATCGATTTGAATATTATTCCACGGGACGCATTGCAGAGATATAAAGTATTCTGTCCTAATTCAGCCCTTCTTATACGTAACATTTCACTCTATTTTGTTGAGCATTTAGACGACTCTATATCCCAACATCAACCCACTGCTGGGCATAGGCCTCCTTTTTATTGCGACGACTCAACCCAGTGGATACTTAAGTACATAATAGAACCCCAAATCTTTGTCTATCTGTAGGTATGCCAAATTTCATTTAATTCCGTTCAGCCGTTATTGCGTGATTGAATAACAAACATCCACACATCTGCACAAACTTCCACTTAATATTAGTCATCTAAATTAGGATATATTTATGAAAATAATTATTCTGAGGCGGTAGGAAGCTTGCTGAGCCAGCTAGCTCATATTATTATTAGCATGCATGCAAATAATGATTACCTTCTTATGTTCGTCTTTACCGGACATTGAAATTTTGTAGGTATAATGGTTTGGTTTGGAAATTAAGTACTGCACTGCACAACGTTGACTGGCTGTTTCGCGTGTCCAAGTGGCGTTAGATTTTACTTTACGTGAAAATTCAATGCAAATAACTAAGCAGAGTCAGCATCTCCATAAATAAAAAACTTAAAATAAATAACCGTCAATAAAAAAACGACCCAATCTTTTGGGTCGTTTTTTGCATTGAGCTATTTTTGAGCTACCTACTGAATTTGACTGTTGCTTTTATTGCATTGCTCCTCTTTTGTTCTCTTGCACTTGTTTACTTGCACTTGCATCTAGTTTTCTTGCACAAAGGTACTAAACTTTTGTGGTCTTAATGGATGTAGACTTAGCACGCACTACGATTTGTTACTGCGAAATATTTCCTGAAAAGATGGGTGAGGTACGTATATTGCGCAAATGTGCACGCACTTATGAAAAATATAATCAGGCAATAGTAATTCCCTAGACAAATCAGTACGCGATTAGAAATTAGAAGATTTAACAGCGATATTATTTGCAATGCGTGCTTAGCCTTAAGGATACGAGTAAGTCAATTACATAGGTACACAAATACAGATAGCAAATTTTTTTTCACTAGCCATGGCTGTGTCCCACTGCTGAGCAAAGGCGTCCCCTTCAGATTTCCACTCCTTTTTGTTTACGGCCGATGCTTGCCACCCAGGTAAATATTTGGTCAGGTTGTCACACCATCACCGCCTTGGTCTACCACATCGTCGGTAGCCATTTTAGATTTCAAATACGAAACTCTTTTTTCATTTCACCTAACTTGCTGGGCAAATATATTGATGCTGGTCAATATTGTTTGTTTATATCGATACTCGATATCTGGTTTAGATCCATAACTCACTGTTCACAAATCATTAACCTGCTTTTTAAACATCATATTTTGTAAATCAGAAAACTCGGGTTAATTAAAATAAAGTTGGCACCAAGAAATAATATTTAGTTTACTTTAAATTGGAATAAAAAAAAAACCATTGACATTATATGTTTTCATTTGGGGACAAGATGAAACAATGTTTTTTTTTAAGTCCGTTTTTTCTTTTACACTCATCACAAAATCAAAATTAGGGCTCACAGTAAAATATTTTAATTAATACTCTTAAGACTTCCTGATAGTAAAACTACGGATCAGACTTACACAATCAAACAACTACCCAAAAGCATTTACACTCCTAGATTAGACGCAGTTGGCAAAAACTATAGAACAAACAGCGGGATATCCCGGAAAATGTTGCCTATTGCAAACAGAGTTTCAGTAAACAGACCATAGACAGAAGTATGTTACTTCTGTCTATGGTCTCTGTTTACGGAGTCCCATTTAGACTAAACCAGATTGCGCGCTAGCTCTATACTGAGACAATTAATGAGACAATTAGAAAACATCACACCATTTTGTCTTAATCCGATCTCGTAGTTTTTCATCGTGCAGAATCCTCTGTCTAGCCTGCACCAAGTTCGATCGACTGTTTATACTGTTAGTGATCAGTAGACGGATAAACGCGCAACGCATTGTAGTATAGGTGTCTCTTCGTTTATTCATTGTAATCTGTGATAAATATCTGTCTACGTATCTGATCTGTGGTAGTCGTCAAGGTACATTATCTGTCGGTTTAGTCTGTGCAATGTGCATGCATGTATTTTTGAGTTTCGTTAATTTTAGTTGGTTCTCTAGATTTGGCTGTGGGTTGTATCATGAGTTTGATCCCGATTACTTAAGTTGATGGTGATGTCGTAGCGTAATTTCCAGCGCGTTTGTTCTATGTGACTACTGAAAGAAAAAGGTTTGGTGGGTAAAGTTGGGGGGAAAGAAATCATTTTACTGCTCCGAGTTGGATCCTTCAAGAATTTTCTCCCGTAGTGATACAAAGCTATTTGATTTCCCAAAGTCACCCGCTGCATAAGCCGATGGTTATCGTATTCACCACCCATGAATTTGTTATATACGTTCCCTGACAATCAAAATATGTAAAATTTTTCATGAAGTGTCTATTCTGTTTTTACTATTATTTGTGTTTTGTGAATGGTTCCTGCAGTACTACGGTATATTATTCTATATTTGGTGAATTGGAGCTTGCAAGGTTCTGCCCTTTGCACATCATGGTGAGATAGCTAGAACTTGTTGGCTAGGAATGTGCCATAAATATAATTATTTCTAGCTTATTTCATTTGTGTGGGTACTTTTGTTGGTTTGTAGAATTCTTTGTTTATCCTTCCTTTGACTTCTCGCCTGTATTTTCTGATAGATTAATTAATGAAACTTTGACTTTTGCCTACTGTGACTTTGCTAGAATATGGAATGTTTTTTTTTTTTCGCTTTTATTTTTCTTGCAATCTGTCCTTGACATTAAGCTAGAATTTTGGCTTCATTGTCGTAGTGGGCTTGCATGGTATATGCCCTGTGGCATATCCATGTATTACGTTCTCTTGGTTCGGTGGGTCAGTCTCTTGAATTTGCTTGTTTTCGTCAGGAGCGCTGGCCAGCTTATTTGTGTGAGATTTAATTCTCTTTGTGTAGGTCTCGTATTTGATCGTTGATTTTTTGTCGATTTTAACTTGTAGAATGTTGCACTGGACTGATTGATATACTTAACCCACTAACGTCAGTTTTTAAAATTGTTTGTATCTTTATTATTAATATGATGCACTTAAGTGAACTATACAACTGCGATTTGGCTGACTTCTTGCTGCAAGTATGTTCTACCAGCACACTGGATATATGAATAATACTGACAGGCATACGGAGGTGTGAAAAAGATAAGTTCACAACTAATACACATCAAGAGTTAAAATAACAGCGGTATGTAGTATCTTTCAATTTCATATGAATTTTCTTCGGTAACAAGTGTTATCACTGCAAGTTTTGACAGGGCCAAGCTGCAAGAACATAAACTGGGAACCTGGGGACTATTGATTCTTGATTGATAGGTCTTTCTGTTGCTTAATGATTCTATATAGATACAAGGTGATTTCAAGCCCGAAAAACAGAGGCCATGTTTCACTAATTGTGATTAAAAATGGAAACCAATAAAGATGAAGGTACCCAATTATTGACACCTTCTTCTCTTCAGGCTATATTAATCCACTGCTTTACATAGCCCTCCCCTAATGAGCGCCATAGCCCAAATTTGTGCTATCATAGGGTGGTAATGCCCATAATCCCCACGCTGGGCATGCGGGTTGGGGATGGCAGTTTGGTGGAATTGTACTGCAGGGGGTGCTGCTGCCCGCCCCCTGGTTTGTGTCCCTTGACACTTAAAAGTTACTTTTTATAACTGTCTAAAAAAATACCAAAATTCTGCAATCGTAAAAAAAAGATGCTTCTACCTAAAACCCTTAACGGAGAAAAAAAATTGTTATGTGTTTTTAAAATTGTAAGATTTGCTGTGCAATAAATAATTAAAAAGCAAAAAACATAGTTAAAAAAAAAGAGTCCTTAGCATGGATTAGTGCATTAAAAATAAAAATAGTATAATCATTTGGGTACAGCGATATCATTCCGATGTAAAAACCTAACTGCAAAGTAGGTTTTTAGAAATTAAAGAGTAAGTGTTTGCTCAGAGGTTTTGTCTGTGTTAGTTAATTTCTTGCACTTAAGAGCAATAAAAAAATAAAAAACCACAGTCAATACATTAAAAAGAGTTATTGCGCTTAATCAAAGGTAGTAAATGGTCTTAATTTTCAACAATAGTACCACTAATAAAGATTCACTTCCGGTTTCTTGAATTTTTTGACAAACTATACAGGCCCACAAAGTTATCTGACCCGGTGACGGCGTCGCTAGAGTCGAACCCAGTGTTGCCGTTAATTGAAAGTTGGCGATTTTTAGGGGACAATTAGTTCGGTCTGGTTAGGTTCCTTAAAAAACTAGATTATCGTTGATAAAAATATTATGTAGTGGAGACTCTTCAAGGAAACTACGTAAATACATATTAAATAAACCACCTGTAAGCAAATCTTTATAGGAAGTTTGAAGTTTTTAAGCATGAATAAAAAAGTTAACAAAAAAATTTTAAAACCTATTTAGAGGATAAAAATTCCACCCATGCCGGGATTCGAACCCGCGACCTCTGGCTATCCGTGCCAGCGCTCTTTCCAACTGAGCTAATGGGCGACTCACCGGCATCAGTGAAATTTCGAAAAAAAATACCAATTATATAATATTCTAATTGGACTGTCAACAATATAACAATTTGTTAGAGTTTTTTTTAACAGTATTAATTTAGAAAGAAGGAAAGAAATACGTTTGAACAAAGAAACAAAAAACCAGACAATTAACACAACATGAGCACAACAGAAATAAATCACATATACAGATTAAAGAAACAAAAAACACACAGCTTTCGCTTGTGTTGCGTCTAAATTGCCACAAATAGCAGCTGACTCAGCATTGTGCTGAGAGACAGCCCTCAGCGCTGATTTTCAGTCAGTGCCCGAGGTAACTTAATGGTCCTACGAGGTGCGTGTCGTGGTGCATTTATAGGATATATGAATAGGATAGGTACACAAATATAATAAAAGGATCGACTTAAATGCTTAGATTACATATATATATATATATATATATATATATATATATATATATATATGGGTGATTATACAAAAGTTGGGTAACTCTTGAGGATATTTTGTTTACTATAGTTATTCAATCAAATTTCTACAAATTCGAGTGTATAAGATGGCTAATGTAATGAATATATTGTTCCAAATCGGGCCAGTCACTTTTTTAAGTACATTGTGAGATATTTAAAATTTTCAGAATTTGACTGCCAAGGGACTGACGAGGGTGACATAGTACTGATAAAATACACCATTTTGTAAGAATTATACGGAAATTTAATAAAATTGGTACAAATCTCTTAGGATTTTATAATGGCACATGTCGTTTAAGTATTTAAATCACTTAGTAACAATTAAAAATAATTATTAATATGTAATACTGGGAGAAAATACCATCTTAGTTTTCAAAACAGCCTTTTGACATTTAACAGCCTTTTGACATTTTTATAATGTTATAGGTATTACTTAACTTTAATACATAACATAACAAAAACATGTTATGTTATGTTTCTCCACAAAAAAACGCAAAATAAAGTACAGATGTATCAAAATAGATCATATTGTGTTTTCTTTGCTCTCCTGGTGTCATGTCTTCAACATTTTTTCTGTGTCCTTTCTCTTTTTACTTAAGTACTGAAGTTTTTGTTTTTCTTTGTATTCCGCTAATTTAATGGGGTCGCTTTTAATTTTGGCCAAGCGAGCCTTTACGGCTTCTCTCTTTTTTTTTTGTATTTCGTCCCGAGTCAATTTGCCGCATATCTTATACTGAAATATAAAATAGAAATGTTTTTACACGATAGAAATTAAGATAAAAGTGCTCTAAAATAAAAAAAAAACATCAGTACCATGGAAACACGTGAGTCCTCTGGCGCGATACCTGACAAAGGACTGACGCCAACGGACTGACGAAAAAGACATAATTTGAGGTCATAATCAGAACTAATGTTTTTTTTTGTAATTTCGAGCATCAACAAACTACATTTTAACAAATCATAGTTAACTATGTATAAATGAAAATAAACCTGAGATTAACAAGAAAATAAAGACTCACCACAGGACTGACATTTTGACTGACTCAGCACGTGTATAGACGACAAATACAACCCAAGCAGTAGTACAGTTATGGCGGCCGTCAAATTGTCCGGTCCTCAACTAACTGCATTACAAACATTAAAATTCAAACAGCGATTTGACGTTGAGTCGGTGATAATTTGGCGCAAATTTGAAATTTAAACAACGCACAACGGACTGACGAATGAAACAAACACAAAGTTTATTATTTTTTTTTAAATAATGTGGAGAACATTGCATTATGAAAGTTGTAGTATATATTACTATGTACATCACAGATTGTAGTAGATAAGTAAGTTTTCTTAAATCAATGATAATTTTTAATAGATAGTAACTTGATTGTTGGTTTTCGGGATTGTGACATGCCAAAGAACTGACGTTTCAAGCATTTATTGTGTTTTTTTATTAACTTGTATTTAAAATGAAGAGCTGTAATTGGGTGACCAAATAAAGGACTTTTCATTGTTTTAAAATAAATTGTAATCTCAATAAAATATAATAAGACTTTGTAAATATTGACTGATGACATTGAGTTACCCAATTTTTGTATATTCACCCATATATATATATATATATATATATATATATATATATATATATATATATATATATATATATATATATATATATATATATATATACACTATATGAGGGCTGTAGTATCAAAACCCACCATGAAAAGTTGGTAAAAATGTTGACAGTTATATTTATTTGTTTAAAACTTGGTATTTATAACGTATTTGGTAGCTTTTGTCATAATGGATTAGGTAAGGGTATAGTAACACTAATTTAAGTTCGTCTAGCAGAAAATATAGAAATACCACTGAATTATAAGCTAATTGAAGTCCATTATAGCGGAATTTGAAATTAACTTTACTTTATGGTGGATTTTGAAACTAAACTGTTATATTTTGGCGGTTTTTGCAACCAAACAAAACTAACTACAAAATGGCGGTTGGATGGCATAATGCGAAATCGAAAAATTATCTGATACGGTGAATACCCACTTTAGGTTCAAAAGTAAAAAACATTTTTCTGTTTAATATGTATTTATTGAGTAGAAGTAGATGAAGATGAAGAAGACAAATTCTTAATAGCTAAATTGTATTTTTTAAACATATCCGGAAACTTCTCCAAAGCCTGGCTCACATAAATCATCACCACACTCTTCCTCTTCTTCTTCATTATTTTCAGATCTCGTTCTCTCAGGATCATTACTCGCATTCTCTTCCAAATCTTTGTAAAACTGCAAAAATTCAAATTTTTTCCATTCTTTTCCATAATGTTTTGAAAGGAGGTAAAAAATATCTTTTAGTTTTGTTGCTTTTGGTGTTATTCTGTTAGGCTGAATTACTTGTGGACAAATCATTGTTATTTTTTTGTTCTTTTTAGTTATGGTTTTTTTTGCATTAGTCTTCATTCGATAAGCCTCTTCACCCTGCACTAACACATTTTCCGTTTTAGTGCGAGTAATAAAAAATCGCTTGCTTCTCATGAATGCGAAGTGCCAGGATGACGTTGGCTTAATAATAGTAGCGTACGCAGTCTTCCAATCATAAACTGGAATAGATGCAAGGTCTACGCATGATCCATTTTCTTTCAACACATCTATGTATTCTGATGGAGAATTTATGACCTCTTTTGTCTTTAATCTATTCTCAATTTTAGCAAACACACGATCAGGAGGTATGAATGAGTGACCAACGACAGGGAAAACTAATTCAATTAGTTTTAGATGTCTGGGAGCTTCAGTGTAAAGCCACTTCCCCAGCATACTTATCATGCCTGTATTTTTATTTTGGCCTGAACAGCCATCGCACACAATGCGTAGAACTTTTACATGTTCAAGGATCGTAACATTTTGAAGAAAATTATAAACGGCACTTATGATCTCATTGCCACCTTTGGCGTGCGTTGTCTCGTTCCAGTAATAAGAGTGCACATTTTCTTTGCAAAGTTTTGCCTTGGAGTTTCCTTCGACAATGGCAAAATGATGGAAATTTAGTTGGCGACTAAAGTAAGCAGACTGATCCGGTAGCTTCGGGAGGGGCTGGTTTTTTTGAAAGTCGAAAGTGACCGTTTTTGTAGTTTCACTGTCTTCTTTCAGTATGCTATAAAAAGCCTTGTATTTAAGACTATGAATTCGTTTCTGAATGATCAGCTCATTTTTTTTTGTCGTATCTTTTTTCTACTTTCAGTTGTACTTGTAACGAGATGCAAGTTGAACAAACATCGGTCCTCGGGGAGCCAAACCCAATGTTGTAGTTGGTGTTAAATATCTTCCGAAAAAAGCTTTGTTTTACTTTTAGATCAGCATCTCGTGAATTATTATACATCCTTCACATCTTCCGAATATTTAATCCAGCTGGTAGATACAACCTATTTGTTTGTGACCTACAGTAGTGGCTTTCCTGGCCTTTAAACTTTTCTATGAACCACTGAACAGACAGTGTTTTTGCTTCAAACAGAACGCTTTTATGGTCACCTCCTCTAGTTTCTTTTACAGGTAATCCTCCGCTTTTAAAAAATCTCTTCATTACCCCTTGAACACGATCTTTTTTTATCTGCAACGCATTAAGAAACGTCTTTCGGCATACGGATACTAGCGATCCATCATTGGTTGGAATAGTATATTTCGTTATGAGGCTCCTTCTGGAGTTTGCTTTGGACTTGCGCGCTTTCTTAATATTGCAATATTTCAGAATGATCTTGTTGCAGTTTTTTTTCACATTTATAAAAGCTTGTGAAATTTTCGTATGTCTTGGCATGTCAGCCTAGTACAACAAAACGCTTTTTGGTTGTGGCCACATTGTGGAAATTCTGGCAGTTTTTTCGGTTCGTATCTGTAACAAATAAAAAAAATTAAATCCTTTTGACTTTAAAACACTGCGGTTAAAACCGCCCTAGCGTGTGTAGTCACGCCGCGACCGGCTAGTAGGCACTTGTGATCTAAACACTAGCAGCGTAACTATTGTATGAAACAGCAGATTTTTTTTTCGCGCTTTCAGTGTTGGTCCCATAAGGAAAGTCGTTTGTATTGACGAGTTTACCAATCCCTTTAAGTTTGACCGAACCTTTTTGTAACAGGCTATAATAATAAGTCTCTTTTGCTTACAATCCAAGTAAACACTTAAACCATAAACTCCCACTTCGTATAAATTCATTACCTATGTAGGTACTGGTTGCGTCTTGCATAACTTCTTTTTGTCATCGCCAAAGTGATTTCTAACAAAATTTTACTCACCGTTTCTTACGTGCTATTTCACGTGTCCATGAAGATGGACAGCTTGGCCTTTTCCTGGACTGTTTAGGATCGGATTTTTTCACAAATTGTTCTAATTCTTCCAGTTTTTCATATGAAATCTGAATAAAATCCACACACACTTTACGCTGTTTAGTCAACCATCGCCATACTGTGTTTTCGGTCAGGTGACACAAATGAAGTGCTGTGATTGGTTGATTGATTTATGGTGGATTTTGATACTAATACTAGACGTTATAGGGGACTTAGCAACACATCGTTTTTCACTGCTGGATTTATTTATGTTTTAGTGGATTTTGCTACAAACCCATTAATTAGTCTTAAAGAAAATTTCAAGACGCTTCTAACGATGTTTCTACCTCAAAAACGATTAATAAGCATTATGGTGGGTTTTGATACTACACCCCTCATATATACTTTGTGGCTCCAACGTGCCGTATAGGTAGTAATTTGTTGATCCATTTTCACTTTTTGATCCGGGTGTCTTTTGTTGATCCAATGTAAGCTGACCATAAATATGTAGCTCCGTTCGGAGCCACAAATGTCACGATGAGTAATAATAATAATAATTATGACTTTTTTATACAAATCCACCTTTTTGCGTTCGAGCAGTTGTTGATCCAATTTAAATGGGCCAATCAGGACGCAGCATTTGCTAAGGGCTTCCTCATTGGCAAGTTCGGGCTACTATACTACTTTGTACTGAGTGCGAGTTTTCTTACGCTTCGATCGCGTTAACGTTAACTTCAATTTGTATGGAATTGGAACAGTGGCAAAAATGTGAAACGCAAAAAGTGCTAGCACACTGGCTACAATTACATTATAATGTCTAGCTACGATCGACTACGGTGGACTGCAGCCAGCGCATTACCAGTGGAGGACGCATCGTATAGAGAAAATACCATGAGAAAAGAACCAGTGGATGGTGCTGCAATAACCACAGCAGAATGGAGCGATTGGTCAAACAAGGGACGAAATAACGACGAAAGCGAGTGTAGACTGGTTCATCACTCACTCCACTCTGCTTTAGCTGTAGCGTTGTCATGTACTCTTTCACTTGTTCCTCACTCACCGCACTCTGCAGTATCCACTGCATCGCCCTCCAGTCCTCCATTGGTTTACCAGTCTGTCCACTCCTGTGTGACTGTTGCGTTGTCTTTCACTGAATGACATGATTCACTGAATGACAACGCAATAGCTACAGAAGAGTGGAGTAAGTGATGAAACAGTGGACGACGACGCACCGGTTACGACGAACTAGAATGAATGAAGAATCAACAATTATAGAGGAGCAACTACAGCAGAGTGGAGTAACTGAAGAAGCAGTGGACGACGATAAAAGTGCTTATATTTAATTTGTTGATTTCGAATAAAAAACTTTATGTTGATTGAAAAAGATTTTATTTTAATTTTTTTAAATGATAAAGTGAGTGTTGACTTTAAAAAGAGAAAAAAGGCAATGGTAACTCGCAAAGGATCATCTTAATCATCTCGTAAATGTCTGTATGTAATAGGCAAAAGAGATTTTTTATAATATGTAACCAACCTTAAAAAATCAGCTATTTCGCTTTTATTTATCCATCATTTTAATTAAAAAAATATATAAAAAATGTTATCTATTTATTTAAAAAAACAAACGGCTACATCGGAAACATAATTAGACTTCAAATATTCCTTTAGAATAAACCATAATTTCTCTTTATTATAACTTTGTATGAGTCTACGAGTACATGTGGCACATCATTTGTACTCATAATGTGCGATCCCAAGAGTTCATCTCGTAGGGAATAAAGGCTATTTAGGATATTTAGTTTCGGGATTTGTACTGTCAAAAATATGTCTATATTTTTGTGAAAACTGAGACAAGTTCCACAATTTAAATTATAACACAATAGGGAATTGTGGAACTTGTCCGAGTTTTAACAAAACTATTGACATTTTTAACTCAATAGGAAATTATGGAAATTGTCTAAGTTTTAACGTACCTATGTATTATGAGTACAAATGATGTGTCTCATGTAGACACAGCCTAATACACAGTCCCCAGTAGGAAGTAAAAAAAGAGGAACAAGAAGTGTAGCTAACATTAAGAGAAAACTAAAAATAATTGAGTACTTCAAGCTCTTATCAGCTGAAACAAACCTTTCCGTGAAATATAAAATAAAATTATACATTTGTCTTTAATACAAAGAAAATAATAAGGGGCAGTTCTGCATTATACTATAAGCTTACTTGGATTTTTATAAATTCTTTTTGTAAATATTGTTGATGTAAGTATTAATTTGCATGCAAGTGCGCTTATGCAGAACTGGCTCTTTGCGCAATACTTGTACGGATACAGCTTTTCCCGGATTTTTTTTATTTTTATAAATTGTTTTAGGTGTCGCATTACTGCTTCAACTTCATCGCTACTCCATTTGTGATGAGTTTTCTTTCGTCTTTTTGATTTCGGTATAGTTATTTTTTCATCAGATTCATCGGTAAGCATATATTTTTTCTTTTTTTTTGTTCGTTTGACTGAAATGTCAATAGAACTTTCGGTATCCGATGACTGCACCTGCTTTGAAGTTCTTTTTTGTTTAATTATCATATTTTTTTTCGTTTCGTCAATTGTTATTTTCTTTTACCCTTCCGTTCAGTAACATTTTTATCAAGTTCATAAACGGTATGTATTTTTTTTTGTATTTCTTGTTTTTATGTTTACTGGTTTTTCTTTAACATACTCTTTCTTCTTATTGTTTCGTTTGTTTTTACTAAAATCTATTTTCTCACTTCTTTCTTCACATCTAGCGCTTTCATTTTGCTGATAATTTTCTTTATTATTGTCTTCATTGACAATACTTTTGTCACTTTCATTATCCTCGATTATGTTATCGTTTATTTTTACTTCTGTCTTTTTCTTTTTGTTAGTTTTGATTTTTTTGTCCTTAATATTTTCAAATTTACTGGTTTTATTTTCTTTACTTTGTGTGTCACTGTCACTTTCTTTATTTTCTTCCTCAATTTCGTTAACGAATGAATCAGTAATTTCAATTTCAGACTCTTTCTATAGGATTCTCTTTGTTTCTTGAATGTTTTTCAATTTCTAAAAGTTTGCTGCCTACAAGTCCCTTTTGAATAGCTTGTATAGGTAATCGATAGTTACTGGCATGCACTTGCATGTCATGTCCGAGAAATGTAGCCAAATGTCGGGTGTACTTATCGTCAGTTCTACTATAAACTTGAGAAATTGTGGCAATATGGTGTCTCAATCCAGTCGAGGTCAACATTTCCGGTTTTTTTAAGTGGCACATGCTTTTTATTCTACTGAGACATCTCCCCCCATCAAATGGTCTATCCGTGAGTGGACGTGCAAATAAGTAATCAGACGAAATATTCAGAGTTGATCGACAAGCTATTAGCGCGTCGATATTTCTTCTCATAACTTTTGTCAGTAGCACGGGTACAGACCTACCTCGTTTACCCGGAATTTGGAAAATGTCTAAATCTGATATAGCTTGTTTTTGTTTGATGTCTAGCATTTCCAGAACTTGTGGTGGAATTTCGTCTGTCTTCCGATTAAGATAATATTGAAGCTCTGCTTCAGCAACATCACCACTTCGTTTGCGATCTAAGAGTATAATATGTGCAATTGTAACCTCACAAAGATTCTCGTAATTGACAATTGTGATATCCTTTTTCAGATCATCATAGTATTTTTCTTCCAGTTCATGAATTTTTACCATAACTTTCTCGATGTCTGATTCTAGTGGCATTACCTGTTCTTTTGTCATGAGGTTACGCTTCCCTGTTTTTTTTAGCGTTCGAAGAAACTTCCCATTGCCAATTGGCCTCGAGGAGTAACTTAAAATCGTTCAATTTATTTTTGATGTATTCTTTTAGTGCTGTTGACTTATTATTGTCCATCAGTGTGTTGGTAAATAAAATATCAATACAACCTAATATTTCTGGGCGAATTCTTGCAGGTATGCTGATCACCTGAACGTGGCCAGTTTCTTCATTAAACCCACTTATTACTTTTACTGCTTCTATAAAACATTCATTGTACTTAGGGTCAATCAAGTTTTCTAGTTGGACAATATCAGGATTTTTTTCTCGTACAATCTTTAAAAGATTGGCAAGGTCTCTCATTTTGGAGCAGATTAGTTTCTACTACTTTTTCTTTTTTTTTTTAGAAGTCTACACCCATAAGCAGTAATTAGAAGATCATGTTTCACGATAAGAGAAATTTCGTCATTACGCAACCTAGGTAGTATATTTTGTTGAATTTTTTTTGATGTATGAACCAATTTTGGTATAATACTTAATGCGTGTCTAGCCAAGGCATGTTTAGTCATATTATTATCATCTTCATTACCGATACACTTCTTGCTATGTCTGTAGAACGTTGACCTTCTGTAAGTACCCAGGCATTTTTTACAGATCACAAATCTTGATGGGCTTTAACCTAATTCTTCATCAGCTTTCCTTCTCGACGGAATTAAATATCCCTCATTTTTTGAAACCACATTGCTGTTATGAATGTAATTACCACGATTTCTCAAATCATCAGTAATAACTTGCCTTTTCTTTTTTTGAATTTTAGGATTCGGGTCATTAATAGCCATAAGCTTTAGAACCTCTATTTCATCAGGATGATTTCTAATTAAATGGCGCGTAAAATTCGTAACTAAATTTTCACAATAGATGCAACAGTTTCGTCTATCCCAATTTCTTTGACTTGCAGGTTTCTATGGTGTAATCTGGATAAACCAAAACGACACAATTTAGTTGAATGACAAATAATATTAAAGTTATAAAACTTATCAAAATACGTCACTTCTAATTATATTATTAGCTCTGACACCAAGGTTTTTGAGGTCGATCACCGATTTTAAAAGAATCTTCTTCTTATCGTGTCTCAAAAAATAAAGCTTTATCATTATAATCAGCCACGGGCCGTCTAAAAGTACTTACGTCTTCTAAAACATTTTCAACAGCACCCAATTTTTTATCATTGTTTGAGACATCGCTGAGAATTTCAATTGCATCGGTTAGTTTTTCACCCGATGACCTAAAATAATAAGATTATATAGTATTATACATACTGATATAAATTATCTACACTAATATTATCTATACTTTTAATTACAATCTTACATCTTATTTAATTATTATAATTTATTCACTTGCATGGGATTATTTACTCTCTATTGTAATTATTTGTTGTATTTGCTAATTTGATAAGGCATCTCTATCAAGCATCTCAACAGACGAATTGCCGAAGTTCACTGGACGAGTTCTCGTGTTGTGTAGGTTATTGCCTAACCACCCCTTTAGCCTTAGCCTTAAATGTATATTAGCTAAAAATTTGATTCTGTATGTTATCTGGATTGAAATCGATGAATAGACGGATTCATAATGTACACGGAACACTTACATGACCTTTGTATTAATGTAAAAGATAAATAATTATAGTATCTTGTTGTCTGTGCTTTTGTGCAACCGTTGTTGTACGTATTATATGAATGATAAGGTTATATTATTGCATTTAAGTGTTTTTCGTATCTGTCGTGATTTCTCGTGTCGTCACGCGCAGGCCCTGTCAGAAAACCAGTGGTCTCGGGTTCATAACCCGTGACAATATGCTGAGACAGCGGCCTTTTTATAACCATAACACACATTGGCATCAACTTATGTAATATTATAATAGTCATAAACTGTTTGTGTCTGCATGTTAGTCTAGTATATTATTACAGTCTATGTTAGTTAAGTGTAAGTATTTAAATCTTCCGTTCTATGTTGCCATTCATATTGTATGGTCTATTTGGTGTTATGGTTTATGAATAAACATTTCTTACTTAATTCACAAACAAATCCCTTAAATCAAAATGATTTTCGTAAACCCACAACATTTTTAAAGACCTATCCAACGATACTCCTCTAGACGACAAAAAAAGCAAGAAAAAATAAATAAAGACTGCTATTTGTGCGATTCTATATTTTAGGGAGCTAACACCTCAAAAAAAATCATTCTACCATTTTGTCGGCTTGAATAATAATAAAAATGTTCGTGTCAAATTACAGTTTTCTAATACTAAAACTCTGAGCTAGGCTGCTGACAGCCATCTGGATAGATGGATGAACGGAAATTGCGAAACTATGAATAAGGGTTCCTTGTGAACTTCGGAACCTTGCAAAGACATAAGTAGGAAGCGTAGTAGCAAAACCGATATTAGCATTATATCTTTAGAAACGCCACTAGATACATAAAATGATATATTAACGTTACAATTACCCAAACGTTTCGTCCACTAAATTTGATAAAGATATAGAGGTGTCTTTCTCAATCGATCCATCGCAAATCTGGATTGGGCGTTTGTACGTATTATCCTGAAAAACAAAGAATTTTTCAATAAAAATAATGATAATAAATAAATAAATAACCACACTAGGATTCGCCAGGGATACAAAGATAGATATACACAAATAACACCCAAGCCGAAAATAGATATTGTCCAGCTGGGATTCGGACGCAAATGCTTTGGCACAGGAGGCAGATATACTGCCAGCTACCATGCTCGTCGTCAAAATGCATACTTTACAAAGAGTGCAGAACGAAAAACATAGATTGTTTTTTGTAAATTGCTAACCTTTTCAAAAGAAGTATCCGGTGTTTCCGGAACTATGATATGAGCACGAGGAGTCTGAAATGGAAACGAAACTTTTCATTCAGAACCCAATTCAAGTTACACAAAAGTGAAAGGATGAATCAATTATTTTTAAGTATCTTTTAGATTTGCGAGCATATTGACTTGTGTCATCACTATCAGAAATGTAATCTTAACCGTCACACACAAGGCCTTTTGTAAGATTTAGGACGACAAAATTAATTAATTCGTTTAATCACGCATGAATATATGTAGTTATGTTTATTTACGTATTATAACAACATTGGACGATGGGCGAGCTGTCCCACTTAGGTTCCTGTCACTTTCGCTCAACATAACTTAGTCGCAGTACTGTGCTAACATTAAATAAATAAGTAATGTAAATAGTAAAGTATGAAAAGAAACAACCATTGAAATGACAATATTTATTACTTAAATAATCCACAAAATACAGAGCATCGGTCGTGAGTACATTTATTTTATATAAAAATATGACTGTTAGCTACAAATCGTTTAATTTTCACAGGAGGAGTTGTTATAATTATTTGTCATCTACATCTTCATCGTCATCATCATCAGCATCAGTGTCTACCACAATATGTTGATTGCCACCACAATATGTAGACTTGTTATGACAGGATCTGAAGTAATTAACAGAAGATTAAAGATGTCCGTATTTGTATTGAGTCTTGAGGTCTTCCGGGCATGAAAAAGACGATAGTTTTTAAAGTCTTTTTGTCTAGTCTCTTGAATATCTTCCGATAGTGTTCCTATAGGAAGAGGCTGAGAATTTATAATATCTGCACTATCATAAGGACCTTGTGTACAGTAACGCTCATGAAGTACCAATCATACAAAGATGTGTATATATTTGCTGTTTCTATGCAATATGCCAATGCCGCCAATACCACTAGCCAATGTGCTTAGAATGATCGAAAATCGTGAAATTAAATTTTCGTCTAGTCCGGTGATAGTTCAGAAGATGAAAAAAAACGCCCTCCCAGTGTCCCCTCGCAGTGTTCCCATCGTTGCTATTGCCTCCACCTTGTTTGGGCAAGTCTATTACAAGGCCCATTTCGTGGTAGAACCTTGTGCTAATTTCTTTTTGTCTTAGCTTAACACTTTATTTTTGTTGTTCTCCTCGGGCTTGCCACTTTTTCAAATTAAGTTTATAGCTAATATGAAGAAACAGCTCCATGCTTCTTATGTACGCATGTAGAATTGATAGACCATATTTAAATGTATCTGTGGCACAGGTTCGTTTGCGAACTTTTTCGATTTCGTTCATTTCCGATGACTTGGCTTTACAAATATAACAACACTGAGTCGACTTGTTGTTAAATTGTAGGCAACATAATGTATTGTAGCTCAATTTCTATGTCATCAATTTGAAACGATTTCGATTTTAAATTATCAATTTGAAATTTAACATCGTTGTTTAACTGCACAACAGTTTCTTGGCTTTCTTTTACTAATCTAAACATAAACGGGCGACAAAATCGCGTGCTTGAAGTACTCGACGCCTTCCAGTATACATTGTTGTCGTCATCACACATTTGTATTACAACAACACTGCAAAGTATAATGTTGGTATCGCCATATAATCTTCTGTCACTAAAGCTTTGCTTATAAATACTATGACCTCCACTCCCATCGAAACCCCACTTGCAAAACACTTTAAGGTTTAAAAACCTATTTAGAGGCTAAAAATTTCACCCATGCCGGGATTCGAACCCGCAACCTCTGGCTATCCGTACCAGCGCTCTACCAATTGAGCCAATGGGCGACTCACGGCATCAGTGAAAGTTCCGGTGTTAAACCTAACTGCAAAGTAGGTAGTCGGGGCTGTAAGTAATGCAATTTGCTGAAGTCAGATGTCGCTGCCTGTACGTAATACAGAGAATATTGTAAAGAGGTTCGAAATTTCACTGATGCCGTGAGTCGCCCATTGGCTCAATTGGTAGATCGCTGGTACGGATAGCCAGAGGTTGCGGGTTCGAATCCCGGCATGGGTGAAATTTTTAGCCTCTAAATAGGTTTTTAAATTTGTTCCTTAGCACGGGTTAGTGCATTAAAAATAAAAATAGTGTAATCACTTTAAGGTGTTCTTCGATTTCACCTGAGTAAACACATCTTTGTAGACCAACATAAGCCTGTCCAAAGTAAAGTCCAGCAGCTTCTGTAGTTCAACTTCTACTCCATCTTCAGTTTTTTTTATATCTTCTGGATAACATTCCAGTTTAGCTGACTGAACTGCTTTGTATGACGGGTACATATCGTGATTAATTTTCTTGGCAGCTCTTTGGATTCGCAGGTACCCCTCCTTTGATAGTCTAGAATCAACTATCAAAGCTAATGCTTGATTGGGATGAAAGGTAACATTTGTTGTTGGTGTTTGGGCCCCTTCATGCATTCGCTTCAAACGTTTAGGCGTGGCTGAAGAAGCAATCTCTATCACTCGAGAGGCTAAACGTTTACCTTGCAATATCAAAGACTTTTTAGTCGCTACAAGCAGCTGTTGGGGCTCCTTATCAGATACGAGTTCGGAAACGTTTCGGCTTTGAGTTCGTTTTGAACTTTCTTGAAATAGCTTTCTTGGTC
This sequence comes from Yponomeuta sedellus, assembly GCA_934045075.1. Taxonomy (NCBI): domain Eukaryota; kingdom Metazoa; phylum Arthropoda; class Insecta; order Lepidoptera; family Yponomeutidae; genus Yponomeuta; species Yponomeuta sedellus. The sequence continues at coordinate 2,365,148 of OW203736.1, read as the reverse complement.
AACTTCGTGTCTTTGTTATAGATTCTATCACTTGAGAATGCAAAGGAATATTGAATTGTTCATCAAACCAAACCTGGTGCTTTTTGAAAAGATCTTTAACAACACGATGACATTGACGATATCTTGTGAATATGTTAGTCACGAGGGATTTGACGTTTTGTTGCAGCTCCTGCTTTTTGAGTTTTTGCCGAAAATTTTTAGGTATGTTCATGACATAGTCAACCAGATATGATGCGCATTGTGATTGTGTTAATGCTAGATATCCATTAGTTTGAAGGTGTAAAAATAACTCTTTTCGGGTGATTAATGTTTCATTACTCTGCCCTTCCCTCGATGAAAGACCACTTCCTGTTAAAAAATATATATATTATATATATATATATATATGCAAGTACCTGCAGCTATGTATTCGATAGCCCACATGTTTCGTCGAATATGTAAAGTTAAATTATTCTATAGCGTTCTTTACCAAAGTCTTCACGGAGGATTGTGTGGCAAAAAGTAACAATTTTTATAACGATTCAATTGTAGCTATGGATTCTGCTATTCAATTATTCTACTTTGTTACTTACAACAAAAATCAAAAGTACTTACCACAAGCTTGATTATCCATACTAATATTGTTTAATAATTCAGTTCCAACCACAAAATATTTTACTTTTAAAATCAAAGAAAACGCAACCGCTCAGAATAGTCGTAAGAAACAACTGACTCAAACAAGTTTTAACCAGCACTTGTATTCGTTGCCGTGCATGAAGCGACTGTTTTGTTTGTCTATGGTATAGTCAAAAGTTGAATTAAGTGTTTGCTAAAGTAAAAACAGCTTAATTTATATGTGCCTAAAGTTCTTTTTGTCAAGCTAGATACCTGAAAAGGCATAGTGTGCGTCAGTTGCAGAAAAGTCACCATCGTCCTCGCTTTGTTCGTTGTAAGATACTTCATGTGATTTTCTCAACACTTTGTTACCCTGTAAAATCCATGAAAACAGGAATACAGTCAAAAAGTTCTTAACTTCACAATTAAAAACACCTTAACCCTTAGGTGCATGATTTTTAATTTTTATGTAAAAAAAATTTACGAGATAGTTAAATATTTATGAAATACGGGAAAAATAATTAAAAAAATCATATATGTATTTTAATTTATATTATTTATTAATAAAAGTAATTATCATTTTTGATAAACTATGCATTAGTAACACAAATAGTTAACAAATTTACTTCGTATGAAAAACTTGGAAGCAGTTATTTTTTTCTATTATCACAGAGTGATATTTTACACTTTACACACATGACAGAGGTTAGTTTTTTGCAGTTAGCGTATTTACATTGATTTCTTTTGGTGCCGTAAGATTTTTCATGACCAGCTCCGTCAGTGCGAACATCTTCAGGAGGTAATGTTTGAGCACCGAGTTTAGGTCTTTTTTGTGTTGTCGTATTTTCTGTTTTGTTCAATCTAGGTCTGCCTCTTTTATTTTCAGATGTGGCTCCATATTTGCACAAAGTGTCAGCTAACTCCGTTCTAAAGTCAGCAAGTTTCAATATATGTTTCGGGTTTGTTCCTTTCTTCATTGAAACTTTTTTGTACAAGACCCAGCTATTGATAACTGTCATATCTAGCATATGCTGAAAAAGCCTGTTGGTCCACTTCTTGGATTTCATCCGTATTCTGTATCTACCTAGGTAGCTATCCATAGTGTCTACACCTCCCATGTGAGCATTATACTCATGTATTGCTTTGGGGCAAGATATAGACACGCTCTTTTTTAGCTTTTTGTCGTATCGGTTGATAGCACCCACAGGTTCTGCACCTACATACGTAGAAAGCAGCAAGACCTGCTTATTGTCCTTCCAGCTTGTAGCTGCAAATTCAACACCTTCAAACGAAGTCACGTTCTCTTCGTTCGAACCTCTTGGCACAGATGTCTTGAGTACTTCTTTCTTTTCTGGTAACTTGCATGTTTTCCCCAATCTGGTCCTCTGGACTGTGCCCAAGCAATAAATGCCTGCCTTGTGTAGATAGTGAAAAAGAGCCAGGTTTGTATAGTAATTGTCAAAATAAACAATGTGGTTTACATTCCTGGGTACAGGCCGAAGTAAACGCACCACTGTGTTTGACACTGCTACCAGATCTGGTTCATTAGGCAACCTTTTGAGATCATGTGTGCCAGAGAAGATTTCGAAAGAGTACGCAAAGCCCTTATGGGCTTATGGCAGCACAGAACATATAATTTGAAGCCCCATTTATGAGGTTTGTTTGGTAAATATCGTTTCATAAAGTGAGCTATTTTCGTTGCGCACATCTGCTCATCTACTGAAAGGTTATGCTCAAAAGGGACCGTTACAAAGCGCTGGTTCAGGTGGTCTACTACTGGTCGTATTTTGTGAAGTCGATCATGCTTAGGATGTTCAGGAGGTAAATGACCATCATTATCATTGAAATGTAACACTTGGCGAATTTTTTCGAATCTATTGACAGTCATGGTGTCTGTATTGGATGGAATCTCACATTGTTTGTCCAATAAGACCTTATACTGGGATAATGATACACCGAAGTATAAATCAAAATGCCAATATATTTTCGTAGCTGTGATGGGATCGGAGAAATTTGGATTTTTTTGAATGGCATATTTGTTGGACTCGGCAACAATCAATTCCAGTAAACTCTGTTCGAAAAAGTACGAGAAGAACTGGAACGAGGTAGATAAATCCAGGATATGTTGAGGGTATTCGCTTACTCCTTGAAATTCCAAAGCCTGATCCACCATAGCCATGTTCTTTTTTTTCCAAACCAAATTCCGCGCCAAGGGGTAGTTGATGGAATTCGGCTGGTTTTCTGGCTAATCGTCAAGTATCAGTGGGGGATCTGGGTATATTTCATCGTCTGCGTTTGTCCTTTCGTCACCACTTTGTCGCCTAAGTTCTTCTTCTTCTTGTCTTTCTTTTTCGAGCTCTGCTCGCAAGCTACCTACATTCTCGTAATAGTCTAAACTATCTTCGTCAATATCACTCTCATCCTCTGAAATTTCTCCATTTTCTAGTTGCAACAGCAGATTTTCGATGCGGTTGCCGTCCATAGTTCACTGATAAGGACCTGAAAGCGTAAACATGCAAACCCAACACAAAACCAAGAAAATAGCAAAAAGAGATCCGCCAAATCCCATACAAAATAACCCCAGGCCCGGCGCCACAATATTGTAACTCAATTTCTAGAGTAAAAATAGCAAAAATATTATATAGTTTCGGTATTGCTAAATTCCCATGCTAACATAGTTTTTTTGCCTGTTGAATTTTCATAGGCGCTTTATGAAAAATTCTATTTTTTAGAGAAGCGTCATTCTTTTTAGTTCATTAATCTTGTAATTAGTGATTATGGCATATAAGCATGTATGTACTATACTATAAACTATAAAAAAATAAACTAGATGTTCGAAACTATATGTAAAATAAAACAGTATGGTTATAAATAATATATATTTTCATTTTCTCGACAGAACATATGTTTGATGGACTTAGTTTTCTAAATCAACTAATACAAAATGTAAGCCTAGAGCTGGGTGGTCTAAATTACGTTCGTTGTGTCTCGCCCAACCCAAATAGTACATGACGCTTATTACATGGGCGCAACTTCCCAGCGTTCTGTTCCCGTGATAACAGGAACAGTAATGTTCTTTCACTGCCTCGATTCCAGAAACCGCAGTATTATATAACAAATAGGTATAATAAGTTTTTGATCTGACATGACGTGAATTAATTTTGCTGCGAATCAGTACGTTGTTTGTATGGGACTGTGACCTTATAACTCGATCATTTATTATATCTATTTGTTCTGAGTGTCTGTAAACCTCGATTTCATATACGCCAGTTCTCTTCGTGTGTTCGCTGCAGTACGAACGTGCTATTTTGAGGTGATATGTGCCTATAGCGAATTTTATCAGATCTTCGTACGTCAGCTCCGGAAAATCTGATACTTCTGGATTATTTGCGTCCAATCTAGTAAATGATGCTCTTTGCCTGTTCAAGTTGTTTTCTAAAACATACACGGCCAACAGATTTGTTTTATGTATGTTGCGGTTTATTGATGCAATAAAATCATCAGTAAATCTACTGTCTTCGTAAGGCTCCTGAAAGCAGTTTATCAAAGCCGCTGCTATTTTGAAATCTTTAAATGTTTTCGTCAAGGTATTGTTGAACATTCTGTTGCGGAAGATTTTAAAGCTATTTTTGAACTTGCCATTCACAGTTTCTACAACCCAACGAAACAAGGTTATTAGTCGTGATTTGTTGGCCTCTTCTGTAATGAGTTGAGTTTCATTTCGTTGCTTAGATGGTGGCATGTAAGCCACATAGCCATGTTCTTCCAATGATACTATTGCATCACGAAACCCCCTGTCTAAAATTAAAACGTCTCCCTCTTCAAAGAAGTAATGAAAGGGGTTGTCTCCTATAGGCTGATCATGATTATGCAGTATTTGGTTCATAATTGCCGCATCAGTGGTTGTAGCAGCATATGGCCCTATTACATCTAATATGTGGCCATCAGCACATACTATTAAGAATGGCTTAATCAAGTTACGATATTTATGTAAGCTGTAACTTACGCGTTGAAATAAAAAGTTGGAACTTTTTTCAACAAATAAATACGTGCCATCGCATATAATTATTGCTTTCGGCGATGCATTGCTTCCAAATATATAATTAGGTAAAATCCTGTTTCTTCTAATCACTTCAGTGCGTGTTATGTGGTCTAGCCCTATATGCACAGGAACGAAGTCTGCGAGCAGACACTCCCTCGCCAATTGCAGCTTTCTTCTTAAGGTGGTCTCTGCTAAACCGAATGTTGTACAAAGTCGTGTATTGGGCTCCCCTGTGCGTATTTTACATAAATATACTCCCAAATCTGTTCTTGGGGTGACAGACTGACGATGAAGAGATGGAACTTGTTGAAATAATTGTTCGAATTGTGAGTGATTCAGACCCGTCCAGTAGCGCAGATCGTCCTCAGAAACCTCGTTTATATTCTCAAGATCTAATCGAGATCTCGATTCTAGAGCCCGTGTATACATATTGACCATGTCAACGAAGCTATCAGCATTAAAATCTGTATGTTGATGATCCGTGATTTCTGGAAATTCCTCCAAAGAAGTGTTTTGCAAATGTAGTTGACAAATGCGGGCCCGGTCAGGAATATATAATCTAAAATAACTGAGAAGATATACTTTGATAGAGTTTGGAACACGGCGTAGTTGCAAATTGTTGCATCTGGTCATCATACAGCGCCGGGAGGTATTAGCCACTCGGGTAAACTGAGGGACATTCACCGATGTTCCAACAGCAGGTAGAATAGCAGGTGAAGGTGATCGATGTTGATTTCTGATATCCGAGTCAATTCGATGCCAACAGGCATGACAGATTGATCGGGTACCGTCGAATGGAACCTGTTAACAATTAAACATACTTTTAAATAAAAACGATATTTCTACGTACAACCCGTGCGAATTAACTGTGCACCACGCGCTGTGACGTCATTTGGACGGTACCATTTGAAAAACCTTTATATAATGTTAAAAAATATTGATTATATTTTTTTTATGTTGGTAAAAGATCGGTTTGATAACTATAGTCATAAATAATACTATGTGACAAAGATAATTCAAATTATTTTGCTCATGAAAAAATGCAATTGCGGGGCACCGCGCGGGGTAGCGGGGAGAGAGGTCGCATTCCAGCAGAGTGCACAGTAGTTCATAGTGTGTTTAAAACATAGTAGACACCTAAGCCGGTCCATTTATCACCCCAGTATGAAAAAAAAAACATTTTGTTTAAATAAAATCAATTTAAATCTTACCTCTTGAGGTGGTTGGATTGCGTGTACAACATGAACCACAAACTCTTGACGTGTTTGTGCAAAATGTTCTGACAAAACATGTCTACGACGTTGCCGTAATGATCGTGTACACAAAATACAAACGTCTGCCATTTCACAAGAAAATCAAAAGTCCGGGAGGGTTAAATAAAGTAAATAAAGATCAAGGTAAGGTATCGCACAGTTCACAGTACACAACACAACAAACGTTAGCGAAGGACTGCGCGTGAGCAGAGCACGCCAAAGCAAAGCGGGCGTCTGCATGTTTCTCCCTCTAAACCATTATTTGTGAGCGAGACAATAAGATGTTGTGCCCTCACGTCACAGGTGCGTTCATCCGTGAGTCATGAGTGTTTATCCTTTCTTTGCCGATTGCTTGAAGGTCATGCGGCCATTAAGTAAAGTGGCGTAAAGCGATAATATAACAATACAAATATATATGAAATATGTTTATATAATATGATTGATATACAATGCTTATATGCCATAATTATTTACTACAATGTTAATGAACTAAGAAGGATGAATCTTCTCTAAAAAATAGAATTTTTCATCAAGCGCCTATGAAAATTCAACAGGCAAAAAAACTATGTTAGCATGTGAATTTAGCAATACCGAAACTATATAATATTTTTGCTATTTTTACTCTAAAAATTGAGTTACATTATTTTTGCGCCGGGCCTGGGGTCATTTTGGCGGATCTCTTTTGCTTCAAAAAAGAAAGTATGAAATGAATTCTTAGAAGGGAAAAAAATATACCGCCACTGCATAAATTATCATTTTTGATAACTAACTTCAAGCCCGAAAATAGTAAGGATAAATAAAAGCCTGTAGCATAATAAATGAATTCCCACAAAAAAGAGATACTTACCAGCAGGAAAAGGATTTTTCACGGCGTAAATTCACTTTCTTTTGTTACGATTTACTCGGACTGTCCAATACAGGTAAGTGTGGGGGAATCCATATTATTATGTCTTCATCGCCTGTAATAATAATAGATTTTTGTAAATACAATGAAGGTAGGTACCTTCATATGATCTGAGGTAGGTACCTACCAAAATAATAAGGAATTATTAAATTCACATGCAACTCCTCCTTTAACCCGTAAGGGAAAAGTGCGACTGCCTGCATGCAGGTATGTTAGTAAGTACGTGCGCGATTTGATAGTATATTGTGTTAGATCGTATATGATGCTATTGTCGTTGGCAGCAGCAGCGAATGTGGTCGTTACTCACCAACCAAGCAGCACCGTCACCCGCCAGCGGTTTAGGCTTCGCATTGTAGCCTAATTGGCTACACAATATTTTTTATAAAAAAGTGTCGTCTTTTGATATACGAGTATGCTATCAATTCAAATCTATTAAACTAATTAGGCTGTAAAGCCTCGGAAGACCTAAGAGCTATATAGCGAACTAATGAGCGACATTAAATTTGTAGGTAACAAGTACCTAAGTACGTCATACAGGGTGTGTCGTAAATAATGGATAACCCTGTAGCTGCTGAATGGCCACATAATCATCTATTACATGTCCCACATTTATCGTCATTTGGCCATGCATTTTTGAAATATATTTTTTTTTTTTATATTCTAAAGAAATATTGCTATTTTTACAAAATTGGCTACCATTTCCACAAATAAAGAGGTTTTTTGGTTCTGTTTTCTGTTTCTAATTTCTGAATATCTGTACTATTATTTGAATTAGAATAAAATAAGATAGTATTAACAATTATTTAAGAATAAATAGTTTTTTCCTAATTTTCAAGGTCATTTCTGCCGGACTATGTAACATTGACTGTGTAGCTGACTTGATGAAAATATACGATAAAACGACTGTCAGCCACTCTGGATCGAGTAGAAGTTACTCGTACGCTAAAAACGATACAAAAACGGTCTTCCACCAAAGAGATACAATGCGTGCACTCACCGGTGTGCTGCTGCTGCTGGGATCGCCTTCCACGTCTTAGATTCACTGGGCCGGCCGGCCTTCGATATGAACACTGATATAGGTAACACGGGATGTGGATTTATTGAAATTTGGGCTTGAATTCAATGTCTTTTTAAGAACAAATATGTCGCGTGCGCTGCCTTTCGAAGATGATGAGGTTCCCTTTTTTTGCCGTTGGGAGCAGCACCTTCTTCGTCGGTTCGTACAACGCATGCGCGCGTCAAAAGGTCGCGCGCTCTCATTGGTTAGAAGCACGAGTTTGCAATCGTTTCTGAATGGCTGTCAGACGGTGTGTCGTGTGGCGGGAGAATTTAAAAAATGACATTTATCGATAAGAACGGAACAGACTGAATTTAAAAAAAAAAAATGTATTGCACTCAAGTGGCCCATTATTTTAAAAAGTTGTCCACTTCATACAGATTCTAAAATGGTGTCATAGTAAAAGGTACCTTGTCGCAATACAGAGTTATTACAATAAAATTTATCCAGAAAATGGGCTAAAATTAAAAGTTACGTGTATTAAATTTTAACGTTTTAAAATCGTTGTGAATTGCTTGTGATTAAACCTTACGAAATAAAATGTTATTTAATTTTAAAAAGGGCCTTTTAAAAGTGTATGAATAATGAAACAAGTGTTATTTTTTTAATTTTGATTAAACTAAATTTTCAAAATGGGCTCCATTTGCTGCGATGCATGCTCTACACCTTCTTATGAAAGATCGTTTAAGGCGTCGTGCGTATCCCTCCTGATTGATTTCTTCAGCAGCGTTGCGTATGCGTTTCCGTAATTGCTCCACCGTAGTAATTTCGTCTTTGTAAACTTTTTCTTTTAAACAGCCCCAGTAAAAAAAGTCCAGTGGATTTAGATCCGGTGAGCGAGGAGGCCACAATATTGGCCCCAGGCGCCCTATCCACCTTCCTGGATAGGTGTCGTGTTGCCTCACACTCACAGCATAGTGAGCAGGACACCCGTCGTTTTGCAGCCACATGTTGTCTCGAACTTCAGGAACCACGTCTTGCATTAGCTAAGGCAAATTATTTTGCAAAAAATTCAAATAATTCTCTGCATTCAGGACAGCGGGCAGCTCAAAAGGACCAATTATTTGTCCTCCTATGATTCCAGTCCAGAGATTAATCTTAATTTGATATTGGGATCGGTCTTGGCGTATCAAATTGGGATTTTCTAACTGCCAGCTGTGTAGATTATGCATGTTTAAATAGCCATCTTTTCTGCATGTTGATTCATCACTCCAAAGAATTTTATCATAAAATTGTGGATCTTCTCTTATTCTTCGCAGCATTGTTCGGCAAAAGTTGACACGTAAAGGGTAGTCTCTCGGAAGCAATGTTTGTACCCGTTGATAATGGTATGGGTATAATTCGTGGCGTTGCAGCATACGATGTACAGTTCGGTTAGACATACCAGTACGGGGATGCCAAGTCGTCGGTAATATCACTATTCAACTGTCCAATTCACTGAGAAAATCAGGGTCCAGGTAAATTAAGCAAAGTCGTCAAGTTCACACAATAATCGAATCCAGTTCACAAGCAAATCGGAGTCCAGTAGAAAAAGTAGCAGATTGCGAGTTAAACAGGAAAGATACGGCGAGCAAAGACACATGTAACTACGTAAGAGAACGATAGCACACTCAACTAAAGCTACATTTCACCGCTTCTTGCGCCCATCCAAACAAAGGACATAACCTTTCTTTTTTACTCTTATGAATACGGTGTCGTTTAAAGTAGCCTATTTTTTTCTATCTATGGCCTTGAAGTACAATACAATTGACCATTTTGGGATCATAATTCCAAGAAAGCGACCCGCAAGTCGATGGGGTAGCGTTTTTTTACCTGAACTACTGTTAATAATACATTTCATTACGATTAGTCATCGTTTTGTTACTCAAAATTGTAAGTATTGTAACTGCAGATAATTTGCAAAATCGACGTTTTATCATGTAATTAGTAATAACTCTGTATTGCGTCAAGGTACCTCTTACTATGACACTATTTTAGAATCTGTATGAAGTGGACAACTTTTTAAAATAATGGGCCACTTGAGTACCATACATTTTTTTTTAAGAAAATTGAGTCAAAGTTACATAATCCGGCAGAAATGACCTTGAAAATTAGGAAAAAACTATTTATTCTTAAATAATTGTTAATACTATCTTATTTTATTCTAATTCAAGTAATAGTACAGATATTCAGGAATTAGAAACAGAAAACAGAACCAAAAAACCTTTATTTGTGGATACATATGGTAGCCAATTTTGTAAAAATAGCAATATTTCTTTTGAAAATTAAAAAAAAAATCATATTAAAAAAATGCATGGCCAAATGACGATAAAAGTGGGATATGTAATAGATGATTATGTGGCCAGTCAGCAGCTACAGGGTTATCCATTATTTACGACACACGCTGTATATTAGTGCTGCTATTTGCCTAAAATACGAATTAAGATTAAATGCGTATTTGAGCAAGTAATTTTTTTTTTATTGGCGGCTAAGTACATATAATAACACTCTAAAAAAAAACGCTAAATAACTTGAAACCTTATAGATACTAACATGCTTTTAATATACCTAGGTAACACGCAACATTCACAGTACACGTCACACACGAAAATTCCCCATAATCCAAACTTAACTTAATATTGCAAACCATAAATTGACAGACTTCAGACGAAACAAGTAGTCCACCCATTGTCTGTTACCATTCCAGGATTTTTATTGTGTCTGGATTACGCACATCTTAGGAGTAAATTTTCCTGCAACTTTGGTCCGGATACCTTATTTAGATAAATTGCCAGCAATGTACCTACAGCAGAGTAAATCGGCAAGTAAATGAAAATGACAGATCTTCATACTTAATTTACTTGGCAGTTAACTTACATAATTTTATTATTATTTGTTTAAAGGTGCAAAAATTGCTAAGGGAGCATAACTAACTAGGCTGGCGCAGCAACCCAAAATGAGTTTTAATCTCCGATAATTTTTTTTTGCTAAGGGAGCATAATAAATATTATTATCAGTTTCAATAAATGACCTTGTTAAGTCCCCGGCCCCATCACGAGAAGCTATAAACTTAGTAAATATGGTTCACAACCATATTTCGAACAGTTTAAAAATGACAATAGAAAGTGCCTATTCCGCGAAAATAATACAAACTAAGACGCTCAACTCGAACTACCCCTACCTACTTCGAAATTGCGGAAAGTTTACGTTCCATGTGTGAAACATAGATAAAATATAACGCGATTAAGTGAAATTATTCGTTAATTTCGTATTACACGTATGTTACTTTGGAGTAGATTGATTTAGAATTATTTGAATTGACGCTATGCAACAAGTTCTTTACTTCTAAAAAATTATAGCTTCTCGTGGCCGTGACTTTAGATAGAAAAAATAGCTTAACTAGGTACTAAATGTAGATGCAAATACATACCTTGACCTTCATTTTTGTCTTCTTCATTCATTCTGCATTCACAAAAATGAAACCAAATTACGTCCTTTAATGCGCCGTCGACGTGCACACAGTTCAACCACTGCATTCGAATTGAGATGCAAAATTTGTGACCGTTTTCAAAAACTTCTAAACTACTAGACGTAACTTATTTTTCTACTGAAATCTACTAACGTTTTGGAAAAACCTACCTAAATTGTACTGATGTAGTTTGTGGCCTAAATTGATCTTTTTTTGGTAAGAAATGAAACTCGTTTGATAGGTATAATAAAGTTTTATTCATATTATTAATCATATCGTGGGATATTATCAAAGGCAATCGGCAACTAAATAATGATATACATAATATTATATTTGACGATAAGTCCTATACCGATCCTAAACAAATTAATGAAATATTTAATAATTTTTTCATAGACCTAACCAATAAAAATATAACAAACTGTCTTGCAAATGACAATAAATTTACAAAAAATATAGGTTTTAACTCAAAAAGTATATTTTTAAGTCCTGTAAATGAACAGGATATACTACTTATAATAAAGCAGTTGCGGAATACAAATTCTTCAGGCTTCGATGTCATAAATACAAGGATAATAAAAAGTGTCGCTCTATACCTTGCAGAACCCTTATCCCACATTATCAATATGTCTCTTGTAGAAGGCCAATTTCCTGCTCGCCTTAAGCAATCGGTCGTAAAGCCTTTGTTTAAAAAGGGAGCAAAAGAAGATATAAATAACTATCGACCCATAGCCCTTATTCCAATATTCTCCAAAATATTCGAAAGAGTAATGTACAATAAAATATACAGTTTCATATGCACTAATGAACTACTTAAAAAACAACAATTTGGGTTTCGTAAACATAGTTCAACCACATTAGCTTGTTTCAATTTAATCAAAAATGTCACTGATTGTCTTAATAATAAAATATATCCTGTCTCAATTTTTTTAGATATGAGCAAAGCTTTTGACTTTGTCTGCCATAGAACACTGTTAGAAAAACTTGACAAATATGGAATACGTGGACCGGCACTTGATTGGCTAAAAAATTACCTTTCTGGGCGGCGTCAGTGTGTTGAAGTAACAAGTACTACTGATCATAGCAAGATGTCATATCGATCAACATATCGTAACAATGCATACGGTGTACCGCAGGGCAGTGTCCTTGGACCGTTACTTTTTCTCTTGTATATTAACGACCTACCAGATGCTACTCGTCATGACTCTATACTATTTGCCGATGATACTACATTAATTATCAAATGCAAAAAGCAGGAAGAATATGAAGCTGAAGTAAATACAACCTTGCACACTATTGTTGACTGGCTTAAAAGTAACAACTTACATATTAATATCGGCAAAACTAAATTAATACAATTCCAAACATATAGTAATAATAATAATTTAATTAAATTGAATATTGAATATAATGGTATAAAAATTGAAGAAGTTGACTCCCTCTTATTTTTAGGCTTAAATATCGACAAAAACTGCAACTGGAAACAACATGTAAGTGCATTATGTACAAAGATTGACAAGTTTGTTTATGCCTTGCGAAGAACTAGAGATGTGGCATCTGAAAAAGCGGCACTTTTAGCTTATCATGGTTATGTTTCATCATTACTGCGTTATTGCATAATTTTATGGGGAAACTCTGTTGAAGTCGACAGAGTATTTAAAGTACAAAAAAAATGCATAAGATCGGTCTGCGGAGCAGGATTCATTGATAGCTGTAAACCACTTTTCAAAAAATGTAATATTTTACCATTACCTTGCCTTTATATTTACGAAATAAGCTTATTCGTACAAAAACATCCAGACCTCTTTAAAAAAAATTGTGATGTTATAAGTCGATCGACTAGATATAAGGATAAGCTCTATATGCCTTTTCAACGACTAACTTTGTACAAGAACAACACATTCTGTATGGCAATTCGAATTTATAATCATGTACCTGATAGTTTTAAGCAATTATCATTACCAATTTTTAGAAAGAAATTGTTTCAACTTTTACTAAACAAAATGTATTACAATATAAATGATTTCATTAATGATAAGTTATAATTCAGCATAATTTTTAATATAATTTTGACATTACTTTATTTACAATTTTATGAACTTTTATTTATACATGTTGACATTTAATTTAATTTTAAATTGAATGTTTTAATTTCAATTGGTCTGTTGTATTGTGATATGTTATGTTCACTTTAATGTTTTATTAATTAGATTAAATTTTTTGGTCATTAATTTTATCATATTATATTTTAAATTAGGCGATCCAGCAACAATATTTGCACACCGAAAGGTAGAACATGAAGGATCTTAAGAATAAATTTAAAACATGATAATATGTACCCGTGTTCTAGCAAATAAATTATTTTTACTTTTACTTTTACTTTTTACTTTACTTTACATAATTATATCTATATAGATATTTTGTAATTTCTGAATTAAATATATTATAAATATCTCGTAATGACGCAATATATTGTGTTTATCAGATCCGACAGTCTTGAAATTCTAGAAACTCTCGTTGTCGTTTACTACTGTGACTGAAATAATTGTAAACATCTTTAACAACCTGGTCAATATTTCGAGGCAGTTCTTTACATGCATAGCGCTTACTGCTAGGGCAACTGAGTGACAGACACATTTGACAAAAACGCAATGAGGATTAACATCTCGTATCTTTGACACCACACTACGGTTAGAACCAAAGATTACATTTGTGGTATCGGCGGCAAATCCAAGTACATCGGCAATATTCAAATTTATCTTTTTTAGCTCATTGGATAAAGCATTAAAAACATCTTGTGATGTTTCGCCTTCTAAATTTACTGCAAGTAAAAATTTGGTTGTCGCAGACATATTTTGCGTCGAATAATACATTACTGCTACAGCCAGAATTTTTCAGTATTTATATCTGTAGTTCCATCAATTATGATTGAAAATTGTGCTTTACCTGATGAAGACTTAAATGCTAAAATATCATTATGCAAATTCTTTTCAAACGTTGGTGCTATTACATCATATAAGAGATGAGCTGTTTTAGTACGTTTGCATCGGAATCCTTTTGCTATTTCAGAATCATGAAATGCTCTTTTGAAGACGTCGCTTAGGTGGTCCATGACTCTAAACGATATGTTGTGCTCGGCTAATGCAGCACAAATTATGAGCTCAGCTTTGTTTGTTTCGTCCGAAATAGAGTCTTTCTTGAAATATGTATCGATCTGAAATCAAATAATGTACCAAATGTAATAAATATAAGTACCTACGGACAACCGGGACGACCCGTACCCGTTTGATCCATTGCTAGCCGTGTATAACTTCGAAACGAGTCGCGGGTTCGATCGCGCATAAGCCAATATTAATTACTATGAGTTTGTGTTTGGCTTAGGTCTGGGTATTTAATATGTATTTTAACTATGTATTTATAAAAAAAAGTATATTTATCAATCAGATAACTAGTATATCCATAGTAGGTACAAGCTTTGCTTAGTGTGGACCAAATGGCGCTGTAATAATTGTACGAAACTTATTAAAAATAATAATACCTAATATTATTTATACACGACACCACACATGATTGACAATTTAGTAACTAAACCTATCTGTAGAAATCTCTGGGGAAGCTTTGTTCCAGCAGTGGACGACCTACGACTAAAATGATTATGTTGATGAAATAAAATCATTGGGTTCTCGCCTGTACACTACTAGTTTTTAAGAAAAAAAAAGTAAATTGTCTTTAGTGTACTGAGAATAAAGGAGCCTTAGAATATTTTGTAATGTACATACCTTCGATCGGCCATTGTAGTGTTTCATATTATTTTCGTGTTTGGTACTTGAACTGTGCTCTTTAATTGACGCCAGCCTACTTAAAATTTTAACACCACAAGCTTTGCAAAAAGCATGATTGTTGCTGTTTTTATCTTTACTCAACCACGACGAAAATAGTGGATTCTGTTCCCACTCAGCCCGATAATTTTGCTCAAATTTGCGTTTCATATTGTTTGCTTGGCAATGACTTTCAACACAATGAAACAATAGTAACCTGTTTGTTTTAGTTCCACCACATTCATAGATGAGGTGGTGAATTGCCTTTCATACTATGTAAGCAATTTGATCAAGCGTAAAAGAGCGGGGGATTTCCCAATACGGGGTGAGCATGACAGCTCACCAAAACGTATAAACCGTCAATTTTTTAGTCAAGAGACGTCGTACCTATATCTAACAAGAAATGTCATACGTCTGAATTTGGTCGCCTGGTCCAAGCAGCAGCGGTAGTCATGCTCAAGGGGATAAACTTTGTCGTACATTTTCGGTGTGGCCGTGTTCCGAGAAAAATATTTGCTGAAACTTATAAGATTGCCAGGATATTCTACTGAAATCCGCCAATTTTTCAAAAAATACTGAAAATCTACCGCACTATCAAATTAACATCGAAAATCTACTGTTGCAGTAGTCAATCTACTGCAAACGGTCAGACTGAAAATTGCGCGGAGGGAGACCAACCGAGGCTAAAGGGCGCGGGGTGCGGTGTACGGTCACAGGTGCGGTGCTCCCCCCGTACCTCCACCGTTATAACCGATGCGGATCTTACAATGAACGGAGCATTGCGAATATAAAATATCTAGATCAACGTAGGTATTAGAATCGATTGTTGACCGTTACGGCATCGGTACCTATTCGGATCAACATAAGTATTACTGGAGGTACGAGTACATAAATGGACCAATACAAGTAATTGATTTTTGAAATATATTCGGAGCCACAAAGTCTCAGTGCATTTAAAACAATTGGCCGTTACGGATCCACTTTGGCATGAAGTTGTTAGAAAAAATATATAGAGTATACGTATTTTTCGACGAATATGTTTGGCCACATCGCATAATAGACAGCGACGTTGCCATTACACCCGAGAAATAAGCGGCTGGAGCAAAGTTATTCGGTGCAAAAGGCGGAGTCAGTAATTCACGGGGACGTGGCTGGATCAACCAAGTGTGCAAAGAGGTGTTTATATATATAGCAGGATTATGCAAAGTTGGTTGTTTCCATCAGGGAGATGCTGTCGGAAATTGCGCATACCAACATTATGATTTGTATCCCTCCATTTATTTACGGAAAATGTACGAATTTATATAACTGGCGAGTAGAGGCGTTCAACCATCTACTGTATGAGGACATTATGGAGTACGAACACGCATTTATTCTTGACAGTAATCGAAACCTGTCATTTGAAATTGACATGTACACAAGAAGTGGGCGAGTGAACAATTTAGGCATGCGTACTATTTTTCAGGACATATGTACGTATATAACGTTACTTGAGGAACATACCATGCGAAAATATACCAATCAGAATGATATGCCTACGAATTCTTCCTCAAATGACGTGCTTTTGAATTCCTCCCCAAATGAAGGACAAAGACGAGATCAAAAAGCAACGTTTTTTCGACCCAAAAAATAGAAAAAAATCCTCTAATATACGCAATAACCAGAAAATGACTATCTACTACCAAAATGTGAGAGGGTTGAAGACAAAATTAAAACAATGGAGGCGGAACCTTAGTGTAATAGAAAATGATATAGTTGCGGTATCGGAAAGTTTTCTAGATTCATCTGTTGAAGACGCTGAGCTGTCCGAGAGTGGCTGGACCGTGCTACGGCGGGATCGTAGCACCCCTTGCGGGGGAGTGCTGCTTGCTGCGCGGCCTGGTCTGACTCTGCGCCGACGATCAGATCTAGAGACCGAGCGAGGAGAGGACTTGTGGGCAACATACTCACTGCACGGACACACTTTTTATATATGTGTTGTATACATCAAGCCTACTGCAGCTGACGAAGAGTACTTGAACTGGTTTACCACTGTAGAGAACAAAATCAACGAACTCAGAGGTATTGTTATACTACTAGGTGATTTGAACTTAAATAGTGCGTCGGTTTCAATAAATAATTATTTCTGTTACTTCTTGGAATTTTGTGGCTTGAATGATAGAAATGAGATAATGAATGACCATGGAGGAAAGCTAGATGTCGTTTTGTTTCCACAGAAATACAATCGAGTTAGTGTGCGCAAAGCCGATGATCATTCGGACGGCGGGCTTGTAACACCTGATAAGTACCACCCGCCGCTAGATATTGGTATAAATCTGCGGGACATTAGACAGACCCACACGTCACACCCGCTACAACCAAGTAATATCCAGGACCGTAAGGAATGGAATTTTGCCAAAGGCAACTTTGAACTTCTTTACTATCACATGAGTAATGTCCAGTGGAATGATATTTACTCCTACAAGGACGTAAATATGGCGGTCGAAAAATTTTATGCTATTATTTACGCCATTTTCGACTTATGTTTTCCGCGTAAAAAAAGAAGTAAAGTAAGCTGTCGTCGCTATCCAGTATGGTACCCAAAAGATTTGATAAAGCTTATAGGTTAAAAACCATATTTACACAAGACTTGGAAAAAATCTAAAGACCCTCAGATTTACTCTCAATTTAGTAAGCTACGAGCCGATATTAAATGTAAGCAAAAATTAGCCTACGACGAGCATATCAGAGATGTAGAGGTAAATATTTTTAAAAATCCTCGCCATTTCTGGCAGCATGTAGGATCCCTAAGATCTAAATGTGGGTTTGAGCCGACTGTAGAACATAAAGGGGAACTTCTGACAGGCGCATTAGCAGCTAATGCTTTTGCTGAGCAGTTCAGTTCAGTTTTTCTCCCAGAGTCACCTGTATTATCACCTATAAATGCTGCGATATCCGACTCATTATCAACAGCAAACTATATCAATATTACTACCATCAAAACGGATGATATACTAAAAGCGATAAGTCTCTTGAAACCCCGTAGTGCGATGGGCCCTGACTGTATGCCTGCGTATTTTCTCAAGGGATGCAGGGAATTTATCGTCAGGCCTCTGGAACATATTTTCAATTTGTCTATTGAAGCCGGCTGCTATCCCGACCTATGGAAACTGACTAGAGTAAAGCCAATCCCTAAAACTAGTAATAAAACAATAGTAGAGGAACATAGACCCATTGCAATTTTAAGCTCATGTGCCAAAATCTTTGAAATAGTTTTGAAGTTGAAATTAGAGCCACAAATTAAACCATTTATTACGATCGCCCAACATGGATTCAGGCCTGGTAGGTCAGTAAACACAAATTTATTGGCTCTGACAGACCTCATTTCTGCAGAAATGGACAAAGGTAGACAAGTGGACGTAGTATACCTCGATTTCCAGAAGGCTTTCGACAGAGTGGACAATGACATACTATTAGCCAAATTAGTTTCATTAGGTTTTACGCCCAGACTAGCAAATTTCTTTTCCGATTACTTAAGAGATCGAGAGCAATACGTCCAGCATGGATGCTACATATCAAAGTCCTACTCAACCAGGTCAGGAGTGAGTCAAGGCTCTATCTTGGGCCCGTTGCTGTTCTCGATCATGATAAATGATCTACCTGATGTACTAAGAAGCGCCACTTGCCTACTGTATGCCGACGATTTAAAGCTAGTACAACCAATTGTGGATGAGGAAAGTGCACGTCTATTACAGGATGACATCTCTTCAATCTTACAATGGAGTGAAAGAAATAAGTTAAATTTTAATGTAGGCAAGAGCTACGTTATGTCTTTCACGCGGTCATCAAATTTGTTGGATATGGGATACTTACTTGGTGATAGTATGATTATGAGAGTTTTCTCTGTAAGGGATCTTGGCGTAATTTTCGACCCTAAATTGACATTCCACAGTCATATTACGGCACTTGCGGCGGAGGGATTTCGGAGACTTGGCTTCGTTATGCGAAACTCGCGAGATTTTCGTGACCCCCAAACGGCACAGCTGCTCTACACGTCTCTTGTGCGAAGTAAACTGGAGGCCAGTGCTTGCGTGTGGAATCCACACGAGCAAAAATATATTCTTATGATCGAGAAAGTCCAAAAACGCTTCCTCCGGTATCTTTATAAATCTAAGTATAGCCTATATCCGTTCATGTACCCAACAAAATATTTGTTAGGGGTACTCGGATTTAACTCGCTGCAGACTAGGCGCAATCGAGATTTAATGTTAGTTTGCATTCAAATATTGCGAGGTGGTCTGGACTGCCCAACGCTGTTGGAAAGGTTGCTGAGGCTAAATGTACCAAACCGTTTCAGACATGGCATGCGAAGACTTAGGCCTCTTTTTAGAGTGGAGTCAGGACGGACGATGGCTTTCCGGTGGTCACCGCTGAACCGAGCGCTGGCTCTACTAAATAAGTTACATGCAGATGCAACACAAGTCGATGTGTTTGCAGGTCAATGGCAGGATATTAAGGGAGAATGCTTGGTGATTTCTGAGAAAGAGGATTAAAATTTAAGGAGAATTTAAATTTAATTAAGTTTACCTTCGATACTCTTATCTAATTTTAATTGAATTATTTAATACGTATTGATTACATATTGTAACCATAGCTTTTCGAATAAAATATTTATTTAAATTTTATTGCGCATGAGTTACTGATGGATTTTGAATGACATTATTGTTTCATTATAATTCTCATATTTAAATTGTCAGTACAATTTGTGTTTGCATGCTAGTTTATTTAATTAGATTAAGTTTAGTATATACCGCAAATAATTATGAAATAGCGTAAGCTGTAATGTAATTATGTTAATTTGCGAAATAAATAAATAAAAAAAAAATATATATATATATATATAACTTCCTGTGAAATTTACTCAAATCAATTTACGCGGTATCTGCTACTGTTTGTTACGCGGTCTGGGAGTATATATATATATATATATATATATATATATATATATATATATATATATATATATATAGATACTCCCAGACCGCGTAACAAACAGTAGCAGATACCGATACAGATATAAAAAAAAACGACACGTGTTAATTTTTCTTTAACGATAATCTAGTAATTGAACTGATTACTTATGTAAAGGAGAATAATAAATCTAAACAACTGTTTTGAAACTATATTTTGTTTAATTTGTACATCGATTCCGCGTAAATGCAATAAAAAAATCAAGAAACGTCTTTTTTGGCTACAGCTATTCAGCGTAAAGTGCATTTTCTCATTAAGTATGGGCCTAATTAGGAAGTGAATGCTAAATATAACTATATAATATGATATTCTAGGCAGTTTTAAGTTCAGAAAATCCTAAGGTAAAAAGACTCGAAGATATTATTTTTTTTTAACTTCCTGTGAAATTTACTCAAATCAATTTACGCGGTATCTGCTACTGTTTGTTACGCGGTCTGGGAGTATCTATATATATATATATATATATATATACTCCCAGACTGTAGCCAAAAAAGACGTTTCTTGATTTTTTTATTGCATTTACGCGGAATCGATGTACAAATTAAACAAAATATAGTTTCAAAACAGTTGTTTAGATTTATTATTCTCCTTTACATAAGTAATCAGTTCAATTACTAGATTATCGTTAAAGAAAAATTAACACGTGTCGTCTTTTTTATGCACATTCATGACATTGTTAAAACAAAATTGAGCTTCTATACACGTTAACCATAACTTAAACTTTGAATTACCATTGGCTCAATTGGTAGAGCGCTGGTACGGATAGCCAGAGGTTGCGGGTTCGAATCCCGGCATGGGTGAAATTTTTAGCCTCTAAATAGGTTTTTAAATTTGTTCCTTAGCACGGGTTAGTGCATTAAAAATAAAAATAGTGTAATCATGTGAGTACGGTGATATCGTTCCGATGTTAAACCTAACTGCAAAGTAGGTGGTCGGGGCTGTAAGTAATGCAATTTGCTTGGGTCAGATGTCGCTGCCTGTACGTAATACAGAGAATATTGTAAAGAGGTTCGAAATTTCACTGATGCCGTGAGTCGCCCATTGGCTCAATTGGTAGAGCGCTGGTACGGATAGCCAGAGGTTGCGGGTTCGAATCCCGGCATGGGTGAAATTTTTAGCCTCTAAATAGGTTTTTAAATTAAACTTTGAACATAATTAGTTAAACAACAAAAAATATATCAAAACACTTTACCTACTACTACTAAAAAATATGTAGCACCTCTACAAAGTAATAAAAATTTAAACTGAACATAATTATTGGTTTTTTAACAATTAAGCAATCAAAATGTTTTACTTAATATCTATCTTATTTAATAAAAGATATCGAAAATAGGAACATAATGTTTCTTCAAATTAACTTCAGCTACTAGGACATAAGGACTCTTTTGAATATTTTTTTATTGATCAAGTAGATTCAATAAAAACATTTAAAATAAGTTTATTTCTTTTGGAAAGGCAAGTTGTCATAAAATTGGTGACAATCTCTAGGGATCACACTTTTCAACTGTTGTAAGTGCTCATACTTGCTTTCCATTATTGGTAATCGGGAAGGGTATAGTGATGGTACACTGTCGATAAGTGTTGAAATATTCCTGGGTCTTCGAGGCAATGAAGTAAACCCATGTTTAAAATGTTTTTTATACTCAATTGTGCCATTAGGGCTATACTTCAATACTCGCAGATCAACCACACAGTCATCACCAGCGGTGCGCCCAGGCCTTATTGAGTCATACACTTGGTATTCTTTCAAACTATAGTCTTTGAAGAATGTATGATCTGGCCGTACGACTTTTTATGGAAAAGGCTTCTTTCTGGCTTTGGTCAATGATGCATACTGCGATGGTAGAAAAATTTCAACATTTTTAAGCTTTCTCTCAACAACTGAATGGACTGAGTCAACTTCCATTTGCGTATGACCTTTCTCGAGGTACTTTTGTGTTATTGTAATGTTTTTCTGCACTGCTAATCTAAGAAGTGCATTTGAAACCACACTGTTCCTATTTTGAGCAGTGCAACCGTCTGTCCATATAACAAAGTCTTTAGGATCTTGTTCTATCAATTCTGTTATATAATCAACAAGAAAGGTTGCATACCTTGTAGCTTTTAGATCGCAGGCGGTTTCGTCAAACCAGTAGCAGGTCACTTCATTCGTTCCAATATTGTTAACAGTGAAGTTGTGTACTGCCAGTTTAGTTTTAAAGTACAGTGCGCTAGCTGTTAATTAAGGGCACAACTTTACTGCTTGTAAATCAGCAGTTACTGTATGAATGATTCCAGATTGAGCCATCTCTTTGTCTATGTTTTTCTCAGCTCGAGCCAAACTTTTTAGTTCTACATGGTGCTGATAGTCTTCTTCTCACACATCACCTGCTTTGTATAAACAGCAGTAGTCACAGGCGTCTTTCTTGGGTTGATACAAGCTTATATTCTCCTCTTCTAGGACATCACCAAAGAGCTTTCTTGAAGCCACTGGTTTGGATGTCGACGATGAGAATTCAACATACAACTTGTAAAGTTGTGATTTCGACTGAATTATTGGTTCCAAATACTGCTTTGTGCTCGATTGGCGGCAATAATGTGATGGCAATTTCGGCAAACTGACCAAGTAGCTTTAAAAACCTATTTAGAGGCTAAAAATTTCACCCATGCCGGGATTCGAACCCGCAACCTCTGGCTATCCGTACCAGCGCTCTACCAATTGAGCCAATGGGCGACTCACGACATCAGTGAAATTTCGAACCTCTTTACAATATTCTCTGTATTACGTACAGGCATTACGTAAAGTAGGTAGTCGGGGCTGTAAGTAATGCAATTTGCTTAAGTCAGATGTCGCTGCCTGTACGTAATACAGAGAATATTGTAAAGAGGTTCGAAATTTCACTGATGTCGTGAGTCGCCCATTGGCTCAATTGGTAGAGCGCTGGTACGGATAGCCAGAGGTTGCGGGTTCGAATCCCGGCATGGGTGAAATTTTTAGCCTCTAAATAGGTTTTTAAATTTGTTCCTTAGCACGGGTTAGTGCATTAAAAATAAAAATAGTGTTATGACCAAGTAGCTCTTGACAGAGTTGCGTTTATTATCACTGCTTTGTTGTGGAGCAGTATTTGTTGAGGGCGCATTCTCAGGTCTAGGTTCATTCTCAGGTCTTTGACGCCTTGAATCGAACTGTCCACTCTTTTATGGCTAATGTTGCAAGAAATGTCTTTAAGCAAACTATTTCCTTTTTGCCATCCACTTGCAGAAAGTATACTCTAGTGTTTGAACGTCTAGAGGAAACTCCTTTTGTTTTTCTTTTCACCTGTTCATTATCGACCATCGAAATCACATACATCTTTTTTTCTTTCCATGACATGCTCCAGAAGTTATCGAAAATTGTTTGTCGCTTATCTTCACTTAACAGTGGACAAAACATGACTTTGCTGCGAGCGCAAAAAGCTGAATCGCATTGAGAACCCATGTTTCTTTCGGGTTTCGGTTCGTTTTGAACGTATTTGTCACCAACTTTCTTGTACCCTATGTAATCCTTTCCTAACATTCTCTTCTTTTTGTTAACTTCTTTTTTCCAAGTCCTTGAGTCAGCTTTTAGTTTTCTTGTCCGTGATTCTCTGGCCACTTCTGGCTCAATATCTCTTTCAGGAAACCAATTAATATCATTAATTGATTCAATGGGCTGAGCATTGGTTATGTCGGAAAGTTGAACATAAGTAGGATCAGCAACGGAGTCGTCAGAAGAAAAATCCAGAAATGCAGACTGTGGAGTGGATCTGAGGTCTAAATCTGTGGAGTCGATACCAATTGCGGAAACAGTGTCACAAGCAGTAGTGCTATCTTCTGTTTCTTTTTGCACGCATATAGTTTCCTGAGGTAGGGCCAAAGATGTGGATGTGTTATTCAAGGCCAGCGTGTTCAAAAGATTCTGCCTCTTGAGAATAAGTTCTTCTCTTCGCTTTTTCAGTTTTTTTAATACCGCAACTTGACTATAATTGTGGTCAACATGTTCCAATGAATCTTTTTCTGTGGCATCTTCCATATTTTTCTGAAATTGTAACCCACCTAACTAGTTTTATAATTACCTACCATTTCAACCAACATAATTAGAAAACTCAAGACTTACTATCTAATGTAATTTATTACATTAGAAGATCTTGAACCCAGTAACATGTTATTGCTTATTCCGCGTATTTACATAAACTAGAAGAAATTTACGAAATCTTAAACCGCGTAATTACAGTGAAAAACGTTTCTGTGGTTTTGTACTAAATAATGTAGTTTTTTCACTACATTTAACTTTAATTAAGTAACTAAGACTACACACGCTAAAATAGTATTACACACTTACCGATTATTCATGTTCAGCTTACTTAAATGAATTATTTTTGCGAGACACTAACAAAACACCCACACCTTGTACTAATTTGTGCGTAGTTCCGCGGTATTTTGTAAAATTTACGCAGGATACCCACTCTCGCGTTTTCGACTTCTTTCATTTACAGCTCTCTGATTGGACGACCCACCAAACGGACGATGCGGGCCGTAGCCAATCACCGTTGCCTGTTAGTACGCGCGAAATTTCAATTTTAATACTTTTGTAGATACGCGGTATCAGCCACTGTTGGTTACGCGGTCTGGGAGTATCACCGACGATATATATTTATATCCACACATACACATACATATATATACATACAATACAACACATAGAAATAGATGTGATTAATTTGAAATGATAATGTAAAATACAAATAAAATAAATCCAATTAGTAAATACTTAGTCGGGCCATAAGTTCTGTCACATATGGAAAGTTAAATAAAGGACACAATGAGTTACGCATTACAACAATTTATATTTAAAAACATATTTAGAGGCTAAAAATTTCACCCATGCCGGAATTCGAACCCGCTACCTCTGGCTATCCGTGCCAGAGGTTCGAATCCCGGCATGGGTGAAATTTTTAGCCTCTAAATAGGTTTTTAAATTTGTTCCTTAGCACTGGTTAGTGCATTAAAAATAAATAAATAAATAACAATTTATATATCAAAGGAAAGGGTACAAAATACAGATTTAAACCAAATGAAAACTATTCGAAATGTCCTCCTCTGGCTTCGATACAAGCCTTCAATCTGCAAGACCAGTCATCAATCGATGCACGCACGACATTCATGTCAATATTGGCGACTGCTTTAATCAGAGATGCTTTAAGCGACTCCAAGTTGCGGTGTGGTTTAGCGCAGACCTTCTCCTCTAAGTGCTGCTATATTTTGTAATCCAAAGGATTCAAGTCTGGACTGGAGGAGGGCCAATCTTCATGCCTGACAAAGTCGATTCCACGGGTCGTGAGCCAGTTTTGGATACTTTTCGCCTTATGGGCCGGCGCAGAATCCTGCTGGAAAACCCAGTGCCTATTTTCGAACATTGTTTGTGAAAGGGGTTCCACAATGTTTGTTAGGACTGTGTTTTGATATACGATGGCACTGGTTTTCACTCCTTTTTCACAAAAAAAGACCTTTGTTGGACCCAAATAGGAGACCCCAAGCCAAACCATGAATGCCGAAGGATGATGGCCACGCTGAACACATGGCACACGTCTGCTCGCTTCTTCACTAGACTGTGCATACACTTTATCATTTTGTTTTTTGTAATTCTCTACAACATAAAAATTTTTTTCGTCCGAAAAAAGTATTTCGCGGTATTTTTTACCTGCGTACCGCCTTAACAAAATCCGGCATCTTTCGAGTCTGATTTTCTTCAGCCGTGTGGTAAGAAGATGTGCTGTTCTTGTTCTGTAGGCACGCAGTCCTAGGTCTTCATTCAACACCCTTTTAACAGTGGTTCTGCTTAGTCCCATCTGCAGAGCCAACATTTTTTGCTTGCGGACAGGGTTTCGTTGGATGCGCGCCTTCACTGCTTTGATGACCGCTGGAGTCCGAACAGTAAGAAGTCGACCGCTTCTTTGTTTATCATCTAAACTTGAATCTTCCCTGAATAGTTTGATAGTACGATAAATAAATCTCAGTGGAATTTTCAAAGTTTTCAGCAGTTTGAAAATCTCAGTTGGCGCCTGGCCGCAACGATGCAATGCAATTACTGCGACTCTGTCTTCTTTGCGCGTCCACTCCATATTGGAAAATGAAGAAAATTCTAGAAAAACTGTGTTTTTATTTTCTTGAAAAATTCAAATTTTAAATTCGAAATTAAATCAATGTGACAGAACTTATGGCTCGACTAGGTATAAGTGTAAAAATATAGAAAGAAAAATACGATTTGATTAGGTATGATTTGTTGTTAAGCTAGAAATTAACTATAATTTTACACTTTTTGGTGAATTTTATCATTAGTAAATTCAATAAATCCCAAAAATATTATTGCAAAACAGAATACTACTCATAGACTTTATGAAAATATGTTAAGTAACATAATGCATTTTTGAAAAATCAAAATAGACCGCATCGCTGAAACGATGAACGAACTACGAACTATGCTAAGTAAGATACATAATTTATTATTGAAAATTATGGATTTCATTATCTAGTCAGTGCAGGTTAGGCTCATGTGAATTAACATATTTTGGAAAAATCTGAAGTAAATGAAACTAGTTCTTAAATTAATTTTTTTATTCATTAAAAAAAATTTTAAGATGCACTTTTTGCCATAAAACAAGTTCAACATTGTGTTGGTACTAACAGATAAGTCATCATAATCCTTCGAAAGCTCACAGAACATTTCTAAAACAAAATATAATTATATCAAAAATAGCTTGAGGAGACCCAACCCAAAAAATCAACATATTAAGTACCATGAATAAAAAGGAACTTTCACTTTGCATACAACTACACTTATTTAAAGATATAATCTGAGATATCACAATTATTTTTTGTATTTAAGTACTTATAACGTAGCATTTAGATTAGAAACAGACTTGTAATCTCCCATACAAATTACCAGGAAAAGTAATCTCCCATACAAATTACCAGGAACCAGGAAAGTTAACAATTATTTATTAAGGACCTTCTTTACACACTGCTACTTTTAGCACCGATGCAGTTAGAATTGACACAGTCACGCGACTGCATCGATGCTACATCGCGACTGCATTGCTGCTAAAAGTCGCAGTGTGTTAAGAAGCATATCAGTCTAATAGTGAGATCTAATGTAAATCTTAAGATACTGAGGTAAATGGTTTTATCAAAATTATATAAAATTTTAGAGTCAAGTTTAAACACATTATACTCTAAAGACATTAAAAATTCATAAGGCACATAACAAAATAAAAAATATCCCTCTCAAAATATTAAACTTAAACAAGACTTTTGTTAACAATACACTTTGCCATAGCAGAACTAAACATCCATTTCCTCGATTTCAAAATCCACATCTTCGCCGTACCCTCCACGTCATCAATAAATGCTTGAGGCTTTGTTGTTTTTAAAAAATTGAAAAATCGGTTTGAGTCACCTGGAACTAATTTTACCAACTCCTTAAGGTCTTTAACTTTTGCTTTCGACAAGGGATTGCCAGCAGGACGCAGCTACGGTAATTCCATGTTAAATTCCAATGTGTTTTTCTTGCCATTCGATGATTTAGGAATATCGACAGATTGAGCAGAATCAGACAATTCTTTTTTAAAGAATAACAGTGTAGGCTCACTTTTTGGATGTCTATTTCAAAGGTTCCATGATATTTAATTTTTTTGCACGTCTGATTTTCTATTCACTATGGCATTCATTATTGGTGTTACAGATAAAAAATCTTTTTTCGAAAGTCTAGTAACAGTAAATTTCTATTTGCGGCGACAATTCATCATGACGTTCATGTAATCTTCATCGGTGTAAAGCCTGTAATGTGTTTTTAAATAACACTCAACGTCCCCAAAATCTTAATCATTTGGTAGGTATGTATGTCCAGGTTATAAGAAACGAATGGTTATTTGTTGTAAAGTGGTATAGTTGTGCAATATGTACTTCAACATCAGAATCATTTTTATGCTCCTGTTTTGACCACCACAGGAATCAGACCAGAGAATCAATTCAGTTGCTGTAGGTTTTATATGTTCTGCTATGATTTTTTTGATATACGATCCTACTTCTTGCGTTCCACGTCCTGCTTCATGTTCTAACCACACATTAAAATAACCCTTTCTATTATTGCCACGATGTACCCCAAATTGTACAAATTAAGTTGCCTTTTATAATATATAATACTAGTAGGGAGGAAAGGCAAGCAATGAGTCTTCTCTAAATCAAAAGTTTGTGTTTATGGAGTGTCGTAACTTTCAGCACGTTGTAAGTCTCGCTTCATTTGTTCTTTTAATGATCGTGCGTGTCTCAGGTGCTTATTATGTTCTTCCTCTAGCTTTGCCTTTAATAAATAAATAAATAATAATAAATAAAATCTTTATTAACCATTAGTGACACATTAAAGTATCTATATGTTGACAATTGTAGAACAGTAGATAAACAATATTTAGCGATACAATTTTTACTGCGGCCCCACACTAGGCAAGCCTGTATCGTGGGTACCACTCTAGAGGTAAACATTAAACATTAATAGTTCGAATGGCAGGATAGATTTATAAAAATAGGAAGTACATATTACAGAACGTGCGTATGCGCATATAGGTACTTAAAACATATTAACAAAAATAAAAGAAACTAAACTAAGTGAGACTATGTGAAGTGTGGTGTGTGTGCGTATGTCTGTGTGTGTGTGTGCGTGTGAGGGTGTGTGTGTGTGTGTGTGTGTGTGTGCGTGTGTATGTGTGTGTGTAAGAGTGAGGGTGTGTGAGTTGCAATTATTATTTAGATTTTATGATATGACCCTTACTAGGTCCTCTGTGGCATCGTATGTAAGTTCCAAAAGCCACTTATTAACTATCGTTTTGAATTCATGAAGGTTGCACTGCCTGATATCGCACATAAGGAGAAGTTTATTGTACATATAAGGGTGGAGAAAAGCTGAGAATCTTTTTGCAAAAGTGGTTTTGACAGCCTTGACTTTAACTCTTGGATTTCTTGTGGATCCACTTCCATTCAATTTGTTTGGTGGGTTTTTCTTGTGTACTTTAATAGTGGAATTCAGAATGAAAAGTCTTTTTCATCCTTTTCATCACCTGTTGCTATTGAGATCTTGGCTTTGTAGGCATCGCATCGAAGACAGGTATCTTTATGAGGTTTTTCGAACTTAAGATTGAAGTCTTCATAAAATCACTTACGAAATCTTGAGAGACTCACGCCTAGGGTTACCAGGCCTAAAAATGCAAAATCCTGTCTGAAATGTCAAAAATCCTGATTTTGAAAAAAAAGTCCGGTCACGCACCTGTATTAAATAAAAATATTAAGTATTTAAGTAAGTTTTAATCTACTGCATGCAAAAAGTTGTTTTTTCCAGCTATTTCGCAATAAAATTGTTCACACGTCACGTGTTTATAGTTATATTGTGTAAGCAATATGGTTCTCACTGACTCCACTCACTGTAAGTCTGTTTCTCTCTTTGGTCCACTGAGAAGTCATGAGAGAAAAAACTCTCTCCATATTTGCGCTCTCTCCACATTTGCGTTGTGTGGCAAAATACTAAAGAAATATTGACAAATCTTCAGAAATTCTGAAACTCTGGAGCTGTCGTTTATTGTATTTAAAAAGATACAATAAAAGATATTAAAAATCACTGTTTGTGTTCAGAAAATTCTTAAGCAGGCAGAACTCTTCAAAAGAGCGTCTGTGATTTTTTCAATTTGCAGATCCTTCTTTAAACACATCCTTGCTTGCTTGAGCGGGCGGGAGGACATGCAAGTATGACAAAAATCCGGTCTGACGTAAAATCCGGGCGGAGTCCGGTCTAACACGTAAAAATCCGGTCTAGACCGGCTTTATCCGGTCAGATGGTAACCCTACTCACGCCATCCGGGTGTTTTTCCTTTTATAAATCGTAAAGTATTCTCATATTCAGGTTTGATGCAAGATACTGCGATGTTGTATTTTCAGGGCAATAATGAGAGACGTATAATGGTGGATCGTACAATAGTGGAAAAGGGTCAATGAAGTTGTTATTTCTTGTAGTTTTTCTCGTGGTATAGCGTTAAGTCCACCTGCTTTCTCCCCTCTCATATCATTCAATAGTTTCTGGTGCCTACGTTTTGCTAAAGCCACGTCGATCCGCGACTGACTGATGGAATACGTATTCAAAAACGTTTTTTTGCAGACTGTCACGCTTGCCTTGAAGAGGCTGCGACATAAATTAAGGATGAAGAAATAAAATGCGTTATTAAGAAAAAAAACAAGATATAGTTTAATTAGCACTTCTTCAATATTAGGGTTGTGGATTAGAAAATAGCCCTCCACTGGTTTTGATCTCTCTTTAGCGGAACCACGGTCAGGTACTCCCCTGAGCCGACCGGAGACAGTAGAAGCGCTCCCCCAACGGCCGTGGACCAAGTGCGGAGAAAGTTTGGCCAACGGGAACGGCGATCTCCTTTTCAAAACGACGCGAACAGGCACCCCGGGGGTCTTCGGCACCGTAACAAGGGAAGTCTGGTCCGGTACTTAGACCCTGCGGATAAACCCCTCGCATTAGTACACAGCCATCGGAAAGATACAGTTCACCGCCACCGGTTCGGCAGAAGAAGAAGAAACCCAACTAGTTTGTAAGTGGCGGTGAAGGAAATCAGTAGTGGAGTGATGTGAGATGTAAATTATAATGAAAAATAGTAATGAAAAAGATAATCAAAAATTTGTAGGTATCTAGTTACTAATTGCCAATATTTCCACACTAGCTGCAACATAATTTGTAAATTAATAATCGTGTTTATTCATAATAACTATTTATTAAACAGTATCAGTTAGCTACTAAATCATTAGAAGAACCTCTACAAATAACAATGACATTTATTGAAGCATTATAGGCAATAATATATTTCACCGGGACAGTTCTTACAGTATGTAACGACTTTCTTAGTTTTGTTTCGAGCTAATTTTGATCCATATGTTTTCACATTTTTTTTATAGCAACCGACGCAGAAACGTCTCAATTTAGCAACAGGTTCCTCTTTTTTCGGCAATCCATGTTTCATTCTTTTACGTCTCTCAGGCTGTTCACAATTTTTAGTATCGACTCCTAAATCCACAAGGTACTCCGAAAACTGGCGCCTGAATTGCATTGTACTTTGATTAGTGTTTTTGTTCTCGTTATGCATAATCCAAGCATTCACCTGCGCCGTGTTTAAAATAAGCTCAACGCCTAGCTTTTTATACCAACTAACACTTTTTCTCGGGGCTGCAAGTGATGCAAATTACTTCAGCTACACGTCACTGCCTGTACGTAATTCAGCGTGGCCTAGTCGAATCGAGTGATCGGAACCAATCAACTGTGGTAAGTGGATGTAAATAACAAGAGTTTCGATATTTTACTTCAATTTATTGCGGAGCACTTTGCCTGTTCTGACACTTGGTACAAGAGAGAGAGAGAGACGCGGTGAGAGCGGGACAGAGCTATTTACTTTTTTTTATGAACATAATCTCCTCCGGCCTTATACTTATACACTTAGATTAAAGTATACTTTATTTATTTACTTTATTTATTTAGAAAATCGCAATTTATGACGCGTGTTGTTCCTACTTTTGTTAAAGATTACGAAAGAATTGACTAAAGCCCTCGCAACCAGATTGAAAAACATCTTCTTCCACCATTTCATTGTTTTGCGATTCAAAGAATAGTATGAAACATACTGATCGTTGAGATCCACGCCAATTTTGTGGTGATTGTAATCGACGATGCAATCAGGCTTCTGTTTTTTGATGACTCCAACTCCTTTGCGTTTAGCTGTTACCTCCGTCCAAGTAGCGGCGTGTTTTGTTGTAAGCATCAGCACGTCCCGCTTATCCTTCCACTTACAAGCGGTGAGATTACCACGATGACAGAAGACCATTTCATTCACCTCTAAAGACTGTTGAAGCCATTCCCCAGGCAAACCACGCCGATTGGCCATAACTGTTCCAACAGCACGGGTTTGTTTTTGCCAAAGCAAGTCAACAGTAGTTGGGCTGGTAAAAAACCTGTCCATGTAAATGGTGTGCCATTTTCCAAAGTATGGTTCGCACAATTCCATAATTATGCTCTGGGTAGTCTTTGAGTCGCCAACGCAAGGAACCATCTTCAATATATAGCCGGTTTTAGCATCGCAAAGCATATAAATTTTCATGCCATATTTGTCGGGCTGATCTTTGTTATACACTCGAAAATGTACTCTCCCTCTAAAGCCACATGTTCCTTCATCGATAGTTAGTTCTTCATCGGGAGAAAAGGTCATCTGACACAAATTCGAAAGCTCCTCAAAATATGGCCGCAGTTTAAAAAAAGCGTCATAGCCTTCCTGGCCTCGTGGTATATACTTTGAGTTGTCATTTAGATGAAGGCAACTATATATGGCTCTAAAACGAGATCTAGTCATGATCTTTTTTGGGAATGGAGTTTGTATAATCTCTCTAGTGGACCAATATGAATCGAAACTTTCTTTCACAACAAGCGTCATGTGGATTATGATGGCCAAAAAGTTCTTCATTTCACGCAGTGTAACAGGTTTCCAATTGTACAACATACATCCTGGCTTTAACACACCCTGTCTAGCTTGCTTTGCCTTCATTTGACTTGCATAGCGATTGGTTTCTTCTTTGAGAAGTTTCCAAAAAGAATCTGGGAAAAAGATTGAAAAGCAGTCGAATTCCGATGACTGTTCATCAACTGGAGGCATAACCATACATATATCTTGAAAGACAGGATTTTCAGGTAGACTTTCTACTGGTTTATATGACCATCCATTGGCTTCATCAATTTGTTGGACATTTTGTACTGTACATCTGCCGCGGCTGCGAGTGGAACGCGAACGCACTGACGAACGAACACGACTTCGACCTGTTCTTCTAAACCTTGACCGTCCCCTTGTCCTTATCGGTGCTTGACCCCGCTCTGGTATGTCCTCATCACTAAGGTCTAATTGTTCTTGACCGGCTATAAACTCGTCAATACCCTCTGAAAAACAAAACATGTGGGTACTTACTCAAAACCAAAAGCTATTACAATCTTACAAAAACACAAGTAAATCGATAGCTTACCTTCAGTTTCTACTGTCGTGGTGTCCTCCTCAATATCTGAGTCCTCATCATTTTGCAAAATGTCAATAATATCTGTAATTTCTCTTTCCGAATCCAGACGAAATCGTCGTCGCGAAGTCATTTCGCGCCAAAAAATTGTCACACGTCTCGATCGCTTAGCTACGCTGGGGCAACTGGCGCGCGAGAGTCGACCCGGCTCGGGCGATCCTTTGTTCCCCGCACCCCACACACCGCAAGTATTTGAAGTGCGTTTGTGTGTGTAGCCTAAATATTCATCTAAGCATTGACGTGACGCGGATCACGCCTACAGGCCGTTGTTTTAAAGTAAACAGTATTGAAACTCACACACGTACGCAGTACGCAGAGAACCAAGCTGATCTCTTGGTTGGACCACTTGAGGTTAGATGGGAGATAGAGTTATAGTCTCATAGAATATCGCTGTAAAAGGAGTCAAGTGGTTGCATCATGTTGTGACATTGGCCTTTGACAGCTTCATTCTGCTGACATAGAAATCTGATAGTACTAAAAGTTTCACGAATATTATCAAGATGATGATTAACAAAAGAGACGTCGATTGGAATAATTACATGAAAATGGTCATCTACGACTCGTATTGTACCAATCGGGTCAAATAGTATTCCGGGGCTCTTGAGAATTGGTTCGATGCTAGTAGCTAGAACTTGATTGTGATTAGTCACAACAAATCTGAAAAATATAATAACTAATTAAAAAATTTAAAGAACTTAACTACATGCCTTATCTAAACTAACTAACTAGGGATTATTCGCACTCGTGTGCTGGTTTCACTTGGTCAAAGTGGTATTTAACATGGCGCCTATTGATTAGTAGCGACAACCTGTTGTTTCCATGTATTTTGACCACTTTATATGGGCCTTTCCAGTTTGGCGAAAGGGCTTTCCGCAATCTGAGATGATTTTTTAAGTAGACATAATCGCCTATTTTATATGTAACGGGTCTAGTGTGTCTGTCATAATAAGACTTAGACCTTTCTTTAAAAATTCGGATATTTTCTAAGGCTTTTTCACGGCATATTTTCAAACGGTGGTTTAACGTTTTTACGTATTCTGGATATGTTACGTCGGAACGTAGGTCAAATACAGAGTCGGGGATGTAAGGTTTATGCCCAAACAACAGCTCGTAAGGGGTGAATTGGGTAGTGCAGTGGGTATTGCTGTTGTAGGCTAACATTGCTGTGTATACAAATTTATGCCAATCGGTTTGGTTCTCATTTACGAGTACATATGACTTCAGGTATTCTTTAAGTGTGGAATGGCTCCTTTCGAGAGCGCCTTGGGTTTGAGGGTGATATGGTGAGGACCAAATTTGTTTTATCTTAAGAAATTCGCAAGTGCGTTTGAAAAGGTCGGCTGTGAAATTTGTTCCTTGATCGGTAACTATAATTTTAGGGATTCCAAAGAGGGATATAAAATGGACTAGGCATTCACAGGATTCTTCCGCTGTAGCGTTTGAAATGGGGTAAGCAATGGAAAATTTGGTCAAGTCATCTTGGAGGGTAAGAATGAATTTAAGCTTGAGAAGTCCGGCTTCAGGCAATGGTCCTACTATATCCAGACTGATACGGTCAAACGGACGGGTTGAGGTTGTCGTAATTTGCATAGGGGATTTGTTCACTTTACGTAGAGCTTTGTTGGATTGGCATGACTTGCAGTTTCTCACATAAAGTTCAATGTCTGACCGCATATTTTTCCAATAATAGCGTTCTTTGATTCTATTGTACATTCTAGTGGAACCTAAGTGGCCTGCAATCGGTATGTCATGGTTTTCTTTCAAAATCTTTGCTATTTCTGTAGGAACAGGGTAGATTATGGTATTATGATGGACATTGACAGTAATTTGGCTATTGTGGAATAGGTACATAAACATGCCATAGATTTTTGTAAAGGCAGGTTTGTCGAAAGGATTTCGAAAGTCTGAAATGGCAATTTCTGTAACATCTTCGGGCAAATCATCTTTTGCTGATTTTAGACATTGAAGTATTTCCGGGTAGGTACAGGAATCGAAATGGCAAACTTTTGTGAATAGAAAGTAGTAAGTTTTCCCTTTGCTTTCTACCTTTTTGAACGAATGCAATTCTCTTTCACTGTTTAGAAAATCTGATGAATTTTCCATGTCGGATAATATTTCTTGGATATACATGTTGGATTCGTCAAAGTCTATTGACGTGGGAACAAAGATAATTTTGCATTGAGTTTTAAGTAAGCTTTCGTTATATTCATTTATGTGTGTGTTATACGTGTCGTTTTAGTTGGAAAATGATTTCAGGATAGTCAATGTTGGGAGTATTTATGATTTGAGGGTTTGGTATTTCAGGGCCTGACGAAGGTGGGAATTCTGGAGGAGTGAAGTCTACCTCATTGCCGTAAGGGCTTGTATTAACATCACCAAGATTCATTAAGTCACTTACGGCCGAATACTGAAACGTCACTCAAATATTTAACAACTGCTTATATATCTAAGTAGTTCTCAAACCCAAATTTCGTATACTCAAACGCTTTTCTTCTTCTTTTCTAAGCATTTGTTAAATCTAAGAGGATCTTAGAATAAGTAACGCTCAAACGTTACTTAGTACACAATTCGCATACTGGAACGCAACTCAATCTTATTTTGCTGTCAAATGAACTGTCAAACTTATTTGAGTGCCCCCTAGATTTGAGAGTGGTCAAGAGGTCTCCCAAATAGAATAAACACTTTTAAAATAATGTCTTTAACATCGTTATCTTCTCTTTCTGACGATGAAAGACCAACTGTGAGTCGACGAAACGAATTAAAATTAAACGCTTTTGACACGTACGATGATATGGAGTTTCGTGCGCGGTTCCGTGTATCAAAGGAAACTGTTTTGTATCTGGATTCTGTGTTTGGCAACAGCATCAAACCCCTAACAAGACGAAATAAAGCCATTCAACCAGTAGACCAAATACTTATAACACTACGGTTTTACGCGACAGGATGTTATCAACGCGTAATAGGCGATATATTTTGCGTTGAACAGCCAACTGTGCACCGAATTGTGCACAAAGTCACAGCAAAAATAGCTGCTATGAAGTCGCTGTACATAAACATGCCAACGGCGCAGGAATTTGCTGATGTTGCAAATGAGTTTTACTCCGTAGCAAATTTTCCTAGAGTAGCGGGGGCGGTGGACTGCACACATATAAAAATTAATTCTCCAGGTATGTACAGTCTTATGTCTACCCATAATAAATAGATTCGTTACCTACTTGTACTATTTTATTCTTATCTTAGGTACTATCAAACCGTTATTATACCAAAGATGTGATGAATTGATGATACTGCCTCTTTGGACTAGTGGCAATACAGGTCGGCTACCAAAGCAGAGGTTGCTGTATATTATAAGGAATGGTTTCAGTCTGGGTGTATTTCTCTTTTGTTGGTGTCCTTGCTTGGTTACCATAGGATAGGGTTTCCCTAGTTTGATACTAGACTGGAATTGACAACTTGTATCAAACAAAATGCAGGCAAAAGTTTGTTGTGCTCTGACAAACATGCTAAAGTTAAAAAATATGACCCCAGGAAAGGATTGTTATGTTAAAGTTTTTATTTTATTTTCAGGAGGAGCCCAATCTGAATTGTACCGCAACAGAAAAGGGTACTTTTCCTTGAATGTGCAAATGGTGTGTGACGCACAATTACGCATCAGTAACACAATTGCTAGATGGCCTGGTTCTGTAAATGACAGTACTATTTTTAATGATTCCCCATTGTGTGCCCAATTGGAGCGTGGAGATTTTGGGAATATGATCATTCTTGGAGATAGTGGATATCCTTGTCGGCCCTATTTGCTGACTCCATTGCTAAGCCCACAGACACCTGCCGAAGAAGCTTATAATCGTTCCCAAATAAGTACTAGGAACCCAGTGGAAATGCTTTCTGGTGTACTAAAAAGAAGATTTCCCTGTCTGCAAAATGGGATGGGCCTTAAAATTGACAATATTCCACCTGTTGAAAATTTTTAGCCTCTAAATAGGTTTTTAAATTTGTTCCTTAGCACGGGTTAGTGCATTAAAAATAAAAAATAGTGTAATCTGAAAAATAGTTTGAAAATTAGTTTAAAATTAATCTCAATTTAAAGAAGTTCTACCCAAAGTAATTATTATAAAATAATGTTCTTTTTTTATTAGGTACCAGTAAATTTGAAGGCAGTCATTCCAGGCTTTTGATAACTGGTGGTAGTGGTGGTGGTGTAATTTCCTGGTTATCTATGAAAGTAATTGCAGGGAAGTAAATTTAATGCTATTGATGTTGGTGACATTATTAAAAAAGATGTGAATTGAAACTTGTAACTATACATAAATAATTACCAGCTGAATTGGATGTAACTGTACAAGGCTTGCTACTTTCTGCCATGGTAATGTCTTCTATTTCAACTTGATCATCTAAAACAAACATAGAAAGAAAATATATTTATATGTACACATATCATGTAATTAATGCATACTTCTCATATCATAGAAGCAAAAGAAAACTTACTAATATCAACAGGTTGGTTTGATGTTTTATTGTATGATGCTGTAACTTCACTCTCATATGTATTACTTATGTCTGTATCACCTGAAAAAGCAATATCGTTATTCATAATATTATAAATGATTATTAATAATATCATCATCATCATTCAGCCACAAAAAGTCCACTGCTGGACATAGACCTCCTCCATGGATTTCCAAAAAGACCGGTCGGAAGCGGCTTGCATCCAGCGTCTTCCCGCCACTTGGATGAGATCGTCTGTCCATCTTAATAATATAAATTAATTAATTATGACTAAACATTGCACTTACCAAAGTACAATGAAGCATCATCATAGGGATTTGGTAGTGGATGTACTTGTGGGGCCACCATCGCTAATATCTGAGCATCATGATCAGTGAGGGTGCTCCTATAGGACCCACCTCCAGTGCGATTTATTTCTGTCTATAACAATATTATCTCAAACATAAATAGATAATTAGATAAGGTGTACAAACCATTATTTATCAGATTGTCAAATGACAAACCTTGTCCACAGATGCTTTCATTTTGATATCTTTAACATCTTTAGTTTTTTCATAAAATGTAAGTCGCTAAAAATAAGATCTGAAATTAATCTACTGAAATTAATCTGAAATTAATCTACTATTTTTAACTGAATTCGGCATGGGTGAAATTTTTAGCTTCTAAATAGGTTTTTAAATTTGTTCCTTAGCACGGGTTAGTGCATGAAAATAAAAATAGTATAATGAATGATATTACATTTACGTTGGCAGGATTCTTTTTAGATCTCTGCTTGAGGTTCTCATATAGATGCCGGAGTTGTTGCCATGACCTGCAGCCACTGGCAGCGACAGCATTGTACTGCTGACAAACAGAGTCCCAAACTTCACGCTTCTTTAAAATCATGCTGGCATTGGTTTCCTTGTTTTCAATTATGTTTTGGTACCTAAAAGAAACATACAGTTTATAATAATGAATAAGCAAGTAAGTAGGTAGGTACCTATACCTAGAAGATATATTAAAATCATTACAGATTCATAATCTGAGTTTTTAATTATGGAAGTACTCGTAATGGTAAAAATATGTACACGGAACAGTAATAATATTATAGGTAGGTACTGAACGTAATACTCACTCACTTTTTTACCAGTCCTAGAAGAATGTCTTTCTCCGCCATCGTATAATTGCAACCACGTTTCTTTTTTTCTTCCATATTTCAAATAACTATCCAGAAAATTCTCTATAAAAATATTTTCAATTCAATTCAAGACACAAAAATTCGCGCGCGCCATATCAGTGTCATCAGACGTTTCATTCTACGAAATCTTTTCTAGATTGTTTATTTAACTAGATCAGATCGCTGAAAGCGAACAATGTGACGTGTGATTATCTAAAATCAGCAGAACTGTATGATCTTTAGATGGCCTGGTATGATCTTTGAAATGCGATAGCCAGTCTATGAAGAGATCCCCATTAATGAAGCTCGAGTCAGAAACCATTCCGATTGATCCGACTCGTGCACCATCGAGCAGCTCTGCCTTCATCCTTTTACGTTTAAAAATGAAAGCTGGAGGAATGAAATGACCCGTTGCAGAAACCGCATTGACAGCAGTTACATTGAGGCCTCTGTCTGCACTGGATATTTTATCCATAGCGCGTTTTCCGTTGATAGAAAGCACTCTGGGTGGTCGGTTTGGTACCGTAGAAATACCAGTTCCATCCATATTGTAGATGGATTGCGAAGGAAATTGGTATTTCTCTATCAAAGCTGATATTTTCACATGAAACCGATCTACTTGTGGTCTGTTGAAACCGATAGCTCGGGCGACGCTTGTTGATGTTGGCTGACGAAGAGACATTTCAGGGTGGCGCTTCATAAAACCACGTAACCACTCTTTCCCTGCCGTTCTGGAGTGTTGGTTAAAGCGATGGGGAATTTTATGTTTTACGGCAAACTCGAAAGCCGCGATCTTCAGTTGTTTCGCAGTCAGGCCGAAAAACATTTCGTCTAGGATCTTCAAGTGGTCACAAAAACCATTTTCAACTTCGGCACTGAATGTAGCATTAAATCTATCAAGCTTTGTTGCAGACTTTTGTTGCTGCAAGCGGTGTCTTAGAGATGACTCTGCCATCCCTAAAGATAAAGCCACCTGTCTCTTGCTCTCTCCATCTTGAATGCGCTTACGAGCAGCCTCGATGGTGAAGGGCATGCAAAATTTACGGTTAGTTTTTCTTGGTCGTCGTGACATCCTGAAGAATTATAAAATCATTAAAACAAATTTAAAAACCTATTTAGAGGCTAAAAATTTCACCCATGCCGGGATTCGAACCCGCAACCTCTGGCTATCCGTGCCTGCGCTCTACCAATTGAGCCAATGGGCGACTCACGGCATCAGTGAAATTTCGAACCTCTTTACACTATTCTCTGTATTACGTACAGGCAGCGACATCTGACTTAAGCAAATTGCATCACTTACAGCCCCGACTACCTACTTTGCAGTTAGGTTCTACATCGGAACGATATCACTGTACCCACATGATTATACTATTTTTATTTTTAATGCACTAACCCGTGCTAAGAAACAAATTTAAAAACCTATTTAGAGGCTAAAAATTTCACCCATGCCGGGATTCGAACCCGCAACCTCTGGCTATCCGTGCCAGCGCTCTACCAATTGAGCCAATGGGCGACTCAAGGCATCAGTGAAATTTCGAACCTCTTTACAATATTCTCTGTATTACGTACAGGCAGCGACATCTGACTTAACCCTACATAGCACAATTTTTTTTCTTTATCCAAAAAAAATATATGTTACATTATATATAATAAGAAGTCATGGAAAAATAATAAAAAAAATCAAACTCGTATATTTTACAAAATAATCAACTTTTTTTTCTGTTCCATATCTGGTACGCTATGCCTTTACCTTGCTTTTAACAAACATTTTTAAGAATATCGGTACATTTGAATCAGTGTGAATTGTGACCAGAGTAGATGAAAAAATACAACTAAAAGCTGAAAACAAAAAGAAATATATTTTTTTCTCAATTATGACTATATCTATTGGTGAAAATTTCGGAAACAATTATTATCTTTGTTCAGACAAAGTTCAACTTGGCACTTTTCACATGATATAAAGGTTTTTCCTTTGCAGCCAGGATATTTACAACGTTGACGTTTTTCGCCCCAAATTGGAAAATGCTCAAATCCATCACGTCTGACGTCACGAGGAGGAAGAACCGCCGTATTAGGCTTATTTCTTTTTATGTCAATTTCATCCGGCAAAGATGTCGGTCTACCTTTTTTCTTCTTTATCGATTGACCGACCATGCAAAGACTTTTCGCAACTTCAAGTTTGAAGTCTTTTAGCTTTAGTGGGGTTGGCGTTTGTTTTTGTTCACCAGCTCTTCTGTATAGTAACCAGCTATTTATTACCATCAAGTCGAGAAGGTGATAAAATATTCTCAAATACCATTTCTTCGTGCGAATTTTTATCTTATATTTTCCCAGGAATGAGTCCATCAGGTCCACTCCTCCCATATGCTGATTGTATACCTTTACGATTTTCGGGCAATCTATTTGAATATACTTTTTTTGTTTCTTACAGTAGCTCCTTACAGGTTGTTGTGGCTCTTGGCCCACAAAAGACGATGATAATTCTACTGGTTTGTTATCATACCACATTAGGCTGCCTACGCACTGGCGACCATAGACGCGGCCAGGCCGCCGCGGCCATGGTCGCCGGTGCGTAGGCAAGCGCGACATGTGGACGGCCGAAAAATTTGCAGTCGACTTCCAAGGGTGTGTCAAGATGGACGTGCAGAAGATAATCACGCTAACTGTGCTTGTGTATTTACTACGAAAACGAAAACGGAAGATTTCACGTAAAAGACAGTTTTGGGTGCATCCATTACTTTGCGAGAGAAAGACTAAAGGATTATATTATACTTATTTTTTGGATTTAAAAATGTATGAGAAGAGATTCTTTAATTACATGAGAATGTCAACGAATACTTTTAACCTGTTACTGGATACAATAAAACCAAAAATTACTGGAACTGGTAACAACTATCGGAAATGCATTCCAGCAGAAGAAAAATTAGTAATAACAATAAGGTAAGCTTTTTCTTTTTTAAATACAGAATGTTTAAAAAATACGTGATATATTTTAAAGGGTGTTTCGGAATGGAGTATTGTGTACAGGAAAAATAAAAATAATGTGATAGGGCCTTTTTTTTACTTAAACTGCTAAATGGATTTTTTTGTAAATTTGAATTATACAAGACTCGATTCTGAATCACCCTAAACCACCACTGTTGTGTTTTTCACAACAACCTGTATAATTCATTGACCAAGGTTTTGCCACTTTAAAAAAATTATGAACTATTGTTCAGTAGTATTCTACTTAACGACTTTGAAAAGGAGAGGAAAAGGGCTTGCTTATAACATGTTTTTAAATATTAAAAAACTGAAGTAGATAATCAAATTATTTGTATTTTCATAACTTAAAAAATTGC
This sequence comes from Yponomeuta sedellus, assembly GCA_934045075.1. Classification (NCBI taxonomy): domain Eukaryota; kingdom Metazoa; phylum Arthropoda; class Insecta; order Lepidoptera; family Yponomeutidae; genus Yponomeuta; species Yponomeuta sedellus. The sequence continues at coordinate 2,322,870 of OW203736.1, read as the reverse complement.
AATTGTGAACAATTAATCATTCAAATTGGGAAATAGGTCTATCATTTCTGAATTTTGAGAAATATCAGAATAATGAGTATGAGTATCGCTGTAATTTGAATCATCTGATATCCTGTTGGTAGTAGAATAACCTGAATAACTCGGTCGATGCGGGTCATATTCTTGGTCGTTAAGAGTATTGAAATTACTTGAATAGTTTATGCGCGCTTTTGTAGGTGTACAGTTCGGTTGGTATTTTTCTATAATTTCCATGATTTCCATTTTCGCTTTGGTCTTCATTGCAGCAGGGATTGTTTGAAATCTTTCGAGGAGGGATAAAAGAAACAGTCTGTCACAATTTGAATCATTCTGTGTAGTCGCTATGGTCTTATGCAGAACTGAAATTAGAGGGTCTGTATCGGATTCTTCGTTTGGTATTTTTTTCTTCCTTTTTGTTCTAAGCGACTTTGATGCAGACTGTTGAGTCTCAAGATCTTCTGATCTTGCACTTTCATTTTCTTGACTTGCCTCTTCGAGACTATTTTCTGTTGCGTTTGTGTCCAGCACTGATTTCAAAAACAGTAATTGGTTGAAATAGGTGTATTGTGATTTACGTTTTGCAGCAGAACCACTTTTGACATCTTTAAGACGGCGCAGCTCTCTTGTGAAACAGTCTCTAAGGTTTTTCCATCTTTTTTGGAGAGTAATGCCTGTAAATCAATAAATAAATGTGGTACATATTACAAAACTAATATTATGTTTATTAATGTGAATTTTATTTTCAGGTATTTGGCTACTGGGTGTTCTTTATCTCATATAAGTCATGAATACCGTATAGGGCTTCCTACAGTATCGGAAATAGTATTTGATGTTTGTGAAGCAATATGGGAGATATTAAAACCAATTGTGATGCCACAATTGACCAGAGATAAGTGGATTCAAACGGCTGAAGGTTTTCAAAAATACGCCCAATTTCCTAATTGCATCGGAGCCATCGACGGCAAGCACATTAGAGTTATCAAACCACAACATTCGGGATCTCTTTATTACAATTACAAGAATTATTTTTCAATCGTGTTACTTGCAATATGTGATGTAAATTATAAATTTCTTTACGTAGATATTGGAGCATACGGCAAATGCAGTGATTCGTCAATTTGCAAAGACTCTGTATTTTATCATAGGCTTTTAAATAATGATCTCGATATTCCGAGCAATAACCCCATCAAAGAAAATGGCCAATCAATGCCGTTCGTTTTAGTGGGTGATGAGGCGTTTTCACTATCGGAACATATGATGCGACCGTATGCTGGGAGAAACTTGAATAATGTAAAGACTAATTTTAATTATCGACTATCCCGTGCCCGCCGCTATATTGAATGTACATTTGGAATATTAGCCAATAAATGGCAGATTCTTCACCGACCCCTAAACGTCAAGAAAGAATTTGCAGTTGTGATTATAAAAGCTCTATGTGTGCTTCATAATTTTGTGCGAGAAAAAGACGGATATGATTTCAAGGACACGTTAACTGTACCAGAGGCTTTATTAGAAATACCTGCATCTTTACCTAATAGAGCAAATAGAACATCAACCGAATATCGAGATATATTCGCAAACTACTTCAGTACCGATGGTCGCTTGCCCTGGCACAATATGTAAATATATGGGTGCGTACCTACGACGGCTGCTCAGTTTGTGCGTTGAGGCACTTGCTCGCCGCGAGCCGCCATTGCGCGCCGTAAACAAAATGGCGTCGAACGCACATGCGGTATGAGTAATCTTTTTAAAAAGTTATTCCAATCATTACGAAAACCTGGGAAATTTTAGCAAATAATTGTCAAAACTCATGTGCAAAGCGAAAAATAGTAGAAATAAAATAGTTATACTTTTGACAATTACCTATTTGCTAAAATTTCTTAGATTTTGAATGAACGGAACAACTTTAAAAAAAAATCACTCATGTCACATATACGTGTCGAATGCTACTACAGCACCTGCTGCGTTTATTGTAGTTCATCGCATTATTACTTACTTAGGCATAATAAAATAAAATACTAACCAAGTTCTGCCTTTTCTTTATCTTCCATCGATTCACCGCCAAATATATCGACCACTTCAAGCCACAACTGCCGCTTAACATCTTTATTGGAGTAATCATTTGATGCTAAATCCCATAAGCCTCTTCTATTTTCAACTTCAATTATGAACCTTTCCGTGTCGAAATTGGCCATTGTAAAATAATCGCTACACGTCTGGTCGCCGCGGCCGATGCGGTAGCACTGATGAATTTTAATACAGAAGTGATGTTCTCGACGGCCACGATTGGTCGCTGGTCGCGTGGCATCAAATTGGACGCCGCGGCCAACGGTGGCCGCTGGTCGCTGGCCGCTAAGTGCGTAGGGGCTATAGCGATTGCCATATAAAGTCCAGAATTCACTGGCCGCCGCGGCCAGGTCGCGGCGACCATGGTCGCCAGTGCGTAGGCAGCCTTACTGTCACGACGTCAGTTCCATCAACATTAGCCACCCATTGCTCCGAAAAACCTCTGTCTATCTTGTCTTTCTTCAAGTCCTTTAGAGAAGGTATTTGAAGATCTTTCCCTAAACGCCCTTTATTCAACGTTCCCAATGATAGTATACCTTCTTTGGCAAAATATGAAATTAATTCCGGAGAAGTGTAATAATTGTCGAAGAATAGCCTGTAGTTCTCGTTTCTGGGTATGAACCTAGCCAATCGTATAACGATATTTGCACTGGCGCCCAAGTCTGGCTCATTTGGATCTCTCAGCTCCGGATCGTTTTCCATTCCTGAATAAATTTCGAAATCGTAAGCAAAGCCACAATCATCGCAAAAAACCAGAAACTTATATCCCCATTTATGAGGTTTATTTGGAAGATACTGTCGCAGAATATTTGAAGCCTTTGTTGCACACATTTGTTCATCGACAGATAGTGCCTCTCTTTTCGGTATGCTTTGACATTTTTTCTTGAGAGTTTCCAATATAGGCCTGATTTTATGAAGTCGATCATGTCCTGGTGTACCTCTTGGTTGGTGGGTAGTATTATCATTGAAATGGAGGAACTGACATATTTTTTTGAAAAAATTGACCGGCATTGTTTCTATAATCAACGGTATACCTAGTTCAGATGCCCAGTACATGCGGATGTTTGGCAAAGGTGCCACGCTCATAACTAGGCAAACACCCAAAAATTTTTTCAATTGCGTTACTGAAATTTGAAAAGGTTTTGATGATTTTTTCTGGATACTAAATTTGTGCATTTCTTCTACAATATGCCCAAGTAGTTCGTCGTCAAAGAACCACAAGAAGTATTGCAGAGGAGTTTCAAATTCCAAAATCGGCGACTGTAAATTTACATCTCCAGTGAACTGAGGATCTGTTGCTTGAAAGGATTTTTTTTTCCAGATAAAGTTCCTCTTTTTCTTTTTATTCACAGGTTGGGTGCCACGTTTACTTTAACAGACAATACTCACAGAAGTCGATGATAGCCTCGTTTGACGTTTTTGTCTTGTGGCATCTGAAGGAAGTCCTGAAACTATACCTGATGAACTTGGTTGAGGGCTTGATGTTTGTCGCTGATATGTCTTATCATTTCCAGTAGCCGAATTACGAATTTCTTCATTGCAGGGAGCCAAACATTGCGGTGAAGGTAAAGCTTCCGTGTCGCTAAGCGATTCTGATAAAAACCTGACGGTAGACAGAATTTTTTCAGTGTCTTCATCACTTTCGGCTTCGGAAAAATCTTCACCATCTTCACTTTCTGACGGTATAGCTAAATAATCTTCAATTTCCCCCTCACGTAACTTTTTTCTCGTCATTATCTGAAATAAAAACAGTGTTCGTAAGGAAAGTTGCTATACCCTCGTAAAGTTGTAAAAAGGAAGTCCAAGGCATGGTGTTCCATATGTGGAACAACCAATAAAAATCTTTTTTTTTGTACGTAAACTAAAATAAAACAAAAACTCACTTACCTCTGTAAACTAGATACTTTTTCCCAACACTTGATATTTTTATTGCGGTCTAAACTATATTGCAACTATTTCTTATAATTTTTTTAATTCACACAAAGTGCAAACGTAAGTCTTCGATGCGATTTTCGGACTTGATTGATAATAAAGGGACTAGTGATGACATCTACATGCAGTGACCTATATTACACAGTTGCTATGTTCAAGTAGTTACTCTCTTAAGATATTAGATGTCGCTACTAGTATTAAATTCACCCGTAGGAACAATTAAAGTGGTTGTTCCACATATGGAACTAGGTGCCATGTAGGGGCAAATTGCATCACTTACTTAACTCTATTAGGGGTATCGTGCTGTTTTCTAGAGTTTGTGGCATCTTGTTCTTCAATGTGTGGTGGTGTTGATAGGGTGTGGCCTTTGGCAAACTTTTCAGAATTATCGTCTTTTTGTGTTTCTGTTACATTGTCCTCTTGGAACAGTGCATCACTTGTTGGAACTTAACTATCGGTATCTTGCTGTTTTTTTGAGGTTGCAGCATGATCGCCCTTGCATTCCTGAGGTGTAGTAGGTTCTTCAGCATCTTGACTAGGCGCAATAAAGTTGACGGCAGCATTGTCATTAATCGTAGATAACGTAATAGGCTCTACAGAAATTGGCACCTCGGTTTACTCAATCATTGATGGGCTGGCATGTTGCGGCAGTGGGTTTAATGGCTGAGTAACTTCAGACTTGTTTTTCACCCAAATTAGGTATTAAGTCAGGTCTTCTTGAGGTAATGCATTTTCGAAAGTTTTTCTGTTTTCGAAGTAAAGTTTGTTGAACAAATTTAGGTTCTCCAACGTGAAGGTCTTGATGATTTCGGATTCTAAATAATTTAGAAATTCTACTTGTGCAGAGTTGGTTTTATTGGTTTCTTCCTTATTGGTCTCCTTGCGCTGCCTTATTTTCGTCATGTCTATGTAGTCAGGTCCGAACGGGTGCAGACCGCCTGCTCGGAACCCATTTTTTAAACATTCTTCTGTGATGCCTTAAAGAGCTATTTTTAGAACTGGGGTAAAGTTTTCCTTTTTTAAGGTTTGCCCATCGTTTCGCATTTTGAAAGCTGTGACAGCCTTTTTCCAGGCGACTTTTAAGGGTCTGAACAAAGCAAGGTCAATCGGCTGCAGAATGTGTGTCGCATTTGGGTACAATGCGATGACTTCTATCCCATTTTCCGAACAAAAATTGGACAGATGAAGGGTGAGATGGGATTTGTGACTGTCGACAAAGAACAATATCGGCGTTTGAATTTCTATTTTCACCAACCAAGGTTGAAATACATTCGTCATATATTCGTAAAATGTGTTACTGCACATCCAGCCGCTTTCCGATTTGCCTACTGCCCAATCATCGGGTATACTGGCTGATAGATTGCTTGGAATCCTTTCGTAACTGAACACAATCATTGGTGGAGCCAATTTTCCAGCAGCGTTCCCTGTGATTAACACAGTCAAATTGTCTTTGTCATCTCCACAAGAATTATATAAGTGTTTTTCTCCTCGTTTTGCAAGCACGCGACCAGGCTTTGGTGACAAAAAGAAGGCACTTTCACCTGTGTTGAAAACTCTTCTAGGGTCTTTTATAATTTCTTGCAACCCTCTATTAATAAGAAATTCTTCAATTTCTTGAAACCATGATCTTATGTTGTGTTCAGTCACTACCTTTTGACAGGTTTTCCGGAGTTTTTTCCACCAACTCCGGGTGTCTCTTTAAAAAGGACTGAAACCATTTTTTTCCTAGTCTATTATTTGTGAAGGAGGTATTTCGTCCCTGTTTTGTCATTATGTTTTGTACACTATCAAGTAGTGCGTCTTTGGTGACGGGGAAGTGTTTTTCACTTAATATTATTAGCCACCTTACCAAAACCATGTCTTCATCCATTGTTAAGACCGTAGCAGGCCCCATGGTACAGCTTACTGGAGTTTTTCCGGAAACCTTATTAAGGAGTGTAACACGCGGTACTCCATATTTTTTGGCTGCAGTTGCCACCTTTTCGCCATTTTTTACTGCTTCGATCGCTCTCCTCATCTGTTCCGGGGTATAATATTTTTTCGGTGCAATCTAAAACAATCAAAGAACCAATAATCGACACTATTAATTTTCCAGTCATGGACACCAATGCACCAATTATGAACACCTATAATACCCAATCTTGGACACTGTTCATTACTGGTACCAGTTCATTAAACGGCCCCGTTCAAATATGAATCAAATCACCATTCGAAAATGAGCCATAATTGTGCAACAGGGACAAAAGTAAAGAAAATAATTAGTTTCGACACCTGTCCATTACTGGAGATTTGTAATTTGACATACCCAGTGCTGAACATCGGGTCCAAAAGAAGTATTACCTATTGTATGTAATTCATTCGCACTAAAATATCTTATCAACCTACATACATAACTAAAAAATCAAACCAGATTAAATAAAATGTGTTAATAAGGAAGTTATTATGAAAATTACGAACTCACCTCCTTGACGATTTAGCTAAGAAAACTAGATTTCCAGAAGGAGCATGCAGGATGCACAACTTCTATGTCGCCATTTGGAAATGAAATGGACGATTTTCGGCATGTCAGTGTCAATCGAATTGACAGCAGGAAGTATGAAGTCTATGGACATGTGTTGCAATAATTAAAAATCAATTCACAAGCCTTATTTTTTTATTTGAAGAAAAAAGTGTCGATCATTGGGTGCTTGTCGATTACTGGGGTCATCACCCTAAGTAGGTACGGTTAAGTTTACATATTTTGTATTTACATTGGACAGACAAAAGAATTTCAACAACATAAACATATTTTTGAACTAAAACTTTCGTAAGCACAACACATTGTAGACTTTTAGTCCGGATTTACTTACGGGTGTTGTTATATCGGAAAAGTCCGACCAGGTTTCGCTCCGATTCGCAGAGCTTAATCATGGTGAGCAGAGACGGAGCTCGCGTCGTCGGTTGCTTGTCTCACACTACGGGCAAGCGCGCGGCGCGCCCGCGCCGAGATAGGTGGGGCGGGTGCCGACACTGGCTGCGGGGGATTTCCGCTGGCTTGCGCCGCACCGCCTACTGCTTTCCCGTCGTCAATGCCACTAGGCATGATGGCACAGTATTGTTAATTAAGTAAAAACAAATGGTTTTGATTTTAAAAGGAAATATCTTTTATTTCGACTTCACAGTTTTAAACCAACTAACAAACACAATGATTGTGTCGCACCTGTGTGGTCAATATAATAGTTTTGACTAAGCGAGATTACATTGCATACTACCAACACCCTCCCTCAATGTAATCTCCACATTTTCTTTATTTTAATTTGACAAAAAAAAACTTAAATCCTATTGTTCATACAAACCACAGCTTTTTGTAAACTTTGATAACAAATTTTTACTTAATGACTTAGTAAACATGTCAGCTGTTTGGTCTTCAGTTTTTATGTATTTTAACAACAATTTACCCTTCTTAATTAATTCCTTAATATAATGAAACCTTATATCTATATGTTTTAACCGCTTAACACAGTCAGTATTAGCAGCCATTATGGCACTTTGGCTGTCACTGAGCATTACAACCGGGCACACATTTTCAATATTAAAGTCTCTTAATAAATTTATAAGCCAACAAGCTTCGCTTGCAGCCATACTGATTGCCACATACTCCGACTGTGTCGAAGACAGACTTACACTGGCCTGTTTCTTTGAGCACCAATTTATTAAGCAGTTGGCAAATTTAAAGCAGTAACCAGTTGTTGACTTTATATCTTTTAAGTCTCCTTCCCAATTAGCATCACAATATCCTATTAGCATATCATTATTACATTTATATATTAAACTGTAGTTTATTGTACTTTTTATATATCTAAGAACTCTTTTTAAAGCTGTCAGCAACATATTGTTTGCATGGTTTTGGTATCGACTTAAAATGGAAATAGCTATACATATATCTGGCCTAGTGGCATTAGCTGCATAGGCCAAACTGCCTATTATTTTTCTACATTTATTTTCTAAATGTTTATTAATCACGCACTCATTTTCATCAAATATTACAGAATTAAAATTTGGATCCATAGGAGTTGACATCACTTTACACAATTAAAACTGTTTTTATACGGATTTATGCTCGTTTATTACATTTTTACAATTTTCCAACGTTTCGGCACTTTTTTAGGTGCCGTGGTCCCGGATGACTGAGGTGACAGGTGTCTTTTAGAAATCATTAACGGTTAGTTTACTACCCTCGGCAAAAATTACAAAAGTTAATTATGAAGTTACGTTCCAAAATAGACAAACCAATTATTTTTTTTTTTTATATAAAGTCAACAATATTGATTATTAGTAATTGAAGTTAAAATTAAATTTATAAACTAATTACTTTATATGAACATTATTAATTGAAATTAAATTGATTTTTTATTATTTATTCTACAGTCACACTTCTAGCAAGGGGGTCTCATGCACTTAAGCACTGGTTCCCATGCTACCGGTATGTTCCAACCACGATCTCTATTAAAATTTGGATGCCGGCGGATCTCTATTGCCTCACGTATCATTCTAGGGAAGAAACGGTCTTCTCGGGCTAGAACTTTAACTTTATCGAAATGTATAAAGTGGTTTGAACCGCTAAGTGTATGCTCGCTGACTGCAGATCTACCAGAGCGCTTATGTTTCACATCAGCGATATGTTCCTTCACCCGCTCAGCTATGGTACGCTTCGTTTGACCAATGTACGAGGAACCACATTCACAGTCAAGCTTGTATACTCCTGCCTCTTGTAAGGGAATCCTGTGCTTGACACTTCGCATGAATTGGTGTATCTTTCTTGGCGGCTGGTAGATGGTTCTGATTGAGGCGCGTTTCAAAATACTCCCAATTTTGTCAGTCACTCCTCTCACGAAAGGCAGGTAGGCTGGAACTCGCTCGACTGTGTCCGGTTTGACACGTCCTCCGCGACGGACACGCGGAACTTGCAGCTTGTTTGCACGAAGTACTCGTTTGACATGCTGGAGTTCCGCAGGTAGATGGTCCTTGTCGCAGATTCGGTGTGCCCTCTGTAACAGAGATTTTCCAACGGTAGACAACTGACACGGGTGATGGTGAGACTCACCGTTTAGGTAACTATCAGTGTGGGTCTTTTTCCTATAAACTGTATGTCCTAAGGTTCCATTTGGATTCCTGATGACTAAAACATCTAAGAAAGCTAAAGAACAATCTGCTTCTAACTCCATTGTAAACTGGATCTTGTTGTTTATAGAGTTAAGGTGGTCTAAGAAAGCCGTTATTCCACTAGTAGGTAATATAGCAAAAGTGTCATCGACATATCGCTTATAGAACCTTGGTGGGACGGGAGCAGTTCGCAGGGCTCGCTCCTCGAAGTCTTCCATGAAAATATCGGCTACAACGGGAGAAACAGTTTAGATCCAGTTTACAATGGAGTTAGAAGCAGATTGTTCTTTAGCTTTCTTAGATGTTTTAGTCATCAGGAATCCAAATGGAACCTTAGGACATACAGTTTATAGGAAAAAGACCCACACTGATAGTTACCTAAACGGTGAGTCTCACCATCACCCGTGTCAGTTGTCTACCGTTGGAAAATCTCTGTCACAGAGGGCACACCGAATCTGCGACAAGGACCATCTACCTGCGGAACTCCAGCATGTCAAACGAGTACTTCGTGCAAACAAGCTGCAAGTTCCGCGTGTCCGTCGCGGAGGACGTGTCAAACCGGACACAGTCGAGCGAGTTCCAGCCTACCTGCCTTTCGTGAGAGGAGTGACTGACAAAATTGGGAGTATTTTGAAACGCGCCTCAATCAGAACCATCTACCAGCCGCCAAGAAAGATACACCAATTCATGCGAAGTGTCAAGCACAGGATTCCCTTACAAGAGGCAGGAGTATACAAGCTTGACTGTGAATGTGGTTCCTCGTACATTGGTCAAACGAAGCGTACCATAGCTGAGCGGGTGAAGGAACATATCGCTGATGTGAAACATAAGCGCTCTGGTAGATCTGCAGTCAGCGAGCATACACTTAGCGGTTCCAACCACTTTATACATTTCGATAAAGTTAAAGTTCTAGCCCGAGAAGACCGTTTCTTCCCTAGAATGATACGTGAGGCAATAGAGATCCGCCGGCATCCAAATTTTAATAGAGATCGTGGTTGGAACATACCGGTAGCATGGGAACCAGTGCTTAAGTGCATGAGACCCCCTTGCTAGAAGTGTGACTGTAGAATAAATAATAAAAAATCAATTTAATTTCAATTAATAATGTTCATATAAAGTAATTAGTTTATAAATTTAATTTTAACTTCAATTACTAATAATCAATATTGTTGACTTTATATAAAAAAAAAAATAATTGGTTTGTCTATTTTGGAACGTAACTTCATAATTAACTTTTGTAATTTTTGCCGAGGGTAGTAAACTAACCGTTAATGATTTCTAAAAGACACCTGTCACCTCAGTCATCCGGGACCACGGCACCTGAAAAAGTGCCGAAACGTTGGAAAATTGTAAAAATGTAATAAACGAGCATAAATCCGTATAAAAACAGTTTTAATTATGTCTACTGCTCGTGTTAACCTTAGAAAATACTATATCACTTTACACTTTTGCATTTCAAATCTTTGTAATACATTTTCTAGATATTCTTTTTGACTCAATTCTGTGACACCATTTTTCAGGTCCTGTTTTACACGTATGCCTGAAAAATTTGACACTAACCCCAAATCTTTCATTTTAAATTCCCTGTTTAGCATTGACTTAAGGTCAGATATTTCATTTACATCATTTCCAAAGATCAATAGGTCATCTACATATAATAGAACATAGGTCTTGGCATTACCACTACATTTTGAATACAAACATGTATCACTCTGAGACCTTAAAAAACCATGTTTAATCATTACAGAATTAAATGTATCATTCCAATACTTCGGAGACTTCTTTAAGCCATACAAGGATTTCTTTAATTTAACGATATTTTTATTACCATTATAAGCACCTTCTGGTAATTCTAAAAATATAGTTTCCTCAATATTCCCATACAGGAAAGCCCCCGTTACATCCATTTGATACACAGGTAAATTTAATTTTGTCGCTATAGATATAAACAATCTAAAGGTAGATAGGTTAGCTACTGGTGAATATATTTCATTTATGTCAAACATGTCGACTTGTTCAAAACCTCTAGCCACTAACCTATCCTTATATTGTTCACCATTTTTTATTTTGAACACCCACTTGCTACTTACAGTCTTTTCATTGGCCGGTTTTTCACAAAACTCGTATGTATTATTGTCCTTCAAAGTCTGCAATTCTCGTTCTATAGCCTGCTGCCACTTGCTGGCATCCTTCCTCTGCATAGCTTCTTTGTATGTCTTTGGTTCGCTTCCTTCTAACGAGACATGATGGCAATTGTAGAATGAGGTCTGTTTTCTAACTCGAGTGGATCTCTCACGTCGTGGTGGCTCACTTTCTTCATCTTCATCACTAGTGCATGGTGCATAGATACTTCGATCGCTTTCTGTCTCTATAGACTCTGTGCTTAAAGTCTCGATGGATGCCCTGTTACTCTGTCCATTTTCCAGTTGTTCCACATTTTCACTGGTTGACGGGACCTCTTCCTCCATCTCCTGAACCTCATTTACATTTTCATAGTCTAGTCGAACTATATTCTCTTTCTGAACCGGTGGCAGAAACACTACATCTCTCTTGGTTTCAACGTTGTTGAATTTGTCAAAAAACACCCTATAACCTTTAACTTCTTCACCATAGCCAACCATTATTCCTTTTTCTCCTTTTGAATCCCACTTAGTTCTCTTTTCCTTTGGGATATGAACATAGACAGGAGTGCCAAATACTTTTAGGTTATTTATGTCATAATGTTTGGATGTCCACGTTTCATATGGGGTTTTACCAACTACATTGCTGTTGCCAGTTCTATTTAAAACATATGCTGCAGTCTGAACAGCTTCTGCCCATAGATTCTTTGGTAAGCCTTCAGCACACAACATTGTTCTTGCTGCTTCACATAGAATTCTTATTTCGCGTTCTGCCTTGCCATTCTGCTCTGCCGTGTATGGCACTGTTGTTTGATGTATTATGCCTCGTTTAGAAAATAAGTCTTGTACAGACTTATTCACAAATTCTAACCCATTGTCCGATCTAAAGTAAAGTACTTTATTGTTGGTGATATTCTCAGCTCTGTTTAAGAAGTTCTCAATACATTTCTTCACTTCATCCTTCCCTTTGACACAGTATACAGATCTGAAGTTTGAGTTGTCATCTTTCAGGATAACAAAGTATCTGGAGCCTCCCACAGACGGTACCTCCATTGGCCCGCATGTGTCTGCATGTATAAGTTCACAAGTCCTAGTCGTCTTGTTTTCACTGGCACTGAAAGGCAAACGATGTATTTTGCCTTCCAAACAACCCTCGCACTTTACGTCCGTATTGTCTTTCACTAAGATATTATTGTTTTTAAGTACGGTCTTGACATATTGCATGTTTTGGTGTACGAGTCGTTTATGCCAATCCACTAGGCTAGATTGTGACTGAGCCATGTTCGCTGCTCCGTGTTTACAACGTATTTCCATAACATACATATCTCCATTACGATACGCTACCGCACACACTTCTTTTCGCTTAACAACTTTGCTAACTTTATCGTCGGTGACCATAACATAACCTCTATCGGCTAGACACTTGACAGATAGTAAGTTTGTTTTTAATTCCGGTACAAACATAACGTCGTCTATGGTCGTGTCAATCCATTTTTTGCCGTCATAGACTTCTACTGCCATCTGTCCGATACCAAGCACACTACACAAGTTTCCGTTACCGACAGAGATTGTTTTGTTCGATAATGGAGTATATGTTTTAAACAAATCTCGATCACGACACATATGATCACTGCAACCCGAGTCCAGAATCCACTGTGATTTCTGTAACTGTCCAAATGTACTCACTGTTACGAATGCATTGCTTTCTTTGTCTTTATTTTTCCTGAACCAACATTTACTTTTTAAATGTCCCTGCTTCTTACAGTAGTAACACTTTTTGCCGTATTTATTTTCACCCTCCGAGTTATTATTGTTTCGCTTACTACGACACTCACTTTGAAAATGTCCCCGAAGATTACATTTATAACACTTAATGTCTTTCTTGTCGGTTTTCTTCGCAACAAAAGCCGATGACGATGACTGCGCGGGCTCGTCCTGTTTATCTTTCAACCGCTCCTCTTCTATTAACAATCTAGCGACGAGATTATCATATGTTTGTTTATCGTCTGGCGCCGATTCCCACGCGGATACAAAATGCTTGTAGTAATCTGGGAGTGACATTAGTACTTTTGTTATGACGAATTTTTCAGAAATATCTTCTCCCATCTGCTTCAGCTGATTTTTCATTTCTTCAATTTTAGATAAAAATGTAGACATTTCTGTTCCTTCGTCAAATTTATATTGAAAAAATCGCTGTTGCACGATATGGATGCTCGTATCGGATTTTTGTTCGTAGACACTTGTCAACTTCTTCCACATTTGCGCTGACGTAGTACAAGTTATTATATGCATCATTACATTTTCTGACATCCTTGTAACGAGCCATGTCTGTGCTTTTGTGTCTTGTTTTTCCCATTTCGGTATTTCAGTTGCAAGTTCCGGCTTTACCTTTGTTTCCTGTACCACTTCTAGAAGATCATGACTCCGTAACAAAATCATAGATTGTAATTTCCACACATTCCAATTGGATGCTCCTTCTAATTTAATATGATTTCCGGATAATTTGGTCTCTTCCATGTGTTTGCTAAACTGCCTGCTTGTCCTGTCCTTGCGTTGCAAGTATTTTTTCTTCCCGCCGACTTAACCTCAAAACACGTGCAAACTGCCGCGCCGAGCCCACGGTATTCTCTTCGATGAAAAACACTGTCCGACCCAAATGTTTTACTTTCTTTTAATAGGATTATGTGTCTGGGCCCATAACCTATTGTAAATTAAGTAAAAACAAATGGTTTTGATTTTAAAAGGAAATATCTTTTATTTCGACTTCACAGTTTTAAACCAACCAACAAACACAATGATTGTGTCGCACCAGTGTTGCCAATATAATAGTTTTGACTAAGCGAGATTACATTGCATACTACCAACACACAGACACAGCTCACGACATCTTCGTTCTTGCAGTGTCGATTTCAATATTCACTATCACTGCACTTTCGTAGAACCGGTTTCCAGGCCGGCGGAAGAGCCCATCCACTGTCTCTATTGAAATTCGGGTGGCGACTTATTTCAATAGCCTCGCGCATTTTTCGTGGCACATAAAACTTGTCTTTGGACAATACTTGTGCCTTATCGAAGCGGATAAAGTGACTTGTGTCCTGGGTTAACGCGTGTTCTCCTACCGCCGAGCCATCGATTTTTCGTTTTTTCATACAGCGTATGTGCTCCGAAATTCTGACCGAGATATTTCGCTGTGTCTCACCTATGTAGCATTTGCCACAGTCACACGGTATCATATACACTCTACGACTCTACGCTGCGCTGGCGTCGAAGTGGCTACGCGCATACTCTGTCTCCATTTGTAGCCATTGTCCTCCAGTGCTCCTCTAACGTGGCGTAGCTCATCCTCCACGTATTGTGGGTCACATAGCCGGAGAGCTCGATTGATCAGGGCACGGGGGACGGAGAAAAGGTGTGGCGGATGATGGTGTGAGTCTGCGTTTAGATAGCAGTCCGTGTGTGTCGGCTTGCGATACACCGTGTGCGTTAATTGGCCTCCCGGTTCGCGCTGCACTAACACGTCTAGAAACGGCAGTTTTCCATCTTTTTCTTCCTCCAGAGTAAACGTTATCTTTGCATGTATATCATTGATGTGCTCTGTGAACGGAGTTAGCACATCCCTGTCGATTACAGCAAATACGTCGTCCACATAACGCCACCAGTACCTCGGTCCCCTTGTTGCACTACGTAGGGCTGCCTTCTCGAACCACTCCATGAATATATTGGCTACAACCGGTGCTATGGGAGATCCCATCGCTACTCTATCGGTCTGTATGAAAAAATCTCCTCTCCAGAGAAAATAGCCACTGCGTAGACAGAGTTCTATTATTCCCAAGTACGCGGTGGGCACATTATTTTCCTCGAGTAGGTCCGCGATGATGTGCAGCGTATCGTCGACCGGTACATTGGTGAATAAAGACGTTACGTCAAAGCTCACCATAATCTCTTTGTCCTGTAGGGAGATGCCCTCTAACAAACGAACAAAGTGCGTAGAGTCTCTGACGTTGCTTTCCGTTTTTCCCGTCAGTGGTTGCAGGATATCCGCCATGTGGCGTGAGATGTGGTAAGTCGGCGAGTCTATTTGGCTCACGATAGGTCAGAGTGGCCAATCTGGCTTGTGCACCTTCGGTAAGCCGTATATTCTCAGTGGAGTGGGATTCTTAGTGTCAATGTTTTTGCTAGGTCCTCCTCGGGCAACGATTGTATTGCGTTGTTGACCTTTTTTGTCACTCTAGCCGTGGGGTTGTAAGATACCTTTTTGTACGTGTTTGTATCAGCCACTAAGCTGTTTATCTTTCTCTCGTAGGCCACTGTGTCAACAATCACAGTTGCGTTTCCCTTATCTGCCGGCAGAACCAACAGATTCGGGTTATCACGCAAGTCATAGAGTGCCTTCCTTTCTTCTTTCGTCATATTCGGCTTAGGCAATTTTGATCTACGGAATATCGAAGACACATCTTGCCGTAAACATTCCGCACTATTTGCCGGGATTCTATTGCGTATTATGGTGTCCTCTATACTGACAACAATGTCCTCCACAGGTATTCTTTTTAGGGTGGGTGCGAAGTTCAAGCCCCGGGACAACGCCTTCAGCGCGTTTTCATCGATATCCTCAGTTGACAAGTTAATCACGGTCCTTTTTATTTTATCTGAGAACTGTGTTATCGGACCAGGCGATTGCTCGGAGGATTCTGTCAGGCGCTTCAATTTTCCTGGTGGACGTGTTTCACCTGTTTTACCGACGACGCGAGCTCCGTCTCTGCTCATCATGATTAAGCTCTGGGAATCGGAGCGAAACCTGGTTGGACTTTTCCGATATAACAACACCCGTAAGTAAATCCGGACTAAAAGTCTACAACATAAACATAAAAATATTCTTTGAATTACAACTTCCTTATTGTTAGGTAAAAAATCATGTGTTAAAAATTTTATTCTAAAATCTCTTGTTAACAAGTTCTAATACTTATTCCAGCCATGAGGCACAACAGAGAGCAAATAAAAACTTCATAAATCGACCTATTCAGAGGCTAAAAATTCCACCCATGCCGGGATTCGAACCCGCGACCTCTGGCTATCCGTGCCAGCGCTCTATCCAACTGAGCTAATGGGCGATCAGTGAAATTTCGAACCTCTTTACACTATTCTCTGTATTACGTACAGGCAGCGACATCTGGCTGAAGTCGATTGCATCACTTAAATCGTCACTTTATTCATAAATCGAGTTGGTATTAAGAGTATTATAACACGACCTGACCTAGAGGTTGAGGCTAAGGGTAGGGGTGCAGCATAACTCTGTGAATTACCTGGTTGTGCGTTTGTTGTGGATGTGGTGTGGCGTCACTGCTGGTAACCGGAATCTTTTCCAGCCACTCCTGTGCAACTGTAGAGAGTTCAAGTGTATATAGTTTTTGCTAAGCTCTTACCTTTTGAAGAAAAGAAGAAAAAACATTTATTATAGCCACAGTACACACGCCACAATAACAAAGCAAACTTAAAACACATTGCTAAATAACATAAAAAAAAGAAAGGAACACAAAAGGTTACGGCGTGTCACTGCCGCTATAAACGGCAACTGACTTCGCATATGCTGATGGGCAAGCCTTCAGCGCTGATTTTTAGTCAGTGGCAGGCGCTCCGCTAGCGTTACAAACTGCGGTGTGGTGCAAGCATGGGAAATACCATACTGAATAGAATACTTATATTATAATATAATTACAGTAATAGTTATATAGAAAAGAAGAAGAAAAATCATTTATTATAGCCACAGTACACACGCCGCAATAACAATACGCCGAGCTGTCCGCGCGCTGCGAGCCGGCACGTCGCCCGGACCTGACGCCATGCCGGCCAGGGCTATTAAGGGGTGTATCGACGAACTCGTAGACCCAATTGTATTTTTATACAACCTCATAATTGAAGCGGGTGAGTATCCGTCGGTGTGTCGGTATCGCCAATTCCGAAAAAGGGATCAAAAAGAATGATAGAGAACTTCCGTCCGGTCGCTATACTGTGTGCACTGGCGAAGGTGTTTGAGATGGTCCTTCACGATGCATTAATGCCGCAATGTCAGCCTTACATCACCAGCGCTCAGCACGCCTTCCTACCCAAACGGTCAGTAGCAACTAATTTAGTCACCATGGTAGATCTTGCTTCTAAAGAACTCGCCGATCGAAATCAGGTCGATGTTGTATACCTGGATTTTCAAAAAGCATTTGACAGGGTTGATAATGGCACAATGCTGCTAAAACTGGGTGCTATGGGATTCGTTCCTCGGCTTCTTAAACTACTATCAAACTATCTTTTGGAAAGGAAACAGTTTGTTAAGTACGGACCTTACTTATCTTCATCGTACCCGACTCGGTCAGGCATAAGTCAAGGGTCAAATTTGGGGACTTTCCTGTTCGTAATTTTAATTAACGACCTACCAGACGTGGTACAACATTCCCGTGTCCTCATGTTCGCTGATGATGTGAAACTGATTAAGGTTATAAAAACCCAACAAGACTATGAGTTGCTGCAACAAGATATTGACGCTGTTCATCAATGGAGCATCGGCAACAAGTTGCTGTTTAATCTAAATTAATGCGAAGTGATGAGCTTCACTCGATCGCCTGTGCCAGTGCACCACCAGTACGCGATGGCAGGAGCAGGCTCGGAGTGCTGTTTGACCCACAGCTCACGCTTCGGACGCACGCGCAGAATGTGGCGGCCGCTGCGCTACGCCGTCTGGGATTCGTAATGTGCGCCGCCGCGCCACTGAGCGCCGCCGCTAGTAAGGCACTATACGCTGCGCTTGTACGCAGCGTGCTTGAAACGAATGCTGTGGTCAGGGCCCCTCACGAGAAAAAATATATTTTTATGATGGAGCAGGTCCAAAAAAGATTTTTGAGATACCTGTATAAGAAAATGTATGGGTACTACCCTTTTTTATATCCAACCCTTTTTCTACAGGGATATCTTGGATTCAGACACAGACATATAAATTACTTAGCTTGAGAGAAATTTGAATATAAACTTGACGGCTCTAGTACACAGGCCAGTATTATAATAAAAGGCTAGTATTACAACACCTTCCTTTCTCCATTCTTGAAATATCTTTAAGCTCGAAGCTTTCCTGTAGCGGATAATTTCTTTGTACTTAGTACTTTCCAACCGTTTCTTTGCTGTCTCATAGTTAGACTCGACTTCCGGGTATCCATCTTTCCACAATAATGGCACCTCATATCGTCCACTGCTGTCCACTGAAATGTTAATATGAGCATCGGTTATATCTTTGTTATATGCATCTTTAATACCTAGCGTTTCCAGATTCCATAGAAATTCCAACGTGTTATCCATTTCCGGTATTGCTCAAATGAAATTGCTGTACACTACATTACTGTATACTCCTTGTAATGGTTCAATGGGTCCTGTCACGGTCGCCACTTTGTGATGGTTTTCCTCGGGGGAAAGCTCCTTTTTCAGGTTCTTAGTAAGAAAATATGCGTATCGACGAAGAATCGTTTATTGGATGTGACCACAGACGATAAAGAGATACTACGTATCAGACAGAAATGACCCAAACAACGATGAGCGCCGTACGAAAAAAAAACTCACTAAAATAGAACATGACAGTTTTTTTTTATCTGCGGTTTCGACTTTGGCTAAGAAACGTAACTTACAGCCTAATTACATACTTTTTAGTATTGCTAAGCAGATAACTTTAGGTTTAGGTTCCCCCAATATAACTTTAGGTAAAACAACAAGTTTATTTATTAAATTTTTTATTTCTTAATTTAGTTTTAAATTTGTTTAATGCTTTCAATTGCATTGGAGGAAAATTTCTCTCTTCTAATCTAACAATATCTATACCCTTAAGTATTTTATTA
This sequence comes from Yponomeuta sedellus, assembly GCA_934045075.1. Taxonomy (NCBI): domain Eukaryota; kingdom Metazoa; phylum Arthropoda; class Insecta; order Lepidoptera; family Yponomeutidae; genus Yponomeuta; species Yponomeuta sedellus. The sequence goes on along the minus strand of OW203736.1, from coordinate 2,303,726 downwards.
ATGATGTTGCACCAATTGAACACCGACAATGTTATTGTGTAGCTTGCAAAATATTATGTCACAGCATCTGCATGTTCTTCACAATTAAGGAAGTCAAATGAGATCTTGGATCGTGCACTTTTCTTTATGTGCTTAACAAGGGAACCTCTATGAGGGTCACATTCCAAGATGCCATTTGTCAGGTCAGTGAGAGCACCAAAACATCTCACTGCTTGTTTAGAGGGGTAGGTCTACTTTTTTTCTTTCAGACATTTATATTCTCTCATGGTGATCCATTTGTGTATGTCCTCATCCTCACTGTATGTTAAATTTGTTTTGCATCCTTCGCAATCAATTTTTGCTAAGATTTTTCTTATGACCTACCCCACTGTGTAAGCACGTGCGTGGATGTTCAAACCCTCACGTCTGATTTTCGTCTTAATTTCCTCCATTTCTTGCACAGAGCATGTTGGATGCTGTACAGAACTTGTGAAACGCTCCCCAGTTTTGCTAACATTGTCAATTGGTGCAAACAACATTTGCAGTTTCAGCAATTGATCACCAGATTCATTTTCACATTAAAAAATTCAGAAATAAACTTAATGAATTTGGTGATCAAAAGTGATCGAAAAGTTAAAGTAAAGCTGTGGCAGTTCGGGTTGTTATGTCTGTAGCTATACGCCCGTACCTGAACGAAGAAGTTTTCGATGGGGTCAGAATTGCAATATCTTGGGCGCATAATTTTTATATTTTTCTCTTTGAGGAACTGCCAGAGCTTTAGGAATTTTTTAAGGGTTGATATCCAATTCCGTAATGGTGGCACTGCTGATGACTCTCGCCCTTTCTGGTCGACAAATTGAATTCGTTCCTATTTTTTAATGGCCTCGTTCCAGAAGGCATGGTGGGGTCAAGATGACGTCACAGCTTTTCTCAAAGGTTTCTTGCACTTCTTATGGCTGAGGGTGGCTCAATTGACGCTGTCAAATAATTTGTCAAAAAATGACACAATTTCCGCTGTATTCATTGTTGTTGGACTTACATTCCTGCCATCAACATAATGAGCTGAAACAAAATTTTAATACATATTTAGTACAGCAGGTGACTAGGGATCAAAGGCGCATATCTGTATATATAAAAAGAGAACCGTTACTGACTGATCTCAATCCGCGGTAGGCACGCTGGTGATTAAGCCCATACTCTCTCTGAGAGAAAGCCTGTGCCCTGCAGTGGCACGAAAATAGGCTACAAAAAAAAAAAAACAAGAGTCCTGCAACTAATTAGGCAACCAATTTTTGAGTTAGCTACATTTGAGTAATATTTAACGAAAAATTATAATTTTTCCTGGTTGTGCAATAAATCTAGCTATATTTTTTATGCTGGAGGTCGTGTGTTCGATTCCCACTGACGGCCGCTATACATTTGTACAAATGGCCTAAGTCTGGGTGCATTTTCATGTTCGTGACGTCCTTCCCTGGTTACCATAGCATGGGGTATCCTAGTTTGGGACCAGGACCAGCGACTGTGTTGTGTGGAAGATATTGTTATTATTGAGTTATATTATAAATTAAATGCAATTTCTTATAAATAAAATATGCAGCATAACATTATTTCTGATATGCACTTGACCCGTTTTAAGTTCTACTTTCAGTTTCAAATTACTTTCAGTGCTTTTTACACAAACGTGGGACAGCACATAATACCGGGACGCCAGCTGATTTAAAACTGACAGTTTTATTCTTTTTTTGTACTTGTAGTGAGAGTAAAAAAATTACGTTAAGAGAATGGGGATTGGTCTCAAACTAGTATGTCTCTGTGTTAGTGTAACCGGACAAGGATATTATAGACATGGAAATACACCTAGAACTGTGGCCATTTCAACAAATCGAGTACGTCGAAAATTGGTCCTGGGGGAATTTCGAAACCACAACCCATTTTTGGTAGTCAACCGTGTAAAACCTAGACCGTTGTCGTCAGTTGTCTACCGTTGGAAAATCTCTGTTACAGAGGGCTCACCGAATCTGCGACAAGGAACATCTACCTGCGGAACTCCAGCATGTCAAACGAGTACTTCGTGCAAACAAGCTGAAAGTTCCGCGTGTCCGTCGCGGAGGAGGTGTCAAACCGGACACAGTCGAGCGAGTTCCAGCCTGCCTTTCGTGACCATCTACAAGTCGCCAAGAAAGATACACCAATTCATGCGAAGTGTCAAACACAGGATTCCCTTACAAGAGGCAGGAGAATACAAGCTTGACTGTGAATGTGGTTCCTCGTACATTGGTCAAACCAAGCGTACCATAGCTGAACGGGTGAAGGAACATATCGCGGACGTGAAACATAAGCGCTCTGGTAGATCTGCAGTCAGCGAACATACACTTAGCGGTACCAACCACTTTATACATTTTGATAAAGTTGAAAGTTCTAGCCCGAGAAGACCGTTTCTTCCCTAGAATGATACGCGAGGCAATAGAGATCCGCCGGCATCCAAATTTCAATAGAGATCGTGGTTGGAATATACCGGCAGCATGGGAACTATATAGGAAAATTTTTTGAAGGAATCTGTAGCATTTTGGGCTTTGCTTCATTATTGATAAACTTATCAATTTTTCCTCCAGGGTAAAACGTCGCCCTTTGTCTTTCTTTGTCGCCTGTGTAATTTGCATCCATAAAATTTTCCTTGCAATTGGATTCATTTTTTGGGTTAAATGCTCAAACGAACTTCTTTCTGTGAACTTTACTGCCCTTTGTGCTCTTTGGATGAAATCTTTACATTGCTTACGTGATTTCACATATTGTTTGTAAAGTTTGCTACAGTTTGGTCTCAGAGCTTTGACATTTTGAAAAAGACGCTTTCTTATTGATTTTGTCTTGACCTGACTTTCCTTATTTCTTTTTGGAGTTTCCTTAAGCTCTCTGGCATCTGTAAAAATAAATGCACATAGTAAAATCACGTGTCAATATTACTAGGGTACAGAAAATTCGTATAGTAATAATAGAATAGGTGAGTTACTACTCTTCACTCACTTTCATCAACCATATCTCTGTAATGCGTTTTTTCCCTTGTAGGAGATTGAAGCTGCTTGCCAATTTTCACATCCACAGTTGTCCCAGATGTACTTGGCTCACTAAAATCTGTAATGATCAGATATTATTACAAATATTATCGGATAAAAGTTAACAATTAATGGCAATTTTATTAACATACTAGCTGACCAGGCAAACATTGTTTTGCCATATTAATTAGCCTACCACCTATTCTCAGACCTACCAAATAAATAAACACAAAAAAAATCATAAAATCGGTGAAGCCGTTTCAGAGAAGATCAATAAAAAACACTGTGCACGAGGCACTAATATATATTAGGTTACATAGGAATGCAATATAAACAAAAATACTAGCAAAAAGCTTAAGACTTACCAGTCAGTGTCTCAGGCTGCATGGTGGTTGATTGCTTAAAATAGGTATGGTCAACCCATTTACAGCGACCGATCGTTATAAAGATCAAAATAATGTAACAAAAGTACCCTCGATTTAAAAATGTTAACTAACGGAAAACGCTCACTTGTTGTTATTCAATAGTCGCAGCGATCGTCTGACAGTGTTTTAGCATAGTCATAATAAATGAATTACTGTTATTTTGAAGTGAATTTGTGTTATACCTTGTATAAGTTGAATAAACATTTGCCATGTCTTCAAAGCGGTAAGTTTTGATAAATTTGCCTTTGAATATAATAAACTTAGTGTATGTTATTGACAAATATATAACCTATAAATTAACCCCATGTCATAATATTGCAAAGTTGTCTTCCTTTTTATAATGAGATATGATGATAACTTTCATGATCGTTATAAAGATCAGTAGTAATATGGGGATGTGTTTTATAGTGTATGTTATTGACAAATATATAACCTATAAATTAACCCCATGTCATAATATTGCAAAGTTGTCTTCCTTTTTATAATGAGATATGATGATAACTTTCATGATCGTTATAAAGATCAGTAGTAATATGGGGATGTGTTTTATATTTCCAGACCAAGGTGTAATAAGCCATTTTCTCTGAATGAAATCATTCACGATCTGGAGCAATTAGACGTTGAAGACCCAGTTCCAAAGAAGATAAATATATTGCCACCAGATATCGCTAATGCTGATGTCACATTGAAGGTTCTGGTGATGAAGAAAATGTCTTGACCAGTGTTATTGAATGTTGACGTATTTCTCTTACGCTGAGTTGTTACATATTTTATATTTTTTCTAGGTTCACAGCTAAGAGCCACTGTAGAGATAGAATATAAATGTCCTCGGACAGTGATTCAGATAGAGCGCCTTGAGCAAAAAGAAGTCGAAACACCCAAGAAACCCTGGTTGAAGATCATCGTCAATCTGAGCCATCTACAACTTCATTTATAGACAGTTCAGATTCGGTTACTGTCAACATGTGTGCAGTTCCTTTTCTTGCTCCAACTGTACCAAAAAATCAAACTTATACTTGGAGGAATCGCCATAACCCACGCGACCAACCACAATGGAAAGAAAACCATAGGCCAAGGTACCTTCAAACACCCTTGTATTACTTTGAGTGTAAAATTGATGACAGTGTTATCGAATTATTGGTCGAGTATACCAACATTTACGCGATTCAAAATAATAAAGCAGGCAATGTTACTACGATTGAGATAAAGTGTTTGCTAGCTATACTTCTTTACAGTCGATATGTCGTTGTGCCCCGAAGATATATGTATTATATGATATATGCACAATGCATAGCAACTTTATAAAAGTAATGGAGGAGAGTACGATCATCTTACATACCGGAGAATTATTGACAGGAGTATCTTAGAAACACATAAAAAAATGAAAAGCGTGGTCCGTGTCTGTCACCTAGAAACTATCAGGAAAATTCTCGCTTTGACAGAATTGATCACCTAATAGTGTACGGCAATTCTCAGTTTCGATGTGCGCTTTTCAAAAAGAATACAAACTTTACCTGTCAAAAGTGTGAGATTGATTTGCATCCAAAAACATGTTTCAATACATACCACACTGCATAAGTACCTACCTAATATTAATTTTGTTATTTTACTTTTTCATAATAAAATAAAACTGTTTTGTTAGTAACATTTTCGTGTTTTTCTCATACATATACAAAGCTTTCGCTGAACGACTTTTTATATGGGCGATATCCTACCAGCCTATTACTACTGATCGTTAAAACGATCCTAATTTTCCAAGCTTTCCAGAAAATGCATCACACTGATAAAAATATACACATATGTTTGCGAGTTCGGGGAGAGGAGAAGAGGCTATTGCGTCTTTTAGTCTATTTTTTGGCACACATTTGCCCCATTACCACGTACCCGTAACCGGCGTGCGTGCATGCAACGACTAATGAATGTTGATGAAGCGAAAGTGATCTGTCAGGATCGTGGCAAATGGGAGTCCCTGGTCTCTGCCTACCCTTCTGGAATACAGGCGTGAGATTATGTATGTATGTACGTCATAGTCCCCACTGACGCCTTTGCCCCGGTTGACCTTAACTCCAAAGAAAAAAATGTTTACTCCAACTTACCATCGCCCTCGTTAGTTTTAGTAGGGATCCCACTGGCAATCTCTTCTGATGAAAACAATGATGGATCAGTGCGGGGTGCGGTGCAAAGTGTTTTTGGCACACATGATGCTTACGAAGCTCGGACAAGCACATGCTACGGAAAGAGTCTGAATTAATGCAATCCAACCACATTTTGAGTCCTGTCTCACTCGCGGGGAACCGATGCAGTTTAACGTCCTTTCGTTTGCTATCGCAGTCCACGACACAACAATAATAATACACAGTCTTCACGACACGGACCTTGTCCTCGGCGTCCATGATGAGAAGCACAATATGGCTGGTTTAGCTATTGAGAGGATAAGTACGGAAATAAATCAACGTGACTTCACTCGATCAAAACAAAACTGCAATCACAGACGATAAAGAGACTGCAATGGCGGGCGGGTGGCAACGCGGCACAGATTATAAAATGGCGGCTTTTAGACAGCAAACTAAAAAGATGGCGCCGGGCGACGCAAGAGGTGAAGAAGGCGAAGAGGGGAGGAGTTAAATGTCTTAGGGTTAGGAATAACACTCTGGGTATTTATAGACCACACTTTTTTCTCCTAAATCAAGTGTGTTAACCCTTAGCCACCTGACGTGTTTTTCAGTTACACTACGACCTGACGTCGGTTATTGAGACCGCTTGCGTATTTACTATGTTTAATTATTTTATTGTTATATATTATTTTAAATGACAGTCAGATATGTATATTTATTATATTTTTTATTAATTTTAAGTTTTTAAACAACACAAAAATCTTTATTTACTTATCCTTAATCGACACTTAACATAAACATATGAAATTATAGAACAAAAATTAGGAACTTTGGAAATTAGAGATCTGAGTATGTTGCCGACCGGCCAATCAACCTTTTTTAAGTATTTTACTTTTTGATAGCGTTTTATATTATTATGTCTACTTTTTAAAAATGGGACATGGTCATTACAAAACTAGAAAAAGACAGATTAAAAGATTCCTACAAGATTTTCGCGTTTTCATCAATTTTACGTGCATTCGTTTCATGGTGTCAGAAGTGGGATAATTGGTCCCATCGCTTGTCATAACGGAAACTTCGCTAGCAGACGACAATGGGGGGCTTTCTATATTCTGGAGGGTTTTGGATCTCTGTAAGGAGATCTTAGATCCGCTGGGCTCAACCCTTCCCGAGAGCAAAAAAGTTACTGCTCTCTGAAGGTTCTCGATTGTTACAGCGGCTTTAGCGTTTTCTTCAGCCAATGTGCATAGATGCGTATGTAATTGAAGAAGAACGGCTGACTGAGTCAAACCCTCATATATAGGTGGACCGCTAAGTTTGTCGACCATAGTGGGCCTCGGATCTGTCTTATCTGAAATTCCCCTTGCAGTGCTTTAGACGTCGGAGACGTACCTACTGCGGGAACTGCACAAAATGTCGCCGTTATCTCTACAAGCGCAAATGCGCCGCGTGGAGATCTTTGCCAACAGTTCAACGACAAAACGAACTCTACAAACATATTAGGCACACACTACAATAAATCCTCACCTGCGATTTGTAATATTGACGACAAAAATAAAACGATTAGTAATGCACAGACACAAGATTCATTTATTAAACTGGCTCAAGTTATTGCAGAACTTGGAAGCAAGAAGGAACATGTGAGTATTAAACTTCCTTTGTACGATGGTAGCGTCTCTGGCTGGCTCATGTTCAAGAAGACGTACTCGCGATCTGAAGCTAGATTCAGCCCAGAAGAGAACTTGGCCAGGCTCGATACTGCGTTGTGTGGAGCCGCCAAGGAAGCTGTGTCTGCTCTTCTCATGACTGCCCCGCATCCAGCACAGATAATGAGTTCCCTGGAGAGTCGCTTTGGCCAGCCGGAATCCATTATTCTGCACCAACTCTCCTCCATCAGGTCTTTAGCCAGGTTGCCGCTGCACGAGTCTCCGAAGGACCTTAACATCTTTGCGTGCCGCCTTCGAAATTGTGTCGAAGTAATTAGAGAGCTGCATCAGCCAGAGTATCTAGCCTCACCCGAACTTGTTGGTACCATCATAGGGAAATTAACCCCTCTTTTACGTTATAGATGGGCCGACTTTGCATCTTCGAGTGATGCCCCTAAAATGCATAAGCTAGAACTACTATCAGATTTTTTAGATAATGAATCCAAACGCTTAGCAAAATATTGTACATTTGGTTCAGAAAATTTGTACGGAAAATCTGTCACAACAAATAATTCACAGATTATCAAAACAAATGTCGCTAATAAGCAACACTCAAAAGTTTTTCATGCGACACTGTCAACAAAACCAAAGAGTTTGACAGCATGTAGATATTGCAAAACGGGTACACACGAAGTTCATGACTGTGAAAAGTTTATCTCATTACCTATCGATGAACGCTGGCAATGGGTTACCGAAAATAAGGTCTGTTATAGATGTTTATCTAAAGGTTCACATAAATATTTAGCTTGCAGGAAACACTGCGAAGTCACCGGATGCAGGTACAGTCGGAGACATAATACCTTGCTCCATCGACCTACGGTTGAAACTGGTGCTCATGTTGATGTAGATGAACACGATGAGCACCCGTCTGAGGAGGTACCAACTGCTATTGTATCTCATAGTGCCTCCCCTAACCCAATGCAAAGGCCTTTATTAAAGGTTCTACCTGTCACTATTATCGGTCCTGAAGGTAGTTTTGATACGTATGCACTACTTGACGATGGGTCTACGGCCTCATTTATAGACAAATCTGTAGCTGACTTGATAGGTGCTACCGGGCCTAAAAGTCAAATTCAGGTCGAGTGTATTGGCGGTCTTGGTAAAAATATAGAGGTTAATTTCGTGAACATTAAAGTCAAGGGCTGCCACAGTAAACAAACACACGATATTGTAGCGAGGTCCATTCCAAATTTGACTATTGCTAAACAGTGTATTCGTTCAGAGCAAATCAAAACCTGCGATTATCTACGCGATTTAAACGATGTTTTGTGCTATGAAAATGCAAAACCTATGCTTTTGCTTGGCATTGATAATTGGCATCTTACCTTTTCAAAAACCATACGTCGCGGTAAGGTGTCACAACCAGCAGCGTCTTTGACTCCGTTAGGTTGGGTTCTATACGGCTCTACTACAACCATGTCCAGGCCTGTCAACTTCGTGAACCATGCTATTACAGAGTGCGAAGAAGATAGTCTAAGGGACAGCCGTACTTTAGATACCCTCATCAAAGACTATTACAGTTTAGATTCTATAGGTATAGAAAAAAAAGATTACCGCTCTGTTGAGGAACAAAGAGCTTTGATATTGCTAGAGGAAACTACTAGGCGTCTACCGTCTGGAAGATTTCAGACAGGACTACTGTGGCGTGACAATATCGAACAGGTCCCCGACAGCCGTCCACTCGCTTTACGCCGTTTTAGAACTCTTGAATCTAAGATGAATAAAGACTCCAACTACGCTAGCAAATATAAACAAAATATTCATGCTATGCTTGATAAGGATTACGCAGAATTGTGCACTGCCACTCCTTCCGGTATCTCATGGTATTTACCGCATTTTGGTGTGGTACATCCACAAAAGAAGAAACTTAGAATTGTTTGTGATGCCGCCGCTAAGTGCGAAGGTGTAAGCCTAAATTCCCTTTTACTGCCCGGGCCCGACCTTCTCCAATCCTTGATAGCCATTTTGATGCGATTCAGAGAAGGCCGTATAGCTCTTTCGGCTGATATACGGGAAATGTTTCCACAAATTAAAATCAGACCAGAAGACCGTGACGCTCAGCGCTTTTTATGGCGCGACGATCCTAAACAACCTATCCAGGAATATCGCATGTCATCTATGATGTTCGGTACAGTGTGTAGTCCATTTACGGCCTTGTACCTTAAAAATAAAATCGCTACCGAACATCAGAGATCGCACCCAAAAGCTGCAGCGGCTATTATTCGTGACACGTACATGGACGATTACTTAGGTAGTTGCGACAATGAAGAAGAAGCCGCACTTTTGTCCTTAGATATCGTATCGGTCTTAGGCTCAGCCAAATTTGAAATGAGGTCTTGGGTGTCAAATTCTGTAAAAGCGCTGACTAGACTACCTCCCGATCTTTGCGCTGTTGGGGCCACGACGGTAAAGGTAGGCCCAGACTCGCGAACTTCGACACGCGTCTTAGGAGTTTCCTGGGACATTGCTAACGACACACTGTCCTTTCCACATATTGAACTAGATAAAATACCAGAGAAATTAACAAAACGCGTTGTCCTTTCCAACCTTATGAAAATTTACGACCCTTTAGGTCTACTTACTCCCGCAGTTATAAAAGGTCGTGTCCTATTCCAAAAAACTTGGAAACTTGCTACATCTTGGGATGAATTATTACCAAAACAATTCATAGACAAGTGGAGAGACTGGTTCACAAGCTTGCTCAAAATTTTGAACAATTGTGTACCTCGTTGTTATGTCACTGTAAACGATCCTATAAGTTCAGTGCAATTACATGTTTTCGCGGACGCGAGCGAGCAAGCGTACAGTTGCGTTGCTTACTGGCGCTTTATGTGTCCAAACGGAAAAATACAAGTCTCGTTGATCAGCGGTAAAGCCCGCGTTGCTCCTTTGAAGCCTACAACTATACCTAGGCTGGAGCTTCAGGCGGCTCTTATAGCTGCTCGCTTATCTGTATTTATTGTCGAATCTCACAAACGAAAGCCAGAAAGGGTCTTTTTCTGGTCAGACTCACAAACGGTACTCAAATGGCTACGATCTGACCCAGGCACGTTTAGAACCTTTGTTGCTCATAGAGTTTGTGAAATTTGCGAGATCACCAATGTTTCCGATTAGAAGTATGTACCTTCATCTTTGAATGTTGCGGACGACGCGACCTGATTTAAAGATGAATTTACCATAAATTCTCGATGGTTTACCGGGCCATCATTCTTGCATCAATCACCAGCCGAATGGCCCTGTGAACTTACAACTGTCAACACACCAACTTCTGAAGAATGCAGAACCAACAAAGCCTTGGTGGGTTTGACATTGACTCAGTCACGTGACTTACCATCACCCGTGATAGCTGACTACACCCGCTTTAGTGTGTGGTTACGGTTTATTCGAGCTACCGCGCGAGCGCACCAGTGTGCCGCGAAATTTCGGCATTCGTCTCAAGACGCAAAATTTCCGCAATGTGGTTTAGCAATTTTAGACGTCGCTTTTATCTCATCGGCAGAACGTCATGCCTTTTTGCATATACAATTAGATTCTTTCAAAGACGAAAATCTCGCGATTGACGCTGCACGCCCCGTTTCTAAAGAGAGTAGACTTAAAAACTTGTCGTTAATAACAGGAAATGATAGGCTATTACGGTTATCAGGCCGCACGGGAGCGTCCACTGCCATTGATTCACAGCCAGTTGTTTTTGATGGAAAGCACCCGCTCACTCGCCTACTAATCGACTCCTACCACGTCAAGTTTGCCCACAGCAACAACGAACTCGTGGTGAACGAATTACGGCAACGTTTCTACATCCTTGGGGTGAGACCATCTGTGAGAAGTGTGGCGTCACACTGTCAGCACTGCCGGAATATGAAGGCTAAGCCACAGGTGCCGCCGATCGGAGATTTACCTGAAGCCAGGATGGCTCATCACGTTCGTCCTTTCACTTACGTCGGTGTCGACTATTTTGGTCCTTTGAACGTCACATCAGGACGACGACCCATGAAGCACTGGGTAGCTTTATTCACCTGCCTGACGGTCAGAGCTATTCACATCGAAGTAGTGGAATCGCTATCAACAGACTCAGCCTTGTTGGCTCTACGACGATTCATATCAAGACGTGGGTGCCCCACATGCATCTACTCAGATAACGGAACAACCTTTGTTGGCGCTTCGAATATTCTACACGAGCTGTACGACTTCTCGACAAATAGAGGAATAAGTTGGAAGTTTATCCCACCTTCGGCCTCTTTTATGGGTGGCTGTTGGGAGCGTCTGATACGTAGCGTAAAAACTGCACTCAAAACCACTCTAAAAGATAGATCGCCCCGAGTAGAAGTCCTGCACACATTGCTTGTAGAAGTAGAAGCCATGGTGAATTCCCGACCACTGACCCACGTGTCTGTGGGCGAGGACAGTCAACAAGCACTGACGCCCTTCAACTTCCTGATCGGCACCTCGAGTCATGACCACAGTCTTCGAGAATTCAACGAAGCCGATCTATCACGACGCGCAGACTGGAGAAAGGCCCAAAGACTTGCAGAACATTTTTGGCAACGGTGGACTAAAGAATACTTGCCGCTCCTTATACCACGAAAATCGGTTACACCTCACAAACAGTTAAAATCGGGTGATGTGGTGCTAGTTGCGGACGGCAATCTACCGAGAAACTGCTGGCCTATTGGACGAGTCACCGAGTTATTTCCGGGTAAAGACAATGTTGTCCGCGTAGTGAATGTTGCGACTAAAGGGGGTGTGTTGCGTCGACCGGTCCGCAAGCTGGTACCACTAAGCTGTTAATTGGTGTTCCACACCGCTTGGGGCCATGTTGCCGACCGGCCAATCAACCTTTTTTAAGTATTTTACTTTTTGATAGCGTTTTATATTATTATGTCTACTTTTTAAAAATGGGACATGGTCATTACAAAACTAGAAAAAGACAGATTAAAAGATTCCTACAAGATTTTCGCGTTTTCATCAATTTTACGTGCATTCGTTTCAGAGTAGGAATTTTAAGTGCGACATAATATTATTTACTTATTTACTATCAGTTCAACATATTTTCTTAAATTCTAAATCACTTTTGGCTCAATCGAGGCATATTTTTTATAAAATCACAACTTGCAAAGTTTTACAAGTTGCGGCGACAATCAAGGCACATTTTTTGACTGCATTCGGATTTTTACATACAAAACACATATAAGCTGTTTTACGCTTCTTTTTAGGGTCACATGTTGAACAAGTCTTCCGTTTTTCCATCTTTTCAGAATTGTTAGATGATGATGTGCTGGGCGTTTGTTCTATTTTTAGGATTCGACGAATGGTGAACTAAAGATCCCTTTGCAAACCAAAACTGTGCATGCGGCGTTCCAGATGAGGCTTTATAAGATCTTCTGCCATTTTTTTTATAAAGACCAGTCTCGAAATCTTTGATTGAGCTTGGTTCATTTTGTTGATGATGTATGCGTTTGCTGCAGATATGTCAAGCATTCTATAAAATATTGCCATCGGCCAACGTTGTGTTCTTCGAGATGTGGAGTAAATAGAACATTTTTGATCTAGCATGTCAACGCCGCCTTTTGTGCTATTGTAAAACATGATCATCTCCGGTTTTTGCGTATTTGAATCAATAGTTGGTGTGTGGTGCATGCTGGACAGCAGAATTACTGATTTATTTTGCTTCGGCACATAAGATGTCAATGTTGCATCGGCTGTGAATCCGAAAATGGTCGATCCTACTTCTCTGTGACGGCTAGGAAGAAACTGAGGTGGAATTTCGCGCTTGTTTTTTTTTCATTGTACCCACTAGTGTCAGTTGCTTTTCTTTTAGTACATTCATAAGCTCAAGTGAAGTAAACCAGTTATCGGTTGTAATATTTCTGTGTGTACCTTCTATTGAAGTAACCAGCCTCAAAACTGCCTGGGTAGGTTTGCTCAACCTTTGGTACTCAGTTGGTAGACCTATCCCGTCAGAATCTTTCCCTAAGTAGATATAGGCATCTAGCAGATACCCAGTTTGGGCATCAGTGATGCACATAATTTTCAATCCATATTTGTTCGGTTTATTGGGGATATACATTTTAAAAATGCACCTGCCACGAAAAGCTACCAACATCTCATCTACGCAAGCGTAACTTCCAACTGAACATACTTCTCTGCAGTTTTGAACCAATATGCCAAACAATTGGGAAATCGGTGCCGCCAAATCACTGCTGCGGCGCTCAGTTCGGGTGCTCGCATCGTCAAACCGAAGACAATTGAGTAGTACTTCAAATCTATTTTTGCTCATTATACAGCGGTAAATTTCTCTGCCAGTGCCATCCGTGCTGTACCAGCATGTGTAGTGCGTGTGATTTTCTTTGAAAATGGCAGTGTAATATAGCAGACCAATAAAGGCTTTCAATTCAATGACATCTAAATCATGAACAGCGGTTTCCTTCTGATAATTCTGTCGGATGGTCCTAACTTTTTCATTCGTGTGCTTTACTACTTGTTCTAACATACCTTCCGTAAAAAATAAACCCCACAAATCCAGGGGTTTAGTGTTGGCATGCAAAACACCTCGAAAGTTTGGTTTGAGACCGGGTGGCTGTTGGATGATGTTATGCTGCATAGTCCGTGATTTTGAAACTGGAGGATGAGCTGACCAACGAAAACGATTCTTACCAAAGAAGTTTCGGTGCCTTGACAGTGGAACATCGTCATCAGAAGATGAATCTTCCGTCATCGGCTGTGTAATGGTTCCAGATTCAATTGGTTGAAATTCAACCTCGTCACCTTCCACTTCTGATTCTGACTGACACCCGTCGTCAATAATGTGGTCTACTGGAACATCTTCTATGTCGCTGCAATCTTCATTTGGAAGTTCTGGTACACTATGATGATTTTCGGAGTCTGAATCAGATTCCTCAAGCCATCGTAATAAATTTGCTTCAGACATTATGAACCTACAAAAAAATAGTTTAGGTTAGGTAGGTAAAATAAAACCTACAACGTAACTACCTGAGGTCGGTCGCTCAGACCGCTCACGAAATATAATTACCTATAATTCACAACTGCGCGCACGTCCGGAGCTGCCGAGCGCGTGGCGCGTACAGACGGTGGATTAGAAAAAGTACATGAACGGACGGTTGCGCCGCGCGCATAGCATCAGAATTATTTTAAAAATAAAATTACCAGAGTCTGTGAGACCGACGTCAGGTGGCTAAGGGTTAAGAAACTTTGTCGCAATGTCGCAAGCTTAGTTACCAAAGTACAACCAAAAGTTGTACTTTGGTAACTAAGCTTGCGACATAAACTTTTCTTTGTTCCCAATTAAGTTGTCCCTTCTCTTGAAGTATCTCTTCTTGCTTCTTCAGTCAGTTTTCGACACTCGAATTTAGCAGAAATGCATTCACAAGCATTTTTCATTTCTCTAGCTGGTCTGGAATTAGTTTGTGCCCATTTTCCTTCACGTTTAATCAATCCCTTATAAGTTTTACCTTGCATTCGTCGTAACTTTTGCGTGTTTCTATCCCATTGTGCCTGCCTTCTAACACCACGTCTTTTTCTTGTTAAATGTGTTGTTTCACATTCCGAAACATCAGCATCGGTACCATTTTCATTATCTGGTGTATAGGTAGCATCTTGATCGTCATCACTGCAATTAAAGTTTTCATCACGTTGCTCTATTTCTGGTGTCGAGTTATGTGTATTGGTTGAAACCAAATCAAGGTGTCGGAGTTCACCTGTTGTTTCATCTAAAAAAACAGGCGCAAGAAGGAGGATTCAGCATAGATGGACTGGTACAAGGGGAACTTCGGATAATAGCTGCAGATTCTTCTTCTAGTGACGCTGCTGTCTCTTCTATCAAGGTAGGTAAGGTGGATTCACTGGACAAAACTAAATCATTGCTTCGGATTTCACCGGTGTTTTCATCTAAAAAACAGGCGCTATAAGGAGGATTCAGCATAGATGGACTGGTACAAGGGGAACTTTGGATAATAGCTGCAGATTCTTCTTCTAGTGACGCTGCTGTCTCTTCTACCAAGGTAGGTAAGGTCGATTCACTGGACAAAACTAAACCAGTGCTTCGAATTTCGCCTGTGTTTTCAACGAAAGTATACGGACGAGGAGAATTTTGAATAACAGCTACTGTTTCTGCTTCCGGTGGCATTGCTTCTATTGTTATTGAGGTGGTTTCATAATCTAACTCACAGCTTTGGATTTCACCTGTTGCTTCATTAAGGAAATAAGTGCTAGACGTAGATGTGCTACAACTAGGTGAGTTGTGGTTTAGGTTTTAATCAATTTGCTGATGATCAATCACCTTTGTATTTGTACTAAAGTCTTCTTTTTTTTCTTATTATTTCAGGTTGCAAGGTCGGTGTACCAGAATAGTTATCTTTCATGTCATTAGCACTAAACCTGCTAGCTGAATCGATCTCTCGAGAATATTTGCTGCCCTGCTGTACCTCTTCATTTTAATTTTAGTGCATACCTGTAATTTAAAATGTATTTATTAGCCAATAATTTTAAAATTCATCAATAATGCGAGAACTATTTTCTTTTAAATCCTTTATGTTGGTTTATCCTTTATACGTAGATATCATAATAATAAAATAATCTTGTTAATCTATTTATGTGAAAAACTCCTATGTTTAAAAATATAACATACGACTTATTGAAAATACATTTTTGACTGGGTATAATACGGGAAAATAAGAACAAAACACCTAAATTAAGCTGTAACTTATCGTATGCCACAGTTATATAAATAACTTAACCGTTCTTGTAGAATAACAAACATAAGTTCAAAAAAATTACCATATTGGAGGTATATTATATGTACACATATTTTTCTTACAAGTTAATTCCTAATGAAGATGTAGATACCGGGACTGTACATCCACCAGCCGAGAAAATAACTGTGTTGACTCCCTTGGAAAGTTGTAACCAGAAAAATTCGCTACAGATTTCTAAGCGAGCAAGGGACGACTACTGTGAATATTTTAACAACGAGGGTGCAGTTTACTGGCAGGATAAATTTGTTACTATGTTATTACATACTTTTCGAATAAATTGCTATAAACATACCGTGTTCTGTTCCACATCATCTTCAACAGAATTTTGTGTGTCAGAATTTTGGGTAATATCCATAGAAGATTCAGAGTAACACGCCATTTCTTGATCATGTAAAAAGTTCATGTCTCTGTAGTACCACAACGTTGGTTCATATAAAGAATCAGCACTTGCCCCAGATTTCATAGAATCCATGTATTTTTTAATTCTTTCCGATAGTTTGTTCTCAGAGCATTAATTTTTTTTAAGTCGTCTTTATTTGCTTTAGGAAACATGTCTTGGTACTTGCTAAGCAACAAATCATAAGCCATACTCTTTTTGTCCCGGTCATGGTACAATTTACTTTTAACATCCCACAAACCAGGTAAATCACGATATAATTGAATGCACTCGATAATGAATTCTCGTTCCTTTTCTTTCGCTGAAATTTTTTGTGCCATTTTCGCTGCAAAAATACACGCGTGCGTGCGTGACCGCTCTGAACTGTAGACTAAAAAATATTGGGCAATATACCATACACAAGACACAATAAATAAATATTGTGCAATAAAATTTAAAAGTCCTCAATCTTTTGCTCAATCAAAGTGTATGGGTCGCCTAAAGACCATTACAAGGGGTAGAAATCGTAGTGTGAAATCACGGTTGTGACACCGAGTGGCATGTTTGTGACAAATGGTTCCACGTATCGTGTACACGGTTGTGATCTTACAGACCATTATATACATTAAAAGTAATTTGCTCTTTGTAATTTGTTTTTGTTTACGCCATGTGCCCAACACTATAGTTTTCTACATTAGTTTTTTTTTATTGTCTATGGTCACTTAACTTGCAACCAAGAACTTGCTCGTGCGCAGCGCCTCTGTACCTGTCGTATTTTCTCTTATTATATTCGATTTACAAATCACTTAGTTTCTTTGTTCTTTGCCTGAACAAAAGTGGCGACCGTGACAGGACTTTCAAAAGTAACACGAAGATCGACGGCAAAACCACACAAAAACGCCCGTCGGCGTGTCGGCTCACTCCGCCATTTTTCGCAATACCTACTTCGTGTGGACAACGGACAACGGGCAACTTACATCGTTATTTCTGGAAGCTACCACTATCTGCGCTACCGCAAAGCTTCTAATCATCATCCAAGGACATCGTTTCGTCGAAACAACAAGTTACAGCAAGCGGAATCCAGCGAAGAACTGCCAGAAAAGACACCCAGTCGCGCCACGCCGACACGTACCTACCTACGACGCCGAAACTTCGACGTGTCAACTCAACTGAGAAGATAGCGTCAGCCACCGAGAAGGAGCAGCAGCACAGCAGTCCAGCATTCCGACACGCAGCATCGTGCTACGCTACATCGCCGGCTGCACTACAAGCCTGCCTTTCTAATGAGGACTAATCTGAGCGGTACCAAAAAATTCCGCTTGGGCAGCGCCACTGTGTCTGGATACCTGTCAAACTGTCAAACGCCTAAAAATGTATAGTTATTTACGTGTTACTGGGCTGTGTTCTGGTATTTAATAATATTTACAATGACTACGTGTTGTGTAGTACCATTTTGTTCATTGAGAACGTCTGGACATCGTTTTCCAAAGGATAAAGCCCTAAAAAAGAAGTGGCTTGTTGCTATTCGTAGAGACAAATACGAGCCGTCGCAGTCCTCTCGTGTATGCAAAAAACATTTCTTGTTATCAGATTATATCAAACCCTTGGACTCAGTGAGTGAAAATCGTAAGTTTATTTAAAATCCTTTGTTTCTTTCTGCTTTGTATTCTTGCGTGATTTTGTTCTGAACCTAACCTAAACATCATTTTCTTTTCAGCCAGGCTAATGCTAAGAAGAGATGCAGTGCCCAGCCTGTTTAAATGGACTAAATCTACTTCAGAGTCTGCTATCCAAAGGTCAGAGAGAGCAAGAAAAAGATCAGTTGATAAAGAATCTCTAGCATCTAAAATTATTCCCTTGGAAGCAGATGATAATGGTCAAGATACATTAATGAATGAAATATGTTCGGGCAGTACAGGCTCTGTTGTGGAAATATCAGTCAATGAAGTCACTGTAGAGTGTCCAAATAAAGATATTGGTATTCAATGTGAAATAATTAGTGACTTTAATAGACAAGACAAAAACTCAGATTCTGAAATAAATAGTTGTAAGACTGCAATGCGTATTGAAACATATAAACATGAATCAAAATCTCTGGAACTACACTTTTATACAGGATTTGATAACTACGAGCATTTTCATTTAGTATTTTCGTTATTGGGTCCTGCTGTAAATCACTTTCAATATTATCCTTCATTTACTGCTCAGAAACCAAGTGATCGCTTATTCACGCCAGAAAATGAATTTTTATTAACTATTGTCAAGTTAAGAAGAAACATGATTAATAAAGAGCTGGCATTCAGATTTGAAATCAGTGAGGCTTCAGTATCTCGTATATTCATAACATGGATAAATTTTTTGTTCTGTCAGCTGAAGGAATTGCCAATATGGATTCCGCACAAAATTTCTGAAGAGAATATGAGACACAAAGGTCAAAAATGTAGAAGCACAGTAATTATTGACTGTACAGAGTTTAAAATTCAAAAGCCACAAAATCAGATTTCTCAGCAACTTACTTATTCTACTTACAAATCAGCTAATACATTAAAAGTATTAATTGGTATCTCAAGTATTGGAACTGTAACATTTATTTCAGATGCTTATGGAGGCTCTATAAGCGATCGAGTTTTATTTGAGAAGTGTGGTCTAGTGGATTTATTGGACAAAAAGGACATAGTGTTGGCTGATAAAGGCTTTCAAATTCAAGATCTCTTGGCTCATAAAGATGTCACAGTAAATGTTCCAGAATTTCTCACCCGAAATTCTGGACAGCTAGAACCTCATCAGTTACAGCGTTCTAAAAAAACTTCTTCTCAGCGTATACATGTTGAGCGAATGATTAGGATTGGTAAAACATACAAAATACTAAGCCAGCCCTTAACTTCAAACTTGGTTCCTTTGGGCAGCAGAATCATATTTGTTTGTTATATGCTTGTTAACTTGCGTTCTAATATTATGGAGAGCCCAGATAAGTAAATAATATTTTTAAGTTAAGTAGGGCTGGCTTAGTATTTTGTATGTTGAACACTACACTACATGATCATATTATTATGTGCACATGATGATTATGTAGTGTAGTGTTCATCAACATTGTCATTAACTTTAAGGTTACTAATAATAAGGTTTGTATATTTAGAAATAAACAACTTTATTTTGCTTTAAATGTACTTTTATTATTCATTGACAAATGACATACATGTGCTTCAGAGGGTATGTTAAGCCGGTGGTCCCAAATATTGTAGTCTCTGACTGCAGTGTTTGTGTTAGAGGTCAGTGGACGTCTCTAACCCCCACCAACCCGCAGTAGAGCAGCGTGGTGGAGTGTGCTCTAATCCTTCCCTCCCAGGGAGGAGGCCAATACTCAGCTAAGGTACGATTAACGAGTCCGTGCAGTAAAATGACAGTAAATTCAATACATTATCTGTCATAATGTATTGAATTTACTGTCATTTTACTGCACGGACTCAATAATCGTACTTTAGTGGGTGCGTAGTTAATACTACATGGCTGTAACGGTTACATGTAGTATTAACTACGCTCGGTAAATGACATACCATAAAACTTTTTAAACAATGCTGGGACAACATGATTCTCATAAAAATTCTTGACTTTAGGAAGTATTACCTTGTTAATTAAATCGTCATTTCTATCTACAGAAATACATAAAAAGTCTTTTTGTGTCCAAATAATAAAATCGCAAAATTTACGCCCAGTAACATACATTTGTGTTTGTACTTGGTAGTAATAATTTGAACTTCTTTTTAAAATAATCTTATCGTTTTCCATTTCTATGTAATCTAAATTATTTGTACTTATTATATCATTTCTAATAGAATAAGGACACTTTGCTTCCAAAACTGTGAGAGAGCAGACAAGGCCATCAGGTGAGGCTGCCAAATATGGGTGATCTATCGAAATAAATAATCCACAAGGAAGCACCATGTTGGTTGTAGTTTCTTTATACGCTGCTATAGCATCTTTTTCATGCATTTTCCCCCATGTTGTCGGTACAGACTTGAAGTGTTTGGGATTTATGAGTGAATCAACAAACTGCTCTTTATTTTTTCTATCAGTCATATGTACAATGGTTCCAACTGTAGAGGCAGTTATTCGAAGGGATCTTTCTTGGAACCAAGATTTTGATTTGTCCTGTTTTCTTGTTTGGCTTTCAATATTAACAACATCTTTTTCATTAACCTGAAACCAATGTTGAAATTAATAACTAGCCCTTCTCCACAGCTTCCTTTATGATAAACTTAAAATAATATTTCATATTGAGCAAAATAGAATTTAAATGTTTTAAGTGCTTTAAATACAACTTAATTTTAGGAGGCTTTTCAGTATACGACAAATGGGTGCTGCTTACTCGACTATAAAAGATTTATTAACAATTTAGCACAAGTAGATTAAGGTATAAGTAGGATTACTTACTTGTATTCGATTGTATATTAACTGGTACTCTGGTGATCTGAGTAAATAATTATGATCATTGAGCATTCCTGAGATAGAGGCAGCAGCAAAGGTCCCACTAAGAGCTAGTGTGCGCTTTAGGTAACTATTGTAATTGATTATAGAATTTCTCGCTCTGTCAGAAAATGATGGCATATTTTTAAAACAATCTGGTCTTGGATCATAACACATGTTTGACTTTACCTTCTTATGGACATTGTACTCGGGAACACACAAATTTAAGGCATCTGATTTCTTTGGAGACACATCCATTTTACTCTTTTTTGGCATGTGCCATACTTGTTTGTTTGATGTACATGTGGATTTAATGTACCAATGCTTATGTTCCTTAAAATGAAGTATAGCATAGGCAACTATGGCTACATGTTTGCAAACAGCTTTTGTGCCCTTGCCGGCAATACATTCACAATTCCCTTCAATAATTTCTCCCGTCATGAATAAGCATTCTAATAAAATAAGTTAAATGTTTTGTCATTTCACTATTTACTTGCCCTCGATAATAGTGGTGGTTATTATATTTCATATGAACCAAAGCAGACAAAAAGAAATCCTTCATCATCCCATATCCTTTTCGATGAACAGCTGCAAATGTAGACATCCCCTCTGCAGTGTTGTAAACTTTAAAAAAATAATCATTGATATGTACTATGTCAATTTGTGGAGCTTCACTTTTATGATTTACACTTTGGAATGAACTTTCAGCTGGCCATGATGTTTCTACAGTCAAGTTGACTTCTTCCTCCACATCCACTTGTATAAAATTGTTATTACGATCGTAAGCAATAAGTCTGAAATGAAACAAAATATAATAATAAGTCACAACTCACAAAACATGGTATTCAAATTATAATGAGTGTAAAAAAGTAAGGTTATGTTTAGACAAATCATTATTTACCTTTCAATTAGAGCTTCTTTTCTGCCTGTGAGTTTTGCTTTTCTTTTCTTTAATTCTAATTTTAATTCTGCCACAGTCCATGAACCGTATTTATCAGTTTTATCACTCATAATCACTCATTTTATAAATAAACTACGACGAAATCAACCAAAATTCTGTTTGACAGGTATACACAAAGACTAGCGCCACCTGGTGGGATAAATGGCAAACATAGGCCTCATTGTGAGCCCGTTCCTTTATCTTCCGCTACCTACCTACCTACGCCTATTTTTTATTCCGCTTCGATTTGCCTGGTCAGTGGATTCGGTTCCTCAAAGGCTTATTTGTTCTTCTCGCCGCATCCATGCAAGGTTTCTTCCAAGCGACTAGCACCTGCAAGGCCTACGCACTAACTCGCCTACGTACCTACAGAGCCGACAATTTCCATGCGCAACATACCTAACTTTTCAAAGAGTATTATACGAAATAACCTATACCTACATCTCTAATTTGCGAGCAAGTTAAGTCAATTCAAGAATCCAACTGCCTTTTTTTCTGTTTACCTATCTTTTCCTAAGCAAATAAAAAGAATATTCGCTGCCTAAAGACAACCTTTAGAAACCTATTTAGTGGCTAAAAATTTCACCCATGCCGGGATTCGAACCCGCAATCTCTGGCTATCTGTGCTAGCGCTCTACCAATTGAGCTCAACTAACCATCTTAAGGCACTTTTCTCATTTGACACCGTGCGAGAAACAGAAAAATCTCTCAGATTCATCATTGATCATGTAAAAAAAACTTGAGAGCTCTCGCTACGCTAGGTTTACCCACAAACAAATGGGACATTCTAATAATTCATTTTATCTCAGCCAAGCTCGACCACAACACTTATGTCAAGTGGGACGAGCATCGGAATTCATTACTGATATAACATCACTTGATGACGTTTTTATTTCCTCAAAGGCCGTGCTGATGTACTTGAAACTGTACAGCGCAACAAACTTGATAGGCTACAGTTAAAACCCAATATTGTGCCTTCCCCTATTTCACAGAAAACACAAAGTAGGGCTATGGTAGTCACTTCTAATTCCAAACACTCTTCTGACCTTAAGCCAACTCTTGAATACACTATTTTTATTTTCAATGCACTAACCCGTGCTAAGGAACAAATTTAAAAACTTTCTATCAAACACTAGACGTCTTGATGACGGTCGCTTTGAAGTGGCACTTCCTCTTCGTGATGAGCCTACTTGCTTGGGCAACTCCTACGACATGGCTAAAGGTAGATTTCTAAATCTAGAAGCTCGTTTCAGAAAACAGTATGAGGAGCTAGGCCATCGTTCCCCAAGCCCAACGCCAAGCCCTGAGGTTTCCTTCTTTCCACCACACCACCCAGTTATTAGGGAACAAAGCGAATCGACACGTCTCCGGGTTGTCTTTGATGCAAGCGCCCGTTAAACTTCAGGTGTGTCTGTGAACGACATACAAATGGTTGGCCCTGTTATACAAGACCCACTCTTTGCTATTCTTGTCCGTTTCAGAAAACACAAATTTGTCTTGTCAGGCGACATTGAGAAAATGTTTTGCCAGGTTCTCGTGAAGGAAGAGCATCGTGACCTCCAGCTCATATTATGGCGAGACCAAGAAACTGACCCGCTGAGAACTCTACGTCTCAATACTGTGACCTATGGCTTCGCTAGTGCCAGCTTCTTAACCACCCGATGCCTATGGCAACTCGGCGAAGAAAGCCCTGATAGTAGCACTAAAACTATTATACAAAAAGATTTTTACTGTGACGATCTACTGACGGGCGCAGATTCACAGGAAGAGCTACGTCGTATCCAGCTTTTAGTGTCTAGTCAACTTGCAAATGGTGGCTTCAATTTGCGAAAATATCGCTCTAATGTGCCAGACTTAATCTCTGACGATCAATCTACTGTCAATCTGGCCAAAGAACCTTTGCTGATCAGTCACGCCACTAGCATTCTCGGTATTGGCTGGATCCCTGACTCAGACAAAATACAGTTTTAAATCCAATATTCACCAGTCGAGGTTCTAACTAAAAGATCAATTTTGTCGTCAACATTCAAAATTTTTGACCCTCTTGGTTTGTTATCTCTATGTACTATCAAGCCCAAAATTACTCTACAAGAGTTATGGCCTCTCAAACTAAGCTGGGATTACCCTGTGCCACAAGTAATTCAACGTTCTTGGCTAAAATTCACAGAGCATCTCACAGCCCTCTATTCTCTAAAATTAACCAGACATGTTTTGATAGACGACCCAGTCTCTATTTAACTTCATTGTTTTTGTGACGCTTCACAGCAAGCATACGGCACTTGTATTTATTTAAGATCCACAAATAAGGACGGCGCGACACAAGTCAGTCTGCTGTGCGCCAAGTCGCGCGTTGCCCGACTGAATACCCCAAGCTCGATACCGCGGTTGGAGCTGTGCGCCGCTCTGCTCGGTGCCCAACTCCAACTCAACGACCTGGTACTTCTAAAGGAAGACGCCCCACCGCTGTGTTGGCGCCTTGGACGTGTTGCACGTCTCTACCCCGGCGCCAACGGTGTCCCACGCGTCGCGGACGTGAGTACCAGCAAGGGAGCGGTTCGTAGAGCGTTGAACAGACTGTGCCTCCTATCAACTACCGAAAGCCAATGAGTCTTGAAAGCTTGACGCTTTCAAGGGCCGGGAAGATGTCTACGCCAAGTGCCCAACACTATAGTTTTCTACATTAGTTTTTTTTATTGTCTATGGTCACTTAACTTGCAACCAACAACTTGCTCGCGCGCAGCGCCTCTGTACCTGTCGTATTTTCTCTTAAATTATATTCAATTTACAAATTACTTTGTTTCGTTGTTCTTTGCCTGAACAGTTTTATTAACGTTATTAAAATTTCTCTTATTTTTAGCTAAGACTTAATCGATAATCAGACTGTTAGCCTTGAATAAGGCAGATTAAGACTTCTTATCAATAATTTCTTTTGTATTATAATTAAATACTAAGGTTTTCTGTAACTCTATCAGACTGTTAGCATTAACAAT
This sequence comes from Yponomeuta sedellus, assembly GCA_934045075.1. Taxonomy (NCBI): domain Eukaryota; kingdom Metazoa; phylum Arthropoda; class Insecta; order Lepidoptera; family Yponomeutidae; genus Yponomeuta; species Yponomeuta sedellus. Next base: position 2,278,914 of record OW203736.1, on the reverse strand, counting down.
ATAGTGAGATCCAAAATTAGAGTATAAACATTTACTTACTTAAATCACAGTTTTTATATGGCATATTATGTTAATAGGGACTAACGGCCGTTTAATACAAGCAAACTATAAAAAAAGTTAAGTCTAAACTGTAATTCACAATGATTACCTACACAACTGGATATACGCACATCGCAAAATCAAATTTAAAAATTAGTTCCCCTCGTCTAGTGGGGGTGGGTTCAGGCGAAATAGAAACGATGTCCATACTATTTATTTTTAATGCACTAACCCGTGCTAAGGACAAATTTAAAAACCTATTTAGAGGCTAAAAATTTCAATCCCGGCATGGGTGAAATTTTTAGCCTCTAAATAGGTTTTTAGAAACGATGTCGCTTATATTCGTAGAAGACATGTCTTCGGGCTCTTTCCAAACGAGAACCGTTTTTCCGGATGTTTTTGACTTTTTGCGGATGAATTTCACTAGGTAAGGATCCTCTAGGACATCATTGACAGAAAATATTTATACTATTTTTATTTTTAATGCACTAACCCGTGCCAAGGACAATTTTAAAAGGTTAGCCAGAGGTCGCGGGTTCGAATCCCGGCATGGGTGGAATTTTTAGCCACTAAATAGGTTTTTAAGATAATGTTTGTCCTACGAAAGCGACAAACTGATGTTTTTTTCCCGAAAATTTTACCAATACCCATGCCCCTATTTTTATATCACAGACCCTTTCGAGAGTGGAAGGATTAGCGTCACAGGCTGGGTTATCAAGCTCTTCGTTTTCATGGTTATCTTCTTTAGTATCTGTTTGAACAGAACAGTGGTGGTCTGGGACACTGTCCGTGGTATTTTTCAGTTGTAATGGACGAACTATGAAGTGCGGAGAGAAAGTAAAATGTGGGCACTAATCTTTGGCGCTACACTTTGTAGATGTTAATTCTCTTAGATTTATTTTAGTTGGATCTTGTTTTGTTCACGTTATTTGGTGCACATTTTTTGTGCCGGGAATGCTTTTAACTGAACTCCAGCTCTTTAATAACTCATCCGCTTCCACAATCTCTTCTTCAGTAACTTGATAAAGTATGACATTCGATTGAGCTTCCAGAATTTCATAGAAAGTCTGAAAGTCAGAGATATCATTTCCATGAGCCACGTGGGCATCGGCAGTTCGTTTTATAGCTGCTCCTTCTTCGTCGGGAGCGCCCTTTCCGTGCCCCGATTCGGAGAAGTTCCATGCCCCCTCAGATATCAAAGTACTTCAATAGATGCTGAGTAAACAAGTAAAAGTTGCTTTTATTTTTGTATTGACTACCGGGACCATCGCTATCAACGTGCAGGACTGTTATATAATTTGTTGTCAAACCAGATAATGCCTTCTTTATGTGTGCATAAAAAGAACAGGCATCGTGGCGTAAGCAGTCCGATATTGACAATTATAATAAATTAATAGAAATACATGTGCCAAAAAAGAAACCTAAAAATAGTAAATATCCGATATGGTACAGCAATGACTTTATACTATTTTTATTTTTAATGCACTAACCCGTGCTAAGGACAAATTTAAAAACCTATTTAGAGGCTAAAAATTTCACCCATGCCGGGATTCGAACCCGCAACCTTTGGCTATTCGTGCCAGCGCTCTTCCAATTGAGCTAATGGGCGACTCACCGGCATCAGTGAAATTTCGAACCTCTTTACACTATTCTCTGTATTATTATAATTGGGTTCGAATCATACTAATTAAAGAAAAAAAAAATTGCATACTAAGATAAAAAAAATAAAAATCCATTTGATAATTTTTACTATAGTGAGGTTCGTGAGTGTTGCCATAAAACTATTAAAACATGCTACAAAACATATCTGAAATCTATAGAGGAAAACATAAATTATGTTCGAAAAATATAAAGGCCTTCTGGTCATTTCTTAAAAGTAAGCGTAAAACTAAAAATTAAATCCCGAGCACCATGCATCTCAATCTGGCTGTTTGTGATGGTTTTGCTGAGCATTTTTCTTCAGTTTATGTTAATAACAGAAGCAGTGATGTTGATAGCGCTAATTCGTCTAACTTATCATGCGACTACTTATCAAATATCTACATAACACCTCAAGTATTAAACGGGTTATTTGCAAACTTGATATGAATCAAGGGCCCGGACCCGACGGTCTACCTGCAATTTTATCAAGAAATGTGTAAAATTTATTGTACTGCCTCTTTATTTGATCTTTAGAAAGTCTATTGAAACAGGCATTTTTCCGGATAAATGGAAGCTTGCGAATGTGATTCCTATTCCTAAAGATGGCACTGCAGCCGACTTTCAGGATTATAGGCCGATATCGCTTCTTAGTATTATGGAAAAAGTATTCGAGGCCTGCGTAAGCCCAAACATTTCACAGATGCTTGACACTATAATTAATATCCATCATCATGGTTTTTAAAAAAAATAAGTCCACAAATTCATATCTTGCTTGTTACGTAGCTGAACTACAGGACTATATAGATTAGGGTCTGCAAGTGGATGCTATTTATACAATAAGTAAGGCTTTCGATAGAGTGGATCATAAGATTCTACTTTCTAAACTTGGTTGTATCGGAGTACATAGCAACTTATTGAAGTGGTTCGAGTCGTATTTGTCCAATAAAAGTCAAGTCTCACAAGTTCTAATTTGGGTCCTAAATTATTCCTATTATTTATTAATGACCTATCCGATTCAATCAGAAACTCCCATTATTATTTTTCGCGGATGACTAAAAATATATCGGCCCATTTCTGATTCCAATGATGTATGCCTGCTGCAGGAGGATCTATCGAAAATCTTTCAATGGAGCATCAGGAATAAACTGCCTCTAAACATAAAAAAATGTAAATTTATATGTTTTTCAAAGAAAAAGATATTGATATGTTTTCAGATAGACCATGACGCTGACGAACTCTAGATTAGCGTTGAGTGTAGGTAAGCATACATCTTCCGGTAACTTTGGAGCCATTAATTCCCCGATGACCAAGGCATTTATATAGTCAGAAGGTCTAGCTGAATGAAATTGCTGCAGAAAATTATAAATATTTTCTGCAGTACGAGCTGCACGAGCATGCTCTGGTCTTGTCACATCTCCTACAGACCCGGTTTGCTCAAATTTTTGCACGATTTTTCCGATTGTACGCACATTTGGACGATTAAATTGACCGAAAAAATCACGAAGTGCACGATATGCATTTTTATTTGAACGCCCATTTTCATAATAACCCTAAATAACTTTAACGCGTTGCTCGATTGTGTATCTTTTCATGGTTCAAATTGAGTTAGTCTGAAATTGAGAAATGTCAAATTAAATGCAGAAAAAAACTTGACGTCTAGGTGTGGTTCACATTCAACATCGGCCCTTACAATTTAACCACCCTTTATTTGCCAAATATTACGCTATTACCCACAGATTACAAAAACAACCCTACAAAATTAAATGAATCGACTTGCATACATTTTGGTCGGTTTATACATTCGTTCATCATTCACTCTTGAACTACAGTTAAACAAAACCGAGGATAATTTACTCCTCGAGTGAGTTGGAAAGACGTAAACGAGTTATCCAAGAGTAAATTCAAGACGTAAAATGAACGTAAAACGAGTTATCCAAGAGTAAATTCAAGACGTAAAATTATTCCCGTTATAGTTACACTCGTGCCACTGCAAGTTTGGTCGAATCGGCCCATAATGTTATAATTTTTATAATGCTTTGCACTAAGAGATTCAGTGCCTTGGCTTCTTAGGACCGAGAGGTAGGAAATTTCCATTTTTGAATATGTCGGTGAATGATGGTGACTAAACTTTTTCTCTGTTTTCTTGTATTTTTTATTTGCTTAATTGGACAGTGAGCTGAAATTATAACGTGATTGCCATCACAATAGAAGCATTTGGCCCGTTCGATCGGAGTTTTACAAACTTTATGTGAGTGATCTTGTTTACAGATGAAGCAGCGCTCGGGTTCTTGCAAAACTTTGCTAAATGGCCATACTTAACACCGGAAACATTGGTTGACTGTTGGAACATACCCTGAGATGTCACGCCGCCAACCGCTTAAATCCACGTAGTCTGGAAGAACTGAAGTCGCGAAAGTGATGGCTACTGTCTGCAGCGGCTGTTGAATGAAGTCATCATCAACTTTGATCCTTTTTGTGAATCTTCAAATAGATATTATAGTCTTGTAACTTGATAGCATTGTGAATACCTTTTTGTTTGTCAAGTTGGTGGGTACATTTTTAATTGAACCAGTCATGTTAGTGCTTGAAGCAGGTATATTGACCTTAAATTGGTAGTCTTAAAAATGTAGCATTGTTCACGAAGGCTGATGCCTAATATAGTACCCCCTTCTTTTTAGAAGTCGGTAAAAAAATGGGTAGGTTGATGAATTCTCCACTCTACAATATATTTGTTCTTACTTGTCCAATTTAGTAAACAAGATTCTACCCTTAAACTGTGACTTTTCAGTCCAAAACTGCCATATTTCCATAAATGAAGTAACTTGGAACACTGTTTTAGATAACACGCTGCCAATTTTATAAACATAGTTCATGATAGTTTATGAATTTGCGAGAAAATGTCTAGTTTAGGCATCTAATCTCAATTTTAAGGTTGGAATCTTGTTTACTAAATTGGACAAGTAAGAATAAATAGACTGTACCTATCTCAGTCATTCTCATTGTGAGTACCTACTTATAGTCTTCTTCTGTTCATTGGGAGGTGATAATTATTGATAATATTAATTATTAATAAAGATAATGTACTTGTTTACCAAAGGCGTTTTTATGCTCCGCTTCCATTTCATCAAAGGACGGGTCCAAATTCTTGCAGACTTCCTTCCAAGCGTCGAACGTCTCTCTTCTGTTGTTATATATGTCACACGTTTTATCACCCGGGTTATATGTCTTTATTAGCAATTTCCCATGAAATTTTACCATTTACTCATCAACGACAATAATATCGCCTGGCATATAAAGACTACGAAAATTGTCAACCATTTTTTGTATCAGTGGATCTATTTTATGAGTTCTTTGCTCTTCAATGACACCTATTTGGACTTCTGTAAAGTGCCAGCATCGTAGAATGGAGCTAAACCTGTTGTACGACATATTTATTCTGTGCATAAGAGGATTATAGTACAGCACATCCAATTTCCAGTAATGCTCAATCGAGGGCTTAGGATTGAGACCCATGTAAATTAGAACTCCAAATTTTTTTTTCAATTCCTCTCTAGTGACGTCTTTCCATCTCGTCATTCGACTAAATTCTGCGGTACGCAATTCTTTCAATAACCCAGCGTAATTATTCGTATGGATGACCATTTCAACAATCAAATCATCAGGTACAAAATAAGCATATATTTTGTTCAAACTAATTTGGCCATCTTCACTAATAATTGCGGCCATATTTTGTACACCGTGAGTGCCTGTAAATGTTTCCCTACCTAAAGGCAAAACATCTTTTTTCCACTGGGTTTCAGACGCATTGGATGACGTTGTTGGACTTCCTGGATTGGGTGACGATGGACTTGCTGGTGTAGGCGACGGAGTCTCAGTTCTTTCTGCAGTACTTGCTATATAGTTTGCAATTACCTCTGTATCCTCGATTTCTTCATTTTCATTATCGGGCTGCCACTCATCGTCACTTCCACTACTAAATGCTTCTTCATCTGAATCTTCCAAATAACGCAATATGTCTTCACTCGTATACCTTTTGGCCATTTTCTCGAAAAGCAACAATTATTGCATGAAACGAACTTTTTTTTCAATAAAATATCAATTACAACCTCAAAGTATCAAATTACTTATCTACTTTCTAACACAATTAGGTATTGACAGTTGATTGACGTTTAAACAAAAAAAAGGATTTCCGCGTGTGCGCTCACATATGACTCATTGAACGTGTAGTAGAAAATTTCTTACGCAACGTTCGTGAGTCACATGTGACTCAGAAAAAAAAACCACCAGAATGAGGGTAGTATATGAAATAATGATTACCAAATTATGTTTTTATGGATAACAGTAATGTTATAACCTTGTATTAAAAAAAAAACACTGGACATGGGGCTTTACTAAAATGAGTTGTATGGGGACAGGGAAGTTGCTTAGCTTCTGATAGCCAGAGCGCCATTAATCTCGTTCGAAACCCTGTGCACCCCAACAGGACGAAGCATGTTGATACGAGATTTCACTTTATTAGGGAAAAGGCATCTAATAATGTTGTAAATTTGGAATACGTGCAAAGCAGCGATATGCCTGCAGATGTCCTAAGTAAGCCACTTGGGCCGATTGTACATAAAAGTTGTATTGTTTGGGATTAGGAACTTATTTTTTTTGTTTTTGTCTTTTTTGGCACAACTTTGATTAAGGGCGGTTGTTGTGATACTAACCTCAGTTGTGCTTTAGACTCTTTAGGATTAAGTTTTATTTAGGTGACATATTTTTAAAATATGATCTTACTTCGAATATACACTCTTTACATATACCTTCCTATTACAACAGGAACAATTCATTGACTTGTTCGGTTTCTTAACTTTATGTTAATTTTGATACCCTATAAGTCTGAAACGAATCCGTTCCGTTTTATAACAGTTACGTCCGTCTTGCCATAGACAATTGAAAATCGTCAATAAAACCTGACTTGTTCCCTTTCTTAAATAACCAATTCAAGTGTTCTATAAGACTTGGATTAGCTCTTAGCCAAACTGTGGTAAGTTACTTAATAGCTACAATACTACAATAACTGCTAAACAATAAAAAACAATACAGACTAAAAACTGCGAAATAACAATAAAAAAAATCACAATAAACAATAAAAAAAAACTTCATTAATCAAAAATACCGCCCCGGGACACACCCGACCCAAAAGTTCTCATGACGCTACCAGCATTACCTTGTTGCACCGCCAGGGAGATCCTTTGCATCAGGTTTGCCCCGGAACGAACGTCATATCCCCGACTCCTCAGGCGCCGACCGATCTATTTCTTCGTATATTTCTTATTTTTTAATAAGAGCGACTGAGGCTCAATAAATTGGGAGGGTGTCAGAAATTGGTACTTGGACCCTATGAACGATTTGTTAGTTTTTTTAACAGTATTTATTTGACCGAGTATGGTTTATTACGCTTAAAATTAACTATAAAACGCTTTAGGTAAATTTTATTATCAGTTAAGTCATCCCAAAAATATTATTCCAAAACAGAATACATAGTCTTTATAAAAATATGTTAACATAATGCATTTTTGAAAAATTAATATAGACCGCATCGCTAAAAAAAACTATGTTAACATACATAATTTATTATTGAAAAATGTTGGATATCATTATCTACTCAGTGCAGGTTAGACTCATGTGGATTAACATATTGTTGCGGGCTAGGGCTCTAGACTTGGAGGTAAAATGCCAATGACAACTTCTTAGATTTATTCAGGTCAGTGCTTCACATCAGGTCTGCAGGTCTTCACAAGACGAATTCCACACGAAGATTCCAAATCGTAGGTCCAATCGAAGTCCAATAGTATCGCTGAAGTCGTAGGTTATCACTCGTTTCGCAGGTAGATTCGCTCGAAGTTTACTCATCGCAAGTCCAAACTGAACTGACTGCGCGCCGCGGCGGACTTTTATAGGCACCTTTATAGACCTATTTATATCCGCCGGCAAGGGTTCTCTAACATTTCTGCAATTACCTTCTGTCAACGCACATATAAATATAACATGTAAAGATACAAGTAAAATTGGCGGCCTTATTGCTAAAAGCAATTTCTTCCAGACAGCCTTATGAAGGAAAGTTGCTGAAGAAAATAAGAGACGGGTAGTCGGTGCAAATATGACGTCGCCTTGGAGGTCAACTAGTGTAAGCCACAAAAACAAAAACTCGAGAAATTGGCATTCAAAGATAAGTGCGCTTCAAAAACCGCATTCTTTTCTTTATATCTTTTTTAGTTCTGCTGTTAGAGAACGCGTAACTTGAGTATAGTTTCTTATTAACCAACAATACTATGCCACTTGGATTTTTTGACTTCGGTTATAAGTACGCATGATAAAATTTTTTACTGATCCAAGCAACAAAACTCATAAGAAAACACTGCATAACTTTCATTTTTAACTTTATTGCTATAAGTAATTATTGTTCAGTTTAATAAAGAACAAAAAATCTTTGAGTTTTTTAAATCTTTGAGTTTCCCTTTTTCAATTTGTAATTTTTTGGTATATTATAAAGGTTTTTTTTATTAATTTATACGAAAACAGTCTTACAAAAACATTAACAATTGTCTTAGACCTATAGTTTTCCGAATTTACAATTTTTGAAAACAAAACATAACTATATTTTTAAATTCCTGAAAAAGTAACATACAATACCTACTTAACAAAATAAAGCATCAATAGAATTACAGCTAACAAATTATTTAGACAACTTTCAGCCTAATAACTGAATTTTTGAATGAGTTTAGTTTTGAGCAGATATTATCCACTTTTTACTGCCCTGACAGCGGCCCTTATTTTTAATTATCATAGCGTCTATCTGATATTTTTGCGACATTCTTCATATTGTTCCTGTAACAATCATAATATTACCATTTCATTAAATTCTAATTCAACATAGTAACAGTTGAAAGTAAGTTTATACTACAAAAAGGGGCTTATACAAAACACAAAACTTATATTTTCACAAAATGTTAAATTTTAGAGTGTTATTATTTTATTTCTTAAGCATTTTCATTTTTACTATTTGTAAATTATCCATTCAAAATGTTTGTCTCCCCTGAGATGGAGGAGAGAAATAAATATATTATGTTCCTCTTTCCCCGTCAATAGTATCCCTCTTACACCAGCTAATGTTTTTGGAGGGTAGGATTTACAAGCAAAAGAAACTCTTATTATTATAGTTATTTTCAAACTAAAATTACTTATAAAACGAAATACTTACAGTTTTCTCAGTGTATTTATACAGTGATATTATTTCCAGCAGTCTTCAAGCAATTCTTCATTTGCAAAATAACGTCTATACTTTGTGCTAGTCGAATTCGCAACTGTCAGACGTTTGTTAATTTTTTGCGGCCTTTGAGTGAAGTAGCGACATTTAAGAAAACCGTTCAAAATAATTTGCTTTGTCTGTTTTATTGACGGAAAACTCATAGTGATCAACGCTTTGGCTTACTAGTTATGGTCCTTAGACCCTCTAACCCCGGTGACCCTCTTAAGGTAATCTTTATACCTTTCAGCAGTTCGTACAACCCTGTAGAATAGGTAAATTCTTTGCACAGCACCGATTGACCAAGCAACTTGTAGGTTGTGTAATACCTGTAGATAAACTTTCGACGAATTGGTCGCACTGGTTATACCTAGTCGGGCCATAAGTTCTGTCACATAGGTTTAATTTCGAATTTAAAATACTGGCCACATAAAAGTTATTGGCATTCGAAAATTGAATTTTTCAAGAAAATAAAAACACAGTTTTTCTGGAATTTTCTTCATTTTCCAATATGGAGTGGACGCGCAAAGAAGACAGAGTCGCAGTAATTGCACTGCATCATTGCGGCCAGGCGCCAACTGAGATTTATTTATCGTACTATCAAACGATTCAGGGAAGATTCAAGTTTAGATGATAAACAAAGAACCGGTCGACCTCTTACTGTTCGGACTCCAGCGGTCATCAAAGCAGTGAAGGCGCGCATCCAACGAAATCCTGCAAGCAAAAAATGTTGGCTCTGCAGATGGGACTAAGCAGAACCACTGTTAAAAGGGTGTTGAATGAAGACCTAGGACTGCGTGCCTACAGAAAAAGAACAGCACATCTTACCACACTGCTGAAGAAAATCAGACTCGAAAGATGCCGGATTTTGTTAAGGCGGTACGCAGGTAAAAAATACCGCGAAATATTTTTTCGGACGAAAAAAATTTTAATGTTGAAGAGAATAACAACAAACAAAATGATAAAGTATATGCACAGTCTAGTGAAGAAGCGAGCAGACGTGTGCCACGTGTTCAGCGTGGCCATCATCCTTCGGCATTCATGGTTTGGCTTGGGGTCTCCTATTTGGGTCCAACAAAGGTGTTTTTTTGTGAAAAAGGAGTGAAAACCAGTGCCCTCGTATATCAAAACACAGTCCTAACAAACATTGTGGAACCCCTTTCACAAACAATGTTCGAAAATAGGCACTGGGTTTTCCAGCAGGATTCTGCGCCGGCCCATAAGGCGAAAAGTACCCAAAACTGGCTCACGACCTGTGGAATCGACTTTATCAGGCATGAGGATTGGCCCTCCTCCAGTCCAGACTTGAATCCTTTGGATTACAAAATATGGCAGCACTTAGAGGAGAAGGTCTGCGCTAAACCACACCGCAACGTGGAGTCGCTTAAAGCATCTCTGATTAAAGCAGTCGCCAATATTGACATGAATGTCGTGCGTGCATCGATTGATGACTGGCCTTGCAGATTGAAGGCTTGTATCGAAGCCAGAGGAGGACATTTCAAATAGTTTTAATATGGTTTAAATCTGTATTTTGTACCCTTTCCTTTGATATATAAATTGTTGTAATGCGTAACTCATTGTGTCCTTTATTTAACTTTCCATATGTGACAGAACTTATGGCCCGACTAAGTATAGTCTTTACTTAGGACCAAACTTAAGTTCCACACAGAGCTGGTTAAATATAAGTAAAGGCCGCAAATTTATTAAATTCACGAGCTTTATTATGTTATAGACACTGAAACAAAGGAAAGACACTGGATTCATCCTCTTTTTCTAGAAAGACACTCAAAAGGCTTGTTCCAAACCTATTTTAAAGATATTCGCGCATTCCCAGACCGGTTTTTTAACTACACGAGGATGTCAGTGCAATCGTTTGATAACCTTTTGGAAAAAATACGAAATTCAATCAAGGGCATTGATACTCCTATGCGAGCTTGTATAAAACCTGAAGAAAAACTGGTGGTAACTTTGAGGTGAGTAGGAAAATGAAAGATATTGTTAATTAGTCTTAAAATGTATTATTTATTTCTGACATGTATGGTAATGAATTACCTAGTTCAAGTTGTCCTGTGTAGTAAATAATTCTAGTATTATAACGCTAGTATTATATCTAGTAGATAACGCATCAGTATAAACAGTATTGTCTTGCCTGTCTGGAACAGCCGTAGAATACCCACGGCGGTCTTCAGTGGTCGAGGCTTCTGGTCTATAATTCGAGTGTGTCGAGTATCCATAGCGATGCTGCCCACTGTTTGTGGTTTCCGGTCCATATTCAGTCGAGTATCCTTGACCTTGGCGATACTGTCCACTGAACGATGTTTGTCGTCTATATGATCTGGCGGCCGATGTCCCTGGTTCATAATCAAGATAACGTTGGCGAAACGGACTAAATTCTGAATCATGAGTTTCCATTTGAGCTCTTTTTATAACTTCAATTAACTCCATTTTTGTAGAAAGCTTACGATGTCTCGGGATGTATTTAAAATCATCTAGAAGTGAAAGTATAAACAGTCTATCTGAATCACACTCTTGCTGTCTTTCACGCTCTTCTCTCATTACAATACTATCCCTTAATACCTGCACCAAATTATCGTCGTCACTTGTCTTCTTCCTTTTGGAAACAGATCGTTCACCTTGAGTACTACCGCTGTTAGTGTTGGTTGAGTTTCATAAATTACCACGGTAGGCCGAAGAAAATGAAGTTGTTCGAAATATACTTATGGACACTTACGCGAAGCTGCTGATCCACTTTTAATACCAGCTCTGCGTTTTACTTCCCTGCTGTAACTAGTCCTGATGTTATTCCACTTGCTCCGTAGAGATTAACCTGAAAATTATATTTTTTCTTTGTTATAGATATCTTGCTACAGGATGTTCTTTAATGGAATTGAGTCATAATTATCGGATTGGACATACAACTGTCCGAGATATCATACATGAAGTTTGCATGGCGATTTGGGAGAATATGAGACAGTCATCGTTTCCAGAATTAAATGAAGAGAGGTGGCTTGAAATAGCAAAAGGTTTCAATAAAAATGCAAAGTATCCCAATTGCGTTGGTGCCATTGATGGCAAGAATATAAGAGTGATAAAACCCAGCGATTCAGGGTCACTGTACTATAATTATAAAAAATATTTTTCCATCGTTTTACTTGCTGTATGCGATGCAGATTACAAGTTCACATATATAGATGTTGGGGCTTTTGGAAAATGTAGTGACTCATCGATATATAAAAAATCCATTTTGTATCAAAAACTTGTCAACAAAGATATACAAATTCCGGAGAAGCGCCCCATATCAAATAATGGAGTACCGATGCCATACGTGATAGTGGGGGATGAGGCATTTGGCTTATGTGAAAATTTAATGAGACCTTATGGAGATAGGAGTTTAACAGCGGAGAAAAGAATCTTCAACTATAGACTGTCTCGGGCCAGGCGGTACATAGAATGCACGTTTGGGATATTAGCCAACAAATGGAGAATCTTTCACCGCCCACTAGATGTCCGACAGGAACTTGCAATAGCCATAGTACAAACTTGCTGTGAAATCAGTACGAAATCAGAAGCTTATGGTTTCAAGACACACTGTACGTTCCAACAGAACTGGAAATAACCAGTGGACCCACAAATAGAGGAAGCCGATCATCAGCATCCCATAGGGATTTATTTGCGGATTATTTTATTAATGTAAATCCGTTAGAATGGCAAAACAGACATGCATTAGACTAGTGCCTACCTATTTATCTAAATAAAACTTTGAAGTGAAAATACCTAGTTTAGTACCAAAAAAGAACAATCATAGTTATTCTGCGATACTTTACAAAAATATTGATTGGTGTTGCAGAATATACTGTATTATACTGTATAATCCAGATAATAAAATACATGCTTACCAAATTCTTGTTTTTCATTTTCTGATAAACTTTCCGAGCACATTTCGTTCGTGATTTCTTCCCATCTTCTTTTCTTTAAATCCCGATCACTGTATTCTTCCGATGTTATATCCCAAATTGCTTTACGGCTTTCAATTTCCTAGTGCGCTGCCTAGTGCGCGCCCGGCCTAATGGTTGCAGCTGGATTTCGGCACAGGTAATCGTTATCGTGCAAGTTTCTGGCGGCGTATAGCACTCTTTTTTTCTTCTTGAACTAAGCTGTAACACGGGAAAAGCTTTGGGTTAGCTTTTTTTATTATCTTATACTGCCCTCGTGTCAGGTCAGCATCTATGAACATTTTCAATGCTTCCATAGGTGTCAGACGTGAACTTTTGTGGCATTTTGAGCTATTGTAGGCTTTTTTTTACTTCGTAGCACGTTTAGGAGAAGTTGTGATATCCTTGAGAATGTGTGAAGCATCACGCTTTCTCAATTTGCCCAATTCGACTTGTGCTGCCTGAAGTATGATACCCTGATCTACACTAGAACGTAGCACTTCGGTTTTCCTTCTTTTGCTTCTTTCGCTGGATTCACCAAAAGATTTACGAGGGCGACCTGGACGATTTGGTGATGTGACTGGTATTTCAAATGTACCTTCGAGCCAAAGACGATTGTTTTTTAAAAATAATTTGTCTTTTTTGTGTGCTTTAGCCCATCGTTTTTTCATTTCTCACTTGAAATGAGCAAAATTCGTCTTCAATTTACCTAATCGATCTTCCGCAAGGTCTTCACGCGAAAGAAGATGGTCTTGTAAAAAACATAGTTTTTTTCCAAAGTACGTAAATTCTCATTTTTCATAATATCGATTAAGGATTTACGAGTCATAATCTTCATCCTTGATCTGAACATCTGTACCTGAAACCAGTAAATATAACTTTAATTGCAAATAGTACTAATTTTACAAATTTAATTTTTTTCTTCTATTACATATGAAATGCTACCATTTGGGCATCTGCGCTATTCCGCGGCATTTTTTTTCAGCATTAGTTCACTAAGGCTTTTAAGATTTTATAAAAAAAAATCAAAGTTGTCGGATCCACTCGGATAATATGACAAAACTATCTTTGAACACAAATTTTATATTAAAAAATACTTTATTTTGGACGTCATCTCTCTAACATTTCATTACTACTAAATCAACAACTTTTTACTGTAGTATATTTTATTTGTACTGTCACATACCTGTACTTTCTGGATCCATTTAGATAGATAGATAGATAGATAGATAAACCATTTATTTGCATTTTCACACACACATAACACGTACATAACACAAAGAATAAAATAAAAAGATGAAAGCAACAAAACAGACACAGAAAACAAGAACATCCATTTTTGCCATACCAGGTATGGCAAGTGCCAGAAATACAGTCAATTAGTTACGTGGGTGTGGCAGATGCAAATGGGCTCCGGCTCAGCATGTGCTGGAAATACTCCAGCGCTGGTATTATGCCGGTACCCAGAGAAGACGGCGTGCTCAACTCGTAGAGGAAAAAAGAGCCAAACTGAGGTATAGGTAATATTAACTTAGATAATTATATAAAGTGTAAATTGTATATAATGCGTTACTTGAATAGCTGTGCGTAAATAATATTTAACAATCCTGAACTTCACGTACACGAAGCCGCAAGTTGTAAATTAATGAAAATAAAATAATAACGAGTAATTACGCAAATGTCGTGAAATAAATTAATTATGTGATGTGATGTCATATAGCGAAAATTAAAATTATTAGTATTAGTGGCCATGTTAAAAATTCATAATTATAATATAATAGTAATAATAAATAGACATGTCCATAGAATCAAAAATCCACCAAAAATTAAAGTAAGGAATGATAAAATAATATAAGATTTAGTTACACCAAAAGCAATTTCTGCCGGTCCAGCAGAAGCTTTCTAAGTTGTAACCTAAAGGTAGCCCTAGATTTTATTTGGCGGAGAGGAGGAGGTATGTCGTTCCAGCACTTCGTTGCCTGAAACCGGAAGCTGCCGCGGAAAGCGGCAGTTCGGTGATGTGGCACACGAAGTGGGTTGGATGTGATCCTAGTGGCGCCTCCCATAGCTCTCCTCCAAATGAGTTTTTCAAACAAGTACACTGGTTTTTTCAATGTGACTACACCGAAAAGTAAAGTTGCCATAAAAAGTTTTAGCCTATTATCCATCTTTAAGAGATTGGCATTATTAATGTATGGCGTAACATGCGTCCGAGCGGGAATGCCAAAGCAATAACAGGCACAAGCGTTCTGGACTCGTTGAAGCAATTTCTGTGTTTTACCGTAAATACAAGGACCGTATACGGTAAAGGCATACGCTAGTTTAGAGAGTACTAGAGAATCGCAGAGAAGAACCCTAATGTTTACGCTCAGAAATCTCTGCAGTTGGTAAAGCAATTTAAGTCGGAAGAAGCAGTTACGCGCTAGTTCAACTACGTGTTTTTCAAAGCGTAAGTTACTGTCCATCACTACACCCAAGTTTCGGGCCTCATCGACAAATTCGAGACGCTTGCCATTTACACAGATCAAGGGGTCTGATGCCATGATTAACTCTTTTTGTTCTTTAGAACCCATACCCATTATTTTGGATTTACTTTGATTTAGCAGTAGACAATTATTTACACACCATTTATGGATAGCATCTAGGTCTTCATTTAATTGAACCGTAGCAGCAGCAACATTGTCAGCATCACAAGAGATGTAAATTTGTAAATCATCCGCATACAAGTGGTGATTACAGTGTTTAATACACTTGACAATATCGGCTGAAAATATGGTATAAAGGAGAGGTCCAAGGATCGAACCCTGAGGAACTCCTCGCCTCACATCGCGAAATCTAGACCTAAGGTAAGACCCATCTGCCTTCTGTACCACCACTTGCTGAAGTCGGCCATATAAGTAGCTCTCGAACCACTTTATAGTTTTGCTCTCAAAACCATAATAGGAAAGTTTGGAAAGGAGCAAGTCAAAGTTTATTGAGTCAAAGGCCTTGGAAAAGTCCAGTAACCCGAGAAAGGAGCCCCTACCCTCGTCCTGAGCTCCCAAGATATTGTCCACAACATCGAGGAGAGCAGTGGAAGTGCTATGGAATTTTCGAAAGCCCGATTGATGTGAGGGTATAATATGATTAGCTTCACAGTATTTAATGACTTGGTTGTAAACGACCTTTTCCAATATCTTCGAAAGGTACGGCAGAATACTGATAGGCCTCAAGTCGTTAAAACTAGTAGGATTACTGTTCTTAGGTAGTGGAGTAACGGTGGCAACCTTCCACTGATCCGGGAATGTACAGGACAGGATCGATTGGTTGACGATATGCGTTATCGCATTTAGAGTATCAGGAATAGTAAGGAGTATCATATCCCTGTTTATACTGTCAACCCCTTTCGCGTTGGATGTCAGATCTAAAATAATTTTTAAAATGGTGTTGCTGCCTACTGTATGTAAATTGAAATTAATATTGTCATTGTACCGGTTAAATTCAAAAAATGTCAAGTGTGAAATATTTACACGAGAATTAATAGGTAGATTCATAAAATGGTCATTTATCTCGTCAGGATATAGCAAATACTCCGGTATATAAGATTTTGTCGGGATAGACAAAACAGACCGCTTTAAATTGCGCCACAGCATTTTACCATTTTTTCTGTTTTTATTGATGTTATGTTCATAATAGGCCTTTTTTTCAAAGAACATACTTACATTAACCAAATGTTTTAGTGCCTTATATTCAGATCGATGTAAGTCCGATTTTGTACTTAAGAACCTGCAGTGTGCACTATTTCTAAGATACATCATGTGACGTACATTCTGGGTAAGCCAAGGCTTACTGTGTTTTCTGACAACAATCGACTTTTCAGGGGCATGGCTGTCAAAAAGTCCTACCAGCGAGGCATTTAAAAAATAAACCGCCGTCTTTACATTCGCGCAATTTGTCACGTTATTCCAGTCTATTCGTGATAAGTCAACTTCAAACATCTCCCTATTAATGGACGCTAGAGGCCTGAACGTAATTTTTTTCGGGGAAGAAATTTGTTTTTTTAAAACTAAATTTACCATAATCATAGCATGACCGCCAAGCTCAGCAATATTTTGAACTGAAACATTTTTCACTGGCGCATCAGTACAAATGACGTCAATAAGCGACTGGCTGTGTGATGTAAAATGTGTCGGTTCCGTAACGTGGTTTTTTAAACTGAGGGATTCCAAAAAGTCAACAAGTCTTCTTGAATTTGAGTCATTCACAAGAAGATTAATGTTCAGATCGCCCATTAAAACAATATGGTCATAGTGTGTAAAAGAAGAGACAGATTCTGTGATTGCATCTAGAAAGACATCAACGTTTACCCAGGGGGGTCGATACGCGGTACCTACAATCAGTCTACGGGCATTAATGTTGACGCGGACCCACATTTGCTCGACGAAAGCTGGAGCTGGAGGGTGAGGGCAGATACAAGCAGTAAGGCCTAATTTAATATAAAAGCCCACACCGCCGCCCCGCGAGCGGACTTCACGCGGCCTTGGTACATGACGCAGGCGGTAGCCAGCGACGGACGGCGCGCGCGCCTCCTCATTGGCTCGCAACCAAGTTTCATTAATTGCTAGTATGTCAGGCAGTTCTTGCTCCACAGCCACCAGAAACTCGTCATGGTTGGTACCAAGTGAGCCCGCGTTAAAAAGACCTAATTTAAATTGTTTGTTCTTACACATGGCCATAAATCGGACTGGCCAGAATGTACCGCAATACCAATAGAACGACAATTATTATAAGTCGATCAGTGCACTGTTTATGATAACCTAGATAGATGCAATAGAAATAAAATATGACAAAATCCGGAACGTAAATAAAATAATCAGAAAATAAAAATAAAATAATTGCAGAATAAATATACGTATATATTTGACTTTCACTCAGCTTTCCTCCTATTTTACAAGCACGAAGGTTATTCGTTGTAATTATTAGCCCATTTACACCTGCCACACGCCTACGTTGCAATACACAGATGGCAATTCGATGAAATAACAAATTACAGAGAGAAACACAGTTATAGAGACACGCTAACGAGACATTTAACAAATCAGGCATATAAAGTAATAAGACGTTAAGCACTAAACATTTAAGAGCGAACAGGCAGCGAGCCAAAAACCCGGCTAAGGTCCAACTCAGAGCGTATGCGGTGGGCCGGGGATGAGTCATCTCGCCGCACACTTACGCGGCCTTCCCTGGACCAGACAAAACGCCACTTAAGGGCCCGACCTGCGTCACGAGCCAAACCAAAAAGTCTTCTATTAGTTTTAGTTAGCCTCTCATTAACATAAACTCGTCGCGGCTCGTGCGGCGGGAGGCCAAGATCTGGCGAGGTCACCGCTCCCCGACGAACCCTCGCGCTCTTGATGAGTTCATCGCGAAGGACGCGGCGAGACAGACTGACGACGATTGGCCGGGGGCGGGGCACCGCTTCACCTTGGAGAGGCGCAGTACGGCGCGGGCCGGCGCGGGATGCGTTCACCACGTCCCGCAGCTCCAGCTCGACGCCCAGCTTGGTGGCTATTATGGACACAATGTGGCCACAGGATTCTCCTTCAAACTCTGGCACCCCCGTTACCTCCACGTCGTTCAGTAGCGCCGCTTGCTCCCTATCATTCAGATCTGAGCGCAATTGCTCAATAACTTCTTGGAGTTGTATTACCAGGTAAACACAGAATATTAATGTTCCACTCACAAAATAAACGCTTTCACAAAGTTGCCGAGAACAGACACGTACGCAAGGATCAATGATCGAGTTCCGACTGGTTTTTTTTTGTAGGGCCCAACGGGGAAGTGCCGGTCAGCCGGCCTATTGTTCGTTGAGGTGTCCCCTGCCACAGGTAGTCGGTGCAAAAGCATTTTCTTTACATTTCATATTTTACTTCTGGCCGCGTAGATTATCCAAATACCCGTACGTGCGTCGTCGTGATCGAGATTGCTTGCTATGTCCTTAATAATTGTGCCTAAGGCTGGGTTCACAGCTGTCCGGGAGACCCGTACGGGCAGTCCGTGCGCGGAAAGCCCGTTCGGATCACGCCTGCAGCGCTCTGAAACGTGGGTTCATTCAGTACGATACGGTTGCTAGCGGGAGACAGTCGCTTAAAAATATGAATGCAAACGTTATAAAAAATATGAGAGTATATTTAATTTCTAAAAGACGACGACGACAGACAAAAAGACTATGGGTACATCCCATCCTCGAAGCCAAGATGTTTCGAAAGTGCATTTGTCAGTTTAAATCATAAACTCAGGGACGATTCGAGCAAATTTTTTAATTATTTTCGTATGTCGATTAGTAGTTTTGATGAATTACTATCAAGGATGGAGAATAGAATAAAACATCAAGACATTTATCGCGCTGCTATACCTCCGATTGAAAGACTGGCGCTTACTTTGAGGTAATTATATTTTGTTCAATTGTTACATTATGCGTTTTAAGTATTTATTTTAGAAAAAAAAGAAAGAACATTTACTTGGCACAAACAATACAGTAAGTAAATTAAAATTAAAGAAATAATTTTAATTACTTTTATTGATAATATTTTAGGATTGGTTTATTATGATTGGGAATCATTTTCGGGCACGCTGAATGAAGACTCGCCACTGTAAGTAGCTGCCGTAGATTGGTATCCGGGTTGCATTTGGGTCGAATCGTTGGTGGACACGCTTAATGGAGAGGCGCTCGGTTGCAAGCTGTAAGTAGCTGCCGTAGATTGGTATCCGGGTTGCATTTGGGTCGAATCGTTGGTGGACACGCTTAATAGAGAGGCGCTCGGTTGCAAGCTGTAAGTAGCTGCCGTAGATTGGTATCCGGGTTGCATTTGATCTACTAGAGGTCAGTCGTTGGCAAAACTGCTTTTTTAAAAATCAAAACCAGTTTGAATAGCAGCTATTTTGTCAACTGGTTTTACATCAACGAGCGTCAACGACTTTGCTTGCTGCAAAACGTTGTATCGCGTTGGATCGACGACGGACGAGAACGTGTTGTATAAGCCAACTGTTATCCCCGTTGTCTGTGTTAAACTAGTCATGTTTTGTATTCCTATGAAAGATTTATTAAATTGGTAATTTATGTGAATGAAATCTACTTCCCTTCATTCTTTATCAGGGAATCTTTATCAGGTATATCAATTTATCAATTAAATAATATTTTCCAGCCAGACAGTCATAGTCTGGCTGGAAAATATTATTTTATTATTGAAAACATGTTTATCAAAATAATATTTTCCAGCAAACTAAAAGTGCAAGTCGTGGGATCAAGGTCACGCATGCATGCACGGCGATAACCGCCATTCGTTCGACTATTTCCGCGCATGTGCGGAGCGGCTTGTCAACGACAAGCCGCTTTGTGCGATTGCGCTACGTTTAACGTTGTCAAGCAAAAGACGTTCTTATATAACCTGTTAGTACCTAATAAAAAAGCGGTTAGTTCGTTGGCAGAATGAAAGTCGCTTTTGAAACCCGTTAGTTGAATCAACGCTCACCTCTAGTGGACACGCTTAATGGAGAGGCGCTCGGTTGCAAGCTGTAAGTAGCTGCCGTAGATTGGTATCCGGGTTGCATTTGGGTCGAATCGTTGCTGGACACGCTTAATGGAGATGCTCCAGAATTTGACATCAACTGAATACTTATGGCAGAATTTAATACCTCCGATCCAAACAAAAGCTTTTGGTATGCCGTAAATTTCTTTATAATCGGACCTAAAGACTGAAAAAAAGACAAATCATCACTGGCAATGTCAGTTACACTTTGATTCAACAAGACGAGCATTTGATTCTCGAAATCACAATTCTGTTGTGGTTGTCCTCTTTTAGTTTATTTTGTGAAAGCCATGGAGCATTGTTGTTCTGAGATACACATGCAGGAGTCAGAGTTACTGTTTGAGTGATCGGTGCCTGAGACGACGACGGCGAGGTTTGAAATGTTTCTTGATCGAAGTCTTGTTCAGAAGCTATGTTTTGAGAAGTTGAATCGGTAGATGGTGGACTGGATAAAGATTCGTCTGTTTAGTTTTGTATTACTTTATTTAAGAAGACCATTTTTGCTGCCAACACAAATGTTTTCTTTAGCTTTGCTCCGCTGCCTGAAGGAGTATTTTTTTGCGAAGTCTTAAATTTTATGTATCCGTATTTTAACCGGAATACAAATCTACCGCAGCAAAATACAGTATACTGCCGAGCGCTTCTACAATAAGTGTGTCCCACCGATTGAACTTAAATTTAAACCAGCTTCTTCCATAGCTATAGATTGTACTCTTCAAAAGTGTCCAATCTATAGCTATAATGGGGGGAAACAACGATAAAACCTATACAATCTCATCTCAATAAGTAAACAAATTGTATATTTTCAGGTTTTTGGCGACCGGAAGCGATTATGCGGACTTGTATTACACATACAGAATGGGAGTTTCTACGATCAGCGGCATAATAAAAGAAGTCTGCACAGCAATATAGGAATAATTACAGGATGAATGTTTGCCGCAACCTACTACAGAGAAATGGTTACAAATTGCGGCAAGGTTTCAACAAGTAACTAACTTTCCAAATTGCATATCAGCTATTGACGGTAAACATTTAGAATAATTAATCCCCACGGGTGTGGATCAATGTTTTATAATTATACTCGTAAATCTTTTTTCTCAATTGTATTGCTGGCGATGTCTGACGCTTTTTATTGTTTTACTTGTATAAATGTAGGATCTTGCGGTAAAAATCTGATTCTAGCATATTTAAAGAATGTGCTTTATTCAGAAATCTAGAAAATGAAAATATGCATATTCCGGAAGCTAAACCACTGCCTGGGACGGTGCATGATATACATGATATACGTTTGGGATCATGACAAATAAACTTAGAATATTCCACAAACCAATGAATGTGGGATTTAACTTGGCCAAAGATATTTTCAAAGCGTGTTGTATTTTACACAACTTTATTAGGATTAGAGATGGTTATATCGACGAAGACACCCTTACAATTGTGGGTTTAGAAGACTTTGCCTTAAATGAACCAGCTAGGTTAGGAAATGATCTTCGTGATTTATATGCTAATAACTATATCTGAGGCAGGGCGACTTCCCTGGCAGCATAATTATATATTTTAAGTATATTTACATAGGTATACCAACCCGGACTTGGCCCCCGTGGTGGAGTATGGCCTAACCTTCCTGCGATGCAGGTAGAGACCCGTGCCCCAGCAGTGGGGACATACTAGGGTTGATAACGAACATAGGTATAACATTAATTTTTTGTTAACCAGAGTTATTTTGTATCTCTCCAAATTTTCTGAGAGGATTGAGTTTACCGATGAATGATAATTAGTAAGGAAAAATAAATCTGGTATGTAACTTGTTTTTTCCTTGTGGTTTTAGAACTCGTCCCCTAGAAAAAGTTAATATGACTCACTTATATCAAAAATTTGTATTTCGGGACCAAAAAATAAATTTGTTGTTGCATACAACTGCATGCTATCTATCTGTTTTAAAGCATATACATATTGCATAGAAATAGAAACAGGATTTTTTAAAATAGAATTAAACTTTTACTTACCAAGCTTTGGTTTTTCTTCTTGCGACAAACCTTCAAACATCTCATCACAAATATCTTCCCACGCCCGAGCATCTTTGTTTTTATAATTTATATTAGAGGCATCCCATAAACAAGGTTTACTTTGCACTACGTCTACGAGCAACCCCGTGTCAATAAATCGACTCATATCGACTGTACGGAGTACTCCCGGAGCACGGGCGTTCCGTGTCGCAGTGAAACGATGAATGAGCAACGACGAGATCGCGGCAGCGTGCGGGCTGCGGGTGGGTTTGGGCGCGGGACGCGGGTGGCTTTGTACGGGCTCTCCCCGGAGCGCACCAATCCGCGTCGCTGTGAAACGAAGCTTCGCTGAAGCCCGCTCCGGGCGCCCATATATATGTATATATACGGATATATATGTATATATATATCCGTGTATATATATCCGTACGGGCTGTTACTACGGGCGCCCGGAGCGGGCTTCAGCGAAGCTTCGTTTCACAGCGACGCTGAAGCCCGCTCCGGGCGCCCATATATATGTATATATACGGATATATATGTATATATATATCCGTGTATATATATCCGTACGGGCTGTTACTACGGGCGCCCGGAGCGGGCTTCAGCGAAGCTTCGTTTCACAGCGACGCGGATTGGTGCGCTCCGGGGAGAGCCCGTACAAAGCCACCCGCGTCCCGCGCCCAAACCCACCCGCAGCCCGCACGCTGCCGCGATCTCGTCGTTGCTCATTCATCGTTTCACTGCGACACGGAACGCCCGTGCTCCGGGAGTACTCTGTACAGTCGATATGAGTCGATTTATTGACACGGGGTTGCTCGTAGACGTAGTGCAAAGTAAACCTTGTTTATGGGATGCCTCTAATATAAATTATAAAAACAAAGATGCTCGGGCGTGGGAAGATATTTGTGATGAGATGTTTGAATGTTTGTCGCAAGAAGAAAAACCAAAGCTTGGTAAGTAAAAGTTTAATTCTATTTTAATTCTATATATATATATAGATATATATACACGGATATATATATATATATATATATATATATATATATATATATATATATATATATATATATATATATATATATATATATATATATATATATATATATATATATATATATATATATATATATATATATCAGTGACTTTGGAAGGATGCTCCTCCCCCCAAGACCCCGAGTCTGAGGGCTCCTCTCAGGGCTCCTTTTTTCCATACTCGCCCGTCGAGCGCGGAGACGCTGGCGGAATCCATCGTCTCCACGCTCGTCGTCGAGCCCTTACGGGAGTCAACTTGGCTCCCCTCCGCGTGCAAATCGGCGTCCGCGAGGAGCGCCAGGTGTGCCATCCATCGGGATCGGGTAGAGCCGTAAACGACCCCATCCCCGATACGATGGGGCTCGCGGACGCAAGTCCGGATGGTCTGCCACGACCTTGCCGCTTCCAAAACCACTTATGGCGCCGGTAACGGCAAAACTACCGGTGGCAGCTTGAGTGAGCTCACTTGACTCAACGATTCACTCAAGGAAAGTGAGTGGTTGTTGCCCCCCCCCCCCCCCAGAATACGAGGGGCAGCTAGACGCCGAGGTGGCGCCGGGGAGGGATTCTCCTGCTGAGCAGGTACCCTCCTGAGTGCTTAGTGCGAGTTTGACAGATCCAATCAAATAACTTTACTACTGCGTTAATCGAGCAGTGAGTATGAGTAAGTTAACCGTTCAAACTGGCAAAACGCTGTCACAGTACAACTCGCACTCGCTTTTTTTTTTTTTTTTTGTGTTTAAATCAAATACAATAATTACAACCAAAATAAGGAAAGAAATGAATAATCAAAAATAGGCACACAAACCTTTATGATTTAAAAGATCTACCAACTATAAGCATAAACTAATCTAAGCGCTTCGCCAGCACAAGTCAAAAGTTTTCTCGAAACTTACCTGAGAATAGTAGTCAATGACTCTATCCGGTTCCCTAGCACCAACGATAAGTGTAGAGACTTCAAATTGTTGAAGCAAGACTGCTTCGCGTCATCGAGTAGGGCAAACTTTCTTCCTGTAGTATTTTCAGAATGTTCCATGGATCTTTCCCCAATGTCGCACGCGTTAAGTATGCGCGTGATATATATCGACACGCACCTATTGCTAATGTTAACGAACTCACCCTCCGCAGGAAACCGAACATTCCTCGCCACGTAGTACGTCTTAAAGTCCGAGAATAGAGTACGGATCTCGTCGCGACCGGCAACAGTTGTGAAACGAATTCTATGCGCTACCGTTATTGCGCGCATCAGTTCAGAAACGGCAACGTATTCGTGCCCATATATTGGACTATGCATAACAGACCAATTGTAATAACCCAAACCATTGTTGCTATCGCTGTTAAGTCGCACGGAACTACTATGAGGACGAGCTGCCATAGAACCCATCAACCTGGTGTTTATACCGGCCAAACTTTGCTCTATTCTGTCCATACGAGTAGACAGCAGCGCGAGAGGCTCATCCATCTCCATTTCGCCCGTGTTATGCGCTTGGCCCTCCATTATCGTTTTCTGCAATTTAGTGCACTCGGCCCGACAACCCTCGAGTTGTTTAGTTAACTCACCGTTGTCCCGCTCCAGACGCCGAATAAGAAGCGCCAAATTCCTGCTCTTAGCTGTTTCGAGGCTCAGACGACTCAGAGTCACCGCTAGAGCACCGTCGCCCGATGATGAAGATGATTGTGGCGCACTCAAAACGGCTACCGTCGGCGACTCACGTTCTACTGATGGTCCAGGCAAAAGTAGCTCCTCTGGTGTCGGTAAGGTAGTACGTCTAACCGGTACCTTCCTCGCTGGTGTCTCCTCAGGCGCTGAATCACTTCGGGTGTCCGCTCTGACCGTCAAAGACTTCTCGCGTCGACTTTGGCGCGTTCTCTTCGCAACACTCTTCGATCTTGCTCGACCTCTAGAAGTCGAACGTTTCTCCTCCTGTCCTTCACGAGGCTTCCCGGGTGGAGCAATTTTGGCCGTCACCAAAGAACGCGTTTCGAACTGCTTCGACGTAACGCTCGAAATGATCGCTTCTTCCCTCCACTGAAATGCTATTGGCACCCTGAAGCAATAAGAGCAGACAGAACGCGTCAGGCAACGAAACGTAACGCAACTCGCGACAGCTCACGATTATCTGACAAGCAATTTCTCTTTCGTTTTTATCGAATATGTCAGTGTCAACACACTTTAAACCGTAAAATTCTTTTTCCATGCTAATATGAAACCTAGAACACTATTTCCCGTTATTACGAGTGTTCATAAATTTGACGTCGAAGGATCGTAACACAACACGTCACCAGGAACAGTGTAATAAAGGTCGTGAAAGCTATTGTAGTCGCAAACGACTGCGCGCAGTGTTTCGATGAGGAACCCGACGTTGAAAGACACGCTGTATCTTTCCGCAACGGCAACCGTCATCATGGTGTGTATATTCTGATACTCATACACCTGCGTTAAGTCAATAAGTGATGTCCTATTGTTAATGGAAATTAACATGTTTTCTTAGTAATTAAATTTATTCAGGCTTTATATCAAACAAGACTCCTAGCACCATCTAGAGAAACATAGTGAACCTATTTGTGGTGTGTACTAGACTTTATTCGACCGCTCATTAATATGTAAACCATACTTTAAGTTTTGATTGAACGATGTCAATTCTTTCACTCTTGAAAAAATGGCTTCTCAAAAAACGCTCTCTGGTTAATTTGTTGTAAAAATATAATAAGTATTCAAATAAAAGTTTGCAAGTGATTCGGAGTTTCTAAATCAATCGGGGCAGTCCTGGGTGGAGTTCCCGAGTTCATATCATCAACGCAGTCAGTGGTGACTGCATCCAGCTGGCGGCTGTTGACGGCGACGGCGCGCTGGTTGCTCAGCCAGGCTGAGCTGGTGGCCCATCTTCAAGGCGCCGGAGGCGGTGCCAATGTCAACCGAATTCATCAAAATCTAAAGAGGGTTCAATCCATCACATCACTTCAACATTTCTGGTGGTCATGAGGGGATCCAGAAGTAATATTACGAACATTTTTGGTGGCCCATGAGGGAAAAGAGCCGCACGATAGTCATCAAGAATCTTCAAGGTGTTTCATTTCATAAGTAAAATCAGTTCAGTGAAGTGCAGTGCGAAATTTTAGGTTATGTTCAATTCAAGTCAATATTGCATCATCCGGAACATGTGGTGAGAAAATTCGTCGGTCAAGGTTGGTAGAAGTGCATTTCACTTTCGGCAGAGACAATATTCAATCGATAAAATCGTTCATTCGATCGTTACGTCATTCAATACGTCAACTGTCAGTGGTGACAATTTGAACTAGGTCAATGTCACAGAACCCATCTAAAGGTCAATGTCAACAAAACAATAACAAACTATTTGTGTACGAGTTTTTGTGATTTTAAAAGACTTTAGTGTGTTAATTTAGTTGGGAATTAGATTTATTTACTTAATTAGAGTTAATTGCTTGACGTAGGTCACTGTCTCAACAGTTTTAAGTGTTAAATAATAAACAAAGTAGTTATTAGTAGTCAACAAATTCAACTTTACGGTGGTTTATCATCATAATTATCATCATTTGGATATTAATTGTGTTATCATTGGTGTAAGCTTGCAAAGTATTAATTCAAAATGACTTTGAGAACGGCCAAAATACAATTTAGGTCAAAGTACCAAATGCTGCTTGACTTCGCCGGCACTGTTACGGGTGCCTCGAGTTCAGGGGCTGTGACCGTGGCAAAGCGCCACTTTGATAATTATTATCTGCAGTTTGTGGCTGCGTATGAAGCTATTTTAGGTGCCGGCCAGGGTGAGGTTTCTGAGGAAGACATGCAGACATACGTGGCACAATTCACAGAAATCAACCGGCTCCTAATTCAACTAGGGCAGTTCACAGAGGGAGACTCGGGACCCAGTCACATGGGTAAAATTCATCACAATCAGGTGAGTCAACCGAAATTACCTAGTATTGAATTACCGAAGTTTAGCGGTAACATCATGGAATGGCCGTCATTTTATGGGCTGTTTCAATCACTGGTCCATTCAAGGGACATATCAGACTCTGAGAAGCATTATTATCTCCGGACATCATTGGAGGGTGATGCGCTGGCACTGGTGCGTCAATTGCCGGTCGATGACAATAGTTATTCAATAGCTGTCAACTTACTTACAGAAAGATTTCAAAACCATAGGCTACTGGTGGATACGTACTTGGCTAGGATAGTCAACCTACCAAATGTCACTCAAGATAGTCCACTTCGGTCAGAATTCTATGACCCATTACATGAGTCAATTCAAGCTCTTGAAAAGCTCGGGCAGCCAGTAAAAGAGTGGTCATATCTCATACTATTCCTCATCTTGCAGAAACTCCCAATACGCATTCGGTCAGCGTTCGAGGAGCGGTTTGGCAAGGATGCTCAAGTCCTGCCGACCCTGCAGCAACTGTTGGGCCTACTTGACGAGCAATGCCGTGTTCACCGAGCGGTGCTGCCAGCCGCACAGTCCAGCAATGTCAAGTCGGGGAGAGCACCACCACCACCTCGTGGACTTCATCAACCATCCATGAGGCAACCTCAATCATCAAGGGTGATGTCAACACAACACTCATCAAACCAGGTGATACCGAGTAAATGTTCATATTGCTCCAGTTCATCTCACACACTCTACAGGTGTTCAGACTTCATTAACATGTCACGAGGTGAAAGGAGGAGCTGGGCTAGCAAGACCGGTCATTGCTTCAAATGCTTACGAAAGCACTTTGCTAAGGAGTGTGTTCATAACAATTGGTGCTCGAGGTGTAGCTCCAAGGATCATAATTCTTTGATCTGCAATGCAGACATGTCAGCCAGGACGCAAGGAGCGTCAGGGCAGGCTGCGGGTCAACAATCAATGCCATCATCAACTCAACAAGGTGTCACGACGCGTCGTGAGGCTCAGGGGACCACGATCGTCGCATCAACCTCAACGAATCAAGCCACCCAGGAGGCACTGCCGGTAGGGTACCGACCGCGTCCTCGGGTAGGTGACCGGGCACAACAGGCCCAGGAGACATTCCACTCATTGCGCTACGGATCTGGTTTCACCGAGGACACGCAATGAAGGTGTCCCACTGTTGGTGCAGACCATGGGCAATTAGCAACCACTATTTGTCCTACTGCAATGATCATGGTCAGATCAAGCAATCATCAATGGGTACAGGTGCGGTCACTCCTGGATACTGGGGCTGAAGTCTCAGTTATCAAACAATCATTAGTAAATAAGTTAAATTTGCACCAACAGTCTAATGAAATAAAAATTTGTGGAATTGGGAATAGCAAGGTTCAGGTTCCTGGAGTCACGGTCAAAATGGTCATCAAACCTGTAGGTCAACCAGTGCCCATTATCAGTACAAGGGCTCATGTCATGTATTCATTAACAGGAAATATTCCTTCATATCAGATTAATCTAAAGAATAGATTAAATTCATCAAACCTCATATTAGCGGATAATGACTTCAATAAAGCCAGTGAGATTGAAGTTATTCTTGGCACGGATGTACTCAATTATGTACTTGATGGTTCAAAGATATCAACAACTATTCCAGGTCTATCAGCCTACGGGTCCTGCTTTGGCCATGTTATCATGGGAGCAGTACAAAGGTCATCACCTCAGTCAACGGGGACATCAGTCGAGGACTATGGACTTCATACAACCAGGCTGGAGGAGGTTCTGGAGAAGTTCTGGAAGATCGAGGAGCTGCCTTCCGAGCCAGCAGTTCATCCCGATCATATGGAGTGTGAAAGGTTGTATACTTCCACTACTCAACGAATGCCAGATGGCAAATACATGTTCAGATTACCACTATTATCAAACCGTCCATCACTAGGCGAGTCCAAGGGTCTGGCTATTCAACGCTTTCTGTCATTAGAAAAGAAAATGAGTAACAATGCCGTATTTGCAGAAAAGTACAAGGAATTCATGCGTGAATATGAGCAACTGGGACACATGTCTGTGTCAAACTTTCAATTCGACTCCGAGCATTTCATCATACCTCATCACGGAATATTCAAAAGGGGAACCGACAAAATTAGAGTTGTTTTTGATGGTTCAGGGAAAACATCAAATGGTGTATCACTCAATCAGTGCCTTCGTTCAGGCCAACCTCTTCAGAATGATATCACAAAGATATTACTCAATTTCAGACGTCATCAACTAGTCTTCACAACGGACGTGAAGATGATGTTCCGTCAGACCTGGCTACATCCTGAGGATAGGAAGTATCAACTCATCCTGTGGCGGGAGGACCCCACAGAACCGATCAAGGTATATTCTTTAAATACGAATACCTACGGCTTACGCTCATCACCGTTCATCGCGATCAGAACGCTGCTACAGCTAGCAGACGACTGGGAGGCGACGCACCCACAGTCACGGGCGTCGACAATCGTCAGACGCGACATATTTGTCGACGATATTCTAACGGGCGCAGATTCATTAGCCGAGGCTCAACAACTCAAGTCAGAGCTCACAGACCTTATGAGAAGTGCCGGCTATGAGCTTAGAAAATGGTCATCCAATTGTCCAGACTTACTACGAGACCTTCCGCAAGATCATTGCGAGATGCCTCATCAATTTGACTCAGACGATAAAGGCTTCATCAAGGTATTGGGAATACAATGGAACCCAGTATCAGATTCAATGTCTTACCAAGTCAACATACCATTTGGTCAACCTACTTCAAAACGTAGTGTGCTCAGTACAATAGCAAGGCTGTATGACCCATGCGGCTATTGTTCAGCAATAATTTTCAGATTTAAAGTATTTCTTCAGGCACTATTTTCAGACGGAGTGAGCTGGGACGAACCCATCAGTCACTCTCAACAATGTCAATGGAATGAACTCATTCAGGATTTAAATCATTTGTCACATTTACAGATTCCGAGATGCGTAGCTCTGCCCGGGGCAGTCTCATACTCTCTTCACGGATTCGGAGACGCGTCAGAGCTCGGATACGCTGCCTGTGTATACCTCAGGACAGAGGATACAGCAGGGAACATCATGGTACGGTTAGTCATCGCCAAGTCACGCGTGGCACCAAAGAAAACCACTCAAACTATTCCGAAATTGGAACTCAGCGCAGCTCATCTAGTTTACAAGCTACTTAATCATGTAGCCGAGTCATATGAAGACTCTATTCAGCTGGGAAGCATCAATGCATGGTCAGACAGTACCATAGTATTGTCATGGTTGAATACCAAGCCTCACATGCTTCAAACGTTTGAATGCAACAGAGTGCAGGACATTCAAAACTCAAAACGGCTCATTACCTGGCGTCATATCAGGTCTGAATTAAATCCAGCTGATGCAGCCTCGAGAGGTATGTCAGCTAAGGAACTCATTGGATTCAACTTATGGTGGTCACCTAGCTGGTTAGAACGGGACGAGGACCAATGGCCAAGCTTGCCTGTCACTATGCCACGCGACTTGCCAGGCTTCAAGAAGCTCGTCAATTGTGTCGCACAGGTCGAAACATGGGAAGATTCATTATTGAATCGAGTCAGTTCATACAGTAAGCTAATTAATGTCACTGCTTTCATACTCAGATTTGTCAGGAATATCAGATTGCCGAGAGAGCAACGAAATCTCCAACCCACGTTGTCTCTAGACGAGACGCGCGAAGCGACAAAATATTGGATAAAAAAGGTACAGTTAGATGCTTACAAGGACGAACTCATATTGATCAAACGGGGGAAACTAGTTTGCAAATCCCTTCAGAAACTTAGCGTTTTCATTGACGAGGAACACTTCATCAGAGTCGGAGGACGACTGAAGAAATCATCATTACCATATGGAGCAAAGCATCCATATCTCATACCTAAGGATCATAGGTGGACACAACTACTCATCGAATATTATCATAAGGCGCATTGTCACGCACCAACCACAGCACTCATCAGCATACTCAGAAGAGAGTACTGGATACCATCAATCAAACGTCAGGTGTCCAAGGTCATCAGTAGATGTTTGTCATGCTTCAAATTCGACGCTCAAACTCAACCGCCTTTCATGGCTGACTTACAGGCGGACAGAGTCACTGCCGCGAGCGCCTTCGCCGGCGTGGCTACGGATTTCGCAGGGCCGTACTTGGTCAAGAGTAGTCAGCTGCGAAACGCTAAATCTGTCAAATCTTATATATGTGTTTTTGTATGTCTAGGTACAAAGGCTGTTCATCTCGAGTTGGTGTCGTCACTCAGCACCGAAGCATTCATAGCAGCTTTCACGCGGTTCGTCAGCCGTCGTGGACTGCCTTCACTCGTCAGGTCAGACCGGGGTACCAACTTCGTTGGATCCCACAATTATATCAAAGAGGTCAGTCAATTTTTGCTTGCTAACCACGTCATCACCCAAGAGGAGCTTCGGAAACGAAATATTCGTTGGGAGTTCAATCCTCCGGGTGCACCTCACATGTCAGGATTGGTTGAGGCGGCAGTCAAAAGCACCAAGAACCTTCTCAAGAGGGAGCTTGGGGAGCAGATACTCACGTTCGAGGAGCTCTACACGCTGTTGACTAAAGTAGAGTCAATTCTTAACTCACGCCCGTTGGTACCTATGTCAGAAGACCCTAATGACATGGAAGTGCTGACCCCAGGTCATTTCATCATTGGTCGGCCCTTAGTAGCTTTGCCAGAACCCCACTGGACTGACACAAGCATGTCACGTTTGTCACGGTTTCAGTCCATTCAAAGGTCAAGTCAATGTATTTGGTCACGCTGGCAAAAGGAATATCTCAATACATTGCAAGCACGTAATAAATGGTATCATCATGTAACTGGAATCGAGCTTAACGATTTAGTTCTCATTGTTGATGAAAATTCACCGCCTCTCACATGGCGTAGAGGCCGTGTTATAGAAATTTACAAGGGCTCAGATAATGTAGTCAGATCAGTCAAACTCAAAACTCAAAATGGAGAACTTTTGAGACCTGTAGTTAAATTATGTAAATTACCAATTGATATTACCTAATATAGTTTATTCATAAGTATTATGTTAGCGTTAAAACCTAATACTGTTTAATCAATAATTCATTTGGTGGTCATTATTATCAGCTTATCATCAAGTCGTGTTGTAATGGAATGTTTTGTACTTCCAAGTATTCAGTTCACCTTTTTCCCTGGTGGCGGGAGGAATGTTAATGGAAATTAACATGTTTTCTTAGTAATTAAATTTATTCAGGCTTTATATCAAACAAGACTCCTAGCACCATCTAGAGAAACATAGTGAACCTATTTGTGGTGTGTACTAGACTTTATTCGACCGCTCATTAATATGTAAACCATACTTTAAGTTTTGATTGAACGATGTCAATTCTTTCACTCTTGAAAAAATGGCTTCTCAAAAAACGCTCTCTGGTTAATTTGTTGTAAAAATATAATAAGTATTCAAATAAAAGTTTGCAAGTGATTCGGAGTTTCTAAATCAATCGGGGCAGTCCTGGGTGGAGTTCCCGAGTTCATATCATCAACGCAGTCAGTGGTGACTGCATCCAGCTGGCGGCTGTTGACGGCGACGGCGCGCTGGTTGCTCAGCCAGGCTGAGCTGGTGGCCCATCTTCAAGGCGCCGGAGGCGGTGCCAATGTCAACCGAATTCATCAAAATCTAAAGAGGGTTCAATCCATCACATCACTTCAACATTTCTGGTGGTCATGAGGGGATCCAGAAGTAATATTACGAACACCTATACTCTTCTACGTGTGAGTGGTTCGCCAAGTCACTTCTGCCGAACTTGACCAAAAGCTTCACCGGATCCGGAACCACAAACCACTGACAATTATCGTGTACGGAATACTTTGAACAAAAGAATACAGATTTAGTGTATTTAAAAAATTTTGACTCCAGATTCAATAACGTTGCACACCACGAGTTCATGTCTTTGAATTCTGATTTTGTTAGTAACCAACTATCGTCTCCCGCAAACATTCCAAAATAAACGTCATCCATATCGAACATTGTGGCACAAACAGCCATGAGAAATCGTGTGTTCTGACAAAAAGTGGACGCGTCACCAGATTTGCGCTGATAGTTCACGTGATACTTAACTCCGTTTGCTGTGTCCTTGAGTACGGTGTGTGCGTGTGCTTTAAACCATAAGCCTATGTAGAAATCTATCACACGCATCTGCCGCATGAGCATGCAATCAAAAACCAGAGCGGCAAGACCTTGACTCTTATCGTATTTAGATATGTCTATCTCCAACATCGCCGCTCCGCTTTGCAACAGTTTCTCGAATTTCCACGGGGGAATTTGCTCGTTCATTTTCTTTGAGAAATCTTCGTTTGTGGTGCGAGTAAAAACTCTGAACTGTGGTTTATATAAAGCTTCCATTCTACGGTCGATCTCCCTAAATATCGGACAAAAGATCGCGTTCTGGTACTCTCCTGACACGCAATTGTCTGTAAAGCGTTATTTACGTAGGGTGCCGTCGCATCCAGAGTCGGCTTAACTGTAGGTTTGATCATAAACTTATACTTATTCCAATCCCAATCGCACACGTCCTTATCCGGACCGTCAATCAAATTTCGCACCGCAGGATTCTGAGTGCTCAACCAATCTTCAATTGATTCCGAATTAGGTGTAATTGGAGCGTTTCTGAATTCGGCAAGCAACCATTTCCTCTCAGGATCAACAAACGATTCGAAAAATTGTGTAGTCAATCTTTCACCGAGGGCATGGTGATCAACCAGTCCGTCCAACTCAGGAACAGCCATATTCCTCTTGTTTAGAGCGATCAAAGATTCCACCTGAGAAGGTCTCCTCGACGAAGGCATGCAGGTCTCAAGAACAGGTCTCAATTTATCGAAACAACCCCGCGCTGGTGGGCGTTTTGCCTCAATAATATAAATTTCGTCAGTTTCTATATCCAATTCATTGTTCAAGACATTCACACTATCCATTCTGTGCTCGTGAAAAGCATTCCCAGGTAGTATCATGTCATGAAGGGTCAGTAGAGCACTAACATCTGGCATACAAGCTGTTTTAACTAAATTGTGGTAGATCATACGTTTTGAATCCTCAATCACGTCTTCGACCTCTATGAACTCTAACTTCGTATCAACGTTATCAATCAATTTGGAATTTAAAATTTGAACATGTTCGCACGGTACTATCTCAGCGGGTCTCTCAACAACTCCGGCAACATAACCACCGGTGATCTTAAGTTTCGTTCGCTGTATTTCCGAATTTGATACCCGCGTGTCGACAATTCTCTTCAGTTTATCCATGATCGGAGTAATGTATGACAGCGATATGGTGTGTCTACTTATTGCCACGAGTATGTGCGAATCAGAAAGGTAAATTTCCTCTTTTATCTTTGCGGACGTCCTAACCAAGATTATGTGTTCAGCCTGTTTTCCCTGAAATTCATGTATCGTAGATACATTATATCCTGCTCTTTTCATTAAATCCTTCTCCGACTGCTTGAACACGAGATATTTAAACAATTTATTATCTAAAGGCACGTTCGCGAGGGATATGTAAAACTTAGATGACATACTCCTTTCAACGCTTGAAGCCGAAACCGCACCTCCTTCATACTTTTGTTTTATTGCCGTGATCACGTCAACGGGGCATCGGTACGACGTTCTTAATGTCCTAGTAGGTTTGAAAAACTTCGAGAAATTTCCGTAACGAACCGTCACGGATCCGACTCTATTAATATAACCAATCTGATTCGGGTCACCAAGTAAATGTAACACTTTACACCTAGTGAATAAACAAACGAAAAATATCTCACCAGGGTGCTTCATCAGTGCCTCATCTATCCAAACGTTGTCGTAACTTTCCCTACTATTGAGAATATACGAATCTATTGTTTTTATATTCCTTTTTATAGTCATCTACGGACGTGCTTGGCTCCCTACTTTTCATTCTCTCACGTAAGTCCTTTGCCCCTTCGGATGTTGACGTCAAAACAAGGTCCCCCTTTTCGTGATTATTAAGGATGAATGTGGTCTTTCCACAACCTGGCACACCGACAACCATATCAATTTCTGGTAACCTGAATGCGGAATAAATCGTTTCTGCTGACGCCGTAGCGTCAATTAAATTTGGTTCTTGCATTAGCGTCGTGTACTTACCACACAAAAGCAACCTATCCTTCGATGATTTGGAAACGTTTATTATACCCATATTGTAAGCGCTAAAATCAACAAAATTTTTACCGTCAAAAGCGAAAGCGTAATCAACCCCCTTTTCACCTAAATGGATCCACGCGCGCTCATATGCGTCGTAAACTGAAAATTTTTCTTTATGTGAATAAAGATATCTCTTAGCATCAGACGATAGTGGAACAGACAGTCGGCGGTAAGCCTCTCCGTACGTAACTTTGTCTGTCCCGACAATCGTTTTCCACAATTCCCTAATTTCCAACATGGCGTTAACCGCACTTTCGTTACCAGAGACCTCTTTCTTAAATTTAGGATTATGTATTGGTACCTCATACACCGGGTTCTCAATAGGTTTCCAAAAGGCGTTCAAATTTTCCTCAACCTTCTCGACATTCTTGCCGATTTGTGTTTCCGATTTTCCCTTAACCAGAACATATATTATGGATGCGAAACCCTCCGGGATGATATCCTTAATTAATTGTAATTTAGTTGCAAGTCCGTCGTCATCAAAGGATCGGGCGTCTATGACACACTCTCTACAATCATTTGAGATTTTTTCGATGATTTTCTTCATTCCCACCAAAAAAGACTCAACATTAGTAAAATCAAAGTTTATTCTTGGTTTGGCTGGTAAACGTGTTCACTTCTCAACGTAAACCATTACAACTCGCACTCAGCATTTTTAATTTCCATACTTGTCGCTAGGTGGCGCTTCCTCGATGCCACAGAAATATTAGTTTACGTTAACGCGATCGAGTAGTTAAAAAACTCGCACTAAGCACTCTGGGGTAGTTTCTTTTTAACAATCGACACCATCATTTTTATAGTTTTTTAGCATCTCGGCTACGTATGGACGGGGAATGGGACGTACTCGCGCCGTTTTCTCAACTCGACGCGGGTGCTCTTTTTGGGGCTAGAACCCAGGGCCAGCACTAAGCCTGCAGGTTTGGCCGCTAGTGGCTGCTGAACTCCCCAGCCGCTCTTGCGAGCACCCCGACGCCACGTGCCTCAGCGCCGGGGATTGAGGTTTTTTATAGAGGTTGTCTGGAAAGCCCCCAGTCCCACTCAATGTGGGATTCCGGGTTTCTGACGGTCGGCAAACCCGGAATATAAAACAAACATATAAAACAATATAACAAATAATATTAAACATATAAAACAATATAATAAATAATAAAATATGTCTTATAATTATAAAATATATAGTAGATACGTTATTATTATTAATTCTTTCTTGCACATTCATCATACATCATCATTCATTGATTTAAGTCCCCCTAATTAGATCTTAACGCCGGGGGCAGTTGTGTTGTTAATCGCCGGGAATTATCTCTACGTGGACCTTTTTTGTCTTCAGACTTATTACCCCAAACGCCCATGTTTGATCTGCTACTACCCGGGCCCTATTATATTTACGGGTAAAAGGATCTACTTAGACTACGTCGTCATCACCACCAAATTGCTCCCGGTCGTGAACCTCAGCCACCTCCCTAAATAAATGGTAAATTTGGATAGCAGTTTTTCTTGTAACCCCGGAATTGATCGCCGCTTTAGTTACTGAGCGTTCATCGAAAAAGTGAAGCAACAGCTACATTGTTTGCAGAAAAGAAATGTAACTGCGCTGAAAAAACGTTCCCTCCAAAGGAGACTTGATGATACCGCAGCCAGCTCTGCGGCATCGGAACCTAAAATTTAATTTGTAGTTTCCATGCGCCTTTCGCTGCATGGGCCGCCCGCAGTTGGGACAATTTGCCCTCCTCGGGAATAGTAACCATTCCCTTGCAGCATTTACCGGCGCTTCTTCATTAAAAATGGAGACCCAACTGTCTTCGTAAAATTCCTTTGCAACAATAATTGCAAAGGACTAAACCTTTCATCCCCCATCTTGCCCCATCCCACCCTCACACAAAACACACACGCACCCTTACAAACTTAAATACTCGATTCTCAACACAATCTAAAGATGCCTGTAAACGGGCTACAAAAATGTATCTTGCTGGCAATTTTTATTGCAGTATATTTCCCGCAAAATGTTTCCGAAGTCACCACGCTGGGCACACGGATTGGTGACCGCAGTGTGTTGTCTACGCAAGAGGCGCTGCTGCTCACCTCTAGAATGGTCTTTTGATCTCCTTCTACGATACCCACGGGGAGAAATGGGGTGGTACTATTCTACTCTGCCGGCACCACACGGCACGGCATGGGGCCCATAAAGTTGACGAAATACTTTTCTCTATGTTAGCATGAACACCATCTGCTGACATATAACTGTGTCCAGTAAGCAAAAATTTTAACTGGATTACTTATTGGCAGAGAGGAGAGTTTGGCATTTCTGTAAAGTTTCGTGGAGCATAGCCAAAATAGTTTTATTCCTATTCTGCCCTGGACAACAGTCAGAGTACAGGAGCAGTTTTTTATTGTGCCTCGTTGATTAATTTACGGCAGTAAAACAATAACGCGCTGTCACTGTTTTACGATAAAATCGATTCGTACTATTCGTAATTATCGGAATACGTGCAACTCCCTCGATAAAATCGTATGCAGATGTGCTTGAGCATGGCATGACGTCCAAGCCATCATTGTCGCACTCTTCACTTGAATTCGCCTCTCCTAATTCTTCATGACGTGATCACTCTTTTTATACTCTTCCTCGTTTTTTTTACCTTTTCACATAATTTAGACCAGTCTGCCCCATGTTATTTACTTTTTCTGTTATAAGGTCCATAATTTTTTGGGTTTTCCAGTTTTGGGTACTAACATTTTTTTTACCATGTGGCCTTTTATCGCTGCCCAAGCGATTTGGATTGGATTCAGGTCGGGGGTGATACGGAGGGAGTCTTAGCACCGTGTGATTATGTTCTGCTAAGAGACGGTCTATATTAATTTTTTTGTGTTGTTCCTTGTTAATGGAAATCAATATATAAAATTGCGGCTTTAGCATTGCCTGGTCAAAGGGTGTAGTGGGTTCCTACCTGAGGTTTTTTTAATGAAACTCCGTTTTAACTTCAAGCACTATACTATTGAGTTCTATCAGGTACAAACGCCACACATAAAGTTTATTCACAAGCACAAAGAAGGTAGCAGATATGAAGAATAGCGAACACGAAGTAACAGCACAATAGTTTAGAAAATATATACACGTAAATCAAAGCAAGCGAGAGATAGGTTGCGGAATGAAATGAGCGTGCATTCGCCGTTGGAGTTCAGTTTGCACTGCCTGCGATGCGCGCCCGCGCCGGCCGCCCGGCGACACCAGTTTTTTGCGAACAAAGGAACTGGTTGCGTCGGACGGTCAAGCGCGAGTGTTTTTGGAAGCTATGTTAATGACTCGGCTTCGCTTGCGCGTTTTTAACTCTTATGCCAAAAATAACAATTATATGTGCGAATGAATACTACACTACCCCCTCCCTGAGACCGCAAGTTATTAAGGGCGATAGTAGTCTGGAAAACGAACTATTCTACCACTTCTAGTCTTCTTACTTGCGCCCTCTTTTGCAGGGGTTGACATAGTTACAGGGGTTTGCTGATTCTCTCGTTTTCTCTCACCCTGGTCTGTTGGTTCTTCTAATGTGATATAGGCTGGTTTTAACCGATCAATGGAGACTGTTGCTTCTCGGTTTTGTAGGGCTAGACGGAATGTCTTTTCCTTTCTCTCCAAAACCTTGTAGGGACCCGTATATGGTGGTTCCAGTGAGCGTCTCGTAGCGTCTTGGCGGAGGAATACAAACTCTGCCTTTGTTAGGTCCTTGGGTATGTAGAACGTCTTCTTTTCATGCCGGCTTGCAGGTTCTGGTCTCAACTCTGCCATGTGCTGACGAAGACGGCAAACAAAGTCACCTGGGTCGAGCTGGTTGTTGATGGTAGGTACGAAGAATTCTCCTGGTAGTCGCAGTGGCTCGCCGTAAACCAGCTCCGCCGCGGACGCTTTAACGTCCTCCTTCCAAGCGCTCCGGATACCGAGCAGGACCAGGGGAAGGGCTTCAGTCCAGGTAGTGGTACGGCGGCACATTATCGCTGCCTTCAACTGGCGATGGAGACGTTCCACCAAGCCATTGCAAGCGGGGTGATATGCGGTGGTTGGGCGGTGTTGTGTACCTAGTAGGGCTGTCAAAGCGCGGAAGAGCTCGCACTCGAACTGCCTGCCTCTGTCGGTGGTGATCTTCTGCGGGCAGCCGAAACGGGAAACCCAGCCAGCCATGAAAGCGCTAGCGCACGTTTCAGCAGTGATGTCAGCCAGCGGATATGCCTCAGGCCAGCGGGTAAAGCGGTCTACGGCTGTAAGGCAGTATCTGAAACCAGAAGAATACGGTAGTGGCCCTACTATGTCCATGTGGACATGCGAAAAACGAGTGGAGGGAATAGGAAATGGAGAGGTGGGAGAATTGGTATGTCTTTGAACTTTTGTTCTCTGGCAATCTGTGCATTCTCTGGCCCAAGTCCGGCAATCTCTCTTTATTCCAGGCCATACAAATCTTCCTGTCAAAAGTTTGATTGTAGCTTTTGCTCCAGGGTGACTCAGCTGATGGAGTGCATCGAAAGCTTGTTTTCTGAAGGGAGCTGTTAGATATGGACGAGGTTGGATGGACACGTCGCAATATATTTTAGCATCTGCGTCTGGTATCGACATCTTCTTCAAGCGTAGGCCTGTGTTCTTGTCCTGCAGAAGTTCTTGTAGCTCTGTGTCGGTGGTCTGAGAATGTGCTAGGGCTTTGTAATCAAAAGGATCGCTTATGGCTTCCACCCTTGAGAGAGCATCGGCAACTACATTGTCTTTACCAGCAACAAAGCGTATATCAGTTGTGAATTGCGATATATAGTCGAGATATCTGAATTGTCTAGGTGAGCATTTCTCGCGGTTGTGTTCGAAAACATATGTCAGTGGTTTGTGGTCTGTGTACACCGTGAATGGTCTGGCTTCCACCATATGTCTGAAGTGCCTAATTGCCTCATAAATGGCCAGGAGTTCACGGTCGTAAGGACTGTATTTCTTCTGCGCAGATGTCAATCGCCGAGAGAAGAAAGCGAGTGGTCTCCAGCTTTTCCCGACTTCTTGTTGAAGTACCGCCCCGATGGATGTGTCAGATGCGTCAGTATGAATAGTCAACGGAGCATCTGGATCTGGATGGGCCAGCATTACCGCTTCCGCGAGACTCTTTTTGCATCCATGAAATGCATCTAACATCTCTGCTGTCAGAGTTATCTTCTGTGACCTTTTTGTTTTTGGACCAGTCAGAAGAATATTGAGCGGGCCTTGTATTTCTGCTGCGCCAGGAACAAAACGACGGTAGAAGTTAAACATACCCAGAAATCGGCGAAGTTCTCCGACCGTTCCGGGTACTGGGTAATCTTGCATCACCTTCACTTTGTCTGGTAGGGGACGGATGCCATCTGCTGAAACTTCATGCCCAAGGAATATTATGTGTGATCGACCAAACTCACACTTAGCGGTATTTATCAGCATACCGTATTCTGTCAGACGTTGAAAAAGTTTCTGGAGGTGAAGAAAATGTTGTTCTTCGGACTCGGAGAAAATTAAAATATCGTCTAAGTAACCGTAGCAGAATGGAAGCTCACGAAGTACCTCATCGATGAATCGTTGAAATGTTTGAGCCGCATTTCTCAACCCAAAAGTCATATATGGGAACTCAAACATACCAAAAGGTGTGGTGATGGCGGTCTTCGGTATGTCGTCTGTGTGCACCGGGATCTGGTTGTACGCCTTCACTAGATCTACTTTTGAATATACCCTGCTACCTGCTAGTTGGTGTGTAAAGTCCTGGATATGTCTTACTGGGTACTTGTCTGGGATGGTTCGTGCGTTAAGTGCGCGGTAGTCGCCGCAAGGACGCCAACCATTTTCCTTCTTAGGAGCTAGATGGAGTGGTGATGCCCAAGGGCTCTCAGAACGTCGTGCAGTACCATTCATGAGCATCTCTTCGAACTCTTTCCGGGCAATAGCTAGTCTGTCCGGAGGAAGTCGTCGAGGTCGCGACGAAACAGGTGGACCAGGTGTCGTTCTTATGTGGTGTTCAGTGTTGTGCTTAACCACACGATGCGTACCTGCCGGTGTAGTGATATCAGGGTATTGACGGAGCAGTTGATGGTACTTGCTGTCCCCGGTGATTGCTTTGACCGATGCCACGTCTGTTGCTGAACCGCTTGCAGGTGTTATCGCCGTGGACAGTGAAGTAACTCCATCAATCAGCCGGTGATG
The DNA here is from genome assembly GCA_934045075.1 of Yponomeuta sedellus. Taxonomy (NCBI): domain Eukaryota; kingdom Metazoa; phylum Arthropoda; class Insecta; order Lepidoptera; family Yponomeutidae; genus Yponomeuta; species Yponomeuta sedellus. The sequence goes on along the minus strand of OW203736.1, from coordinate 2,237,073 downwards.
TCTCAAGTCTACAAGTAAATTATAATATCTGAGAAAATCAGCGCCAATTATAGGTTTGGCTACTGCAGCCACGACAAACCTCCAGGTGTAGACACGTCGTAATCCAATATTCAGTTGCAGGTGTATCCAGCCATAAGTTGCTATGCGCGAGCCGTTTGCAGCAAACAGTTCGTAGTCTGTCTTCGGGCGTGGCTGACTGAGCGCTGAGTATGGGTACACACAAAGATCTGAACCTGTGTCAATCAGAAAAGACATTTTTGTTATGCGGTCAGTTACAAACAGGCGGCCTGGTGTGCTGGGGCAGTCGTTAGCCGCTATTTCCGGCTGCCGCTCTCGTTTTCCGATCTCGAAGCTGTGTAACTGCATGGTGAAGTGCATTTATTAGCTCGTTCTCCAAATCTGTTGTGGTACCAACAATAGCCTTCGACTCTTTGCCTAGAACGTGATCGGCCGCGTTCTCGACTTGGTGTAGCGCGTCTATGAGCAACGTTATTTCTATTAAAAGGACGTGAACGTGATACCTGACACTGTAGAGCTGAAACTTGTTGCGTCAGCGTTTCTATCTGCTTGGTCAGTTCGCTGATAACGTTGTTACTTGGCCCAACACTAGCTACTACTGGCGATGTCGGTGCGATTTCGTAAACCTTATCTGCTAAATCCGCCAGTGTCTCCAAAGGTGTGTCGATTTGGGTAGCAATCACCGTTTGAATATTCGAAGGTAGACGGCTCGACCACAGTGTGCGCAAAAATGAGTCTGGAATGTTCTCTCCAGCTAATGTTCGGAGGTGTCGCAAAAATTGTGACGGTCTACGGTCACCTAATTCTTCGACAATTAATAATTGTTTCACCCTCTTCTCTTCGGATGCAGACAGCCGTTTAATAAGCTCCGATTTCAATTTTTCATATTTATTTTCTGCGGGTGGGTTGGTAATAATGTCTTTAATTTCGGCGGCGTACCTGTGGTCCAGTTGTGCAATGACGTGGTAAAATTTTGTTACATCCGTTGTAATGCCGCTGATGCAAAATTGACCTTCTATCTGCGCAAACCATAATGCGGGTTCCTGAGGCCAAAACGGTGGAATCTTCAAACCGACCCGGAACACTTCTTCTGGGTCCGACGTCGTCTTCCGTTGTGCTTTGCTTCCAGAAGCTTCCATTTTATAGTATTACTTTTACGCGCCGCGTCGCGATATTTTATTAATTTCGTTTTATCGGGGTCACCAATTATGTAGTGGGTTCCTACCTGAGGTTTTTTTAATGAAACTCCGTTTTAACTTCAAGCACTATACTATTGAGTTCTATCAGGTACAAACGCCACACATAAAGTTTATTCACAAGCACAAAGAAGGTAGCAGATATGAAGAATAGCGAACACGAAGTAACAGCACAATAGTTTAGAAAATATATACACGTAAATCAAAGCAAGCGAGAGATAGGTTGCGGAATGAAATGAGCGTGCATTCGCCGTTGGAGTTCAGTTTGCACTGCCTGCGATGCGCGCCCGCGCCGGCCGCCCGGCGACACCAGTTTTTTGCGAACAAAGGAACTGGTTGCGTCGGACGGTCAAGCGCGAGTGTTTTTGGAAGCTATGTTAATGACTCGGCTTCGCTTGCGCGTTTTTAACTCTTATGCCAAAAATAACAATTATATGTGCGAATGAATACTACAAGGGTATGCCTTTTTCGCGAAGCCACGATTGCATATCCGACTTTCGAGAGCTGGAAGTTAAGGCTTGATCTTCCAGTTTGTTGTGGTACGACGCGTTATCTACAACTGAATTTGGAGGGAGATTCGGCAGTAGCTTTTGAGGCGTATGTTGGTTTGCTCAATCAGAAGCTTTCTGTTGTTCTCTGTTCTCTTCCACTGAAATCCCAAATCTTTTAGGATTCGTTTGACGATGTAGCAGAGCCTTGAAAATTTATATCCGACGTTAATTTTTTCAAGATACCCTTCACTGTTGGCGACTCTTTTTCCGTATTGTGGAAATCGTGCACACATCTTTGTACATTGTACAATTTTATGGTGCAATGAAGTATTAATAATAATAATAATCTTTTTATAACACCTTTGTCAAAACTGTCAATTTCCGTGACCTTCTTTTTCCCTGACCTCTTATTACCAGGCGTACGAAATAATGTAAGAAGATCAGATTTGTTTGCTTCTGCAGCAACTCTGCGCACCGTTGATATAGAGACTCCACGCCACTCTTTTTTTACGTTTTGAAGGGCCACTTTTATACCTTCTTCGCTTTCCTTTTTCATGAAATGAAAAAACTCGAAAATATTTTTTCCTGCTTGCCGGCGTAAGACGGTATTCCGCCTAGACATCGTAACAACACAAATAACAAAAAAATACAATAACAATCAGGAAACTTAACAAAACGACAATAACAATGCGATGCGCGCCTGTACTTTTGCAGCGAATGCAAACGTGTGCGTGCGTACAAACAGTGAGACAGACACTGACGCACAAGCATCAAGTAGTGAGACCAGATTTAAATTGGACAATCTACTTCAGAAACCTCTAAAATCTACCGGAGCCTATGTCAAAACGGTCACGAATCTACTTTAAAAATGGTCTCAAATTAGGATTGGTAATATACATACCTAATAAAAAGAATAGCAATTGAATCTACGTAATTTATTTCTTTTCGTACATTTAATTTGAAATAAAAGCAATTAATTTCGATTCTGGTATAAAATCTGTACAAGACGATATGCCTTGCCTTGCATGCAAAATGGCGGATAGGTACACATTTATTTAGAAACCTGTCCCGATCCTTTGTCTTAATTCGATTAATTTCGGAAAATATTCTTTCACATTTTAAGGTGGGTCTACGCTAGACGAACCGAGCACGAGCGGAGCACGAGCGGAGCCATTCAGGTTTCGTCGTTCACGGTGTCAAGTGTGGACGTACAACGAACCTACAACGATCACTGTCCTCGAACGCAGTTTTCCGCAGTGTGCTCGCGGCTCTTGGCGAATATGGACGATATTAATAATATTGCAGCAGCCGCTGCTGTTGCAGCGATTATTATAGCGGTGGTCAGCAAAAATAGAAAAAGGCGAAGACGATGGGGATCTACAAATATATATAAAATGAGATCCAATCAACAAAATTTAGATTTGTAAACTATTTTGAGAGGTCAAGAGGCAACTGGCCAATTTAAGAACTTTCTTCGAATGACATCGACAAACTTTGAGAATCTACTACGCTCAATTGGACCGGACATTGCGAAAAAAAATACCAAATTTCAAGAGGCTATATCCATTCAACAGAGGTTGGCGGTAACGTTGCGTTTCCTGGCAAGTGGCGATTCATTCACCAGTCTCCAATATACTTTTAAAATGTCCAAACAAGTAATAAGCAATATTATTCCGGAAGTCAGTACAGCACTATGTATTGAAAAAACTACGTAAAGGTAAGTAATGTATTACTTTAATAGAAACAATATGGTTAAAAAAGTTAATTTATATAAACTCAGAAAAACGTTCCATGGTATCTGATATAGTGGATTGTGTATCCACGGAAGATGGCTGCTGATAAGAGGAGTCAATCTGATTTAGATTGGTAGACTGACGAGAGGTTGACGGTGATGCTGAATATTCATTGGACGAATAACCTGTTTGGTAACCAGTGCGATAAGTTGCTTGAGAATGTGAAAATTCATAATGGCCCATGTCAGCTTTCATAATAATGTCAAAGATTGCATGCTGTATTGCTATCTTTGTTTGAGCACTATAAGTGTCCATTTTTGAAGCCAAAAAATCCGTAAACGCTTTTGTGTTCTTATCAACGCAATTAACTTCTGTTGGTGCTCCAAGTTTCTTTTGTACATTGTTTAATACATCTACAGCGCTTTTAAACAATTCTTTTCCCGGTTGATTGAATCTGCGGGGTTTTTTAGATGGAATAGTCGGTTCTGTGTGTGTGTGTTCCTCTTCCGTATTATTACTCTGTTCCTCTGCTGGATTATTATTCAATTCCTCTCCCAGAGTATTACTCGATTCCTGTAAAAATAATAATAACAATTATTTATTTTTTAGTTCTATTAGTTCTTTTTGCATTGGTTGACGGTAATTGCAATTTCCTATTCGTTGACGTGGGGTGCCAAGGTAGAATATCAGATGGTGGCATTTTTAAAAGTTCCCAATTATGGACAATGATTCGAAAAGCTTCTTTGAATTTACCACCATCGGAAACATTACCTAACCGGCAAATAAATATGCCATATTTCTTTGTTGGTGATAGTGCTTTTGCCCTACATGAAAATGTGATGGTACCCTACCGTGGAAACCATGTCATGGGTTCTAAAGAGAGAATTTTGAATTATAGATTAAGCAGGGCTCGGCGAAACGTTGAAATTGCTTTTGGCATAATATCTGCATTGTTTCGAGTATTAAGGAAACCAATGCTTCTAGAACCTAAAAAAGCTGAGTTAATTGTAGTGACCACTGTTTATCTACACAATTACTTACGTTCTAACAGTACTGATTATATCGTTCAAACATTGAATAATACAGAAGAAACTACACCTTTTACTTCTTTTTTGCCTCTCAGGCAAATTCCAATACGATCAGCATCTCATGTCAAAAAATTTAGAGATGAAATAGCAGATTACTGTTTTAAAGAAGGCAAAGTTGAATGGCAGCAAGAATATGCTTAGATAATGTGTGATAATAACTTTTACGCCACCCTTGGCCGTTAAGTAGGAATTACAATATTAAAAATATTATATATAATTCTAAAAACTTACCGTATTCAATCTTTTACGAGGGTTATCACGGTCATCCAAAAATTTGACATTATTATATGCGAACCACCTACTCACATACACTTGTGATGCACCTGTAATAATAGATAGTCAATTGTATACTGATTATAACACAAAGTTCAAATAAAATAGAAATGATTATAACATAAAGTACAAATATAACAATAGAAATGACTTTTTATTACCTTTGCCCGTGCCCTTAGATTTATCCTCCTTTTTTTTCTCTCTGCGATATGAAGCCAATAAACCAAGAATTTTATTTTTGCACAATTCTACATCCTTACCCAATTCTTGGGATATACGAGACCATGCATCACTCTTCTTATTTTTTTTATAGTAATCCTCATGTTTTGGGTCCCATATCAAAGAATTATTTTGATATAATTCAATTAATTGCACGGAAGCATCTTCGGTCCACGTTTCCATGATTTCGATTCGAGCGAACGACGTCTGTCACTAAACACGTCCACGAGCGCACTGCGAGCGCGAAGCAAAACCCTTTGTGTTCGTCAAAAAACCGACAACAGGCGGAACGCAGCCGAGCACGAACGAAAAGCTCGCAGCCCGCTCGTTCGAGGCTTGTAAGTCGGTCCACACTATACGAATTGTGTTCGGCTCGTGCTCCGCTCGTGCTCGGTTCGTCTAGCGTAGACCCACCTTTACATTTGCAACTGGAAGAATTAGCATTTCTTTCGCAAATTTTGTCAAATGCTTGTAATTTGATAGTTTGCCAATTTCTTCCCAAAATTTTCACCTTCTGTCGACTTAGTCAACCACTTTGAAAATAAAGGATTTTGCTCCCACTCCGCACGGTATTTATTGCCTTACGAATTTCCTTTTCATGTTAGAAGAAACAGTCATATTAGAACAAAATGCCCAACAAACGAACGAAAACGGAGGGAAAACACTCAGATTAAAAAAAACGTCAAAAACGTAGAGGTAATGTCAATTAATTAAGACAATTTTTTTTACTGATGTAGCCTCCCACAGTTGTCATTAACGAATAGGGTTGCCATTTCTTCATCGATCAACATTCATCATTCATCATTGATTCTATCGACAACAGAGAGGTCAGGGGGTCTAAAAAGGCCACATTGGGTGTTTCACATTATGATCACTTTACGTTTCTTTTTGCCAATCACAAAATGGTAACTTTAGCGATGAATCATCAGATGATGCCAATATGATTCTTATTGGAATTCTTACGATTTGACAGTTACAGTATGAACATACGTAAAATGGTCCATTTATTATGAATTGCTTTTGACATATTGGCAGATGATTAGCAGAATTCTTAGAAGTTACTATGTGTGCAACATTTTTGGTTCATATTTGTGTTTTTGTCATCATTTTTATATTTACAATTGATTTCTTGGTTTCGGAACAAATATATTAGTGATAATTGTGAGCATTCAATAGTGAAAAATATTGTTATGGCAGACTTAGGGTTATACGAGAACTTTTTGGAGCGCGCATGTTTGGAGGAAGCTCTCTTGTTCAGAAGACGCAGTGCCCATCTTCGGAACTTAGAAATAGCTTTCGAAATACCGGACAGAGACTTCGTAAAAGTCTATCGGTTAAATAAGAGTCTGACTCTTGATCTCATTCAAGAGCTAGAACCCTATTTACCGAGGAAGGGTGGGTTATCAACAGCTTCTAAAGTAAGTACTTAAACTACCTATACAAAAATGTATCATATAGTACTTTATGCACTTTACATTCTTGCGGACGGGATTTCTCGCAACACGCGCCTTGATTGCTTTGATGACCCCTGGAGTCCTAGCGGAACGAGGTCTGCCGGTTCTTTTCTCGTCATCGACACTAGAGGTTTTATTGTACCTGTTGATGGTACGGTACACGAACCTCTTCGTGATTTTTAGATTTTGAAGCAAGTTGAATATTGTCTTCGGTGGATGGCCGCAACGATGTAATGCAATTACGGCTATTCTGTCCTCTTTGCGAGTCCACTCCATCGTTAAAATGAATGAAATTAATTGTGCTTTGGCAGATTTATATTTAAAAAATATTCGAAAATCGAACACCATTCAATTTTTTTTTTCTTTTTTTGGCCAGCAGTAAATTGTTGGCCAGTGACAGTATTTAAGAACCGACTAGGTACATTGAATTTCTATGCTTCGGGTTCCTATCAGAGATTCGTAGGAGCGAGTGCAGATCATAAAATGCACCAAGTGAGTGTTTCGAACTGCATACAATCTGTAACACTCACTTTAAACAATGATTATTTCCGAAGGAAATATATACACTTTCCACAAACTAGAGAAGAACGGACTGTGATTAAGCAAGGGTATGTAAGTGTAAAAAACATGCAAAAGTTATTTGTTTATGTACTAGATACATATGACAGGTACTTTAAATTATTATATTTAGGTTTTATGAAAAGTTTAGAATGCCAGGCGTAGTTGGATGCATTGACGGTTCCCATATTGCTATCGTCAGGCCAGCAGAGTTTGAAGAGAGATACTTCAACCGCAAGCGATACCACTCCTTGAATGCTCAAATAGTGAGTTAAATTTTATCTAAGATTTGTAGAGCATTGTTGGTGGAAGAGTGGGGAAGGGCTGCAGGACAGTTCAAATCCATGACATGTACCAGTAAGGATTTTTTTGAGAGTGCATTATTGATTAAAATATTTCATACCTACTTGAATCTTCTAATATGCTATGCAATAAACAAATGATAATTAACACTACCTTAATGATTTTTAGATCTGCGATTCTGATTTTAATATATTAAACATCGATGCTTGCCATGGTGGTGCAAGCCATGATTCACATATTGTCTGGAACAGCCATCCTATTAGGCACCACCTTGAGCATCTCTATGATAATGAAAGTGAAACAGTATGGCTATTAGGTATGTGGGTATATTATATTGGTAATTTACAAAATTAATAGTAATGGACAAAATCTGGCAACCACTTATCAAGTGCACAACATAAACATTGTTTTACATGTGTTTCAGGAGACTCAGGGTATCCATTGCGTGCTACACTGATGACCCCGATTGTGAACGCTGAGCCCAATAGCCCTGAGCGCTTCTATACTGACCTACATTGCAGAGTTAGAAATTGTGTTGAGAGATGCATTGGAGTACTTAAATCACGCTGGCGGTGTCTTTTAGTGGACAGAAAATTACACTACCATCCCATCATGGCCGGCTACATCACCAATGCCTGTGTAGTTTTACACAATTTAGCTAATAAGGGTAGACTACCTGTCCCTGAGCTTACTCCAGAAGAAGAAAGATATGAATTAGTTATGCAGGTATTTGTACACAATATCAGGGAATAATTCCTAGTTAGTTGTCTCTTTAAATATATATTTATTACAGATCTCTATTTCAGGATATGCAGATTCCTGTGCCAGCTGGCAATCCTTTGGCTGCTGCACAAACAGTCAGAAATTCATTAATAGGGAGACTTTGGTCTGCACGATAGATAGTTAAGATTCTCTGGATTGTGCAATGAAGTGTTGTCTATTTTATTGTGACTTTAACTAATTCATAAAGAATGTGGACATTGTGATGTAATGATAATACAATTTTACTGAGATCAACTTGTATATTTCAATTTAAAAAATATATATATAAGTATGTAAAACTATAAATTTTTTAATTATTTTGTTGCCCATCACCGTGATGCTGAAAAAGAAACAGTATGGTTGTTGTTAATAATATGCAGTCTAAGATATTAAATGAAGGTTTACTTTCAACAACGTTACAGAAACATACCGACAGAGTGACAATCAAATCAAAAGTCTTCTTAAAAAGCATAGACAAACCGGTACATTATTTAGACCATTTATCTTCAGTAAGGAGGTACTAAATGTTGTTGAAATCATCATTTCAACACACCTCCTTGATTTAGTATCCCTTACAATAATAACTAACTATCAATAAAACCTATTACACACATTGTTTAAAATACTCAGCATAAAAATAATAATTTATAGACCCTATGTCCATATTAATAGGTCCTATTCAAAAGAAAACACTTTAACAATCTCTAATACCTAACAAACCTCTAAATTTTTGAAACTTAACCTTACCCAGAGCTTTTGTTAATATATCCGCAATCTGATCTTCGGTTGAAATTTTATTAACACGAATGAAACCCTTTTTCTCATAATCATAAACAAAATGATAACTTATATCGATGTGCTTAGAATTCTTAGAGAACTTTCCATTTTTAGCCAAACCAATAGCACCTGTATTGTCTTCATAAATGTTAACACTATTCTCAATTTCAATACCTAGATCACTTAAAACTCCTGTTATAGGTAACACCTCCTCAACACAATCGGCTAATGCATAGTACTCTGCATGTGTAGACGCTCTAGAAACTATTTTCTGCTTTTGTGATCTCCACATCACAACATTTCCAAATACTTTAATCACAATTCCGCTTGTAGATTTTCTATCTTGCGTGTCCGCTGCCCAATCAGCATCTACGTATGCATTCATCGTTTCATTATATGCTGTTCCATAGCTCAACTTCAGGTTTCTTGTATGATATAAATATTTCAGCAGTCGTAAAGCATATTTGTAATGTGTTTCATCATGGTTGTTTTGAAATCTGCTCATATAGTTTACTGAATACGCTACATCTGGTCGTGTTCCATTTGCTACAAACAACAAGGCTCCTATTAAATTTCTATATTTTAGTTTCTCATTCGTTTTATTTGCAAGCTCCAATCGCAGATTTATTTCCATAGGCGTATCATATCCCTTAGAATCTTTAATTTTGTATTTCTCACCAAACTTTCAATGTATTGTTCTTGACTTAAATACATCTTCTTTTCTTTCGGATTATAATCAATGTTGATACCTAAATACAGTTTTACGCATCCTAGATCTTTCATACGGAACCGATCACTTAACATTTGTTTCACTTCTTCAATACTTGTCTTATCTTCGCCTGTAATCAACAAATCGTCAACATATAAAATAATGTAAATCTTCTTTTCATTTTTAAAAACCTATTTATATACACACCCTGTATATAAACAATAGTCGTATGCAGATCTTTTCAAATTTATACTACAGAAAAAATTGTGAATACAATCATACCAATCTCGTGGACTTTCTCGTAGTCCGTACAGTGCCTTTTTCAATAAGGAAACTTTGCCTGGTTGTATATCATAACCATCTGGTGGATATATGTAAACTTCTGACTTTATGGTTCCATTCAGGAACGCAGTTTCTACGTCCATCTGTTCAATATCCCATCCTCGTACACAAGCAGTTGATAATAAAACTTTTAAGGTAGTCATTCTGGCAACTGGCGAATATATTTCTTCATTCTCTTCATACATCTGTTGAAAGCCTCTGGCGACAACTCTTGCTTTATATTTTCCACTTGACTTAATTGTGTAAATCCATTTTACTTCTATAATATTCTTGTTCATTGGCTCATTTACGATTTCCCAGGTTTCATTCGTTTCCAAACTATTTATCTCTGTTTGCATAGCATTTTTCCATTTCATAGATTCAGAGCTATTCATCGCCTCTTCATAATTTTCTGGTACATTCGCATTACACATATTAACGTAAATAACATAGTCTTTAAATTTTTCTGGTACTTTTCTTGTTCTCACCGGTCTTCCATATTCAATTACTTCTTTTGGTTCTTCAATTTCATTTCGATCTTCTATATCTTCAACAGTATCATTAAATACTTGATCATTTTCCTTTTCATCTTCTTTATCACTATTATCTTCAATCAATCTTGCTGTCTCATCTACAAATGTCACATGTCTGCTTACAGTCACTTTATTCTCCACTAACACTTTGTATCCCGTTTCTGTGTAACCTATTAAAATACCTTTAACTGCTTTTGAATTCAATTTTGAAGTCCTTCTCTCTTCAGGGATTCTCACATATACTTTGGTTCCTATTATTCTCATTTTGGTCACATCTGGTTTTCTTCCAAAAAATATCTCGTATGGTGTCCTTTTAACTTCTGTATTCGTCAATAATCTGTTTCCAATATAAACTGCTGTCTCCACTAATATTGGCCAGTACTCTTTATCTATTTTTGCTTCAGATATTAAACACCTCGTTCTGTCCATAATCGTTCTATTAAATCTCTCTGCAACGCCATTCAATTCATGTGTATATGCTGGACATGAATTTATGTAAATCCCTTTCTCCTTGGCCAATTTGAAAAAATCTTTATTTATGCATTCTCTTCCATTATCGCATCGTAATTCCTTAATTCTTTTCCCCGTCGTATTCTCAACGAAATTCATGTAAGCTACAAAACACTCAAACACTTCACTTTTATATTTAATGCAATACACTTTGGCTATTCTACTATAATCATCGATGAAAGATACGAAGTAACGTTCACCTTCAATACCTGTAGGATTTAATGGACCATTCACATCAGTATGTACTATTTCTAAAATATCACGTGCTCGGTGTCGATTATTTTCGAAAGGTATGTTAAACATTTTATTTTTTAAACAAATCTCGCACTGTATATGATCATTTTCAAGTTTATCAGGTAAACCGTTCAGTAACTTTTGTTGACACATCTTATTTTTTATAAAATTTGTGTGTCCAAGAATTCTATGCCACTTTTCTTTTTCAGTCATATTGCATGTTGTGTATGATTTTACAAAATTCGTTTCTACTTTTCCATTCCATAAAAACAATTTGTTTTTCCTCTCAGCAACAGCTAATAAATTATTGCTAGACCCATCGTAAATTTTAGCTCCATATTTGTCGAATATTATATACTTATTTTGCTTTGTGATAGACGATACACTCAATAAATTCTGTTTCATATTTGGTACATAATAAACATTCGTAATAGTAGTTTTGACCCATTCACCGGTTACATAAAAGTACGTTAATACATTTCCTATTTTATTTGCTTTCAGAGGAAAACCATCTCCTACTTTAATATCAACCGGACTTTCCAAATTTTTAACATCTACAAAATATTCATCATTATTTATAATGTGGTCAGAACATCCACTATCTAACAACCATGTTAAATTGTCTTTACTAGTACATTTTTCACTCACCGGATCCGTCGCTGAAGTCATTACCTCGACATTGTATAATTCTCCTCTCCTCTGGTCTCTTGGTACTCTCGTACCGTCTTCGCTTGGGTTAAAATAACATTCTCGCGCCATACCTTGTGCTGTACTTCTTCCTCGAACAAAATTTCTTCCTCTAAAATTACCTCTTCCTCTTGTCATCGTACTCGAATTTCCTCTCATTCCTCTAGAATTCTGTCCTCTCCAATTTTGATTTCCTCGCATGTTACTCATTCCTCTAAAATTGTAGTTTCCGCGCCAATTCGTAAAATTCTGGTTTTCTCTTTCCTTTCTTGGACAATCTCTTAGATAATGGCCGGGCTGATTACATCCATAACAGTTTCCCGTCTGGCTTTGCGTCGTTCTCTTCTGAATGTTAAATGATTCCATCGGTTTAGGATTATTTTCTTCCTTCTTCTTGTAGTCTAACAGTAGCTTTGACTTTACATATTCAACAGACTTGTCCTTTTCTGGCAATGCATCAACTATGTCAACTATATGTGCGTAACACTCCGGCAGGCATAATAATAAATGGTTCAACTTATCATCATTTGTCATCTCTTCTCCCGCACTCTTCAATTCATTGACAGTTTTTTCAAAAATATTCAAAAAATCTGTCGGGTTGTCAATCTCTGACATTTTCAACTTTAACAATTTTCTCTTGCACAATAGCTTATTCGCACTAGACTTTGCTTGATAAATCGTATCTAATTTTCCAATAATTTTTGCCGCATCCGTTTCTGACATAATTATTTCTAGCTGACTGTCACTCACGCTATTAACGATATAATTTTTCGCCTTCAACTCCTTCTTTTACCAATCTCTTTCTGTGATATTGGCTGGTTTAATTTGTAAATAATATGCAGTCTAAGATATTAAATGAAGGTTTACTTTCAACAACATTACAGAAACATACCGACACAATGACAATCAAATCAAAAGTCTTCTTAAAAAGCATAGACAAACCGGTACATTGTATAGACCATTTATCTTCAGTAAGGAGGTACTAAATCATTATTTCAACAGTTGTTAATTATTTATTTACTTAATATAAAATAATATTTATTAGATATATATTAAACAATTTAACATTAATTAATTTTTAGGGTTCTGTCAAAATGGATACCCCAATAGGCAGATGTCTGTGAGATAACAAGCAGGCCCAGTTACTGGAATTTGTTATTGCATCTCTACTTCAGACAAAATCCTTCGGGCCTCATCTATAGGTGCCATGGGTCGTGCTGAAACATATAAAGGGTTATTTGTATAATATGTGCATTAAGAAACAGAAAAAGATGGACACAATTTAATTAGTGTAAACGTGCTAATTTTGAACTTACTACGATATCGGGTGCGTCGCGTTCGTCGAGGTAGAGGCGGAACATTGGGTTGTGAGTGCTGCACTTGTGGCTGAGGGATTCCAGGTTCTACAGCTGCAATTCCTTGCACTGAACCACTGCCCAAATCCATATCTGCCTCAAGTATGTCCATTTCCCTAAACATAACAATTATAATTTATTGCGATTCAACTATAAACCACACTCACTAGAAATTCAAACAAGGAAAACTATCTTACTGATCTGCCGCTTGAGGCTCTGTATGCTGCACTACCACTTCTTGCACAACACCAGGGGCACTGGACCCCTCAGCAGCATACTGATGATCACTTGGCAACTAAATACAATAAGCATAATATTATGTTGTGGATATATTCAAAATACATACTATTAATAGAACAGTGTTAAACTACTCCAAAAATGAAATAAAAACTCTGTAAATCAATAATAAAGGGTGTCCCAAAAAGGACGCAAGATTTGAAATTGATGAAAAACACACATTTTTTTCCTTATAATATATTTGTAAATGAAATCTTTAAAAACATAAAATAGGGTTATTTGTGGAATAATACGTCAGGCAAATGTCCTCCTAGGCTTTGCTGGCACATACGCACTCTTTTGTCAAAATTTTCTATGACCATTTTGCATAGTTGCGGCTGAATTTCTCCGTTGCAGCGTCGAATTTCCTCTTTTAAAGCATGAGTGGTTGTGGGCTTATTGGCATAGACTTTAGACTTTAAATAACCCCATAAAAAGAAGTCTAAAGGCGTTAAATCTAGGGGGCCAATTCTGATCACCGAATCGAGAGATCACACGACTAGGAAATGTTTCAAGCAGTAATTGCATCGTTTCTCGGGCTGTGTGGCAAGTGGCCCCGTCTTGTTGAAACCACATTGCTTCCACATCGATATCCTCTAATTCGGCTAGGAAAAACCTTGTTATCATGTCGCGATATCGAGCTCCATTAACAGTAACTGCTTGACCGGCCTCATTTTGAAAAAAATATGGTCCAATAATGCCTCCAGCCCAAAATCCGCACCAAACAGTGACCCGTTGTGGATGCATTTGTTTTTGAACAATCACATGTGGGTTCTCTGAGCCCCAGATGCGGCAATTCTGACGATTAACAAAGCCATCGAGATGAAAATGTGCTTCGTCGCTAAAGATGATTTTGTTTGAAAAATCTGCATCCCTGTTTTGGCGGTCGATAGTCCATTCAACGAACTCTCTTCGCTGTTCATGATCATGAGGCTTCAGTTCTTGTGTTATTTGAACTTTGTAAGCATGGAAATGCAGATCTTTAGTGAGGATGCGCTGGAGAGAGCTTCTTGAAATTTGCAATTCTTGTCCACGATGCCTAATGGATGTTCCTGGATGTTCACGGACATTCTGACGCACTGATTCGATATTGCCATTTGAACGGCTTGTTTTTGGACGACCAGTGGAATGAACATCATGAATTGATCCGTTCTCCCTGAATTTTGCAACCACTCTGCTCACAGTTTGTCACGGGTAAAGCTCAATTCTACTTAATTATTGTTCCTATTCCTATGGAATGGAATTTAAGTTAAACTAAGACTCGTTCATAAAAAAAAGGTATAATTAGAATAAAAGGTTAAAATAAACAGATATTTAAACAGATGTTTTGATTAGAATTTGGAAGAGCGGGTCGTAATCGAAAAGATATAGGGTTTTTAATATAAATTCACACAGTGTCCCGGGTTTCTTCAACGGTTAGGTACGCTCGCCTGGGAAATGCCGTGGGCGTGTGCGCGGGCGCTCGTACTCGGGATCGACTGTACTTCTGCGGCGGCCCGGTGATGACGAATCTTGGTCCTTCCAACCAAATGGCGGCGTAACGTTGGTGTAGGCAGGGCTACGGTGGCACCTCCACCCAGATCATAAGCCCGAACTTAGGACCCTGGAACGCGTCATCCAAATCCATTACGAGAAGGTCCGAAAACGATTTGTGAGCATCCCGGCGTACGGCAGTAGAAGAAAAAGGTAACTACATGTAGCAGTGATGCCGTGGATGTTGACAATCAGATACGGAGATAACAATTTATAAAGATGATGCAATAATTTACTTTTATTTTTCTATGCCAAAATGAGGGTGGAAATAAAAGGTGCATCGATTAAGTTGTGCTCGGATGATGGTGCAAAATCAACGAAACAGCAGTAACAATCGCGAGAACGCTTTACGAAGGCTGGATTGCCAGATACGGATGCCCGTCAAAGCTTACTAGCGACCAGGGTCGTCAATTTGAAAGTAACCTATTTCATGCTTTAACAAAGCTCATGGGTGTGAAGAGGATGCGAACTACGCCGTACCACCCACAGAGCAATGGAGTAATTGAACGATGGCAGAGAACGCTGAAAAATGCACTTAAAGCCCGACTCCAAAACAATCAAAACTGGAACGACGAGTTGTCAACCGTGCTCCTGGGACTCCGCGCTGCAGTAAGAAGCGACACGGGTGTGAGCGCTTCCGAGCTTACATTCGGTCGGCCGCTGCGCCTTCCCGGTGATTTTTTCACTCAGTCTAAAGACAGTGCGCGCGATTATACTTACGTCGATCAGCTGCGCCGTAAAATCAGCGAGTATCAACCAGTCCTGAAGAAATGCCACACAGCTGGTACGTCACTGTTTTTGCAACCAAGTTTTTCTCCGTCTTGACGCCGTGCGAAGACCTCTGCAAAGACCATACGAAGGCCCTTACTCTGTACTACAGAAACATTCGAAGACGTTCGTCATTAAGATGCCTGGCAGAGAAGCAACTGTTTCGATTGACCGTCTCAAGCCTGCCTACGTACTGCGCGAAGAGAACGACAGCCATCAACAGTCAAGCACACCAAAACAAGAGGTCAACCAA
Organism: Yponomeuta sedellus; assembly: GCA_934045075.1. NCBI lineage: Eukaryota > Metazoa > Arthropoda > Insecta > Lepidoptera > Yponomeutidae > Yponomeuta > Yponomeuta sedellus. The sequence goes on along the minus strand of OW203736.1, from coordinate 2,221,022 downwards.
CCAGCCCCAAGGCAGACGCGGTGTGGGAGAATCATCAAAGCGCCAGTACGCTTTGCTTGAAGGGGAGCACTGTAGCAGACAGATTTAGGCTACTGCCTACCTCACCGCGTGAGCCCGTGTTCGTCACAAAGTGTGCGAGCGAGGGAAGTGTGCGAGCGAGAGACGTGTGGGAGCGAGAGAGCGTCACACCATACTGTCGCAACAAACTACTAACTGCGATCTTGTAAATTTGTATAGTAGTAGGGAGATTTGTAAATAAACTCTTATAGTATTATAAATCGACAAGTTTATTTTATTTCAACACTAGTCACCTACCAATCCCTACACCATCTTTGGGGTGAAACGCGTTTGTCATTAGAAGAACCTCTTTATTGTCTTGCCAGACGATAAATGCTACGTTACCTTTCACTCTCCATTTGAATGCACCCTTTGAAAGCTTCAGTTTCTTGGCTCTGGGACCTTTCATAAGTTTTGGCATGTCGGCTCTGTGCCTGCGCACAGTACTTGTGGCATGTATGCCATTCGTGTAGAGAAAGTCCAAAATTTTGAAGTCGCAAATAAAGTTATCGAAAGTGACATGCACATTTTCTACCTTTTTCGCAATAAGCTTTTCAGTCAATCTCTTCACAACGTTTGATCCCAGCCCTTCTTCTACCGAATTTCCAGTTTTACCAGTGTAGATATCAAACTCATAAAGGTAACCGGTCTTACTGTCGCATCGACACCAAACCTTGTACCCACGCTTGATAGGTTTCAACGGCATATATTGTTTCAGTGACGAGCGGCCCTTGAAGAGTATCATAGATTCATCAATGCTTTGTGATGAGGACTCTTTAGCATTGTTTTGGCAAGCTTCGTTTATTATTTTCAATAACGGACGTACTTTGAAAAGCTTGTCGTAATCAGAGCTTCCCTTTTCGGGTTGCTTCGAGTTATCATTCAAATGTAGGCAACGTAGAATTTTTTTGAACCTCTTTATTGGCATCACATCTGCTACTTCGTTCACTCTCAAACCTGGATCAGAAGACCAGTATAGGTCTATGGAAGGCAAAATGTGATAGCCCATTATTATGATAATGCCTAAAAAGGCTTTCAGCTCTAGGAGTTCCAGTGCTGTCCAATTTTCCACATTTTTCTGGGCTGCATACAAATTTGTTTAAAAGATAATATGGTCATACGCTTCCGCAGTAAAACACTTCTCAAAAAACGTAAAGGTCTTGTTTTGTTAGTGGCTCGCTGCGTTGGGGCGACAGGAATTTCGTCAAAAACTTCTGGTTTAGGTCGGTCAGTCCAGCTAACTTTTTTCCACTCTTCTTCATCTTCATCAGATTGGTCTGTGTCAGAATCACTCATTTCGTCATTGGATACAGATGGAGAACATTCTGTTGGTCTTGTGACGGAATGGTTAGCCCTATGTACTGGAGGTAGTCGTCGCATTCCTCGTCTTGAACCAGATGATCCGGGAATGGGGCTGTCATTTTGAATCTCTTCATTTGTGGCTTCAGATAAGTTGCTAGATTCCATCATAGATTGTGATGGACTCGGCTGGTTTTCCACGAAAGGTGTCGAAACGTCATTACCGTCAAGACCGTCTAAAATAGCCTGTAGCCGTGCTGAGCTAAACTGTGTTTCTCTTTCATCTTCTGACTCCAATTCGTCTTAAGAATGTTCAAGGTCATCAGGCAAATCAAACAAATCTTGAAGGGCATGCTCTATTTCGTTGTCTCTCAAGCCTTTACGATTCATCTGCAAAAACAAAGCAAAAAGCCACACCTATACTCGCGCGCCAAAACCAAACACCGTGCCGTGCAGGGCAGAGGGAATATGCAACCCACCATGCAATGCCTTACCTGCAATGCAAGAAATAATAAGTGCAATCCGTAGAATAAGAAAAAAACAAGCGTAAAAACGTATTTCTTACCGTATAAAACTGCAGATGCTTGTAACATATGAGTAGAATGATTTATAGAACACTAGAGAAAATCACCGCTTTTTGAAATGAAACTGCCTTCTATGAAAAGTTTTCGACTGTTAGGTTGGCAGCAAAACGTCAAACAATTACAAATGCTATCACAGATTGCCATTGTGAAAAAAAAGAAAGAAAAACGTTCTGAAACTATATTTTTTTTGGTCTGGAAACATGGTGGTAAAAATGTTACCTTTGCCTTAAAAAGGGTTAAGGTAGGTGCATATCTACTTAATTAGTCAAAGGTATTAAAAGGATGTCCAAAAAATCATGTTTTAGGTTTTTTATTACAGTTAGTAAGAACACAACAACAATGACTAAGAACGTTAATATAACTGTCTGTTAAAGATAATTAATTATGCTGAATTTTTAGGCTTTTACTTTGATTTAAAAACCTATTTAGAGGCTAAAAATTTCACCCATGCCGGGATTCGAACCCGCAACCTCTGGCTATCCGTACCAGCGCTCTACCAATTGAGCCAATGGGCGACTCACGGCATCAGTGAAATTTCGAACCTCTTTACAATATTCTCTGTATTACGTACAGGCAGCGACATCTGACTTAAGCAAATTGCATTACTTACAGCCCCTTTTACTTTGATTTCAGGCCACATAATCTAAAATTTCCCATGTCCTCTGCACTTCCTTCATAAACCGTAGGAAAATCATCCATGTCATTGGGATCTAGATATTCTGTAAAACTGTGTGCAGATGTTGAGGGCTCTGTATTGGATTGTCTCTTTTGTTGATATTTTTGTACTGGTACTGAAGCATATTGATTATCATCACAAATATTTAGATATTCTGAATTGATTGTGAAATCACTATCTGATGTTGAGTGTTGAGCTGATGGGACAGCACAGGACTCTTCTGATGTTTACGATATTTAATGACTTGCACTGGAGTATTTTGACAGGGCCGTGGAGAAGACACTCTGAACTGACTTTCATTATTTTTGTTTTGTGGTGATACAATAGGGAAAGAGGTAGGAAGTGTAGATGTTGTGATACAAGGATTAGGGATGTAGATAGAAAAGTCATTGGTCAGCTTTCCAATACTGCCATAAAAAAATACATCAGACATAAGCTTCTTTGCAATTGGCTTCTGATTAGGACTTAGGTCTTTTAGTTAGACTCCCAAAGATCTGCCTATAAGTTCCCAATCATCTTCTTTCGTATTGATTAATATATTAGCAGAGTCAAGCAATGCTTCCTGTTTTTGTTTTAAGTTTATTTTTTTCTTCTTCGGCTGTGATGGTGAAGGTGCTTCCATACTTCCCTGAAAACAGTTTTTTTAATTAGATAAATATGTTTAATTTTTCAGATGCCTACAAAAGAATCTGAATGGCTGGAATTTGCAAGATGTTTTAAGGATAAATGGAATTTTCCACATGCAACTGGGGCTGTCAATAGAAAACATATACGAATACAAAAGCCAGCAAAAAGTGGATCTTTATATTACAACTACAAACATTTTTTCAGTGTTATTCTTTTTGCAATGGTTAATGCAAATTATGAATTCATGCTTGTTCATGTGGGCACTAATGGATGTGCTTCAGATGCAGGAATACTACAAAACACCACATTTTTCAAAAAAACTTATTGAAAACAAACTGAATTTGCCAAAACCACGCCCTTTACCAAACAGTTATGAGACCATGTCAGTGCCATACGTTTTCTTGGGAGACAGTGCATTTTCACTTAACCGTAACTTTATGAAACCTTTTCCTTTCAAAAATATAAACCACGAGCAAAGAATATTTAATTACAGATTGTCTCGGGCAAGACGGGTGGTGGAAAATGCCTTTGGCATAATGGCTTCTCGTTTTAGGATTTTACATCAGAGCATAAATGTAGATGTGAAATCTGTTGATTATATTGTGTTGGCATGTTGTGTTTTACACAATTATTTAATAAAAAAAATCACCAGCATATACCACTTCTGGAAGTTTTGATTGTGAAGACACGAAGGAAATAAAATTTAAACCTGGCGAATGGCGGCAGCAGTCTGAAGCTTTGACGCCTCTAGTAAAATGTTCCACAAGAACAAGGAATGAAGAGGGCAACATCATAAGAAACACTTTTTCGAAGTATTTCAATGGTCCAGGAAAGGTATCTTTCCAGGATAAGATGTTGCAGATAGTCATAACATAGATATGCACAATACCTTTATGTAATTTGTAATAAGTACCTGTCACATTAATAGATAAAGACTACACAAACTAAAACAATTACATTTGATACATTTGAATCTATAATATCCTCAGATGGATATAAAGGAGTAAGCTTTGTGACTTGACACCTCAACTCGCGGACAATATTGGCTGTAATCTCTCCCCTTATGCCAACCTCATATTGTAGTTCCACTTTATTTAAAAGCAAAAATTTTATAGGATAATCCATCGTGCAGCTTGCTTAGGTGGGTTGTGCTGTTGAAAAACTACGACAGTGATAAAGTAGCTTCAGTTAGTTACTTAAAATACGTTGAAAAACCGTACACAAATCAAAGTAGGTTTGTATTATTGTACTATGTATTTTTGCAATTGTTTTGTATTTGTTGTTTTTCCAGTGTAAAATAAAGAATATTCTCATCTCATCTCATCTCATCTCATCTCATATCTCATCTTATCTTATCTTATCTACAAGTTCTCAAAAAAACAACAACAATCTGTTTTTTAATGTAATTTCCTACGTTTATTACTAGCTATTATCTATTTTCTTAATCCTAACCTATCCGTTCTGTTACAAAGTAATCAAAACTACAAAATAAATAAATAAATAAATAAATAACACAGTTAAAATAAAAGCATGCGTTTACCAACACCTGCTAGAAAGTAGCCGGGAATAAAAATACAACAGACCGAGCACGAACTTTGACCCTTTAGACCACGTTTCTGGGCGCCATTGTCACGTTATTTCTCGAGGGCAGAAATAAAACGAGAGCAAATTACTATTTACATCTATATTTACAAAGTAGGAGTGGGTCACTAAAGCCTGGGTCTTAGTTCACTCACGCAGTATATTGAGTTTAATTCAAGCACTATGCATACAGTACGATACCCCACTTCCCTCGCAATCACTCGCGCCACGTCCAGCACAGGAAGTTGAGCGTCCGTAGATCCAAGCAGCCAGGGGGAAGCGTTGGGGAAGAACCGGAGTAGGCCTCCAAGGTTAAATTGGTACAGCGGCGAATGGCTGAACCCGTATGGAGTTCCTGGAATGTGCCCATAGGTACACATTAGGGGGAGATCAGGATAAGCCTGGACTGTCCCACATAGCTAGCAAGCGAAAGCAGAGCCTCTCTTTACAAAACAGCGTAGGGACCTGTACCGTATGCTGTTTTCTATGTAAGATGAAATTTGATGTATTTTCATAGTACCGATTAACGTGGTGAGGTTTTCAGGTGTAATTGATTTTATATATTCAATTTCATTGCTGGGTATAAAGAAAATTTTGACCACTTTCTTTCGTATGCCTGTAAACCATTTTTAACGCCTCCGCCGAATGCCACGTGACGGTCCAAAGCTCTTTTAATGGAACCCTCTATTCCATCCGCCACTCCTTTCCCACGACCTGCTTCAGAATAAGACCAGGTGGTATAGTCTAACTTCAACTTTCCAGTAAACAGGTTCCAAAGATAAAAGTTTTTCTTTTGACGGTACTGAGATGTTGGGCCGTCAGAGTTGAAATGAATAATTTTCGTCGATGAGTTTGTTTTCTCGATCTCATTTACAACTGGCAACAAATGCGCCCAAATCGCTGCAGGTTCATGACAATTATTGTCAGATATTAGGCAAAACGATTGAGATTTGTCTGCCCAATAGATCATACCAGTGTGTAATGTGATATGGTTTTTTGATGCCCCAAAGTGAGTTGCTTAGATTTCTTCACCCATTTTACACGAGTAATTTTCAGAAAAGTCTCATATTACTAACCTTTCGTCTGGTCTAAGGTTCGTAATGCACTCACGGTACTGCTTTTGCTGGTAGATCCAGTTAAAATGGTGGATTTTAAACGATTTTAAGCATTTTTCATATGCTTCCCTTAGATTTTTTATGGTTCCCACCTAACTGTTTTCTTTGTGGTCAGTTCTTTTGAGATTTTGTTTTCAGCCTTTGTATATTTGTGATCGACCATTTCCCATTGACTCCATTCAACTGTCGCTGTTTAATTTTCTTCCAGAGACTCATAGATTATTTCTTTTTTTCGGCAATCACTGCATTCGGCGTACATACATTCTTTCGAGTTTGTATCAAACTCGAATTTCTTAAAAAACGTTTCGTATCTCAATGTATCAAATGCTTTGCTGAAGTCTATGTATTTTGTCAGTACTTGCTTTTTATTATTTAAATGATGATTTATCTCGTTTGTAAATTTTTATAAAAGTTGATTTGTGTTTCAATTTTTTTGGAAGCCGTATTGGTTATTATTTATTATATTATTCTGTTCTATATATTTATTGATCTGATTTCCAAGGTACCTTTCAATAATTTTATTAATGCTAGGTAATAAGGTTATAGGTCTATAGTTGTTAATAATAATTTTCTTTCCGCTTTTGTGTATAGGCCTTATTACGCCTATTTTTAGATTATCGGGGTATATTTCTGTTGCAATGCATTGATTTATTAAGTGGATAATTAGAGGTACTAGTTCCCTACTTATAACCTCCTCAGTCCCGAGACATCATTTGGTTTGATAAGTGAACTATTTTTGTAAGGTACATTAAACCCTTAAAGATGCTAAATTAATATTTATTTTGAATTTTTTACATTAGGTTTTTTTTTTATTGAGTGTCCCTTAGAGGGGACTGTCGGTTTCTATGAATTGAAAAAAGAATGTATTTGAATAAATAAAAAATCATTGTAAGTAGCATAAACTTATTAAAATATAATATCAAACTAATTAACATTGTCGTGATACTGTTTGTAGCAATTCCACCCTACTACCAAACATAAATGCATTTTGCATGTCGCGCAATATACTCTTGCTTTTTGGCTTTTGCAACCTAATAAGTGGCATCTGTGATCACCAGATTCGTTATCTATCATTGGCATATGCCCTGCCACCCACCGTAGCTGCGTAGGTGGTTGAGGTACGTATTTCCTTTTGCGGCTAGATTCAGCTGTTGGTTCAGATGAATCTTCAACTTCTTGATACATATTAAATTGTTCTCTTGATGGAGTGAAGTAAAGTAAGGAATGCGCTATTTCTGCTTTGAAATTAAGATAGTCTAGGGTGTCCTTTTTAGGTGTTTCTAACAGTTGAGCATCTTTCCGGTACACCAACCATCCTGCAGCTGCCGCAAAATCAAAAAGATGATAGATCAGACGAACCGTCCATTTCTTTGAGCGTGCATTCATTCTGTAGAAACTGATGATCCTATCCAGCATATCTACTGCTCCCATCTTTTCATTGTACTGCTGGATAGCAAATGGTCTGTTAATTTCAATATATTGTTTAGTTTTCTTGCACCAACGTCTGCACTTATTTTCAGGCAGCTTCGGATCAACAGTTGATGCCACAATAACAGGTTTGTTGTCCAACCACTTGAGACAAGCAATTTCGCCGTCACTTAGTATGCATATTGTATCCTTCTAGTTGAAATAGTTGTTTACAGTTCTCATTGATATTTGCCTCAGTTATAAAAATTAGGTGCACAGTTTTTTTACAGTTAGTTAATAGGTACTATAATTGATTAAAGTTTTTTATCATTGATCGTATGTTGACATGTAAAGATAACAGGGACGATTTATTAAGGGTCAGTGAGTCTGTAAATTCATTCCTAGTATCAAAATTTAATTCTGTAATCATAGACGCCATTTTTATTTGAAAAAGAAGAAAACATCTTGTTAGGTCTATAGATACCGTATAGTGTAGCGGGGTTTAGTTTTCTTTTAATTTTTTCGTTCGGCGACCGGACCGCTGTGTAGACGGAACGGCCTTCAATTAGTCTGTGCAACAAAAAGCAATATGAGCCGGCGTTTTGACTGGTCTGTGGCCGAGACTTGCTTTTGTGCGCAGACGGCGAAAGGGTCGCCTTGATGTGATCAAGCTTAAACCATCCTTAAAATGGGTAAGAATCTTGATTATTTCTTTGTTTCTAATGCCTTTCAAGGTAATCGAGCCCCTCTTTAGTTGTTTTGCTCGTGGTCTAGTTATTTCCACCTTTTTTTCCAAATTTTATTTTGCGTGACGCGTGCGGCGACGCCGCGCCGTCACGTATAGTTTGTATTGGCGTGTTAGTACTATCGTTTTTGTGGTTTCTTTACAGTGGACCTGCCGGTCTTTTGATGGACCATTGGTTCTAAACCACTGGAGAAGGATGCAGGCAAGATGCCAGCTTCGGTGAGTTTACCAGATTTATTGGACTGACACCGTATACGTTCTTTTGTAGTTGTTTGAATTCGGCTAAGGCTTGTGTTATTTTGTTACCCAGCTGGCTACAGAAGGCGTAGCACTCGCCTGCACCGTCCTGGAAGCGTGCCACGACCCAGGACGATGTAAGTACTGCATTTTTTCTCTACCATGAGGGTAGATTTTCCTTGAGGCTAACGAACGTTTTGGTTCATAACTTCTAAATTAATGGTGCTGCAGGCAATTGAGTGGCATAGGAATATTAGTCGCTGCCCCCCGCATCTTTTACATATTGAATTATCTAAGATATTTTAGTATTTTCTGTTAAAATCTGATATTTTTGTTGTGCATACATTTTGTTTTATAACTTTGAAATTAACAGTGCTGCAGGCAATTGCGTGGCATAGGAACGTTGGTTGCTGCCCCCTGCATCTTTTACATGTTAAATCATGCGAAATTACTTAATATTTTCTGTCAAAATGTGACTTATGTTTCACATACATTTTGCTCTGTAACTTGGAAATTAATTGTCCTACAGGCAATTAGGCGGCATAGGAATGTTTGTCCCTGCCCCCCGCATGTTTTTCATATTAAATCATGTAAGATACTTTAGTATTTTCTGTTAAAATCTGATATTTGTGTTTTGCATACATTTTGTTTTATAACTTTGAAATTAATAGTGCTGCAGGCAATGGCGTGGCATAGGAACGTTGGTTGCTGGCCCCTGCATCTTTAACATGTTAAATCATACGAAATTACTTAATATTTTCTCATGAAATGTTATATTTATATTTCGCATACATTTTGGTTCATAATTTCTAACTTTTCTTTATTTGAATGTGACAGCAAGATGCTGTATTTTGAAAGTTGTTAGATCAGTTAACTTATTCCCATTTTAGTTAACCCATTTATTCCCTTTGAGTGGGAGTGTACAATTTTGTCTTCTCTGCCTTTCAGGAATACACCAGCAGGGCGCCTTCTTCTACTTCTTCTACAACTTCTACTACTTCTACTTCGTCCTCCTTCTTCTACTTCTTCGTCTATTCTTCTTATTATCTCTAGGTTTTATTTAAACCCCGGAACCCAGGATAAGCGGACAGGCCTGAGCTCTCCGGTCTGCTTGCGGGTTCCGTAAAGTTACCTTTTTTGTTTTGCGGCACTTTAAATAAAATTTATGATAACCGAAACGCAGGTTTCCACGTTTCGGTAGAATGTTCTTTAACCTTTCTACAATAAAACTTTAACTGAAGCGTTACCTCCTAAGTGGGACTTTTGTGAATTTAGTATAATATAACGTGTACTATAACGTGAGGGTACCTTTCAGGTCGTTAAAATAAGTGTTACAGTGTAAAGCACATTTAAGGGACGCGGCCCCTCAGGCCCATTTTAATTTGTAACCCTAATTGGTTTTTTTTTGTATTATACCGTTTGTGGGGATTTTCTTCTTTTATTTTTAACTCCATTTTATTTTACCTTTTAAAAAAATATATTACAATAGCTAGCAGATTATTCATGTTTCACTATCCTAGTGATGTCACTCAGAGATCTAATAATAGAATGCTTGTCATTTTCAGCTTTTCTAGCCATTATTGTGCCGTTTTTTATCCAAACAAATTTGTAGTTCAGTTTTTCTTTCAGCTCAGTTTTTGCGTCCTATAGTAAAGAAGCAGTTGCCGGTGTGAGAGATTCGCGCAGGAATACTTTGGTTTCACCATCTAGTCCTATATCCCTGCTGAGGATATTTGTTTCTTTTGCCTTATTCATCCATTTTTCACGGCATCCTTCACGAAGAAAAACTGTAATCGCCGTTGGATAAGTTGTTTGTTTCGTTGAGGATTTTGGTTGGCTTTGTTTTTTTCTGTATATTTTTATGACGTCTTCTGATTTTTGTTCAATCTTGGCGCATATATTTTTCACAATTTCCTTGAGATTTTCATTTTTTTCTTCTACGATGCCACATATTTCTAAGTTATTTTGAATCTGCGATTGTTCGAGAAAGTTAATCCGTTGTTCCAGAGCATCATTTCTTAAATTTATATTTTCACATGTATTTTTGAGGTCAAAGTTATGTTTTCTTATTTCCCTTATTTCCTGTTCGTATTTGTTGACCTTCTCTTCGTATTCATCTATTTTCTCTGAGAAGAATGATAGAGATTGTTGTAGTTCCGTACGGAAGGTTTCTCTTACCTCCCTTCTAATATCGTTTATTATTTGCTTGCTCAGCTCGTTCGAGCCCATGTAGGGCTGACGCTGCACGGTGTCGGTCCCTTCATCCTCATCAGCGTCTGGCAAGATGCACGACATGCGTTTATTTCGTACATTGCCAGCACAAGAGCGACTTTTCTAGTCTACCGACTCCGTTGAGTTGAGTGCATTCAGTTGGTCCGTAGATATTGCTGCACACAGTGCATGTAGCCATTTTGAGCACTTACTGCACTGAAGCCCTGGGCTCTTCTTGCTCACCAACTTATTACACTTTGCACATTTGGCCATTTCGCGATCGCGTGTGGCAATCGCGATTAGGCAATCGGTGTGTGTGCCGATTGCCTAATCAGCTTGTATCTTTATTTTTTCTGATCCTTTTGACTGTTGGGAAAAGTTTCTTACAATTCGTTGTTCTTTTTACCTATGTAAGTAGTCATAAGCTAAACCCTATAGACACAGAAGTAGATGTCCCTTACTCTAATAAAAAAATAAATTCCTGTCCTATAAACTACTGAAACATCTGATCAAAACTAGGTTTGCTGTAAGTGACATGTAAAAACTTAAACATTGGGGCTTCTTTAGTGTAAAGATCATAATAAAACATTGAATCTAATGTATTCTTTTGTGCTACAGTATGTTAAAACCACTGAACTAGAGTTACAAATTCTAATCACGGCTATAGTGCAAATTTGCTATACTAGGCTTAATAATTCAATAGTAAGGGCTATAAATTAATGATAATGCACGGTAATTCAGAAAAGTATTTTTATTTAAGAAGAAAAAAATAATGCGTTAACTTAATTATTTTCACCTAATCAATCTTGGTCAGTGTCATCTTCATTCGATTTATTGGGGAGACAATAATACTCATGATGGAACCTTCTGGGTATTATGCCACTATCGCATTTTTTTTTAAGTCGTTGAACTTTTCTTGAGAAATCAGTCTCTCCTTATAAAGGGGTGGTAAATCGTCAAGCAGAGGTGCCAATTTATTTGTACTTGCACAGTTTGGTTCATTTTCGTTTGCCTTTTTTGACGTCTTTCCTTTTCCTTTGCTCTTTACAGTACTTTTAGAAGTACTGTAAAGAGCATTATCCTTCGATAGTTCTGTAATGTGATTCTCACTATTTTCTGACATAGAGTATTTGACGTCCATTTTGTTCAGATCAGTTTTTTTAAACGTGCACACTCGTATCTTCATGAATTTCAACTGTTTATTCTTCAGCGTTGCAGGTTTAAAAACTTTATCTGCTAGAACGGGCCTTTTTCGTGCAGACTCCGTAAACGAGACCCATTGCGAGGGTTCCCAAACAAAGAGTTTTTTTACCTCCCTCTCGATCACGGCATGCATGCTGTCCACTGGCATGTAAGTATGGCCTGCTAATAAGTAGTTTTACGTAACAACCTGTAGGTTTTTAGATTTTTCTAAAAAGGATCTGATCATAGACAACAAGATTTTAGTTTTATTTTGGCTACCACGTTTACTATCTGCTTCCCCCCAAGTGAAGCAACATGAAGCAAACTGACGTACTACGGCATCATGATTTCTCCATGAGAGGTCGCTAAAACTTTTTGGAGGTCAAAGCTGGCAACTACAATAGCATTTTGTCTTTGAGATTTTGAGGAAAATTGAAACGTTTATACGTTGCCTCCTTTTCTGTTGTATGAGCTTGCGTGTCTTGAGTAGTTATCTGGTCTGGATTATTCAAATGTTTCGTACAAAAAGTACATTTCGTCTGTGAACTGGCAATCGGTCCTATCTATTTTCATACAACTTTACAGGACAGAGAAAAAACTGAATATTTAACAATTGAACAAGTTGTATAGGAAACAAAAAATACGTATTTAGTTAAATTGGTTACTTTACCTAAATTAATATCAAGTAATAGTCCGATTTACTTTATTTGCAATATAGGAAACACAGGACCTATTGTATTCGTATTTAACTGAAGATAGGGGCATTTTGTTACTAGCAGTTAATCCTATGTAGAAAGAGAATGCAATGTTGGGTTTGACAAATAATTAGATAGGATTAATTGACACTAAAATATAATAACAAAATAGCTATAAGTTGTTAAAAAATTTACAACTATAAAATAGACAATTATTTATTTCAAGAAAAAAATTATTACCACAACATTACTTACGAAAATATTTATTTTAAGAAAAAATAATGAACACGACATTAGTTATGAAAATCTTCTATTCTTTTTATGGCAAATTATCATAAAACTGGTGGCAGTCCCGAGGTATCACTGATTTCAATTCTTGCAGATGTAACCATTTGGATTTGTTAATCTTGCATCTTTCAGTGTATAGGGGTGGGTACACTTGAACAGGATCTAAACGTGTAGGTCTGTTGGGAAGTGTCACGTAATCGCCATCAAAATCTAATTTAACTTTAATTATCCCATCTGGACTGTAGGCTATTACCTTAATATCAATAACAGTCGGGTCATTTTTGTTTCTACCTGGCCTGATAGATTTGTATCGCAGCGGATTTGTGTAGTCTTTAAAAAAGTCGAATTCCAACTCTAATGCCTCGTATGGACATGGATTCTTTCGTGCTTCTTTCGTAACATTGACGTAATCGCTGGGGAGTTTGATTTTGCGACCCCTTAGCTTTCTTTCTATGCAGCCATGTACGGAATCTACTTGTATTGCTATAGGTCTGAAATTATTTGAATCTTCACTATCACTAGATTTAAACAAGGGTACGATTTTACTTAACTTTAATAGATTAGGAAAGGTTCCCTGGTCAACACATTTATTAAAAATCAAAGCAAGGTAAGGTGCTAGAATATTGTCAAGTGGATATTAGTTTAACCGATAACCCCCACAAATCTTCAGTCTTTTTTAAGTTTAACTCTTTAAATGTTTTGACAATAGTTAAGGTAGTTACATGGGAGAATTTGAAGTCAACTTTGCTTAGATTTATACTTTCCAAAAGTAAGGTTTCGGCTAATTGGGGGGAAGAATTTAAGCTAGCCGTTATATGCAGTGGCATGTTTTTAAAAAAAGTTTAAAATATTTCTGCTATGTCCTTCTTCGAATTAACTAACTTACCTTCGATCTTCAACGCATATCCCTGGTCCTTAGGTCTCGCTTTACCTGTTTCTTTGTTAATTACTTGCCAGACTGTTTTTATTTTATTAGTAGACGCCATAATCTTTTTACTTATACTAATCGATTTGGCTGTTAAACAAGTTTGTCTAAAAGTTTTTGAATATTTTTTACGTACTCTTTGAACGTCGGATCGTGATTGAATTGTTTTTCTTCATAAAATTCATAAAGCCTTTTCCTACTTCTATATATACCTGGCGTTGCCCATTCTTTGACATAGTTTAGGAAAATTATAGTATTAGGTAATAGATATTAGAAATTATTTTTTAATTTTTAGTTTTTTTTGTGTTCACGCATTTGAAGTCTTATCGCGATTCTGAGAAAAACCACTTTTAAGTTCGTTTAGGTAAGGGTTGTATTGATTTGCCTATAACATCGCTAAAATAGTGCCTGAAATGAATTCACAGCTATTGTATCTTGTTTGGGAAGTCAATTATTTCTAAAATTTTTGCGTTAACCCAGGACACAAGTCACTTTATCCGCTTCGATAAGGCACAAGTATTGTCCAAAGACAAGTTTTATGTGCCACGAAAAATGCGCGAGGCTATAGAAATAAGTCGCCACCCGAATTTCAATAGAGACAGTGGATGGGCTCTTCCGCCGGCCTGGAAACCGGTTCTACGAAAGTGCAGTGATAGTGAATATCGAAATCGACACTGCAAGAACGAAGTTGTCGTGAGCTGTGTCTGTGCCATCATGCCTAGTGGCATTGACGACGGGAAAGCAGTAGGCGCTGCGGCGCAAGCCAGCGGGAATCCCCCGCAGCCAGTGTCGGCACCCGCCCCACCTATCTCGGCGCGGGCGCGCCGCGCGCTTGCCCGTATTGTGAGACAAGCAACCGACGACGCGAGCTCCGTCTCTGCTCACCATGATTAAGGTCTGCGAATCAGAGCGAAACCTGGTCGGACTTTTCCGATATAACAACACCCGTAAGTAAATCCGGACTAAAAGTCTACAATGTGTTGTGCTTACGAAAGTTTTAGTTCAAAAACTATGATTCTAATTTTCCGTATCAGAGATCTCTTCTTCTGGGAGAAAATTTGGGCCTTCTTTGTCAGGTAAACTTTCATACCATGGGTGTAGTTCTGCAGGTATAATCTTTTCGTTCGTTCGTTATCAACACTTGTATGTCCCCACTGCTGGGGCACTGGTCTCTTCCTGCATCGCAGGAAGGCTAGGCCATACTCCACTACGGGGGCCAAGTCCGGGTTGGTCTTTCTTTTCGTTGCACATTTTTATTAGATCCTTTTTCTTGGATTTAGTAATTGGAAGCTTCTTGCTGTACGCTTTTTTAAGAGAATAGCTATTGTAATCAAAATAATTTTCGATAAATTCATGCTTGCGTTTTCTCAGAATTTTTGTATTAGAACCAGTTGATGTTTGTTTATCCGATACGTCGAGTTCTTTATAATCAGAAATGTAGTCATATCTATATAGGACTACGTTAGGCCGCTTTTTCTCAAATCTGAAACATTTCACCTTTAACCATTGCAGCTTTTTCCTTCAGAGTCAATTGATCTATTAACCATTAATTGGTTTTTCAGTTCTTTTAGATCCAGGATATCAATGTTGCTCATTACAATAAGTTCATAAGGCTTCTTTGGTGTTTTTTGGTTGTTAAGCTTTCTGTTTGATCTAGCCAATCTTATGACATTACAGAGATCAATCATAGAATAAATTGGTATAAGACGCATCTGATGTTCGATAGCGCTAGGCATACTATCGACCTCCATGTGGATGTGACCCGATTCTAAATACTTATGCTCGATCACCTCTAGGTGGGTAGTTTGAACTAAGCGTAACAGGAACTGGTTACGGTTTTGGCCTCCGCAGGTATCTGAGAATATGGATATTTCGGTAACTGTAGGTAGTAGACGTTAGATCCATAGGTACAGTGCAGTTCCCACTTCATCGCTTCCTTTTTTTCCATCCACTTCAGACCATAGGTAGCAGAAACCATCATTTGGAGACTCCGCTTCATAAATAGTAGCATTGTATACGTTTAATTTACGCAGTTAGTAAAGCAGAGAAACATCACTGGTTGGCAAATGCAATACTTTTTGTAAGTCAATCGTAATAGAGCTAAAATTGTTATCTTCATTCGCCCGAATTTTATCCAACTCTTTAGCTTTTCGGCTTTGTTCTTTTAGAGACATGTGTTCATCGTACTTTTGCTGCCAGACAGCAAAGTTGGAGGCATTTTCTTCTTTGGCGCGGTTATATTTATGACACGTCAAACATTGATCCTTTTTAGGTTTATGAAAATCTAGATTATACTGTGTGCAAAAAATTTTGCGATACACGTTTATGGAAACAGGCGTTTTAGATCCATCGCTACGTTTTATTTTGTACAGTTCATACATTTTTGGGATGGAAAGAGTGGTATCTAAATACTTTTTAGACGAAGTTTTTCTGCAGTAGTGTGACTCCATGGTGGGAAAAGACTCGATGTGATCCTTGACTAATTGTTCATCTTCATCTTTGGTTTTATTGACTGGTGTGTGCTTACCACGTCTGTCCTCACCTTCAAAAGAACCCGATGTTCCAATTTCTGAAAATGCTTTATTGATCGGGCCATTTGATATGCAAAGAGTGTTTTTGAAAATTTTTTCACATACCCTGATCCTTTCAGCGTCTTTCTTAAAATAATAATGGCGAGTTACAGTCCTCTTCCTGGTAGATTTAACAAGGCGTCTCTGAGGCGCCTGTACATTAACGTTCGTGAGGATGAAATCTTTCTGACTTGAATAATCCGATAGTGCCCAGTAAGACTTATAGATTTCCTTACGGTCCTGCTCATTAAAACTTTGCAAGCAATTTAGTTTACATTTACACTCACCAGATTTAGGTGCTTTGGGAGGCTGTACCAGCTTTTTATAGTTTTTGTAAGGTAAAGATTGTGAACGATTTCTTCTTTGCGCGTTTCGATCATAAGTATCCTCTTTTCGTTTATGCCATCTTGCAGTCTTGATTTTTTTGGGCGGGACAACTTCTGGCTCGGTATTAGTATCGCTGTCGTCTGATTTATTTCCTTGTCAGGATGTGAGTGCGTGTGTGTGTGTGTGTGTGTGTGCAAGGGTGTGTGCCCCTATGTGAATGCGAGTGTGTGTATGTGTGTTTGTTTAGGTACGTAGGTTTTGTAGGTAGTGTGAGTAGTAGTATGGGAGTAGATTTGTTTACGTTTATCTTTAAACGATCTCGACGAACGACGCGTTGTATCAAGTGTGAACGAAGGTAAGTACTTACGGTTAAATACAAGTCATCGTCTAAGGACACAATTTCGCGATTGATTTGGTTACGTGGTGGGCTGATGTTTTCAGAAACAATTTCAGTAATCTGGAATAGAAAGAGTACAGAATTACTTGTTGCTAATTGAAATTATTACAGATCATCATAGAGGCACAAATGTTGTGCTTGTAAATTTGTTGTGTTTGTATCAATGTTGTTGTTTTTTACTAAAACTTTGTCGTCTGTTGTTTTAAACATTTGTGCCTCTATTATATCTTTATCTGCAGTATCAAATCGCCTTTTCTCGTTTTCATATTCTTTCTCAATTTGGTCTTCTATTTTTAAAGTCTTTGTAATATCTTCTTTGGTATGATTTTGATATCCCTTGTTAGCATGTCCTTTTTTAATATCAGTCTTCATTTGATCGCTATCTCTGTTTTTTATTTCAATTTTAATTAATTTTAATCTTTCTTAAATATATTGCTGTCTCTTAAATCACTACATACAGTATTTTCAGGAATGTTTCTAATTTGTGACAATATTGTCACATTATACTTCTTATCATCTATAGTTTTACGAGATCGTTTTTGTAGGAACTCTTCATTTTCACAAACTATTCTCCTTTTCTTGTCTTGTTTAGTTTTAGTGTCACCATCGGCTTTTTTCAAAATAATTTCGGATAACAACGTCACTCTTTTGTTTGGGTTAATTTTCGTCAATATACCAGTTCTTTCGCTAAGTGCATTGTGGACTGTAGCTGGATCGTTGTCATTATCTAGGCTCATTTCATCATTAGTGTCATCATCGGTTTTTTTCAAAATAGTTACGGTTAACAACGTCACTGTCTTATTTGGATTAATTTTCATCAGAATACCAGTTTTTTCGTTCAGTGCATTACGCTCAGTGGCCGGGTCGTTGTCATTATCTATGCTCATTGCATCATCGGAAGATAAAACCGTATCGTCACTGTCCGCATATACAATATCATTTTCGCTATCATTTTCTTCAGTCGATGAACTAATACGCCTTTGCTTCGCTTTCTTGTTTTTCTGTGATAACTTTAATATGTTTCAAAACGGGATCTAGGTGTGTCCATATTGCTTCTGGGTTGTGTTCGTTATCAGGGGAAATGGAACAAAAGGAAATGGGTTTTTGCTGTCCTTTTATGTAAAATACTCCCGTGTGTAAAGTAATTTGCTCTTTTATAAAGTGCATCGCCTGTATTTCTTTATGATATTTGCAAGTAAAATTCTCTGAGAAATCAATATGGATACATGCCTCATTATCTTTTAAATTATTAATGCAGTCTTTGTATTTCTTGTACTGGTAGTAAAAACTGTAAATGTGGGTTTTAATTTTTTTTATTTCTGAATTAAATGCTTCGATCAACTCTTTTACAGTCCCCTCTTTTCTAATTTTCACCATTTTTTAAATTTTTTTTGCTCTCCTTGCTTTCTATACTCGTACTCTTTCAACATTTTCTTTCAGGCAATTCATGACAACTGTTAGGTTTAAAATTAAATTAAAAACATTACTTTTAGACAAACAAAAAAATCTCTCCTGATTGCCGCTTAGCCTAATTTTTTGGACAACCACTAACCTGAACCAGTCCTGTCAAGTGAAACCTAGGAAATACAGGTGTGACTAAATTTAATTTGAGAGTTCTTGTCATATTTGAGTGGTTTGATAAGATCTTTAATTTATGAAATCTACCATACCATTCAGTGTAATAATTTACATGTTGTACACTTCATATTCATTCACCTTGTGCCTTTCGTGGGGTGGAAGCTAAATAATGCTTAACAGATTTTTGTTTGATTACAACTGCGGTGTTCTCTTTTTAAAATCCGCTAACTTTTATTTAATTCAGTGAGAACAAGGACGGGCTGAAAATCAGCGCTGTGATGATGCATGCACTCACAGCACCTAGCTGAGCCCTATCCTTTTTATCACAATTATTGTCACTATTTTTCCATAGTATTCATGTGTTCTCTAATCTGTGTGTGATAAATAAACATTTTTCAATTTCAATTTCAATTTCAACATCCAAATAAACCAACTTGTTTCGTCGGATAGTTTGTCATTGTTAACACATAATTTCTTTTCGACGCACTCGTCACACTTATTATACATGCAATCTTTTGAGGTGCAGTCGCAAACAAAATCTGCTACTACTTCATTAAGGTTGTTCGATTTCAAAATATTTAAAACCTTAAGTTTATCGACCATAAATTGCATGTTGGAATGTTTCATGCAGGCACAGCTTTCACAATTTTTTACTTTAGGAGAAAGCACATAAAACGGACGGTATTTTTTAAAAGTGATGTAACTAATTAGGCCCTCTTCCGAAATAAACTTTTTGTGTAGTATACTAAGTTTTTCCAGTAAATATCTCTTGTGGCGCTTAACTTTTTTAAATGTCCTGTATTCCTTTTTGCCTGCAGTAGCGCTGCTAACGTTATCTTTATTGTAAAACCTTTAAATTTTCTCTTTTAATAAACTGCTTTTAACTTTCTGTTCACTATATTCCTTTATGTTACTTTTTAATCCTAGATATGTCCTAATTTTTGTTTTTTGTTTATATTTCTTTACATTATCGTTATCTTATACTTTTTTCAAAATATTTTTTTCAGCGTTATTCGCACTTTGAAATTGTTCTTTTAATGATTCTGTCAATATAACGTGCTCTAAAAGCTTTTACTTGACTTCTTCCTTCTTGGGCGTTTCTACGTTAGGGATAGTAATATTTATGAATTCTGAAACTTTCTTTCCAGGTGTCTTTTCTTTATTTTCTCGAAAATCTATATTTTCTGTTTCCTTTCGCGTGGCTAGTTCAGCTAAAACATTATCATATTCTTCCTGCATCTTATCTATTTTTTTTTGTTGTCTGTAAATTTTTTTCTGGAGATTTTTAAATCCTTTTCCTAATGTATCTAGCCGTGAACGTAATTCTGCGTTCTCTCGTGTCAGCCTGCGTTCCAAGCGTCGTTGTATATTTTGGTACATTAATGAGTCATCAGCTTGTTACTTGCTCGAAACTTGTGATGTTGAGGGTTCATTTTGGGGCACAATTTTTTCATCATTTGCCTTTTTTCGATCTTCTTTCCATTTTTGACGTAATTTTTGTTTGTCCTCTTCAGTATAAGTACTCTTTTTTTTTTCATAGTGTCGTGCAGATCTTTCTTTGGCCTTCCTTCTCGTTTCTTCAAACTTGTCGGGGTTTTCGTTTTTCAGCTTTTCGCGATATTTCTTTTGTTTTACAGCTGCAGTCATCGGTATCTGTGATATTGTTAATTTATTTAAATCGAATAGTAAAATCATCATAACATCCCATTAAACGTCCACTGCAGGGCAGGGAGCTCCCCCCAGAAAGCCAGAAAAAATGCGTGACCGGGGATTAGTAAAATATATTTATTAAACGCTGGATGTAAGGGACAGGTCGAGACATGATTAACACTACACAAAAGTTGCTTTGTATATTCAATTACCTACTAACAAAAACATGGATGAATATTATTAATTAAATTTAATTTTATTATTATTATGATCAGACAATAATACTGAACAGCTTTCGTACGAAACATATCACCAGAAGTTAAAAAAATTACCGCTCTTTTTAATTTTTTTACGTTTGCGGTGATATGTTTCTTAGTGGTTTTAAACGAATTCTTAAAAAAATTGTTTATTTTTCGCATGTGCTTGTAGTGCGTGCGTTAAGTAATATTTAGATTATTAAATGAATTACATGTCATCAACAAAATCTATCAACAGCACACAACCGCCTCACGCGCCTTGACGATATTTTAGTGTTTACAAAAAAGCAATAAATAGCACAATATAATGATATGAACAAACCTTTGCAACACTTCTACGTTACGTAACAATGAATGAACAATGAACGTTACCGGTAACATAGAAGTAACATAAAAGTAACTTAGAAGCGAGATGTTTTAGGTTATAATTTACCATAAATCGATAATTCGAGCGTAATTTCAAACAGAAACACACGCCACGCATTGCTTCTCCACTTATACATAATTTTATTCGGAAAAAGTGTAATAAAAGCCGTTATTTACCTTTGAAATCGTCCAAATTCACTTTAAAAAACTTCGACCACAACACATGCAGTGCACACGTTTTTTTTTATATGCTGTCAAAAAATGGGACAATTTTTACTTTTTAAAAGTGGGAAAATTCTCGGCCTCACCCATCTGTAAATATTCTTTTAGAAAAGTTGTAGTGCCCTACAGGGTGTCATGTAAAACAAGAATTATTTACATTATTACCACCTGATATAAGTTGATTTATTTTTGTTGGGTAACAATCGGTAAATCACTGGTTTGACATTCGTAGTTATTTTGTTTGAATTTACATCAATATGTAGGGTATACAACGTTTTGAACGACTCCGAAGTACCGTCACCTATATAAGAGTAACTTTTATTACTGACCAATTTTCTGGCGAGATCAGTAGCAAAAATCAATAACTTTTCTATTTCGCCGTCTTCATTATAAAGAGCTTTTGTGTGAATCAAATAATGGCACTGTAATTTGAAAATTTTTAATTTTTATCAAACATTTGTTGTACTGACATGAAGTTTTTGCACACACTCTTGCATTTGTCGATTATTAGACTGACTTCATTATCGTCAGGATACGGGCTACATGCGTGTAGTTTAGGCTCGTGATATGTTATTGTCTTCATCTAAAGTAACCGATGTAGTATAATCCTCACTTACACACCGCCCAGTAAGAAGAACCACTCTTTTAATTTTTTGTGTTTAAGTTATAGCGGTAAATACCGATCAGCAAAGATAATTTTCCTTTTTGGGTTTTTATGAAATTAAAATTCATTTTGCTTCATAACACTTATAAAATGCATATTAGACTTAATATGAATCAGAAAACACATGTCATCGGGTAACAAGTGGCTAGTATTAAGTTTTATCTGTATATAATATTTCATAATAAAGCAACGCGGTCACCGATCACTATGGTATAAGTAGTATTAGTAAGGAGGTTTTGGGAAAATCATATTTTGGGAAGTACATATATCGGGAAACGGATTATTTGGGAAAAGGTAGTGAGGGGAACGGATGTTTTGGGAACGAGTATTTTGGACAACAGACAGCACGTTCCGAAAGGGACGAAAGCAGTCTTGTGTTTATCCGCCTCAGCCATAGGCTAATCGTGTATATCCCGAATTTTTATCAGAATTCGCTAAGTACTGTGCGAAATGAGCAGCACGATCAGGAGCATCGGATACGAATCGATGATGAACTTCTTTTATTAACCGCTCTAAAATTAATGTCTCCACGTGCCATCAGCTTTTCGCAAAGAGGCAAATTCACGTCTGCAGTTCGGAAAGTACATCTGCTGCACTCTTCATCATAACATGGATAGGCATGGATAAAAGGGTATAGAATTTATCATCACTGCACCAGTGAAGCTTCAATTCATATCTTTTGTCTTTCTCTTCCACACATACACAAACACCAGGAGTGGCATGTAACCCTTTTGAGTTGATTTTGCAGCTGTTAGTAGGAGTAGGTCTTCAAGCTCTTTGAGAATTCTTGTCACTGAACCCGGATTTCTTGCCTCTTTCAAACAACGGACTACTTCCTGAGCCCTTTGGTAGTATCTGAAGATTTTATAAGGGCGCCTGAAAGTTGTGATATTTTTCTTCCATGACCAATAATATGGCCTGATTCAACGGACCTAAGCTGCTTACACCAGTAAAGGATCATGATGATTTGTTGGTCCATATTGGGAAATGCAAATCAAATCAACTCAATTATTTTGACTCATTGTAAAAACAACATGTTTACTCAATGATCGTTTGAGTTGTTAGTTTCACAATTAATTGATTATGTGGAGAAGAAGCTAACAAAAAAAAAACTCTACATGTGTTATTTTCAAAAAAAAGTTAAACTTCATTAACAGAGTTTACAACATAAGAATTATTACACATGACGATGACGTCCCCTAAATACTTTTAATACAACAGTTTTCCACCCCAAAGGGCAGAAAACCAGTTATTTTAGGTCTTGCCAAGGCTTGACCTTTCGGAGATTAGCTATCATTCTTTTCATGCGCGAGCAGTCAATATTACCTACGCGATATACCTGTGAGAACGTGGCTGCGCGGGGTGAGAGGGGCGCACCCCCGCGCGGGAAGCGGCGGGCGGCGAAATCGCGCGCGCGCTACTCAGTATCTACGGAAAGAGCCGGCAAGGCCTTGCTTAGGTCAAGCCTTGGCAAGACCTAAAATAACTGGTTTTCTGCCCTTTGGGGTGTAAAACTGTTGCATTTGAGGTCTGTGTCTTCGGCTTTACCTTTCGGAGAAGTATTTACTATCTGCCGGCGCTAGAAGTGTACTGTGACTCTTATATTAGAATAAGAATATTATCTTATATTAGGAGTAAAAACTTCAGTAGGTACGACTTGAAAGGACTACTTTATTTGTTCAAGCATATTGCAATCATCAACATAATCACATAATCATTTATAATAATAAAAATTAAGTATTTAAATTATTAAGTATGTCTAAAAATATAACTCTTCTGAGATCATAAATTGCAGATTAGTCTCCTTTTTTTTAAAAAAAAAATATGATAACGTAGATATTAGTTTAAGGCATTAAAAGAGGCACACAAAGGATTTCTTGCGTGTACATAATTTTTTTCTACTGCCCTACAATAATGTTTAAAAAAAAATCCTGGCCCCTCCAATTACCTCTTTTCAAAATATGGTCCAATGGTACAGTGTTTTCGTATTCGTAAGAAGCTACTGCCGAGCGAATTGAACCTGGGCTGCATGTGATGCCTAACCCTACGAACGTTGGTTTGAGTCAGCCGGCTATCATAGTCCTTGTTGCAGCTTTGACTTTGCCTCGAGTACTGATGAAAAGATTAATTAGATCATTATTCGCAATGCGCCTTGACTTTGACACATCCAAGAGGCACTTGATCCAACTGACTAAGTCAAAGACTGGGTTTGGGGACGAAGACAACAACCAACCCGACTGCCGGTTCTTGGCACAATCAGTTTTAGAGCCAAATTTAGGCCAAAAAATGATAGAAGACTGTTGAATTTCACAATGGTCTTCATCTATCAATAACAATGTCAAGTCATTCATCTATCAATAACAATGTCTGATTCGGCGACCAGAAGCTATCAGTAATAAAAAAGCGACATATCGAGACACTTGAAATATACTGTTTTTATCTGGTGGATTAGATTCTAGCCATTGTAACAGTGTTTGAATACTCCAGATCTGAGATCTATTGTTTTTCGATGCCTGTGCTCTTAAGTTTATAGCTTTCAACATTGATAATATTAGAGGATGTGAATTTAAAGTATTTTCTTTTGTAAGTCGCTTAAATGATTAGTTATGCCTTAAATTTGAATGCAAAGTAGTGTGAATGACCTTAAATATTGAGGGTAGGTTGGTACTCTTGCGATATTATTAGATATTATATTTTAAAAAAACTGAACATAACTCCTTTTTCCATGAAGTAACTTAAACTTATTTTTCCTTGCGGCTTTATAAAATTTGGTGCTAAGTACGAATCTGGATAGACATTGTTATGTTTTTTTATTAAACAGAATCAGCCTCTTCAAAAAATTAAGCTATTAGCAGTAATCAGAAGTGTGCAACATCTTATAAAAAATACTATTCTTGGCTTAAAATTGACTACACTTATTTTTTTTTAATGCACTTACCCGTATGCTAAGGAAAAATTTAAAAACCTATTTAGAGGCTAAAAATTTTCTCAATTGGTAGAGCGCTGGCACGGATAGCCAGAGGTTGCGGGTTTGAATCCCGGCATGGGTGAAATTTTTAGCCTCTAAATAGGTTTTTAAATTAAAATTGACTCATAAAAATAGCGATATTCTGGCTTCAAGTACTTTAGTTGGTCTTGGAGATTCTGTTTCTTTTCTACTGAAACAGTACCATACTTACCGGTCTTACGTGGAATTTCTAAATTTGCGGACACCTTCGATCTCTTTTTTATTATGTCCACCTTTTTAAACGGTGTCATTTCATCGTACGATTCTTTGTATAGATAAGATCCATACTCCTCAACTCGAATCCATTTGATACCATCCCTAAAACGAATTTTTCCATTGCTTACATCTTTTTTCCTATTTATCAAATTGAGATTCTCTTGTAGCTCACCAATTTGTCTGAAATGTTCGGTCATATCCATCACTTTATTATTACGAGAAGCTTTGCAAATGATGTCACGGTATTGGTCAGGAACATAAACTGTATCATGCTTTCTTAGGACTTTTTCTATTCTGCCAAAATCACGATACGAATCTAAATAAAAATGGCCAACTTCAGGAAACTTGTGATCGATTACTTTGAAATATCCTTTAAGGATAAGATATTGATAGAGTGTAATCATCGTGAAATTTTTGTTTTGGCCGGCACATGAATCTGACCAAATCAATAGGATCACCTATTTATTTGGTCAGATTCATGTGTTAGATTTATTTTGGCAACTTGGATCTACTTCCACAAATCTTAAAAGTGCGCTCGCGACTTCGGCACTTCCACGATCCGCAACATCTTTAGTCCAGGTGCAACATACGGCTTTTTCTTTGCTTCCATCACAAACATGAATACCCAGGTTGTAAAACCACAGTTGACGCAAGTAGAACCCTTTTGAAGTTGTTAGTTTTAGTAACGGCATGGTTTGTTGTAAATCCATCGTAATGTATAGTATTTTCTAAGGTTAACACGAGCAGTAGACATAATTAAAACTGTTTTTATACGGATTTATGCTCGTTTATTACATTTTTACAATTTACCAACGTTTCGGCACTTTTTCAGGTGCCGTGGTCCCGGATGACTGAGGTGACAGGTGTCTTTTAGAAATCATTAACGGTTAGTTTACTACCCTCGGCAAAAATTACAAAAGTTAATTATGAAGTTACGTTCCAAAATAGACAAACCAATTATTTTTTATATAAAGTCAACAATATTGATTATTAGTAATTGAAGTTAAAATTAATAATCGGTATCTTTAAGTTCATATAAAGTAATTAGTTTATAAATTTAATTTTAAAGTCTTTGTAATATCTTCTTTGGTATGATTTTGATATCCCTTGTTAGCATGTCCTTTTTTAATATCAGTCTTCATTTGATCGCTATCTCTGTTTTTTATTTCAATTTTAATTAATTTTAATCTTTCTTAAATATATTGCTGTCTCTTAAATCACTACATACAGTATTTTCAGGAATGTTTCTAATTTGTGACAATATTGTCACATTATACTTCTTATCATCTATAGTTTTACGAGATCGTTTTTGTAGGAACTCTTCATTTTCACAAACTATTCTCCTTTTCTTGTCTTGTTTAGTTTTAGTGTCACCATCGGCTTTTTTCAAAATAATTTCGGATAACAACGTCACTCTTTTGTTTGGGTTAATTTTCGTCAATATACCAGTTCTTTCGCTAAGTGCATTGTGGACTGTAGCTGGATCGTTGTCATTATCTAGGCTCATTTCATCATTAGTGTCATCATCGGTTTTTTTCAAAATAGTTACGGTTAACAACGTCACTGTCTTATTTGGATTAATTTTCATCAGAATACCAGTTTTTTCGTTCAGTGCATTACGCTCAGTGGCCGGGTCGTTGTCATTATCTATGCTCATTGCATCATCGGAAGATAAAACCGTATCGTCACTGTCCGCATATACAATATCATTTTCGCTATCATTTTCTTCAGTCGATGAACTAATACGCCTTTGCTTCGCTTTCTTGTTTTTCTGTGATAACTTTAATATGTTTCAAAACGGGATCTAGGTGTGTCCATATTGCTTCTGGGTTGTGTTCGTTATCAGGGGAAATGGAACAAAAGGAAATGGGTTTTTGCTGTCCTTTTATGTAAAATACTCCCGTGTGTAAAGTAATTTGCTCTTTTATAAAGTGCATCGCCTGTATTTCTTTATGATATTTGCAAGTAAAATTCTCTGAGAAATCAATATGGATACATGCCTCATTATCTTTTAAATTATTAATGCAGTCTTTGTATTTCTTGTACTGGTAGTAAAAACTGTAAATGTGGGTTTTAATTTTTTTTATTTCTGAATTAAATGCTTCGATCAACTCTTTTACAGTCCCCTCTTTTCTAATTTTCACCATTTTTTAAATTTTTTTTGCTCTCCTTGCTTTCTATACTCGTACTCTTTCAACATTTTCTTTCAGGCAATTCATGACAACTGTTAGGTTTAAAATTAAATTAAAAACATTACTTTTAGACAAACAAAAAAATCTCTCCTGATTGCCGCTTAGCCTAATTTTTTGGACAACCACTAACCTGAACCAGTCCTGTCAAGTGAAACCTAGGAAATACAGGTGTGACTAAATTTAATTTGAGAGTTCTTGTCATATTTGAGTGGTTTGATAAGATCTTTAATTTATGAAATCTACCATACCATTCAGTGTAATAATTTACATGTTGTACACTTCATATTCATTCACCTTGTGCCTTTCGTGGGGTGGAAGCTAAATAATGCTTAACAGATTTTTGTTTGATTACAACTGCGGTGTTCTCTTTTTAAAATCCGCTAACTTTTATTTAATTCAGTGAGAACAAGGACGGGCTGAAAATCAGCGCTGTGATGATGCATGCACTCACAGCACCTAGCTGAGCCCTATCCTTTTTATCACAATTATTGTCACTATTTTTCCATAGTATTCATGTGTTCTCTAATCTGTGTGTGATAAATAAACATTTTTCAATTTCAATTTCAATTTCAACATCCAAATAAACCAACTTGTTTCGTCGGATAGTTTGTCATTGTTAACACATAATTTCTTTTCGACGCACTCGTCACACTTATTATACATGCAATCTTTTGAGGTGCAGTCGCAAACAAAATCTGCTACTACTTCATTAAGGTTGTTCGATTTCAAAATATTTAAAACCTTAAGTTTATCGACCATAAATTGCATGTTGGAATGTTTCATGCAGGCACAGCTTTCACAATTTTTTACTTTAGGAGAAAGCACATAAAACGGACGGTATTTTTTAAAAGTGATGTAACTAATTAGGCCCTCTTCCGAAATAAACTTTTTGTGTAGTATACTAAGTTTTTCCAGTAAATATCTCTTGTGGCGCTTAACTTTTTTAAATGTCCTGTATTCCTTTTTGCCTGCAGTAGCGCTGCTAACGTTATCTTTATTGTAAAACCTTTAAATTTTCTCTTTTAATAAACTGCTTTTAACTTTCTGTTCACTATATTCCTTTATGTTACTTTTTAATCCTAGATATGTCCTAATTTTTGTTTTTTGTTTATATTTCTTTACATTATCGTTATCTTATACTTTTTTCAAAATATTTTTTTCAGCGTTATTCGCACTTTGAAATTGTTCTTTTAATGATTCTGTCAATATAACGTGCTCTAAAAGCTTTTACTTGACTTCTTCCTTCTTGGGCGTTTCTACGTTAGGGATAATATTTATGAATTCTGAAACTTTCTTTCCAGGTGTCTTTTCTTTATTTTCTCGAAAATCTATATTTTCTGTTTCCTTTCGCGTGGCTAGTTCAGCTAAAACATTATCATATTCTTCCTGCATCTTATCTATTTTTTTTTGTTGTCTGTAAATTTTTTTCTGGAGATTTTTAAATCCTTTTCCTAATGTATCTAGCCGTGAACGTAATTCTGCGTTCTCTCGTGTCAGCCTGCGTTCCAAGCGTCGTTGTATATTTTGGTACATTAATGAGTCATCAGCTTGTTACTTGCTCGAAACTTGTGATGTTGAGGGTTCATTTTGGGGCACAATTTTTTCATCATTTGCCTTTTTTCGATCTTCTTTCCATTTTTGACGTAATTTTTGTTTGTCCTCTTCAGTATAAGTACTCTTTTTTTTTTCATAGTGTCGTGCAGATCTTTCTTTGGCCTTCCTTCTCGTTTCTTCAAACTTGTCGGGGTTTTCGTTTTTCAGCTTTTCGCGATATTTCTTTTGTTTTACAGCTGCAGTCATCGGTATCTGTGATATTGTTAATTTATTTAAATCGAATAGTAAAATCATCATAACATCCCATTAAACGTCCACTGCAGGGCAGGGAGCTCCCCCCAGAAAGCCAGAAAAAATGCGTGACCGGGGATTAGTAAAATATATTTATTAAACGCTGGATGTAAGGGACAGGTCGAGACATGATTAACACTACACAAAAGTTGCTTTGTATATTCAATTACCTACTAACAAAAACATGGATGAATATTATTAATTAAATTTAATTTTATTATTATTATGATCAGACAATAATACTGAACAGCTTTCGTACGAAACATATCACCAGAAGTTAAAAAAATTACCGCTCTTTTTAATTTTTTTACGTTTGCGGTGATATGTTTCTTAGTGGTTTTAAACGAATTCTTAAAAAAATTGTTTATTTTTCGCATGTGCTTGTAGTGCGTGCGTTAAGTAATATTTAGATTATTAAATGAATTACATGTCATCAACAAAATCTATCAACAGCACACAACCGCCTCACGCGCCTTGACGATATTTTAGTGTTTACAAAAAAGCAATAAATAGCACAATATAATGATATGAACAAACCTTTGCAACACTTCTACGTTACGTAACAATGAATGAACAATGAACGTTACCGGTAACATAGAAGTAACATAAAAGTAACTTAGAAGCGAGATGTTTTAGGTTATAATTTACCATAAATCGATAATTCGAGCGTAATTTCAAACAGAAACACACGCCACGCATTGCTTCTCCACTTATACATAATTTTATTCGGAAAAAGTGTAATAAAAGCCGTTATTTACCTTTGAAATCGTCCAAATTCACTTTAAAAAACTTCGACCACAACACATGCAGTGCACACGTTTTTTTTTATATGCTGTCAAAAAATGGGACAATTTTTACTTTTGAAAAGTGGGAAAATTCTCGGCCTCACCCATCTGTAAATATTCTTTTAGAAAAGTTGTAGTGCCCTACAGGGTGTCATGTAAAACAAGAATTATTTACATTATTACCACCTGATATAAGTTGATTTATTTTTGTTGGGTAACAATCGGTAAATCACTGGTTTGACATTCGTAGTTATTTTGTTTGAATTTACATCAATATGTAGGGTATACAACGTTTTGAACGACTCCGAAGTACCGTCACCTATATAAGAGTAACTTTTATTACTGACCAATTTTCTGGCGAGATCAGTAGCAAAAATCAATAACTTTTCTATTTCGCCGTCTTCATTATAAAGAGCTTTTGTGTGAATCAAATAATGGCACTGTAATTTGAAAATTTTTAATTTTTATCAAACATTTGTTGTACTGACATGAAGTTTTTGCACACACTCTTGCATTTGTCGATTATTAGACTGACTTCATTATCGTCAGGATACGGGCTACATGCGTGTAGTTTAGGCTCGTGATATGTTATTGTCTTCATCTAAAGTAACCGATGTAGTATAATCCTCACTTACACACCGCCCAGTAAGAAGAACCACTCTTTTAATTTTTTGTGTTTAAGTTATAGCGGTAAATACCGATCAGCAAAGATAATTTTCCTTTTTGGGTTTTTATGAAATTAAAATTCATTTTGCTTCATAACACTTATAAAATGCATATTAGACTTAATATGAATCAGAAAACACATGTCATCGGGTAACAAGTGGCTAGTATTAAGTTTTATCTGTATATAATATTTCATAATAAAGCAACGCGGTCACCGATCACTATGGTATAAGTAGTATTAGTAAGGAGGTTTTGGGAAAATCATATTTTGGGAAGTACATATATCGGGAAACGGATTATTTGGGAAAAGGTAGTGAGGGGAACGGATGTTTTGGGAACGAGTATTTTGGACAACAGACAGCACGTTCCGAAAGGGACGAAAGCAGTCTTGTGTTTATCCGCCTCAGCCATAGGCTAATCGTGTATATCCCGAATTTTTATCAGAATTCGCTAAGTACTGTGCGAAATGAGCAGCACGATCAGGAGCATCGGATACGAATCGATGATGAACTTCTTTTATTAACCGCTCTAAAATTAATGTCTCCACGTGCCATCAGCTTTTCGCAAAGAGGCAAATTCACGTCTGCAGTTCGGAAAGTACATCTGCTGCACTCTTCATCATAACATGGATAGGCATGGATAAAAGGGTATAGAATTTATCATCACTGCACCAGTGAAGCTTCAATTCATATCTTTTGTCTTTCTCTTCCACACATACACAAACACCAGGAGTGGCATGTAACCCTTTTGAGTTGATTTTGCAGCTGTTAGTAGGAGTAGGTCTTCAAGCTCTTTGAGAATTCTTGTCACTGAACCCGGATTTCTTGCCTCTTTCAAACAACGGACTACTTCCTGAGCCCTTTGGTAGTATCTGAAGATTTTATAAGGGCGCCTGAAAGTTGTGATATTTTTCTTCCATGACCAATAATATGGCCTGATTCAACGGACCTAAGCTGCTTACACCAGTAAAGGATCATGATGATTTGTTGGTCCATATTGGGAAATGCAAATCAAATCAACTCAATTATTTTGACTCATTGTAAAAACAACATGTTTACTCAATGATCGTTTGAGTTGTTAGTTTCACAATTAATTGATTATGTGGAGAAGAAGCTAACAAAAAAAAAACTCTACATGTGTTATTTTCAAAAAAAAGTTAAACTTCATTAACAGAGTTTACAACATAAGAATTATTACACATGACGATGACGTCCCCTAAATACTTTTAATACAACAGTTTTCCACCCCAAAGGGCAGAAAACCAGTTATTTTAGGTCTTGCCAAGGCTTGACCTTTCGGAGATTAGCTATCATTCTTTTCATGCGCGAGCAGTCAATATTACCTACGCGATATACCTGTGAGAACGTGGCTGCGCGGGGTGAGAGGGGCGCACCCCCGCGCGGGAAGCGGCGGGCGGCGAAATCGCGCGCGCGCTACTCAGTATCTACGGAAAGAGCCGGCAAGGCCTTGCTTAGGTCAAGCCTTAGCAAGACCTAAAATAACTGGTTTTCTGCCCTTTGGGGTGTAAAACTGTTGCATTTGAGGTCTGTGTCTTCGGCTTTACCTTTCGGAGAAGTATTTACTATCTGCCGGCGCTAGAAGTGTACTGTGACTCTTATATTAGAATAAGAATATTATCTTATATTAGGAGTAAAAACTTCAGTAGGTACGACTTGAAAGGACTACTTTATTTGTTCAAGCATATTGCAATCATCAACATAATCACATAATCATTTATAATAATAAAAATTAAGTATTTAAATTATTAAGTATGTCTAAAAATATAACTCTTCTGAGATCATAAATTGCAGATTAGTCTCCTTTTTTTTAAAAAAAAAATATGATAACGTAGATATTAGTTTAAGGCATTAAAAGAGGCACACAAAGGATTTCTTGCGTGTACATAATTTTTTTCTACTGCCCTACAATAATGTTTAAAAAAAAATCCTGGCCCCTCCAATTACCTCTTTTCAAAATATGGTCCAATGGTACAGTGTTTTCGTATTCGTAAGAAGCTACTGCCGAGCGAATTGAACCTGGGCTGCATGTGATGCCTAACCCTACGAACGTTGGTTTGAGTCAGCCGGCTATCATAGTCCTTGTTGCAGCTTTGACTTTGCCTCGAGTACTGATGAAAAGATTAATTAGATCATTATTCGCAATGCGCCTTGACTTTGACACATCCAAGAGGCACTTGATCCAACTGACTAAGTCAAAGACTGGGTTTGGGGACGAAGACAACAACCAACCCGACTGCCGGTTCTTGGCACAATCAGTTTTAGAGCCAAATTTAGGCCAAAAAATGATAGAAGACTGTTGAATTTCACAATGGTCTTCATCTATCAATAACAATGTCAAGTCATTCATCTATCAATAACAATGTCTGATTCGGCGACCAGAAGCTATCAGTAATAAAAAAGCGACATATCGAGACACTTGAAATATACTGTTTTTATCTGGTGGATTAGATTCTAGCCATTGTAACAGTGTTTGAATACTCCAGATCTGAGATCTATTGTTTTTCGATGCCTGTGCTCTTAAGTTTATAGCTTTCAACATTGATAATATTAGAGGATGTGAATTTAAAGTATTTTCTTTTGTAAGTCGCTTAAATGATTAGTTATGCCTTAAATTTGAATGCAAAGTAGTGTGAATGACCTTAAATATTGAGGGTAGGTTGGTACTCTTGCGATATTATTAGATATTATATTTTAAAAAAACTGAACATAACTCCTTTTTCCATGAAGTAACTTAAACTTATTTTTCCTTGCGGCTTTATAAAATTTGGTGCTAAGTACGAATCTGGATAGACATTGTTATGTTTTTTTATTAAACAGAATCAGCCTCTTCAAAAAATTAAGCTATTAGCAGTAATCAGAAGTGTGCAACATCTTATAAAAAATACTATTCTTGGCTTAAAATTGACTACACTTATTTTTTTTTAATGCACTTACCCGTATGCTAAGGAAAAATTTAAAAACCTATTTAGAGGCTAAAAATTTTCTCAATTGGTAGAGCGCTGGCACGGATAGCCAGAGGTTGCGGGTTTGAATCCCGGCATGGGTGAAATTTTTAGCCTCTAAATAGGTTTTTAAATTAAAATTGACTCATAAAAATAGCGATATTCTGGCTTCAAGTACTTTAGTTGGTCTTGGAGATTCTGTTTCTTTTCTACTGAAACAGTACCATACTTACCGGTCTTACGTGGAATTTCTAAATTTGCGGACACCTTCGATCTCTTTTTTATTATGTCCACCTTTTTAAACGGTGTCATTTCATCGTACGATTCTTTGTATAGATAAGATCCATACTCCTCAACTCGAATCCATTTGATACCATCCCTAAAACGAATTTTTCCATTGCTTACATCTTTTTTCCTATTTATCAAATTGAGATTCTCTTGTAGCTCACCAATTTGTCTGAAATGTTCGGTCATATCCATCACTTTATTATTACGAGAAGCTTTGCAAATGATGTCACGGTATTGGTCAGGAACATAAACTGTATCATGCTTTCTTAGGACTTTTTCTATTCTGCCAAAATCACGATACGAATCTAAATAAAAATGGCCAACTTCAGGAAACTTGTGATCGATTACTTTGAAATATCCTTTAAGGATAAGATATTGATAGAGTGTAATCATCGTGAAATTTTTGTTTTGGCCGGCACATGAATCTGACCAAATCAAT
The DNA here is from genome assembly GCA_934045075.1 of Yponomeuta sedellus. NCBI lineage: Eukaryota > Metazoa > Arthropoda > Insecta > Lepidoptera > Yponomeutidae > Yponomeuta > Yponomeuta sedellus. The sequence goes on along the minus strand of OW203736.1, from coordinate 2,186,962 downwards.
AGGATCACCTATTTATTTGGTCAGATTCATGTGTTAGATTTATTTTGGCAACTTGGATCTACTTCCACAAATCTTAAAAGTGCGCTCGCGACTTCGGCACTTCCACGATCCGCAACATCTTTAGTCCAGGTGCAACATACGGCTTTTTCTTTGCTTCCATCACAAACATGAATACCCAGGTTGTAAAACCACAGTTGACGCAAGTAGAACCCTTTTGAAGTTGTTAGTTTTAGTAACGGCATGGTTTGTTGTAAATCCATCGTAATGTATAGTATTTTCTAAGGTTAACACGAGCAGTAGACATAATTAAAACTGTTTTTATACGGATTTATGCTCGTTTATTACATTTTTACAATTTACCAACGTTTCGGCACTTTTTCAGGTGCCGTGGTCCCGGATGACTGAGGTGACAGGTGTCTTTTAGAAATCATTAACGGTTAGTTTACTACCCTCGGCAAAAATTACAAAAGTTAATTATGAAGTTACGTTCCAAAATAGACAAACCAATTATTTTTTATATAAAGTCAACAATATTGATTATTAGTAATTGAAGTTAAAATTAATAATCGGTATCTTTAAGTTCATATAAAGTAATTAGTTTATAAATTTAATTTTAAAGTCTTTGTAATATCTTCTTTGGTATGATTTTGATATCCCTTGTTAGCATGTCCTTTTTTAATATCAGTCTTCATTTGATCGCTATCTCTGTTTTTTATTTCAATTTTAATTAATTTTAATCTTTCTTAAATATATTGCTGTCTCTTAAATCACTACATACAGTATTTTCAGGAATGTTTCTAATTTGTGACAATATTGTCACATTATACTTCTTATCATCTATAGTTTTACGAGATCGTTTTTGTAGGAACTCTTCATTTTCACAAACTATTCTCCTTTTCTTGTCTTGTTTAGTTTTAGTGTCACCATCGGCTTTTTTCAAAATAATTTCGGATAACAACGTCACTCTTTTGTTTGGGTTAATTTTCGTCAATATACCAGTTCTTTCGCTAAGTGCATTGTGGACTGTAGCTGGATCGTTGTCATTATCTAGGCTCATTTCATCATTAGTGTCATCATCGGTTTTTTTCAAAATAGTTACGGTTAACAACGTCACTGTCTTATTTGGATTAATTTTCATCAGAATACCAGTTTTTTCGTTCAGTGCATTACGCTCAGTGGCCGGGTCGTTGTCATTATCTATGCTCATTGCATCATCGGAAGATAAAACCGTATCGTCACTGTCCGCATATACAATATCATTTTCGCTATCATTTTCTTCAGTCGATGAACTAATACGCCTTTGCTTCGCTTTCTTGTTTTTCTGTGATAACTTTAATATGTTTCAAAACGGGATCTAGGTGTGTCCATATTGCTTCTGGGTTGTGTTCGTTATCAGGGGAAATGGAACAAAAGGAAATGGGTTTTTGCTGTCCTTTTATGTAAAATACTCCCGTGTGTAAAGTAATTTGCTCTTTTATAAAGTGCATCGCCTGTATTTCTTTATGATATTTGCAAGTAAAATTCTCTGAGAAATCAATATGGATACATGCCTCATTATCTTTTAAATTATTAATGCAGTCTTTGTATTTCTTGTACTGGTAGTAAAAACTGTAAATGTGGGTTTTAATTTTTTTTATTTCTGAATTAAATGCTTCGATCAACTCTTTTACAGTCCCCTCTTTTCTAATTTTCACCATTTTTTAAATTTTTTTTGCTCTCCTTGCTTTCTATACTCGTACTCTTTCAACATTTTCTTTCAGGCAATTCATGACAACTGTTAGGTTTAAAATTAAATTAAAAACATTACTTTTAGACAAACAAAAAAATCTCTCCTGATTGCCGCTTAGCCTAATTTTTTGGACAACCACTAACCTGAACCAGTCCTGTCAAGTGAAACCTAGGAAATACAGGTGTGACTAAATTTAATTTGAGAGTTCTTGTCATATTTGAGTGGTTTGATAAGATCTTTAATTTATGAAATCTACCATACCATTCAGTGTAATAATTTACATGTTGTACACTTCATATTCATTCACCTTGTGCCTTTCGTGGGGTGGAAGCTAAATAATGCTTAACAGATTTTTGTTTGATTACAACTGCGGTGTTCTCTTTTTAAAATCCGCTAACTTTTATTTAATTCAGTGAGAACAAGGACGGGCTGAAAATCAGCGCTGTGATGATGCATGCACTCACAGCACCTAGCTGAGCCCTATCCTTTTTATCACAATTATTGTCACTATTTTTCCATAGTATTCATGTGTTCTCTAATCTGTGTGTGATAAATAAACATTTTTCAATTTCAATTTCAATTTCAACATCCAAATAAACCAACTTGTTTCGTCGGATAGTTTGTCATTGTTAACACATAATTTCTTTTCGACGCACTCGTCACACTTATTATACATGCAATCTTTTGAGGTGCAGTCGCAAACAAAATCTGCTACTACTTCATTAAGGTTGTTCGATTTCAAAATATTTAAAACCTTAAGTTTATCGACCATAAATTGCATGTTGGAATGTTTCATGCAGGCACAGCTTTCACAATTTTTTACTTTAGGAGAAAGCACATAAAACGGACGGTATTTTTTAAAAGTGATGTAACTAATTAGGCCCTCTTCCGAAATAAACTTTTTGTGTAGTATACTAAGTTTTTCCAGTAAATATCTCTTGTGGCGCTTAACTTTTTTAAATGTCCTGTATTCCTTTTTGCCTGCAGTAGCGCTGCTAACGTTATCTTTATTGTAAAACCTTTAAATTTTCTCTTTTAATAAACTGCTTTTAACTTTCTGTTCACTATATTCCTTTATGTTACTTTTTAATCCTAGATATGTCCTAATTTTTGTTTTTTGTTTATATTTCTTTACATTATCGTTATCTTATACTTTTTTCAAAATATTTTTTTCAGCGTTATTCGCACTTTGAAATTGTTCTTTTAATGATTCTGTCAATATAACGTGCTCTAAAAGCTTTTACTTGACTTCTTCCTTCTTGGGCGTTTCTACGTTAGGGATAGTAATATTTATGAATTCTGAAACTTTCTTTCCAGGTGTCTTTTCTTTATTTTCTCGAAAATCTATATTTTCTGTTTCCTTTCGCGTGGCTAGTTCAGCTAAAACATTATCATATTCTTCCTGCATCTTATCAATTTTTTTTTGTTGTCTGTAAATTTTTTTCTGGAGATTTTTAAATCCTTTTCCTAATGTATCTAGCCGTGAACGTAATTCTGCGTTCTCTCGTGTCAGCCTGCGTTCCAAGCGTCGTTGTATATTTTGGTACATTAATGAGTCATCAGCTTGTTACTTGCTCGAAACTTGTGATGTTGAGGGTTCATTTTGGGGCACAATTTTTTCATCATTTGCCTTTTTTCGATCTTCTTTCCATTTTTGACGTAATTTTTGTTTGTCCTCTTCAGTATAAGTACTCTTTTTTTTTTCATAGTGTCGTGCAGATCTTTCTTTGGCCTTCCTTCTCGTTTCTTCAAACTTGTCGGGGTTTTCGTTTTTCAGCTTTTCGCGATATTTCTTTTGTTTTACAGCTGCAGTCATCGGTATCTGTGATATTGTTAATTTATTTAAATCGAATAGTAAAATCATCATAACATCCCATTAAACGTCCACTGCAGGGCAGGGAGCTCCCCCCAGAAAGCCAGAAAAAATGCGTGACCGGGGATTAGTAAAATATATTTATTAAACGCTGGATGTAAGGGACAGGTCGAGACATGATTAACACTACACAAAAGTTGCTTTGTATATTCAATTACCTACTAACAAAAACATGGATGAATATTATTAATTAAATTTAATTTTATTATTATTATGATCAGACAATAATACTGAACAGCTTTCGTACGAAACATATCACCAGAAGTTAAAAAAATTACCGCTCTTTTTAATTTTTTTACGTTTGCGGTGATATGTTTCTTAGTGGTTTTAAACGAATTCTTAAAAAAATTGTTTATTTTTCGCATGTGCTTGTAGTGCGTGCGTTAAGTAATATTTAGATTATTAAATGAATTACATGTCATCAACAAAATCTATCAACAGCACACAACCGCCTCACGCGCCTTGACGATATTTTAGTGTTTACAAAAAAGCAATAAATAGCACAATATAATGATATGAACAAACCTTTGCAACACTTCTACGTTACGTAACAATGAATGAACAATGAACGTTACCGGTAACATAGAAGTAACATAAAAGTAACTTAGAAGCGAGATGTTTTAGGTTATAATTTACCATAAATCGATAATTCGAGCGTAATTTCAAACAGAAACACACGCCACGCATTGCTTCTCCACTTATACATAATTTTATTCGGAAAAAGTGTAATAAAAGCCGTTATTTACCTTTGAAATCGTCCAAATTCACTTTAAAAAACTTCGACCACAACACATGCAGTGCACACGTTTTTTTTTATATGCTGTCAAAAAATGGGACAATTTTTACTTTTGAAAAGTGGGAAAATTCTCGGCCTCACCCATCTGTAAATATTCTTTTAGAAAAGTTGTAGTGCCCTACAGGGTGTCATGTAAAACAAGAATTATTTACATTATTACCACCTGATATAAGTTGATTTATTTTTGTTGGGTAACAATCGGTAAATCACTGGTTTGACATTCGTAGTTATTTTGTTTGAATTTACATCAATATGTAGGGTATACAACGTTTTGAACGACTCCGAAGTACCGTCACCTATATAAGAGTAACTTTTATTACTGACCAATTTTCTGGCGAGATCAGTAGCAAAAATCAATAACTTTTCTATTTCGCCGTCTTCATTATAAAGAGCTTTTGTGTGAATCAAATAATGGCACTGTAATTTGAAAATTTTTAATTTTTATCAAACATTTGTTGTACTGACATGAAGTTTTTGCACACACTCTTGCATTTGTCGATTATTAGACTGACTTCATTATCGTCAGGATACGGGCTACATGCGTGTAGTTTAGGCTCGTGATATGTTATTGTCTTCATCTAAAGTAACCGATGTAGTATAATCCTCACTTACACACCGCCCAGTAAGAAGAACCACTCTTTTAATTTTTTGTGTTTAAGTTATAGCGGTAAATACCGATCAGCAAAGATAATTTTCCTTTTTGGGTTTTTATGAAATTAAAATTCATTTTGCTTCATAACACTTATAAAATGCATATTAGACTTAATATGAATCAGAAAACACATGTCATCGGGTAACAAGTGGCTAGTATTAAGTTTTATCTGTATATAATATTTCATAATAAAGCAACGCGGTCACCGATCACTATGGTATAAGTAGTATTAGTAAGGAGGTTTTGGGAAAATCATATTTTGGGAAGTACATATATCGGGAAACGGATTATTTGGGAAAAGGTAGTGAGGGGAACGGATGTTTTGGGAACGAGTATTTTGGACAACAGACAGCACGTTCCGAAAGGGACGAAAGCAGTCTTGTGTTTATCCGCCTCAGCCATAGGCTAATCGTGTATATCCCGAATTTTTATCAGAATTCGCTAAGTACTGTGCGAAATGAGCAGCACGATCAGGAGCATCGGATACGAATCGATGATGAACTTCTTTTATTAACCGCTCTAAAATTAATGTCTCCACGTGCCATCAGCTTTTCGCAAAGAGGCAAATTCACGTCTGCAGTTCGGAAAGTACATCTGCTGCACTCTTCATCATAACATGGATAGGCATGGATAAAAGGGTATAGAATTTATCATCACTGCACCAGTGAAGCTTCAATTCATATCTTTTGTCTTTCTCTTCCACACATACACAAACACCAGGAGTGGCATGTAACCCTTTTGAGTTGATTTTGCAGCTGTTAGTAGGAGTAGGTCTTCAAGCTCTTTGAGAATTCTTGTCACTGAACCCGGATTTCTTGCCTCTTTCAAACAACGGACTACTTCCTGAGCCCTTTGGTAGTATCTGAAGATTTTATAAGGGCGCCTGAAAGTTGTGATATTTTTCTTCCATGACCAATAATATGGCCTGATTCAACGGACCTAAGCTGCTTACACCAGTAAAGGATCATGATGATTTGTTGGTCCATATTGGGAAATGCAAATCAAATCAACTCAATTATTTTGACTCATTGTAAAAACAACATGTTTACTCAATGATCGTTTGAGTTGTTAGTTTCACAATTAATTGATTATGTGGAGAAGAAGCTAACAAAAAAAAAACTCTACATGTGTTATTTTCAAAAAAAAGTTAAACTTCATTAACAGAGTTTACAACATAAGAATTATTACACATGACGATGACGTCCCCTAAATACTTTTAATACAACAGTTTTCCACCCCAAAGGGCAGAAAACCAGTTATTTTAGGTCTTGCCAAGGCTTGACCTTTCGGAGATTAGCTATCATTCTTTTCATGCGCGAGCAGTCAATATTACCTACGCGATATACCTGTGAGAACGTGGCTGCGCGGGGTGAGAGGGGCGCACCCCCGCGCGGGAAGCGGCGGGCGGCGAAATCGCGCGCGCGCTACTCAGTATCTACGGAAAGAGCCGGCAAGGCCTTGCTTAGGTCAAGCCTTGGCAAGACCTAAAATAACTGGTTTTCTGCCCTTTGGGGTGTAAAACTGTTGCATTTGAGGTCTGTGTCTTCGGCTTTACCTTTCGGAGAAGTATTTACTATCTGCCGGCGCTAGAAGTGTACTGTGACTCTTATATTAGAATAAGAATATTATCTTATATTAGGAGTAAAAACTTCAGTAGGTACGACTTGAAAGGACTACTTTATTTGTTCAAGCATATTGCAATCATCAACATAATCACATAATCATTTATAATAATAAAAATTAAGTATTTAAATTATTAAGTATGTCTAAAAATATAACTCTTCTGAGATCATAAATTGCAGATTAGTCTCCTTTTTTTAAAAAAAAAAATATGATAACGTAGATATTAGTTTAAGGCATTAAAAGAGGCACACAAAGGATTTCTTGCGTGTACATAATTTTTTTCTACTGCCCTACAATAATGTTTAAAAAAAAATCCTGGCCCCTCCAATTACCTCTTTTCAAAATATGGTCCAATGGTACAGTGTTTTCGTATTCGTAAGAAGCTACTGCCGAGCGAATTGAACCTGGGCTGCATGTGATGCCTAACCCTACGAACGTTGGTTTGAGTCAGCCGGCTATCATAGTCCTTGTTGCAGCTTTGACTTTGCCTCGAGTACTGATGAAAAGATTAATTAGATCATTATTCGCAATGCGCCTTGACTTTGACACATCCAAGAGGCACTTGATCCAACTGACTAAGTCAAAGACTCCAGCATCGCAAGTAGCGCAAGTATCACTCTTTGGATATCCAAAAGACAGGTGTAATTGTGTGACAAAAATTTGGTTATATGAAGTTTTCTTTACAAGGTCTGATAGTTCCTCATTATGACACATTTCTAGGTATAGACTGTGCATCTTGGTCACATTCATTAGCGGTGACAAATAGAGTTTGTTCATATTTTTGTTTCGTGAGTAATGTGATTGTTCAGCAGGAAAACTTGAAATATGTTCTTTAATACGTTTGACAACGTCATCGTCGATTTTGTGAGGACGATTCTGATGTCTACCTCTCTGATCTGGTTTTGGAGCTGCAAGTCCTTCCTTGATTTCTTTTATAAAGATCATTTTTTTGCGACCTATCTGATAAATGCCGCACAAACCTAACTTGCATATTTCTGTCGTAATTCCATGCTTTTTTACGTAGTACTTGTAGGAAGCAGATTTGTGCTTTCTAGCATTACAGCGTTTATTCGCTACAGGCTTACTCTCAATGCTGCTGAATAGTAGGGCATTCTTACTATTGGTATCCAGGGAATAATAGCCGTTTAAAATAGACTGCCGATCTTCCATGGAAATTTTTTCTGAGCATTTAAGCCTGCACTTCTCGTGGCACAAAATCCCTTCCTTAATTTATTTTGCCCGAACTATCTCTCCTTTGTAAGAAACATATTCCTCTCCTTTTGCTCTAGCTGTAGCTGCAGAATTTTTCTTCCAAGATTGTTCATTCCTCGGCCGTTTTTTGGATTTATTTTCTTTTGGTGGAAATACCTTGCGCTTTTGTGGCATATTATCTTCCTCCAAATCTTCATTTGCATGCTGTTCACTAGCGTAGAGAATAATTTGGTTTTCCTGCCGGTCAGCATATTCATTGTCAGGTTCATGCTCATCAACGCCACTAGAGCTAGTGCTATCGGGGCTTTCAGGAATGTAAATGTCACACTATGTTTGCGACTTAACACCTTGTAGACTTTTAGTCCGGATTTACTTACGGGTGTTGTTATATCGGAAAAGTCCGACCAGGTTTCGCTCCGATTCGCAGAGCCTAATCATGGTGAGCAGAGACGGAGCTCGCGTCGTCGGTTGCTTGTCTCACACTACGGGCAAGCGCGCGGCGCGCCCGCGCCGAGATAGGTGGGGCGGGTGCCGACACTGGCTGCGGGGGATTCCCGCTGGCTTGCGCCGCAGCGCCTACTGCTTTCCCGTCGTCAATGTTACTAGGCATGATGGCACAGACACAGCTCACGACATCTTCGTTCTTGCAGTGTCGATTTCGATATTCACTATCACTTAACACCTTCATTCACGGAAAATAGGGGTCGCTTTATTCGAACATAGTAAGCGCAGTGGAAGAAGGTGTTATGTTCGTACATATCACCTTCTTCAACGCACAAAAAGTAAAGTTGTTATTTTGTTTATTTGGGAAAGGGTGATATGTGTACATACCTCTTTCATCATCTGTAATTTTTAAAATAAACTAAACATAACACCTTTTTCAAAATTTTATTTACGAAAATAAGCTTTATATCGACGGTATTAAGGTTTGTAGTAATTCAATTATACATATCACCTTCATCCACACAAAAAAACACCGAAAATACGACATATCACCTTCATCCACTCACGTCTTCAATTGTACATCATCCTGCTCTAAACCTGATACTAATGTACTCGACCCCGTACCTTCCAGACCTCTAAAGTCATGTTTTTCGCTTAAGGAAGGGGGAAGGTTCGTCGATAAGTCAAGTAGATGACGGGCTACGTCGTGAACCTGAAATGGTGCTGCTACAGCCCTGCGCTTTTGGTCTGCTCTCCAGAACGCGTTCTCCCATCTCGGAGCTATCAACAGAAATAATCCTTCGGATTTGTTTAGATGTTGAAGGATCTTCGGTATCAGCGGCGGTGGAGGAAAGATCCAAGCTAGGCTGTAGCTCCACCGTTGACTGAATGTGTTGATGTACAACTCTTTGCGGTCTCTGGATATTGGACAAGTAAGAATAAATAGACTGTATAGGCAGGAAGGTTTTACGGCTGAAAAATTTAAAAACCTATTTAGAGGCTAAAAATTTCTACATAGTTTTCATTTCCGTTAACATAGCTTTTCCCTTTTTGTCTATTAATATAATTTTCTTTTTTAACATGGGGCTTTGGTTCTTTTTTTCTATATTTGTGCTGCTCATTTCAGCTTGTCCAGTATTTTTGAACTAAAACTTTCGTAAAAGTCTACATTGTCCAGTATTTTTTGATTTCTTCTTTCGCTTGTTCTTAACGACGTTCGACTGGCTATTGTCTTCATCAGATCCATTGGTTTCCTGTTCACTCCAACTTCCTGAATCTTCTGATGGAAAGGCTTCATTCAGTAATATACTATCATCATCAAAATTGTTATCAAGAAAATCAAAATAACCTTTATTAAAATCAAGTTTTTTTTTGGATTTTCTCTTTAATAATTACCTCTTTTTTGTTTTTTGGTCGTTTTACCTAAAGAAGATGGACTTTGCGAGGAAGCATGGCTCTCACGAAGACCGGAGTTTGTTCCTGAAGCAGAAGACGTGCTTCTTGGGATGCTTGAAGCTTGGCCCTCACGAAGACCGGAGCTTGTTCCTGGAGCAGGAGATGTGCTTCTTGGGTTCTCACGAAGGCTGGAGCACGTTCCTGGAGAAGGAGACGTGCTTCTTGGGATTGCTGAAGCTTGGCCCTCACGAAGACCGGAGTTTGTTCCTGGAGCAGAAGACGTGCTTCTTGGGATGCTTGAAGCTTGGCCCTCACGAAGATTGGAGCTTGTTCCTGGAGCAGGAGACGTGCTTCCTGGGATTGCTGAAGCTTGGCCTCCATGAAGACCGGGCTTGTTCCTGGAGCAGGAGACGTGCTTCTTGGGATGCTTGAACCTTGGCCTTCACAAAGACCGGAGCTTGTTCCTGTAGCAGGAAATGTGGTTCTTGGGATGCTTGAAGCTTGGCCCTCACGAAGACTGGAGCTTGTTCCTGGAGCAGGAGACGTGCTTCTTGGGATGATTGAAGCTTGGCCCTTAGGAAGATTGGGTCTTGGGTTTTTTGTTTCATGAACAAGACCTGGACCTTGTGGAACATTTGATACTTGACCATCGGATGGTAGATCTATGTTGTTTGATTCCAGGTCTGGTATTTGACACTGATGGAGATTGAAGTTGTCAAATTGGGAATAACATAAATCTTCTTAAAGTAGTTTTTATCAACGTCAGTCTTGGTCAACATCCGTTCACAAAAACTAGATTTACATGGTGTAATTTTCTTAAGCACTTCAGTTGTTTCTTGTATGTATGAATCTGGATTACGGATCGTTGAAGTCAATTCTTTTCCAACTTGCTTTACGTCATGAGGTGTTGTTGGAGAAAAATCAGAATAAACAGTTACTCCACCAGTCATTGAATTGGTATTTTGCTCGCGAGATCTACTACCAACGTAAACTATGTTGCTTAAGATTTTTATTTTTGGTTTTTTCTTTGGTTGTTTAGATTCTTCTGGTTCTTCATTTGGTTTTAGATCATCCATCCATTCTCTACGTTTCGCCTTCTAAAAATAGAGCAAGAGAGTTTTACACACTAATACTTATAGCTACCTAGGCTCTTAGGGTTTGTAAGGGTTTAACTATTTTGTCGCGTTTTTAGGGTTTTTAAGGGTTTTCGGGTTTTTAGGGACTAAACGTTTCGTCGCCTCAGTTCAACAGGGTTCTATATGGGGCAGGTACTGGTTTGCGTTAGATCGATTTAAAACTTTGACAGGCTGATATCGGCGTTACGCCATGAGTTGCTTTATGATTTTAATTTTGCCATAATAGCATGTAACGATTAACATAAAAATTATATAAAATTATACATAACATACTTTAACACATAATTACAAATCAGTTGGAACCTTGTTGAGTAAGAAATACCTCTAAAATTCAAATTTCAACATTCTAACTGACAAATTGCCATAGTGAAATTACAGTAAATCAATAGATCGTGATATTTATGTTAGTAAAATAATATTGGGATTTTTTTACAAATTCAGAATCGGTTATAATGAAGTAAAAAAATAAAAGATAAATTATACTCAAATTTTATACTTATATTTTATAGAATTTTCGAAATCAAATCTTAACTTAGTGCAAAAATATTTCAAACCCCTATTTTCCTGAAAAGAGCATCATAGTATGCTCTATCTAACGAAGGCAGCATCGAGCTGCCACTTTGTGGTCAAGTAATCCTTTTTTCACAGATCGCATAGTAACAGGAGTGGGTAGGTCTCTAGGAAATTGGATAACTCGGCGATTTGACCGGACACTTCTACGATTTTCAATTGCTCCAAGAATGTTTACTTGCGTGTAATCTTCATCACTATGACTTGTCTTGTAATGTAGGTACACTAAAATAACATTGTGTAAACTTCAAAGCCGTCACTTTTTTGTATGGGTACTCTGTCATAGCCCAAAACCTTTGAACATGCAGCAAAATCTTTAATATCTTCTTTAATTAGTTGAATAATCCTGTATGGATTAGTTCTGTTGACTTTTTTCAGAATCCTTACTAACGATACCGGTGAATAATATTCTGTATGAGTTAACACCCGTTCAATACAGGAGTGGACAGTGTCCACTTCCTGGATGCCAGAATGATCAGGCGTGCATTATTTAACATGGATTTCCTCAATATTTTCATTTTCTATTAAGAAGTCTGTAATGGCATAAGACATAATAGAGTTTCGGTTTTGAGGAACACAGAAATCGGACCATAATATAAGTTTTTTTAATATCAGGGTGATCTTTATACAGTGCTTTAAGGATTTTCTGCAAAGCACTAGCCAAATCATTACCTGATCTACCACTCAAAACTTCACTCCATAAGCAGCAATAAATTTTTTTGGTTCTCGAAAAATGTGCTGTTAGTACTATTTTTATTTTTAATGCACTAACCCGTGCTAAGGAACAAATTTAAAAACCTATTTAGAGGCTAAAAATTTCACCCATGCCGGGATTCGAACCCGCAACCTCTGGCACGGATAGCCAGAGGTTGCGGGTTCGAATCCCGGCATGGGTGAAATTTTTAGCCCCTAAATAGGTTTTTAAATGTGCTGTTAGGTTATAAACATTCAGCTTGCTTTTGTAAAAGAAGGAACTAACGTCAGCTTGAGGACATGTTAGAACATTTTGTAGATCTAAACATAATACATGTACATCAGATTTGCGATCAATGTTTCTTTGAACTCTCATAGCTTTTTACTCCTCCTGGTGCTTGATGTAAATTTCATTCATTTCCTCGGTCAACATATTTTCATTATTAGCCATTTTCCACTCAGAACATTTATCACACCTGTCTTTCTTCGGCATTAAAAATGTCAAATTAAACTCTTCATTGATTTTTTTTTTTAAAACAAATGCATTTTTATGAGAGGTTTCTTTTTATCTTCGTCCTATTTTTCTACATACTGTTCGTGCATTTTTGTAATATTCAATGAAGTCTCCAGATACTGTCTTTGCGTAGATGAACGGCAATAATGTGACTCGACTACTGGGTAAGATCTTAAGCCATATGTAAGATCTTGCAATATATAGATATTTAAACATTAAACTAGTTTCTTTGATCTCCTTCAGCAGACTCAATTCATGCCCGCCTTGAGATTAAAACCCAAGCGCTTTACCTACTACTATCCACGGTATCTTCTTTTAGTGCTGGCCTGGCGCCCGAGTTCTAATTTGTTTTTTTTTTTCAACCTATCTTCTAATTGTTTTATAGTAGAGGGGTTAAATTAATAAGCTGTTTCTCTTATATTTCTATTTATTTACATTTCATTTGGTCAGTGCTAAACATTCCTCTAAAAGTGGGTTCTTATTGAACATCAAGAAGAGCCTCGCCTTAATTGAAAGTTCAATCTGAACTCAACCAAATTAAACGTAACTTAAATAAGCTAACCAACTTATTCTTTTTAAAATATTGCCTAACCTAACCAACTAAATTTCTTTATAAAATATTACATAAACAAAATATCTTTTTTTTTTTTAAATTATGACAATTGGCTTACATATCGAATGTGTTCTCGAACTTGGTTTTTATAAACTTCTGGAATCCTGGCTTGGTTATTATGACATCCCCTGAGATCTCTCTGTGGTGCACCAGTATTTGAATCTTTCTTTTGATGAACACCATAAATAGTCTTTTGGGAAATTGCTAATGTCCCAAGGCAAAACTTTTTACACACTTTGATACGTGTACCTTGAATTTCAAAATAATAAAAGTATGAGTACTTTTTCTTTGTTGTTCCTGTAGTGGAGCGTTTCTTCCGTTTCATTTCTGTAGTTTTGAAGTATATAGTGATATGTTTCTGTCTGAGATGCCATATTATAGTAGGATGTGAATATATCTAGCCGCTGATCTTCGGTTATTGATTTGCTGCAGTTATATTTACAGGAAGAAAAACAATCTTTTAAATTAGCAAAACACTTTTTTGGGACCTGCTTCCCTCTACTTGAAACATAGGCTTCCCCCGATTGGTGTAGTTTTCTCTTCACGTTTCTTTGCCATTCGCCTGGTTTCCTTAGACGTTTTCTTGTTTTTCGACGTTTTTGCTCTTCTTTAACTCTGAAATAAAATGTAGACATGAATGTTGATAACAATAACATTTGTAGAAAATATATGTGGAGGTTGGAACTAACTTACCCCTGAACTTCGTTATTGTGAACAGGTTCCGATCGGAATTCACCAGTTTCTTCGTCTAAAATCACCTGTTCGTGATTTGCAGGCTGATTTACTGGATTTACATTAGTTTCCGCATGGATATTAATAATTTCTCCTGTTATTTCACACAAAACACTCCGTTCCGCCATTTTGACAGGTCCTATCTAAGTGTGGCCAAATTTGTAACACATAGTTCTATCTGTCATACAATATTTCACATGGAACGTTGATGCATCAAAAATTTAAAAAAATGTACATAGTACTTTGTTGTTTCGTCAATATCTTGCGAACCGCAGACAAATTTTTGACAGTCACTAATGCAGATAGAACATTGAGAGATGGGCTACGATTTGAAATAAAAAGATAAATCGTGAAATGCTATATAGAACCCTGTTGAACTGAGGCGACGGTTTATAATGTTCGTAGTTTTGTAGGATATTTAGGCTTTTATTTTATTGTATTTATTTTATCACGTCATTAATTGACTGTTAGACAATATGAAGTGCGACAGATCAGCTAGGTAGATAAATAAAAGCTATGTTAGATGCCTTATTATCCCAATATTAGGACGCACTTGATCACATTTAGTTATATATTATTTATAAATTATTTTGGATGAGTATTGAGATGTTTGGAATGAAACACGTAGGCACAGTTCAACGGTATATTGACAACTGGTTATCGGGCGAATCCCGCACGCACACATAGAAGCAAACACTACATACCTCTACCCTTAATCAGTATATCCCTAAAATTAACAATTCACTTTAACTTAGATCTTAACCTATACACAAAAAAAAACATTCACTTAACTAAATCTTAACCTACAATACAATTACCCATTCGGACTTTATGCAGCGTAATTAACGACATACATAATAATATACATAGCAATAGCAAGTATGAGTCAAAATTTATATTGTGGCGGGTTAATTACTCTACACTGGCGTATAGGCCGGGGGGACCGGGGCGCTTCATCGGTTGGCCTGGGCGGCGTTTGCAATCGAGAACCGCTCGTCGAGGGCGGTGGCGATGGCTCCGGGCAGTCTTGAAAATCATCCAGTTCTACGTCCTGGGTTACTTTCTCGACCTGTACGGGCTCTGTCTCGTAGCGCTCTAAGCTGGGCACGCCACTGCTCCTGCTACTTTTTGTGGTACTCGGCTCTTCCGGACAGACTAACGAACTCCGTTTAGTTTGTTTGAGTTGATCGATATGTCTATGTGACGTCAGGCAAGGACGTGTCGACGACCCTGTAATCCGTGACGCCTAACCTCTCTAATACGTTCCCCGGCACCCATTTATTTCTACCGCTATAGTCCCGCAACCACACATCGTCCCCGGGTTGCAACTCGCGTGTCCCACCGGGACTGCTCTGCTCCTGCTTCTTTTGGTTTTCATGGACATTTGCGCTCCTATCCGGTCTTAGTGCATCTAGTTTGGTACGTAGCCGACGGCTTAACATCAAGGTCGATGGTGTCTCTCCAGTAGTACAATGTTCCGTATTGTGATAGTGCAATAAAAAGTTATTTAAATATAAATCAATATCTGCTCTTTCTCTAATTGCTTTTTTAATGGCTCGTTTAATCGTCCTTACAGCATTTTCAGCCGCGCCGTTTGAGGCTGGATGGTGCGGGGCTGAAAATATGTGTTCAAGACCGTTGCTATTCAAAAAGTCGGCAAATTCTCGGCTGGTAAAAGGTGGCCCATTGTCCGAAACAATCTGTTTTGGCAAACCCCATCTTGCAAACAACTCACTTAACCTATGAATCGTCTGAGGAAGGCGGCTCATCCTCTCCCGATAACTCGTCCTGCTGTCGCGCCTGCGCATGCTCCTGCTCCGCCAGCACATGGTGGGCCCGCAGGCTTTCGCTCCATGGCCGCAGGTTGCGTCCTCGCGTGGGACACACGCGACGTAGGTGGCCACGCTGTCGACATTTTCCGCAAATGAACTTGCTATATCGACATTCATCGCTCCGGTGCTCCGGCGCTCCGCACACCGTGCAATCAGATTTCGAGTTGTATGCTCTATGTGGTCTCTGCGCCGTAGGTGGTGGTGGAGGGCGTTAATAATTGAAAACCTATTTAGAGGCTAAAAATTTCACCCATGCCGGGATTCGAACCCGCAACCTCTGGCTATCCGTGCCAGCGCTCTACCAATTGAACCAATGGGCGACTCACCGGCATCAGTGAAATTTCGAACATATTTACCTGTATACGTACTTCTTATTAAAAGGTATTCTACTATTTTTATTTTTAATGCACTAACCCGTGCTAAGGACAAATTTAAAAACCTATTTAGAGGCTAAAAATTTCACCCATGCCAGGATTCGAACCCGCAACCTCTCGCTGTCCGTGCCAGCACGGATATCCTCTGGCACGGATAGCCAGAGGTTGCGGGTTCGAATCCCGGCATGGGTGAAATTTTGAGCCTCTAAATAGGTTTTTAAAAGGTATTCTCTTAAATTATTTATAACTTTTTAGTGCTGTAGTTTTCGGAAGTCGGTTTTTATTTTTTATTACAAAAAAAATATTTTTCCGTTTTTAGTGGGGGGAAGCAGGGGAAAAAATTATGTCCTAACCATAATTTACCCTACTTAATACTTTGCTTTAAAATTGGAAGTTCTCAATTTCTCAAGTTCTCAATTGGATTTGACGGAGTTATGTGGAAACATAGCAAAAAAAAAACAAATATACTCGTCGAATTGCGAACCTACTCCTTTTTTGAAGTCGATTAAAAAATATTTACCAGCAATCATTTTATGGATAAAGTACTTAGTTTTGGTGCCTAGTATGCGTTACGTTTTATGAAAAATAAGTGGTAGAGAAATTACACATACCTTGACTACGATCAATACAATTATAAATACTGCTTGCTTGCAAAAGAACGTTTAACACAGCACAACATTTGACCACGGCGCTCGCGCTTCAACTGTGCACGCCGCTTCGAGCTATCGCCATGTCCGCATGTTGTGGTAAGTAGGTATCAAAGGGAAGCGCCGGCTAAAACCTGGCGATGTAATTACTTTTCGTGTTAGTAAAATATCACAAAACAATGCTTTAAATGTTTATTAGATTATCATTCCTACCTTAAAGAATGTGTTTTCTCTTGTATATTCCATATCAACAGCAGCAAGAAAAGTAGTAACATGTAAAATATTATAAAAGTGGCACTAGAACAGTGCTGTAACCTGAGGAGTAATATAAATTACAAACTGGAAGAACGCTGTAATTAATATTGAACCCAAATTGGGTTCATCCCCAAAAGAACGCTGTAAGCGAGTCCCTTTATTTTCAGACCACAAGATTGCTGTAAGTAATATCAGGTACATAATCACTAATCGTATATTTGCTGTTAGTAGAATAGTATCAAATACACCCTTTTTTAGAAGATTTACAGCATAATCAACGTGAATATTTTTCGAAAATGTTCCGGGTTAGTAGATTTTTTTTCATCGTAGCTGTATAGAACCAATACCATTCAACGCAGAAAAAAAATCTGTATCTGACTGTGCTTTCAGTCTACTTACGCCATTTTTGCTACTTACAGCAATTAGGTTTTTCTACGTCGGTATATTAAATAATCATGAGTAATTCAAGTTTCACTACCTTCACCGATAGGTTTTAACTGAATTATTATTATTCATGACGTAAATTATTGTAAAACATGTAATCTTTAGGTAATAGAAGCTTCAAAGATTGAAGATCGTCGTGTTTTCTTTTATTCAGCGCTATAGGCTGGTCGTACAGACTTTTGATCAATGGTTGACTAGTTGCCAGCTGTTTTTTGACGAGATGAACGCTGAGGCAACAGGCTCCAGTCGTCGTCGAAAGATAGTTTGTAATGTATACCGGGAACTCATGAATATCTCAGAGTTCTTATATCCACAGTACACGGATCACCCTTTTCGATGCCAGGTCGAATAGATTTCACAGAGTTCAGTGCTGAAAAATCTCGGAAAAAAGTGTGATCGACGTACTTCACTTGGTATGGCTTTGGAGAAAATTTAGCCTGGGTTATAATCCTGACAAAGTCAGCTGAAAAAAATTTACCATTTTCAAACAGGCAAGAAAACTTTACGACGAGTAGCGTAAAAGCAGCTACACAAGGCTTTAAAATCAGTGGCGATATCGAAACAGTGGTGGTGGGGATGAAATAAGCTGCTAGTCTATACACGTCCCTGCCAGTAAGAACGTAACCGACCGAGCAACAGACTGCTTGTTGATCCAAGATGCCGCCGACACTCTCAAAAGAGCAAAAAATAGGTAGGCGAAAAAGGAAGACTTGGGTTAAAAACTGCTTGATGAAACGTCACGAACTAAGCCACATGAACGTGTTATGACATTTAGAAGCAGCTGATTTCAGAAACTTTTTAAGAATGGATTTGAAGTGTTTTGAAGAGGTCCTCAATATGCTGACACCATTAATACAAAAACAGGATACCTTAATGCGAGAATCCATAAGCCGGAGAGAAAGACTTACAGTTACTTTTACGTTTCCTAATAACTGGATAAAGCTATGAGGATTTAAAATTCAGTGCCTTCATATCGCCACAACTTATGTCCACAATGATTCCAGACATGTTCTGCTATATATAAATGTTTGAAACACTGCATTAAGGTAAGTAGTTCTAATTCTTATAGAATAATTAAAACCTTAATTTAAAAGCATTATTTTATTTATTCAGCAAAAAATTACAAGGTAGGTAATTTATATCATTTATTTGTTTTTTTTATAGATAAAAAAATCCTTCATGTTTGCGCCAGTTCCTTTTTTAATTGTTGTGTCTCTAAATGTACTTTTTGGAAATTTAGTGTTAACCTATAACACAAGTCATTTAGTTGTACTTAGTATAGGGCTAACGAGATCTGTGTAATATGTCTATGAATATTTATATTATTTATTTAAGATCTATGATGTTCGACGATAAAGAATATGTCTAGTTAGTTGTGGTAGGATTTAAGAACACTGTTCAAATGCATTTTGTGGATATACTATGGAGATGGTTGAGGAGACGGTTGTACATCACATATTTCTGTGTTTATAATTTGTTCGGCAGGGCTCCGTCGTCCCCTCTAGGAATTCGAAGAGGGGGTAATACCACAACGATGGTACATAGATGTGACTGGACTCTGATCCACTTTGCTTAGAAGCATTCAACTGAAACAAGTGGATTGATACAGATGCAGATACAGATGTATCAAAAAACCCGATTGCTGACTTTAAATTGATAATATTTTATTTTTGCGTCTATGTAGGTACCTCTTTGCTGACTGTACCTAAAAATTAGGTACCCTATGTCACCTTCAAAATCTAGATGAGTCTGTTGAAACCTCAAACGTCGAAATCTATTAAACCGTTTAGGCTGTATTGTGACAAAGATTTATTTGCATAAATACAAATGAATATTTGGGGGAATATAGGGGTTTCATGTGGATGTGGTGATCATAAATAAATATATCAGAAGTTTGCAATTTAAAGGTGAAAAGTCTATATTCAATTTAGTACACGTACAATAGTTTACACTGGAGGTTACACACAATCTTAGGTTTTACGTTTTAAACTATGGAACTCTAAAAGGTTTCGAAGGAACAACTGCCTCAAAGGGTTTCGGGGGAACGACTGGCTGGACACAGAGGTCCGCGCGTGATCGTTGCGCCACGTTACTTTGTTGCTCCAAACGTTGACTCAGCGTTCCGAGTGCCTACAGTCATCCCCTTCTACCGAAAAAATAAATAGCATGAACAATAAACAATTCTAATCTTTTGCTGACAATATAGAACGTGTTGGAATAAAATATTTGTTTACATTATTCTGTGGGACTGTAACTTGAAACATTCGCTTGAAAAGATAACAATTACTTCATGGAAAAACACGGTAAGTATATGTCTAATTAAATCCTGTGGAATACAATGTAAAACTTACACACAGTACAACGGAAATGTACTGGGTACTTACTTAGGTACTGATATGTATGAAGGTAGCCGGATAAAATAAACCAGTGTGATTAGAGCAGCGCAGCCTTTCACTTGTGTCCCGCATATTTATCAGTGGCGACGATTCGAACTAAAACGTGTGCACTTGGGAAGTCAAAAGATGTTTGGCTCCAGTTCATCGTCAGTGGGGTCTGTATCAAATTTCGATCATCAACAACAAGATTAGATAATCTACAGAGACAGACTCCAGCATTGGTTCGTAGCGAATGACTTGAACGATGAAAAAGACAAAGCGGGCGTAAAGAGGCGCGCCATCTTGCTCAGCGCACTCAGCGAAGATACGTACAAATTGGCCAGCAACCTAGTACTTCCGAAAACGTTGAATACTATTAGCTATGACGTACTGGTGGAATCGTTAACTAAACATTTCACTCCAAAGCGGTGCGGGTTTGCTGAAAGACATCGGTTTTTCGCAGCGGTACAGGCGGCAGGCGAGACGCACACGCAATGGGCGGCGCGTCTCAGAGGGCTTGCTGCTTACTGTGACTTCCGAAACCTAGAAGACTCATTGCTCGATAAGTTCGTGATGGGTATGCTCCATGGTGCCGAACGGGAAAAACTCTTCAGCTTGGAAATAAAGGATCTTTCGCTAGCGAAGGCGGTGGACCTAGCGGAGAGCGTGCGGTGCGCGCGCCAGGGTGCGGCAGCCGCGGCGCCGTTCGGCAGCGGGGAGGCGGTGTTTAAATAGTCAAGGCGTCTACCGGTGAAAAGTGCTTAGTGTGTGGTCGTAATAACCACAAAACGAATAAGTTTCGTTTCGCCAACTATAAATGCAAAAAGTGCAATAATAAGGGTCATTTGAGCAGAATGTGTAACAAAGTAAACTATGTACAAGGTCAGGATTCGGACGATGGCGATGACGGTTTGTTGTTTTCAATTCGTTGTACTGATGGGGCTCCCATGACCGAGGAGGTAAGTATTTGTGATCTGCCTATTAAGTTTGAAGTAGACAGCGGGTCATCTGTTTCGGCAATCTCTCAAAATACCTACAACTTACATTTTTTAAGTGTGCCATTGCTACCTACAAAGAAACGGTTAATTACTTACACAGGCGAGCAAATATGTAGCATAGGTATAGCGCAGCTGCCAGTTACGTATTCAGGTAGAACGGAAACGTTGGATGTTTATGCTGTCAAAAAGGGCGGCCCACCATTTCTAGGTAGGGATTCCATTTCTAAATTTGACTTAGAACTT
Source organism: Yponomeuta sedellus (assembly GCA_934045075.1). Classification (NCBI taxonomy): domain Eukaryota; kingdom Metazoa; phylum Arthropoda; class Insecta; order Lepidoptera; family Yponomeutidae; genus Yponomeuta; species Yponomeuta sedellus. The sequence continues at coordinate 2,165,812 of OW203736.1, read as the reverse complement.
TCCCCAATGAGGGATTTTTCTGACAGCTATTAAAAAAAAAAAATAGTTCTAAAAGCTACGATGAGATGGCGCTGAATCGCAAGGGTTTACCTTTTTTTGTTTGTTATTGCTTGCCACAGGTAAAAACTTTATTGCTGTTTTGCGATTTCATCGTAGACAGAGTTCCCTCTACGGATTTCATCGACTGGAAGGAATCTAATCTGTGATCAACTGATCCACGTCAACTGATCAACCATGATTTTAGCACGAAAATCAAATAACAATAATAATGCAAGAGCAAAAAGAAAAGAGGGAGGAAATTCCACGTGATCTGTGGATTGGGACCACAGAATAAACTGGAAAGTGGCATATCCCATTAAAAAACAAAAACCCTTACTTGAAAACGCCATCTACTGACAAATTAGGAACTACTTTTCTTAGCTGTCAGAAAAATCCCTCATTCAGCAATGCAAAAAATTTATTACACGGGAAAAATCAGGGAACTTGAGTCAGTTGTTAGAACAATATTCTGACGTATTTTCGCAAAAGTTAAGCTGTTTTATTAAGCACAAAGTAAGACTACAGTTAAAGGACAGCGCAAAACCTGTTTTTATTAAAGCGCGACCAGTTGCATTTGCGTTAAGAGAAAAATTTGATAGGGAAATAGATAGGCTCGTCAAAGATGACGTAATAGAACCGGTCTCGCACGCGGAGTACGCGTCACCTATCGTTCCAGTGCTCAAACGAGACGGCGCAGTCAGACTTTGTGCAGATTATTCACAAACTATAAATAAACAGTTATGCATAGATCAGTACCCGCTGCCTACAGTGCAAGAACTGTTTTCAAAACTGCATGGCGGTCAACAATACACAAAGCTTGACATGTCGTCTGCTTACAATCAGCTTTGCCTCGATGACCATGAAAACATTACTTGCATTAATACGCACAAAGGCCTATTTAAATATAAACGACTAGTATTCGGACTGTCTTCGGCCCCCGCGATCTTCCAAAAAGCAATGGAAGGCCTGCTAGGTCACATTGAGCGGGTGATTTGTTTCCTAGACGATGTCCTCGTAACCGGGAAAACAAAAGCCGAGCATTTAAGCCGATTACAGTTAGTTCTAGACATATTTAGGGACGCAGGCCTCACCCTTAGAGTTGATAAATGTGAGTTTTTCCAGGACGAAGTGACGTACCTGGGTCATGTTATTAACGAACAGGGCGTAAGAAAATCGAATGACAAAGTAAAAGCCATTTTGGAGGCGCCAACACCAAAAGAGGTTAAGCAATTGCAGTCCTTTCTTGGCTTGGTTAACTACTATCGTAGTTTCGTACCAAGGGCATCGGCTCTGTTGGCACCGTTATACGAATTGTTAAAAAAAGGCACTAAATGGGTTTGGTCCGAAGAACACAACAAGGCGTTTGAAAATATAAAAAAAAAGCTTGGCTTCGGATAATGTGCTATCCCATTTTGACCCTAAGGCTACAATAATTCTAATGGTAGACGCTTCGCCTACAGGGCTAGGAGCAATATTGTCTCAAATTGGTACTGACGGTATCGAAAAACCGGTATCTTATGCGTCACGGACTAACTTCAGCTGAAAAAAAGTACTCTCAAATTCAGAAAGAGGCAACAGCCATAATTTTCGGTGTTAGGAAGTACCATCAATATTTGTACGCTAGATCAGAGCCGTTCATTTTAAAAACGGACCACAAACCTTTAGTGTCCATTTTTGGCCATCAAAGGGGCATACCTGAAGTGTCCGCTAATAGACTTCAAAGATATGCTATATATCTATCGGCATACAATTATGTCGTGGAGTATGTCCGCAGCAAAGATAACAGCGCGGACTACTTATCCCGCGCGGGCGCAGCCGCCCCCAGTCAGCTGACGGCGACGGCGGCCGGGTCCCGAGCTCGCGAGCTCGGGTTCGCTTGCACACAGGACAATGCCAGCTACATAAACTTTGTAACTGAAGGTACTTTACCCGTCACGGTCGAAGAGTTAAGGCAGGATACTAAAAGTGACTTAGTTTTAAGTAAAGTGTTGTTATGTGTACAACACGGCTGGCCGCGAAAAGTGGAGGATAATTTACAACCTTATTTTCAGTGTAGATTACAATTGGCTGAAGAAAAAAGTTGCTTAATGCGCGGCCATAAGGTTGTTATTCCCATGACTCTTGGAAAAAAAGTGCTATCGGAAATACATTACTCACACCTTGGTATTGTAAAAACTAAAGCACTAGCGAGATCAAAGTTTTGGGCTCCTGGGCTAGACAGTGAAATAGAAAAAATGATAAGCAATTGTGCCGTTTGTCTATCACTGCGGCCATCACCACCGCGGGTACCTATGTCGCCGTGGAAATTTCCTACCCACCCGTTTCATAGGCTTCATCTCGACTTCTTGGGCCCGATAAATAACGAAATGTATTTAGTGATTGTTGATGCCTACACGAAGTGGGTGGAATGTATTGCCATGCAAAACAACATTACGTCACAAGCGGTGATAAGGAAGCTGTGTGATTTTTTTTCCACTTTCGGCGTCCCAGCTACTATTGTGAGTGACAATGGCACGTCGTTTTGTTCACAACAATTTAATGAATTCTGTAAATTAAATGGAATAGAACACAAAACATCAGCTGTTTATCATACAATGAGTAATGGTCAAGCTGAAATCTTTGTAAAAATACTAAAAAAAGGCATTAAGGCGGCTTTGATTGCATGTCGAAATAGAGACGAAATTCACGTAAAATTACAAAGGTATCTTTTCGATTACAGGAGCTCCATCAATACAACAACAGGTAAATCACCAGCACAATTAGTATTTGGTAGGCAGTTAAGATCACGTATAGATTTAATTAACCCGTGTCCTGCGCCATCGCCACATCCTGACCTTCTCGATTCTGTTCATTTCAAACAGTGCTCGCAAACTGAATATTATGGCGGCCAAAACAGAAAAAACTTAAGCATAGGGGATATAGTTATGTATAAGAAATATCAAAGAAAAATAATATTTCTTGGTCTCAAGCCAAGATAGTAAACACTGTTGGAAAAGTAATGCTGGTACTTCAAGATCAAAATACCGGTATAGAACTAAAAAGGCATAAGATCCAAGTCATAAAGGGACCTTCAGAAGGAAGTAGACAGACAATTGGTGTACGGGACATCGGAGACGTAACATCCTCGGCATCAGGTCTTCGAGAGGGAAACGAGAACGACAGCCTTGCGGGATTCTTCGAGTCGACAGAAGAGAGAGATCAGGCCTCGCCGGCTGCATCGAGCGTGATCACAGAGGACCAGACTGCGCGGCCGCGCGAGTCGCCCGCGCCGTCGTCGCCGCCGCGCGATGGGGCTGGTGAGGCTGACGAGGGCGACACCTTCGAGGATGCTCATGACGCAACCAACGACCTACCAGACAATCCCGAACCAGAACCGGCTCGAGCCACTACAAGTTCCGGTATGAGCTTGAGAAACATACTACGAGTGGATTATAAGAAGTATTTATAGCAGTGTTAGTATAATTATTAGTTAAGAATGTATATGAAGCGCTCGTGGCCTAGGCGAACCGAGTGATTGGAATCAATCACTTGGTTAAGCAACAACAGGCGCGGTCAGGTACAGGATGGGTGAGCGTCCCGTGACTACCGCTAGTGGCATTTTTCCGAGCGCTTCCGTGCTTCGCAAGGCACGTTAAGCCGTTGGTGCCGGCTGTCATATAATGGCAGTCGTTAAGCCATGTCAGAGGCCTTATGGGCGGCTTGATAACTTCTGACAGTAAGGCCCGCCACTGTCTTACAATCCTCCACCAACCCGGACCTGGCCCCCGTGGTGGAGTATGGCCTAACCTTCCTGCGATTCCAGGAAGAGACCCGTGCCCCAGCAGTGGGGACATACAAGGGTTGATAACGACAATGTATATCTTTAATATAGGTGGAGGGATGATATGTATGAAGGTAGCCGGATAAAATAAACCAGTGTGATTAGAGCAGCGCAGCCTTTCACTTGTGTCCCGCATATTTATCAGGTACTCATTCTGTCGCTAAATATTTTCAGAAATCTTGGCCGGGACTTTTGAAAAACTTAACAAAGAACAACTACCTCACAGAAGTCACAAAAATACATTTTAACTTTTTATTTTTGTGTCCTGGATTGACACATCTGTTACACACAAAAATACACGAAATAAAAACACAAAATTTTACACATTCGAAAATTACAATTCAAAAATATTTTTTTCTTACACTACAGAAAAAGGAAAGATTTTGTAATTACATTTCGGAATACCTCTTAGGCTCCGTTAAAATTGAAAGAATACACTGAAAAAATAGCTTGGGGTTTTACCTAACCTTTCGGTCCACTTTTTCGATAAATCGAGGGCGGGTTCCCGGTACAGCCAGAAGGACTGATCGGCTTAAATTGGCATGCCCGCACTTCCAAAACTCATTTCTTAAACTTTGTCGAGTATGTATATTCCTTACACAATTTGCGCTGTTGCAGGTGGAGTAGCTGTAGTCGCTTCACTCAACTTGCTAGCGAAAACTTCCTTTCTTAACCATTTCTTTAAATTTTTGCTACACGCAGTACACAACACATAAATAACCACAAAAATTAAAATAAAGACTGCTGCTACCATAACAAAACCATAGGTCTCGACTTTTTGTTCCAGTTTACTATTTGTAGCGTCGTTTGCACCGTTTTGTGCGATAACAACTTCGTCGTTTTTACTGTATGTTTTACCCATTTTAACTGATTATCTTAACTGTATAAATGTCAAATTCTGAATGATTCTAAATATGCTCACAATTCGCTTAAATTACAACATAAATCTAACGGGCAATTTTACTGTACGACCACTACGAGTGACACGAAATGGTGGTGCGTTAACGTTTTATGAAGCGGTTCTGAAATTGACTGTCTCGCTATTCTGTACATCGTTACTGGGTGCGGTCTGGGAGTCATCTATGGTAACATACGCTGGCTTTAATCTGTGAATTGAAATACACGACTGCCTATTGTGCAACTGAATTCTGAAAACCTTTTTATCCCTACTAGGACGCGGTATGGGCCATCGTAAGCGGGTGTAAGGGGTTCCTTGACTACATCATTTCTAACAAAAAAACAAAAACATGTGTGCACGACTTTAAATCTGAATGAACAAAAATCTTACGCGTATCGCTTGACGCTCGTGACTGTGGCTGTAGTCTTCTAATAATATTACGCAAGTGCTCGACATAGGTATATGCATCGCTGTTGTTTTTACTTACCTCGCCGTGGAATTCGCCTGGTAGTCTCAACGTGTGACCTAGTACCAACTCGGCGGAACTTACTCCTGAATCGCTTTTGCCTGCGGCTCGTAAACCTAGTAGCACGGTGGGTAACTCGTCTACCCATGATGTATTTCCTGTCATCCTTGCTGTTAATGCGGCCTTTAACTGTCTGTGCCACCTCTCGATCATACCATTACCTTTGGGGTTATACGGGGTTGTGCGATTTTTTTTAACTCCTAAGCATTTCATTAGTTCATTAAAAAGTTCGCTCTCAAACTGCCTACCCTGATCGCTAGTTAGCCTGCTAGGGCATCCAAATCGGCTTATCCAGCCTTCAAAAATAGCCTTCGCCGTGGCTTCGGCGGTTATTTCTGTGACAGGTATTGCCTCCGTCCAACGCGTGAATATGTCTATCATCGTGACTAAATACCTATAGTTCTATTTTTAGATAGAGTCGGTCGATTGACGTTTACTGTGTTGTCAGACAACAAAAAAAAACTGAGAGTGATGTACTAAACATTTTTTCAGTTCATTCACTCGGTGAACGAATGACTTGTTTATTTTTGTTCTTTGAATTATTTTAGTTTACGAATGAACGATTATTGACCTATTATTAGTTATATTACTTCTCAAGCAAAAATGATAACAAATACAAGTGATTCTTATATTTTTGAATAAACAAAATGATTAACATTTAAAAAAAACGTATGCAAAAGATTGTAGAAAATCATGTTAGCGATGTATAAATATAAGGGGCAAATGATGGGTACCAAGAAAATAACCTGGCTTGGATTTAATTAATTTAATAATCGGAAATGTCACTGGCACTTGATTCACTGGTACTTGATTCATTTAAATTTATGACAAATTAATCAATAACGCCGTCAATGAGGTGGTCTAGATTGCACATTTTGTCTTCTTCCTTGATCGCGTGAGACACACAGTCACTCCATTTTTGGGCGGTTACTTTTCTTAACCCTTCTTCTAAGAGGGATTTTACCTCCGCCATTTTGAATGTTTTGTTATTCATGGCCACATGACCTTTTACCTGCGCCCATACCAGTTCAATGGGATTAAGTTCGCAATGGTATGGGGGCAGGCGTAAGACAGTGACGCCGTGCTCCGCTGCCATCTCATCCACAACATATTTGTTGAGGCAAAGTTCTTTGTTCTGCCTAACGATATCCATTAGAGTGGCTTTTACATAAGTTGCATCGAATGATAAGTTTTTGCTTGTTAGCCACTCCTGTATTCTTGCTTTAGTCCAAGACATCGTAGGCAGTAATCCCACTTTTCTGGAGTGGTAGGGGGCGTTGTCCATCACTTATATTGATTGGGGCTTAAGTTTGGGAAGAATCAACTTAAACCACTCCTCGAAACAGTCTGCATTCATTTCTTGGTGGTAGTCTTCTTTTCCCGTTTTTGATTCGAAGCACAAGAGCTCACCATCTAAAAACCCCTCTTCACTGCCAATGTGGCTAATTATCAACCTCTTGCCTTTGCCAGACGGGCTTTTCAAGCCTGTGGTCAAGCCTTCTTTGAATGCTTGTTGTCGCTATGGTCTCATCAACCCAAGCCTTGCTTTTCGTGTGAACTGGAAAAACAACATAATAAGCGACTAAGAAGACATTTCAGTGTATTTTGTTCTGGAAATTTCTAACACAACATAAATACCATAGCCAGTTCGGTGGAGCTTACCAAGTACTATGGTTCCATTTATCAATATCATTATATAGCAATAGCAATATAATTGCTTTTATAGTAACAAATAAAAAATATTATCAATTACCTTCGTTGACCCATGATTCATCCTGGTAGTAAATAAATCTGCCTTCACTTCTATACTGCTTAATCTTGTGCAGGTATCGTAGTCGCCATAAATTTATTTCTTCTTTGTCAATCAAGACACTTTTTCTGGTCTTTGTGGTAAACTTGAAATTCAATGTTTCATTATTTTTCGCATGGTACTCCAACTGAAGTTAGGCAACTCTGGGTCTTCATTGACAGCTTTCAAAACCTACAAATAAAACAAGTATTGAAATAAAAATATAATAACACTGTAAACGCTTCAAAAAACCTGTTTTTTATGTTCTACATTTAAACTACGATAGCACGGTTTTTCTTGCGAAATGTATAATTGGTATTGAATTTGGAGGCGCTTGCTAAGTTATTGTAGTTAATCTTTAATTGAGAGCATTGATGTTACGTAGTACATGGTTGATACATTTTATGTTTTAGAGATAAAGTGACAAGAAATATTAATCTTTTTCAAAAGATCTTACGGTTTGGCAAAAATAATTTATTTCAAAGCCTTACCTTTTCGACAGTAGGAGCCTCCTTTACCCTAAAAAAGCTATGAACTTTTCGTCTTATAGCGGAAAAGGTAAATTCATCCAGTTTATCTTTGAATGATCTTTTCGGTCCAGGGTTCTTGGGAGATTTTAATTGGTGAGTTGACTTATATTCTTTCGTAACTCTTTCTACTGACTTCACCGATATACCCAAAATGTCAGCAGTTTTAATGAAACAGTATTTTTGGGTAGGATATTCTAACCCCGGTATTAAAGTTGATAGCAACAAATCGAGTACATGTTTGTAGACGTTGCGAATCATTTCTTTTTCAGTCACGGTGAAAGCAGATGGTCGTCTTTTTTTCTTGGGAGATGGAAAATTGTATTCCGTGGAGGAACCGGGTTGAGGTTCCATCCTGATGGTAACAGTGAGCAAAAAACTTAACAATAACCACAAACACAACTTGATAGAACTCAACAAAAACAACGAAACAAAACTTAACCGACAAATTGCAACAAAAAAAAAACTCAACAATAATAATAACAAGAAATCGCGTCCGCAATGAAAGCATTCGTGCACTCAGACCAGTGGTAAGGAGCCGAATGAAATACTTTCCTCAAAAACATGATGGCCGCTATTGTTCCGGTTGAAGACAGTGGAATAATACTAAGAAGCTCGGACCATGGAGGGCGTGAATCAGCATGTCCTTTGTAAATGGCATTGTTCCTGGAAGGTGCAATTCGAAAATGGAACTCGTCCTAATCGTAATTTGCTAAAACGTAGAAAGTTTTAATATTTTTATTTTGTCTTGAACGAAACTAATGAATGATTTTACGTAACCAATCACTTGTTGCAAACACTAGTGAAATTAATCAGGCAACATTATTTCAGAAAATGACTTTTGTTATTGTCAAACGACCGACTCGATCTAAAAATAGTACTATATATCCTTGCTGCGTTGTTGGTAAAGGACCCACAATGTCCACATGAATGTGCTCGAAACGTTCTGACGGTGTAAATGTTCCTAAATCTGATATCGTATGACGGTTGATTTTACTTTTTAGACACTCTATGCACGTTTTAGCCCACTGATTAACCTCTCGGTTTTGATTTGGCCAAACATACCGTTCTGCTACCATTTTGCGCGTGGCTCTAATTCCTGGGTGGCTAATGTTATGAACTGACTCGAAAGCTGTTTTCTTAAACCTTTCCGGTAGATAGGGTCTGGCATTTTTCGTTGAAATCTCACAATATATGCGATTATTGCTGCTAGGAATGCTAAGTATTACAAGGATGACGCAAGACGCCAGTAGTAAGGTACTTTAATTGTACCTTGCTACTGGCGTCTTGCGTCATCCTTGTAATCTGATCGTCGCTTTGCTGCGCCACCGCTAATTCTTCGTAGTCGATAGTTGACGGGCACTCTATGGTACTTACTATGGATAAGGCATTGGCGACTGGGTTCTCGCTTCCTTGCACGTGTGGAAATGTCGCTCGTAAATTCACTAATATACAACAGTTGCCTGGTTCTGCGAGGTGTTTCTTTGTTGGTCGAGTTTACCTTTGTAAAAGCGTAGGTTAACGGTTTGTGATCCGTGTAAATCTTCAGTTGTCTGCCTTCAATCATGTCTCGGAAATACTGAATCGCCATATATATCGCTGTTAATTCCCTATCACAGGTACTATACTTCTGCTGGGCTGTTGAAAACTTTTTGGAAAATTATCTTAATGGTTGCCAATGGTTACCAACCTTTTGTTGTAAAACTGCTCCTGCTGCAGTATCGCTCGCATCCGTCATGAGCGCTATGGGGGCGTCGGGCACGGGATGAGATAGAGTAACGGCGCTTTGAAGGCTTACGTTACTTTGCTCGAACGGTGTCTCTGCCGCTACATCCCATTAAATTTTCGTCTTATCTTTCTTTTTGGCGTTGTGGAGAAATTTGCTTTATTCAGCCTGGTGCTCTACAGCGTGCGGCAAATGGGCTCTATAAAAATTCAACATACCTAAGTATCTTCGCAGCTGTTCGACGGTCTCTGGTCTCGGGTAATCAATAATTGCTTGCACCTTGTCTTTCAGTGGCCGGATTCCCTCCGTTGTAACTTCGTATCCTAGAAACTCAATGCTTGACCGAAAACACTTTTGCTCAGATTGATTGTGATGTTAATGTCGCTGAAACGCTGAAAAAGCTTTACGACATAACGTCGTCGATGTAACAAAACAAACTGGAATTTTCCATGGTCTCTATACCCTGTAGAACTGTGTTGTTCATGAAACGCTGAAACGTTTGCGCAGCGTTACGCAAACCGAATGTCATTCTCGTAAATTCAAAAAGGCCAAAAAGTGTAATTATAGCTGTGTCTTTGGTACGTTATCCGGCGCGATCGTAATATAGTGGTATGCCCTGTAGTCTCCGCACGGCCGCAGCTGTCCATCCTCCTTGGGCACGACCTGAAGTGAACTCGCCCATGCGCTCTTTGAGGGCCTGCAAATGCCTACCTCTTGCATCAGCCTAAACTCTTCGCGTACTTTAGAATAACGCTATGGTGGCAAAGGTCTAGCTCTAGCGTAAACGGGGGGGCCTGTAGTCTCTATATGATGGCAAACTGAGTGAGATGGAGGTTCTTTAAATGAAATTGGCTTAGTAATTGACGAAAACTCTTCCAATAATTCGCATTCCCTATGCTACTAATTGAAAGGTTATCATATTAAACAATACTCCCATCTGCACGTAAATCGGTCACTAAATTAATTAACTTCCCGTTATGTAAATCTGGCACTATTTAAAAAGTCTGCGCCTAGTATTGGCTGCGTTACTTCACATACAATGAATGTCCACTTAAATACACGCCTTAATCCTAAATTTAGCTCAAGAGTAACGACACCGTACGTTTTAATTTCACTGCCGTTCGCTGCATACAGTTTGTAATCGCAATTAGCGACGCTGCTCTGTCTTTACGAAATCTTTAGGTATTACTGATACGTTTGCGCCTGAGTCTACTAAAAAACGCAATCTACTATTTCTGTCCATTACACTAAGGCGATGATTCTGGGTGGGCACACAATCTTCCGTCGCACAAGACTGTGTCGCATCTAGTTTTCCGACTGACTGTTTTGCGCGTTTTTCCAGCTACGTGGCTGCTGGCATCTGTTAGCTCGGGGACCGAATTTGTAATGATACATACATAGCCAATCCGCTTGGTTGGGCGATCTTCTCATCCCTCGCGACCTGGAACGCGGTCTCCACTGGCCTCCGCCTCGGCCTCGATATTGCCTGTTCGTATTACGCTCTCTGCTGCGTCCGCGCACTTGGTCTCGCAGGTTCTGAATTTCCATGGTCATTGCCATAACAGGTCCTGTCAACTGCGTAATTGCTAATTTCTGTGGCGATGTGGTCACTTCTGCTATTTCTCCCGTTCTCAAATTTTCTACAATTTAACTGCCATCAGCGCCAATTTTTGAATAGTTTCGTCTTGACTCGTTTGAATAGTTTCGTTTCGTCTTGGTAATCTGGCCATCCACAAATTTTTCAAAGTTTTCTCGGCGTCCCGTGCGTTTCTGGCGAGCTCGGCCATACGCCGTAATAATTGCGATGGTTTCTGTCCACCAAGACTCATCTCGCTTACCAATTACTAGAATTGTCTCTCAGCGCTCTCTTCATAAGCCGCTAGTAATCGGCCTTTGATGGTCTCATACACCCGATAGTCTGGCGGAGTCTGCAGTAAATCGCTCACTTGCTGTAGCGCGTCTCTCGTTAGTTTAGAAATTACCAGGTTTTATTTTTCTCTATCGCCTTGTTTCTGAGGTGCCATAACTGCTTCGAATTGCGCAAACCACATCCTCGGCATATCTGTCCAAAACTCTGGAATTTTCGTGGAAAGGCTTGTAACCGCGAGGTCGCTCGCTTGACCCGCTAACTGACCTGCTGGTCCTGCCCCAGGTTTCTTTACCTCGATCACTGGCTGTGCGTTGGCCATTTTGCTGCCGGAAATGCCCCGGTGCGCTTCACTTCATCCCTTATCCGCGCCTTTGAAATGACGGGGAGCCGTCCCCGTACGCTAGGCCCCAACTAGCGTACCACACACTGTTCCAATGTCTTTTCACTTTCGATCACGTCGGGGGAATATAGGGGTTTAATGTGGAGGTGGTGATCATAAATAAATAAATCGGACGGTTGCAATTAAAAGGTGAAAAGTCTGTATTAAATTGAGTACACGTACAATGGTTTACACAGGAGGTTACACAAAATCTTAGGTTTTCCGTTTAAAACTACGGAACTCTAAAAGGTTTCGAAGGAACGACTGCCTCAAAGGGTTTCGGGGGAACGACTGGCTGGACACAGACGTCCGTGCGTGATCATTGCGCTTCGTTACTTTGTTGCTCCAAATGTTGACTCAGCGTTCCGAGTCCCTACAAATACATACATACATACCCTCGAAAAACATAACCCTCCTTCTGTCGTAGGTAGCTGTAAATATAAGCTGGCTGGTGATTTTAGAATTAGGGTAAACAATAAAATTTGGTTAAGATTTGCCTACACTTCAGACCTCGCATCTGTGCGAGCGTGACCCGCATATGTGCTACATTATCCTTTTTGCAAGCAGGACAGTACCAGTCTTCCTTAGTTTTATTTGTTTTTAAAAACCTATTTAGAGGCTATCTATTTTTTTCCTTTCATGTCAAATTCTCTTTGGTTTCATTTCTTTTCGGTTTAGATGTAGTTGTAACAATTTTGCGAGAATTTTTATTTTTTTTGTCTTCTGTTGTCTTTTATTTGTTAGCTTCTTCTACTCTCTTTTATCTTTTTTTGGTTTCTTTTTCAGGCTTCTTTTCTCTTTCCTTTGCTTCCGTGTCTTTGAATAAATCTTTGGTTATACGTTGTCCTATACAATTTTATGCTTTGCGCCTTGGTTTGGGCATGATTATGAGTTGGAATTAATTCTTGAAAAAGTGGCCTTTGCACACGAGAAAGTTGTTTACTTTCGCTAATTCCTAATAATGGGATGTTGTCATCATCGGTTGAGTCTGTCTCGCTTTGATGTAATGTCATTTTTTTCTTCGTTAGATGCCAAACAGGATTACTAATATTCTAATATTCCTTGCTGGATAATGCTGATGTATTGGCGAAATGTATTCAAATTGGTGCATTGTTTGTGATTGGATCTATTTCCTCCTGTGCTGATTCTGTACGAGAGTTGTTATCCACTAATTTTTGAAAATGATTTACTCCCTGTTTAATTCGTTTCTTTGCTGGAGATAAATTTTGTAAAGCCGAGTTATCTTCCTCATAGAAAGTGATGTCTGGGTCGAAGCTTTCATGTGGCTCTTGGATGCATTCGGTAGAAATGGGTGCTGTCACTTTAATTTCAGTAGTTGATGGCGCCAAAGTCAAATCGGTCAGTATAGACGGCGTAGAAGCTTCTTATGGGATTGCACTTGGATCCCTTGGATATAGACCGGTTGCCCTGAATCCGTTTGCAATGCATCGTTTTTGAAGCATTCGTCTTCTGTATGTTCCTCGTGCTTGCATTGAATACGCTAGTGTGTATGTAATGTGTGATGATTTTAAAATCGGCTTTTCTTATTTTCATTATTTGCTTAGGTGCTTGAGCTACATTTTTCTGAGCAACGCGTCTTTTAGTCAGGCGCCATATTTTTTCCATTGGACTTACATCGCAATGATCTTGTACTGCTGCGAAATAATACTGCAATTCGACCCCCCACATTTATTTTGATGTGTACCCGTAAGATTTTTTTCGTTTTGGAACCTTGCCAAATCTTATGAGACCCTGTATTCGTCTAACTTTTGTCACCTTTATGTCAAAGGTATTTAAAAATGTAGTTTTGCAAACTTTATGCTCCACACCATTAGCAGCAGGTAAATGATACACAAATAAAACAGACCGAGGTTTCGGTTTCTGTGAGTTGTCACGCGTTCGGTGTCTCACGATTTCAGCTTTCGTGACTAATCCTATTACATGAAAATCTTGTTCAAGGCTCGTTTCATATGAATAGTATTTACCAAATAGTATTTTTGGGCATCCACTGTTAGTTTTAAAGAGCACTTGTATTTACAACTAGCAGAACAAAATACTTTTGCTCTACGTCTTGGCACACAGCGTCCTGATGATGAGGTGTATTCCATTCCTGACACGGGCTATTTTCTTCTTGTTTTCGCTTTCCAGATGACTCTGAAGCTAAGGCTGGTTATTCTACAGTTCCGGGTCGCCACGCCGCTGCGACTTTTGTATCAGTTCAGTGGTGACCGCGTGAACGTCCGCACCTATTTAGAATGTTCTCTTCTGACTCATATACGGATCTTGAGGAAGATATTGTCTACCTTTTTATGTTGAGCCTACTCAAGAAGAAAATTAAAAAGAGGAGATACTGGGTGCATCCAGTAAATCCATTAAGAGGAACTCGAAGTCACATAGGTAATGTTTTTTCACAAGGCCCCATCGGCCTGCAAATATTCCAAAGTTGCGTGCTTAGCACATGACTTACGAAATACACATGTAACACATGCATGACACACGACCACGGCCTCATTATTTTTTTAAAAGTCGCGCCCCACTATTACACATTAAAATCTAACCCTTCAACTACATAAAAAACGTGAACACTCTCCCCCTGCAACAAAATTCATCATAACTCTTCCCATCATCTACAAAAGTGTTCTGCTTTCAAACTGATGTCGGGCGCAGGTTCGATTCCTGTGCCTGCTGCGCCAATAACACATTTAGTAACACAAGAAATTGATGCTCCAGTGTGCACCAACGCTAACCTATCTTGTCCACCGGGACATTTGCACAAAATAAATGGATTTAACACACCAGGTTCATCACTTGTGGCCTGCTCTACGTGGTTTGATATGGGTATTATACGTCCCGTTCGGGCCCTCGTTTCGCGCAAGACGACAGTGTCTGCCCCATCTCGTTTATTACAGCTGCCATCCTCCCGTGTTGAGGTGCATCGTCTGCACATCGCCTTCTTCAGGATTTGGCTGATGTCTCTGAAACTGGTTGCGAAAGTTGTATCGGTGACCAAAAGAGGTCTGCGCAACAAACCATCTCTCTGTGTTGGCGGAGAGTAAAATATATCCCCTGTCGGCATGTTAGCTTGAGCCGGTGTTCGACTAGGACTATGTCTATTTTTTGATAACCAGACTGGAATGTGTTTGCAGTAAACCGATGGGCGACGATGTAGATGCGACCTTTACGGAGAACCATAAATCATATTTAATTGGATCAAAGTCGCTTTCTGATCCGCCGTGTCTGTGTAAAACTCTGTGGCCAACATTGCTTTATAATTGTCCCTTATGGATCGTAAGAATTGTTCTATGACTGACCTCACATCCACTCTGGCCTTATTGTCTATATCATTCAGTCTATAAAAAAATATTTAATAGGTCTTCGTGTTCTTGTTCATCGTGAATAATAATGATGTTTGCGGTTGATGACGGGAATACTGTTTTAAGCCTATTGATTATATTCACATACTTTACCCCTTCATCATATCTTTATATAAAAAAAGTGCCGGTCCTGGCAGATATGCAGCGATCACAATCTTTTTCTGCTCCTTTCTTCACCTTTTAAGGGCAGCAATGTCTTCGAAATAACGGATAAATTCATTGACGTCCATCGTCAGGCCATCGAACATGATAGCCTCCATTTCGGAAAATCAAATATAGGTAGTTAATAAAATAGACCACTTAGCTTTTGCTTGGTCGCTATCGTAAACAACCCAGACGGTGCAAAAAATTTCGCCTTAGTGCTCTATGCACTGGATGAGCGCTATACTCATGTGCTCCACGTAGGTACGTAAATACTTTTATATGGGTAACTCTTCTTTGTGCGACTGCCTAAGCTGCTAGAGAATACAGAAATCTTCCTCCCAGAACGCGAAGCACCAACTCGTGAACACTTCGGCGGCACAAACTAAACTTCACGGTAAAGGAAATTAGGCTCCTCCACCAAAGTAGCGAACTATTTATTGAAAGGCTGGATTTAAGCAATAATACTTTCTTTTTATTATCTTTTTTATACCGAAACCCTAGCCTAGCTGCGGGTCTCAACACGACTGACACCTAAACAGAACGTAACGATTTCCTTTAAAATAGGCACTTCAAACTTGACTGGACGGCTGCGCCGGTCAGCTATTGTAAAGAATTTGTTACAGTACCCATAAAAGTAAACAGCCGTCAGATTTTTCCAGATTAGAAGAATTTAACGCCATGCAAGTTTCGTTGGTCGCTAGTAGCTAATTCATAAAAATAGTTTTATTGTGCGTGCGAGTGACCATTATAGTAAATTGCTCAAATTACACGCAGAACTTGTTTTGTTCAAAACAAAGGTATCGACTAAGGCGATTAATGAGCTTACCATTTTTGTTACTTCTAATTTTGTGACATGTTTTGTTTGTTATTTTTCTTTACTTTTCGTTTTTGTGTTTACTGCGCGAATTAGCGAGTGTCTCCACGGGTTTTTGTTTTTGTAACGTGTTACTACTGGCGAGGATCTATTATTCAACTTTAGGCGGCGGTTTTCAAACTGTACCACGCACCGCCGCGGTAGGCGGCGAGGCGGATCTCATGGCGCACTGGGCTTTAAGGGCTTATACGCACTAGCGATTGACCGCCTAGGCGGTTCGTTTGAGCGGTCCAACCGCTTAACGCGGTTTCATCGCGGCTGACCGCTATGGCGGCCAATCGCGAAGAAACCGTGATGATACCGCGTTCAGCGGTTGGACCAGAGCGGTCCGCGTACCCCATAAACAAAATGGATGCCGTCGAGATAGCTTGTGTTATTTATTATTACTCCCGAAAACAACGAAAGAAAAATAAAAAGATACTGGATTCATCCTTTATTAGAAACACGTAGTGAATTTGGCCAGTTCGCAAGTTTCTTTCAAGAACTGAAGAAGCACCAAGATAAATTCTTTGGCTATGTTAGAATGAGTGTTTCGTCATTTGAAGAATTACTAACAGTTTTATATGGCACCATCAAAGGACAAGATACTAAATTTCGTGACTGTATCCAACCCGAAGAGAAATTAGTTATAACGTTAAGGTATGTATTTTAAATAAAAAAATGTTTTTGCTAGCTATTATGTTTTAATTTTAATCGCAATATGTATTCGTAACAACAAAGAACAAAAAAAGTAGTAAACTATAACTATTACTGAGAATTATTATCATTAAAAAGATCTAAATAATCAGATTCATGAGACATATGTGTATTCTGTGATTATCCTTCATTACGATGTGTAGGTGGAACTGAGGGCGATGGTGGTGGTGGTGGTGGGTTATTATTTCTAGCAAATGATGGTGTCTGATATCCTTGAGATGGCCCTTGGTTGTAGTTAAATGGTCGCACGTAATCCCAAGTAGAGTTATAGTAGTTGTATCCAGACGTTTGGGCTTCAGTAATGACTTGCATTATTTTTGCTTTAGTACTTAGGCGTATATGTTCAGTCACTTTTTTTATTTCACTAACCAACGACGAAAAGAACAGTCTATCTTCATCTTCTTCGGCCTTTCTAAACTCGACATTCTTATTTAAGACGTTAATCAATTCAACTCCTATATCATCTTCTTTATTTTTCTTTTTGTTTCGTTTTGGCGGTGGTAGTATGATTGGGTCAGTGAAATTTTCTGTTTCATTTCCATCATTTTCTTGCCTTGGCATATTTGAATCAGTTTCATTGATAGATACTGTGTCTTTCAAAACCATTAAATTATTGTAAAATATATATTGAGTCTTTTTCTTAGCTGCTGAACCACTCCTGCTAACATTGTCCTATAGAGCTTTCACAAAATTATCCCTTTTTTTTTAAATTCTTTTCCTAGAACAATACAACAAACAAGTTAGTGATATAGTCATAAAGTAATAGATATGTTGTAATTATTTTTAATTACATAAGTATTCGTGTGACATGTGCAATAAATAATATACATCATCATATATCATTACAGCCATGTAGTGTTAACTACGCACCCACCGCCTGTGTTGGATTGTTAGTTGGAGGTCTTTAGACGTCTCTAACCTCCACCAACCCGCAGTAGAGCAGCGTGGTGGAGTATACTCCAAATCCTTTTCTAACCAGGAAAGAGGCCAAAGAATATACATATCTAAATTGAATTCAATAATGCATGTAGTAATCATAAAATTTTTGTTTCAGATATTTTGCAACAGGTTGTACATTTGCGGAACTACATTATACATTCAAAATTGGAGTAAGCACTGTAGCAGAAATCGTAAGAGAAGTTTGTTTTGCAATTTGGTTTTGTCTGAAAGATATTTGTTTGCCTCAACCAAACAAAGACGCTTGGAAAAAAATTGCGAATGATTTTTTTCAAAGAGCAAATTTTCCTAACTGCTTAGGTGCTGTCGATGGCAAGTACATACGATGTATAGCACCTAATAACAGTGGCTCGATGTGCTTTAATTATAAAAGTTTTTTCTCTTTGGTTTTATTAGCAGTATGCGACAGTAATTTCAAATTTGTTAGGGTTGATATTGGAGCTTTTGGTAAATTCAGTGAATATTTCAAAATTCGGTTTTCTACGAAAGAATGCAAAAAATCAATTGGATATTCCAGAGCCACAGACTATTACACAAAACAGCGAGACATGTATGCCATACGTTTTTGTAGGCGACGAGGCATTTGCGTTATTTACGAATTTGATGCGCCCATACGCAAAAACCAAATGAAACCAAAAGAACGTTCAATTACAGGCTTTCTAGAGCAAGAAGATATGTAGAATGCAGTTTTGGAATTTATGCAAACAAGTGGCGTATATTTCATAGACCTCTAAATGTTCACTTTGATCTAGCAAAAGATATTATAAAAGCTACTTGAGTACTACATAATTTTGTAAGAGACCGAGATGATTATTGTTACGACGACTCACTCAGTTGCCCTTTGACAGAAAACTTAACACAGGAAGGGTTAAGAAGGAACGCTAAAACTGCGTTGAGATACAGAGAATTGTTTGCCGAATATTTTATGACTGATGGGAAATGAGAATGGCAAAGAAATATGATTTAACTGAAAATAGGCGTACTTATTATGTTTTGACGGCCTGGGTGGCGCAGCGGTTTGACACGCTGACTGTAAAACCGAAGGTTCCGGCTTCGATCCCCGGCCGGGTCAAACTAGGAAACGAACTTTTCTAGTTTGTCTCGGGTCTTGGATGTTATCTATGTATTTATTGTATTAAATCTATCGTCGAGTTAGCACCTGTAACACAAGTCATTTAGTTGTACTTAGTATAGGGCTAACGAGATCTATCTATGTAATATGTCCATGAGTATTTTTTATTTATTTATTTAAGATGTTAAAAGTATGTGTAGTTTCGTTTATATATATAATAATTATTATTATATTAAATACTTGCCAAGACTTTTTTTTTCCTCTGTTGTCATTT
Organism: Yponomeuta sedellus; assembly: GCA_934045075.1. Taxonomy (NCBI): domain Eukaryota; kingdom Metazoa; phylum Arthropoda; class Insecta; order Lepidoptera; family Yponomeutidae; genus Yponomeuta; species Yponomeuta sedellus. The sequence goes on along the minus strand of OW203736.1, from coordinate 2,146,847 downwards.
CTTCTTTTCCAAAAATGTCTACTAATTCTTCCCATTGTTTCCGTTTTAAATCTCTATTCCTATATATTGCTCCTTGACAATTCCAAATAGCTTCTCGTTGTTGAATTTCAACAATGAATTTCTCTGTGTCGAAGTTCATGGCTGCGACTCACGTACAAACTCATCGGCGGCTCGCCGCAAGCTAAAATCGCCAGTGCGTACAAGCAAGATGGCGGCCAGCCGCGGAGCGGGCCGCAGCTCTCCAATTAACCGCCGCGGTTGAAACTTTGCGGCGGTCAAGTACAATCACAGGCGGTTGCATATTAAACTGGGAAAGCGGCAGACCGCGCCCCCGCGGTTGACCGCTAGTGCGCAAGGGGCTAAGAGCTCCTTTCCACTGGCGGCACACCGCGCGGCGGCCAGCCGCGCGGCGAGCCGCGGGTTGCTACCTACTTTGCAGTTCAATGCTGCGGCCAGACACACGGACGGCACCCGTTCACGAGCATAACGCAGCGGTCAGCCATCGCCAGTTTCAACCATATTAATTCACATGACCTTTGGCAAACTTGTGTGTCAAAGTTCTTGTCAATTATCTTCTTCCAAGCTTCTACACCTATACCCTAGTAGCCACAAATGATGAATGAGCGCTTGGCGGCGCACGCGGACTAGCTCCAGCTCAGTCAGGACGGCTACGCCGCGGTGAGCAGGGGGCGCGGCATCCTCTGTCTGCCGACGCTCGGGTGCAGCTTCCTCTGCTGTCAGCGGCGTGAACGGCACACGAGCTTTGTGAGTAGGGATGAAACGATACCACCTGGGTATCGATACTTTTATTCGATACCGTATCGGTCATGAGGTATCGATACCTACTTAGTATCGATACCTACTTGTATCGGGCTGTTTTTTCGTAGTCTCAGTCACTAATAGTAAATAAGAACAGCAGTGTTCGTACATGGTATCATGTTTATTAAGTATTTATTTAAAAACATTAAGAAAAAAAAGTCTGTTTTTGATGTGCTCCCTAAAAACAATAACTTTTCCATGTTGATGTTTTCCGGTTAATCGATTTCTTGAAGCAGTTATTGTTGCGCCAGCTTTAGAGAACAAGCGCTCGCACGGTACAGAGGTACCAACTATATGCAAATATATTCTCGCCTGTCTATAAAGTGTTGGGAAACTAGTTTTTTGTCGTACTAAAACTTTCGTAAGCACAACACATTGTAGACTTTTAGTCCGGACTTACTTACGGGTGTTGTTATATCGGAAAAGTCCGACCAGGTTTCGCTCCGATTCGCAGAGCTTAATGCTCTAATGATTAAGCTCTGCGAATCGGAGCGAAACCTGGTCGGACTTTTCCGATATAACAACACCCGTAAGTAAATCCGGACTAAAAGTCTACAATAGTTTTTTGTCTTCCCATTCTTCAATTGGATTGAATTTTAAGGCGCAGACAGGATTATTCAAATAAATTGATACCTCATCAGCTTTGGTGTCAGCACGTCATCGCTTTTGGCCAACTGCTAGCTCTTTGTGGTGGAGCCAAAAGTCAAAATCTTCATTAGGGGTTTCCTCCTCTGATCCACTAGTGGAGGTCGTAGCCAGTGCGTACAGTGCGTCCTTAATAATGTTTCTCAATTTTTGTATAATCCTGCCACATGCACTTGGATCCTGAAACTGAAGATTCTTAAAGCGTGGGGCTAAAATGGTTCCCAGCGCTGCGAATGTATTGTATTCAATTTGACCAAATCTTTTCTTCAATTCGGCCAATAATTTAGTTTGCAACTGGGTTCGACTCCCGGCATGGGTGAAATCCCCGGCGGCTATTGTTGACTCAAATTTATTAAGCTGCGACGTGAGGCAACTTATCATCGGTATGATTTTTGATGAAATGACATAATTCTGGTCTGAAGATTCTCTAGTGACAAGCTCGAATGGTTTTAATAACTAGATTATCTGTTTAATAATTTCGATTTCATGGCCGGACAACATTTCAGGACTATCTATTGCATCCAGTTAAAGTTGTGAAGCCATTCTCGACAAAGCTAAAAATCTTTCCAGCATATAATATTGCGAATTCCATCGGGTTCTCACGTCCAGAATAAATTTTATTGTGCATCCTTCAGAAACTCCGTTGTCAGTTTGCATTTTTCTAAGCTTATCTGAATTCACAACACTGTTTTTTATCCATTTAACAATTTCTCTGACTTTTTTATAACACCATAAACTGAATTCAAAGAATCAATTAGCGAGAAATCTACGATCAAATTTATATTGTGTGCAAAACATGGCAAATGTTTGTTTTCACCTAGTGTCCTTTTCATTGCGGCCACCATTTTAGCGCCATTGTCTGTCATAGCACAAGTAACTTTTGACAGTGGAATTTTCCATTCGTTTAGGATATCTACAAATGTATTTGAAATATACTCTGCAGTGTGGTTTGATTTCAGTTCTCTTGTGGCAATATTAGCGCTAGTAAAAGCAAATTTCTCTAAAAAATGTACAGTTACACCCAAAAAGCATTTTTCGTTCATAGTTTCGGTCCACGTGACGAGCGCCAAACACACCTCAGTTGCATTTGATATTCTTTTAGTGAACTCCATCTTTACAACATCGTATTTGTCCCTTGCCTTTATAAAGCGGCACTATGACGGCCGTACCCCAGTCTTTAGGCACTGTGCCACTCCTCCAGCACCTGTTGAAGAGCAGGTACAACTTGCTAGCTACAATGCCTTCACCAGCCCTCAGCATTTTTAACGAAACCCTATCATATCCCGCAGCCTTACCTAGTCTCATGCTTTTCATTGCCTTGACAATCTCCTCCATACTTATAGCGCTATCAACACTAGGTTCTGCCTCATGGTCGGGATACCCTTCCATTTGCTGATCCTCACATTCAAACAGACTTTCGAAATATTCTTTCCAACTTTCCATCACCTTATGTTCCTCTTTCAGCATGGAGCCATCCTCATCCCTAATAACACTCAAATTAGATTGCTCTGATCTACGAGTACCTCGGGCCGCTTTGACCGTTTTACAAAAGAGTTTTATATTGGATTTGAAGTTTTGTGAGAATATTTTATCATACTTTTCCTTCTCTTAATTCTTCTTCCTCGCCACCACATCCTTCACCTTCCTTTTCATCACATTGTACTTCTCTTTCAATCTTACTACATCTTCGTCCTCACTACTTACTCCTTGCATTCTTTTGATGGACTTGACAGCTAACAAGTCCAACCATGATTTTTTTGTTTTCATCAACTACTTCCTTAACACTTTCATCCCACCATGTAGCTTTCTCCTTTCTTCCATTTTGTCTCTTTCTGACTCCACATTCTTCGGCAGCAGTCTCCACTATATTTGTTTTTCACTGAGCCCATAACTCTTCCACTTCGCACTCATACTCCTCATGTACATGAATGAGCTTGTCTTGAGTTTCTTCCTATACTCTTCGCTCACATCTTCATCTTGCAGTCTGTTAACATTTTTGGGCCCAAGAGTTGTTGTAACCACCCGCACTCGATGGCGCCAACGCCTGAACAGACCCCTTACTCGGCTTATTACCAGGAAGTGGTCCGTCCCGACATTAGATCCTCGGTACACTCTTGTGTCTACAACTTTACTCCTTAGTCTTTCATCCACTAGCAAAAGATCAATCATAGATCTGTCATTCTGTCTCTGCCATGTGTACATGTGGATCCTCTTGTGACTAAACATAGTGTTAGTCACTTGAAGATTCCACTCCAGGCATACATCTAGCAAACTCACCCCATTTTTATTCACTCTTCTGTCACTAAATCGCCCTAATACTCTTTCATATCCATCACGCTTAACTCCTACCCATCCATTAAAATCTCCTGATAATACCACCCTTTCATTACCTTCACACTTGAGCAGAGAATCCCTTACTTCCTGCCAGAACTCCTCTCGACTGCCTTGAGACTGACATGTCTGGAGCATATACGCCGAGAACGATTATTTTCGTCAAGTTAACCTTAAAACGAGCCCAGAGAAGTCTGGAATTCACACATTCATGCTCAACCAAGCATTCGGTCATTCGTCTGGAAAGGATAAGTCCTGCTCCTTGACAGCCTCGTTGCGTTTCTGGTACAAGCATTCGTTCATTCGTCTGGAAAGGATAAGACGTATTCCTTGACAGCCTCGTTGTGTTTCTGGTACACCTGACCACAAAGCTGTCAATCCGCCACGCGTGGACGTACCACTTCCTTTCCTCTTTGTCTCATTTACACGTAACACATCTAAACATCTATCATGCATCATGTCGTACACTTCATCCAGTTTCTGCTCCATTCCTCCATTTTGTGGCAAAGCGGGTGTCCAAAGTCCGCTTTCCGCCCCCTCGTGTGCACTGGCGTGAGGCGCGGCGACCAAACTCGCCACCTTCGGATTCTATAAAATTCTCCATTTTGTTCCCACGAGTAGCTAGGGAAAGGTTTGTCCATCCCGGCCGAGCCCCGCATGCCGATACAAGGCGTTTAGTGCCTGGAGAGCGCCTAACTCCAGGACAAACGCTTAAGACTAGGCTCGCCCTTAGCCTCGCATCCATCGGCACGTTGACCTTAGATTAGCATTAGGATGAGGAGCAGGATCCAGGATAGGTAAGGTATAAGGAAAGAGTACCGGTAAGGAACATGTTCGGCTAGGAATAAGGTATTAAAAGGACAACTATTTCTACGGAAAGGATAAATTTGAATGTAGAAATAGAGGCTCGAGGAGGCCGGGGTCGCATACCCGAGTATCCATGACACAGCTCCGGCCAAGTACTGTGATGGCCACCCTCTGGTCAATATTTATATTTTATACCACCCTCTGAAACAAAGGAAAAGGGGTTCGAACATTTTGGTAAGGGAGCTGGCATACCGACTAGCGGCCATTCCGCGCACGGAATAATTAGTAAATATGGATAAAGGACATTAAAACAAACAAAAAATGTCAAGTAATTGGTACCCTAAAGTGTCACGTTCCCGAGATATTTGGATGTAAAAATCACCATTTTATAATTAATTGTAATGATATTAAGTTGTTAAGAATATTAAGAATAATGACTATTAATTAAAAATGCAACGATTACGTGTTTGTATGCATTCCACTGTATTCAATTAGAAGCTTCCAGGTTGATTTAACTATTAATTTGAAGGTAGTACACCTAGTAGCACGAGAAAACCACTTTGACCAATGACTTACCTACTAAATCGCATCGTATCGCAGTGAAACATTATTTTGCCATAAGAAGGCGCCCATTCAAGTAACTGATTAAAAATAAAACAAAATATATAAGATATACTTATGACAACGTTTATTATTTTTGAAAGAAACCAACATGATAAAAAATGGGTTGTTGCAAATATTAGATACTTAAGCTAATGGGTGAGCTTATCCTGTTAAGGAATCTCTTACAGCTAACTTTCGAGAGACTGAAAGTATCAACTGTCTAAACGAGTTGGTACGTATTTATATAGTTAATCATCACTGTCTTCATCAACTCTAATTATACTGTCTAAAAAGGCAGCAGGAGGTCGAATAGGGGTTTGTTGGCCCAAGCCATGTACCAAATAATGCACATGACGTGGGCACAGCACCCAAGAGTTTGCATTGCCACGAGACAGTTACAGTAGTGGCCAATGATTTTATTTCATAAAAACACGCGTGGTGTTTTTCAGATCGCCGTGTATGAAAACTGCGTTCTGTGCGTGTCTGGATGCATGTTTAGGACGTAACCGAGAGATGTGCGTCCTTAGCTGGCCAACGAAGTCTGGTGGTTGTATGGTGTGTGTGTGAGTGTTTTGGAAGAACTCACCAGGTATCCTTAAGGGCTCACCATACACCAGTTCTGCCACGGAGCATTGCAGATCAGGTTTCCATGCAGTTCTCATGCCAAGAAGAACGACAGGTAATATGTCAGTCCAGCTCTTCTCACCGTGTTTCATAATCGCTGCTTTAAGGGTCCTGTGGAGACGCTCGACCATTCCGTTTGCCTGAGGATGGTAAGCAGTGGTGTGGCGAAGTCTGATTCCACAGAGATCTGTCAAAGATTTAAACAATCGTGAGTTGAATTGACGACCCTGGTCTGTTGTCACAGTCTCTGGGCAGCCAAAACGCGATATCCACATCTCATAGAAAGCTTGAGCTACTGTTTCTGCTGTTATGTCTTGTAGTGGCTTCACTTCTGGCCATCTGGTGTACCGGTCAATCGCAATTAAGCAGTATTTGTAGTCATGTGATGGCGGTAACGGGCCTATGAGATCTATGTGTACATGGCTAAATCGGACTGCTGGCAGTTGGAAATTACCGATTGGAGCTGACGTGTGTCGCTGGACTTTCGAGCGTTGGCAGTCTGCGCATTGTTGAACCCACGAGCGTACATCTTTTCGAACTGAAGGCCATACGAACCTTTCGGTGACGAGCTTCGTGGTTGCTCTGGATCCTGGATAGCTGAGGCTATGGAGAGCAGAGAATATCTGACGACGCAACTCCTTCGTTATGAAAGGACGAGGCCTCGTGAGAGAAACGTCACAGTAGAGCGTGACGCTTGTACCTGGTACGGGTACCTGCTCCAGCTTGAGTGCCGAAGATTCACTGGAAAGAAGGTCCTGGAGTTCAGAGTCAGTCTGTTGTTCCTGTGCAATTGTGGTGAAATCTGGCGGAGTAGATATGGCTTCAATCCTGGAAAGGGCATCAGCTGGGATAATGTCTTTGCCAGCGATATATCTAATATCCGTCGTGAACTGCGATACAAAATATAAATGATTGAATTGCCTTGGTGTGCATTTACGATCCTTTTGCTGGAATGAATACGTGATTGGTTTGTGATCTGTGTAAATCACAAAATGTCTTCCTTCGACCATGTACCGGAAATGCTTGACGCTCTCGTAGATGGCGAGTAGTTCTCGGTCGTAAGCGCTATAAAGTTGTTGGGTCTTACTCATCTTCTTCGAGAAAAATGCGAGTGGCTGCCAACATCCGTCAACCATCTGCTGGAGTACCGCACCCAAGGCTGTGTTCGAGGCATCAGTCACGAGAGTTAACGGTGCGTTCATAACAGGGTGAGCTAGCAGTGTGGAGTTGACTATGCTTTTCTTGCAGTCTTCGTATGCTTGTAAGAGCTCTGGAGTCCAAGAAAGTGGATGTGTCCCTTTTACCTTTGGGCCAGCAAGCAGGTCGTGAAGTGGTGCTTGCAAGTCAGCGGCATGTGGGATGAAACGCCTATAAAAGTTGAGCATCCCGAGAAATCTGCGTAGGCCACTCACGGTCTTCGGGGGCGGGAAATCTTGTATGGCCTTGATTTTATTGTAGAGCGGTCGGGTACCTTCTGCAGAAACCTGAAAACCGAGAAAAGTAACATCGCTTTGTCCAAAAGCACACTTGCTTTCGTTTATTAGCATGCCGTATTCATGGAGTCGATGGAAAACGCGTTCCAGATGGTGCAGGTGTTCGTCTCTGTCCCTCGAAAATACAAGAATATCGTCAATATGGAGAAACAAAAGTCCATGTCCCTCAGTACTTCATCAAGGAAGCGTTGGAACGTCTGTGCCGCGTTCATCAGACCGAACGACATAAACGGGAATTCAAATAATCCGAAAGGAGTCGTTATTGTCGTTTTTGGGATGTCCTCTGGATGTACCGGTATCTGATGATAGGCTTTCACTAGATCGATTTTAGAAAACATTGTGCAGCCTGCGAGTCTATGAGAGAAATCCTCAATGTGCCTGATTGGGTATCGGTCGGGAATCGTGCGTGCGTTTAAAGCGCGATAGTCACCGCAGGGTCTCCAACCATCGTTCTTCGGTGCCAGATGTAACGCAGAAGCCCAAGGTGAGTCAGATCGACGAGCTGTACCATTACGTACCATTTCCTCAAACTGTTCCTGAGCAATCTTCTTGCGATCTGGTGCGAGTCGGCGTGGTCTGCTGAATACAGGTGGTCCAGGTGTTGTACGGATGTAATGTTCAGTGGAATGTTTTACCTCTCCAGTTAATCCGGATGGCTTGGTAAGGCTGGGGTAACGAGCCAGGAGTTTGTGGTACTCACTGTCCCCCGTGATAATCTTGACGCTAGCTAGTTGACAGCGCCTGAGCGATCCAGCAGTAGCAAGGGTGGTGAGGCTGTCTAGTAGTTGTCTGTTTCTGCAATCAACAAGTAGGCCGTAATGTGAGATAAAATCAGCGCCAATTATTGGCTTGTCAACATTTGCCACCACGAAATTCCACGTAAAATCACGCCGCAGTCCTAGGTCCAGACGTAAGGTAAGTGTTCCAAACGTGTCTATTATTATGCCATTTGCTGCGGTTAATTTGTAACCGGTCGCCGTCCTGGACTGCCTTAGAAAACGACGAGGAAGGACACAAAGATCGGAGCCTGTATCTATTAGAAATTGAGTTTTAGTTTTCCTTCGTTCACACCCTACAATCTGGTTGTAGGCCAAGGTCATCCTTATCTTTGTGACCAAAGATAGCGTCAAAGTTGATGATTGGTATGCCCTCATCATTGTGGCCTTTCCACGCGTTGGGATTGGAGAAAGGTGGAGTGGTGTAGCATCCAGAGAGTGTAGCTTCTCCATTGCCACTTACATCAACTGTGTCCAAATCGCTGAGCATCACATTCCGTTCTTGAGAGGAGAGAGTTAGTTCTAAATCCAAATCGATATCAATAATAAATGTTCCGTTATTCAAAGTTATTGGATTTTCAGGCTCTATACAAACGGCTTCTTCTTGAACTACCTGAATGGTTGAATTTTGCACCGCGAACAGTTCAATTTCATCAAATGAAAATGTTGCTACCACTTCACAACAGCACTTGGTTTTGCAGTGAAAACATTGAAGTACTTTTCTGTTCAGATCCAACCTTAACATGACTTGTATCAATGAATTAAACAAATCAACAGAATTTATGTTCTTTAGATTATTACGTTTGGGTACGCTGAAATCCCATGGCACGTAATTATTCTGTAACTGATAATACAGCAAACGGAACTTCTCTTTTATATCTATGTCGCAATTTAGTAACAAAAAGGTCAGCGTTTCAACTAATAAATTTTCTTTAGAATAGTAACGCATTTCTGAATATTCAAATACAATTTTAATAAAAGTGGTAATCCTCTCTTTGTCGTTGTCCATTTTCGTCGGGTCGATGTTGTATAATGGCACCAATATATGCTGACGACATGGTGCTGCTGGCCCCGACGGTCGGTGCCTTACGAGAGTTGCTTAAGACATGTGAGAGGTATGTCACTGATCATGGTCTGAAGTACAATGAGAAGAAGAGTGAGTTCATGGTTTTTAAATCAGGAAACAAATTACCCTCCTCTGTACCACAAGTAAGGCTCAACGGGACACCATTAAAGCGCGTAACTTCTTTTAAGTATTTGGGGCACATCGTCACCGACGATTTAAGCGATGATGCAGATATGGAACGGGAGCGGAGGGCGCTGGCGATCAGGGCTAATATGATCGCCCACAGGTTTGCTTACTGTACAGAGGCCGTAAAAATCACCCTGTTTAAAGCTTTCTGTACATCCATGTATACGTGTAGCCTGTGGACGAAGTATACGGCGCGGTCGTTTAGCGCACTCCGCATCCAGTATAATAACGCCTTTAGGGTGTTGTTGCGGCGGCCACGATACTGTAGCGCGTCAGGCATGTTTGCGACGGCGCACACGGACTGTTTCTATTCCATCTTGCGCAAGCGCATTGCGTCCACGTTGAACAGATTGCGAGCCAGCACCAACAGCATACTGAAAGCGATTGCTGATCGACATGATACACGTTTTCTAATACAGTGGTGTCGATCACATGTAAATATGATTGTTAATAAGAAGTAATTTTATATTTTAATGTATTTAAATTTTTTAAGCCACTAACCAAACTGTGTATATTTTTATTGTGCCTAATGACTACTACTAACCAAATGGATCTATGTTATCTGAAATAAATAAATAAATAAAAAAATAAATATAGCGGCGATGTGTCATGCCGCTATTATTTCGCCGGGTACAGGGGCTCGAATGTTGGAAATAAAGAACTTCACTTGTATAGTCCACAGCAAGGTATAATCAGGAAGAAGACAGTTCACAGAGTTTCAGAAGAAAGTTTAGAAAGCTCACAAGAAGAAGGTGAAAGTTATAAGCGGAAGGCAAGCTTGATTTGCGTAATATTTAAACGGTAAAATTAGGCCGGGCGACATAGGTCTTGCGCGTAGGCTTTTTTCCAAACTGTTATCTATTAGTACGTATACGAAATACATGCGGGTAGATTGATGTCGCTAATGTATTTTAGCTCTTGCAAGCCAAGGATTGGCAGCTAAAATGCCGAATTGGTTAAGATCATAATCTATTTATAAAATAATCTTCATACACTTCGATAAAAAATGTTCCATCTTCTTTCACGTGTTCACCGTAGTAACTTCTCGCTTGCTCCACTTGATAAGGTCCCAAAGATATTAAAGCAGTTCATCATGTGAAAGGTTTGGAAAGTGTTCAAAACCACGACTGGCATATAGATGCCAGTCGTGGTTTTGAACACTTTTCAAGCTATAGAGCTTGAAAAGCTGCTCTACGTTGATTGAAATTGTTTTCTATCACCAACGCAGACAGACGGTTTGGGGCATCATGTTTTAAATATATTTAATTAATTATTTCATCTGCGAGTCGGTGGTCTTCCAATCTTTTTCCAAACGCGTTTAGTAATGCGCAAGCAATTCTTACTTCTTGTTTTAGATGAGGTGCAGCTAAATTGACACATTGGGACCTTAGTTGTCTAAATTGATTCTTTAAACGACCATTGATTGTTTCTACTACCCAACGGCATAACGTAACTTTCCGGGAATCGTTTGCCTGAGAGGTAGTAAGCTGACGTTGGTCTTCGTCTTTCGTTAGTGGTAGGTATGTTTTACACCCAACCTCGTTCATTTTTTCGATTACATCACGAAATCCTCGATCAAGTATAAATATATCATTTTTTTTTAAAAACCAATGTAAGGAATGATAGGTTTTTAAATTTGTCCTTAACACGGGTAAAAATAAAAATAGTATGATCATGTGGGTACAGTGATATCGTTCCGATGTAAAACCTAACTGCCAAGTAGGTAGTCGGGGCTGTAAGTGATGCATTTGCTTAAGCCAGATGTCGCTGCCTGTATGTAATATAGAGAATAGTGTAAAGAGGTTCGAAATTTCACTGATGCCGGTGAGTCGCCCATTGGCTCAATTGGTAGAGCGCTGGCACGGATAGCCAGAGGTTGCGGGTTCGAATCCCGGCATGGGTGAAATTTTTAGCCTCTAAATAAATAGGTTTTTATATACAACCACAATTTATCAATACCTGATATGTGCCATATGGTCCTCAAATCATAATAAATATGTGGCTGTGAGAGTTAGCTATAAAGCACTTTTTATTTCAGGCATCTAATGACTCCGGTCTCTAATTCCAGAACTGTCCACGAGGAGAGATACAATAAAGTGCAAATAAAATCTAGAATTTCAGTGGGACGATTATTTGTAGTATGGAAAAGAATGTTTCCATGCTTACAAATCGGCTTAGCTACTAATTTTTCGACAACAGCCAATATAATTATTGCTTGTGCTGTGCTCCACAACATTGGAATAGAAGTTAATGACACTTTTGAGCTTGATAATACTATGGACTATAATGTTCATCCTTCTTATACAACAATGGCATTCACCACAGGTACCAGTGATGGTTTAGTTCTTCGAGCTAATATGATTTCACGCTATTATATGTTTTGAATTCATTTAAAATTAAAGCAATATTCACACTTACATTTTTATTACCTATGAAAGAAAAAATTAAAAAAATCAGATTTTAATACTACAATATTCACTTGCCATATTTCTCTAGTTCTTTGATTTTTATTTAAATTTAAATCTCGAACAATTTTTCTTCGTGCTATGTTTCCAATATTACAGTTTTGTGTTGTTCCTCATGCATTCTTTTCTTAAATTCTAACTCTTCTTCCAATATTTAACATTTTAAAAAATCAATTTTGTTACTTTTAAAATTTTCTGAATTCTCCTTTTTTTGGACTCTATTTCCTTTTCCTGATCCTTTCCTCCGGATGCTTCTGTGGTTTTACAACAGGCTTCATTATTAGCATCGCCTAATACAACTATGCTTCCTGTAAAACAGAAAGTCACAAATTATTATGACTCATATACTAGGTACTAACTATCCCTTGTTACTAACTGGGTACTAACGACACAGCACCTTTCCAGTTTCTTGGAGGAGTATAATAACAAATTAAATACAATTGTAATAGAATAATGATGTCAAAATCAAAGTCAAAAGCATTTTTTTTCCAAAATAACCGAAGCTGTGACTATTAAGTATTAACTATGGAAGTAACTAAAGTAAACAAGCCTACAGTTGCAACATCTGTTAGTTCCTGGATTCTTTTGACAGCTGTGTGGTACACATTATATTAGTTTGCTATAAGCATTTCTAGGTGCCGGCTGTCATCGGATGATAGTAGGTAAGTCAAGTCAGAGGTCCTGACTTAAAACCTTTTTACAAGTCTTCACAGTCTTCACCAATCCAAATTTGGCCTGCATGGTGATGTATAGCCAAATACTTTCTCAAAAAAGAAACCTGTCTCTCAGTTATAAAAATAAACAGAAATGGCTAAAGAAGTTTCTTACCATCAATCTCACTGTCAATATCCACAGCGATGTTAGTTAAAATATTTTTGTCAATATCCATCACTTTAGAATCAACAGGATCCATATCCATGACCGATGGCCCACCTCCTGTTAAATGACGAATATTTTCTTTCGTCTTAGATTCCCTTGCCTTCGCCTTCATATTATACCATAGCTTTATCAATTGTTTTGTAGCCGCCTGAAATAATGAATCACGAAATTAGTTAATCAGTAACTGCCTAAAACTACAACCAATATTATTACGCTGCATAGGTAAAGACCACGCCACACAAATGCGAGTCTACATACATACCCGTAAATAATAGAAGTTAATAAAATACTTATGTATTTACCTTTTGAGTAACAATAGAAGATTCAAAACCTATTAGATTATTTTTAGAGGCTAAAAATTTCACCCATGCCGGGATTCGAACCCGCAACCTCTGGCTATCCGTACCAGCGCTCTACCAATTAAATTTGTTCCTTAGCACGGGTTAGTGCATTAAAAATAAAAATAGTGTAAATAGAAGATTCGTTAAATTCTCTTGCTATTTTCTCCCATGACTGCTTCTTTTTTAGAGCGCTTGTAGCGTTTGTTTGTTTGCAGCTTAACACCGCATCGTATTTTGTATTATATTTAAAAACAAACTCGAGAACGGTTTTTTTCGGTCGAGTTCTTGAGCCAAGGCGTATAGTTTCAAAACCTGCTAAGTCCCGACACCTAGATTTTACAAGAGAGATCTTTCTTATCACCTTAGAAAATTTTCGTTGATATCACCTTAGAAAATGATTTAATTGTTGATTTAAGCATTAGTACCGAACTCTAATTTCATTTAAATTACCATTTACATATTAACACTACCCTCCATAAATAAAAAAGGTGAAAAAGTGTTGGACTTTGCTGACTTTGAAACTGACGATTGGACATGGCTGGTTTTGAATTTGACGCTTGTGGACATACTTCTCAACCAAAGTCGATACTTAAAATGCTTTAACTTCTTTATAAATTCCACAACTGATATTTTCCTGGCCATGTATTTATGAGACTTAAGGTCTCCTCCTCGTCTCTCTACTGGAATCTGCCCTTCTTTTAGAAATCTCTTTGCTGTATTTTCTACTCTATACCTTCTGATTCCAAGTACATCTAAGAAAGTTTTTTGACAAACTCAAATTTTTTTTTGTGGAGTGACTGAAAATAAAATATTTAGTACTTATGTCTTTTTCCTTGCGAGTTGCCTTTCGTGGCCGACGTCTGGCAGTAGGTGCTCCCTTGATATGCTTTAATATAAAAGCATCTTGCAATCGCTTGTCCTTGTTTTTATAAAAAAGTGAATGAAACGAACTCAAATCAGTCATTGTTAGAGAGTTACAAGCAAATTTTTTTTTATGCGTACAGTTAGGTTTATTAGGTAACTGTTTTGGAGAGTATCTGAAAAAAAAAACAAGGACTATAATTCATATTCATAGCAACGGGAAGATAAACACACAGAGTTACTTTCGCGTTTATAATATATGGGTTACTTTGCCATACTAATATATGGTTTTTTGGACTCTCCAAAAAGCATCCCTCTTATATGAAAAAGAAAAATGTAACAAGTCAGTATTGCCTAGCTTTTTAAGATAGTCGCTTTCTGCAGAACTCCATTCGCAAGGCTCAAAACTGTTCGATCCACATTACACTCACCTCTCAAATTTTTACTGGTTTCGATTCCATTTTTCTGGGTCTCTCTGCCGTTTCCGGGCTTTGTTTTTTCAACCACGGTCGGGAACTTTTCCATCTTTACAACGAATGTACATTTACTAATAAATTACAGCGATAACTGCTTAAAAAACTTTGTTTTCGTCGACAACAACGCACCGAATATACTAGATTCCGCCATAATAATTTGCTGTCACGTGACCGAAATAGCGGCATGTCATTGGCTTACAGGACTTTGCTGTTTGAATCTACCTAATAAGGACTTTGTTGATTTTGCTCCCAACGGCACACTTTCGAGTGGATTTACTATTGGCAGATTTTATAAAATCAAAAAAAGTTGCTATTGAAAAAAAAATGTTACTTTAAGAAAAATGTGGACTTCGCAGGTTTTGAAACTATAAGCCTCTTTACGAAAGATGGTATTCTCTTTGTCGAAAGAAATAGGAAAATGTAACAGCAAATTACCAAACACGCACGACAAACGGTTTTAAATTTACACAACAAGTACTTTGATTTGTTTGACAAATGAACTATACTATTTCTAAGTAAGAAATCACGTGCTGTAGTATGTAATCCACTCGTAAAAGTAAACATTTACATTTGGTAGGATTATAATATTTCAGACGTTTCGTTTTTCCACGTATTTATTATTTAGTTAATAAATACTTGGAGACCAAATCAAAGTAAATAATGGATTTTGTTATATTTTAAGTATAAAATTAACATAAATTGATGTAAAAAATATAGAATCTAGTAATATTGAGAATAATATTATAAGTCTTTGTGAAAGTATTCTAGACCATACGTTTACCTCTTCTTTAAACGAAACGCAGTCACGAAGTGTTGCCACACATTAACAACCACCGAGCATCAAGTAATACTTGGGCTTTTGCTCAAGTAAGTAACGTGTGTTACCCGACTATAGAATAAGAATTGGTAACCAAGAATTCTAGCGTCAAGTAATGACTTAAGCAAGAAATTACTTAGCAACAAGTAATTACTTCTTTATAAATACGGGTGTAAGTGAGCCAGACTGAGCGTGTTGTGCGCTGACGTCACATCACGCGGCGGCCCGCGTCTTGCGGCTACAACTTGTTTTACTTCTAAATTTGAAACTAATTGACGTATCGAAGTAATTCTTTCACTAGTATTTTATATTTTTGACAGAAAATATGAAGTGCAAATAATCAAAATTAGTTAACATTCTTCATTGTAGATCACCATTTACAGCTTTCAAAACCTGTAAAGAACAGATAAATTTGAAGTGAACATTTTTTAATTCCAAAAAATTTACCGCGTCTGTGATCGAGACGGAGTATTTTGCGGGAACCGCGGACCACTCTATAATTTTGTGGAGAAACCTGTGGAACCAACTAGTTCCCCTATTTAACGGCTCTGTGCCTTCGTAGGGAATTTTACCTGGATTGTCAGGTGGATGGACAGCATAAGCGAATGGGGCATTTCGTAAATCTTCAGGCTCAGGAGGGGAACTGCCAGTCAATTTCTTCCACAAGTTCTTCATGATTTGCGCCGGGGAAAACCCACTTTGTTCGCGCATCTGCAGAATTTCCGCAGTGACCTCGGACGTGGCCTTAGAGATACTGAATCTCTTCACAAAACAGTGAATAAAAATTGCACTGGCCAGTTGGTACATCCTGTCCGGTTCCAGATCATATGCGACCGGACAGACCGCCTTCGTTCCAACGACGCGCGTCGCAAAGGACTTCAAAGCCTCATAAATTCGCTGCACCGAGAACTTGTTGTGGTCCAGACCCATTGCGTACATTATCGTATCCCTAACCAGTTTCTTGGGTGCCACAAACCTAACTAGTCTCATATGGTTCTCATCGGAGTCAAAGCCGTTCGCCTCCCATAGATAGGCTTGGACGTTAACGTAATCAAAACTATCGAACCATAAGAACTGCCGAACAACTCCTCCGACGCAGCCCCTCGAGGCGTTTCTCACAATCTTAAAAAATACGACACCACTCCGGATGGATTGAATGTTAATAAAATACGCCTGCCCTTAAGAATCAAAAATTACTGGGTGGGTCATGAGCTCGATGTAGTTGGCCAGTGAGTGGGTATATGACCAAGAGCTGTCATGTACAAAATTCATGTGAATTTTCTTGGTTCCGTCGACGTCCTCAATGTACCAGTGGGCATCAAGATGTTTTACCACACCCTTCGTTTCAACCAACATGAGAGGGTCGAAGATAAATGAACCAGAACCAACGATCGATTTCGCGCTGGTCATGCTGTCAGCGATTTGCGTTCCACTCCGATCATACGTTGAGTGTAAAAAAGTTTGATACGGCGCTGTTGCCTCACAATTTTCGGATAAATTTTCGCAAAAGAATTTTCTCGTCCGATTACGCAGGTCATCATTATATTTCCTCAACGCCTTGCGTTGATAACTCGTTTTTGGGAAAAACGTTGTCAAGGCGGCGCATCTGTTAGCATGGCGCTGTTGATCATGTGTGCTGAGTATTGGACTGCACACGTGGAAATCGTCCCTTCCCCGCTGAATTGCCTTAAAAACGCAGCCTCCAGAATCCTTTATTAGTGCGTCGTAACCATCCGGCACTTGAATCTTTCTGTTAATTCCCAACGTCAGAATATTTATTTGGGACTCGCACTGACGTGACGCCGCGGCAAAAGCATGAGAATGATAGAGATCATGCTTAAATGTGATGTCTAATTCCGTTCCACTAACCTCTTCGCGTCGTTTAGTAGACAGTTTCGAACACTACCTGCTAATATGCTATCAGGGTTCGCCATATCTCTAGCGATGATCTTCTTTACTTCCTCGTCGTAGTCCATTCCTACGTTACGGACAATCCCAGGAACTAACGAATTTGGAATCAAATCCCCCCCAATTCTGTAATCTAGGTGCCGGTATAATTCGCGCATTTCAGAATAGCGCATTTCAGGGTTGGTTTTCTTTACGTGTACAACACCATCACGCACAACGTAGGGTCTAGGCAGCATGCTGTGCCCACTAATTAATTTGTCCAATAATTTACAAACTAACCTAATCTTTGGAAATGGTCCAAGTTTTGCAGCTATATACAGCAGGTTAGCGCAAGATAAACCCTGTGAAAAGAAATGATTCAGGACTGTATTTTTGTTAAACCTATCCACCGAGAGACAGTTTAGGTGGCTGATGGCTGAATATTATGCAGCCACACTAATACTTAAAATAGGATTAAATAATAAACATGGAAATATATATTATCTATCATCTTTTTAACTATTTTAAAATGCGGCACTAGCTAACTGTAACAGTAAAACACCCAAATTTGATATTATCAGGAGTAGATTTTAGAGGAATATGTTGCGTTAAATTTGATATTAGAGGAATATATTGCATTAAAATATTACCTTTTCGACTGTAGGTGCAACGCTGTTGAAAAAAAACTGAATATGACTTCTTATTGCGGAGCACGTAAAATCGTCCAACTTCTCTTTAAAATACAGTTTTCATCCAGGTCTTTTCGGAGCTTTAAACTGAGTTGTCTTATAGTATTCCACTATTACATTACGAGTATATACGGAATGCTTGGATATTCCTAGTAAAGGCTGGTTTACATTTGCTAAATTTCCGTGCTATTTAAGCATTGATTTTTAAGCATGCTAAATAAAATAGTGCTAAAAAAAGACGCCGATTTACATTTGCTATTCTTTTTTCATCATAAAAGATAGAAAATGCGAAGAAAGCATATTTTCGATATTTTCCATATTTTCGCATTGCAAGTCGAAAATATGGAATCTCTAATAATTTTGCAAGCTGTTGAAATAATATCACAGTTATTGGCTGAACGCCTGAAAAACAGGATACTTAACAGATTATCGCCGAGAAAACGTGTTTGGGTGCGAAACTGGATTGCAAGACGAGATCAACCCCATCAAACCGCCTTCTAAAGGAATTTGCTGAAGAAGATAAGCATTCGTCAAACATCATTTACGCATGAATGAACAGTGTTTTAATCAGCTATTAAACAAGGTACATTCGAAAATACAGAAACAAGACACCCAAATGAGAAATGCATTTACAGCAAAATTTAAATTAGAAGTTACACTCAGATTTATTGCAAGTGGGGATAGTTATGACTCTTTATGTTATTTATATAGAGTATCAAAATCAACAATTTGCAAATTCATTCCTGAAGTCTTAGAAGAAATTTAATTTAATTTACGTAATATACTTACTAAAATAAACTACACATTTAATTATGTTCATATTCATTAATAATCAGTCACATTAATTACTTATTTAATATACCACCCACGCACTAGTCAAATGTCTTAGATACAGCTTTTTGCATAATATCATTTTGGCTTTGAAAACTGGAAGTATTATTATTATTTTCAGTAACTACATAATCATTGATTTGTTGTACGACCAAATATACTTGATCAGGGTCAGCAGATTCATTTTGAGATACCAAATAAACCTGTGAATGGTTTGAGACATTTGAATCGTAGGATTCCTCCTGCGCAGTGGCCACAGGAATAGCAGATGTCCAGTTAGTATGAGGCTGTGTCGACTCAGAGAGCTGTGGAGGTTTGATGAAACTGAAAGCCAACTTGGCGATGGACCTTGATGATCATGCGAACTTCTTAATGCATTCTGAATACGCGCAGCATTTTTAACAGTTTGTAACTTTATTTGGGTCTTTAGTGCCAATATCAGAGGCATTTGCCGTAATTGTGTTCCCAGCATCTTGGCAAACGTTTCAAACTTATCTTCAGTGGTTTGGTTTGGACGGTCTAGAAGTTTTACTGATTTCATGCAGTTTTTCCACGGCTGCTATTATGTCACCATCTAATTTTCTTTTTTTTTAATTAATATGTACTGTTGTACTCTTTCCTGGGTGAGAAACAGTTGATTCAGCCAGAGACGTAGAAGGCAATGAGTTGTTTCTGTTCGGGGGTTCACTTCTTTTTTCCTGTAACAAACATAGTAAAATAATAAATAAAAAGTTTTTTATTTCAGATGCCAAGCACAGATGAATGGAAGATAATACAAGATGGATTTCGAAATAAATGGAATTTCCCAAATTGCTATGGTGCTCTTGATGGCAAACATATTGTTATAAAGGCTCCACCTGTTTGTAGCTCTGATTATTTCAATTACAAAGGGGCAAACAGCATAATCTTACTAGCGCTTGCTGATGATTATTATTGCTTCACGTATGTTGATATAGGTTGTCATGGCAGATTTTCTGATGGGGGTGTCTTTCAAAATTCATCTCTTTTTTTAAGTCTTGAAAGTAGATTACTACCAGAAAATGGTTTGATAGTAGCTGACGATGCATTTCCATTAAAAACATATTTACTCAAGCCATACAAAGGTGCTAGACTTACTGACAAGGAAAAGATATTTAATTATATGCTCAGTAGAGCAAGAAGAATAGTTGAAAACTGTTTTGGTATACTAGCTTCTCGTTTTCGCATATTTGTACAGGGGCTCGAACGTTGGAAATAAAGAACTTCACTTGTATAGTCCACAGCAAGGTATAATCAGGAAGAAGACAGTTCACAGAGTTTCAGAAGAAAGTTTAGAAAGCTCACAAGAAGAAGGTGAAAGTTATAAGCGGAAGGCAAGCTTGATTTGCGTAATATTTAAACGGTAAAATTAGGCCGGGCGACATAGGTCTTGCGCGTAGGCTTTTTTCCAAACTGTTATCTATTAGTTATCTATCTGTTACGTATACGAAATACATGCGGGTAGATTGATGTCGCTAATGTATTTTAGCTCTTGCAAGCCAAGGATTGGCAGCTGAAATGCCGAATTGGTTAAGATCATAATCTATTTATAAAATAATCTTCATACACTTCGATAAAAAATGTTCCATCTTCTTTCACGTGGTCACCGTAGTAACTTCTCGCTTGCTCCACTTGATAAGGTCCCAAAGATATTAAAGCAGTTCATCATGTGAAAGGTTTGGAAAGTGTTCAAAACCACGACTGGCATATAGATGCCAGTCGTGGTTTTGAACACTTTTCAAGCTATAGAGCTTGAAAAGCTGCTCTACGTTGATTGAAATTGTTTTCTATCACCAACGCAGACAGACGGTTTGGGGCATCATGTTTTAAATATATTTAATTAATTATTTCATCTGCGAGTCGGTGGTCTTCCAATCTTTTTCCAAACGCGTTTAGTAATGCGCAAGCAATTCTTACTTCTTGTTTTAGATGAGGTGCAGCTAAATTGACACATTGGGACCTTAGTTGTCTAAATTGATTCTTTAAACGACCATTGATTGTTTCTACTACCCAACGGCATAACGTAACTTTCCGGGAATCGTTTGCCTGAGAGGTAGTAAGCTGACGTTGGTCTTCGTCTTTCGTTAGTGGTAGGTATGTTTTACACCCAACCTCGTTCATTTTTTCGATTACATCACGAAATCCTCGATCAAGTATAAATATATCATTTTTTTCGAAAAACCAATGGAAGGAATGATAGGTTTTTAAATTTGTCCTTAACACGGGTAAAAATAAAAATAGTATGATCATGTGGGTACAGTGATATCGTTCCGATGTAAAACCTAACTGCCAAGTAGGTAGTCGGGGCTGTAAGTGATGCATTTGCTTAAGCCAGATGTCGCTGCCTGTACGTAATATAGAGAATAGTGTAAAGAGGTTCGAAATTTCACTGATGCCGGTGAGTCGCCCATTGGCTCAATTAATAGAGCGCTGGCACGGATAGCCAGAGGTTGCGGGTTCGAATCCCGGCATGGGTGAAATTTTTAGCCTCTAAATAAATAGGTTTTTATATACAACCACAATTTATCAATACCTGATATGTGCCATATGGTCCTCAAATCATAATAAATATGTGGCTGTGAGAGTTAGCTATAAAGCACTTTTTATTTCAGGCATCTAATGACTCCGGTCTCTAATTCCAGAACTGTCCACGAGGAGAGATACAATAAAGTGCAAATAAAATCTAGAATTTCAGTGGGACGATTATTTGTAGTATGGAAAAGAATGTTTCCATGCTTACAAATCGGCTTAGCTACTAATTTTTCGACAACAGCCAATATAATTATTGCTTGTGCTGTGCTCCACAACATTGGAATAGAAGTTAATGACACTTTTGAGCTTGATAATACTATGGACTATAATGTTCATCCTTCTTATACAACAATGGCATTCACCACAGGTACCAGTGATGGTTTAGTTCTTCGAGCTAATATGATTTCACGCTATTATATGTTTTGAATTCATTTAAAATTAAACCAATATTCACACTTACATTTTTATTACCTATGAAAGAAAAAATTAAAAAAATCAGATTTTAATACTACAATATTCACTTGCCATATTTCTCTAGTTCTTTGATTTTTATTTAAATTTAAATTTCGAACAATTTTTCTTCGTGCTATGTTTCCAATATTACAGTTTTGTGTTGTTCCTCATGCATTCTTTTCTTAAATTCTAACTCTTCTTCCAATATTTAACATTTAAAAAAATCAATTTTGTTACTTTTAAAATTTTCTGAATTCTCCTTTTTTTGGACTCTATTTCCTTTTCCTGATCCTTTCCTCCGGATGCTTCTGTGGTTTTACAGCAGGCTTCATTATTAGCATCGCCTAATACAACTATGCTTCCTGTAAAGCAGAAAGTCACAAATTATTATGACTCATATACTAGGTACTAACTATCCCTTGTTACTAACTGGGTACTAACGACACAGCACCTTTCCAGTTTCTTGGAGGAGTATAATAACAAATTAAATACAATTGTAATAGAATAATGATGTCAAAATCAAAGTCAAAAGCATTTTTTTTCCAAAATAACCGAAGCTGTGACTATTAAGTATTAACTATGGAAGTAACTAAAGTAAACAAGCCTACAGTTGCAACATCTGTTAGTTCCTGGATTCTTTTGACAGCTGTGTGGTACACATTATATTAGTTTGCTATAAGCATTTCTAGGTGCCGGCTGTCATCGGATGATAGTAGCTAAGTCAAGTCAGAGGTCCTGACTTAAAACCTTTTTACAAGTCTTCACCGTCTTCACCAATCCAAATTTGGCCTGCATGGTGATGTATAGCCAAATACTTTCTCAAAAAAGAAACCTGTCTCTCAGTTATAAAAATAAACAGAAATGGCTAAAGAAGTTTCTTACCATCAATCTCACTGTCAATATCCACAGCGATGTTAGTTAAAATATTTTTGTCAATATCCATCACTTTAGAATCAACAGGATCCATATCCATGACCGATGCCCCACCTCCTGTTAAATGACGAATATTTTCTTTCGTCTTAGATTCCCTTGCCTTCGCCTTCATATTATACCATAGCTTTATCAATTGTTTTGTAGCCGCCTGAAATAATGAATCACGAAATTAGTTAATCAGTAACTGCCTAAAACTACAACCAATATTATTACGCTGCATAGGTAAAGACCACGCCACACAAATGCGAGTCTACATACATACCCGTAAATAATAGAAGTTAATAAAATACTTATGTATTTACCTTTTGAGTAACAATAGAAGATTCAAAACCTATTAGATTATTTTTAGAGGCTAAAAATTTCACCCATGCCGGGATTCGAACCCGCAACCTCTGGCTATCCGTACCAGCGCTCTACCAATTAAATTTGTTCCTTAGCACGGGTTAGTGCATTAAAAATAAAAATAGTGTAAATAGAAGATTCGTTAAATTCTTTTGCTATTTTCTCCCATGACTGCTTCTTTTTTAGAGCGCTTGTAGCGTTTGTTTGTTTGCAGCTTAACACCGCATCGTATTTTTGTATTATATTTAAAAACAAACTCGAGAACGGTTTTTTTCGGTCGAGTTCTTGAGCCAAGGCGTATAGTTTCAAAACCTGCTAAGTCCCGACACCTACATTTTACAAGAGAGATCTTTCTTATCACCTTAGAAAATTTTCGTTGATATCACCTTAGAAAATGATTTAATTGTTGATTTAAGCATTAGTACCTAACTCTAATTTCATTTAAATTACCATTTACATATTAACACTACCCCCCATAAATAAAAAAGGTGAAAAAGTGTTGGACTTTGCTGACTTTGAAACTGACGATTGGACATGGCTGGTTTTGAATTTGACGCTTGTGGACATACTTCTCAACCAAAGTCGATACTTAAAATGCTTTAACTTCTTTATAAATTCCACAACTGATATTTTCCTGGCCATGTATTTATGAGACTTAAGGTCTCCTCCTCGTCTCTCTACTGGAATCTGCCCTTCTTTTAGAAATCTCTTTGCTGTATTTTCTACTCTATACCTTCTGATTCCAAGTACATCTAAGAAAGTTTTTTGACAAACTCAAATTTTTTTTTGTGGAGTGACTGAAAATAAAATATTTAGTACTTATGTCTTTTTCCTTGCGAGTTGCCTTTCGTGGCCGACGTCTGGCAGTAGGTGCTCCCTTGATATGCTTTAATATAAAAGCATCTTGCAATCGCTTGTCCTTGTTTTTATAAAAACGTGAATGAAACGAACTCAAATCAGTCATTGTTAGAGAGTTACAAGCAAATTTTTTTTTATGCGTACAGTTAGGTTTATTAGGTAACTGTTTTGGAGAGTATCTGAAAAAAAAAACAAGGACTATAATTCATATTCATAGCAACGGGAAGATAAACACACAGAGTTACTTTCGCGTTTATAATATATGGGTTACTTTGCCATACTAATATATGGTTTTTGGACTCTCCAAAAAGCATCCCTCTTATATGAAAAAGAAAAATGTAACAAGTCAGTATTGCCTAGCTTTTTAAGATAGTCGCTTTCTGCAGAACTCCATTCGCAAGGCTCAAAACTGTTCGATCCACATTACACTCACCTCTCAAATTTTTACTGGTTTCGATTCCATTTTTCTGGGTCTCTCTGCCGTTTCCGGGCTTTGTTTTTTCAACCACGGTCGGGAACTTTTCCATCTTTACAACGAATGTACATTTACTAATAAATTACAGCGATAACTGCTTAAAAAACTTTGTTTTCGTCGACAACAACGCACCGAATATACTAGATTCCGTCATAATAATTTGCTGTCACGTGACCGAAATAGCGGCATGTCATTGGCTTACAGGACTTTGCTGTTTGAATCTACCTAATAAGGACTTTGTTGATTTTGCTCCCAACGGCACACTTTCGAGTGGATTTACTATTGGATCTAATCAGTTTTGAATTATTTGCGTTTAAGCAGATTTTATAAAATCAAAAAAAGTTGCTATTGAAAAAAAAATGTTACGTTAAGAAAAAAGTGGACTTCGCAGGTTTTGAAACTATAAGCCTCTTTACGAAAGATGGTATTCTCTTTGTCGACAGAAATAGGAAAATGTAACAGCAAATTACCAAACACGCACAACAAACGGTTTTAAATTTACACAACAAGTACTTTGATTTGTTTGACAAATGAACTATACTATTTCTAAGTAAGAAATCACGTGCTGTAGTATGTAATCCACTCGTAAAAGTAAACATTTACATTTGGTAGGATTATAATATTTCAGACGTTTCGTTTTTCCACGTATTTATTATTTAGTTAATAAATACTTGGAGACCAAATCAAAGTAAATAATGGATTTTGTTATATTTTAAGTATAAAATTAACATAAATTGATGTAAAAAATATAGAATCTAGTAATATTGAGAATAATATTATAAGTCTTTGTGAAAGTATTCTAGACCATTCGTTTACCTCTTCTTTAAACGAAACGCAGTCACGAAGTGTTGCCACACAGTAACAACCACCGAGCATCAAGTAATACTTGGGCTTTTGCTCAAGTAAGTAACGTGTGTTACCCGACTATAGAATAAGAATTGGTAACCAAGAATTCTAGCGTCAAGTAATGACTTAAGCAAGAAATTACTTAGCAACAAGTAATTACTTCTTTATAAATACGGGTGTAAGTGAGCCAGACTGAGCGTGTTGTGCGATGACGTCACATCACGCGGCGGCCCGCGTCTTGCGGTTACAACTTGTTTTACTTCTAAATTTGAAACTAATTGACGTATCGAAGTAATTCTTTCA
Organism: Yponomeuta sedellus; assembly: GCA_934045075.1. NCBI lineage: Eukaryota > Metazoa > Arthropoda > Insecta > Lepidoptera > Yponomeutidae > Yponomeuta > Yponomeuta sedellus. The sequence goes on along the minus strand of OW203736.1, from coordinate 2,121,491 downwards.
CTAGTATTTTATATTTTTGACAGAAAATATGAAGTGCAAATAATCAAAATTAGTTAACATTCTTCATTGTAGATCACCATTTACAGCTTTCAAAACCTGTAAAGAACAGATAAATTTGAAGTGAACATTTTTTAATTCCAAAAATTTTACCGCGTCTGTGATCGACGGAGTATTTTGCGGGAACCGTGGACCACTCTATAATTTTGTGGAGAAACCTGTGGAACCAACTAGTTCCCCTATTTAACGGCTCTGTGCCTTCGTAGGGAATTTTACCTGGATTGTCAGGTGGATGGACAGCATAAGCGAATGGGGCATTTCGTAAATCTTCAGGCTCAGGAGGGGAACTGCCAGTCAATTTCTTCCACAAGTTCTTCATGATTTGCGCCGGGGAAAACCCACTTTGTTCGCGCATCTGCAGAATTTCCGCAGTGACCTCGGACGTGGCCTTAGAGATACTGAATCTCTTCACAAAACAGTGAATAAAAATTGCACTGGCCAGTTGGTACATCCTGTCCGGTTCCAGATCATATGCGACCGGACAGACCGCCTTCGTTCCAACGACGCGCGTCGCAAAGGACTTCAAAGCCTCATAAATTCGCTGCACCGAGAACTTGTTGTGGTCCAGACCCATTGCGTACATTATCGTATCCCTAACCAGTTTCTTGGGTGCCACAAACCTAACTAGTCTCATATGGTTCTCATCGGAGTCAAAGCCGTTCGCCTCCCATAGATAGGCTTGGACGTTAACGTAATCAAAACTATCGAACCATAAGAACTGCCGAACAACTCCTCCGACGCAGCCCCTCGAGGCGTTTCTCACAATCTTAAAAAATACGACACCACTCCGGATGGATTGAATGTTAATAAAATACGCCTGCCCTTAAGAATCAAAAATTACTGGGTCGGTCATGAGCTCGATGTAGTTGGCCAGTGAGTGGGTATATGACCAAGAGCTGTCATGTACAAAATTCATGTGAATTTTCTTGGTTCCGTCGACGTCCTCAATGTACCAGTGGGCATCAAGATGTTTTACCACACCCTTCGTTTCAACCAACATGAGAGGGTCGAAGATAAATGAACCAGAACCAACGATCGATTTCGCGCTGGTCATGCTGTCAGCGATTTGCGTTCCACTCCGATCATACGTTGAGTGTAAAAAAGTTTGATACGGCGCTGTTGCCTCACAATTTTCGGATAAATTTTTGCAAAAGAATTTTCTCGTCCGATTACGCAGGTCATCATTATATTTCCTCAACGCCTTGCGTTGATAACTCGTTTTTAGGAAAAACGTTGTCAAGGCGGCGCATCTGTTAGCATGGCGCTGTTGATTATGTGTGCTGAGTATTGGACTGCACACGTGGAAATCGTCCCTTCCCCGCTGAATTGCCTTAAAAACGCAGCCTCCAGAATCCTTTATTAGTGCGTCGTAACCATCCGGCACTTGAATCTTTCTGTTAATTCCCAACGTCAGAATATTTATTTGGGACTCGCACTGACGTGACGCCGCGGCAAAAGCATGAGAATGATAGAGATCATGCTTAAATGTGATGTCTAATTCCGGGTACGTAGAGATGAGTGTGGACTCATCCTCAGCGGACATCTGGTACCTGTCGCAAATCTTCTCCTCTTTTGTCGCAGGATCCACTAACCTCTTCGCGTCGTTTAGTAGACAGTTTCGAACACTACCTGCTAATATGCTATCAGGGTTCGCCATATCTCTAGCGATGATCTTCTTTACTTCCTCGTCGTAGTCCATTCCTACTTTACGGACAATCCCAGGAACTAACGAATTTGGAATCAAATCCCCCCCCAATTCTGTAATCTAGGTGCCGGTATAATTCGCGCATTTCAGAATAGCGCATTTGAGGGTTGGTTTTCTTTACGTGTACAACACCATCACGCACAACGTAGGGTCTAGGCAGCATGCTGTGCCCACTAATTAATTTGTCCAATAATTTACAAACTAACCTAATCTTTGGAAATGGTCCAAGTTTTTCAGCTATATACAGCAGGTTAGCGCAAGATAAACCCTGTGAAAAGAAATGATTCAGGACTGTATTTTTGTTAAACCTATCCACCGAGAGACAGTTTAGGTGGCTGATGGCTGAATATTATGCAGCCACACTAATACTTAAAATAGGATTAAATAATAAACATGGAAATATATATTATCTATCATCTTTTTAACTATTTTAAAATGCGGCACTAGCTAACTGTATCAGTAAAACACCTAAATTTGATATTATCAGGAGTAGATTTTAGAGGAATATGTTGCGTTAAATTTGATATTAGAGGAATATGTTGCATTAAAATATTACCTTTTCGACTGTAGGTGCAACGCTGTTGAAAAAAAAACTGAATATGACTTCTTATTGTAAGGAGCACGTAAAATCGTCCAACTTCTCTTTAAAATACAGTTTTCATCCAGGTCTTTTCGGAGCTTTAAACTGAGTTGTCTTATAGTATTCCACTATTACATTACGAGTATATACGGAATGCTTGGATATTCCCAGTAAAGGCTGGTTTACATTTGCTAAATTTCCGTGCTATTTAAGCATTGATTTTTAAGCATGCTAAATAAAATAGTGCTAAAAAAAGACGCCGATTTACATTTGCTATTCTTTTTTCATCATAAAAGATAGAAAATGCGAAGAAAGCATATTTTCGATATTTTCCATATTTTCGCATTGCAAGTCGAAAATATGGAATCTCTAATAATTTTGCAAGCTGTTGAAATAATATCACAGTTATTGGCTGAACGCCTGAAAAACAGGATACTTAACAGATTATCGCCGAGAAAACGTGTTTGGGTGCGAAACTGGATTGCAAGACGAGATCAACATGGGGCATCAAACCGCCTTCTAAAGGAATTTGCTGAAGAAGATAAGCATTCGTACAAACATCATTTACGCATGAATGAACAGTGTTTTAATCAGCTATTAAACAAGGTACATTCGAAAATACAGAAACAAGACACCCAAATGAGAAATGCATTTACAGCAAAATTTAAATTAGAAGTTACACTCAGATTTATTGCAAGTGGGGATAGTTATGACTCTTTATGTTATTTATATAGAGTATCAAAATCAACAATTTGCAAATTCATTCCTGAAGTCTTAGAAGAAATTTAATTTAATTTACGTAATATACTTACTAAAATAAAACTACACATTTAATTATGTTTATATTTATTAATAATCAGTCACATTAATTACTTATTTAATATACCACCCACGCACTAGTCAAATGTCTTAGATACAGCTTTTTGCAAAATATCATTTTGGCTTTGAAAACAAGAAGTATTATTATTATTTTCAGTAACTACATAATCATTGATTTGTTGTACGACCAAATATACTTGATCAGGGTCAGCAGATTCATTTTGAGATACCAAATAAACCTGTGAATGGTTTGAGACATTTGAAACGTAGGATTCCTCCTGCGCAGTGGCCACAGGAATAGCAGATGTCCAGTTAGTATGAGGCTGTGTCGACTCAGAGTGCTGTGGAGGTTTGATGAAACTGAAAGCCAACTTGGCGATGGACCTTGATGATCATGCGAACTTCTTAATGCATTCTGAATACGCGCAGCATTTTTAACAGTTTGTAACTTTATTTGGGTCTTTAGTGCCAATATCAGAGGCATTTGCCGTAATTGTGTTGCCAGCATCTTGGCAAACGTTTCAAACTTATCTTCAGTGGTTTGGTTTGGACGGTCTAGAAGTTTTACTGATTTCATGCAGTTTTTCCACGGCTGCTATTATGTCACCATCTAATTTTCTTTTTTTTTATTTATTATGTACTGTTGTACTCTTTCCTGGGTGAGAAACAGTTGATTCAGCCAGAGACGTAGAAGGCAATGACTTGTTTCTGTTCGGGGGTTCACTTCTTTTTTCCTGTAACAAACATAGTAAAATAATAAATAAAAAGTTTTTTATTTCAGATGCCAAGCACAGATGAATGGAAGATAATAGAAGATGGATTCCGAAATAAATGGAATTTCCCAAATTGCTATGGTGCTCTTGATGGCAAACATATTGTTATAAAGGCTCCACCTGTTTGTGGCTCTGATTATTTCAATTACAAAGGGGCAAACAGCATAATCTTACTAGCGCTTGCTGATGATTATTATTGCTTCACGTATGTTGATATAGGTTGTCATGGTAGATTTTCTGATGGGGGTGTCTTTCAAAATTCATCTCTTTTTTTAAGTCTTGAAAGTAGATTACTACCAAAAAATGGTTTGATAGTAGCTGACGATGCATTTCCATTAAAAACATATTTACTCAAGCCATACAAAGGTGCTAGACTTACTGACAAGGAAAAGATATTTAATTATATGCTCAGTAGATACTGTTTTGGTATACTAGCTTCTCGTTTTCGCATATTTGTACAGGGGCTCGAACGTTGGAAATAAAGAACTTCACTTGTATAGTCCACAGCAAGGTATAATCAGGAAGAAGACAGTTCACAGAGTTTCAGAAGAAAGTTTAGAAAGCTCACAAGAAGAAGGTGAAAGTTATAAGCGGAAGGCAAGCTTGATTTGCGTAATATTTAAACGGTAAAATTAGGCCGGGCGACATAGGTCTTGCGCGTAGGCTTTTTTCCAAACTGTTATCTATTAGTACGTATACGAAATACATGCGGGTAGATTGATGTCGCTAATGTATTTTAGCTCTTGCAAGCCAAGGATTGGCAGCTAAAATGCCGAATTGGTTAAGATTATAATCTATTTATAAAATAATCTTCATACACTTCGATAAAAAATGTTCCATCTTCTTTCACGTGTTCACCGTAGTAACTTCTCGCTTGCTCCACTTGATAAGGTCCCAAAGATATTAAAGCAGTTCATCATGTGAAAGGTTTTGAACACTTTTCAAGCTATAGAGCTTGAAAAGCTCCTCTACGTTGATTGAAATTGTTTTCTATCACCAACGCAGACAGACGGTTTGGGGCATCATGTTTTAAATATATTTAATTAATTATTTCATCTGCGAGTCGGTGGTCTTCCAATCTTTTTCCAAACGCGTTTAGTAATGCGCAAGCAATTCTTACTTCTTGTTTTAGATGAGGTGCAGCTAAATTGACACATTGGGACCTTAGTTGTCTAAATTGATTCTTTAAACGACCATTGATTGTTTCTACTACCCAACGGCATAACGTAACTTTCCGGGAATCGTTTGCCTGAGAGGTAGTAAGCTGACGTTGGTCTTCGTCTTTCGTTAGTGGTAGGTATGTTTTACACCCAACCTCGTTCATTTTTTCGATTACATCACGAAATCCTCGATCAAGTATAAATATATCATTTTTTTCGAAAAACCAATGGAAGGAATGATAGGTTTTTAAATTTGTCCTTAACACGGGTAAAAATAAAAATAGTATGATCATGTGGGTACAGTGATATCGTTCCGATGTAAAACCTAACTGCCAAGTAGGTAGTCGGGGCTGTAAGTGATGCATTTGCTTAAGCCAGATGTCGCTGCCTGTACGTAATATAGAGAATAGTGTAAAGAGGTTCGAAATTTCACTGATGCCGGTGAGTCGCCCATTGGCTCAATTAATAGAGCGCTGGCACGGATAGCCAGAGGTTGCGGGTTCGAATCCCGGCATGGGTGAAATTTTTAGCCTCTAAATAAATAGGTTTTTATATACAACCACAATTTATCAATACCTGATATGTGCCATATGGTCCTCAAATCATAATAAATATGTGGCTGTGAGAGTTAGCTATAAAGCACTTTTTATTTCAGGCATCTAATGACTCCGGTCTCTAATTCCAGAACTATCCACGAGGAGAGATACAATAAAGTGCAAATAAAATCTAGAATTTCAGTGGGACGATTATTTGTAGTATGGAAAAGAATGTTTCCATGCTTACAAATCGGCTTAGCTACTAATTTTTCGACAACAGCCAATATAATTATTGCTTGTGCTGTGCTCCACAACATTGGAATAGAAGTTAATGACACTTTTGAGCTTGATAATACTATGGACTATAATGTTCATCCTTCTTATACAACAATGGCATTCACCACAGGTACCAGTGATGGTTTAGTTCTTCGAGCTAATATGATTTCACGCTATTATATGTTTTGAATTCATTTAAAATTAAACCAATATTCACACTTACATTTTTATTACCTATGAAAGAAAAAATTAAAAAAATCAGATTTTAATACTACAATATTCACTTGCCATATTTCTCTAGTTCTTTGATTTTTATTTAAATTTAAATTTCGAACAATTTTTCTTCGTGCTATGTTTCCAATATTACAGTTTTGTGTTGTTCCTCATGCATTCTTTTCTTAAATTCTAACTCTTCTTCCAATATTTAACATTTAAAAAAATCAATTTTGTTACTTTTAAAATTTTCTGAATTCTCCTTTTTTTGGACTCTATTTCCTTTTCCTGATCCTTTCCTCCGGATGCTTCTGTGGTTTTACAGCAGGCTTCATTATTAGCATCGCCTAATACAACTATGCTTCCTGTAAAGCAGAAAGTCACAAATTATTATGACTCATATACTAGGTACTAACTATCCCTTGTTACTAACTGGGTACTAACGACACAGCACCTTTCCAGTTTCTTGGAGGAGTATAATAACAAATTAAATACAATTGTAATAGAATAATGATGTCAAAATCAAAGTCAAAAGCATTTTTTTTCCAAAATAACCGAAGCTGTGACTATTAAGTATTAACTATGGAAGTAACTAAAGTAAACAAGCCTACAGTTGCAACATCTGTTAGTTCCTGGATTCTTTTGACAGCTGTGTGGTACACATTATATTAGTTTGCTATAAGCATTTCTAGGTGCCGGCTGTCATCGGATGATAGTAGCTAAGTCAAGTCAGAGGTCCTGACTTAAAACCTTTTTACAAGTCTTCACCGTCTTCACCAATCCAAATTTGGCCTGCATGGTGATGTATAGCCAAATACTTTCTCAAAAAAGAAACCTGTCTCTCAGTTATAAAAATAAACAGAAATGGCTAAAGAAGTTTCTTACCATCAATCTCACTGTCAATATCCACAGCGATGTTAGTTAAAATATTTTTGTCAATATCCATCACTTTAGAATCAACAGGATCCATATCCATGACCGATGCCCCACCTCCTGTTAAATGACGAATATTTTCTTTCGTCTTAGATTCCCTTGCCTTCGCCTTCATATTATACCATAGCTTTATCAATTGTTTTGTAGCCGCCTGAAATAATGAATCACGAAATTAGTTAATCAGTAACTGCCTAAAACTACAACCAATATTATTACGCTGCATAGGTAAAGACCACGCCACACAAATGCGAGTCTACATACATACCCGTAAATAATAGAAGTTAATAAAATACTTATGTATTTACCTTTTGAGTAACAATAGAAGATTCAAAACCTATTAGATTATTTTTAGAGGCTAAAAATTTCACCCATGCCGGGATTCGAACCCGCAACCTCTGGCTATCCGTACCAGCGCTCTACCAATTAAATTTGTTCCTTAGCACGGGTTAGTGCATTAAAAATAAAAATAGTGTAAATAGAAGATTCGTTAAATTCTTTTGCTATTTTCTCCCATGACTGCTTCTTTTTTAGAGCGCTTGTAGCGTTTGTTTGTTTGCAGCTTAACACCGCATCGTATTTTTGTATTATATTTAAAAACAAACTCGAGAACGGTTTTTTTCGGTCGAGTTCTTGAGCCAAGGCGTATAGTTTCAAAACCTGCTAAGTCCCGACACCTACATTTTACAAGAGAGATCTTTCTTATCACCTTAGAAAATTTTCGTTGATATCACCTTAGAAAATGATTTAATTGTTGATTTAAGCATTAGTACCTAACTCTAATTTCATTTAAATTACCATTTACATATTAACACTACCCCCCATAAATAAAAAAGGTGAAAAAGTGTTGGACTTTGCTGACTTTGAAACTGACGATTGGACATGGCTGGTTTTGAATTTGACGCTTGTGGACATACTTCTCAACCAAAGTCGATACTTAAAATGCTTTAACTTCTTTATAAATTCCACAACTGATATTTTCCTGGCCATGTATTTATGAGACTTAAGGTCTCCTCCTCGTCTCTCTACTGGAATCTGCCCTTCTTTTAGAAATCTCTTTGCTGTATTTTCTACTCTATACCTTCTGATTCCAAGTACATCTAAGAAAGTTTTTTGACAAACTCAAATTTTTTTTTGTGGAGTGACTGAAAATAAAATATTTAGTACTTATGTCTTTTTCCTTGCGAGTTGCCTTTCGTGGCCGACGTCTGGCAGTAGGTGCTCCCTTGATATGCTTTAATATAAAAGCATCTTGCAATCGCTTGTCCTTGTTTTTATAAAAACGTGAATGAAACGAACTCAAATCAGTCATTGTTAGAGAGTTACAAGCAAATTTTTTTTTATGCGTACAGTTAGGTTTATTAGGTAACTGTTTTGGAGAGTATCTGAAAAAAAAAAACAAGGACTATAATTCATATTCATAGCAACGGGAAGATAAACACACAGAGTTACTTTCGCGTTTATAATATATGGGTTACTTTGCCATACTAATATATGGTTTTTGGACTCTCCAAAAAGCATCCCTCTTATATGAAAAAGAAAAATGTAACAAGTCAGTATTGCCTAGCTTTTTAAGATAGTCGCTTTCTGCAGAACTCCATTCGCAAGGCTCAAAACTGTTCGATCCACATTACACTCACCTCTCAAATTTTTACTGGTTTCGATTCCATTTTTCTGGGTCTCTCTGCCGTTTCCGGGCTTTGTTTTTTCAACCACGGTCGGGAACTTTTCCATCTTTACAACGAATGTACATTTACTAATAAATTACAGCGATAACTGCTTAAAAAACTTTGTTTTCGTCGACAACAACGCACCGAATATACTAGATTCCGTCATAATAATTTGCTGTCACGTGACCGAAATAGCGGCATGTCATTGGCTTACAGGACTTTGCTGTTTGAATCTACCTAATAAGGACTTTGTTGATTTTGCTCCCAACGGCACACTTTCGAGTGGATTTACTATTGGATCTAATCAGTTTTGAATTATTTGCGTTTAAGCAGATTTTATAAAATCAAAAAAAGTTGCTATTGAAAAAAAAATGTTACGTTAAGAAAAAAGTGGACTTCGCAGGTTTTGAAACTATAAGCCTCTTTACGAAAGATGGTATTCTCTTTGTCGACAGAAATAGGAAAATGTAACAGCAAATTACCAAACACGCACAACAAACGGTTTTAAATTTACACAACAAGTACTTTGATTTGTTTGACAAATGAACTATACTATTTCTAAGTAAGAAATCACGTGCTGTAGTATGTAATCCACTCGTAAAAGTAAACATTTACATTTGGTAGGATTATAATATTTCAGACGTTTCGTTTTTCCACGTATTTATTATTTAGTTAATAAATACTTGGAGACCAAATCAAAGTAAATAATGGATTTTGTTATATTTTAAGTATAAAATTAACATAAATTGATGTAAAAAATATAGAATCTAGTAATATTGAGAATAATATTATAAGTCTTTGTGAAAGTATTCTAGACCATTCGTTTACCTCTTCTTTAAACGAAACGCAGTCACGAAGTGTTGCCACACAGTAACAACCACCGAGCATCAAGTAATACTTGGGCTTTTGCTCAAGTAAGTAACGTGTGTTACCCGACTATAGAATAAGAATTGGTAACCAAGAATTCTAGCGTCAAGTAATGACTTAAGCAAGAAATTACTTAGCAACAAGTAATTACTTCTTTATAAATACGGGTGTAAGTGAGCCAGACTGAGCGTGTTGTGCGATGACGTCACATCACGCGGCGGCCCGCGTCTTGCGGTTACAACTTGTTTTACTTCTAAATTTGAAACTAATTGACGTATCGAAGTAATTCTTTCACTAGTATTTTATATTTTTGACAGAAAATATGAAGTGCAAATAATCAAAATTAGTTAACATTCTTCATTGTAGATCACCATTTACAGCTTTCAAAACCTGTAAAGAACAGATAAATTTGAAGTGAACATTTTTTAATTCCAAAAATTTTACCGCGTCTGTGATCGACGGAGTATTTTGCGGGAACCGTGGACCACTCTATAATTTTGTGGAGAAACCTGTGGAACCAACTAGTTCCCCTATTTAACGGCTCTGTGCCTTCGTAGGGAATTTTACCTGGATTGTCAGGTGGATGGACAGCATAAGCGAATGGGGCATTTCGTAAATCTTCAGGCTCAGGAGGGGAACTGCCAGTCAATTTCTTCCACAAGTTCTTCATGATTTGCGCCGGGGAAAACCCACTTTGTTCGCGCATCTGCAGAATTTCCGCAGTGACCTCGGACGTGGCCTTAGAGATACTGAATCTCTTCACAAAACAGTGAATAAAAATTGCACTGGCCAGTTGGTACATCCTGTCCGGTTCCAGATCATATGCGACCGGACAGACCGCCTTCGTTCCAACGACGCGCGTCGCAAAGGACTTCAAAGCCTCATAAATTCGCTGCACCGAGAACTTGTTGTGGTCCAGACCCATTGCGTACATTATCGTATCCCTAACCAGTTTCTTGGGTGCCACAAACCTAACTAGTCTCATATGGTTCTCATCGGAGTCAAAGCCGTTCGCCTCCCATAGATAGGCTTGGACGTTAACGTAATCAAAACTATCGAACCATAAGAACTGCCGAACAACTCCTCCGACGCAGCCCCTCGAGGCGTTTCTCACAATCTTAAAAAATACGACACCACTCCGGATGGATTGAATGTTAATAAAATACGCCTGCCCTTAAGAATCAAAAATTACTGGGTGGGTCATGAGCTCGATGTAGTTGGCCAGTGAGTGGGTATATGACCAAGAGCTGTCATGTACAAAATTCATGTGAATTTTCTTGGTTCCGTCGACGTCCTCAATGTACCAGTGGGCATCAAGATGTTTTACCACACCCTTCGTTTCAACCAACATGAGAGGGTCGAAGATAAATGAACCAGAACCAACGATCGATTTCGCGCTGGTCATGCTGTCAGCGATTTGCGTTCCACTCCGATCATACGTTGAGTGTAAAAAAGTTTGATACGGCGCTGTTGCCTCACAATTTTCGGATAAATTTTTGCAAAAGAATTTTCTCGTCCGATTACGCAGGTCATCATTATATTTCCTCAACGCCTTGCGTTGATAACTCGTTTTTAGGAAAAACGTTGTCAAGGCGGCGCATCTGTTAGCATGGCGCTGTTGATTATGTGTGCTGAGTATTGGACTGCACACGTGGAAATCGTCCCTTCCCCGCTGAATTGCCTTAAAAACGCAGCCTCCAGAATCCTTTATTAGTGCGTCGTAACCATCCGGCACTTGAATCTTTCTGTTAATTCCCAACGTCAGAATATTTATTTGGGACTCGCACTGACGTGACGCCGCGGCAAAAGCATGAGAATGATAGAGATCATGCTTAAATGTGATGTCTAATTCCGGGTACGTAGAGATGAGTGTGGACTCATCCTCAGCGGACATCTGGTACCTGTCGCAAATCTTCTCCTCTTTTGTCGCAGGATCCACTAACCTCTTCGCGTCGTTTAGTAGACAGTTTCGAACACTACCTGCTAATATGCTATCAGGGTTCGCCATATCTCTAGCGATGATCTTCTTTACTTCCTCGTCGTAGTCCATTCCTACTTTACGGACAATCCCAGGAACTAACGAATTTGGAATCAAATCCCCCCCAATTCTGTAATCTAGGTGCCGGTATAATTCGCGCATTTCAGAATAGCGCATTTGAGGGTTGGTTTTCTTTACGTGTACAACACCATCACGCACAACGTAGGGTCTAGGCAGCATGCTGTGCCCACTAATTAATTTGTCCAATAATTTACAAACTAACCTAATCTTTGGAAATGGTCCAAGTTTTTCAGCTATATACAGCAGGTTAGCGCAAGATAAACCCTGTGAAAAGAAATGATTCAGGACTGTATTTTTGTTAAACCTATCCACCGAGAGACAGTTTAGGTGGCTGATGGCTGAATATTATGCAGCCACACTAATACTTAAAATAGGATTAAATAATAAACATGGAAATATATATTATCTATCATCTTTTTAACTATTTTAAAATGCGGCACTAGCTAACTGTATCAGTAAAACACCCAAATTTGATATTATCAGGAGTAGATTTTAGAGGAATATGTTGCGTTAAATTTGATATTAGAGGAATATGTTGCATTAAAATATTACCTTTTCGACTGTAGGTGCAACGCTGTTGAAAAAAAAACTGAATATGACTTCTTATTGTAAGGAGCACGTAAAATCGTCCAACTTCTCTTTAAAATACAGTTTTCATCCAGGTCTTTTCGGAGCTTTAAACTGAGTTGTCTTATAGTATTCCACTATTACATTACGAGTATATACGGAATGCTTGGATATTCCCAGTAAAGGCTGGTTTACATTTGCTAAATTTCCGTGCTATTTAAGCATTGATTTTTAAGCATGCTAAATAAAATAGTGCTAAAAAAAGACGCCGATTTACATTTGCTATTCTTTTTTCATCATAAAAGATAGAAAATGCGAAGAAAGCATATTTTCGATATTTTCCATATTTTCGCATTGCAAGTCGAAAATATGGAATCTCTAATAATTTTGCAAGCTGTTGAAATAATATCACAGTTATTGGCTGAACGCCTGAAAAACAGGATACTTAACAGATTATCGCCGAGAAAACGTGTTTGGGTGCGAAACTGGATTGCAAGACGAGATCAACATGGGGCATCAAACCGCCTTCTAAAGGAATTTGCTGAAGAAGATAAGCATTCGTACAAACATCATTTACGCATGAATGAACAGTGTTTTAATCAGCTATTAAACAAGGTACATTCGAAAATACAGAAACAAGACACCCAAATGAGAAATGCATTTACAGCAAAATTTAAATTAGAAGTTACACTCAGATTTATTGCAAGTGGGGATAGTTATGACTCTTTATGTTATTTATATAGAGTATCAAAATCAACAATTTGCAAATTCATTCCTGAAGTCTTAGAAGAAATTTAATTTAATTTACGTAATATACTTACTAAAATAAAACTACACATTTAATTATGTTTATATTTATTAATAATCAGTCACATTAATTACTTATTTAATATACCACCCACGCACTAGTCAAATGTCTTAGATACAGCTTTTTGCAAAATATCATTTTGGCTTTGAAAACAAGAAGTATTATTATTATTTTCAGTAACTACATAATCATTGATTTGTTGTACGACCAAATATACTTGATCAGGGTCAGCAGATTCATTTTGAGATACCAAATAAACCTGTGAATGGTTTGAGACATTTGAAACGTAGGATTCCTCCTGCGCAGTGGCCACAGGAATAGCAGATGTCCAGTTAGTATGAGGCTGTGTCGACTCAGAGTGCTGTGGAGGTTTGATGAAACTGAAAGCCAACTTGGCGATGGACCTTGATGATCATGCGAACTTCTTAATGCATTCTGAATACGCGCAGCATTTTTAACAGTTTGTAACTTTATTTGGGTCTTTAGTGCCAATATCAGAGGCATTTGCCGTAATTGTGTTGCCAGCATCTTGGCAAACGTTTCAAACTTATCTTCAGTGGTTTGGTTTGGACGGTCTAGAAGTTTTACTGATTTCATGCAGTTTTTCCACGGCTGCTATTATGTCACCATCTAATTTTCTTTTTTTTTATTTATTATGTACTGTTGTACTCTTTCCTGGGTGAGAAACAGTTGATTCAGCCAGAGACGTAGAAGGCAATGACTTGTTTCTGTTCGGGGGTTCACTTCTTTTTTCCTGTAACAAACATAGTAAAATAATAAATAAAAAGTTTTTTATTTCAGATGCCAAGCACAGATGAATGGAAGATAATAGAAGATGGATTCCGAAATAAATGGAATTTCCCAAATTGCTATGGTGCTCTTGATGGCAAACATATTGTTATAAAGGCTCCACCTGTTTGTGGCTCTGATTATTTCAATTACAAAGGGGCAAACAGCATAATCTTACTAGCGCTTGCTGATGATTATTATTGCTTCACGTATGTTGATATAGGTTGTCATGGCAGATTTTCTGATGGGGGTGTCTTTCAAAATTCATCTCTTTTTTTAAGTCTTGAAAGTAGATTACTACCAAAAAATGGTTTGATAGTAGCTGACGATGCATTTCCATTAAAAACATATTTACTCAAGCCATACAAAGGTGCTAGACTTACTGACAAGGAAAAGATATTTAATTATATGCTCAGTAGATACTGTTTTGGTATACTAGCTTCTCGTTTTCGCATATTTGTACAGGGGCTCGAACGTTGGAAATAAAGAACTTCACTTGTATAGTCCACAGCAAGGTATAATCAGGAAGAAGACAGTTCACAGAGTTTCAGAAGAAAGTTTAGAAAGCTCACAAGAAGAAGGTGAAAGTTATAAGCGGAAGGCAAGCTTGATTTGCGTAATATTTAAACGGTAAAATTAGGCCGGGCGACATAGGTCTTGCGCGTAGGCTTTTTTCCAAACTGTTATCTATTAGTACGTATACGAAATACATGCGGGTAGATTGATGTCGCTAATGTATTTTAGCTCTTGCAAGCCAAGGATTGGCAGCTAAAATGCCGAATTGGTTAAGATTATAATCTATTTATAAAATAATCTTCATACACTTCGATAAAAAATGTTCCATCTTCTTTCACGTGTTCACCGTAGTAACTTCTCGCTTGCTCCACTTGATAAGGTCCCAAAGATATTAAAGCAGTTCATCATGTGAAAGGTTTTGAACACTTTTCAAGCTATAGAGCTTGAAAAGCTCCTCTACGTTGATTGAAATTGTTTTCTATCACCAACGCAGACAGACGGTTTGGGGCATCATGTTTTAAATATATTTAATTAATTATTTCATCTGCGAGTCGGTGGTCTTCCAATCTTTTTCCAAACGCGTTTAGTAATGCGCAAGCAATTCTTACTTCTTGTTTTAGATGAGGTGCAGCTAAATTGACACATTGGGACCTTAGTTGTCTAAATTGATTCTTTAAACGACCATTGATTGTTTCTACTACCCAACGGCATAACGTAACTTTCCGGGAATCGTTTGCCTGAGAGGTAGTAAGCTGACGTTGGTCTTCGTCTTTCGTTAGTGGTAGGTATGTTTTACACCCAACCTCGTTCATTTTTTCGATTACATCACGAAATCCTCGATCAAGTATAAATATATCATTTTTTTCGAAAAACCAATGGAAGGAATGATAGGTTTTTAAATTTGTCCTTAACACGGGTAAAAATAAAAATAGTATGATCATGTGGGTACAGTGATATCGTTCCGATGTAAAACCTAACTGCCAAGTAGGTAGTCGGGGCTGTAAGTGATGCATTTGCTTAAGCCAGATGTCGCTGCCTGTACGTAATATAGAGAATAGTGTAAAGAGGTTCGAAATTTCACTGATGCCGGTGAGTCGCCCATTGGCTCAATTGGTAGAGCGCTGGCACGGATAGCCAGAGGTTGCGGGTTCGAATCCCGGCATGGGTGAAATTTTTAGCCTCTAAATAAATAGGTTTTTATATACAACCACAATTTATCAATACCTGATATGTGCCATATGGTCCTCAAATCATAATAAATATGTGGCTGTGAGAGTTAGCTATAAAGCACTTTTTATTTCAGGCATCTAATGACTCCGGTCTCTAATTCCAGAACTGTCCACGAGGAGAGATACAATAAAGTGCAAATAAAATCTAGAATTTCAGTGGGACGATTATTTGTAGTATGGAAAAGAATGTTTCCATGCTTACAAATCGGCTTAGCTACTAATTTTTCGACAACAGCCAATATAATTATTTCTTGTGCTGTGCTCCACAACATTGGAATAGAAGTTAATGACACTTTTGAGCTTGATAATACTATGGACTATAATGTTCATCCTTCTTATACAACAATGGCATTCACCACAGGTACCAGTGATGGTTTAGTTCTTCGAGCTAATATGATTTCACGCTATTATATGTTTTGAATTCATTTAAAATTAAACCAATATTCACACTTACATTTTTATTACCTATGAAAGAAAAAATTAAAAAAATCAGATTTTAATACTACAATATTCACTTGCCATATTTCTCTAGTTCTTTGATTTTTATTTAAATTTAAATTTCGAACAATTTTTCTTCGTGCTATGTTTCCAATATTACAGTTTTGTGTTGTTCCTCATGCATTCTTTTCTTAAATTCTAACTCTTCTTCCAATATTTAACATTTAAAAAAATCAATTTTGTTACTTTTAAAATTTTCTGAATTCTCCTTTTTTTGGACTCTATTTCCTTTTCCTGATCCTTTCCTCCGGATGCTTCTGTGGTTTTACAGCAGGCTTCATTATTAGCATCGCCTAATACAACTATGCTTCCTGTAAAGCAGAAAGTCACAAATTATTATGACTCATATACTAGGTACTAACTATCCCTTGTTACTAACTGGGTACTAACGACACAGCACCTTTCCAGTTTCTTGGAGGAGTATAATAACAAATTAAATACAATTGTAATAGAATAATGATGTCAAAATCAAAGTCAAAAGCATTTTTTTTCCAAAATAACCGAAGCTGTGACTATTAAGTATTAACTATGGAAGTAACTAAAGTAAACAAGCCTACAGTTGCAACATCTGTTAGTTCCTGGATTCTTTTGACAGCTGTGTGGTACACATTATATTAGTTTGCTATAAGCATTTCTAGGTGCCGGCTGTCATCGGATGATAGTAGCTAAGTCAAGTCAGAGGTCCTGACTTAAAACCTTTTTACAAGTCTTCACCGTCTTCACCAATCCAAATTTGGCCTGCATGGTGATGTATAGCCAAATACTTTCTCAAAAAAGAAACCTGTCTCTCAGTTATAAAAATAAACAGAAATGGCTAAAGAAGTTTCTTACCATCAATCTCACTGTCAATATCCACAGCGATGTTAGTTAAAATATTTTTGTCAATATCCATCACTTTAGAATCAACAGGATCCATATCCATGACCGATGCCCCACCTCCTGTTAAATGACGAATATTTTCTTTCGTCTTAGATTCCCTTGCCTTCGCCTTCATATTATACCATAGCTTTATCAATTGTTTTGTAGCCGCCTGAAATAATGAATCACGAAATTAGTTAATCAGTAACTGCCTAAAACTACAACCAATATTATTACGCTGCATAGGTAAAGACCACGCCACACAAATGCGAGTCTACATACATACCCGTAAATAATAGAAGTTAATAAAATACTTATGTATTTACCTTTTGAGTAACAATAGAAGATTCAAAACCTATTAGATTATTTTTAGAGGCTAAAAATTTCACCCATGCCGGGATTCGAACCCGCAACCTCTGGCTATCCGTACCAGCGCTCTACCAATTAAATTTGTTCCTTAGCACGGGTTAGTGCATTAAAAATAAAAATAGTGTAAATAGAAGATTCGTTAAATTCTTTTGCTATTTTCTCCCATGACTGCTTCTTTTTTAGAGCGCTTGTAGCGTTTGTTTGTTTGCAGCTTAACACCGCATCGTATTTTTGTATTATATTTAAAAACAAACTCGAGAACGGTTTTTTTCGGTCGAGTTCTTGAGCCAAGGCGTATAGTTTCAAAACCTGCTAAGTCCCGACACCTACATTTTACAAGAGAGATCTTTCTTATCACCTTAGAAAATTTTCGTTGATATCACCTTAGAAAATGATTTAATTGTTGATTTAAGCATTAGTACCTAACTCTAATTTCATTTAAATTACCATTTACATATTAACACTACCCTCCATAAATAAAAAAGGTGAAAAAGTGTTGGACTTTGCTGACTTTGAACCTGACGATTGGACATGGCTGGTTTTGAATTTGACGCTTGTGGACATACTTCTCAACCAAAGTCGATACTTAAAATGCTTTAACTTCTTTATAAATTCCACAACTGATATTTTCCTGGCCATGTATTTATGAGACTTAAGGTCTCCTCCTCGTCTCTCTACTGGTATCTGCCCTTCTTTTAGAAATCTCTTTGCTGTATTTTCTACTCTATACCTTCTGATTCCAAGTACATCTAAGAAAGTTTTTTGACAAACTCAAATTTTTTTTTGTGGAGTGACTGAAAATAAAATATTTAGTACTTATGTCTTTTTCCTTGCGAGTTGCCTTTCGTGGCCGACGTCTGGCAGTAGGTGCTCCCTTGATATGCTTTAATATAAAAGCATCTTGCAATCGCTTGTCCTTGTTTTTATAAAAACGTGAATGAAACGAACTCAAATCAGTCATTGTTAGAGAGTTACAAGCAAATTTTTTTTTATGCGTACAGTTAGGTTTATTAGGTAACTGTTTTGGAGAGTATCTGAAAAAAAAAAACAAGGACTATAATTCATATTCATAGCAACGGGAATAACACAGAGTTACTTTCGCGTTTATAATAAATGGGTTACTTTGCCATACTAATATATGGTTTTTTGGACTCTCCAAAAAGCATCCCTCTTATATGAAAAAGAAAAATGTAACAAGTCAGTATTGCCTAGCTTTTTAAGATAGTCGCTTTCTGCAGAACTCCATTCGCAAGGCTCAAAACTGTTCGATCCACATTACACTCACCTCTCAAATTTTTACTGGTTTCGATTCCATTTTTCTGGGTCTCTCTGCCGTTTCCGGGCTTTGTTTTTTCAACCACGGTCGGGAACTTTTCCATCTTTACAACGAATGTACATTTACTAATAAATTACAGCGATAACTGCTTAAAAAACTTTGTTTTCGTCGACAACAACGCACCGAATATACTAGATTCCGTCATAATAATTTGCTGTCACGTGACCGAAATAGCGGCATGTCATTGGCTTACAGGACTTTGCTGTTTGAATCTACCTAATAAGGACTTTGTTGATTTTGCTCCCAACGGCACACTTTCGAGTGGATTTACTATTGGATCTAATCAGTTTTGAATTATTTGCGTTTAAGCAGATTTTATAAAATCAAAAAAAAGTTGCTATTGAAAAAAAAATGTTACGTTAAGAAAAAAGTGGACTTCGCAGGTTTTGAAACTATAAGCCTCTTTACGAAAGATGGTATTCTCTTTGTCGAAAGAAATAGGAAAATGTAACAGCAAATTACCAAACACGCACAACAAACGGTTTTAAATTTACACAACAAGTACTTTGATTTGTTTGACAAATGAACTATACTATTTCTAAGTAAGAAATCACGTGCTGTAGTATGAAATCCACTCGTAAAAGTAAACATTTACATTTGGTAGGATTATAATATTTCAGACGTTTCGTTTTTCCACGTATTTATTATTTAGTTAATAAATACTTGGAGACCAAATCAAAGTAAATAATGGATTTTGTTATATTTTAAGTATAAAATTAACATAAATTGATGTAAAAAATATAGAATCTAGTAATATTGAGAATAATATTATAAGTCTTTGTGAAAGTATTCTAGACCATTCGTTTACCTCTTCTTTAAACGAAACGCAGTCACGAAGTGTTGCCACACAGTAACAACCACCGAGCATCAAGTAATACTTGGGCTTTTGCTCAAGTAAGTAACGTGTGTTACCCGACTATAGAATAAGAATTGGTAACCAAGAATTCTAGCGTCAAGTAATGACTTAAGCAAGAAATTACTTAGCAACAAGTAATTACTTCTTTATAAATACGGGTGTAAGTGAGCCAGACTGAGCGTGTTGTGCGATGACGTCACATCACGCGGCGGCCCGCGTCTTGCGGTTACAACTTGTTTTACTTCTAAATTTGAAACTAATTGACGTATCGAAGTAATTCTTTCACTAGTATTTTATATTTTTGACAGAAAATATGAAGTGCAAATAATCAAAATTAGTTAACATTCTTCATTGTAGATCACCATTTACAGCTTTCAAAACCTGTAAAGAACAGATAAATTTGAAGTGAACATTTTTTAATTCCAAAAATTTTACCGCGTCTGTGATCGACGGAGTATTTTGCGGGAACCGTGGACCACTCTATAATTTTGTGGAGAAACCTGTGGAACCAACTAGTTCCCCTATTTAACGGCTCTGTGCCTTCGTAGGGAATTTTACCTGGATTGTCAGGTGGATGGACAGCATAAGCGAATGGGGCATTTCGTAAATCTTCAGGCTCAGGAGGGGAACTGCCAGTCAATTTCTTCCAGAAGTTCTTCATGATTTGCGCCGGGGAAAACCCACTTTGTTCGCGCATCTGCAGAATTTCCGCAGTGACCTCGGACGTGGCCTTAGAGATACTGAATCTCTTCACAAAACAGTGAATAAAAATTGCACTGGCCAGTTGGTACATCCTGTCCGGTTCCAGATCATATGCGACCGGACAGACCGCCTTCGTTCCAACGACGCGCGTCGCAAAGGACTTCAAAGCCTCATAAATTCGCTGCACCGAGAACTTGTTGTGGTCCAGACCCATTGCGTACATTATCGTATCCCTAACCAGTTTCTTGGGTGCCACAAACCTAACTAGTCTCATATGGTTCTCATCGGAGTCAAAGCCGTTCGCCTCCCATAGATAGGCTTGGACGTTAACGTAATCAAAACTATCGAACCATAAGAACTGCCGAACAACTCCTCCGACGCAGCCCCTCGAGGCGTTTCTCACAATCTTAAAAAATACGACACCACTCCGGATGGATTGAATGTTAATAAAATACGCCTGCCCTTAAGAATCAAAAATTACTGGGTGGGTCATGAGCTCGATGTAGTTGGCCAGTGAGTGGGTATATGACCAAGAGCTGTCATGTACAAAATTCATGTGAATTTTCTTGGTTCCGTCGACGTCCTCAATGTACCAGTGGGCATCAAGATGTTTTACCACACCCTTCGTTTCAACCAACATGAGAGGGTCGAAGATAAATGAACCAGAACCAACGATCGATTTCGCGCTGGTCATGCTGTCAGCGATTTGCGTTCCACTCCGATCATACGTTGAGTGTAAAAAAGTTTGATACGGCGCTGTTGCCTCACAATTTTCGGATAAATTTTCGCAAAAGAATTTTCTCGTCCGATTACGCAGGTCATCATTATATTTCCTCAACGCCTTGCGTTGATAACTCGTTTTTAGGAAAAACGTTGTCAAGGCGGCGCATCTGTTAGCATGGCGCTGTTGATTATGTGTGCTGAGTATTGGACTGCACACGTGGAAATCGTCCCTTCCCCGCTGAATTGCCTTAAAAACGCAGCCTCCAGAATCCTTTATTAGTGCGTCGTAACCATCCGGCACTTGAATCTTTCTGTTAATTCCCAACGTCAGAATATTTATTTGGGACTCGCACTGACGTGACGCCGCGGCAAAAGCATGAGAATGATAGAGATCATGCTTAAATGTGATGTCTAATTCCGGGTACGTAGAGATGAGTGTGGACTCATCCTCAGCGGACATCTGGTACCTGTCGCAAATCTTCTCCTCTTTTGTCGCAGGATCCACTAACCTCTTCGCGTCGTTTAGTAGACAGTTTCGAACACTACCTGCTAATATGCTATCAGGGTTCGCCATATCTCTAGCGATGATCTTCTTTACTTCCTCGTCGTAGTCCATTCCTACTTTACGGACAATCCCAGGAACTAACGAATTTGGAATCAAATCCCCCCCCAATTCTGTAATCTAGGTGCCGGTATAATTCGCGCATTTCAGAATAGCGCATTTGAGGGTTGGTTTTCTTTACGTGTACAACACCATCACGCACAACGTAGGGTCTAGGCAGCATGCTGTGCCCACTAATTAATTTGTCCAATAATTTACAAACTAACCTAATCTTTGGAAATGGTCCAAGTTTTTCAGCTATATACAGCAGGTTAGCGCAAGATAAACCCTGTGAAAAGAAATGATTCAGGACTGTATTTTTGTTAAACCTATCCACCGAGAGACAGTTTAGGTGGCTGATGGCTGAATATTATGCAGCCACACTAATACTTAAAATAGGATTAAATAATAAACATGGAAATATATATTATCTATCATCTTTTTAACTATTTTAAAATGCGGCACTAGCTAACTGTATCAGTAAAACACCCAAATTTGATATTATCAGGAGTAGATTTTAGAGGAATATGTTGCGTTAAATTTGATATTAGAGGAATATGTTGCATTAAAATATTACCTTTTCGACTGTAGGTGCAACGCTGTTGAAAAAAAAACTGAATATGACTTCTTATTGTAAGGAGCACGTAAAATCGTCCAACTTCTCTTTAAAATACAGTTTTCATCCAGGTCTTTTCGGAGCTTTAAACTGAGTTGTCTTATAGTATTCCACTATTACATTACGAGTATATACGGAATGCTTGGATATTCCCAGTAAAGGCTGGTTTACATTTGCTAAATTTCCGTGCTATTTAAGCATTGATTTTTAAGCATGCTAAATAAAATAGTGCTAAAAAAAGACGCCGATTTACATTTGCTATTCTTTTTTCATCATAAAAGATAGAAAATGCGAAGAAAGCGTATTTTCGATATTTTCCATATTTTCGCATTGCAAGTCGAAAATATGGAATCTCTAATAATTTTGCAAGCTGTTGAAATAATATCACAGTTATTGGCTGAACGCCTGAAAAACAGGATACTTAACAGATTATCGCCGAGAAAACGTGTTTGGGTGCGAAACTGGATTGCAAGACGAGATCAACATGGGGCATCAAACCGCCTTCTAAAGGAATTTGCTGAAGAAGATAAGCATTCGTACAAACATCATTTACGCATGAATGAACAGTGTTTTAATCAGCTATTAAACAAGGTACATTCGAAAATACAGAAACAAGACACCCAAATGAGAAATGCATTTACAGCAAAATTTAAATTAGAAGTTACACTCAGATTTATTGCAAGTGGGGATAGTTATGACTCTTTATGTTATTTATATAGAGTATCAAAATCAACAATTTGCAAATTCATTCCTGAAGTCTTAGAAGAAATTTAATTTAATTTACGTAATATACTTACTAAAATAAAACTACACATTTAATTATGTTTATATTTATTAATAATCAGTCACATTAATTACTTATTTAATATACCACCCACGCACTAGTCAAATGTCTTAGATACAGCTTTTTGCAAAATATCATTTTGGCTTTGAAAACAAGAAGTATTATTATTATTTTCAGTAACTACATAATCATTGATTTGTTGTACGACCAAATATACTTGATCAGGGTCAGCAGATTCATTTTGAGATACCAAATAAACCTGTGAATGGTTTGAGACATTTGAAACGTAGGATTCCTCCTGCGCAGTGGCCACAGGAATAGCAGATGTCCAGTTAGTATGAGGCTGTGTCGACTCAGAGTGCTGTGGAGGTTTGATGAAACTGAAAGCCAACTTGGCGATGGACCTTGATGATCATGCGAACTTCTTAATGCATTCTGAATACGCGCAGCATTTTTAACAGTTTGTAACTTTATTTGGGTCTTTAGTGCCAATATCAGAGGCATTTGCCGTAATTGTGTTGCCAGCATCTTGGCAAACGTTTCAAACTTATCTTCAGTGGTTTGGTTTGGACGGTCTAGAAGTTTTACTGATTTCATGCAGTTTTTCCACGGCTGCTATTATGTCACCATCTAATTTTCTTTTTTTTTATTTATTATGTACTGTTGTACTCTTTCCTGGGTGAGAAACAGTTGATTCAGCCAGAGACGTAGAAGGCAATGACTTGTTTCTGTTCGGGGGTTCACTTCTTTTTTCCTGTAACAAACATAGTAAAATAATAAATAAAAAGTTTTTTATTTCAGATGCCAAGCACAGATGAATGGAAGATAATAGAAGATGGATTCCGAAATAAATGGAATTTCCCAAATTGCTATGGTGCTCTTGATGGCAAACATATTGTTATAAAGGCTCCACCTGTTTGTGGCTCTGATTATTTCAATTACAAAGGGGCAAACAGCATAATCTTACTAGCGCTTGCTGATGATTATTATTGCTTCACGTATGTTGATATAGGTTGTCATGGCAGATTTTCTGATGGGGGTGTCTTTCAAAATTCATCTCTTTTTTTAAGTCTTGAAAGTAGATTACTACCAAAAAATGGTTTGATAGTAGCTGACGATGCATTTCCATTAAAAACATATTTACTCAAGCCATACAAAGGTGCTAGACTTACTGACAAGGAAAAGATATTTAATTATATGCTCAGTAGATACTGTTTTGGTATACTAGCTTCTCGTTTTCGCATATTTGTACAGGGGCTCGAACGTTGGAAATAAAGAACTTCACTTGTATAGTCCACAGCAAGGTATAATCAGGAAGAAGACAGTTCACAGAGTTTCAGAAGAAAGTTTAGAAAGCTCACAAGAAGAAGGTGAAAGTTATAAGCGGAAGGCAAGCTTGATTTGCGTAATATTTAAACGGTAAAATTAGGCCGGGCGACATAGGTCTTGCGCGTAGGCTTTTTTCCAAACTGTTATCTATTAGTACGTATACGAAATACATGCGGGTAGATTGATGTCGCTAATGTATTTTAGCTCTTGCAAGCCAAGGATTGGCAGCTAAAATGCCGAATTGGTTAAGATTATAATCTATTTATAAAATAATCTTCATACACTTCGATAAAAAATGTTCCATCTTCTTTCACGTGTTCACCGTAGTAACTTCTCGCTTGCTCCACTTGATAAGGTCCCAAAGATATTAAAGCAGTTCATCATGTGAAAGGTTTTGAACACTTTTCAAGCTATAGAGCTTGAAAAGCTCCTCTACGTTGATTGAAATTGTTTTCTATCACCAACGCAGACAGACGGTTTGGGGCATCATGTTTTAAATATATTTAATTAATTATTTCATCTGCGAGTCGGTGGTCTTCCAATCTTTTTCCAAACGCGTTTAGTAATGCGCAAGCAATTCTTACTTCTTGTTTTAGATGAGGTGCAGCTAAATTGACACATTGGGACCTTAGTTGTCTAAATTGATTCTTTAAACGACCATTGATTGTTTCTACTACCCAACGGCATAACGTAACTTTCCGGGAATCGTTTGCCTGAGAGGTAGTAAGCTGACGTTGGTCTTCGTCTTTCGTTAGTGGTAGGTATGTTTTACACCCAACCTCGTTCATTTTTTCGATTACATCACGAAATCCTCGATCAAGTATAAATATATCATTTTTTTCGAAAAACCAATGGAAGGAATGATAGGTTTTTAAATTTGTCCTTAACACGGGTAAAAATAAAAATAGTATGATCATGTGGGTACAGTGATATCGTTCCGATGTAAAACCTAACTGCCAAGTAGGTAGTCGGGGCTGTAAGTGATGCATTTGCTTAAGCCAGATGTCGCTGCCTGTACGTAATATAGAGAATAGTGTAAAGAGGTTCGAAATTTCACTGATGCCGGTGAGTCGCCCATTGGCTCAATTGGTAGAGCGCTGGCACGGATAGCCAGAGGTTGCGGGTTCGAATCCCGGCATGGGTGAAATTTTTAGCCTCTAAATAAATAGGTTTTTATATACAACCACAATTTATCAATACCTGATATGTGCCATATGGTCCTCAAATCATAATAAATATGTGGCTGTGAGAGTTAGCTATAAAGCACTTTTTATTTCAGGCATCTAATGACTCCGGTCTCTAATTCCAGAACTGTCCACGAGGAGAGATACAATAAAGTGCAAATAAAATCTAGAATTTCAGTGGGACGATTATTTGTAGTATGGAAAAGAATGTTTCCATGCTTACAAATCGGCTTAGCTACTAATTTTTCGACAACAGCCAATATAATTATTGCTTGTGCTGTGCTCCACAACATTGGAATAGAAGTTAATGACACTTTTGAGCTTGATAATACTATGGACTATAATGTTCATCCTTCTTATACAACAATGGCATTCACCACAGGTACCAGTGATGGTTTAGTTCTTCGAGCTAATATGATTTCACGCTATTATATGTTTTGAATTCATTTAAAATTAAACCAATATTCACACTTACATTTTTATTACCTATGAAAGAAAAAATTAAAAAAATCAGATTTTAATACTACAATATTCACTTGCCATATTTCTCTAGTTCTTTGATTTTTATTTAAATTTAAATTTCGAACAATTTTTCTTCGTGCTATGTTTCCAATATTACAGTTTTGTGTTGTTCCTCATGCATTCTTTTCTTAAATTCTAACTCTTCTTCCAATATTTAACATTTAAAAAAATCAATTTTGTTACTTTTAAAATTTTCTGAATTCTCCTTTTTTTGGACTCTATTTCCTTTTCCTGATCCTTTCCTCCGGATGCTTCTGTGGTTTTACAGCAGGCTTCATTATTAGCATCGCCTAATACAACTATGCTTCCTGTAAAGCAGAAAGTCACAAATTATTATGACTCATATACTAGGTACTAACTATCCCTTGTTACTAACTGGGTACTAACGACACAGCACCTTTCCAGTTTCTTGGAGGAGTATAATAACAAATTAAATACAATTGTAATAGAATAATGATGTCAAAATCAAAGTCAAAAGCATTTTTTTTCCAAAATAACCGAAGCTGTGACTATTAAGTATTAACTATGGAAGTAACTAAAGTAAACAAGCCTACAGTTGCAACATCTGTTAGTTCCTGGATTCTTTTGACAGCTGTGTGGTACACATTATATTAGTTTGCTATAAGCATTTCTAGGTGCCGGCTGTCATCGGATGATAGTAGCTAAGTCAAGTCAGAGGTCCTGACTTAAAACCTTTTTACAAGTCTTCACCGTCTTCACCAATCCAAATTTGGCCTGCATGGTGATGTATAGCCAAATACTTTCTCAAAAAAGAAACCTGTCTCTCAGTTATAAAAATAAACAGAAATGGCTAAAGAAGTTTCTTACCATCAATCTCACTGTCAATATCCACAGCGATGTTAGTTAAAATATTTTTGTCAATATCCATCACTTTAGAATCAACAGGATCCATATCCATGACCGATGCCCCACCTCCTGTTAAATGACGAATATTTTCTTTCGTCTTAGATTCCCTTGCCTTCGCCTTCATATTATACCATAGCTTTATCAATTGTTTTGTAGCCGCCTGAAATAATGAATCACGAAATTAGTTAATCAGTAACTGCCTAAAACTACAACCAATATTATTACGCTGCATAGGTAAAGACCACGCCACACAAATGCGAGTCTACATACATACCCGTAAATAATAGAAGTTAATAAAATACTTATGTATTTACCTTTTGAGTAACAATAGAAGATTCAAAACCTATTAGATTATTTTTAGAGGCTAAAAATTTCACCCATGCCGGGATTCGAACCCGCAACCTCTGGCTATCCGTACCAGCGCTCTACCAATTAAATTTGTTCCTTAGCACGGGTTAGTGCATTAAAAATAAAAATAGTGTAAATAGAAGATTCGTTAAATTCTTTTGCTATTTTCTCCCATGACTGCTTCTTTTTTAGAGCGCTTGTAGCGTTTGTTTGTTTGCAGCTTAACACCGCATCGTATTTTTGTATTATATTTAAAAACAAACTCGAGAACGGTTTTTTTCGGTCGAGTTCTTGAGCCAAGGCGTATAGTTTCAAAACCTGCTAAGTCCCGACACCTACATTTTACAAGAGAGATCTTTCTTATCACCTTAGAAAATTTTCGTTGATATCACCTTAGAAAATGATTTAATTGTTGATTTAAGCATTAGTACCTAACTCTAATTTCATTTAAATTACCATTTACATATTAACACTACCCCCCATAAATAAAAAAGGTGAAAAAGTGTTGGACTTTGCTGACTTTGAAACTGACGATTGGACATGGCTGGTTTTGAATTTGACGCTTGTGGACATACTTCTCAACCAAAGTCGATACTTAAAATGCTTTAACTTCTTTATAAATTCCACAACTGATATTTTCCTGGCCATGTATTTATGAGACTTAAGGTCTCCTCCTCGTCTCTCTACTGGAATCTGCCCTTCTTTTAGAAATCTCTTTGCTGTATTTTCTACTCTATACCTTCTGATTCCAAGTACATCTAAGAAAGTTTTTTGACAAACTCAAATTTTTTTTTGTGGAGTGACTGAAAATAAAATATTTAGTACTTATGTCTTTTTCCTTGCGAGTTGCCTTTCGTGGCCGACGTCTGGCAGTAGGTGCTCCCTTGATATGCTTTAATATAAAAGCATCTTGCAATCGCTTGTCCTTGTTTTTATAAAAACGTGAATGAAACGAACTCAAATCAGTCATTGTTAGAGAGTTACAAGCAAATTTTTTTTTATGCGTACAGTTAGGTTTATTAGGTAACTGTTTTGGAGAGTATCTGAAAAAAAAAAACAAGGACTATAATTCATATTCATAGCAACGGGAAGATAAACACACAGAGTTACTTTCGCGTTTATAATATATGGGTTACTTTGCCATACTAATATATGGTTTTTTGGACTCTCCAAAAAGCATCCCTCTTATATGAAAAAGAAAAATGTAACAAGTCAGTATTGCCTAGCTTTTTAAGATAGTCGCTTTCTGCAGAACTCCATTCGCAAGGCTCAAAACTGTTCGATCCACATTACACTCACCTCTCAAATTTTTACTGGTTTCGATTCCATTTTTCTGGGTCTCTCTGCCGTTTCCGGGCTTTGTTTTTTCAACCACGGTCGGGAACTTTTCCATCTTTACAACGAATGTACATTTACTAATAAATTACAGCGATAACTGCTTAAAAAACTTTGTTTTCGTCGACAACAACGCACCGAATATACTAGATTCCGTCATAATAATTTGCTGTCACGTGACCGAAATAGCGGCATGTCATTGGCTTACAGGACTTTGCTGTTTGAATCTACCTAATAAGGACTTTGTTGATTTTGCTCCCAACGGCACACTTTCGAGTGGATTTACTATTGGATCTAATCAGTTTTGAATTATTTGCGTTTAAGCAGATTTTATAAAATCAAAAAAAGTTGCTATTGAAAAAAAAATGTTACGTTAAGAAAAAAGTGGACTTCGCAGGTTTTGAAACTATAAGCCTCTTTACGAAAGATGGTATTCTCTTTGTCGAAAGAAATAGGAAAATGTAACAGCAAATTACCAAACACGCACAACAAACGGTTTTAAATTTACACAACAAGTACTTTGATTTGTTTGACAAATGAACTATACTATTTCTAAGTAAGAAATCACGTGCTGTAGTATGTAATCCACTCGTAAAAGTAAACATTTACATTTGGTAGGATTATAATATTTCAGACGTTTCGTTTTTCCACGTATTTATTATTTAGTTAATAAATACTTGGAGACCAAATCAAAGTAAATAATGGATTTTGTTATATTTTAAGTATAAAATTAACATAAATTGATGTAAAAAATATAGAATCTAGTAATATTGAGAATAATATTATAAGTCTTTGTGAAAGTATTCTAGACCATACGTTTACCTCTTCTTTAAACGAAACGCAGTCACGAAGTGTTGCCACACAGTAACAACCACCGAGCATCAAGTAATACTTGGGCTTTTGCTCAAGTAAGTAACGTGTGTTACCCGACTATAGAATAAGAATTGGTAACCAAGAATTCTAGCGTCAAGTAATGACTTAAGCAAGAAATTACTTAGCAACAAGTAATTACTTCTTTATAAATACGGGTGTAAGTGAGCCAGACTGAGCGTGTTGTGCGATGACGTCACATCACGCGGCGGCCCGCGTCTTGCGGTTACAACTTGTTTTACTTCTAAATTTGAAACTAATTGACGTATCGAAGTAATTCTTTCACTAGTATTTTATATTTTTGACAGAAAATATGAAGTGCAAATAATCAAAATTAGTTAACATTCTTCATTGTAGATCACCATTTACAGCTTTCAAAACCTGTAAAGAACAGATAAATTTGAAGTGAACATTTTTTAATTCCAAAAATTTTACCGCGTCTGTGATCGACGGAGTATTTTGCGGGAACCGTGGACCACTCTATAATTTTGTGGAGAAACCTGTGGAACCAACTAGTTCCCCTATTTAACGGCTCTGTGCCTTCGTAGGGAATTTTACCTGGATTGTCAGGTGGATGGACAGCATAAGCGAATGGGGCATTTCGTAAATCTTCAGGCTCAGGAGGGGAACTGCCAGTCAATTTCTTCCACAAGTTCTTCATGATTTGCGCCGGGGAAAACCCACTTTGTTCGCGCATCTGCAGAATTTCCGCAGTGACCTCGGACGTGGCCTTAGAGATACTGAATCTCTTCACAAAACAGTGAATAAAAATTGCACTGGCCAGTTGGTACATCCTGTCCGGTTCCAGATCATATGCGACCGGACAGACCGCCTTCGTTCCAACGACGCGCGTCGCAAAGGACTTCAAAGCCTCATAAATTCGCTGCACCGAGAACTTGTTGTGGTCCAGACCCATTGCGTACATTATCGTATCCCTAACCAGTTTCTTGGGTGCCACAAACCTAACTAGTCTCATATGGTTCTCATCGGAGTCAAAGCCGTTCGCCTCCCATAGATAGGCTTGGACGTTAACGTAATCAAAACTATCGAACCATAAGAACTGCCGAACAACTCCTCCGACGCAGCCCCTCGAGGCGTTTCTCACAATCTTAAAAAATACGACACCACTCCGGATGGATTGAATGTTAACACGTTGCACGCCGTGGGGGTCACCGGTGACCTCTTCCTTACTCTATCATAGCGCCATGGGGGTCACCGGTGGCCTCAAGCTATAGACATATTCAATCCGTTTTTTCTCGCCGCCGGCCATACCCACCGTTGGTTTTTTGATACTATGTGACCGGCACGGCGCTGTAGAACATTTCTTCGCATTGGGACAAACGTACCTAGATAATGCACTGAAAAAAATCGAAAGACAGTAAAAAAAATAGCGAAAATAAAAATTCAGGAGATTTAACTCAAATCAGTCTTTATTTTTTAAACTAAAATAAGCAAAAAGTATGCTATCAGTCTTAATGAAAAATTTAATTATTTTTTAGCAAAAGTAGAAAATTGCAGAGTATAAGAAACATCTAATGATCATGTTCGTATTAGTAAGCATAATTACAAATAACTGTTAGAAATGTTAATGTTAGGCTATAATTTTAGTCATAATAATTTGGCCTTTTTTTTTTTGCATCTACTTAGTCATAAAAACAATAACAAAACATGCAGACAGGGGTTACAATTATGTCAACTTAAACCCAAACAAAATAAAATAAGCTAAACCACCACACACACACACACCACAAGAAAGAACGGTCAAGTACCAGTATTTAACAGAACCGTTTAAAGCTCAATGTATTATTGAAAGCGATGAACTTTATTAAAACATGTCAGACAGTAGTGAGGCTCCCCGTCACATTGCACACAGTATGTACTCACTTTTTTGATTTGTTCTTGGCGATTTTACGGCCAAATTCCTGTACCGAATCTTTGTAACATTGCACGCAAAAACGACGCGTATCTCTGACTTTTCCTTCCTTTGTTTTTAGTTCATGCTTTAGTCTTTTCGGTCTCTGATTGAGAATTGTCTCTTGGGAATCTGCTGGACGGGTCAAATATTCTATGAGAGCCCTCCTGAAATCTACAATAGAAGTGTTGCTCTTTCTATTTTCGGTGTACATGACCCATGCATTTACAACTGCCGTATTTAAAAGCAGTTCTACTGCCAACTTTTTATACCACTTTACGGTTTTCCGCAATGGCGAAGAATAGGCAGCCATTTGGTCACTCATATCTACAGACCCTTTAGATTTATTATAATCCAAAATGACCTTTGGCTTACGTATCTGTTTGCCTTTTTTCACCACCACAGCAAATTGGTCGGAATGCTTTGTCGACAGCATAAATACGTCTCTCTTATCCTTCCATTTAAGCACCGTTACTCCGTCTTCATTCTCCATAGCCATTGCTTCACCTTTCTGCAGTTTAGAATCTACAACAGCCTTAGGCAATCCTCTTCTGTTTTTTCGCAATGTACCAATTAAATGGGTTTGCTTCTCTAATAACTGATAAGCTAGTTCTAAGCTAGTGTACCAATTATCAGTTGCAAGTGTGTGGCCTTTATCAAATATATGCTCACAGAGCGCCATCACTACATTTGTTGGCGTAGTATTTACTGTGTCAATGTTCTTCCCACTATACAAATGCAGTTTGCAAGTATATCCTGGAATAGTACATAGCTTAAATAGTTTCATGCCATATTTGTGTCTCTTGCTTTTATTGTACTGCCTGAATATAATTCGACCTCTATAAGGCACTTGGCTTTCGTCAACACAAATATCTTCTTTCGGCGAATAATATTTCTGGAAATTAGCATTAAGGGCATCGATTATCGGTCTTATTTTGGCAATACGATCGTTTCTGTCCGCAGTTAAATTGTTGCTAAAATGAAGGTACTGCAGCAGCAACTCGAAGCGGTTCCTGCTCATAACCGTAGACGGAAAATTTTGTCCTAGTATCTTATCTTTACTCCAATAATAAGCTAATTTCGGCAGCTTTACTATACCCATATACAAGATCAGTCCAAAAAACTTTTTTATTTCGGTCTTGTCTGTTGGCTTCCATGAATGAGACCTTGATCCAGCCTTTGTTTTTCTAGCTGTGACGTTTTGACTTGCAAACAAATTTGACTGCTCAGCAATCATTTCAAAAATTTCTTCAGACACTAAAAGGCCATAATACTCGTCTGGGTCAGCTTCTTTCAACAAAGTAGAATATGGGGGCTTCATACCTTCGAACTCGGTAAAAGGAATCACTGATGGCTGTCGTTTTCTTGGCCTCGACCATTTTGATGCGGTCATTTTGAGATATACTGGCGGCAACAAAATCTTGAGCCGACTCACTGTCGCTATCACTATCACTTGCTATAACCAAACGTCTTTTCTTTTTCGGTATTTGCATCTGTTCGCTATCTGATTCTGAGTGACACTCATTGTTTCTCGAAGGGCTTGTTGTAAAAGAATATTCCAACGCGTCGATTTGTTGCAATTCATCCTGTGTAAATTGGAATTCCTCCATAGCTAGGCCTATATCTAAAGACTCGTGCATTATGTACACAACAAAAAATCGCGAACACAAAGCTAGTATTAAAGTAGTAGAAAGAGTAACGCACATCCAATCATCGCAAGCGCAAGCGCAGTACTGGGTCGCGAGACTCGCGAGGATAGAGTGAGGAGTAGCCGGCGGGGTGGGCGGCGCGGCGCATGGTAACGGAAAATGTATTTTCTGTATTTGTGCGCCATGGGGTGCACCGGTGACCTCAGTTACATATTTGACTATAACTATGTAACCCACGGCCAGAATTCAATAAAAACAAATTTTCTATACATCTGTTAACATAATTAACAAATTACAGCAAAAAGTTTTTTTTACGATTTTTTATTTTTTCTATCGGCGTTTATCGTGTTAATAAAATACGCCTGCCCTTAAGAATCAAAAATTACTGGGTGGATCATGAGCTCGATGTAGTTGGCCAGTGAGTGGGTATATGACCAAGAGCTGTCATGTACAAAATTCATGTGAATTTTCTTGGTTCCGTCGACGTCCTCAATGTACCAGTGGGCATCAAGATGTTTTACCACACCCTTCGTTTCAACCAACATGAGAGGGTCGAAGATAAATGAACCAGAACCAACGATCGATTTCGCGCTGGTCATGCTGTCAGCGATTTGCGTTCCACTCCGATCATACGTTGAGTGTAAAAAAGTTTGATACGGCGCTGTTGCCTCACAATTTTCGGATAAATTTTCGCAAAAGAATTTTCTCGTCCGATTACGCAGGTCATCATTATATTTCCTCAACGCCTTGCGTTGATAACTCGTTTTTAGGAAAAACGTTGTCAAGGCGGCGCATCTGTTAGCATGGCGCTGTTGATTATGTGTGCTGAGTATTGGACTGCACACGTGGAAATCGTCCCTTCCCCGCTGAATTGCCTTAAAAACGCAGCCTCCAGAATCCTTTATTAGTGCGTCGTAACCATCCGGCACTTGAATCTTTCTGTTAATTCCCAACGTCAGAATATTTATTTGGGACTCGCACTGACGTGACGCCGCGGCAAAAGCATGAGAATGATAGAGATCATGCTTAAATGTGATGTCTAATTCCGGGTACGTAGAGATGAGTGTGGACTCATCCTCAGCGGACATCTGGTACCTGTCGCAAATCTTCTCCTCTTTTGTCGCAGGATCCACTAACCTCTTCGCGTCGTTTAGTAGACAGTTTCGAACACTACCTGCTAATATGCTATCAGGGTTCGCCATATCTCTAGCGATGATCTTCTTTACTTCCTCGTCGTAGTCCATTCCTACTTTACGGACAATCCCAGGAACTAACGAATTTGGAATCAAATCCCCCCCCAATTCTGTAATCTAGGTGCCGGTATAATTCGCGCATTTCAGAATAGCGCATTTGAGGGTTGGTTTTCTTTACGTGTACAACACCATCACGCACAACGTAGGGTCTAGGCAGCATGCTGTGCCCACTAATTAATTTGTCCAATAATTTACAAACTAACCTAATCTTTGGAAATGGTCCAAGTTTTTCAGCTATATACAGCAGGTTAGCGCAAGATAAACCCTGTGAAAAGAAATGATTCAGGACTGTATTTTTGTTAAACCTATCCACCGAGAGACAGTTTAGGTGGCTGATGGCTGAATATTATGCAGCCACACTAATACTTAAAATAGGATTAAATAATAAACATGGAAATATATATTATCTATCATCTTTTTAACTATTTTAAAATGCGGCACTAGCTAACTGTATCAGTAAAACACCTAAATTTGATATTATCAGGAGTAGATTTTAGAGGAATATGTTGCGTTAAATTTGATATTAGAGGAATATGTTGCATTAAAATATTACCTTTTCGACTGTAGGTGCAACGCTGTTGAAAAAAAAACTGAATATGACTTCTTATTGTAAGGAGCACGTAAAATCGTCCAACTTCTCTTTAAAATACAGTTTTCATCCAGGTCTTTTCGGAGCTTTAAACTGAGTTGTCTTATAGTATTCCACTATTACATTACGAGTATATACGGAATGCTTGGATATTCCCAGTAAAGGCTGGTTTACATTTGCTAAATTTCCGTGCTATTTAAGCATTGATTTTTAAGCATGCTAAATAAAATAGTGCTAAAAAAAGACGCCGATTTACATTTGCTATTCTTTTTTCATCATAAAAGATAGAAAATGCGAAGAAAGCATATTTTCGATATTTTCCATATTTTCGCATTGCAAGTCGAAAATATGGAATCTCTAATAATTTTGCAAGCTGTTGAAATAATATCACAGTTATTGGCTGAACGCCTGAAAAACAGGATACTTAACAGATTATCGCCGAGAAAACGTGTTTGGGTGCGAAACTGGATTGCAAGACGAGATCAACATGGGGCATCAAACCGCCTTCTAAAGGAATTTGCTGAAGAAGATAAGCATTCGTACAAACATCATTTACGCATGAATGAACAGTGTTTTAATCAGCTATTAAACAAGGTACATTCGAAAATACAGAAACAAGACACCCAAATGAGAAATGCATTTACAGCAAAATTTAAATTAGAAGTTACACTCAGATTTATTGCAAGTGGGGATAGTTATGACTCTTTATGTTATTTATATAGAGTATCAAAATCAACAATTTGCAAATTCATTCCTGAAGTCTTAGAAGAAATTTAATTTAATTTACGTAATATACTTACTAAAATAAAACTACACATTTAATTATGTTTATATTTATTAATAATCAGTCACATTAATTACTTATTTAATATACCACCCACGCACTAGTCAAATGTCTTAGATACAGCTTTTTGCAAAATATCATTTTGGCTTTGAAAACAAGAAGTATTATTATTATTTTCAGTAACTACATAATCATTGATTTGTTGTACGACCAAATATACTTGATCAGGGTCAGCAGATTCATTTTGAGATACCAAATAAACCTGTGAATGGTTTGAGACATTTGAAACGTAGGATTCCTCCTGCGCAGTGGCCACAGGAATAGCAGATGTCCAGTTAGTATGAGGCTGTGTCGACTCAGAGTGCTGTGGAGGTTTGATGAAACTGAAAGCCAACTTGGCGATGGACCTTGATGATCATGCGAACTTCTTAATGCATTCTGAATACGCGCAGCATTTTTAACAGTTTGTAACTTTATTTGGGTCTTTAGTGCCAATATCAGAGGCATTTGCCGTAATTGTGTTGCCAGCATCTTGGCAAACGTTTCAAACTTATCTTCAGTGGTTTGGTTTGGACGGTCTAGAAGTTTTACTGATTTCATGCAGTTTTTCCACGGCTGCTATTATGTCACCATCTAATTTTCTTTTTTTTTATTTATTATGTACTGTTGTACTCTTTCCTGGGTGAGAAACAGTTGATTCAGCCAGAGACGTAGAAGGCAATGACTTGTTTCTGTTCGGGGGTTCACTTCTTTTTTCCTGTAACAAACATAGTAAAATAATAAATAAAAAGTTTTTTATTTCAGATGCCAAGCACAGATGAATGGAAGATAATAGAAGATGGATTCCGAAATAAATGGAATTTCCCAAATTGCTATGGTGCTCTTGATGGCAAACATATTGTTATAAAGGCTCCACCTGTTTGTGGCTCTGATTATTTCAATTACAAAGGGGCAAACAGCATAATCTTACTAGCGCTTGCTGATGATTATTATTGCTTCACGTATGTTGATATAGGTTGTCATGGCAGATTTTCTGATGGGGGTGTCTTTCAAAATTCATCTCTTTTTTTAAGTCTTGAAAGTAGATTACTACCAAAAAATGGTTTGATAGTAGCTGACGATGCATTTCCATTAAAAACATATTTACTCAAGCCATACAAAGGTGCTAGACTTACTGACAAGGAAAAGATATTTAATTATATGCTCAGTAGATACTGTTTTGGTATACTAGCTTCTCGTTTTCGCATATTTGTACAGGGGCTCGAACGTTGGAAATAAAGAACTTCACTTGTATAGTCCACAGCAAGGTATAATCAGGAAGAAGACAGTTCACAGAGTTTCAGAAGAAAGTTTAGAAAGCTCACAAGAAGAAGGTGAAAGTTATAAGCGGAAGGCAAGCTTGATTTGCGTAATATTTAAACGGTAAAATTAGGCCGGGCGACATAGGTCTTGCGCGTAGGCTTTTTTCCAAACTGTTATCTATTAGTACGTATACGAAATACATGCGGGTAGATTGATGTCGCTAATGTATTTTAGCTCTTGCAAGCCAAGGATTGGCAGCTAAAATGCCGAATTGGTTAAGATTATAATCTATTTATAAAATAATCTTCATACACTTCGATAAAAAATGTTCCATCTTCTTTCACGTGTTCACCGTAGTAACTTCTCGCTTGCTCCACTTGATAAGGTCCCAAAGATATTAAAGCAGTTCATCATGTGAAAGGTTTTGAACACTTTTCAAGCTATAGAGCTTGAAAAGCTCCTCTACGTTGATTGAAATTGTTTTCTATCACCAACGCAGACAGACGGTTTGGGGCATCATGTTTTAAATATATTTAATTAATTATTTCATCTGCGAGTCGGTGGTCTTCCAATCTTTTTCCAAACGCGTTTAGTAATGCGCAAGCAATTCTTACTTCTTGTTTTAGATGAGGTGCAGCTAAATTGACACATTGGGACCTTAGTTGTCTAAATTGATTCTTTAAACGACCATTGATTGTTTCTACTACCCAACGGCATAACGTAACTTTCCGGGAATCGTTTGCCTGAGAGGTAGTAAGCTGACGTTGGTCTTCGTCTTTCGTTAGTGGTAGGTATGTTTTACACCCAACCTCGTTCATTTTTTCGATTACATCACGAAATCCTCGATCAAGTATAAATATATCATTTTTTTCGAAAAACCAATGGAAGGAATGATAGGTTTTTAAATTTGTCCTTAACACGGGTAAAAATAAAAATAGTATGATCATGTGGGTACAGTGATATCGTTCCGATGTAAAACCTAACTGCCAAGTAGGTAGTCGGGGCTGTAAGTGATGCATTTGCTTAAGCCAGATGTCGCTGCCTGTACGTAATATAGAGAATAGTGTAAAGAGGTTCGAAATTTCACTGATGCCGGTGAGTCGCCCATTGGCTCAATTGGTAGAGCGCTGGCACGGATAGCCAGAGGTTGCGGGTTCGAATCCCGGCATGGGTGAAATTTTTAGCCTCTAAATAAATAGGTTTTTATATACAACCACAATTTATCAATACCTGATATGTGCCATATGGTCCTCAAATCATAATAAATATGTGGCTGTGAGAGTTAGCTATAAAGCACTTTTTATTTCAGGCATCTAATGACTCCGGTCTCTAATTCCAGAACTGTCCACGAGGAGAGATACAATAAAGTGCAAATAAAATCTAGAATTTCAGTGGGACGATTATTTGTAGTATGGAAAAGAATGTTTCCATGCTTACAAATCGGCTTAGCTACTAATTTTTCGACAACAGCCAATATAATTATTGCTTGTGCTGTGCTCCACAACATTGGAATAGAAGTTAATGACACTTTTGAGCTTGATAATACTATGGACTATAATGTTCATCCTTCTTATACAACAATGGCATTCACCACAGGTACCAGTGATGGTTTAGTTCTTCGAGCTAATATGATTTCACGCTATTATATGTTTTGAATTCATTTAAAATTAAACCAATATTCACACTTACATTTTTATTACCTATGAAAGAAAAAATTAAAAAAATCAGATTTTAATACTACAATATTCACTTGCCATATTTCTCTAGTTCTTTGATTTTTATTTAAATTTAAATTTCGAACAATTTTTCTTCGTGCTATGTTTCCAATATTACAGTTTTGTGTTGTTCCTCATGCATTCTTTTCTTAAATTCTAACTCTTCTTCCAATATTTAACATTTAAAAAAATCAATTTTGTTACTTTTAAAATTTTCTGAATTCTCCTTTTTTTGGACTCTATTTCCTTTTCCTGATCCTTTCCTCCGGATGCTTCTGTGGTTTTACAGCAGGCTTCATTATTAGCATCGCCTAATACAACTATGCTTCCTGTAAAGCAGAAAGTCACAAATTATTATGACTCATATACTAGGTACTAACTATCCCTTGTTACTAACTGGGTACTAACGACACAGCACCTTTCCAGTTTCTTGGAGGAGTATAATAACAAATTAAATACAATTGTAATAGAATAATGATGTCAAAATCAAAGTCAAAAGCATTTTTTTTCCAAAATAACCGAAGCTGTGACTATTAAGTATTAACTATGGAAGTAACTAAAGTAAACAAGCCTACAGTTGCAACATCTGTTAGTTCCTGGATTCTTTTGACAGCTGTGTGGTACACATTATATTAGTTTGCTATAAGCATTTCTAGGTGCCGGCTGTCATCGGATGATAGTAGCTAAGTCAAGTCAGAGGTCCTGACTTAAAACCTTTTTACAAGTCTTCACCGTCTTCACCAATCCAAATTTGGCCTGCATGGTGATGTATAGCCAAATACTTTCTCAAAAAAGAAACCTGTCTCTCAGTTATAAAAATAAACAGAAATGGCTAAAGAAGTTTCTTACCATCAATCTCACTGTCAATATCCACAGCGATGTTAGTTAAAATATTTTTGTCAATATCCATCACTTTAGAATCAACAGGATCCATATCCATGACCGATGCCCCACCTCCTGTTAAATGACGAATATTTTCTTTCGTCTTAGATTCCCTTGCCTTCGCCTTCATATTATACCATAGCTTTATCAATTGTTTTGTAGCCGCCTGAAATAATGAATCACGAAATTAGTTAATCAGTAACTGCCTAAAACTACAACCAATATTATTACGCTGCATAGGTAAAGACCACGCCACACAAATGCGAGTCTACATACATACCCGTAAATAATAGAAGTTAATAAAATACTTATGTATTTACCTTTTGAGTAACAATAGAAGATTCAAAACCTATTAGATAATTTTTAGAGGCTAAAAATTTCACCCATGCCGGGATTCGAACCCGCAACCTCTGGCTATCCGTACCAGCGCTCTACCAATTAAATTTGTTCCTTAGCACGGGTTAGTGCATTAAAAATAAAAATAGTGTAAATAGAAGATTCGTTAAATTCTTTTGCTATTTTCTCCCATGACTGCTTCTTTTTTAGAGCGCTTGTAGCGTTTGTTTGTTTGCAGCTTAACACCGCATCGTATTTTTGTATTATATTTAAAAACAAACTCGAGAACGGTTTTTTTCGGTCGAGTTCTTGAGCCAAGGCGTATAGTTTCAAAACCTGCTAAGTCCCGACACCTACATTTTACAAGAGAGATCTTTCTTATCACCTTAGAAAATTTTCGTTGATATCACCTTAGAAAATGATTTAATTGTTGATTTAAGCATTAGTACCTAACTCTAATTTCATTTAAATTACCATTTACATATTAACACTACCCCCCATAAATAAAAAAGGTGAAAAAGTGTTGGACTTTGCTGACTTTGAAACTGACGATTGGACATGGCTGGTTTTGAATTTGACGCTTGTGGACATACTTCTCAACCAAAGTCGATACTTAAAATGCTTTAACTTCTTTATAAATTCCACAACTGATATTTTCCTGGCCATGTATTTATGAGACTTAAGGTCTCCTCCTCGTCTCTCTACTGGAATCTGCCCTTCTTTTAGAAATCTCTTTGCTGTATTTTCTACTCTATACCTTCTGATTCCAAGTACATCTAAGAAAGTTTTTTGACAAACTCAAATTTTTTTTTGTGGAGTGACTGAAAATAAAATATTTAGTACTTATGTCTTTTTCCTTGCGAGTTGCCTTTCGTGGCCGACGTCTGGCAGTAGGTGCTCCCTTGATATGCTTTAATATAAAAGCATCTTGCAATCGCTTGTCCTTGTTTTTATAAAAACGTGAATGAAACGAACTCAAATCAGTCATTGTTAGAGAGTTACAAGCAAATTTTTTTTTATGCGTACAGTTAGGTTTATTAGGTAACTGTTTTGGAGAGTATCTGAAAAAAAAAAACAAGGACTATAATTCATATTCATAGCAACGGGAAGATAAACACACAGAGTTACTTTCGCGTTTATAATATATGGGTTACTTTGCCATACTAATATATGGTTTTTTGGACTCTCCAAAAAGCATCCCTCTTATATGAAAAAGAAAAATGTAACAAGTCAGTATTGCCTAGCTTTTTAAGATAGTCGCTTTCTGCAGAACTCCATTCGCAAGGCTCAAAACTGTTCGATCCACATTACACTCACCTCTCAAATTTTTACTGGTTTCGATTCCATTTTTCTGGGTCTCTCTGCCGTTTCCGGGCTTTGTTTTTTCAACCACGGTCGGGAACTTTTCCATCTTTACAACGAATGTACATTTACTAATAAATTACAGCGATAACTGCTTAAAAAACTTTGTTTTCGTCGACAACAACGCACCGAATATACTAGATTCCGTCATAATAATTTGCTGTCACGTGACCGAAATAGCGGCATGTCATTGGCTTACAGGACTTTGCTGTTTGAATCTACCTAATAAGGACTTTGTTGATTTTGCTCCCAACGGCACACTTTCGAGTGGATTTACTATTGGACTTAATCAGTTTTGAATTATTTGCGTTTAAGCAGATTTTATAAAATCAAAAAAAGTTGCTATTGAAAAAAAAATGTTACGTTAAGAAAAAAGTGGACTTCGCAGGTTTTGAAACTATAAGCCTCTTTACGAAAGATGGTATTCTCTTTGTCGAAAGAAATAGGAAAATGTAACAGCAAATTACCAAACACGCACAACAAACGGTTTTAAATTTACACAACAAGTACTTTGATTTGTTTGACAAATGAACTATACTATTTCTAAGTAAGAAATCACGTGCTGTAGTATGTAATCCACTCGTAAAAGTAAACATTTACATTTGGTAGGATTATAATATTTCAGACGTTTCGTTTTTCCACGTATTTATTATTTAGTTAATAAATACTTGGAGAC
Organism: Yponomeuta sedellus; assembly: GCA_934045075.1. NCBI lineage: Eukaryota > Metazoa > Arthropoda > Insecta > Lepidoptera > Yponomeutidae > Yponomeuta > Yponomeuta sedellus. The sequence continues at coordinate 2,079,679 of OW203736.1, read as the reverse complement.
CAAATCAAAGTAAATAATGGATTTTGTTATATTTTAAGTATAAAATTAACATAAATTGATGTAAAAAATATAGAATCTAGTAATATTGAGAATAATATTATAAGTCTTTGTGAAAGTATTCTAGACCATACGTTTACCTCTTCTTTAAACGAAACGCAGTCACGAAGTGTTGCCACACAGTAACAACCACCGAGCATCAAGTAATACTTGGGCTTTTGCTCAAGTAAGTAACGTGTGTTACCCGACTATAGAATAAGAATTGGTAACCAAGAATTCTAGCGTCAAGTAATGACTTAAGCAAGAAATTACTTAGCAACAAGTAATTACTTCTTTATAAATACGGGTGTAAGTGAGCCAGACTGAGCGTGTTGTGCGATGACGTCACATCACGCGGCGGCCCGCGTCTTGCGGTTACAACTTGTTTTACTTCTAAATTTGAAACTAATTGACGTATCGAAGTAATTCTTTCACTAGTATTTTATATTTTTGACAGAAAATATGAAGTGCAAATAATCAAAATGAGTTAACATTCTTCATTGTAGATCACCATTTACAGCTTTCAAAACCTGTAAAGAACAGATAAATTTGAAGTGAACATTTTTTAATTCCAAAAATTTTACCGCGTCTGTGATCGACGGAGTATTTTGCGGGAACCGTGGACCACTCTATAATTTTGTGGAGAAACCTGTGGAACCAACTAGTTCCCCTATTTAACGGCTCTGTGCCTTCGTAGGGAATTTTACCTGGATTGTCAGGTGGATGGACAGCATAAGCGAATGGGGCATTTCGTAAATCTTCAGGCTCAGGAGGGGAACTGCCAGTCAATTTCTTCCACAAGTTCTTCATGATTTGCGCCGGGGAAAACCCACTTTGTTCGCGCATCTGCAGAATTTCCGCAGTGACCTCGGACGTGGCCTTAGAGATACTGAATCTCTTCACAAAACAGTGAATAAAAATTGCACTGGCCAGTTGGTACATCCTGTCCGGTTCCAGATCATATGCGACCGGACAGACCGCCTTCGTTCCAACGACGCGCGTCGCAAAGGACTTCAAAGCCTCATAAATTCGCTGCACCGAGAACTTGTTGTGGTCCAGACCCATTGCGTACATTATCGTATCCCTAACCAGTTTCTTGGGTGCCACAAACCTAACTAGTCTCATATGGTTCTCATCGGAGTCAAAGCCGTTCGCCTCCCATAGATAGGCTTGGACGTTAACGTAATCAAAACTATCGAACCATAAGAACTGCCGAACAACTCCTCCGACGCAGCCCCTCGAGGCGTTTCTCACAATCTTAAAAAATACGACACCACTCCGGATGGATTGAATGTTAATAAAATACGCCTGCCCTTAAGAATCAAAAATTACTGGGTGGGTCATGAGCTCGATGTAGTTGGCCAGTGAGTGGGTATATGACCAAGAGCTGTCATGTACAAAATTCATGTGAATTTTCTTGGTTCCGTCGACGTCCTCAATGTACCAGTGGGCATCAAGATGTTTTACCACACCCTTCGTTTCAACCAACATGAGAGGGTCGAAGATAAATGAACCAGAACCAACGATCGATTTCGCGCTGGTCATGCTGTCAGCGATTTGCGTTCCACTCCGATCATACGTTGAGTGTAAAAAAGTGTGATACGGCGCTGTTGCCTCACAATTTTCGGATAAATTTTCGCAAAAGAATTTTCTCGTCCGATTACGCAGGTCATCATTATATTTCCTCAACGCCTTGCGTTGATAACTCGTTTTTAGGAAAAACGTTGTCAAGGCGGCGCATCTGTTAGCATGGCGCTGTTGATTATGTGTGCTGAGTATTGGACTGCACACGTGGAAATCGTCCCTTCCCCGCTGAATTGCCTTAAAAACGCAGCCTCCAGAATCCTTTATTAGTGCGTCGTAACCATCCGGCACTTGAATCTTTCTGTTAATTCCCAACGTCAGAATATTTATTTGGGACTCGCACTGACGTGAAGCCGCGGCAAAAGCATGAGAATGATAGAGATCATGCTTAAATGTGATGTCTAATTCCGGGTACGTAGAGATGAGTGTGGACTCATCCTCAGCGGACATCTGGTACCTGTCGCAAATCTTCTCCTCTTTTGTCGCAGGATCCACTAACCTCTTCGCGTCGTTTAGTAGACAGTTTCGAACACTACCTGCTAATATGCTATCAGGGTTCGCCATATCTCTAGCGATGATCTTCTTTACTTCCTCGTCGTAGTCCATTCCTACTTTACGGACAATCCCAGGAACTAACGAATTTGGAATCAAATCCCCCCCAATTCTGTAATCTAGGTGCCGGTATAATTCGCGCATTTCAGAATAGCGCATTTGAGGGTTGGTTTTCTTTACGTGTACAACACCATCACGCACAACGTAGGGTCTAGGCAGCATGCTGTGCCCACTAATTAATTTGTCCAATAATTTACAAACTAACCTAATCTTTGGAAATGGTCCAAGTTTTTCAGCTATATACAGCAGGTTAGCGCAAGATAAACCCTGTGAAAAGAAATGATTCAGGACTGTATTTTTGTTAAACCTATCCACCGAGAGACAGTTTAGGTGGCTGATGGCTGAATATTATGCAGCCACACTAATACTTAAAATAGGATTAAATAATAAACATGGAAATATATATTATCTATCATCTTTTTAACTATTTTAAAATGCGGCACTAGCTAACTGTATCAGTAAAACACCCAAATGTGATATTATCAGGAGTAGATTTTAGAGGAATATGTTGCGTTAAATTTGATATTAGAGGAATATGTTGCATTAAAATATTACCTTTTCGACTGTAGGTGCAACGCTGTTGAAAAAAAAACTGAATATGACTTCTTATTGTAAGGAGCACGTAAAATCGTCCAACTTCTCTTTAAAATACAGTTTTCATCCAGGTCTTTTCGGAGCTTTAAACTGAGTTGTCTTATAGTATTCCACTATTACATTACGAGTATATACGGAATGCTTGGATATTCCCAGTAAAGGCTGGTTTACATTTGCTAAATTTCCGTGCTATTTAAGCATTGATTTTTAAGCATGCTAAATAAAATAGTGCTAAAAAAAGACGCCGATTTACATTTGCTATTCTTTTTTCATCATAAAAGATAGAAAATGCGAAGAAAGCATATTTTCGATATTTTCCATATTTTCGCATTGCAAGTCGAAAATATGGAATCTCTAATAATTTTGCAAGCTGTTGAAATAATATCACAGTTATTGGCTGAACGCCTGAAAAACAGGATACTTAACAGATTATCGCCGAGAAAACGTGTTTGGGTGCGAAACTGGATTGCAAGACGAGATCAACATGGGGCATCAAACCGCCTTCTAAAGGAATTTGCTGAAGAAGATAAGCATTCGTACAAACATCATTTACGCATGAATGAACAGTGTTTTAATCAGCTATTAAACAAGGTACATTCGAAAATACAGAAACAAGACACCCAAATGAGAAATGCATTTACAGCAAAATTTAAATTAGAAGTTACACTCAGATTTATTGCAAGTGGGGATAGTTATGACTCTTTATGTTATTTATATAGAGTATCAAAATCAACAATTTGCAAATTCATTCCTGAAGTCTTAGAAGAAATTTAATTTAATTTACGTAATATACTTACTAAAATAAAACTACACATTTAATTATGTTTATATTTATTAATAATCAGTCACATTAATTACTTATTTAATATACCACCCACGCACTAGTCAAATGTCTTAGATACAGCTTTTTGCAAAATATCATTTTGGCTTTGAAAACAAGAAGTATTATTATTATTTTCAGTAACTACATAATCATTGATTTGTTGTACGACCAAATATACTTGATCAGGGTCAGCAGATTCATTTTGAGATACCAAATAAACCTGTGAATGGTTTGAGACATTTGAAACGTAGGATTCCTCCTGCGCAGTGGCCACAGGAATAGCAGATGTCCAGTTAGTATGAGGCTGTGTCGACTCAGAGTGCTGTGGAGGTTTGATGAAACTGAAAGCCAACTTGGCGATGGACCTTGATGATCATGCGAACTTCTTAATGCATTCTGAATACGCGCAGCATTTTTAACAGTTTGTAACTTTATTTGGGTCTTTAGTGCCAATATCAGAGGCATTTGCCGTAATTGTGTTGCCAGCATCTTGGCAAACGTTTCAAACTTATCTTCAGTGGTTTGGTTTGGACGGTCTAGAAGTTTTACTGATTTCATGCAGTTTTTCCACGGCTGCTATTATGTCACCATCTAATTTTCTTTTTTTTTATTTATTATGTACTGTTGTACTCTTTCCTGGGTGAGAAACAGTTGATTCAGCCAGAGACGTAGAAGGCAATGACTTGTTTCTGTTCGGGGGTTCACTTCTTTTTTCCTGTAACAAACATAGTAAAATAATAAATAAAAAGTTTTTTATTTCAGATGCCAAGCACAGATGAATGGAAGATAATAGAAGATGGATTCCGAAATAAATGGAATTTCCCAAATTGCTATGGTGCTCTTGATGGCAAACATATTGTTATAAAGGCTCCACCTGTTTGTGGCTCTGATTATTTCAATTACAAAGGGGCAAACAGCATAATCTTACTAGCGCTTGCTGATGATTATTATTGCTTCACGTATGTTGATATAGGTTGTCATGGCAGATTTTCTGATGGGGGTGTCTTTCAAAATTCATCTCTTTTTTTAAGTCTTGAAAGTAGATTACTACCAAAAAATGGTTTGATAGTAGCTGACGATGCATTTCCATTAAAAACATATTTACTCAAGCCATACAAAGGTGCTAGACTTACTGACAAGGAAAAGATATTTAATTATATGCTCAGTAGATACTGTTTTGGTATACTAGCTTCTCGTTTTCGCATATTTGTACAGGGGCTCGAACGTTGGAAATAAAGAACTTCACTTGTATAGTCCACAGCAAGGTATAATCAGGAAGAAGACAGTTCACAGAGTTTCAGAAGAAAGTTTAGAAAGCTCACAAGAAGAAGGTGAAAGTTATAAGCGGAAGGCAAGCTTGATTTGCGTAATATTTAAACGGTAAAATTAGGCCGGGCGACATAGGTCTTGCGCGTAGGCTTTTTTCCAAACTGTTATCTATTAGTACGTATACGAAATACATGCGGGTAGATTGATGTCGCTAATGTATTTTAGCTCTTGCAAGCCAAGGATTGGCAGCTAAAATGCCGAATTGGTTAAGATTATAATCTATTTATAAAATAATCTTCATACACTTCGATAAAAAATGTTCCATCTTCTTTCACGTGTTCACCGTAGTAACTTCTCGCTTGCTCCACTTGATAAGGTCCCAAAGATATTAAAGCAGTTCATCATGTGAAAGGTTTTGAACACTTTTCAAGCTATAGAGCTTGAAAAGCTCCTCTACGTTGATTGAAATTGTTTTCTATCACCAACGCAGACAGACGGTTTGGGGCATCATGTTTTAAATATATTTAATTAATTATTTCATCTGCGAGTCGGTGGTCTTCCAATCTTTTTCCAAACGCGTTTAGTAATGCGCAAGCAATTCTTACTTCTTGTTTTAGATGAGGTGCAGCTAAATTGACACATTGGGACCTTAGTTGTCTAAATTGATTCTTTAAACGACCATTGATTGTTTCTACTACCCAACGGCATAACGTAACTTTCCGGGAATCGTTTGCCTGAGAGGTAGTAAGCTGACGTTGGTCTTCGTCTTTCGTTAGTGGTAGGTATGTTTTACACCCAACCTCGTTCATTTTTTCGATTACATCACGAAATCCTCGATCAAGTATAAATATATCATTTTTTTCGAAAAACCAATGGAAGGAATGATAGGTTTTTAAATTTGTCCTTAACACGGGTAAAAATAAAAATAGTATGATCATGTGGGTACAGTGATATCGTTCCGATGTAAAACCTAACTGCCAAGTAGGTAGTCGGGGCTGTAAGTGATGCATTTGCTTAAGCCAGATGTCGCTGCCTGTACGTAATATAGAGAATAGTGTAAAGAGGTTCGAAATTTCACTGATGCCGGTGAGTCGCCCATTGGCTCAATTGGTAGAGCGCTGGCACGGATAGCCAGAGGTTGCGGGTTCGAATCCCGGCATGGGTGAAATTTTTAGCCTCTAAATAAATAGGTTTTTATATACAACCACAATTTATCAATACCTGATATGTGCCATATGGTCCTCAAATCATAATAAATATGTGGCTGTGAGAGTTAGCTATAAAGCACTTTTTATTTCAGGCATCTAATGACTCCGGTCTCTAATTCCAGAACTGTCCACGAGGAGAGATACAATAAAGTGCAAATAAAATCTAGAATTTCAGTGGGACGATTATTTGTAGTATGGAAAAGAATGTTTCCATGCTTACAAATCGGCTTAGCTACTAATTTTTCGACAACAGCCAATATAATTATTGCTTGTGCTGTGCTCCACAACATTGGAATAGAAGTTAATGACACTTTTGAGCTTGATAATACTATGGACTATAATGTTCATCCTTCTTATACAACAATGGCATTCACCACAGGTACCAGTGATGGTTTAGTTCTTCGAGCTAATATGATTTCACGCTATTATATGTTTTGAATTCATTTAAAATTAAACCAATATTCACACTTACATTTTTATTACCTATGAAAGAAAAAATTAAAAAAATCAGATTTTAATACTACAATATTCACTTGCCATATTTCTCTAGTTCTTTGATTTTTATTTAAATTTAAATTTCGAACAATTTTTCTTCGTGCTATGTTTCCAATATTACAGTTTTGTGTTGTTCCTCATGCATTCTTTTCTTAAATTCTAACTCTTCTTCCAATATTTAACATTTAAAAAAATCAATTTTGTTACTTTTAAAATTTTCTGAATTCTCCTTTTTTTGGACTCTATTTCCTTTTCCTGATCCTTTCCTCCGGATGCTTCTGTGGTTTTACAGCAGGCTTCATTATTAGCATCGCCTAATACAACTATGCTTCCTGTAAAGCAGAAAGTCACAAATTATTATGACTCATATACTAGGTACTAACTATCCCTTGTTACTAACTGGGTACTAACGACACAGCACCTTTCCAGTTTCTTGGAGGAGTATAATAACAAATTAAATACAATTGTAATAGAATAATGATGTCAAAATCAAAGTCAAAAGCATTTTTTTTCCAAAATAACCGAAGCTGTGACTATTAAGTATTAACTATGGAAGTAACTAAAGTAAACAAGCCTACAGTTGCAACATCTGTTAGTTCCTGGATTCTTTTGACAGCTGTGTGGTACACATTATATTAGTTTGCTATAAGCATTTCTAGGTGCCGGCTGTCATCGGATGATAGTAGCTAAGTCAAGTCAGAGGTCCTGACTTAAAACCTTTTTACAAGTCTTCACGGTCTTCACCAATCCAAATTTGGCCTGCATGGTGATGTATAGCCAAATACTTTCTCAAAAAAGAAACCTGTCTCTCAGTTATAAAAATAAACAGAAATGGCTAAAGAAGTTTCTTACCATCAATCTCACTGTCAATATCCACAGCGATGTTAGTTAAAATATTTTTGTCAATATCCATCACTTTAGAATCAACAGGATCCATATCCATGACCGATGCCCCACCTCCTGTTAAATGACGAATATTTTCTTTCGTCTTAGATTCCCTTGCCTTCGCCTTCATATTATACCATAGCTTTATCAATTGTTTTGTAGCCGCCTGAAATAATGAATCACGAAATTAGTTAATCAGTAACTGCCTAAAACTACAACCAATATTATTACGCTGCATAGGTAAAGACCACGCCACACAAATGCGAGTCTACATACATACCCGTAAATAATAGAAGTTAATAAAATACTTATGTATTTACCTTTTGAGTAACAATAGAAGATTCAAAACCTATTAGATTATTTTTAGAGGCTAAAAATTTCACCCATGCCGGGATTCGAACCCGCAACCTCTGGCTATCCGTACCAGCGCTCTACCAATTAAATTTGTTCCTTAGCACGGGTTAGTGCATTAAAAATAAAAATAGTGTAAATAGAAGATTCGTTAAATTCTTTTGCTATTTTCTCCCATGACTGCTTCTTTTTTAGAGCGCTTGTAGCGTTTGTTTGTTTGCAGCTTAACACCGCATCGTATTTTTGTATTATATTTAAAAACAAACTCGAGAACGGTTTTTTTCGGTCGAGTTCTTGAGCCAAGGCGTATAGTTTCAAAACCTGCTAAGTCCCGACACCTACATTTTACAAGAGAGATCTTTCTTATCACCTTAGAAAATTTTCGTTGATATCACCTTAGAAAATGATTTAATTGTTGATTTAAGCATTAGTACCTAACTCTAATTTCATTTAAATTACCATTTACATATTAACACTACCCTCCATAAATAAAAAAGGTGAAAAAGTGTTGGACTTTGCTGACTTTGAAACTGACGATTGGACATGGCTGGTTTTGAATTTGACGCTTGTGGACATACTTCTCAACCAAAGTCGATACTTAAAATGCTTTAACTTCTTTATAAATTCCACAACTGATATTTTCCTGGCCATGTATTTATGAGACTTAAGGTCTCCTCCTCGTCTCTCTACTGGAATCTGCCCTTCTTTTAGAAATCTCTTTGCTGTATTTTCTACTCTATACCTTCTGATTCCAAGTACATCTAAGAAAGTTTTTTGACAAACTCAAATTTTTTTTTGTGGAGTGACTGAAAATAAAATATTTAGTACTTATGTCTTTTTCCTTGCGAGTTGCCTTTCGTGGCCGACGTCTGGCAGTAGGTGCTCCCTTGATATGCTTTAATATAAAAGCATCTTGCAATCGCTTGTCCTTGTTTTTATAAAAACGTGAATGAAACGAACTCAAATCAGTCATTGTTAGAGAGTTACAAGCAAATTTTTTTTTATGCGTACAGTTAGGTTTATTAGGTAACTGTTTTGGAGAGTATCTGAAAAAAAAAACAAGGACTATAATTCATATTCATAGCAACGGGAAGATAAACACACAGAGTTACTTTCGCGTTTATAATATATGGGTTACTTTGCCATACTAATATATGGTTTTTTGGACTCTCCAAAAAGCATCCCTCTTATATGAAAAAGAAAAATGTAACAAGTCAGTATTGCCTAGCTTTTTAAGATAGTCGCTTTCTGCAGAACTCCATTCGCAAGGCTCAAAACTGTTCGATCCACATTACACTCACCTCTCAAATTTTTACTGGTTTCGATTCCATTTTTCTGGGTCTCTCTGCCGTTTCCGGGCTTTGTTTTTTCAACCACGGTCGGGAACTTTTCCATCTTTACAACGAATGTACATTTACTAATAAATTACAGCGATAACTGCTTAAAAAACTTTGTTTTCGTCGACAACAACGCACCGAATATACTAGATTCCGTCATAATAATTTGCTGTCACGTGACCGAAATAGCGGCATGTCATTGGCTTACAGGACTTTGCTGTTTGAATCTACCTAATAAGGACTTTGTTGATTTTGCTCCCAACGGCACACTTTCGAGTGGATTTACTATTGGACTTAATCAGTTTTGAATTATTTGCGTTTAAGCAGATTTTATAAAATCAAAAAAAGTTGCTATTGAAAAAAAAATGTTACGTTAAGAAAAAAGTGGACTTCGCAGGTTTTGAAACTATAAGCCTCTTTACGAAAGATGGTATTCTCTTTGTCGAAAGAAATAGGAAAATGTAACAGCAAATTACCAAACACGCACGACAAACGGTTTTAAATTTACACAACAAGTACTTTGATTTGTTTGACAAATGAACTATACTATTTCTAAGTAAGAAATCACGTGCTGTAGTATGTAATCCACTCGTAAAAGTAAACATTTACATTTGGTAGGATTATAATATTTCAGACGTTTCGTTTTTCCACGTATTTATTATTTAGTTAATAAATACTTGGAGACCAAATCAAAGTAAATAATGGATTTTGTTATATTTTAAGTATAAAATTAACATAAATTGATGTAAAAAATATAGAATCTAGTAATATTGAGAATAATATTATAAGTCTTTGTGAAAGTATTCTAGACCATACGTTTACCTCTTCTTTAAACGAAACGCAGTCACGAAGTGTTGCCACACAGTAACAACCACCGAGCATCAAGTAATACTTGGGCTTTTGCTCAAGTAAGTAACGTGTGTTACCCGACTATAGAATAAGAATTGGTAACCAAGAATTCTAGCGTCAAGTAATGACTTAAGCAAGAAATTACTTAGCAACAAGTAATTACTTCTTTATAAATACGGGTGTAAGTGAGCCAGACTGAGCGTGTTGTGCGATGACGTCACATCACGCGGCGGCCCGCGTCTTGCGGTTAAAACTTGTTTTACTTCTAAATTTGAAACTAATTGACGTATCGAAGTAATTCTTTCACTAGTATTTTATATTTTTGACAGAAAATATGAAGTGCAAATAATCAAAATTAGTTAACATTCTTCATTGTAGATCACCATTTACAGCTTTCAAAACCTGTAAAGAACAGATAAATTTGAAGTGAACATTTTTTAATTCCAAAAATTTTACCGCGTCTGTGATCGACGGAGTATTTTGCGGGAACCGTGGACCACTCTATAATTTTGTGGAGAAACCTGTGGAACCAACTAGTTCCCCTATTTAACGGCTCTGTGCCTTCGTAGGGAATTTTACCTGGATTGTCAGGTGGATGGACAGCATAAGCGAATGGGGCATTTCGTAAATCTTCAGGCTCAGGAGGGGAACTGCCAGTCAATTTCTTCCACAAGTTCTTCATGATTTGCGCCGGGGAAAACCCACTTTGTTCGCGCATCTGCAGAATTTCCGCAGTGACCTCGGACGTGGCCTTAGAGATACTGAATCTCTTCACAAAACAGTGAATAAAAATTGCACTGGCCAGTTGGTACATCCTGTCCGGTTCCAGATCATATGCGACCGGACAGACCGCCTTCGTTCCAACGACGCGCGTCGCAAAGGACTTCAAAGCCTCATAAATTCGCTGCACCGAGAACTTGTTGTGGTCCAGACCCATTGCGTACATTATCGTATCCCTAACCAGTTTCTTGGGTGCCACAAACCTAACTAGTCTCATATGGTTCTCATCGGAGTCAAAGCCGTTCGCCTCCCATAGATAGGCTTGGACGTTAACGTAATCAAAACTATCGAACCATAAGAACTGCCGAACAACTCCTCCGACGCAGCCCCTCGAGGCGTTTCTCACAATCTTAAAAAATACGACACCACTCCGGATGGATTGAATGTTAATAAAATACGCCTGCCCTTAAGAATCAAAAATTACTGGGTGGGTCATGAGCTCGATGTAGTTGGCCAGTGAGTGGGTATATGACCAAGAGCTGTCATGTACAAAATTCATGTGAATTTTCTTGGTTCCGTCGACGTCCTCAATGTACCAGTGGGCATCAAGATGTTTTACCACACCCTTCGTTTCAACCAACATGAGAGGGTCGAAGATAAATGAACCAGAACCAACGATCGATTTTGCGCTGGTCATGCTGTCAGCGATTTGCGTTCCACTCCGATCATACGTTGAGTGTAAAAAAGTGTGATACGGCGCTGTTGCCTCACAATTTTCGGATAAATTTTCGCAAAAGAATTTTCTCGTCTGATTACGCAGGTCATCATTATATTTCCTCAACGCCTTGCGTTGATAACTCGTTTTTGGGAAAAACGTTGTCAAGGCGGCGCATCTGGCACTTGAATCTTTCTGTTAATTCCCAACGTCAGAATATTTATTTGGGACTCGCACTGACGTGACGCCGCGGCAAAAGCATGAGAATGATAGAGATCATGCTTAAATGTGATGTCTAATTCCGTTCCACTAACCTCTTCGCGTCGTTTAGTAGACAGTTTCGAACACTACCTGCTAATATGCTATCAGGGTTCGCCATATCTCTAGCGATGATCTTCTTTACTTCCTCGTCGTAGTCCATTCCTACTTTACGGACAATCCCAGGAACTAACGAATTTGGAATCAAATCCCCCCCAATTCTGTAATCTAGGTGCCGGTATAATTCGCGCATTTCAGAATAGCGCATTTGAGGGTTGGTTTTCTTTACGTGTTCAACACCATCACGCACAACGTAGGGTCTAGGCAGCATGCTGTGCCCACTAATTAATTTGTCCAATAATTTACAAACTAACCTAATCTTTGGAAATGGTCCAAGTTTTTCAGCTATATACAGCAGGTTAGCGCAAGATAAACCCTGTGAAAAGAAATGATTCAGGACTGTATTTTTGTTAAACCTATCCACCGAGAGACAGTTTAGGTGGCTGATGGCTGAATATTATGCAGCCACACTAATACTTAAAATAGGATTAAATAATAAACATGGAAATATATATTATCTATTATCTTTTTAACTATTTTAAAATGCGGCACTAGCTAACTGTATCAGTAAAACACCCAAATTTGATATTATCAGGAGTAGATTTTAGAGGAATATGTTGCGTTAAATTTGATATTAGAGGAATATGTTGCATTAAAATATTACCTTTTCGACTGTAGGTGCAACGCTGTTGAAAAAAAAACTGAATATGACTTCTTATTGTAAGGAGCACGTAAAATCGTCCAACTTCTCTTTAAAATACAGTTTTCATCCAGGTCTTTTCGGAGCTTTAAACTGAGTTGTCTTATAGTATTCCACTATTACATTACGAGTATATACGGAATGCTTGGATATTCCCAGTAAAGGCTGGTTTACATTTGCTAAATTTCCGTGCTATTTAAGCATTGATTTTTAAGCATGCTAAATAAAATAGTGCTAAAAAAAGACGCCGATTTACATTTGCTATTCTTTTTTCATCATAAAAGATAGAAAATGCGAAGAAAGCATATTTTCGATATTTTCCATATTTTCGCATTGCAAGTCGAAAATATGGAATCTCTAATAATTTTGCAAGCTGTTGAAATAATATCACAGTTATTGGCTGAACGCCTGAAAAACAGGATACTTAACAGATTATCGCCGAGAAAACGTGTTTGGGTGCGAAACTGGATTGCAAGACGAGATCAACATGGGGCATCAAACCGCCTTCTAAAGGAATTTGCTGAAGAAGATAAGCATTCGTACAAACATCATTTACGCATGAATGAACAGTGTTTTAATCAGCTAATCAACAAGGTACATTCGAAAATACAGAAACAAGACACCCAAATGAGAAATGCATTTACAGCAAAATTTAAATTAGAAGTTACACTCAGATTTATTGCAAGTGGGGATAGTTATGACTCTTTATGTTATTTATATAGAGTATCAAAATCAACAATTTGCAAATTCATTCCTGAAGTCTTAGAAGAAATTTAATTTAATTTACGTAATATACTTACTAAAATAAAACTACACATTTAATTATGTTTATATTTATTAATAATCAGTCACATTAATTACTTATTTAATATACCACCCACGCACTAGTCAAATGTCTTAGATACAGCTTTTTGCAAAATATCATTTTGGCTTTGAAAACAAGAAGTATTATTATTATTTTCAGTAACTACATAATCATTGATTTGTTGTACGACCAAATATACTTGATCAGGGTCAGCAGATTCATTTTGAGATACCAAATAAACCTGTGAATGGTTTGAGACATTTGAATCGTAGGATTCCTCCTGCGCAGTGGCCACAGGAATAGCAGATGTCCAGTTAGTATGAGGCTGTGTCGACTCAGAGTGCTGTGGAGGTTTGATGAAACTGAAAGCCAACTTGGCGATGGACCTTGATGATCATGCGAACTTCTTAATGCATTCTGAATACGCGCAGCATTTTTAACAGTTTGTAACTTTATTTGGGTCTTTAGTGCCAATATCAGAGGCATTTGCCGTAATTGTGTTGCCAGCATCTTGGCAAACGTTTCAAACTTATCTTCAGTGGTTTGGTTTGGACGGTCTAGAAGTTTTACTGATTTCATGCAGTTTTTCCACGGCTGCTATTATGTCACCATCTAATTTTCTTTTTTTTTATTTATTATGTACTGTTGTACTCTTTCCTGGGTGAGAAACAGTTGATTCAGCCAGAGACGTAGAAGGCAATGACTTGTTTCTGTTCGGGGGTTCACTTCTTTTTTCCTGTAACAAACATAGTAAAATAATAAATAAAAAGTTTTTTATTTCAGATGCCAAGCACAGATGAATGGAAGATAATAGAAGATGGATTCCGAAATAAATGGAATTTCCCAAATTGCTATGGTGCTCTTGATGGCAAACATATTGTTATAAAGGCTCCACCTGTTTGTGGCTCTGATTATTTCAATTACAAAGGGGCAAACAGCATAATCTTACTAGCGCTTGCTGATGATTATTATTGCTTCACGTATGTTGATATAGGTTGTCATGGCAGATTTTCTGATGGGGGTGTCTTTCAAAATTCATCTCTTTTTTTAAGTCTTGAAAGTAGATTACTACCAGAAAATGGTTTGATAGTAGCTGACGATGCATTTCCATTAAAAACATATTTACTCAAGCCATACAAAGGTGCTAGACTTACTGACAAGGAAAAGATATTTAATTATATGCTCAGTAGAGCAAGAAGAATAGTTGAAAACTGTTTTGGTATACTAGCTTCTCGTTTTCGCATATTTGAAAAACCAATTGCTCTTGCACCGGATAAAGTGGTACCTCTTGTTAAAGCCTGCATTGTCCTACATTATTGGCTGCGGAAGACCAATGAATCCTATTTACAACCTGGCAGCATAGATAGTGAAAATACTGCGACTGGTGTTATTACTGGTGGAGAATGGCGACAAAGACCGATTCCTGAAGGCCTAGTACCTATTTTATTAGTTACCAATTTTACACACTGGGAACCTGTCTATGATTTCTGCACAAGTGTAAGAAACCGATATGCTGATTACTTTACATCAAGCGTAGGTTCAGTTCCATGGCAAGTTAACTACATTTAGACAGTACGAAGCATTTTATATGATAAATAACTACTAACCTATCTTTTGACAACTGAGTTTTATTGAAAATATAACATTGTTGAACTTACCATGTTTGAAAATGTCTTGCTAAAAAAGCGTGCTAAAAAGTATAAAAAAATAGCAAAATATGTAAACCAGCCATATATCTGCTGCTTTATTACAACATTCTTGGCTTGTTGGTTTTTCTCCTGGTATTAATGTAGAAAGAAGCAATTCCAAAACGTATTTATATACGTACGTTTCTAATCATCTCCTTTTCTGTAACAGTGAAAGCCGATTTTCTTCTTTTTTTTTCTGGGAGATAAATGTTCCTCTAAGAAGACGAATAAATACTTGCCGTGTTAAACAAGATGGCCGCCGGACGCCTATCCTTGCCACTTTGGAATAGCTAGGCAGTCCTAGCTAATCCAAGGACAGCTAGGACTCCAAGCAATAGGAGCAAGCATTCAAAGACGGACTTGTCCACTTAGTAGTTTTTTACAGGAGAGGCGAAAAACTGATTAAAGGCGACTGAAACTAGCGAGAGCTCTAATTTTTGGTACGTGAAGGCTTTACAACAATAAAAACGTTTTGCCGCCTGTCTTTTTTATGTCAAAATACTAGCCGGCTTTTTTTAATTTATTATGTTTATGGACATGTCCGGTTTTGTTTAAAAACAGTGGACAACTCTGGTTATGATTGAAAAGCTAGTGGACAAGTCCGGTTTTGATTGCGAATGGCCTGGACAAGGTTCGGATATGATTGCTAATGGACTCGAAAAATCAGGTTTAAATAAAAAAACATGTTTACATAATAATCTTTGTTAAATAAATAGGAATTAATTAGACAATTTCTCGAATATCAACCTCACAACAATCACATTCTTCATGTTCATCATCAACATTATCATCACTATTTATAGTACTCCTCTGTTAGCTGCTGATGAACTAAGTATCGTTTTGAACCACTCCAGCTCAACATTGTCTGACCATGTGTCTCCAAACTGCTTTTGTAGAATTTGTTCTACATCTTTCTTTTTCTGCTGTTTGATATCATTCAGAGTTGGAGCTCTCCGAAGAAGAGTTGGATGATTTTGAGATGGTTTCTGTAAGGAAACAACAGTTTCGTCTTTTTCATCGCTGTTATAAAAGTGTTTTACCTTTACACCATAGCTGATATGCCTAGTTGCAGGTGTCTGAATCCGCTTTCTTCTAGTGCCGCGTTGTTGGCCACGAACACGACCTGTTGAATTTTGTGCTACTTGTATGGTAGAAATCCGGTCAATTATTATTCGCTTCGCATCTCTTATCTGTTCTACCATTTTGTAATAATTTTCAAGCATCTTAATGTCATAAATATGCCATCAAAGCATGGGAAAGTTCTTAACTTGGGTGAAGACCCAAGTTGAGAATTTTCCCATGCTTTGCATAAACCTCTCTATAAGTTTTTGGGTTTAATTTGAACGGTTTCTTTCAAAGATCTTTCTCAACTCGCCCGAATACGCGGTCGACTGGCAAAAAACTGTGCCCTCTATTAGGAAATGTAAGAACGGTCTTCATGACATTTGCAGGGGTGTGATTATGCAGCCAAAAAATTAGCATATGCACCACATGAGAATTTTTATTTTGGCCTCCGCACCCATCCGCAAAAAGGCGTACAACTTCCACTCCAGACAAATCTGCAGAAATCAGGAACTTTAGCAGAGCTGATGCTACTTCTGATGATCCTTTTCTAGCCTGGTCCTGTGTTTACTTAATATATATACTTAATAATTCACTATAAGAACATTCAGAGAATGACATCCTTTTCTATTGAAAAATCTTTCCTCATGTTCCACAGGGCATACAATTGGGCAAACATGGGTGCGGTCGATGCACCCCAGCACTCCAGAAATTCTAAATACAGTGTAAAACCTAAAAGCAATTTTCACCTATTAATCTACACTTGTAATATTACTTGTTTAGTAAAGATTGTGGTAGAAATAGAAATACACACTCTCTTTTAATCTGCTCTCTATCGTTTTGGTTGAACGGAAAAGCAATATACTTGTTCATCACCGCCGGATTGTTAAGTGCCATTGTCACTTGCCGCACTGCTTTGGAAACACTGGTCTGTGAAACACAATGTTTCCTGTTGTCTCCTACCACAGTCTGGTATAATCCGGTGGCAAAGAATTCCAATGCAATCAAAACCTAGAATGAAAAAGTAAATAATTGGTACCAAAATAAGTCCGCAATTTTTCATGTTCACACACAAATATTTATTCCCTTAGTATCGTGTGGTCACAAAGTGCATTTCCCTATTACATAATGTACTATCTCCACAAGTGACAAAGGTCACTGCTAATCGTAAATTCACATCACACATAAAAAGTTGGATGTGAGTATTACTTAATAGCTCAGCCTGTAACTCTAGCTGAGCTACAGTACGTTCGCGCTCTGCCTGGACACGTTCACGCTCCGTTTAGGCGCGTTCGCGCTCTGTCTGTGCGCGTTCGCGCTCTGTCTGTGCGCGTTCGCGCTCTGCGTCCGCCTGTGCTAGCTTGCGCGCATGTTCTGCCTTGGCGGCGAGAATTTGTGCTTTCACGGTATCGGTGGACGTGCCTGAGCGAGCACTTTTAGGGGTGGTACTCAAAGAAACCATACTTGCGGGTACGGAGTCCCTCGGAGTGGCGCAGGGCGGGGCAAGCGCGGAGGCACCGCCGCACCGCCCTCTTGATGAGCGCTTTCCGAAATTAAGGAACATAATCCTTATTTTGTACTTTTTCCCTGGTCGCTTGAAGCCATTTTTAGGGCATGGTTTTAAACTAAAACCCTTTTTAGGAAATTATTTTAATTTCTTTTCTTCTAACACCAATGTTATTTGAAGACGGTTTTTGTGACAACTAAATTATTTCTTCAAAACCAGCATTACAAGAAACAAAGAGGTGGTGGTGGACCGTTCTCTTCAAAGCGTCTGCGGTACCTCTCGGGTGTATTTGGTGACGCTTCTAGGGCTTCAACGGTTTGTCTTAAATTTGAATATAAGATAGATTCGGCGCGTGGGATGAATCTGCTACGATCATCGGTGGTATTCCGGGCTACACTCGATATATATATGCCTTCATCGTACTGAATGATTTCGACAGCGTTGATTATCCTTTTCATCGGCTCTGGTGCTATTACTACAGTCTGTGCTACATGTAGGAAGTCAGCGTTGACTCTGTAGCTGTATGCCAATTCTGTGTTGCGAGCTGCAATTGGGTATGAGTATTTCAGATTCTCTAGCTTAGCCTCTAGTACGCCTAAGAATACTCTATACTGTGCGTAGACACTAGGTACATTAATCTCGTGACACGAGACGGCGATGAAACTCAGATGACTGAGGCCAAATCCTATAGCGCGAGTTGTTATAGATAACGTTAAAGCTTTGAAGGTTTGGGCTTCTCCAATACGGGCGGCAAAGTCTTCTGTGGACTTTATCCCGGGGTGGAGTGATGTTCTCACCATATCTTGCACCTTATCTAAGGTCTTTGCACCTTCTTTAAGTCGCTTGTCTTTAAATCTATTTGATATCCCTGACGGGATCTCGTCTGTCCTCTTCATGTTGGCGATTAATAGTTTTATACACCTCTTTGTACATAGATACTCTTTCTTGTAATGCTGGTTTTAAAAATATAATTTAGCTGTCACAAAAAGAGTCTTTAAATAACCTTTGTCAAATGTGGGCGATTAATAGTTTTATAGACCCTTACCTTAGTTTCCACATCCAAGGCATCGGAACGGAGAGTTTGTGGCATATGAGGAGTCAACTTAGTGATAATTTTGCGAGTAAGTTCTTTTGACAATCTATATCGTTATATAAATTGCCGATCGGACATGCTAAAAGCTCCATCCTTGAATCTGGCACTTAAATTCTCGCGTCTGGCATGGGCTCGAGCTAACGCCACATCGCAATCATTAGCTCTTTTCATTAAATCGATGTAAACATGAAACATTTTACAGATTTTTCACAAAAACAAAACAACAAACACTGAACGGTCGAAGTTCGGTCCGAAAAAATAACCTTTGTAGCAACTTTTCCTTTGACAGCGGTTACGTTCCAATTTAGGTTGAGTTACGTCTCAAGCATCTGCCAAATCATTTAGCGTGATACGGATTGCACGAAAAGTTGTAGTATGGTTGCGTTTCGGTTACGGTTCGGCTTATATTTTTAGCGCGATTGATTATATTTTTAGATCATCTGGTGGAGGGCCTGCCCTCGCTGCGTCGTCCGGACCGCGGTTGCCAGGTCAGAACTTTTTCGCCCTAATGGCCATCAGTTCTTCGAGCTATGTGCCCCGCCCACTGCCACTTCAACTGAGCAATTCTTCGAGCTATATCAGTGACTCGGGTTCTTCTGCAGATCTCCTCATTCCTGATTCGATCGCGCGGTGAAATTCCTAACATAGCTCTCTCCATTGCGCGTTTGGGCGACCTTGAGCCTTCTTATGAGGCCCATAGTCAGCGACCAGGACTCACTTCCATAAGTCATCACTGGTATCACACTTGGTTGTACATCTTAGATGTATAACATTGGTTATACATATTTGTCTTAAGACTCTGAGGTAGTTTGGATTTGGGACCGAAAATGTGTTTTAGTTTCCCGAACGCTGCCCATCCTAGTTGGATTCGATGAGCGACCTCTTTCTCGAAGTTGGATTAACCAAATTGGACTGTCTGTCCCAGTTATATGTAGTGTTCAACAACTTCGAGGTCAGGGCCTCCAACGTTGATAGGAGTTAGTCCTACATAGGAGTTCGACATTATCTTTGTCTTGTCCATGTTCATTTTAAGACCCCCTCAGAAGCTCTGTTCAGGTCATTGAGCAATAAACTCAAATCTTCCAGGGTCTCAGCCATAATCACTTTGTCATCGGCGAATCGAAGGTGAGTGATGTACTCGCCATTTATGTTGATGCCAGATCCTTCCCAGTCCAGAAGTTTGATTGAGTCTTTGAGTGCAGCTGTGAACAGTTTCTGAGATATTACATCTCCCTGTCTCACTCCTCGCTGCAAATGAATGGGATTCGTATTCTGATCCGGTAGTCGGACTGACATTGTGGCATTTTTGTACAAACAATTCAGCACTTCGATATAGCGATAGTCGATTTGGCACCGCTGGAGAGATTGGTTTTGTCACCTTTTTTAAAGAAAAGTATCACCACACTTCTATTCCATGCCTCTGGCGTTTGGCCGTCGAGAATGACGGAATTAAAAAGCTTTTGGAGAACCTTAAGAGCCGGGTTTCCTCCATCCTTCAAAAGGTCAGCTGTAATTCCATCATCACGCGGTGCCCTGTTGTTCTTAAGCTGTTTCAGAGCCATTCTAATCTCTTACATGCTGATGTCCGGAATGTCTTCAGTGTAATGCCGTGTTAGTCTAGCTCGGGGGTCTTGGGCTAGACTTATATCAGGTTTTTATGAGGTCGTATATTACTGTCCATAGAATCTTTCAATTTCCCTTAAAATCACTGGAACTGACGATACGATGCTACCATCTTCGGTCTTCAACTTCGAGAGTCAGCTGTGGCCAGTAGAAAGATCTCTGGAAAAGACTTTAGAGCCCTTATTCTTTTTTATAGCCTCTTCAATACGGTCCGTATTGAAGTGGCGCAAGTCTCTTTTCAACGGTTCAGAGATCTGTCGATTAAGCCTCCGATATTCAAAAGCGTCACGCGAAGATTTCGCCGCCGCCGCTGTTGTCGCCACTCTTCCATGAGTTTGAGGGTGAAGTCTGAAAACTTTTTGGTTTTTTTAGTCCTGTAGGTTTTATAAAATTTGGACCCGACCGTACAGACAGCTTCTACGAGCCTGCTATTGATATCGTCTACGTTGTCTCCAATATCTAGGCCTTCGAAACAGTTTTGGAGCTCAATTTGAAAGCTCTCGGGGTTTTGGATTTGGGTCGGCACTGATCGAAGTGTAGACTTCATCAGTTTTGCGCGCTCGAGTTTGAGGTTGAAGAATGAACTTGCATCGTACCATTCGGTGATCGATGCCTGTTTTAACTGCATTGATCACAGAAACATCTTTGAATATATGCCTTCTCGTCGACAAGATGAAGTCTCTTTCGTTTTTAGTTGTCCCGTCTGGACTCATCCAGGTCCACTTCCTGCATTCTGATTTCCTGAAGAAAGAGTTCATCATAAAGAGGCCTTCTCTCTCCAAGAAGGCAGCCAGTAGATGGCCCCTGTTGTTCCTTTGCCCGATTCCAAATTTCCCTACGCCCCACAGTGGACTGAAAATTGCTCGACTTATGAATTATTAACATATTATTGCAGAAATATACTTAGGAAGGTGTTAAAAAGTGTGTTTTTCAGGACTTTGTGCAAAAACTTGTATATATAATGCGTCATAACTCGAATATCGCACAATTGCGCAATATATCCTCCAAAACGATTGTTCGCCATATTTTTCTGATTTTTTTGACATATCACACAGTGGGCGCACTCGTGCTACCTTAATCAAAAAAAAATTAATCTATTTTATTGAGATTACGAAACAAATTGAACATGTTTTATTAAAAAAAAACTTTGTAGTGCAACGTAAAATAAGTCTTATTAATAGGTTAATAGTTTTTTTTCATAAATTTAGACTTAAGACGAAAAAATATATATGTTATTTTATTTTGTTTTAAATAAAAAAAAATTGCAAGTTAAATAAATTACATGTCAACATAAATTATGATTAGTAATCTACATAAATGCTTCGTAACCATAAGTAATAAATGTTAGTAGTCAAAATAAATTTTACAGATATATATTTAATGACATGTATGTATACATAATGACATGTATCTATACATTTGCCATTCTTACTAATATAATAAGAATTAACTCATTTGTTACACTTAAATACTCAAACTATTTTTTCTGATATTATGAATACAATGCCATTTTACCTACATATCTATATCAGATTCCTTCTCCAATTCTGTATCGCTGTCAATTTTTTCGATGTTACAAAACTCAAACTCATTATGTTTTGAGATTTAAATATCTAACGAATCCTGATGCATTTTTTTCTTCAACGTCTGTGTCATAACAGGCCTCATTGAAGAAATAAAATGATCAGAAGTCAGAAGCATTCGATTCATTACATCCTCGTTCCAGTTCTTCCTGCTGTTCTTTCGTGAATTCTTTTCTCGAAATCGTCGAAAATCTTTATTGCGTGCCTCCGAAGCTTCCTCCGATAAAATCCCAGTTGAGACTAAAGAAGTCTTAATGATATCGGCTCCATGTATCAAAATTTCATGCACGGTTGCTGACATGTGGTACCAAGGATACAAAGCTACGTACTTTTCAGCTGTCACTCGGGCATATGTTCGGAACTTATCAACATCTATATCTTCATTAGATGTGATGACTTGCGGTATAATTACAAACCTGTGTATAAGTTCTTCGTCTAATCCAGTTATACTTGCAGTCTTCTCCGGAAATTCGAAAACCTTTCTCGTCGTATTCCCAACATCCACAAGAAGGCCAAGCTCATTTCGGATTTTTTCTTGAAGGCTTTGTTTTCTTGCTAACATTATTGACTTGTTTCATCTCCTCTTACTGCCCAAGATTTTAAATCTTGTCTATATGCTATGTGTAATAAGCACTCCATGCATGATTTGTGCGTGTAAGGGTGATAAGCCAATCTTGAACATCTCCTCCGATACTTCTCTGCGTATAACATTTTCAAGATTATTCATCTCACTAGGCTTTGCCAGACACAAGTAACATGATCACTAGATCGAGATTCAGATAAATAAGTGCATACTTTTCCGTCGATCATAGTCATGGCAAGCTGGTGTTTAATTTTGACGTCTCCACACTCTGAGGGCACTAATTCAGCAATTTCAGCTTCCATTTTCTCAACTTCTTCTTTGACTAGTACCTCTGACTTCTTTGCGAACAGAAACTGGAAAGGTCTGCAGTAAAAAACAGAACATGGTTGTAACACTAACCTCTTGAGGTACTCTGCCTGAGGGGCTAGGTTTATGCGCGACCCGGTGAAATACTACCCGGGTTGGCGCTTTAAGGGATGCCTATGGGGACTACTCACAAATGACTACGCTTGGATCCCAAAAACCGATAAACCGACACCATTTAATGCACACATATCTGATATTTACATAATTAACCCTACATACTTAAATTGTCTCTCACTTCATCTACCACTGGTTTTAACCATTGTCTGTCTAATAACACGAACTTGCCTTTTAATCCTTTCTTTAGAACATTTTAGTTGCTTACTTTGTTAATAACTTCTTTTGTAGCTATTTAGCTGTTTTATTTACACGATTGTAACCTCCCGACAATAAAATTTGCCGATAAATAAGCTACACTATTTTTATTTTTAATGCACTAAAATGATAAATAAGCTGTCATCGACCTTTTTTTTTCTGCGTTCCGTTCTTCGGCTACTTGTCGCCCCTAGTGTCGATTACTAATTTAGTAACTAAAATAAACTCGTTCGTCAAAAAAAATTAAGTTGTACCGAGAATTGTGTACCTTTATTCCTGGGATTTTTCCCCTGTGTCCCGGTTGTCTTTATAGTAGGGGGGCAACCGTACCAACCTTCTTGTGGAACTTGGTCCCTGTCGTTCGTGCTTGTAGGCTGTCGTGCGATGGTGTGAGGGGTTGGGGATGGCGGCGGGGTCTCTTCGTCCCATCTTACAAAGTCGTCCTGGTTCATGTCTTCCGCCACTATTTCTTGTAGATACTGCCAGGTTTCTCTGTCCAGGTCGATACTAAGTGTCGGGAAGTATGACACGGATCCGTTACTGGCAATTCGGATGTCCGCTGCGCGGTCCTCAAATACTGCGCGCTCCATTGCTTGTAATGTGGTCGCGATTGTCCGTGTGGTCCTTTTTACTTGTTCCGTTTTCTGTAACTACCCTCTGTTATTTTTCTGTGTGGTATTCCTTTAAATCCTTTACGTGGCTTGTTATCAATCGCCTTCTTCGTGCCTGGTCACTTAACTTAAACATTACGGGTGACATTATCTCGACTATTCTATAGGGTCCTGAAAACTTTGGTGCTAGTTTCGCACAGAAGTCTCGACCCGCGTTTGAGAGTGGGAATTCTCTTTTCAGTACTAAATCCCCTAGGCGTGGTTCCCACTGTCTCCGGTGCTTGTCGTTATGTATTT
Organism: Yponomeuta sedellus; assembly: GCA_934045075.1. NCBI lineage: Eukaryota > Metazoa > Arthropoda > Insecta > Lepidoptera > Yponomeutidae > Yponomeuta > Yponomeuta sedellus. The sequence continues at coordinate 2,055,653 of OW203736.1, read as the reverse complement.
TTTGCCTGTTCGATGCCGTGTTCTGATGTATTCGTGCTAGTTCATATACCTCCTCGATTCTTTGTCTTTCTTTTAGGGCTGGTGTAGGGAAATCGTTCCTGTCTCCTGGCATTTTAAGTTCTCTTCCGAACAGCATGAAGGCCGGCGTGTATTTCGTTGATTCTTGTCGTGATGTGTTAAGTGCGAAGTTAAACTCTGGCAAGAACTCGTCCCATTTTTTGTGGTTTTCAGATATGTAAGCTGTTATCATTGATTCTAACGTCTTGTTAACTCTCTCTGTTGGGTTGCATTGTGACGAATAGGGAGGTGTTAGTCTTTGTTCGATGCCGTATTTCTTGAGTTCGTCCTGAAACTGTTTACTGACGAATTGCCGGCCATTATCGGACAAAATTGTTGTAGGACATCCGTAGCGCTTAAGAATGCATTCTTTCAGGGCTCTTATTATGGTCGTTGCGGTTGCTGTTCTCAGTGCTCTTACTTCTGTCCACTTTGTAAACTTGTCGTGGAATACTATTGTATAGTTGTAACCTTTCGATGACCTTGGAAGTGGTCCTATTAGATCCGTTGTTATTGTTTGCCATGGTTCTGTATCATTGTTTACATGCATTAAGCCTGCTGTTTTTATTTGCTGTGGTTTGTTTCGTTGACACGTTTCCCAGTTTCTCACGTATTTTGCAACATCTCGGTTCATTCCTGTCCAGTAGTACCGTTGAGCTATCTTATTTAAAGTCTTGGCCGTTCCCAGATGGCCCGCGTTAGGTGAATCGTGGTTCTCATGGAGTATCTCTGTTTTTGAACTTTTCGGTATGCAAAGTTTCCATTCTGATTGCGGTTGTATCTTTACCCCGCATGACATACTTCCGATCTTCTTGTAAAGTTTTTTGTCTCTGATACAGTAACTCGGATCTCTATTTGGTGTTTCTTCGGTTTGTTTCTTTTTCCCTTCATACCAGTTATCCGTCGTGGTATTCATATCTGTTGTACATACCGGGTTTCGCGATAACTCGTCTGCTACTTGGTTTTCTTTACCGCTTCTATACTGTATTTGGAAATCGTACTGTTGTAGCTGCAGTGCCCATCTGGCAAGTCTTCCCGAAGGGTTTTTAAGATTATTCAGCCATTTCAGTGCTTGGTGATCGGTCAGTACTGTGAAATGGTATCCCTCCACGAATGCTCTCATTTTCTCGATCGCCCATACTACCGCCAGACACTCCTTTTCCGACGTCGAATATCGTGTTTCCCGTGGTAGCAACGATCTACTCGCGTACATGATAACTTTCTCCTGTCCTTCATGTTCCTGTGTTTTTTTTTTTTTAATAAGGATACTGCCACTATTTATATTGTGGCAACCTTGATGTCAATTATTGTAAAAAAATCTTTATTTAGTAACCTTTAAAGTAATCTTATTCTTCTTTCAATCGCTTAGTAACTAAAAGTTATATAAAACTTGTGCAGTAATAATTGTATTAAGTTTAGTCTAATGGGTTCCTTTGCCGATGTAGGGTATGTCTTTTCTTTCGTTTCCCTTTTTTTTTCTGTTTCGATTGTCTTTCTGGTTTTTTTTTTCTTAGACCCATTTACATTTAATCATAGATAACATAATAAGATTGAAAGTTAATTCATTTAACTTATATTAATAAAATTGCTACAATAATTTATGTCGTTCAGATTAAAATTATATTAAATTGAATTACAATAAAATAAAAATATCATTACATTAAAATAAATTGTCTTTAAGCTAAGTTAGGTGTATTCCCCGGCGCCTTATCTCTGTCTACTCAATCGAGTAGTCACAAGCAAGGCGCCGGGGGTTCGACAATGATGACATGTCAATACAATTAAAATTAAATATATTAAATTAGAATAAAATGTCAATGAATATAAAAATGAAAATTTGCCTTATCATATTGTATTTACTATTAGGTGTGTTCCCCGGCGCCTTATCTCTGTCTACTCTATCGAGTTGTTACAAGCAAGGCGCCGGGGTCCTGTGATTCATGGCAACTTAAATTCGTATCCTCTCGCTCAGCCTACCTAAATTTATCAACTTCGTGAGATTGTCAAAATCGCTCTCGATGTATGTTCTCAATTCCAGGAATTTAACCGCATCGGTGATCGAGACCGAATACTTTGCCGGAATCGCCGACCACTCTATGACCTTGTGCAAGAATCTATGCAACCAATGGGTGCCCCTATTCATCGGCTCTGTACCCTCATAAGATATGTTACCGGGGTTGTTAGGTGGATTAACGGCGTAAGCGAAAGGGGCATTCCGCAAGTCCTCAGGCTCGGGGGCAGGACTATTAGTGACGTTCTTCCACAAATTCTTTAAAATTTGCGCGGGGGAAAATCCCTTCTGCTCACGCATCTGCAAGATCTCGGCAGTCACTTCAGATGTGGCTTTCGAAATACTAAACCTTTTCACGAAGCAGTGTATGAATATAGCACTAGCCAACTGATACATCCTATCCGGTTCAAGATCGTACGCCAACCGGGCAGACCGCCTTCGTTCCGACGACGCGCGTCGCAAAAGACTTTAAAGCCTCGTAAATCCTCTGCACCGAAAACTTGTTGTGGTCCAACCCCATAGCGTACATTATCGTGTCCTTTACCAATTTCCTTGGTGCCACAAATCTGACTAATCTCATACGATTTTCATCAGTGTCAATCCGTTCGCCTCCCACAAGTGGCCTGAACATTGACATAATCAAACCACAGAAACTGTCGCACAACGCCTCGATACAACCCTTTGCAGCGTTCCTTACAATTTTGAAGAAAACGACACCACTTCGTATAGACTGGATGTTAACGAAATAAGCCTGCCCCTGCGAATCGAATATGACAGGATGAGTCATAAGTTCAATGTAATTCGCCAAGGAGTGAGTGTAAGACCACGAACTATCATGCAGGAAGTTCATGTGAATCTTCTTCGCACCATCAACGTCTTCGATGTACCAGTACGCGTCAAGATGCTTAATCACCCCTTTCGTTTCGACCAACATAAGAGGGTCAAAAATAAAAGAACCCGATCCAACAATCGACTTCGCGCTAGTCATACTGTCTGCAATTTGGGTTCCATTTCGATCATACGTCGAATGCAAAAAAGTTTGATATGGCGCGGTCGCTGTACAATTTTCAGACAAATTTTCGCAAAAGAAAATGTTCGTGCCGTTACTCAAATCGTCATTGTACTTCCTCAACGCTCTGCGCTGATAATTCGTTTTCGGGAAAAATGTTGTAAGAGCAGCACATCTATTCGCGTGACGCTGTTGATCGTGCGTACTGAGGATCGGGCTGCATACGTGGAAATCGTCCCTACCGCGCTGAATCGCCTTAAATACACAACCTCCGGAGTCTTTGATCAACGCGTCATAGCCTTAAAGCGCCAAAATATTGATTTGAGATTCACACTGCCGCGACGCCGCTGCGAAGGAGTGAGAATGAAACAAATCGTGTTTGAACGTTATGTCCAACTCCGGATAAGTGGATATGAGCGTAGACTCATCCTCCGCGGACAGCTGATATCTGATACAGATCTTTTCCTCCTTCGTTGCCGGATCCACAAGTCTTTCACATCGTTCAACAAGCTATTCCTGACGCTGCCCGCCAGTATACTTTCAGGATTCGCCATGTCTCTGGCAATGACTTTCCTCAACTCTTCATCATAATCCATACCTACCCTACGAACAATACCAGGAATCACAGAATTCGGGATTAAATCTCCCCCGATCCTGTAATCCAAATGTTGGTATAACTCCCGCATCTCAGAATAACGCATCTGAGGATTGTCCCTTTTCACGTGTACAACGCCATCACGCACGACATAGGGCCTGGGCAACATGTCACACTTACCAACCAATTTATCGAGAAGCTTGCAAACCAGTCTGATCTTAGGGAACGGTCCAAGACTCTCGGCAATGTACAGCAAATTGGCACATGACAAACCTTGGAGGATAAAATACAATAAATAACAATATCCATTAGCAGTGAATATGTTTTTACTTACCACGCAAAACTTACCTGCTTCCACCACGTTGATGTCGACGTAGATCGACACTTTTGAAAACAGCGTCATTCTGATCCGACCAGGCGAGGCCGAAAAAGAAGGAGAAAGGACACCCAGGCGAGGGTTTCCTTCAAAAGCAGTCGCAAGGCGAAACAACTGCCGAAATCGGTCACAATTAACCAGTAACCGATACTCTTGTTATGTTTGGCAATATCCATGTTCCTGTGTTAGTACGGCTCCTAGTCCGATGTCACTGGCGTCGGTCTGAATTGTGAACGGTTTCGTGAAGTCTGCTCTCGTTAGTACCGGGCTTCGAGTTAGTAGTTGTTTCATTGTGTTGATTGCCTTTTCCTGTTCTTTTCCCCATGCGAATTTATGTTCTTTCTTCAGTAGTCGGACCAGTGGTTCCATTATTTCAGCATATCCTGGTATGAACTTCCTGTACCAAGACGTCATTCCGATAAATCTTCTTAGTTCCTGTTATATATGAAAAAAACAGAATTTATTAATCAAATGTTTATTCTAATGAGCACAGTAAACTGTCGTGGCACGAGCAAAACGAGCAAGAGAGAGAGTGAGCGAGAGAGACGCAACACTCTTCACCGCATTAAAATAAATTAATAGTATCTAGGATTTTTTTTATTTATGGCTATCCCTTCACCCCTACGAGATAATTACAGAAATGTTACATATTTTAAAGAGTATTTTATGTTAAATAAATACCTAGGTACTTAGTAAATTTGTCCTCAGCATCATGCTCAGCATACATTCTTATGAACGTCCTACGAACAGACTTAATCCTAGCTTAAACTAATACAAGTTCTTGGCATCATGCATTACTGCATACATCATAAGAAGTGCTACGAACTAGTGTGATAGTAATATATCTAACTATGTACTAACATTAATTTTCCAAATTTTCACTACATTTCTGCATCTGGTTTACATGTCTTTTCCACTTACAACCACAAACATCTATGTAATATGTAGTATTTGGTACTGATTCTTCCAATACTACTCCTTGAATCTATGGCTTAAGCCCCCAACGATAATCTCAGACCATTACCTTTTCACCTACCTCAAAGTTAACTGTTCTCTTATTTAACATGTTCTTACTTTGTTTTTCAAGCATTTCATATGTAATTTCTGGCAAAGTTGGTGGTCTCAGCAATGTAAATCTATTTCTGAGCTCCCTGCCCAGCATTTGCCTGGCAGGAGTCATTGCCGTTGCACTATGGGGCATATTTCTGTAGTCAAAAAGAAATAAATTTATTGCCGACGCTAATGTATTTCCGCTCTCTTTAATTTTTGTTACATGTGATTTAAAAGTTTCTACAAAACGCTCCGCGGCTCCATTAGTTGCCGGATAGATGGTGGTGAAAAGGTATGTTTTACATTGATGTTATTACAATAATTGCCAAATTCTGAACTTGTAAAGGTAGGGCCGTTATCAGTAACCAAGTTCTATTGTCAAACGTCTATTGTTTTCGTGGCAGTGATATTAGACATTTCAATTGCCTCTACCCACTTTGAGTAACTGTCAACTATCACTATATACATTTTACCATAGAAAGGCCCTAAAAGGTCAGCATGTAACCGGTACCATACTGAGGGTGGTGTTGGCCATGCTTTTACTTGACATTTTCGTGGTGTTTTTTGGTTACTTAGACACGTTATACAATTGTTAGTTATATTTTCAATTTCTGCGTCTACTTGTGGCCACCAGAAATACGAACGTGCTAGTTGTTTCATTCGTACTGTTCCGAAATGACTTATGCAACACTTCGAGCACTGTGTCTTTTAATATTATAGGTATATTTATTCTGTATCCCCAGAATAAGCAGCCCCGGTCAACACTGAGTTCATTTTTTTTATTAAAGTAAGGAAGTAATTCCTTTCTTAACGTTCGTTTTTCTGGCCAGCCATCAGTAGTGTACCTAATAACAGTTGACAAAATTAAATCTTTTTTTGTTTCCCTTTGTATTAATTTCCAATCTAATTTTTCCATTCCAGAGTTATTTAAGTAATGAATATTGCTAATATCGCCATCCTGACAAATTGGATGAATATCTTTATCACTTTTAATATCTGAGCTGTTTGTGCGTGACAGGAAATCAGCTGGGTTTAAATTTGTCTTAATGTACCTAATTGTATAATTGAATGCAGATAGGAAAATTGCATAATGTTGTAGCCTTTTGGCTGCCATCCTTGGAATGCCCTTAGTTGGACCAAAAATCCTGACTAATGCTGCATTATCAGTCTCTAATTCAAATGGGCGCCCATAAGTATAATTATAAAATTTGGTCACACCAAAAATAATTGCCATGCTCTCCTTATGGCTGAATATTTTAATTGTGTTGAATTTAATTTTTTACTTGCATATGCTATAGGCCTAACCACACCTTGTGCATCTCGATTTGATAGAACAACTCCCAAAGCTGTATGTGAAGCATCACAAGTAAAAATTAGAGGTAATTTAGGGTCATAGCGGTATAAAATGTCCATTGATGACAATTTTTCTTTTATTTGAATGAAAGCATTGTCACATTCCTTTGTCCAATGGAATTTATTCTTTTGTGTACATTTATGCAGTGGTGCTATTATTTTTGCCATGTTCTTTAAGAACCTGGAATAGTAAGTGACTTTGCCTAGAAAAGTGGTGGTAGCTCAGTGGGTAGAACCATGACTGGCAAGCGAGAGCCCCAGGTTCGATCCCGAGTGTGGGCATGTACCAATGACTTTGTTTAATTTCAAAGTTACGTACATTTGCGAATTCGTAGTCGCAATACCACACGCTAACGGTGAAGGAAAACATCGTGAGGAAACCCGCGGCTTGGTTGGCTCCGCACGTATTGACTAGTCTTTCCTGTGGGCTAGGCCAACTAAGCTGTCAGGATGGTATAGGTGCTGGGAAAGCATACACCATCTATAAAAACCATGTCCCAGGCACTACAGCGTCGGAGTGGTCCCTTCACCCATCTAGTGTGAGTGAGGATACCACTGGACGCTGTATAAATCATCTCATTACGTAGATGCAAAAAGGCCAATCATCATCATTGCCTAGAAAGGACTTCAGCATGGTCTTTTTTGGTGCTTCCGCTCTTAACATAGGTTCTATATTTAGTTCTATATTTTCCTTTATTACACTTATATCTTTGTTAGTTATTCTAAACCCAAATACATCTATGCTTGTTTTGAAAAATTTACATGGAGTCACCCTGGCCCTGTACTCACACCATAAGGTAAATACTGGTACTTGTAAGTACCTAATTCGGTTACAATAGTGGTCAGTTCTTCTGATTATCTAAAGGTGCCTGTAGATAAGCCTCCTTTAGGTCCAGTTCGCAGAAATATTGTCCGTTTTTGAGTCTGTCAAGTATATCATCAAAATGGGGCAATGAAAAATGATCCACCTCCATGTGTGGGTTTAAGGTAATCTCCGCAAAGTCTTACTATTACGTCTGGTTTTAGAATTGAGACTACAGGCGTGCCCCACTGGCTATATTCTACAGGAATAATCCTGACATTTTCTAGTAATCGATTAATTTCAGATTATACCTTTTCTTTCAATGCGAATGGTGTCCGACGTACAGGCAAACACTTGGATTTCTTTTCGTCCGGTTCCTTTTACCAAAACCTCATTCGCACAACGACAGTATAACTTTTTGGCACCTCGATTTTATAACACACTTAATGCTTTAGGCCCAATAAAGAAACACACAAATTTTAAAATCAAGAAAATAATCAAAGACTGGCTATATCCACTTAATTATGAGGAAACTGAAGCACTTTTGCTCACTATAAAATAAAAATAAAAACAATTGTAAACTCCATACGTTGCCTCGTATGCTACAAAATATATATATATATATCCATATATAACTACTAATATCAACAATTATTTCCTAAATATCACTATTAACCTAAATAAACATTACCATATTACGAAGGGCTTCCAAATACACACACACACACATACGCGCGCGCACGCACACACACACACACACACCCACACACACACACACACACACACATACACACACATATTATTGCATACAACCTAATAATAATATTCTAAATGATTAGAATATTATTATTACATTCATTTTTAATCACTAGGTCTTTTTGAAATGTCCTAGCTGTAGCAAGTTTCCCTGTTTTTTCTATAAAATTTATAACTCTTTGTTCTACTTTTTTGTATGGTTCATTGTTTAGCACTAATTTGCACCTGATTGTTACACTTAGTTAAGGGAAGACACTTGCTCTTGACGCACAGGTTATCCTAGTTCGAGAGCAAGGGCTTCATAAATAACTGTGGCAAATTGAATTTCTCAATAAAGATATTTCTATTTCTATTACTTTGCTGAATTCCGCCAAAAATCCCACAAGCACCATGCGGTTAGCACTTGCTCCCCGCACTTGCACCCAAATGCAATGCACTTGCATTTGGGAGCCTGAGGATGCCTCGTGTTAGAAGCGAAACGCGTCGCGTGTTTTCTCACACAAGTATTGGTTTAAAAACATATTTAGAGGCTAAAAATTTCACCCATGCCGGGATTCGAACCCGCAACCTCTGGCTATCCGTACCAGCGCTCTACCAATTGAGCGCTGGTACGGATAGCCAGAGGTTGCGGGTTCGAATCCCGGCATGGGTGAAATTTTTAGCCTCTAAATATGTTTTTAAATTTGTTCCTTAGCACGGGTTAGTGCATTAAAAATAAAAATAGTGTAAACAAGTATTGGTGTTTGGCTGTGGTGTGTTCGTGTCTTGCTTCTGCTTGAAAAAGTGGGAGGGAGGGCGGTGCATGAGCTAACCGCATGGTGCTTGTGGGATTTTTGTCAGAATTCAGCAAAGTAATTGTTCGGGTTGGTTGCTACGGTCAAGCCCGAAGGGTGGTGAGATTGAATGCAAGAGAGGGTTTTGTCAAAAATAAGAATGCACCGATGTGTCAGACGGTCTATAATGCACTAAAAATAATTATATACAATTTAACGTTGAAGTTAATAGGTCGCGCGTGTAAGCGCTGTCAGCAGAAAACTCTAAGAATGTGTGAGTGGCTTACACATACTGCCACCCCAAACAAGGGATTAAAGACAAACAATTGCTGCAACCTAAATGCAGAGTTTATCTAAATATGTCATTTTTACATTGATGTAAGTAGAGCGGTGCGAAAACAATATTGTGGTGCAGTTAGTGCTTAGCTAAACAGTAATCCTAGTCAAAAGTTACGGTACTGTGCACGAGATTTGATACCGATTTATTGAATTCACAACACTGCACTTGTGAGGCTACATTAGAATTTGGCACTACCTCATTTAACGCACTACACTCACGGCATGACCTACGACGCGGTGTGTCTAAGGGGGCTTCCCCTCTGAGGCAGCCTGTTGACGATTTGAATTGACATCTTCGTCTGAGCTTGTAGATAGCGAATAGCAGTATCGCGGCGGCCATAAGAGAGGATATGCTGTAGTTAATCACGTGATGTGGAACATCATCAGGTGCAAAGTCTTCTGACGATTGTGATTTCAAGAAGTCTAGCTTCTGTTTTATATCCTGATATAATTGGGCATGATTCTCAATGCTTATGGTATCTTTCGAGAGAGATGTGTTAATGATGTCATTTAAGGGCGATGCGAAGAGCGGCGGTGCTGATTCAGCCTTTTGCTGTAAAAACATCTGATTGACGAAGTCATAATGGGCGTGTATAGTGAAGGTGTCACCTTTCAACACACAACCTTGACCGAGTGCAATGACTCCGTTGCCGTGTAGGCGTTTTGTAGTTATTCTTGCCGGGCATAAGATGCGAATCAGGCATTCTTCGCAGCACGAGAACAACCAAGAGTCCCGAGCGTGCAATTTGACCCATTTGTCAGCGCATTCCTTTGTTTCTGTTTGACAGAACTTTGTATTCTTATCATTTATAGATACGCGGGTGTCACAGATTGAGTCATGGGCTTTGATGTAGTAAACAGGACTGTTCAGTGGGCATAGTAGTTTTTTGTCGGTTTGCTTGATGCAAGATTGTAAGTTGTCTTCCGTCATGGGAAGTAGGGTGTCCTTTCTTACATTGACGGCTAGGAACTTTGTCTGAGTTTTTGTATATATGGTGCTCTCACCTTTCTTTTGCGGGATGGATATAACACCATCGAGTTCGAAGTAGTCATGATTAAGGAGTGGTATCCGAATTTCCATGATAAGGTATCGTTTTGTTACTCTAGCTTGGATGTGTAATAAGCTGTACAAGTCAGTGATGTCCTTTACCGGGACCATCAGGTCTCCTTGAAGTTGGCCTGAGATGATATTGAATTGTTCCTGGATTTGCTTTGGTGACAGCAAATGTACGTCCAGACGGGCATGGTAGATATTAGTCACGGTGTCGATCAGTGTCTCCTGGATCCGTCTGAGATTTGATATTATTACGTCCGCGGATATTGCTGACGAGACGATGTAGAATGCTTTCATCATGTCTTCGTTGATCTTATTAGCGCGGCCAATTTCTTCTGAAATGTTTTTCAGATGCTGATTAATGATCGTAAATTGCTTGTTCGTGACGATTTCATTCCGTTTTCATTCGGAGATACCTCCGAGAGTGAGACACTAAGACGCCATGTAACACGTGTGAACGAGTCGCAGTCATCACAGGTATCTACTGAAGGTAGTTTGAAACTCAAATTGAATTTTGTGTTAAACATATTTCTATACACCCATTCCTTAGCGAAAAGCTCTGAAGCCACCTCTTTTTCTGCCATTAACTCTTTGTAATGTTTGTACATCGTCGAAATATTAAGATCTGGACCAAGAAACTTTCGGCCACTTTTTTGTCGCGAATAATGACTTACATAGCATGGGTATGAATTTATGTGGTCAATGACTGATTGCCTAATTGACTCTAGGGTTTTGTTTGCAGGAACATGCCTTCCTCTCAAATCTGGAATTGTCATCCCTCCTTTGAGTTGTTTATCCAAACTCATCTTAACAAATCTCTCTCCGATGCAAAGTGTATGTCGGCGCAAGGCCAGGGTCGTGGTTGTAGGGTTCCATGAAGAGAAAATCAGGATACGATTAGCAACATAACGGTGTAATAATTTCTTCAAAATTCACAGAGGTAAAAGAGACAGTACAATGGCGTCACTCCTATTTATAGCACAGCGTCAATAAAGCTATTCTATTTTTGAGATTGTTCCAATCATTACATTTTGTCAAAACCAATAACTCAAATAAAACTTGTATGATTTTACAAACATAATAGATGTGATGGAAACCTCATTATGCTACACTTTAATAATTAGTTTATTGTCAAACAATGTTTTGATTAGCAACGTGTCTAGGAAATAAATGGAAATTCACACACAATACGAGTTTTGTCATTATTTCAATTACAATCTATTTAAAATCTATTTTTATTGCATATTACAGTTTATGTAACAATATTTACACAGTAATTGGTAAAATAAACACATTTTATGTAATGAATCGGAAGGAAGTAAGAACAAAGTTTCATAAAGCTATTTTGTTATTTAAGCTTCTAAGAAAGTGGCTTTTATTCATAGATACTTAAGCTAAATAATAATAGGAATTAAAATATAGCGTGGCTACCCAAATGTTACATTATTTTCAGTATCGGCTATAAAAGTAAACATCGCTATTTTTATAATCCAGGCGAATACAATTATGATTAAAATATGACAAATTGATAACACATAAGTCGTCTTTGAAGTAAGATTAAATGAAATGCGCCCACACGGCCATTCTGATTCAGCGCGCTCTCTGCGCTTAACTTAACGATATAAAGCTTTACTTTAATTGAAAATAAATTATTTCTAGCCTACTGAAAAGCATAGAAGTAAAACATAATTTTCTTCACTGTTAAACCCAACAAAAATAACACAAAAATAACACAGGCATCACCAGTAGGATGTTATTGGGCATTCTGGACCAGCTTCCATTCGTTTGAGCTCACGACGCACCGCGCCGGTTGGCGCGGCTTGTCGTTCACTCAAACTCATTACATCTGTTCCAGAATACCCAATAATATTGATTGATTCTGAATTTTACTTGCGGCTGGAAATGAAATGATGTTAGTAACACAGATAAATACTGAAGTTTAATCGTGATGATCGCATTTCAGTAATGAGGACATCACTGGTAACATATTTCTCCAAAAATGAAATTTGTTAAACAACCTACATCACTAAATCTTGAGAATATTGATGTAGGATCTGAAAAAAATACATATCGTCACGGAAAGCTTTTACCAAACACCATCCGTTGTATAGTTTGCGGACCGTCTAACTGCGGAAAAACAAACTTAGTCCTTGGGTTACTTTTACATCCTAATGGTTTACATTTCCGTAACGTGTACGTTTATTCGAAAACGTTGTATCAACCAAAATACATATTTTTAGAGAAGGTAATGAATCTCGTTCCAGGAATACGTTATTATAAATATCGCGATAACAAAGAAGTCTTAAATCCAAGCTTAGCGTCTCAAAATTCTGTCATTATTTTCGACGATGTTGCCTGTGAAAATCAAAATAACATTCGTGATTACTTTGCCATGGGTAGACATAAAAATATAGACTGTTTTTATTTGAACCAAACTTATAGCAAAGTCCCAAAACAACTGGTTCGCGACAATGCAAATCTACTCATCATATTCAAACAGGATGATATTAACTTACGTCATATTTATGATGAACATGTGAACACTGATATGCCTTGGCATCAATTTCGCGAACTTTGTTCACAAGTTTGGAAAGATACATTTAGCTATTTAGTGATTAATAAAGACTGTCAAAGAAATAACGGATGCTACAGAATGAAATTCGACACCTTTATTACTTTCGACGAGTGAGATACATAAATGCCGTTTTTTTTAAATCAGAAGCCACTTTCTTATCTTCTTTATATGCGAGTAGTTGTAAAATAAGAAAAAATGTGTGATGAAAAATCAATTAAACAACAAATAATTAAGTCTGCTGAGGCTGTTAAAAAGAAGGTTCAAAACATGAAAAATACTAAAATGGATTCTGAGTTGGCATTAGAAACTATGTTCAAACCAGTAACAGATCCACTTAAACAGCTAACGAGAACCCCGTATCAAGAACAGTTAAGTAATGAAGATGTTGATTCGCTTGAACATTTAGCACGACAGTCTACACCTACGAAGAAACGAAAATTTTCTGAAATTAGCTCTTCAAGGGAATCACTCCAAGAGGTATCGAATGCTAGTAACAGCGATGATAACATAAGTGACTCTGAACTGAATCAAAGTCTTAGAAATAACATGAGTGACATATTTTTTGAAACAAATTCGGATGGTGCTTCAACACCAAATGCAAAGTCTTTATCGTCATGGTCTTTATCATCAGAAGTATTCAAAGATGTACCTTATGGAATTAGATTGGAAAATGGAAAACCTATGATAGGATCAGCACCGCTCTCCATAACTAATGATGCATTTGAAATAGCAGGTCATTCGTATGTCAAAACTAATGGACTCAGTGAATTACTTTACAAAAAAAATCCTGATCTAAACATTATCACTGAAGATGATAAAAGGAATTATAAATTTATACTAATAAGCACAAACGCTCATCGACGTAAATATGATCCCAATCAACCAATCAATAGCAACAGAGGATTTAAGTATTTACAAATTGTAAAACCCTTATTATGTTCCGCCAATGTTTCCAAAGGAAAGGGTTTATCATTGCTTAAAAAAGTTGATAACAAAGTAGATTACATTTTTTGGAATGATCCAAACGAATTAGTTGAAACATTGAAATTATTAATAGCTTCGAAAGATGCCGGTAATACTGGCTTAGATGATGAAATTGTATCAGTTTTAACAGAACTGAAAAAACGTGGTGTGATATAAAATGAATAAATACTTATGTAATCTATATTTTATTTTATTTCTACTCTAACCTTCACACTATTTACAAGATGAATATAGATAAATTTGGACATCATGTTCATAAAAGACTGCGTGTGTCAGATCCATTAAATTTGGTTCCTATAAACACAGGGCTAAGTAAAAATGAGTCAGGAGTTTACGACTTAAAACAATGTATATTGAGAGGATTACCGTTAGCTGTAGCAGCAGATGAAGCTGTTAGCAAGGAGTATGTAGAAAAAAACAATAAATTATATTGTAAAAAACAAGATTTCATTAATGAACTTAAAAGTATAAAAACTCAAATACAACTGCTACAGAAACAGTTAGATGAGAAGTGTTCAAAGGTAGAAGCGAGTAATATTATTAAAGATCATATAGTAGCACTCAGAGACTCATCGAAACCAGCATGAGCAAACAATCTGTTGTAAATGAAATCCATAAAGCAGCTAGAAGAAATTTCCCACGTCGTTCTGTTATTTTAAAAGGGATTGATGATTTATGGCAAGCCGATTTGATTGATATGCAAAACTATCAGAAGGTTAACAAAGGATTCAAATTTATTTTAGTAGTCATCGATGCTTTTTCTAAATACGCATGGATCGCTCCATTAAAGAATAAAACAAAAACTGAGGTGTCTCTAGCGTTTGATAAGGTTTTACAAGAAGGCCGATCACCTGCTAATTTACAAACCGACAAGGGTACCGAATTTCACAATGACGTTTTTCAGAAGCTTACGAACCGATGGAAAATAAATCATTATTCAACTTATTCAACAAAAAAAGCGTCTATAGTAGAAAGATTAATAAGAACTTTGAAGAGCAAGTTGTTTAAACATTTTAGCTTGTTTGGAAATTATAAGTGGATTGGAGAACCTTTATGTGATATAGTTAAGAGCTATAATAATACTATGCATCGCACTACAAAACATATGCCGTCTGAAATAAACAAGTTAAATGAATCACTCGTTGCATGTAATATAAACAAATCACAACCTTCCTTACCTGCAAAGAAAATTAAATTTCGTGTTGGAGACTTTGTCCGTATCAGCAAGCACAAAGGAGATTTTCAAAAAGGATATACACCAAACTGGTCTACCGAATTATTCACTGTTGTAAAAGTAATAAAATCTATACCCACAACATATTACATACGAGATCAACATTGTATACCAATAAAAGGTTGTTTTTACGAACACGAACTGCAAAAAACTAGCTGTCCCAATATTTATTTAGTTGAGAAGGTAATTAAAAAAAAGGGAAACAAATATCTTGTTAAATGGCTCGGCTTAGGTCAAGAGGAAAATAGTTGGATTAATAAAAGTGCTATAATAAAGCATTGAAGTATATTACTACAGATTAGTTAACTTATTTTTCATTACATCGTTAGTTATGAAAGGGAAAGGACTTCTCAATACTTTAATCAATAATTTACCAATAGAGTTACACTTACCAGGCTACAACTACTGCGGTCCAGGTACTCGATTACAAGAACGTTTGCAAAGAGGCGATAAAGGCATAAACCCTTTGGACAGCGCTTGTATGCTGCACGACATAGCTTATTCAAAGTATTCAAGTTTAGAAGATCGGCATAAGGCTGACTTAGAGCTAAGAAAGATGGCAAAGCAACGATTAAAATCAGAAGATGCTAGCAGAGGTGAAAAAGTTGCATCATGGTTGGTGAATAAAGTAATGAAAGCAAAAATTAAATCGGGTGCTGGAATTAAATCATTCAAAACTTCTATGGCTAAATTAAAATCGCATCTGAAAAAAAAGAAACCTAAAAATATTCAAGATGCTATTCAGTTTGCATACTTAGCAGCAAAAAAAATATTTCATAAGAAAAATAATATGAAGCTGCCAAGAATTATTCCCATCCCTAAAACTGGAGGAATACTTCCACTCATTCCTATTTTTGCTGGTCTATCAGCATTGGGTTCTTTAGCTGGAGGTATTGGTGGAATAGCAAAAGCAGTTAATGATTACAAGTCAGCCCAAAAAAATCTTTCTGAATCCGTGCGTCACAATAAAATGATGGAATCGATCTCCTTAGGCAAAGGTTTATACATCAAACCATACAAGACAGGTAAGGGATTGTGCGTACATTCTTCAAAAAACTAGTTAAAAGGTTACCCAGACGAGCACTGAGTAATATAGATTTAATATATTATACTCGGGACATCCCATACTTTCGAGGTGTCTATATGAGAGACACTTTACCAAGCAAATCAAATAACATCGAGTGCGCTATCCTGAATCTAGATAATTCAATAAATCCGGGAACTCACTGGGTAGCCTACATTAAGATAAATAATTACAGCGTGTACTTTGATAGTTATGGTTTAAAACCACCTGTAGAATTAATCAAGTACTTAACAAAAAACACTAACGTTTATTATAGTTATATGAACTATCAACAAAACAACACCTATAATTGCGGTCATTTATGCATAAAATTTTTAAAAACATTCTGGTTGAAACATTTATATTAAGAAATCATAAACTATTCTCACCATTATTACGATGTCATTCACGCTATCAATAACCGGTTGTAAACCAGCTTTGTCAACATTTTATTCGCCGGCTCTGCAGCTTGATGGTGAATATGAATGTGGGCTGATCTTTTTTTCGACGTTTAATTCGATTCCTAACATAGAATGCTACAACAACAAATTTCATTATGGCGACAACGAAATGATTGAAATACCCGAAGGATCATACGAGCTATTAGATATAAATGACTTTTTAAAAACAAATTTAGTAGACTGTACGTTTAATTTGATATGTAACAATAACACTTTGAGCACAAAAATAATTTGTTCAAAAGATATTCATTTTGAGAAATCCGGTTCAATCGGAAGGATATTGGGTTTTGGAAATCAGACTCTTAAAGCTAATATATTACATGAGTCTCTCTTCCCTGTAAACATTCTACCAACAACCATCGTTCGAATAGAATGTGATATCGTGAGCGGATCGTACATAAATGGGAAGCCTAGCCATATAATTTACGAATTTGCACCTAATGTACCGCCAGGGTACAGGATTATAGAAATCCCAAAAAATTTGATATATTTCCCAGTAAATCAAAATACAGTTAGCGAGATTAATATAAGGATTTTGGATGCAAATAACAACCTTATAAATCTACGACAAGAAGAACTACAGTTATATTTACACCTAAGACGAAAATGATAGATTTCATAAATAAAACATTGGTACCCGAAACCAAAGATCTCAGTACAACACATCCACCGCAACAGAAACCACCTGCTAAAAAGAAAAAACTGACTAAGGAAAATAAACAATTTCTCAGATACTTAAAAGTCATAAAATGAATATCTTAAATATCTTGGATTCTTTCGCCTACGACAACAGCATTGAAAGCTACCAAATCCATTCGTATAAGCCCTACATTAATAGTTTTAACAAAAACGATGAAATACGCATTCCCATCAATCAACAAGACTTATACGTCTTACCGTCACAGAGTACACTATACATCGAAGGTTCTATCACAGTGCACCGTCCAAATGGCGATAAAAAAGAGAGAGTGAGTAATATTGAGTTGGTGAATAATGCAGCGCTTTTTCTTTTCCAAGACATTCGATATGAACTAAATGGCGTAGAAATTGATAGGATAAAAAATGCTGGGATCACAACTACTATTAAATCATTGCTCTCGATGAATGAAAATGAATCAAAAATGTCACGGCTATGGGGGTGGGACATTGATGGAATAAAAAATACTACTGGTAATTTTTCCGCCTGTATCCCATTGAATAAAGTTTTAGGTTTCGCTGAAGATTATAATAAAATAATAATGAACTGTAAACATGAGCTGGTTCTTTTGCGTAGTAATACAAACCTTAATTCTATTAAATTAACCACTAATGAAGTGTTAGATGACATAACCATTAACAAAATTGTATGGAGAGTACCGCATATAAAAGTATCTGATCGTGAAAGAGTTAACTTGCTGAGATGTTTGGAGAAAGATAGACCTATCAGTTTAGCATTTAGGAATTGGGATCTCTATGAATACCCTCTTTTACCACAGACTACAAAACATACTTGGTCTATAAAAACCACATCTCAATTAGAGAAACCACGTTATGTGATTATTGGTTTACAAACTAATCGGAAAAGTTTAGGTATGAAAGACATGTCTCACTTTGATCATTGTTATGTACGTGATGTCAAGGTTTTTTTAAATTCAACTTACTTTCCATATGAAAGTCTCAATATTAAGTTTACTGAAGAAAGGTATATGATATTATATGAGCAGTACGCTAGATTCCAACAGTCTTACTATGGACGTCGGTGTGAGCCGTTGTTAAATCTGAAGGATTTCAAAGATAAAGCACCATTATTTGTAATAGATTGCTGCAGGCAAAATGAGACCCTGAAGACAGGTCCCATTGATGTTAGAGTAGAAATAGAGAGTGATTTAGAAATACCAGATCAAACTTCTGCTTACTGCCTCATACTAAACGATTGTGTAATCGAATATAAACCACTTTCTAACATCGTTAAAAAAATAACATGAATTCTGAACATATTTTTGTAGATTTACAAGGATTTAGAGATTATAAAAATAATTTTATTATTAAAGAGTTTGCTCTCGCTACTAAAGAATTTACTATGGTCTACTTGGTAAAACCTCCTTATCCATTTTCTACTTTATCAGATAGCGAAAAAAAGCAAGTTGTTTGGTTGGAAAAGAATAGAGGAATTTATTGGCGTGAAGGTTTTATTGACTACCGCGAATTTCATAGGTTAATTTATAGTTTATTGAGGAATAAGAAAATTTTTGTAAAAGGTTTAGAAAAAATCATGTGGGTAAATAAACTTTGTGGTGATTGTTGTGTTATTAATATCGAGGAAAATCAATGTCCTAATATAAAATACCTGCATGATAAATATAGTGTATGCAATTTTACGTGTTTTTCTCACCACAAACAATGTGCGTTGAAAAATGTACTATGTGTCAAGAAATGGTTTTATGAAAATAATGTTATAGAATTTATTTAGAATAAGCAAGTATTTATGTAACTTTTTTATTGAAAGTAAGAAATAAATGTAAATGTATTTAAAAAAGAAAACATGTTTTATTTAATTAATTTTTAATTTAAAACGAAATTAATAACTATTGCACATATTTTTAGAAATGTTCTTAACTACGTTTTCCACCATGTCCATTATTTCGTCTACAGGATCTATCACAACATATTGGGCACTTAACACCGCACTTTCACTGTTTGTGTCCTTACACTCATTTAAGTCGAATACTTCTATTTTTATCAACCGATTTCCTCTTCTTGCCGCCTTGCTAACCACATATGATGTAGACGTGGAGTCCTTTGCAACCCGTTTCCTTGAAGTCTTACTTTTCCGCTTCCCCACGTCTGATGGAGCCGGGTTTCGTATTTCTTCGACATCACTATCGAACCCACTCAAAATATTTTGCGCGTAGTAGTAAGGGTCAGTCGGATCAGTCTCGCCTAAAATCTGAAAAAAACAAAAAAAAAAATTATTAAAAATATTCAAACCTATTTCAAACTGTGTAATATAAATTGGATGGAAAAAAATAATGCTTACCGAAATCGACATGTTTTCACGTCTGCTGATCTTCTAGTTGGCTCGAACGATGCAGTAACAATAAATTACTGAACCACCAAATATAAAATGGATTTGTAGATGAGTGTAACTTACCTATTCATACGTTTCGATCGCTCTAGAAAATTAATCCTGTCTCTTTTAATACATATAAGAGTGAGCGAGCTCGAATTCGTAGTCAGCATTATCAATATCGAATGTGTTTGAATCAAGTATGTCATTGCTGACTAAGTAAATAGTAGTCATTGAACCCTTGCGCGCTATGCAACATCGATGCGCCTCCCTTGCTGTTTGCAACATCGCTAACACCTTGACTTGACCTACTTTTGACTGTCTCGTCGGTCTAGTGATGATAGCGTTTGATTACTATTGCAGAGGTCGTGGGCTCGATTCCCACAGGGAGCTGTCATACTTTCAGTAGACACGAAATCAAAACTTCATTGAATATAGTTTAGCTCTCCTCATCCCACCGCGCTCAAGACTATGTCTATAGCAAAAATTTCTGAGATATGTAGGAACTAACAATACTTACATATTCTTTTGTTTTTGTAACATTAGGTAACAATGTTAGGTCATGGAAATAAAAGAAGCTGGTAGTATAACCCAATTTATTCACCCAAAACTATACTTATTAGCTTATAGTACATAACACTTTTATAACTAAGTACCTATCTATTTTAATTCATTACATTATTAGTTCACTTAAATAAATACGCTATTCTTAACATACCTAAAGAGCTTTAGCTTTAACTTGAAGAGCATAAGAACGAAAACATAATATTAAGCTTATTCCACACTAGCTCTATCGCGGCGGTTACCGCAGCCGCAATCCATACACATAGCATCTAAGACTGAAACAGATCTATGAAATACATCATATCACGATATTTTGATTACATATTTTTAAATTTTATCCCATGGTCAATTTTACTATCTTATTTTCATAATATTGAGGTATGGCCCCACGCTTTAGTTGAGATTTGATCCCGATGAATCAAACGTTTATCATCATTTCTCGATAGAGCTATTTTGTTGACACTTTGCGTAAATATTTCATGTTTTATCGATTTAAACAAGATATTTCTCTTGCGCAGCACATTACCTTCAAACAAGGTCTGCTCATAATTACTAAAGTTAAGACCGCGAATAACGCTCATTTTTACTCCTTTGGCCTTTTTGACAGTTTTTTCTAAAGTTTTGAAACAGTACAGTTTTGATCGTAATCCTACAAATTCTGTAATAATTTCACCACCCATTTCATCCTTAAATAGCCCAGGAATCTTTTTGTTTTTTAATGGAATTTGATGTATATTATTACTATCGTAATTACTCGTATCAAAGTAAGGTAGTAAACGGTATTTCAAATCTAGGAAGAAGTCCTCTGTGGACAAATGATAGATGAAGCTATCCGTATCAGTATAGCACATCTCAACATATTTCCCATACATAGGTTTAATAATTGAATAATGAAAGTCATACATGTGGCTTTTGGATAACTCAAGAACAGTAAACCCAATGTAGATAGGTTTATCTAAAACCACACGTTCTGGTTTCATTTGGATGGCAACCAAATTTTCGGAAAAAACTGAAGCACTGTGAAAGTTTGGACGGGCTATCAATTTTTCTGCCGATGTGCATTTTTTCGTTTTGTTTTGACTATCGCTCCATTGATTTACCAAATAGACGTTTACTCTGTGTTCAGTATTTTCTATAGTCTTTCCAAATATGCTGTTGTTCAAGAGTTTGAAAAAGTCTTGTTCGAAAGTTGATTGGGCTTGTTGCCTCAGTTTTGTATTAAGTTCAATGTATTGTTTGAGATAAGCACTTTGACGAAAAGTAATGACTCTATGGATTTTTCTTAGTATTAATCCATGTTTCAAGCATGTTTTAAGATGCACATAATGAATAACATATCGATATTTATCGTATAGGTTAGGGATTAATTTCGAACTCTTTCCACCGGGTGGTATGCATCGCTCAGGACAAAATGGGAAATCATTGTGATAGTCGTGTAGGTGTGTGGGATAAATAATATCCACTTCAAGAATATAACCAAAAGATGCATTATCAGGAACTGATGTGATATCAATGGTATTCACTTCAGACTGTTCCAAAAATCTGAAATCTGACAAAGGTAATACTTGAGACATGCTGAAGCCGTATAAATTGTTAGCATCAATATACGTTATGAAGGACTCGGGACGTGATGGGTCGTACTCAGACATGTATTTATTGTTTGCTTTCGCATGTCGCTTGGAACACATACATACACCACCCCGTATTCCATCCTGAATCATCCGAATAATCGCTAAGTCGCTAAGCAATTCTAATCTGACCTTAGTTTTCAAAAGCATCGCATCAAATGATAAGCTGGGTGCTGTGAGGTAGAATGCCGGGTCTAATTGATAATATCGTTTACATGTTTTGCGGAAATGTTCAAAAATATCGGCTAGTAGCAAGACATCTGTTTTAACGTATAGATCAGTGTATTCACCTAAGTTACGAATGGAGAAAGTTGACCATACTGACTTGGCATGTTCATAATCTTGATCAGAAATTTCTTCACCACTGATAGTATTATAAAAAGCAGATTTGGGTGGGAGGGAATTTTCTTCGTAGCATTTCCAATGTGACATATAGTCATATGGATAAACACCTTTGCGAGTGAGTAATTTGAGTTCAGTGTCATTTGCAAAAAATGATTTCAACAACGAGAATTCCTCCACCTTCATTGTTTTCGTGAGTTTTTCTAAACTGGTACCTAAAAATTTAAATGAATCGATAAATCGAAGTTGGATACCTTCATCTTTCGATAATGGTATATACTTCGTGAAAGAAATATAGTTTTCTTTTGTTTTAGGTATTATTCTAATCGGACCAGGCGCCTCGCCTAGTTCTTTGATAAATAAATGGCAATCGTAGCCTGACAAATTGTGGAAAACAACTGGAACAAAATTTGGTAGTTTAAATTGTAAATTACAATGCTTGTGAGCTGCCCCCCGATAGTGACCAGTGATGTGACAGTGGTCTCGAACCTTGTCAAATATTAAAAGATTATCACAAATATGACAGCGGACAGCATTTTCAAAATTTTGTGAATCATTATCCGTGAATATAATTTTAATATTAGCTTTTAAAATAGTGTGTATTTGCTTCATGTCTCGATACAACCATTCTACAAATTTTGATACACAGTCTGATCCCCGATAGCTGACGTAGCGATTATACTTGGCATCCACTGTACAAACAATATAGTAACCAAACGCTGAGGGCACATGTTGTTGTAGCAGGCTAGTGCTCGCAATGTTAGGGTCTGCTTCACACCCCAGATGACGTTGAAGCATAGTCTCAAAATCAGCATAAATGATAAAGGGTATGTTTTGTTTTCGTTCGTAATTCTTAAATTGAAGAACCGACCCTTGGTTAGGAAGAGCTGTAGCAATACCACCACATGCATGAATGACTAGTTCATTAGATGTTTTAAAAAATAACAGACATGATGAGCAAAAATGCAGTTGCTGATGGTGTTTAGATATTTGGCTTCTAACCAGACGGGGAAGGTTTTTGATCAAACAAAAGTGAGAGCCCTCATCATTCTCGAGAAATAGCAGATGAACGATATTTTTCGCAGTGGAAGACTCTGATCTGTATAGTGGACCTACAACAGTTTTTTTGCCTTGTAAGCCATACACAAAAATAGCGATATCTGGATTATTTTTTTCAAACACCGGGATGTCAGAAAAAGTTACTGGATATGATAAGCCTTGAGTGTTAAAAATATCGCGAAAATCGGGATAAGACGAGACACGATCGGGGTGGCTCTTTGAAGGGAATAGAGCAGCTGTAACACACCAAAGAAAACAATAAGGATCATCATTTTTTATATTCAAACATGCTTTTTTGTTTTTTATAAATTTTGGTAAATCTATAAACGATGACCCACTCAATGGTTGATATTTATTTACATTGATTTCCAAATGAGAGTTACTCAAAAATGTCCAACCGCTATCTCGCTCTTGAAACTCTTCAAGCTTTTTTTTCAATGTATTTATGATTTCTGAAAAAATGGAATTGAAGTTGTGGTTCATGTGTATGGTAATGTTTTTCGTGCCAAACGATTTTAGTTCTTGCAAATCGTTTTTGTACATAAGGAAAAATGAAAAAAGCTCAACATTGACTTTTATGCAAACGTGTTTTTTCAATGAAATATCAATCAGAGATTTTAATTTATTATGGATAGACTCGAAAAAGGTTTCAATTGAGTGCTGACCATCACCGTTAGCCTGTATCTTATAAGTTGCAATACGATTACGGAATGCAGAGGTCAGAACCTCAACATCTTCTGACAAATGATGAGTTGCGACTTTGCTTTTGTGGTCAGTGCTGCGCATATGACCCACCCAACTTTTTGGGTTGACAAGAGTTTTGCAAGTAATGCAATAAGGCATTGTAAATAAAAAGTAGTAAGATTGACCAGGAAACAGATAATTAAAATTTAGGTTTTAGACACAAAAATAAATAGGTAAGTAGCAAAATAATATGTTTATTATAAATTAAAGGAATTTTATTTTATATTTATCTTATCACTAAAAAAACTCGCCTCACTATTATCATACAGTGAATAAACTTGTTTAATAAATTTCTGTAATACGTCCCAGTGCGGTGTGTCCGTATCAGTCTGCAATTTTATTACCATCAACGCTTTTTTCCACCTCTCTTGAACGTTGGTACTTGCAGCATCGGTAGTGTTGTAGACCTTCAATTCTATATAGAATTCTCCTTCCGTCGTTGCTGTCCGACGAACGTGACCATTGGCGACCCGCGTCACTAGACTCGACCCCAGTTGGTGCTGCTCGGGAGTCGCTTTAGCGACCTTCTCTGCGTCTCGCAAAATCCCGAAAAGATCTCCCACCGTCTTTTTCTTTAAGGTGCTTGCAGACCTGTAAAAGTGAACAATATATTTTAAAACATAAGTACCTTCATAAACTTATACCTATATTCCGATTGGGTAGGCTATCTATAGGAGATACACATACATTGAACGAGTATGAAGTGGATGATAGTTTAATATGAAGGGTACATATCTACTTTTGATCTATCCCATATATGTCATTCTTAATAAGCAAATATCCCAAGTGATTCTTAATAAGCATATCTTACATGGAAAACAAAAATACTACGCGAAGCGGGTATCGAACCCACGACTAGTAAGATGCAAAGTAAACAGTCGACAGCATGTTAACCTTTACGAGTACATGCCTGCAATGTAATCAACGATTCAATGACTCAGCGGTGTGCTAGAGTCAAATGACGCGACAACGTAACAACGAATAATATAACGAGACTAATTCTATTCCAGTAAACTTTTCCCTGGATGTAAACATTTACCGTAACGATCAATGTTAAGCCGGGTCCGCTGCGCCATGTTACGCGTGTTACAAAAAATGTAACACGTTATTAAAACAAAAATGGGGAGTGGTATTAACACTTTACGTGTTACGTAACGTAACGTTATATAACAAGTACCTAACGTGTTATACCATGTCCCACTTTTATTATATTTAAGTGTTACGTTTTTTGTAACACGCGTAACATGGTGCAGCGGCCCCGGCTTTAGGCTATAGAAAATAAGGTTTAAGGGTCAAACCTATGGTTTGAATTATTAAGACGAATAAACAACTTTTAGTTATGAAACAAACAAATAAACAGTTGTTATCTCTTTCAATGTTCCAAGATTTTCATCAACAGCTTGATTACATCGAGGGAATCGTCATTTGAAACGATGTGTAAAGTGTACAATAATTTATAATAAACTATAGATGTATTGTATTCTTACCTAACTGTCTCCTCAACGTAGCTCGATGCTTTGCGTTTGGAGCTGGTTGGAGTCTTTTGCTTCTTACTCGACTGCACAGCAATAGGTACACCAGAGAATTCAAACTCGGAGTCAGACCTGAAATAATAATAACATAGTTTTATACCAGTCTTATACATTTAACCTAAACGATTTATACACCGTATTGTAATTACTATACTAGATAAATGTAGTGACTGGAACATATTTTTTAGACATAGTTCGGGACATAGTTTTCATATAGGGACTAATACGGTTTAGTCAGTGGAACACGTAAAAAAAAAAATTAGGATGTAAATAAATATACTTACTAACATTTTGATACCGATGGAGTGACTGGTAGCGAGGAAGTCGTAGATAATTACACCACACGGAGACTGTACTGAACAGCGTTATCACGTTATCGGAAGTGATGAGAATTTTAGATAAATCAGGGTGTTATAGGTTTATATCCTAAATGTGTATGTTGTTTTTTTATTACAAGTACTGTAATGAAGTAAATGCGAAAATCGCCTTTATTTATAGGTGTATGAATATAGGTGATTGTTGATAAAAGTAATACATATTACTTTTTAGTATCGAACACCCAAAATTTTTGCTTTGCCTTCAAAAGTAGGTACTTAACCAAATCATCTTGACCGGTAGCAAGGTCAAGCCTATATGTTATTCTCATAATGTCAGCACTATTTAATAGCTCAAGTTAATGTGGCTGGTTGCCATTGCAACATAATGTGACCAATATATCGATTATTGTAGGTAAGATGTTTCGCAATCAGAAGCTTGCAACGGATCCAATAACGTTAACGTAGCAAATTCGTAGGTTTCATACCTAGGTAGGAGTAAATAGTCCTAGATACACATGTTGCAATTTACTTTAGATTTTCTTGATCTTAATCAGATAATGTTCGAATTGGGTGAATATTTCACTATAGCAGAAGAAAATAAACTGTTATTTCCAGTTACCAGAAATCGGATGATGAGCTAAATAGGAAATTATAATTAATTCCTCTAGCTTATCCATAGAAAACATCGTATGATATCGATGAAATTACTATATAAATGTATTTCAGGATAAATAATACTTATCTAGGTATTCTTTATAAAGCATTTGGTAGACTCCACAATATTATGTGAAAGTCAAACATTAGGTATTAATGATACCTACAGCTAAATATTTTGATGCAACGAGTTTTTTCCGTGTGGATCTTAGACTAGAGTATAGCTAGTATAGTCAACCTTTGGTTATCTCTTATGTAGGTGATACATTAAAATATTATGACCCCTCTAAATTCTTTATTTATGGGTTATGTAAAATTTACTGTATTTATTTTACTGTATGTTACAGATAAATTTAGATAGAAAATGAACGAGAACTGATGTTAGAAAACTGTTGAAAAAATATAAAACTATCTGCATAGGTTCAGTTACGTATAATGGGATGAGAATAATATCTTCAAGTTTCAATTAAAAAAAGACAAAATGCTGTCGGTCGTATTTACAAAATCATGATTTCTTAAAATACTTTAACATCAAGTCTTAAAAAAATAATAACATGGAAAATGCTTTATTACCGGAATACCTTTAAGGAATGTTCAAAGGAACCAACTTTTATAAATAAAACTGTACTTTTTGACAACATATTTTTTCTTACACCGTGTATACTTCGTATCAAATTTATAACTCCTGCGTCAACAGCTAAAGGTTGACAATCCCTGCCAGCCACCTATCATATTCGCATTCGCGTTAACTAAAGTGACACGTTAGTAGGAAATAGATTTCCATTAATGAAAGTATACTTTTATGTGTCAGTGATATTATCATTAATTCACGATTTTACTTAAGTATACCCAAGGATTCAAGTAACTGTAGAAGTACATTTTTCCTACTGTGCAATGTTTTGTGTTTTCCGTAGTGAACGATAAACAGGAGACTTCAATCTGATCACTAACATTTTTGTGGGAAAAGTAAGGTATTCTTTGTGCCGACCATAAAATATGCCTAAAATACAAGTATTTCCTGGTTCTGCCAATCACCCAGTATTTGTGTCACATGAAAAGGATCACAAAATTTTGTTGTGTTGGAATCACCTTTTTTACAATGGGAGACGTCAATCTGACCATAAAATACAGTTAAGACGAAAATGTTTTGTGTCACTGTTGCGCAAGAAGGTTCATCACATGAAGTCAATCTGATCACAAAGTAATTTGTGGTGCTGAATCTTTCTAACAGTGGGAGCCGTCAATCTGACCACAAAATATGATTAAGTTGAAATTGTACTTTTATGTTATTGTATGAAGGGCCATCACGGGAAGTCAATCTGATAACAAAATTTGTGGTGTTGTACCTTGTTCATGTGGGAGACGTCAATCTGACTACAAAACAAACTGGGTTGAAAAAGCAAAGTTTTGTGTCACTGTTATGAAAAGTAGACACCAGTGGTGTTAAACTCATTCAGTGGGAGAAGCCAATCTGGTCACAAAACTATGACTGGGTAAATACAAGTATCACTTGGAATATTTCATGTCATTGTCTTAATGAGGAAACCTAACCGATACCGCAAATAATGTGTGCTGTTTTATCTAGTATATTACGAAACTGCACAAAACATAGCTAGTGGGTAAATACAATTCAGTTGAGCTTGGGGATCCTTTATTTAATTCAACTCAGTGACTATGCGGACCTATCTCCACCAAGATGATGGTGAGTTGCATTCACTCAAGCTTCCTAGTGTCATTCGTTTTCATTGATGGAATTTATCATAAACTGTGTAGGTTGCTCGTAAAATTATTGAAACTATAAATTAGAATCACTCGATGTTATTGGGTATTCTGGAATAGCTGTAATGAGTTTGAGAGAGCGACAAGCCGCGCCAACCGGCGCGGTGCGTCGTGAGCTCAAACGAATGGAAGCTGGTCCAGAATGCCCAATAACATCCTACTATCACCCGTCCTGGGATCTAGCCCAATAAGTCGTGGCATCACCCGTCCTGGGATCTAGCCCAATAAGTCGTGGCATCACCCATTCTGGGATCTAGCCCAATAAGTCGTGGCATCACCCATTCTGGGATCTAGCCGATCAAGACCGGGATAAGGAAACGCATGGTGGCCAGCCAGCGTCAGGGTAGGGAAATTGGATCAATATAATAAACAAATTAAATCATCAATAATATAATAATAATAATAAAAAAAACAATCACATCATGACCATCATTCACGGAGTGTGCTCGCAGAGGTGGATGCTCCTTGATTAACAGGTATATTCTTATCATTTGTCGCCCACACGGACTGTTCCTCCTCAGAATCACTAACTTCAAAAGGGTCAGACTGAGCTAACGGAGCTACTCGAAGGGAGTCATGACTTGCGATCTTTTCAGAACAACCACGAAGATTAACATGTTTTAATTTATATCGTTCGTTGGGTAAAACCTCAATGACCTCCATGGGACCTTCGAATTTGGGACCAAGTTTCGTTGTGTGACGCTCATGACGGCGTAAAAGCACGAAATCACCGACACCGAAAGGCATTATTCGTGCTTTTCCTTTATCAAAACGGTTTTTGTCCTGAGAAGATCGCTCGTCCATCCTATCTTTACACTCTTGCCTCTGCAAATCTAGGTCATCAATAACTTCATCATCGTCAACTTGTATGAGCTTTAGACCTGGGGGAGAACATTTCTTGCCTAGCAATATTTCTAGAGGAGTTTTCCCAGTACTTTTAGACATTGAACAATTAATAGCCAACTGTAAGTCCTGAAGGGCAAAATGCCAAGGTTTTTCAAGTTCCACAACAGACATGTTATCTTTTATTACTTTCATAAGTCGTTCTACCTGTCCGTTAGCTCTACTTGCTCCCTTTGCTACCACGTGATGCTGAATGCCATAATTTTCGCAAAACCCCTTAAAATCGGCAGAAGTCATACTCTTGTCTTGATCTGTTATGAAACGTGTAGGGGTTCCAAAAATAGTTTTTAGGTCTTTGAAACATTTTATAGCGGATTCCGTTGTTCGGTCATTTGTGTAAATCATGTGAACATACTTCGAAAAGCCGTCAATAAAAACAAATGCATATTCCATTTGGTTACGTTTTCCATTCATTCTACCTGTTATGTCACCATGAACCGTATGGAAAGGAATAGCCACTTTATCTATAGGATGAAGCGTAACTTGTCGAGCCCCTGAAACACCTTTCCTCACTCTACAACTGACACAGTTTTCTACAAATTTTCTCACAAATCGGGACATGTTTGGAAACCAGTATTGATCACGAATTTTATCTAGGACTTTTTCCCAGCCAAAGTGCTGCAAATTATCGTGATAGTGATTGATGAGACTCCATCTATAGCAATGCGGAACTATTATTAACTTTCTAGTTTTTTTGTCAATTTGTACCTTTTTTCTCAGTAACTTGTCAGATGTGATGACGTAAGTGTCAGC
Organism: Yponomeuta sedellus; assembly: GCA_934045075.1. Lineage (NCBI taxonomy): Eukaryota > Metazoa > Arthropoda > Insecta > Lepidoptera > Yponomeutidae > Yponomeuta > Yponomeuta sedellus. Next base: position 2,025,840 of record OW203736.1, on the reverse strand, counting down.
TATAGTTTGAGGAAGTTCGTCACAGGACATTTTTTCTACAATGTTTTTGATGCTAGGGTCTCGTTTTTGCTCTATGAGAAGCCAATTATGATCCAGGGTGGCAGCATTAACGTTAAAAATCAACGGCTTGGAAACACAACATGGATAACAAATCTTTTTTATCTTAGATGCGGGGGTAGTTACAGGGTTACGACTAAAAAAATCTGCATGAGCTAAGCGTTCGCCCTTTCGGTATTCTATTTCAAAATCAAAATTTTGTAGGAATGCCCACCAGCGGTAAACTCTAGGAGTTAACTCTTTTTTGTGTCTAGCGGCTTTGAGAGAGTTACAGTCTGTGACCAGTTTGAAATTCCTACCGTACAAAAAATGTCTAAAATGTTGTATGGATTTTACGACAGCGAGCGTTTCAAGTTCATATGAATGATATTTGCTTTCGCATTGCGTTGTTCGCATGCTAAAATAAGCCACGACTAAGGGATTATTGTCTTGTCGTTGAATTAAAACGGCACCAAAACCAATGGCGCTGGCATCGGTGTGTAATTCAGTAGGTAAATTCGGGTCAAATATAGTTAAGAGAGGGGACGATGTTAAGCGCCTGATAATTTCTTGTCTTGCAAGTTCATGTCGCTCAGTCCACTGCCATGTTGAATTAGATTTAGTTAGTTCATATAGAGGGGCCATAATTTTAGAAAAATTTGGTACGAATTTACGGAAATACCCAGCTAGCCCATTGAATTGGCGAATTTCCTTCACATTTTTTGGAACAGGGGAGTTAGCCAAAGCTTGGACTTTCTTTGGGCTAGGTTTTACTGTGCCATTTTCTATTACATTGCCTAGATATTCAATTTTAGTCTTAAGGAATGAGCATTTCGAAATATTTAATGAAAACCCTGCTTTGGTCAGCCTGTCTAGGACTAATTTAAGATTGTGTAATCCTTCCTCAATAGTACGGGATAAAATTACTACGTCATCAACATAACATAGGGCTATACTATCCTTGTAATCGCCTAAAGCAATATTTATTGCTCTCTGATAAACTGAGGGTGCGTTACACAGCCCGAAAGGCATGCGTAAAAATTCATATTGCCCGTCGGGCGTCACAAATGCAGTTTTCTCTATAGAATCATGAGACACACGAATGCCGTAAAACCCTGCCACCATGTCTATGCACGAAAAATATAAAGCTTTCCCTAACTTATCAATTTGGTCGGCTATGAGAGGGAGCGGGAAGTGATCTCGTAACGTGTTTGCATTTAACTCCCTGTAATCGATGCAAAGTCGATCGGAGCCGTCCTTTTTCTTTACTAACAAAATAGGGCTGCAAAATGGAGAAGAGCTATCTCGAACTATGCCGTTATTTTTCAAATCATCAATAATCTCCTTTACTTTCTCTCGCTCAAATGGGGACATACGATAAGGACGGCGCTGAACAACCTTATCGGGGTTTTTCAAGCGAATTTTAAGTTCGCCCGTGGTTACTTCAGATACTTTATTACCTAGCGCAAAATTATCACTATACTCTCTTAATACAGCTATCAATTTCTGCAAGTCAGCCTGGATATTAAGATCGGTATCTAGATCCATAGTAAAGTCATAATCCAAGCACTGGTTTATTAGCAGAGGCTCGGTACGTTTTACTGAAATATTATTTTCGCAAATAATAACTGTCAGCCCGGGGATCTTTAGCAAATCAAACCCTATTAATGCGTCAAATTGAGTCTGATTATCTTTCACTACAAAGAACTCCAGTTCTAAATCAACATCATGTATTTTTATCCGGGTTGTAATACTTGTATCACAATATACAGGAAAACCACCAATACCGGAAAATGTAACATTCACGGATTTTCGTTTACCAGCGACAGTCTTAGAAAAACTTTCTCGAATCAATGAGCAATCTGCACCGGTGTCAAATAAACAGGAAATCGCTTTGCCATTTATTTCAATTGGGATCATGCTACGCGAGTTTGAGGAACATACGTTAATTGTCTTAGCAACAGACTCGTTTCGTTCATCACTCTGGCGTCTAAAACAATTTTTCTCGGTATGACCTTTACGATGACAATAACTGCATTCATGAAACTTGTTATTATTGACGGTAGAATGATTGAAACTAAAAGGCGGACCTGACCGAACAGTTGGCGGCTGAGACAAAGTGGGAATGTGAATAGTTTTCGTACTACCTACCTTACAATCTCGTGATCGATGCCCTGTTTTATTACAGTTAAAGCATGTAATCACGTCACGCTTATATGAACTATTTGATTCAGCATCACGTGGTTTCTTACTGTCCAAATTATGTTTAGAAACATTACTCAAACTATCTATGTTACGTTTCCTGAACGTTCTCAATACAGACACTAATTGAGACAATGACACTGGGGTATTTCTCAAAAGCTCAGAACGAATATAGTCCGGGTAAATACCTGTAATCAAGGCTTCGACAACTTCTGCATCCGAAGCCTCTGGGCGCACCCTCCTGAACAGCGTCCAGGCGGTAGTAGCGTATTCCGCGTAGGAGGTCGCTTGGTCTGATGTGTATGCCCGCCATTTCAGGACGTCGTCAGCGTAGCGAAATTCCCTGGCAAAACATTTAATTAGTTCGGTTTTCATTTGATCCCAAGTGGTGGAGTGAAGAGACCATGTATCAGCCCATGTTTTAGCTCTACCTCTCAACTGAAGTATAGCCTTCATTCGTGCCTCGTGCGGCGGTATTCGAAACTGAGCTATAGTTTGGTCAACATTGGCACACCAATCTTTAATATCATGAGAACGAATATCGGGATCAAAAGGCGGTAAGTAAAAATCACAGCGAGAGCGTGATGGTGCGGTTTCTGCAGACAGTGCAGCCGTCACAGCACTGGCAGCGGCTTGTTTCGTAACAGAATTAAGTAAACTCATAACCTGGTTCATCGTGAATGTAGTATCCTCGGCGGGTGCACCAACTGCGCCAGTCCGGGACTCGTGGTTTGGCTCCATCTCCACTCTCGTCGCAGTGTAAGCGGCACCGTTAACGTCGGTTAGCCCTCGTCCGGTCGCAGAGCTGGCGGGGCTGGGGTTTGTTTCTCGAACAGGCGGCGTGGTAACGTGGTCGAAATTGGTGGTCACGAGGGGTGATCCCACCGCTGCTGTCGGCACAAGGCCAGGGTCGTGGTTGTAGGGTTCCATGAAGAGAAAATCAGGATACGATTAGCAACATAACGGTGTAATAATTTCTTCAAAATTCACAGAGGTAAAAGAGACAGTACAATGGCGTCACTCCTATTTATAGCACAGCGTCAATAAAGCTATTCTATTTTTGAGATTGTTCCAATCATTACATTTTGTCAAAACCAATAACTCAAATAAAACTTGTATGATTTTACAAACATAATAGATGTGATGGAAACCTCATTATGCTACACTTTAAAAATTAGTTTATTGTCAAACAATGTTTTGATTAGCAACGTGTCTAGGAAATAAATGGAAATTCACACACAATACGAGTTTTGTCATTATTTCAATTACAATCTATTTAAAATCTATTTTTATTGCATATTACAGTTTATGTAACAATATTTACACAGTAATTGGTAAAATAAACACATTTTATGTAATGAATCGGAAGGAAGTAAGAACAAAGTTTCATAAAGCTATTTTGTTATTTAAGCTTCTAAGAAAGTGGCTTTTATTCATAGATACTTAAGCTAAATAATAATAGGAATTAAAATATAGCGTGGCTACCCAAATGTTACATTATTTTCAGTATCGGCTATAAAAGTAAACATCGCTATTTTTATAATCCAGGCGAATACAATTATGATTAAAATATGACAAATTGATAACACATAAGTCGTCTTTGAAGTAAGATTAAATGAAATGCGCCCACATGTATTTAGGTACATTACTTTACATACCTGTATAGACTCTAAGATATTAGTCTGCAGGTGAACGAAAACTTTCTTCTGTCAGTATTTAAATCGCCAGTAGTTCTCATCATGCTTTAAGTCGTCTTAGTGACAGTTCGTGCTACTAACTCACGTCGTAGTTCCCAGCTATGGCTGATCTTCCAAAACTCATTAAAAATCTTTAATCTACTTCCCTGTGAATTTTTTTCGTAGCATTTTGATCTACATGAACATGGATTCTTCAGTCGTCGTCCTTCTACATCTGCAAACTTTTTAGCCACAGAAGAATTATAAGGAGAACCCTTGGCTCTTAAATTTTTTGCTGAAACCCTTTTCCAAGCCAAAACATTCCTGCTACGTTTTCTACTTTTCTTTTCACGCAAAATACAATTTTGGTTTATAGAGTCGCAAGTCCCACTAGTCCCTGGATTGACATAATGAGATAGAAAAATTGTTCCATCTACGGTGACCGTCATAATAGTGGTACTGTTACTACTATTACTTCTGCCAGACTGTTTTTCTAACATGTCCTGGTCAATATTTTCCATATCATAAGTGGATACGTGATCGAGTGCAAAACTATATTATAGTTCAGCACTTTTTTATGTCGGTAATTATCTTCTCATTAATAGGAACTTTACCCTCAGCGTAGGCATTGTGTGTTGGTAAAGCAGGAGCACAGGCACCCTTTCTTAATAAAAGTCATGTATGACCAAAGCATTAATGAACTCACGAACCTGCATATAGCCAGGCTTAGCTGATTTATAAGCAAACTGAGAATAATTTAAAACCTGAAATGTTACTTTCTGCTCTTTAGGTAAATTTTCCCTTGTGAATTAATAGATAGGTATGTTTTTTTATAAAATTTCTGCCACCAGCCTACAAAATTTAGTATGTCTGATGACTGTATAATAACAATTTTATATTTGCCCTCAAAGCTTGCTTTGAATATAACACTTTCATATTCTGATAGGACATAAATTCTGTCATATTTTTTTAATTTTCGTTTGACACACCCAAAATCTCTGTCACAGGGAAAAAGTGAGTGCCCTCTTTGTGGGAAAAAATGATGTATTTTCAAACCTTCCCATGTCTGTCAAAGACATTAAGAACTTTACCACAGTGTGGGTTTTGTTTTGGTCCACACACCCATCAGAGAATAAATAAATAGTCTTTACTTCAGACGATATTTGGTTTTGAATATACATCCACAGAAAAGTACATACTTCATTTGGCCCTTTGTGTCCTAAACCTTCATGGTATGAGTAAAAGTGTTTGCAGTATCATCCTTCAAGTTATGAATACAGAACTCATTAAGCCAGAGTTGCCTATAATATATCCTGAAATGGTATATGTGGTAATGGGAGATTTTGCTGGTAATCAAATGATAAAGCTGCTACATCATTATTCTCTCTGCACAATTTTCTAACAGAATCAGAAAATTTTTTGCTCTTCTAACATGGATTAATTTTTCAGCAGCTGCATGCCGTTTGGCATTTTCATTTAGGGTAGGGTTCTTAAGTTCTGGCTTAATTCTTCGCATTCACAGCATACATCTACTTGGGGTCTTCCAAAGGAAAAATTATCGGTTTCTTTAAAATCTTTCCAATAAAATGGATATTTCACTTTACCAGTCAATTCTGGGTATTTAGTCAAATACATTGTTTTTACATCTAACTCAGCACTGAGATACTTTTTGGAACAATCTCCATAATGAGTAACTTTGACAGGATAGGATTTAATGTGCTCTTTAATAAGTTGCACAACACTTCCTTCCATGCATCGTCTGGATCCAGGCTTTCTGCCACGCGTATCTTTGGGTACCGCATTATTTTTCAAAAGTGTTACAAGCCTCTTATAATCATAATCATAATCATGAATTTTTTATTTAAAAACCACTTTACACAAAGTTACAAAGGGTATGAGAAGGTTAAAAATTAATTGGTTTATGTTAACCCTTCTAGCGCCCCAAGCAGAACTGAACCTTTTTTTTTTTAATTCTTAAGAAAACTCAGCTGTTAAGGAAAGATATTTTTATTAAACAACTTTTATTATATTATACCTATTTGAAATGAAACACAAAACTTTTGAAAACTGTTACAGTCTTCCTCTTTCTCCTGAAGTTACACAGTCCACACGTTATTTGACCTTTCTGAGTTTAAAATTTTCCTGGGTTTTGCACAGAAGAGATATCCGTTTCGTCGACCTTATAGATATTCCTATGTAAGAATTTATATTTCTCTATCACCTCTTCAAGCAGCTTAAAAACACAGTGACTTCCTCTAATTAAAATATTTTTTAAATTATGTTTAAGTGCGTATTCAAATGCCATTTTTCGTATTTGAATTAGGTGCAACCATGAAATATCTTACCAAGTAATTTTATGTGGTCAGCAGTTTTCGCTTCTTGTTCCTTGGTAAATACTGGATTTCTTCCCAAAAATGCACAGATTTGAATGTTATAAATTATAAAAAAAATATTTTAAACGGTTAATAGCTAAAACATTGCAACTTATACTGTAAAATGACCATTTGTTAAACTGATTAACAGTTTTATAAAAGTAAATAAGAATAAGTAAATTATTGTCCACATTGTGCTGTTTGCAATTATTTGGTAGTTATGTATTTAGAAGACTATCATAAAAAGCAGTGGTAAACCCTGTGCATGTAATTCTTCAAGGATTGTAAAGTGTATAATTATACTATTTTTATTTTTAATGCACTAATCCGTGCTAAGGACAATTCTAAAAACCTATTTAGAGGCTAAAAATTCCACCCATGCCGGGATTCGAACCCGCGACCTCTGGCTATCCGTGCCAGCGCTTTTTCCAACTTAGCTTCCCTTTGCCTACCAGAGTGCGAAAAAAAACTCTGCTTTTTCTTTCGCAACTTTCGCAGGTATTTTTCGATGCGTCCAAATTTTCTATCCGCAAACAACGATGCCTCCTAACAATGGATGTAATTTGTATACATTTTAAAGTTGGAGGTGCTTTGGTCTACAGCCGTTAAAGTAATGTATGAATTATATGATGGTTCTTATTTTGCTCCCCACACCCATGACAAAATAATCTCTAAACTTCTATATCATTACCTATATTCATGCTGTTCAAGTATGAATAAAGAGCTGAACCTATTTCAAATGAACCCCGGTTTGCTTGGGTTTCATCTAATATAAAGAACATGTTTGTTGTTGGCATCGTCTGCTATACAAAAATTGTACAGGCTCACTTGTCTACTATAAAATGAGTCGCCAATAGGTGTATTTGGAAGAGGCGAAACTTGTTATAGATCAAAACATAAAGTTATGCTCTTTGGCACTTCCAATTTCATAGCCTCATAAAATGAATATGCACGCAATTTGTGTATTCTTTTTTGTATTATCAGTTCCACCTTCTTGAAAGCATCTTTCTCATCGTTTATTTTGTTTGCCATTAATGTACTAGTACTATTTACCTACATCAGAAGCAGGCGTGGAAAAGCCAATATTGTATTCACCGTGAAATATTGTATAAACTATAAAGCATTCCCGGTTTGACTTGGTAATCAATAGTAACAGAATCATTATATAACTTTAAAAGTTTTCTGGCATTTAACTATAAATTTTCTGCTATTATAGTGTTGTACAACTTATTCTTTTTGTCAAGGTTTATGTGAGAATGATGATCGCTCCCAAGTTTCTCTTCGTGTAGTCTTGTTTAAATTTCTAAGCCTCTTTTCTGACACACCAAAGGTAATTACTAATAAACAGTATTTTACAAACAGGAACTACCTTTTTGTTGTTTCCAAGTGAATTGTCATAACAGATCAAAGTCCTAACTTTAGTACCCTTCTATGGGATCTTGTTTCTTGGCTCAGGTTCATACAGCGATATAAGGCGTGAAAGAAAACTATACTGTTTTACCTTCGCAGTAATATACTATTTTTATTTTTAATGCACTAACCCGTGCTAAGGAACAAATTTAAAAACCTATTTAGAGGCTTCGCAGTACTGGCATTAAACTGTTTGCGGCTTGAAAGAATTATTTTCGTGGCAATCTTCACACATAGAAACTTGGACTTTTTAATGTTGTGACGGCAAGGGTCTCTAAAATCCGATTTCAAAGGATGCTTCTCGATGTATCTTAATAAACAAACAAGCATAACTAAATAAATTTTCACGTAACATTATTACTAGTAGTGCGATCGAAACAGTACAACAAGACATTACTTACTGTTTTCTCGTTGTTGCATTTCGGGTTCTAGCTTTTTTTCCACTATTGTTAATATCACTAACACTATTTTTATTTTTAATGCACTAACCCGTGCTAAGGAACAAATTTAAAAACCTATTTAGAGGCTAAAAATTTCACCCATGCCGGGATTCGAACCCGCAACCTCTGGCTATCCGTACCAGCGCTCTACCAATTGAGCCAATGGGCGACTCACGGCATCAGTGAAATTTCGAACCTCTTTACAATATTCTCTGTATTACGTACAGGCAGCGACATCTGACTTAAGCAAATTGCATTACTTACAGCCCCGACTACCTACTTTGCAGTTAGGTTTAACATCGGAACGATATCACTGTACTCACATGATTACACTATTTTTATTTTTAATGCACTAACCCGTGCTAAGGAACAAATTTAAAAACCTATTTAGAGGCTAAAAATTTCACCCATGCCGGGATTCGAACCCGCAACCTCTGGCTATCCGTACCAGCGCTCTACCAATTGAGCCAATGGGCGACTCACGGCATCAGTGAAATTTCGAACCTCTTTACAATATTCTCTGTATTACGTACAGGCAGCGACATCTGACTTAAGCAAATTGCATTACTTACAGCCCCGACTACCTACTTTGCAGTTAGGTTTAACATCGGAACGATATCACTGTACTCACATGATTACACTATTTTTATTTTTAATGCACTAACCCGTGCTAAGGAACAAATTTAAAAACCTATTTAGAGGCTAAAAATTTCACCCATGCCGGGATTCGAACCCGCAACCTCTGGCTATCCGTACAAGCGCTCTACCAATTGAGCCAATGGGCGACTCACGGCATCAGTGAAATTTCGAACCTCTTTACAATATTCTCTGTATTACGTACAGGCAGCGACATCTGACTTAAGCAAATTGTAGAGCGCTGGTACGGATAGCCAGAGGTTGCGGGTTCGAATCCCGGCATGGGTGAAATTTTTAGCCTCTAAATAGGTTTTTAAATTTGTTCCTTAGCACGGGTTAGTGCATTAAAAATAAAAATAGTGTAATCATGTGAGTACAGTGATATCGTTCCGATGTTAAACCTAACTGCAAAGTAGGTAGTCGGGGCTGTAAGTAATGCAATTTGCTTAAGTCAGATGTCGCTGCCTGTACGTAATACAGAGAATATTGTAAAGAGGTTCGAAATTTCACTGATGCCGTGAGTCGCCCATTGGCTCAATTGGTAGAGCGCTGGTACGGATAGCCAGAGGTTGCGGGTTCGAATCCCGGCATGGGTGAAATTTTTAGCCTCTAAATAGGTTTTTAAATTTGTTCCTTAGCACGGGTTAGTGCATTAAAAATAAAAATAGTGTAATCATGTGAGTACAGTGATATCGTTCCGATGTTAAACCTAACTGCAAAGTAGGTAGTCGGGGCTGTAAGTAATGCAATTTGCTTAAGTCAGATGTCGCTGCCTGTACGTAATACAGAGAATATTGTAAAGAGGTTCGAAATTTCACTGATGCCGTGAGTCGCCCATTGGCTCAATTGGTAGAGCGCTGGTACGGATAGCCAGAGGTTGCGGGTTCGAATCCCGGCATGGGTGAAATTTTTAGCCTCTAAATAGGTTTTTAAATTTGTTCCTTAGCACGGGTTAGTGCATTAAAAATAAAAATAGTGTAATCATGTGAGTACAGTGATATCGTTCCGATGTTAAACCTAACTGCAAAGTAGGTAGTCGGGGCTGTAAGTAATGCAATTTGCTTAAGTCAGATGTCGCTGCCTGTACGTAATACAGAGAATATTGTAAAGAGGTTCGAAATTTCACTGATGCCGTGAGTCGCCCATTGGCTCAATTGGTAGAGCGCTGGTACGGATAGCCAGAGGTTGCGGGTTCGAATCCCGGCATGGGTGAAATTTTTAGCCTCTAAATAGGTTTTTAAATATCACTAACAGTTTTTCAGCCATTTTTCCTAGAATTGCATGCAGGATATATTTGTAAATTGCCTCGTTTTTTAAATAAATTTCGTCAACGCAAGTATCAGTATCCATCCAAGAAAATTTTCTCTTTGACATTGACAATCGAAGACAATTGAAATGGAAAATAAATATAAAATTGTTAAGACATTGTCAGTGGAAACAATGTTGCTAGTAAAATACTCAAACAAGAAGCCGGATACATACCCAATTAAACCACTAAAAGTAAAAAGAAAAGCGGAAATGTGTTTCTTTTAGGCTAAACTAATGAGAGATTTGTGCAGTCCTCCGGAAAATACGTCTTTTTGTTTTAAAAAATTTTACAGCCCATTTGTGGCCAAAAACTGTACGGGAAATGTTACTTTTTGTGTGAAACATAAATTTTTTCGTTCAATTTCTTTAGGAAATATGTACTTTTTGCTTTGATTTTTCTACTAAGGACTCATAAATTAACATTACAATGATGATACCATTCACAGTTTTTCTTGTTGAAAATGGAAATAGGCACCTTTGAAAAATCACTCCTCTGTGCTGTATGTGTCACTTAGGGGAATATTCAAATCCAATATTGAAATTATTTACGAATATGGATCTGTATCATTCATAGGACAGCAATCGTCTATCTTGAAACATTTCATAATTTTTTTTACATTCAGTTCTTCTGGTAGGTAGATCTTCGAACTGTCATGTGTACAGTGTATTGTGACTTTTTCTTCCTCGAAAAGATCTAATGTGATCCATAACCTGCAGTTCCTCTGATAGTTTATTTCGGCAATGTGTATGCTTTCCACGTATGTCTTTTAGGGCATTACCAGTTTCCAGTAACGACTTTTTAATTGGACATAATGTCTGTCTTGTTATCCCATGCATATTTAATATGAGTATTAAATATGCATGAATATTCCCGATAATACTTATTAACTTGTGCTGTGGGTTTTGTAAATAAATAGAATAAAAATAAAATAAAATATAGCACGAAATGCTGAAGCACACACTGATACATTCTTCATATTAAAAAGCTATTTAAAAGGCTAAAAATTCCACCCATACCGGGATTCAAACCCGCGACCTCTGGCTATCCGTGCCAGCGCTCTTTCCAACTGAGCCAATGGGTGACTCAGCGGCATCAGTGAAATTTCGAACCTCTTTACACTATTCTCTGTATTACGTTATTAGCCTCTAATTAGTGCATTAAGTATAAGTTACAGGTTTGTTTAAATAACTCTGCAGTAAAATTAGTACCTTGGTCTTTAAGGGCGACTTGCATAGCATTTAACTTTATGATAAACAGAATTTTCAATTTAAATCACTGTTTCGTCTTGCACCATAAAACGTCAGCGCTTAAGTGACGTTTAACAACTGTCAAAGTTAAACACCCGATATCGCCTATTTAGCGGAGCTAAATCGTGATTAGTGAGTGAAGAAACGTCAAATTGATCAAGCTGTTGATCCGTGATTTCCGCTACGAACGAACGAATACTATATTTTGAAAACACATGGATTATTCCGATGACGATGAAGAAATTGTTGAGTTTATAAGTCGGCCCATAATGAGGGAAATTTTATGATGAGTGCCGATCTTATAACATTTTTTGTGTTCGCGTTAACGTTTCCGGCCACTTTACTCCACGCTTCTTGTTTTTGTGCATTTTTTATTTGATCCGTTTTTTTACACTCAATTATATGTTTAACCGTGTCTACTACATTAATCAGCAGATCTTGCTCTTCCCTAGTGAAGTTGGGTGCACGGTTTCTACCTTTCTTGTTGTGCTCACACACTATAAATTAGCAAAGCAAACAGCAAAATAAAAGTTCGAAAGCTGTCAAAAAGTTGATCACGTTTCCACTCACGCAAGTTATCATGAATTCATAGACAAACTAAACGTGTTACATTCAAAAGCTTTCGCCAGTTCTTATCATCGAGAGACAACGTATAACGAAACGTTCTGTGCTGTTTAACCGACAAATTTAGTAAAATATAATTTAAAAAGCGTCGTGCAAGACACCTCTAATCATATTTATGCTAAACGTGTTTAGTGAGTTAATCATGTTTAGTTCATTGTATTTAGTAAGCTGTTTAATGGGAACGTGGTGCAAGTCACCCTAAGTATAATTTTTGGTACTTATAATTCATAAGTATAATTTAGCTTCTAAATAGGCTTTTGAAAATGCCAAATAAAAAAAATAAATTAATTAAACATTCAGAAGTTGTTTGGGCTGTAGCATTGGAAATTGGGTAAGCTGTTGAAAATTCTGTGAAATCATCCTGAAGAGTAAGTATGAATTTCAGTCTTGCATCACCGGCTTCAGGTAGCGGTCTCACAATGTCGAGAGCTATACGCTCAAAAGGTTGGGTCGAGGTGTTAGTAATTTGCATTGGGGCTCTGTTTGTTCTTTTGAGGGCTTTGTTAGTTTGGCATTGAATACAATTTTTTACATAATTTTCTACGTCACTACGCATGTTTTTCCAATAGAACCTTTTTGTATACCTTTTAGCATTTTAACGGAACCAAAATGTCCGGCTATGAGAATGTCATGGTTTTCCTTCAGGATTGTCGGGATTTCGGTTAAGATGGCCATTGCTTTTGCATCGGAAACAATACAAAGACACATAACTTCCTTTTTTATATAAATCTGGATTTAAGACTTTTTTTCAGTTACTGCCCTTTACCACGGAACCGACCGGAATAATTTTTGGTACATTTTTATTGTAATTAAACTCGACTGCTACGCCTTTACAGGACAACCTAGGTTCTGAAAAGTTTTCGGATTTAGCCCTAGCCATTTCTAATTTCTTTTATAAAGATTTTAATTGGTAGATTGAGGTTATTTCCTGCAACGCTAATTTCCTTCTGTATTCAGGCCTGATGTTCCTCATAATTATGAGAACTTGACTTGCAGTGGAAATAATAATAAAGGACTAGCTGACTAAATCGAAATATTCTTTTATTCAATAAACTTTATCGCAACGCGTACATCACCGGCCATGATACAAAACAGGAAGGGAGGAAGCAGAGACAAATGTCAACAGAGACAAGTAATGCACAGATTACATATCTTCACAATAATGAGGTCGAGTTTTTCCACTTCCGGTACCTCTCTCGAGAGCCGGCTATAGGTACATGCCTAGGATTACAGAAAGAAAAACAACGATAGTTTCCTCCCTAGCTTGTGTCCTTGCTTGGATCTCTTGTAAAAGTTTGAAGTCAAAATCCGGAGTCAAAGTCATCTTTTAAGGCAGTTATAAGTTCTGCATAGGTATTAAAAGAGCTCCTATGGGCTCGGTACCAAAACAAAGCTGGCCCCTCTAGCAAATCCGGGAAACCAGACACAATGCTACTGTTCGTAATATTACTTCTGGATCCCCTCATGACCACCAGAAATGTTGAAGTGATGTGATGGATTGAACCCTCTTTAGATTTTGATGAATTCGGTTGACATTGGCACCGCCTCCGGCGCCTTGAAGATGGGCCACCAGCTCAGCCTGGCTGAGCAACCAGCGCGCCGTCGCCGTCAACAGCCGCCAGCTGGATGCAGTCACCACTGACTGCGTTGATGATATGAACTCGGGAACTCCACCCAGGACTGCCCCGATTGATTTAGAAACTCCGAATCACTTGCAAACTTTTATTTGAATACTTATTATATTTTTACAACAAATTAACCAGAGAGCGTTTTTTGAGAAGCCATTTTTTCAAGAGTGAAAGAATTGACATAGTTCAATCAAAACTTAAAGTATGGTTTACATATTAATGAGCGGTCGAATAAAGTCTAGTACACACCACAAATAGGTTCACTATGTTTCTCTAGATGGTGCTAGGAGTCTTGTTTGATATAAAGCCTGAATAAATTTAATTACTAAGAAAACATGTTAATTTCCATTAACATTCCTCCCGCCACCAGGGAAAAAGGTGAACTGAATACTTGGAAGTACAAAACATTCCATTACAACACGACTTGATGATAAGCTGATAATAATGACCACCAAATGAATTATTGATTAAACAGTATTAGGTTTTAACGCTAACATAATACTTATGAATAAACTATACAGTGGACCCCCGGTAATCCGGCAAACATTATGCAGGGCAGTGTCGGACTATCGAATTTGTCGGATTATAGAGCACTGCTTAAGACCCCTATAGTCCGGATTTTTTTACGAAAGAGTACCTTGTAATCCGACAAATTACATATCTAATGACGAGAGTCTATATATTATACGTACATATGTATGTACTTTGAAGTACAAATCAGACTTAATTTATGTAAGTCGAATTTAGTAAATTAAATAACAATTGAGAGCTTACGTTTTATTATAAAATTAAGCATAAATGCACATACATATCTACCAAAATAATCAAGAATTATTAATCAAAATCATGTAGTGAATACTATATCAAATTAGGAAGCTTTGAAATATTCATCAATTTTTTTTTGTTTAAGGTTGTTATAACGCGAGATCAGAGCTTTGTCCCTCAGTCTTCTCAAAAGTAAAAGTTCGTTGTAGGATGTACCATTCTCTTCAGCCCATTGTAAACCTAGCTCAAAAGCGTTAACTGCGTCTTGATCTGTGACTTGTGGAGCAGTTGCAATCACGTCGTCGTTATCTTCCTGATCGTTTGTTGTATTATTAGAAACCTCTTTTATAATATCTTCGTCAGACATTTCAAGAAAAACATTTTCTTCTTTATCCATTCCACGGCACCAGACTTCCAAATCTTCCGGACTTATCTGTGTTTCAGTAGAGACTTGTTCTATAACTTCCGAAGTTACACTGATTTGTGGATCGTTGCTAGGAGTGGTGATTATATCTGGCCATAACTTTTTCCAAGACGATTTAATAGTTGATGACGGTAACGCACTCCACGACTGACTAAGAGCAAAAACCAAGTCTTTCATATTAAATTCTTTTAAAGTTTTTTCTATTGGTTGGTCTTTTGATACGGCTCTCAAAAGTAGGTTTTTTTTATAGTCTTGCTTAACAAACTGAATGATGTTCTGGTCCATTGGTTGAATCAGTGCAGTGCAATTTGGCGGAAGAAACATCGCAGTGATGCATTTATCCTCAGTTGTCAGTTCTTCTTCAGACGGATGACCAGGAGCGTTATCAAGAAGCAACAACGCTTTTTGAGGAAAATTATGATCTTTTAACCATTTTCTAACTTCAGGTACGAAGCATTCATTAAACCACTTTTTGAAAAGGTCTTTTGTCATCCATGCACTTTTTTGTCCGTAATAGTGTACAGGTAAATCAATGTTTTTGAATGCCCTTGGTTTATTAGATTTCCCAATGACCACCATCTTAAGCGCGTGTGTACCTGCAGCATTAGCACATGGTAGTATGGTTACACGCTCTTTACTCACTTTTCGTCCAGGTACGTCTTTTTCGTTACAAGAAACGAAAGTTTTGTTAGGCATCACACGCCAAAAAAGCCCTGATTCGTCTGCATTATACACCTGTGACGGGTCAAGATTTAAATCGTTCACCTTTTGCAAAAATCTTAATTTAAAGGGCTCTATGCAGGTGGCATCGTTAGAAAGTTTCTCTCCTGTAATAGTCATTAAACGTATGCCATGACGACTTTTAAAACGTTCTAGCCATCCTTTGCTGGCCACAAAATCATCTTTTTTTGTTATTTCCTTATAAAAAAACTTAGCTTTCATCGCCAACATGGGTCCCGAAATTGGTGCATGCCTGTTTCTTTCCTGAAGAAACCACATGTACAAAGCTTCTTCCACTTCTGGATGTTCAGCTTTCTTGAGTGTCTGTCTCTTGCCTGGCCCGCAGTCAGTAGTTGACACGAACTTCTTAATCTTCTCGTGGTTTTTTTTAATGTCATAAATTGTAGATCGGCCTACGCCGTATTCACTTGCTAAACTACTGAAAGTTTCATTGCGATTTAAGCGATCTAAAATATCACATTTTTCTTTAATTGTCAACGTTTTGTGCTTTCGCTTCTGGGTTTGTGACGACATTACTAGGTACTACATATACCTAATACACAATGAATAAATAGTAAACAATGAACGTACGCTAGGCCGTACCGCTATCACTAGTAGTCAAATTCAAACTAAGTAAAACAATGCATACGCGTCGAGCACAATAGCGGTGGCGCGTACGAGTTGTGACCTGTTCAAACTTGCGTGATCTATATTAGCAAAGATTGTCAAACATAATTCTGTCATGTCGGATTACAGGGGGCGCCGGATTAGACAGGGGCCGGATTATCGGGGGTCCACTGTATTAGGTAATATCAATTGGTAATTTACATAATTTAACTACAGGTCTCAAAAGTTCTCCATTTTGAGTTTTGAGTTTGACTGATCTGACTACATTATCTGAGCCCTTGTAAATTTCTATAACACGGCCTCTACGCCATGTGAGAGGCGGTGAATTTTCATCAACAATGAGAACTAAATCGTTAAGCTCGATTCCAGTTACATGATGATACCATTTATTACGTGCTTGCAATGTATTGAGATATTCCTTTTGCCAGCGTGACCAAATACATTGACTTGACCTTTGAATGGACTGAAACCGTGACAAACGTGACATGCTTGTGTCAGTCCAGTGGGGTTCTGGCAAAGCTACTAAGGGCCGACCAATGATGAAATGACCTGGGGTCAGCACTTCCATGTCATTAGGGTCTTCTGACATAGGTACCAACGGGCGTGAGTTAAGAATTGACTCTACTTTAGTCAACAGCGTGTAGAGCTCCTCGAACGTGAGTATCTGCTCCCCAAGCTCCCTCTTGAGAAGGTTCTTGGTGCTTTTGACTGCCGCCTCAACCAATCCTGACATGTGAGGTGCACCCGGAGGATTGAACTCCCAACGAATATTTCGTTTCCGAAGCTCCTCTTGGGTGATGACGTGGTTAGCAAGCAAAAATTGACTGACCTCTTTGATATAATTGTGGGATCCAACGAAGTTGGTACCCCGGTCTGACCTGACGAGTGAAGGCAGTCCACGACGGCTGACGAACCGCGTGAAAGCTGCTATGAATGCTTCGGTGCTGAGTGACGACACCAACTCGAGATGAACAGCCTTTGTACCTAGACATACAAAAACACATATATAAGATTTGACAGATTTAGCGTTTCGCAGCTGACTACTCTTGACCAAGTACGGCCCTGCGAAATCCGTAGCCACGCCGGCGAAGGCGCTCGCGGCAGTGACTCTGTCCGCCGGTAAGTCAGCCATGAAAGGCGTTTGAGTTTGAGCGTCGAATTTGAAGCATGACAAACATCTACTGATGACCTTGGACACCTGACGTTTGATTGATGGTATCCAGTACTCTCTTCTGAGTATGCTGATGAGTGCTGTGGTTGGTGCGTGACAATGCGCCTTATGATAATATTCGATGAGTAGTTGTGTCCACCTATGATCCTTAGGTATGAGATATGGATGCTTTGCTCCATATGGTAATGATGATTTCTTCAGTCGTCCTCCGACTCTGATGAAGTGTTCCTCGTCAATGAAAACGCTAAGTTTCTGAAGGGATTTGCAAACTAGTTTCCCCCGTTTGATCAATATGAGTTCGTCCTTGTAAGCATCTAACTGTACCTTTTTTATCCAATATTTTGTCGCTTCGCGCGTCTCGTCTAGAGACAACGTGGGTTGGAGATTTCGTTGCTCTCTCGGCAATCTGATATTCCTGACAAATCTGAGTATGAAAGCAGTGACATTAATTAGCTTACTGTATGAACTGACTCGATTCAATAATGAATCTTCCCATGTTTCGACCTGTGCGACACAATTGACGAGCTTCTTGAAGCCTGGCAAGTCGCGTGGCATAGTGACAGGCAAGCTTGGCCATTGGTCCTCGTCCCGTTCTAACCAGCTAGGTGACCACCATAAGTTGAATCCAATGAGTTCCTTAGCTGACATACCTCTCGAGGCTGCATCAGCTGGATTTAATTCAGACCTGATATGACGCCAGGTAATGAGCCGTTTTGAGTTTTGAATGTCCTGCACTCTGTTGCATTCAAACGTTTGAAGCATGTGAGGCTTGGTATTCAACCATGACAATACTATGGTACTGTCTGACCATGCATTGATGCTTCCCAGCTGAATAGAGTCTTCATATGACTCGGCTACATGATTAAGTAGCTTGTAAACTAGATGAGCTGCGCTGAGTTCCAATTTCGGAATAGTTTGAGTGGTTTTCTTTGGTGCCACGCGTGACTTGGCGATGACTAACCGTACCATGATGTTCCCTGCTGTATCCTCTGTCCTGAGGTATACACAGGCAGCGTATCCGAGCTCTGACGCGTCTCCGAATCCGTGAAGAGAGTATGAGACTGCCCCGGGCAGAGCTACGCATCTCGGAATCTGTAAATGTGACAAATGATTTAAATCCTGAATGAGTTCATTCCATTGACATTGTTGAGAGTGACTGATGGGTTCGTCCCAGCTCACTCCGTCTGAAAATAGTGCCTGAAGAAATACTTTAAATCTGAAAATTATTGCTGAACAATAGCCGCATGGGTCATACAGCCTTGCTATTGTACTGAGCACACTACGTTTTGAAGTAGGTTGACCAAATGGTATGTTGACTTGGTAAGACATTGAATCTGATACTGGGTTCCATTGTATTCCCAATACCTTGATGAAGCCTTTATCGTCTGAGTCAAATTGATGAGGCATCTCGCAATGATCTTGCGGAAGGTCTCGTAGTAAGTCTGGACAATTGGATGACCATTTTCTAAGCTCATAGCCGGCACTTCTCATAAGGTCTGTGAGCTCTGACTTGAGTTGTTGAGCCTCGGCTAATGAATCTGCGCCCGTTAGAATATCGTCGACAAATATGTCGCGTCTGACGATTGTCGACGCCCGTGACTGTGGGTGCGTCGCCTCCCAGTCGTCTGCTAGCTGTAGCAGCGTTCTGATCGCGATGAACGGTGATGAGCGTAAGCCGTAGGTATTCGTATTTAAAGAATATACCTTGATCGGTTCTGTGGGGTCCTCCCGCCACAGGATGAGTTGATACTTCCTATCCTCAGGATGTAGCCAGGTCTGACGGAACATCATCTTCACGTCCGTTGTGAAGACTAGTTGATGACGTCTGAAATTGAGTAATATCTTTGTGATATCATTCTGAAGAGGTTGGCCTGAACGAAGGCACTGATTGAGTGATACACCATTTGATGTTTTCCCTGAACCATCAAAAACAACTCTAATTTTGTCGGTTCCCCTTTTGAATATTCCGTGATGAGGTATGATGAAATGCTCGGAGTCGAATTGAAAGTTTGACACAGACATGTGTCCCAGTTGCTCATATTCACGCATGAATTCCTTGTACTTTTCTGCAAATACGGCATTGTTACTCATTTTCTTTTCTAATGACAGAAAGCGTTGAATAGCCAGACCCTTGGACTCGCCTAGTGATGGACGGTTTGATAATAGTGGTAATCTGAACATGTATTTGCCATCTGGCATTCGTTGAGTAGTGGAAGTATACAACCTTTCACACTCCATATGATCGGGATGAACTGCTGGCTCGGAAGGCAGCTCCTCGATCTTCCAGAACTTCTCCAGAACCTCCTCCAGCCTGGTTGTATGAAGTCCATAGTCCTCGACTGATGTCCCCGTTGACTGAGGTGATGACCTTTGTACTGCTCCCATGATAACATGGCCAAAGCAGGACCCGTAGGCTGATAGACCTGGAATAGTTGTTGATATCTTTGAACCATCAAGTACATAATTGAGTACATCCGTGCCAAGAATAACTTCAATCTCACTGGCTTTATTGAAGTCATTATCCGCTAATATGAGGTTTGATGAATTTAATCTATTCTTTAGATTAATCTGATATGAAGGAATATTTCCTGTTAATGAATACATGACATGAGCCCTTGTACTGATAATGGGCACTGGTTGACCTACAGGTTTGATGACCATTTTGACCGTGACTCCAGGAACCTGAACCTTGCTATTCCCAATTCCACAAATTTTTATTTCATTAGACTGTTGGTGCAAATTTAACTTATTTACTAATGATTGTTTGATAACTGAGACTTCAGCCCCAGTATCCAGGAGTGACCGCACCTGTACCCATTGATGATTGCTTGATCTGACCATGATCATTGCAGTAGGACAAATAGTGGTTGCTAATTGCCCATGGTCTGCACCAACAGTGGGACACCTTCATTGCGTGTCCTCGGTGAAACCAGATCCGTAGCGCAATGAGTGGAATGTCTCCTGGGCCTGTTGTGCCCGGTCACCTACCCGAGGACGCGGTCGGTACCCTACCGGCAGTGCCTCCTGGGTGGCTTGATTCGTTGAGGTTGATGCGACGATCGTGGTCCCCTGAGCCTCACGACGCGTCGTGACACCTTGTTGAGTTGATGATGGCATTGATTGTTGACCCGCAGCCTGCCCTGACGCTCCTTGCGTCCTGGCTGACATGTTTGCATTGCAGATCAAAGAATTATGATCCTTGGAGCTACACCTCGAGCACCAATTGTTATGAACACACTCCTTAGCAAAGTGCTTTCGTAAGCATTTGAAGCTATGACCGGTCTTGCTAGCCCAGCTCCTCCTTTCACCTCGTGACATGTTAATGAAGTCTGAACACCTGTAGAGTGTGTGAGATGAACTGGAGCAATATGAACATTTACTCGGTATCACCTGGTTTGATGAGTGTTGTGTTGACATCACCCTTGATGATTGAGGTTGCCTCATGGATGGTTGATGAAGTCCACGAGGTGGTGGTGGTGCTCTCCCCGACTTGACATTGCTGGACTGTGCGGCTGGCAGCACCGCTCGGTGAACACGGCATTGCTCGTCAAGTAGGCCCAACAGTTGCTGCAGGGTCGGCAGGACTTGAGCATCCTTGCCAAACCGCTCCTCGAACGCTGACCGAATGCGTATTGGGAGTTTCTGCAAGATGAGGAATAGTATGAGATATGACCACTCTTTTACTGGCTGCCCGAGCTTTTCAAGAGCTTGAATTGACTCATGTAATGGGTCATAGAATTCTGACCGAAGTGGACTATCTTGAGTGACATTTGGTAGGTTGACTATCCTAGCCAAGTACGTATCCACCAGTAGCCTATGGTTTTGAAATCTTTCTGTAAGTAAGTTGACAGCTATTGAATAACTATTGTCATCGACCGGCAATTGACGCACCAGTGCCAGCGCATCACCCTCCAATGATGTCCGGAGATAATAATGCTTCTCAGAGTCTGATATGTCCCTTGAATGGACCAGTGATTGAAACAGCCCATAAAATGACGGCCATTCCATGATGTTACCGCTAAACTTCGGTAATTCAATACTAGGTAATTTCGGTTGACTCACCTGATTGTGATGAATTTTACCCATGTGACTGGGTCCCGAGTCTCCCTCTGTGAACTGCCCTAGTTGAATTAGGAGCCGGTTGATTTCTGTGAATTGTGCCACGTATGTCTGCATGTCTTCCTCAGAAACCTCACCCTGGCCGGCACCTAAAATAGCTTCATACGCAGCCACAAACTGCAGATAATAATTATCAAAGTGGCGCTTTGCCACGGTCACAGCCCCTGAACTCGAGGCACCCGTAACAGTGCCGGCGAAGTCAAGCAGCATTTGGTACTTTGACCTAAATTGTATTTTGGCCGTTCTCAAAGTCATTTTGAATTAATACTTTGCAAGCTTACACCAATGATAACACAATTAATATCCAAATGATGATAATTATGATGATAAACCACCGTAAAGTTGAATTTGTTGACTACTAATAACTACTTTGTTTATTATTTAACACTTAAAACTGTTGAGACAGTGACCTACGTCAAGCAATTAACTCTAATTAAGTAAATAAATCTAATTCCCAACTAAATTAACACACTAAAGTCTTTTAAAATCACAAAAACTCGTACACAAATAGTTTGTTATTGTTTTGTTGACATTGACCTTTAGATGTGTTCTGTGACATTGACCTAGTTCAAATTGTCACCACTGACAGTTGACGTATTGAATGACGTAACGATCGAATGAACGATTTTATCGATTGAATATTGTCTCTGCCGAAAGTGAAATGCACTTCTACCAACCTTGACCGACGAATTTTCTCACCACATGTTCCGGATGATGCAATATTGACTTGAATTGAACATAACCTAAAATTTCGCACTGCACTTCACTGAACTGATTTTACTTATGAAATGAAACACCTTGAAGATTCTTGATGACTATCGTGCGGCTCTTTCCCCTCATGGGCCACCAAAAATGTTCGTAATATTACTTCTGGATCCCCTCATGACCACCAGAAATGTTGAAGTGATGTGATGGATTGAACCCTCTTTAGATTTTGATGAATTCGGTTGACATTGGCACCGCCTCCGGCGCCTTGAAGATGGGCCACCAGCTCAGCCTGGCTGAGCAACCAGCGCGCCGTCGCCGTCAACAGCCGCCAGCTGGATGCAGTCACCACTGACTGCGTTGATGATATGAACTCGGGAACTCCACCCAGGACTGCCCCGATTGATTTAGAAACTCCGAATCACTTGCAAACTTTTATTTGAATACTTATTATATTTTTACAACAAATTAACCAGAGAGCGTTTTTTGAGAAGCCATTTTTTCAAGAGTGAAAGAATTGACATAGTTCAATCAAAACTTAAAGTATGGTTTACATATTAATGAGCGGTCGAATAAAGTCTAGTACACACCACAAATAGGTTCACTATGTTTCTCTAGATGGTGCTAGGAGTCTTGTTTGATATAAAGCCTGAATAAATTTAATTACTAAGAAAACATGTTAATTTCCATTAACAGCTACTATTGGGAATACCCCTAGCACGAGTCAACTCTTCTAAACGAGCGATAAAAGCACGAACACATGTATCACCTGGATACTTCAAGTTTAAAGAATGGAGACTAGGAATCCTCTCAGCCACTACTACCTTCAGTGCAGCACCAGCTGGTATTGATGAAGCCTCATTGTCTTCCTCCGCTAATGAGTCGTCAGATGTCTTACCAGAGTCCAACTGCGCCATACACTGAACCAAGTAAATTTTGAAATGAAATGAAATGAATTTATTGTGTTAAAACATGGGTTACATAGTATTTTCTAAGGTTAACACGAGCTGTAGACATAATTAAAACTGTTTTTATACGGATTTATGCTCGTTTATTACATTTTTACAATTTTCCAACGTTTCGGCACTTTTTCAGGTGCCGTGGGTTACAATTAGCAGTTCTAGTTGCTCATACTCAGATCACTAGTTCTACCTTTTCAGGTGTATACACATTTGATTGCTTAAGTCTAATATAAAAGTTTAACTAGGCAGGTATTCTTAAAAAGAAATATTTTACAACTATCATCACAGCCTATGTAGGAACTTCCTTATGACTTATAGTCTAAATATTCCTTTACAGAATAAAAGCAGTTTTCTATGAGATGCCTAAAAATAAGGATTTTAAAAGTACCAAGTGGTTTTTCTTTAAATATGTCAGGTAAGTTATTATATATATCTATGCACATCATATAGCAGTTTTTAGATGTAATTGTTAGTTTAATACCAGAGTGCTTAGTGCGAGTTTGACAGATCCAATCGAATAACTTTACTACCGCGTTAATCGAGCATTGAGTAGTGAGTATGAGTAAATTAACCGTTCGAACTGGCAAAACGCTGTCAGAGTACAACTCGCACTCGCGTTTATTCGTGTTTTGGCTGGTAAACGTGTTCACTTCTCACCGTAAACCATTACAACTCGCTCTCAGCAATTTTCATTTCCATACTTGTCGCTAGGTGGCGCTTCCTCGATGCCATAGAAATATGAGTTTACGTTAACGCGATCGAGTAGTTAAAAAACTCGCACTAAGCACTCTGGTCGGTGTAATTTATTTCTATACTGTGAGCGTACTATTCGACTAGTGACATCTTGTTTACTCTGGAATATTTTTTTTTTATTATTATATACAAAGACACATGCTTCCATAATATATAAACAAGGTAGAGGTAGAATGCCATGCTTTTTGAAATACGGTCGACACGATTCAATTTGTCGTAGGCCAAAAATCGCTCGGATGCAGCGTTTTTGTAAAACAAATACTTTGTCCACATAAGAGGAATTTCCCCACATTATGATGCCATAGCGCAGGGTGGATTCAATATACCCATTATGTGCTAGCTTTGCCGCTTGTAACGATGTTACTTGGCAAGCATATTCAAATTTATTTATTTTGAGTCAAATACTATTTGTGTGTGCCTTTCAATTGCAGTATGAGTCGATAATGATGCCCAAGAATTTCGTTTCTTCTACTTCTTCTAGTAAGTCACCATTGTAACTTATGCTCAGATTTTCTTTATTACCTTTATTAGTACAGAACTGCATAAACTTTGTTTTGTTGATATTTACTTTTAGATTGTTTGCCGAGAGCCATGTTACTGCTTCTTCTAAAGTTTTATTTAGTTCCTCGTTATATTATAATTATATCCTTTCCTTCAACTATGAAAGTTGTATCGTCTGCGAATAGGATGCAGTTGTTTGAGAGGCAGAAGTTTTCATTCAGAGAGTAAATTTTTAACCACTTCTGAGGTAGAACCAATCCTGGACAAACGATGAAGCATATAATTTGCCCTGGCCACTAACCTGTGGTTGGTCTACGCAGACACTCCCTTGGCAACCTCCTCGACAATCTCCTGCACCTTTGGGGAGCATGTCGCTACTTCATCTCGTTCCGCTACAGTCACTAAAGTCACCTGAGAGCTCAAACTCTCTCGCCGGGACAGTTTGAAGGTCTGTCAAGTTCTTTTCTAAGATCGTCCCTCAATTGTTCCGGTTTTGTATGAAAATTTCTGATGTTGAGTTCATGGGCCAACTTATCTTTATGTTAATATACCAGCAAACCCAAAGCTTTAATATCCATGTTTCTTTTGCTTATTTAACCAAGAGTAACTACTAAGGCGTGTTTATACTAGTAACTTAGTACTAAAGAAACAAATTAAAGTTCCACAGTGTGAATTTAAGTTCTGACAAATGACATCATTGTCCGGCTATGATAAACAACAAATATACAATCTACGAAACAGACATAAAAAGTGATTTCAACTATTAATAGTCACCATGAAGCTGTATTACTATTGTATACATAAAATCACTCATAGACATAAGATATGGTTGCAGATTTAAAGAAAATAAGTTTTGAGATAAATACCCTCAAAATCAAAACACTAGGATAGACACCTTGGCACCGCTATAGAAAAATTAAGCTTACCTATGCCACTAAATCTTGGAAACTTCCAGGCCCCACGTTGGGCGCCATTTTGTAACATCGCCTAGCCCAGATATGGCAGAATGTGTCGTGGGTTGAGTTACCTGGACAGTGGTGTTTCAGTTCCAGAGAGAGAGCGCCAGCGTAGGGTCAACCCAATTAATTAAATCTAGGTACCCTACTCAAAATTTAGGTGCTCTGGAACCAGGACCTCACTTCAAACAGGATCCAATACTTAGTGGGCAGTCATAAGAACAAAAGTGACATGGAGAGTGTATTTACATGCTATTTAATCAATTAGGCACATACACTGCGACAAAAATATGGACCAGATTATAGTTTTAGCTTAAGGAATAAGTTCCTAAATAATACTTTAAATACAAAAGTAGGAAATGGGTTACCAGCGGGTGTTATCCTTTTTTTTAGTTACCATGTTAGGCTTTTGTCTTTAAAAGTAGAAATTCTTTATCAAATAAATTAAATGTTTTTTCTTCTTAGAATAACTTAATGTAGATGTAACTCTATGTAACCTTTACCTTGAATAAACAAATTTATTTAATTAATTGGAGGGAGGTATCACGCGCAGAAACCGCCGAGGAGCTCCTTCAATCTCCTGCTCGGATGATGGTGATAACTAACAAACCTCCGTTCCCTCCCGGGTCAAGCACAGTTTTGCGTCCCAGGGGGAGTGTGAAACCGAGTATACGGGCGATGCACGTGGCACAGGGCTGCGAAAGTGCAGCTGCTGCCCGTCTCACTCAATAGGTATGAGGCTTGGGTCTGTCACTGGTACCTGTACTGGGATCTGAAACCCTGAGAAATAGGACTAATGTAACAACTTCTCAGCAAACAGACCTAAGTTGGATATGGATCGTTTATAGATGGGGGACACTTACCAATAAATGGGATTTAGGCCCGCACCAGACCAACGAAGCCTTCCGCGTGTGCCCTCAGCACACGGCGTCAAGTCCGGGAAGATTTTGCTCAATTTCGTAAAATCGGCCCACAAACACCTTGCCGGCTGTCAACGAAAGAGCATGAGACGACAGATTACCTGCGATGATCGGCTATTGACATTACGTTCACCTTATAAAGTGTAAGAAATGGGCATAACAAAACTTATTTTATAACAAATCTTACTTCAATTAAAAGTTAACTATTTTCCGTGACTCTTAGTATTTAATAATAAAAAGAATAAACAGAGAAAAAGCACCGAAGCTGAAAACTAGCCTCGAACGATAATAAAAGAAACGTGAAACGGAATGCAGCCAGAATGCGTTCCGAAACGCCCTAAAGTTGTTCGCGAAAAATTTCGTGTTACACACTGGGCCCATAACCTATAGGAAATTCAGGTTAGGAGCTAAATAGAAACCACTAAGATAGTTTAAACGAAACGAAAAATTATTCTTTACGACACTGGGAAGCCATATCGACTGATTCCTAGCACTGACAGACTTCGACTGAACGAAACAAGATGGCGTTAAAATCACGTTGTTATACTCGATTATTTAGTAATCGATTTAAGATATTTTTTTGTAAATAAAATCAACAAAATTAACAATCATGTTTATATGAATCTTGTTTGAAAGAGCAACAAACTCAAACACTTTATTCAAATTAAAATGTCTACTTAGTAAACTTCAAAGTTGTGAGTCTCAGAATTAATAGACTGTTGAGCGTTTCAGGCGTTATTATCAACGCCAAACCCTGGTTTTTTTAAACCTGGGATGTAGTATATTGCAATCCTCTATTTAAAGGTAGAATAACGGACATGGTGACATACTTCTGTCCTGAAAGGAGTTCAGTCATTTCTAAACGGGGTTTTAAGATAGGTAAGCAGTCCGTCAGTGTTGCCCAGTCAGTACCCGATATTTTTTCCGGTGCTCGTTCCAAATTAGCTACAACCAGTGTTAGGTGTTGCTTACCGTCCACGAGCCTGGTTATCATTAGGACTGTGGAGTTCCACTTAGTTACTACGTCTTGCTTAAGTTTAAGCTCAGGTAGATTTAGCTCGATCTGCTTCTCTCTGAGCTTATACGCAGCAACGGAACTCTGTTTGAAATGCATAACTAATGCTCAGCATTTCGTAAGCAGACCCTTAAGCTCTTCATTTTGGTTAATTGCGTCATTGACCGTTAAATGTAGGGTGGTGGGCTACACACGGGTGGTGGTGTTTCCTTAGTCTTCGCCCACAGATTTTTTTATATTAGCAGCATTATCGGACACAACTATAACGATTTTTTCCTTTATGCCCCACGTATCGCAAGTTTCAGTGATTACATCAGCTGTATCTGCAGAAGTGTGAGATCCGTGGACTTCTTTTGTGGCCAAATTTAATGAGAACAGTTTATCTTCAGAAATTTAATGTGCTGTAACACTGAGAAAATGTTTGTTGTTAGATGCTTCCCAATAATCGGAGGTAAGAGATACACACGGCACAGCTTTTTCTGATAGTGTTTTTCGTTAATCAACAATTGAATCAAAAAGTTTAGTGAAATAGCAAAATTACTTGTGAAGCCGAAAACTATTGAATTCAGGAATACAACTTTTCTGATAGTGGTACATTAGAAGTGAATGAATAAAGAAAAAAAGTAACACGCACGACCTTGAACGTAACAATAACAATCACACCTGAGATGAACTACTGTTTGTTTGAACTTCGACCTCAACCTGCGGTCCTGCGAGAAGTTATAGATGGCGCCGCGTCTTACTTACGCGCGTAAATTTGCGCCATTTTCCCCCTAGGAAGTACCATTCTTCAAAATGCAATTTGACATTGGTGGATAGTGGTTACTAATTAGTGGTTTTATTTAATTATCATGATTACTGATAACTAATATTGAAGTCGAATACGAACGTTAGCAAGTAAAAGATTAGTCGATTTATAACTCACTTCGTAATCGCGCATCGCTATTCCACACAAGCTCAATAGCATTTAAATCACAGTAGGATGGTAGAACCCTCAGTAGTACCTCATGACCATGTTTTTTTAAAATCTCATAGGCTTCATGTATTGGGTCAGGTTTATTCCTATGAACAATGCTCAAAAGCTCTGCTTTGGTGTGGCCGCCTTCGTATGAAATTTGCAGACTACGAATTGCCAAAATCCTGACACACAACTGGCTGTTTAGGTTGTTTTATTTAAAATATAATGTGAAATAAAAAAATATTATGAAAAATATATATATAATTATACAATTTTTTATTTTTGATGCACTAACCCGTGCTAAGGAACAAATTTAAAAACCTATTTAGAGGCTAAAAATTTCACCCATGCCGGGATTCGAACCCGCAACCTCTGGCTATCCGTGCCAGCGCTAATACGTAATACAGATAATATTGTAATAAAGAGGTTCGAAATTTCACTGATACCGTGAGTCGCCCATTGTCTCAATTGGTAGAGCGCTGGCACGGATAGCCAGAGGTTGCGGGTTTGAATCCCGGCATGGGTGAAATTTTTAGCCTCTAAATAGGTTTTTAAATATATATATATATATAATTAAAAATATTTATTATGGTTTAAAATGTAAACCAGCGTAATGTGACCCAGCTAGTTTTCCTAAGAGTATCCCTTAAGTTTTTTTTACTTCTTTGTACGTTGTAGGGCCATTCGTCAAATCAAAGAGGCTGTCAAAAACTTGTACTATTTCAGCGTAGTTCTTTTTTAGTTAGTTCATCCGATGATACTGCTTGCAGTTTCATAACTGTAGCAACAGTATTGCTTAAAATATCTGTTGCTGGCTTAAAGCGATGGATTGATTACAATTGCTCTACGTATATGTTCATTTATAGGCACATCCAAGGTTTTGGGTAGACGCTGAACTGCTTAAGGAGTGTTTAAAATTTAAAACGGTTTGTAATAATTCTATTCTCAATTGCAACTTTTGGTCCGCAGAAAATAGTTTAACGTTAGAAAGAAAAGACCGAAGAAATGACTCATCCTCATCGATATCGCCTAAGTTTGTTCTGCTTTCTGATTTTCTGTTCTTTTTTTAACCTTTCATTGCCTTCTATTCTTCTTTACGCTATATTAGTTCACTGCTGGACATAGCTTCGATCGCGTCACTGGTCGTTTCGAATCAGTTGATTCAGTACCAGAACTCTGAACTGTCATATATAATGATTCCGCACTGTGTTCGATTTCGATAGAAGATTAATTATTCTCTACCACTGTAAATTGCAATAAAAATACTAGTGAATCAAAGTAAACATATTTTCTTTTCTTTTTCCTTTCGCTCCCAGATGGAATATTCTTTTGAGCTCTAAGTTCCCTTCGAAAGCAACTTCAGAAGAGTTCCACTTATTGTGCGGCGCGGTCTGCCCGAATAAACACGGATTTTTTGTGCAACGGAGTTTTTGCCCGTCGTCGTATGCGTTATGGCTGGTTTGCATTTGCTATAAATTCCGTATGAACTAAAAGAGTGCTAATTAAAGACGTCGATATACAATTGCTATGCCATTTTTATGCCAAGTAGTTTCAAAAAGCGACTTAAGCACTCGCATCTCAAGTGTAAAATATGGAATTTCTAATTATTCTGCAAGCTGCTGAAATTTTATTACAGTTATTATCAGTACGCCTGGAAAACAAAATAGTTAACAGATTATCGCGGAGAAATGCGAAACTGATTTGCAACACGGGATTTCCCGTGAGCATCAAACATTTAAGAGATTTTGATGATGAAGATAAACTTTCTTACAAAAATCATTTACGGATGAATGAACAGTGTTTTAATCTGCTATTCAACAAGGTACAATCAAAAATACAGAAACAAGATACTCAAATCAGAAATGCATTACCAGCTACATTTAAATTAGAAGTTACACTCGGAGTTATCGCAAGTGGGGATCATTTAGACTCTTTAAGTTATTTATATAGATTACCAAAATCAACAATTTGCAAATGAATTCCTGACGTCTTAGAAGAAATTTACCAGGCCCTAAAATGGTACTTAAAGGTGATTATAATATATTTTTTTCTGGGCAAAGACCTCCCCCAATTGTTTCCAGAGCTCTCGGTCCTGTGCCACCTCAGACCACTTCGGCAGACGTTGGTCAAGATCGTCCCTCCATCGTCTGTTAGGCCGGCCTAGATTTCGATGTCCGTCGTGTGGCACCCGCTCGGTGGCGAATCCCGCCCGGGTTTGTTAGGTGATTCGGGTGTGTTGAAGAATTTGGAACAATTTTATATTTCTGTATATTTTTTCCTTTTGACTTTTCTCTCTCATGTCACTCATTCTGTAATATGGTTTGTACTGTCCATTTTTTGTGTTATTTAGTTTCCTATAGTTTCCTTCGTTATACAGTCCATTCCGTAGTATTTGGTCTTTCGATCCTTGATCGAGTCCTTTGCAAAGGACAGAAAATTTCGGTTTGAAGATTTTTCTTCCACCTGCAAAGGTTACCTTTCCTCTGTGGTAACCTTTGCAGGTGGAAAAGCTGTGTCCCAATCGATCTTAGACCTCCATGCCTCCTGCAGCAAGATTCGACGTTTCACAACGATTGGGCTTAGTAAACCTAATGGGTCGTAAACTTTCATTAAATGGGAAAGAACTTTTCGTTTTGTGAGGTTTCCTTTATAGACGGCACTATCGAACCGTTCTAAAATTTTACGAGACGGTTAAAGGATCTCAAGAAACGCCTAAGACTTTGATGTGTGACAGAGCATTACCAAGTTTGACTTCGGTAGGTGGGACCGCTCGCAACTCATCTGGTATCAGACGCAGGGCGTCGCGGTCATTAGAAATCTAACCACGCACTTCGAAGCAACCAGCACGGTCCATGCCGTTACTATGTCTGACGCCAGTTGAGCATCCTCGTCGATGTCATCTAAACTGCCTAAATAATCGTCCATGTAGGAGTCATGAATGATTGCATTAGATGCTTTTACATTTCAGTAGAAGTCGGCGTTTTTATTTTTCATCTCCATAAGGCGACTAGATGATGCACCGAAAATGACAGAGGTCATCCCATCCTTTCAGAGGTCATCCCATCCTTTATCGGCTCAGTAAATTTAGAAATGACGTCACGCCATTAAAAGCGTAATACGTCTCTGTCTTGATCTCGGATGCGAATTTGTGGAAACATCTCTTTGAGGTCCACTGTCATGGCGAGAGTCCCTCCCTGAATCTTAAAAATAATGCCTTAAAAATTTTCTAACAAGCCAGGACCTTCAAGAAGCAAAAAAAATTATGAAACGCCTTGATTCTTTGCCGCTGCCATATTCATGGACTGCTATGCTGGATGCGGCAAGCTGAAGACAGGGCGCTATGGCGCTCATGAGGGGAGGGCTAAGTTCATCAGTGGACTACATAATGTAGCCTGAAGAAGAAGACTCACCGTACCACCGCCCATACCCCTAGTGGTACGGTGGGTAATTATTTCAGAAACAATGCTACCAATTATTAGTGATGTTTATATTTGTAGCTATGGAGTATGTGGGGTATTCGGACAATCTGTATTATTGTATGGTGGAGGGTAGTCCTCTTGTAAAATATATGGCGCAGCACTCGCATCGAATCCTGGTATTTTATTTAATTAATCGCATGAAAGCTCAAGATTTCACAGTGACGACGAGGATAAAGAATACTGGAAAGTTCAGTTGTGCGTGCGGAGTGTTCGTTTGAACGGAACTATGTCGGTCGGCAAGCTGGGCGAGTTCGATGTTGGCGGCGCCGCGTGGTCGGCTTACGAGGACAGACTGGAAATGTATTTCAAAGTTAATAAAGTGGAGGACGACATGAAGTTACCTACACTGATCGCAATAATGGGGAATGAAGCCTACGAATTATTGGTGAACTTGGCGTGTCCTCAAAAACCGTCCGCTCTAACCTTCGCACAGGCGTGTGACATGTTACGTCAGCATTTGCAACCATCGCCGTCCATCTGGGCCGAAAGGTTTCGGTTTAGACAAAGAAGGCAAAGTCTAGGTGAGAATATTGCGGCTTACGTCGCGGCCCTAAAGAAAGCCGCTCGATTCTGCAAGTTCGAATCTAACCTAAACAACAATCTACGGGACCAGTTCGTCTGCGGGCTCAGGAGTGATGTCATCCGCCAGCGCTTATTTGCAGAGGATGAGGACTTGACCTTCACAAACGCGGTGAAACTAGCCTCATCGCTAGAGGCGGCGGAGATGAACGCAGCGGCGGTGGAAGTTGGGGCGGGCGGCGACGGGGCGGTCGCGGGGAGCTCCAGCAGCGTGCACGCGCTCCAGCTAGCCGGGCGGGGGCGGCCCAGCGGCGGCGGAGGGCGCACTGGTGGTGGCGCGGGCAGCGCCGGCGGCGCGGGCAGCAGCGCGGGCAGCAGCGCGGGCAGTAGCGCGGGTGGCGGCGGCGCGGGCGCACGGGACTCGCGATCGCGCGGCACAGGAGCAATACATCGCGGACCGACGACATATCATTCGTGTCGGGCTTGCGGTTCGCAAGGACATTCGTCGGATTGTTGTCGTTTCCGTGACTATGTGTGTAGCCGGTGCAAACTTGTGGGGCATTTGCGTCGAGTGTGTCCCCGAGCGGGGCGTTTGGGCGGCGGCGATCGCGCCGCAGGAAACCGCCTTCACTACGCGGAGGAACAAGCCGAGCGGGTCATTCCTGCCGACGGCGGTGGCGCGGACCTCGACGAGGAGTTGCATAACCTATGCTTAGGCAACTACAGGCCGGTGAGTGTACCGTTGTCCCTAGATAATAAGAAAATTCATATGGAAGTGGACACAGATACCGCGATATCTTGTATAAGTAAACAAGTGTACGACAGGTTCTTTCGTGACAAACCAATTGAGGAAAACAATGTATCCCTAAAGCTAATTGATGGCACGAAAATTCAACCTTTAGGTATAATAAAACCGGAGGTTAAATACCGAGATAGGATAAAGCAATTAGAGTTATTTGTCATAGAGGGAGCAACTACATCGTTACTCGGCAGGCAGTGGTTGGCGGAATTGGGGATATCAATTCCTAGTTTTAATTGTAACAATGTGAGAAGTGAGTCGGGGTTATTAAATAAACAAATTAATGTTTTGACCGACAGATATAAGGCGTTGTTCGACGGTGGGTTGGGCCGGTACACCGGCGGCAAGGCGACGCTTCGCGTGCGCGAGGGCGCGCGGCCCGTGTTCCACCGCGCGCGGCCCGTGCCGTTTGCGCTGCGCGACCGCATCGACGCCGAGCTGGACGCCATGCTGCGCGCCGGCGTCATCGAGCCCGTTGACTGCTCCGACTGGGCCTCACCGTTAGTACCCGTAAATAAGGCGGCCGGCGCTCTAAGAATTTGTGCAGACTATAAGTCTACCTTGAACCCCGTCTTACTGGTCGATCGCTATCCGTTACCTAGGTTTGACGAAGTCTTAGTAGGGTTAAATGGAGCACAATATTTTTCCAAAATAGATTTAAGTCAAGCGTACAATCAGATAGAATTGGACGACTCCAAGGAATTCACCGATGTTAATACTCATCGGGGCCTTTTTAAGTATAATAGGTTGGTATACGGACTATCGTCCAGTTCCGGTATTTTCCAACGTATTATGTGCAATTTGTTAGGTGGAATACCGAACGTGGAGGTGTTCCTAGATGATGTCATCATCGGGGGGCGGACCGAGGCAGAACATTTGCAGGCCTTGGAGACAGTTTTTATGCGCCTGCAAGAAAAAGGGCTAAAACTTAAAAAGAGTAAGTGCGTTTTCTTGGTTGATGAGGTTACCTATTTAGGGTTTATTATCTCCAAGGACGGCGTTAAGACAGACCCATCTAAGATAGATGCGATATTGAAAATTCCTAGACCCGCCAACGTACCAGAACTGCGTTCTTTTCTCGGGATGGTAAACTTTTATGCGAAGTTTGTTAGGAATTTGAGTTCGCTGTTAGTACCTTTATATAAGTTACTAAAAAAAGGTTTCGCTTGGCAGTGGAATTCTGAATGTGAAAGCGCGTTCAAAGACGTTAAAAAGTTGTTGACTAGTTCACCAGTACTAGCACATTACGACCCAACAGCTCAGCTGTTCGTGACGTGTGATGCGAGCGCGCAGGGCGTCGGCGGCGTACTATCGCAGCGGGGTGCGGGCGGGAAGGAGCGGCCTGTGGCTTATGCCTCACGCACGCTGAGCGACGCGGAGAAAATTTATTCGCAGATTCACCGGGAGGCGCTTGCGATAGTATTCTGTTTAAAAAAGTTTCATCAGTATGTTTATGGGCGCCATTTCACTCTTCGGACAGA
This sequence comes from Yponomeuta sedellus, assembly GCA_934045075.1. Lineage (NCBI taxonomy): Eukaryota > Metazoa > Arthropoda > Insecta > Lepidoptera > Yponomeutidae > Yponomeuta > Yponomeuta sedellus. The sequence continues at coordinate 1,991,386 of OW203736.1, read as the reverse complement.
CCACAAGCCGTTGGTTTCTATTTTTGGTTCGAACGCAGGTATACCATTAATGGCGGCAAGCAGGATGCAGCGGTGGGCCATCATACTGTCGGCTTACGATTACGATATAGAATATGTTCGTACATACGACAATGGCGCCGATGCGTTGTCGAGATTGCCCTTAGCGACTAGCGGAGACAGCGGTAGCTTGTTAGAGCAAACATTTTTACATATTGCACAAGAAGCTTTACTTTTAGATTACAACTGCATAAGGTTGCAAACCGGCAGGCTTATTACGTATTTCAAAGCAACCGCAGCGCGACAGCCACCGGAAAGCAAAGCAACAGCAGAGCGACAGCGACCGGTCCAGCGGTTGCAAAAAAAACTGTATTATCTAAGCTTATCGTCTGCTAGCTGCTTGCTGGCCGCTAATGCACTTTTACTAGCGCCACTAGCAGTCAGGTAGCAATCAATGGAACTACAAAACGTCAAACACACTTGTATCGTCTGTCATTTCGCGGCTTTTTCGTTGCAACTATTGTAAACATCTGCTAAACGTTGAAGACTAGATTTATGTTCAAAAACTTTTTGCTAATTCGTGTGAAATGTACGAAGTTCGTATTTTTTACTCAATTTCGAGGTATTGTGCACAAATTAGACGTATTTTGACTAGGTACCGAAATTGGATAAATGTGCGTCAACTGCGATCGCTTCAACTTGTGGAAGGACTTGTAGATACTAGTACTAAGTTGCAAAACTATGATTTTTATATAATTGGTCATATTTAATTTCATAACTTGAAATCCTTCCCATTTAACTTACCAATGCAAATCATTTTTCCTGTTTAGTTTTGTACCATAGAAAAAAACACCGCGTATCCAATAACCAGCCAGCGGAGCTTTTAGACTTCCAAGAAGCTAATCCAGCTGTGGCCAAAGGTGTTGGCCTGGGTTCCCTATCAAAAGAGAACATTGATCGAGAATGAGATAACCTAGCACTGTACTAAATGCCCATGGTTGAGGCTCCTCCAAGTTAGAAAAGCGTTGGAAACGGGTATGTACCTATCACAAATACTAAAATAAAATAAATAAAACTAAATTTTATTAGTTTTATGTAGGTAATTAGGTTTCATCTTAACTGGAAACTTATTCTTTTGTTTTGTTTTAGTACTGGGCTGACCTTAAACATAAGGTGAAGAGTCGCGCTTCTGAAAGGAGACGTCAAGCAATGGGAACTGGTGGTGGGCCTAGTACCTTAGATGACTTGTCTGAAACAGATAAGATGGTACTGGCTATCATTGGAGAGGCTGCTGTTTTTGGTGACATCGAACACAGAGTGCCAGTCTTTGTAAGTTCCATTATCTAAAAGGTAAATGAAAACTACCCTATGATATTAATCTTTTGTTATTAATGTCATTGTGTTTTTTTAGCCAACTATTACCAATAACATGGAAACTCCTACTGACCCAGAGACAGTGCCAACAGTGGTCAATGAGCAAGATAGCTTTTAGCAAACAGGTAATCTACATTTATGTATAAATTATGTTATTAACATTCCAATATAAATTTAAAAACCTATTTAGAGGCTAAAAATTTCACCCATGCCGGGATTCGAACCCGCAACCTCTGGCTATCCGTGATGAAATTTTTAGCCTCTAAATAGGTTTTTAAATTTGTTCCTTAGCACGGGTTAGTGCATTAAAATAAAAATAGTATTCCAATATAAAGCATTTAAAAATAATAAATTTTTGACAAATTATATTTCCATTAGAATAAAGGTGTTAAGTTAGCTATATTAAAAGGTCAAATATTTTTTATTTATTATGTCTACCCCTCTAGAAAATTGGCGTGACAGTTTTCTATTTAAATGTAAAATTTAAAAATTCTTTACTTTCATGTACTCATAGGTGATCGCGAAAGTCCAGTAAGCCGCCCTCGTATGATCCCAAGACGTCCAAGATCTGTTCTGCCACAAGTATGTTTTATGTTTAATTTACTACAAACTCGATTAAATCCATGTCATAATAAAGGGTGATGATAATGTGACTAAAACTATGTCACTAAATCCCTAGCGTTAAATGAATAAACGTGTCGAATTTGCCTTTTATTAATTACATAATAATTATAATATTCACAAACTTTATTTCACACTGCTATTTTATTTGTAGATGTTTCATCAGATTGGGTCATTGACTTCGAGAGGAGGGTGGCTGCAGAAGAAAAACAAGCGGAGGCTACCTTAGTTATTGCAGATGCATTAAAAACATTTGTGGAAATATCTCGGATGCATATGGAAGCTATGCATAAAATATTAAATTTACTAAAATCTAAAAATAATAATGAATAGGTTCTTGGGTATTATTCTTGGCTTTTAGTAAATCTAATATTTTGTGCATAGAGCACTCTGTGCAAACAAAGTATATTATAATAACCTATTTAGAGGCTTAATTATACTTAGTAATATATTTTAAAGTTTGTTAATTAAACTTAAGACTGTTTTGAAAAGAATAAATGTGGAATTTTAGTTTCTTCTCCACAAACTCTATTAATTGTGAATTTGATATTCATAAAGTAATATTTTGTTTGAACTTTGAATAAAACTTATGAATTTGAATCTGAAACTAGTTTCCATAGCATGTTTCATACCTACTTTTATGAAAATTTATGTTTGTGTCAGTTTATTGTCATAAATACCTATGCAAATATACTAAAATTAAACAAATAAGATGTGTACTTTTAATTTCAATGTAATTATGATTGGCAACAAATATCTGAAATGAAAGTAATTAATATTAATTTGAACTTAACACTTCTGCGGACGTTTTTAAAATCTATTGTTCTTTTAATTGTTATGCATACGCGCATCCGCGAAAGGGTTAATTTTTAGGACATAAAATTCATGCATGTACATGCATTCTATAGGTACCCTAATCATTTGACAAGATTTGATAGCAGAATGCCTACTATCACACTTGGTTAATTTTTCACTATTTTCATACAATCTGTAGCACTATCAACTGCCTGACTAGATCCTTTGAAAGTCTGTAATGAGACTGAAATTCCCAATCGGACAAGTTGTACGCGTTGGCTTCCTCACATAGGTAATCGACGTCTCAGTGAGGCTGTCCTCCTGGGTTCCTGTCTCATCTCCTCAGCCTCTAATGCAGCCATCAAGAGAAGTGCACGAGCCATAGTTTTAAAAATATATCTATTAGTTTATTTTTAAACAGTTTATCTTCTTAAAGTGCCTCTCCATTACTTGAGGTTGGCAGTCAGCTCTTTACAGCGATCTCTGTTGAGTGCAATTCTGAACAGCTCCTCCGCAGTTTTAACACTGGTCCACTCCTTGATGTTGCACAACCATGACATCCTGCCCGGCCTTCTCTTTCCTTCCACCTTGCCCATCAAAATAGTCCGCAGTAATTGGTATTTACTGCATCGCAGCACATGGCCTAAGTAAGCTTCTTTCCGCTGCTTGATCGTGCGGACAAGATTCTCCTTCGTGTCCAAGGCGCGAGTCTTTTTTTGAGTTCTTTCTTTACGGTCCATGACTCGCATCCGTAAAGAACGACAGGCCATATATAACAATGCAGGATCTTATTGCGGAGTTTGATCGAGAGTTGCCGAAAGCACAGTACTTTACTCAACGTCATAAATGAACACAGAACACAATTTAAATGAAGCTCGGGCAATTTCGATACGCACTCTTATTTCAGTATCGCTTTCCCATGACGATGTCAGCCATGAATGGCCATGATCCGAGATATTTATGAAGTAAACAGTTAATAAAGTAAGCAAACGAATAGCAACCACATAGCAACTGCCTTGCAGACACCACTTTAGTTGTTGTTCAAAAATCGCCGTTTGACATTTCAATCTGCTGTCGATCGCTGTCAAATAGTGCTACGTAATACCAAACCGTCACAGCCAAACGACAAAAAATGCATTTTTAGTTCCCCGGTCGCTGTCGCTTTGCAGATGGCGTTGCGATCGATTTTTTTGAGCTTGTTGCTGTCGCGTTGCCAGTCGGTAATACAAAATTTGACTTTGACAGCAGATATTGCGCAATTTTTGCCTGTTGCTTGTCATTTCAAGATACGTAATAAGCCCGCGGAAAGGACCCTATTCTTGGCAGGGTTTTACATTACATAAGAAATGGCTGGCCCGCGGACTGCGATATTTCAGGTTTGCAACCTTACTTTAACAGAAAAAACGAGTTGTATGAGGAATTAGGTTGTGTCATGTGGGGCCACAGATTAGTCGTGCCGGAATCCTGCTGGGCCAAGGTTTTAGAAATCTTACATGAGCCACATATGGGTATAGTGAAATCGAAGGCAATGGCTCGCAGCTACGTGTGGTGGGCCGGTTTGGACGAGGCGGTGGAGGCGACGTGCCGCGCTTGCGCAGTGTGCGCCGCGCAGGCCGACTCGCCGCCGCGCGTGCAATACACGCCGTGGCCTTGGCCGGCACGGCCTTGGACGAGGCTGCACATAGATTTTATGGGCCCTATTTTCGGAAAAACATATTTGGTCGTGGTTGATGCGACTTCTAAGTGGATCGAGGTGTTTCCGGTTCCCAGCACGGCCGCCGTTTGGACTATCGATAAACTGATTGAGCTATGGAGTAGATGGGGCGTACCTAAGCAGTTAGTTTCCGACAACGGTCCCCCGTTTACTAGTAGCGAGTTTTCGGCATTTCTAAAGGGTTATGGGGTAGATCATGTGTTTACGGCTCCGTACCACCCTTCTTCCAACGGTGCTGCTGAAAATGCAGTCAAGACACTAAAGAAGGTAATAAAAAAAGCTAGTTACGATAAGAAATCTATAGAAAGAGCTTTGCATACATTCCTGTTACTTTATAGAAATACAGAACACGCAACTACAGGGGCAATTCCCGCTATGTTACTACAGGGTAGACGGCTACGTACTCACATAGATGCATTGAAACCGGACGTGGAAAACGGGATTTGTCAAGTGCAGCAGCGTCAGGTGGAAGGTACAGGCGTGGTCAGAAGAGAGGTTAACCCAGGTGATGAGGTTTGGTATAGGCAGTACCTAAGGGGGGATAAGTGGCTGCCTGGCAGGGTGGTAAAGAGTTTGGGTCCTAAGAACTTCGTAATCTCTGCTACCGAAGGTAACCAGTTGCACCATAGACACATAGACCAGTTAAGACGGAGTTCAAGGAGCTCCCTTGTTTGCCCCCCAAAGGGTACACAGGAGAGTTCGGGTTCAGATTCTTGGGTTTCGCGAACCCCGGTCGCGGTAACAACCGAGCCAGAGTTATCGGTTCGTCCTTCAACGAGTGAGGCTGGGTCGGAGGCGTGTGGCGGGCCATCGGTGTCGCCGGCGCGGAGCCCTGGTGGGCAGCAGCGGCAGGCTAGCACGCCGTCCGGTGTTCAATCTGATGATTCGTTTGCATCCACGGAACCCTCTCCCATCGGTGCGCCGGCCCAACTGACCAACCGACCCAAGCGGGCTTGCAACATTAACAAATGCCCTAGATATAAGTTTTAGATTGTTTTAGCAAGCTAAATATTAAAATGTAAAAAAAAAAAATTGTAGATTAAGTGTAGGGGATTGTGGGGTATTCGGACAATCTGTATTATTGTATGGTGGAGGGTAGTCCTCTTGTAAAATATATGGCGCAGCACTCGCATCGAATCCTGGTATTTTATTTAATTAATCGCAAGAAAGCTCAAGATTTCACAGAGTATAGAATATATAATCTACAATAAAAAAATAACAAAACACGAACTCTAGGATTCTAAGAATAAAACGTGACACATTATTACACATTAAAGTAGCAGGAAATTCTCTCTACAGGCAGCATCAAAACACGTCGCATAGCACAGGTGTTTAGGGTTCTCCCTGTAACGGTGCAAACCTCTTCACACCATTTTATTTCTCTTCCATCTATCATTTTCAAATATTTAAATTATGTACGTCACACATTCTTCGATTTCCCTCATTTTTCACCACTACTACTTTACGCTTTATCCAGAAACTGGCCTAAATTAGGAATAGGCTTATTTAGCCAGTTACCACCCGCTGGTATTCGGTAGTGGTAAGGCTTATTTAAGAGTCACAATCCGCTCTATGAAAAAATATTTACATTTCAAAAATATTTATTTAAGAATAACTATATTTACTTACCATCCCACATCCCCGACCTTACTTTGGACCTTTGACTATAAATTTTAATTTTTTAACTTGACAATATTTTTCATAAAAATTTTTTTTTTTAAATATATATTTTTTTAAATAAATATATTTAAAAAAATATATTTTTTTACCGGTTTCCCCCGAGTAGTGTAACGGTGCAAACCTCTTCACACCATTTTTATTTCTTTTTCCATGTATCATTTTCAAATATTTAAATTATGTACGTCACACATTCTTCGATTTCCCTCATTTTTCACCACTACTACTTTACGCTTTATCCCAAATCGAGTGATTGTATTTTTTTTTAATTTATCACTAAGGTGCTTACTTTTCCGCCTAAATGACCCCAAAAATGTTTATTTCCTTAATTTGTCTAATGCTTTTAAATTTTATTTTATAATTTATGTATGGCTCTCACTAACATACTTAGTTTTAATACAGAGTGTCATTTACTAACAACCTATGAATATTTATCCGAAATAAAGAGATACAATAAAATAATGCATGACCTATTAAAATGTCATTTTAGGAACATATTCTGTTTCATAAGCATTTTCATTACATTTAGTTACCGCATCAAAGTGACGGTGTCCTTATTAAGCAATTTGATAATTTTGGAGTGAAAGGCGTCTAATACATTTGTGGTTCGATGACGTTCACCGAATACACCGAGTGCTTAGTGCGAGTTTTTTAACTACTCGATCGCGTTAACGTAAACTCATATTTCTATGACATCGAGGAAGCGCCATCTAGCGACAAGTATGGAAATTAAAATTGCTGAGTGCGAGTTGTAATGGTTTACGATGAGAAGTGAACACGTTTACCAGCCAAAACACGAATAAACGCGAGTGCGAGTTGTACTGTGACAGCGTTTTGCCAGTTCGAACGGTTAACTTACTCATACTCACTACTCGATGCTCGATTAACGCGGTAGTAAAGTTATTCGATTGGATCTGTCAAACTCGCACTAAGCACTCTGAATACTTTTGGTGAATGTATTCAAACCTTCAAAACCTTCAATGTATTTTATATATTTTAAGTCTCTAGTATTATTTCATCTCAGGCCTTGGGTCGTATAATACCGGAAACCTGTGAAGTAATTTAATATAAGGTTCTGCGCAAATATTGTTTTAAGTTAAGAAATAAAAAAGTACTAATTACTTAAATTAAAAAAAGTTTAAGTTAAAAAGTTTTATTATTATCAATTAGGTTTAACACATTGTTGACAAATAACATTTTGATCACAGAATATCTTTTTATGAATATTCTTTTTCTCTTCTTCTTCAGGCTATATTACCTAGTCCACTGCTGGACAAAGCCCTCCCCTAATGAGCGCTATAGCGCCCTGTCTTCAGCTTGCCGCATCCAGCATCCGTCGGCAGTATTTCGCAGATCGTCATCCCACCTGGTCGGAGGGCGTCTTAAACTACGTTTGCTGAGTCGCGGTCTCCACTCAAGAACACGTTTACTCCAACGGTAGTCGGTTCTTTGTGAGAACTTTGAATATAATGTTTATTAATTTGTACTTATCATAATAATGATAGTTATTAATTCGTTTTGATATCAAAAGAAGAAAAAAAAGTAGCCAGCTTTTGTCTTTGCAAAATGGATCCGCGTAATATTTTGGATACCAACAAATTCTTTTAAATTTTTATCCAGCTCCATTAGTTTGAATCTGCCATCTTAAAGTTTCATAGCTTTTCCATGTTCTGAGTAAATTTGGTAGTATTGTTCCTTGTAAGTAACAACAGATTTTAATTTCAAACTTTTTTCTACCCTACCGAATACCCTATCGCAGGGTAGGAATGAATGAATGGCCCCGTACTGGAAATTACTATGAATGAATTCTTATTTTGCCCACCTATCACAAAATAATCTGATAGTTTTTATAGATTCAGGAACATCCAGTGAGTTCAGAAATGCAAGCAATGCTGAACCCACTTCGCCAGCACCTCGAGCAGCGTGGTCTTCTGTCCTTGTGTAAAATGTTGGGTTACGTGAATCTGGTGTCACAACACACAAGGTATAAAAACTTAACTACGTATCGTGAATCGAAAACTTTCCCTATTGGTGTTTTCGGTAGCGGTTGAATATATCTATATGGTTCATCTTGTTTTAATAGTTTATAAAACGCATTACTTCTCAGTTTGTGCACTCTTAGCTCCGTTATTGTATGCTGTTTTTCTTGTTGGTTTGTTTCTGTGCGGATTTTGTTTCTTAATAAAGTACACAACTAGGTTAGGTTTCCTTGCAGCCTAGAAGACTAGTCTATGAAAATACTTTGCCAATGTCACGTTAATTCTTGGAACGTGAATACTTTCTGTTCAGAACAATCATAAATTATATGGGACACGTTTCCTTTTTGAATAACATACAACTCTTTCACAATGCTCGCCCGGACATGTACAGCTTTTGAAAGTAAGGGCCATGTTTAGGCCTCAGTAAGTATAGGACGTGATCACGTTTTGCACCTATCAACCTACACAAGTTGTGCAGAATGCCATGGAGATGCGTTTTGTGACAAAAAACACTGCTTCGAAGGGAGGACAAAAGTACCTTTTGATAATCACCTCTTCTATTATAAATAAAACTCATTATTAATGTCGTCGTCGTCAGGCTATAATATATACTAGTCCACTGCTAGACATAGCCCTCCCTTAAAGAGCGCCACGTTGTGCTATCATAGGGGGTTATGCCCATAATCCCCACGCTGGGCATGCGGGTTGGGGATCCAATAGGGGATCCATTATTAATAATAATATTTAATTCATTAAGTATTTGTGTTACAATTCTTTAATCGCATCCTCACTGGTAGTTGTTGGCTATTCAAAAATTTCTTTGTTGAAACTGTGAATTTGGTGCTCATCTGGGAGGTATTGCTCAAGATTTTTTACATCATTTAATTTCTTGACATCGATAGCCTTTTTCCCTCCAGGGAAAGCTTTTTCAGAGGGCAAAGTCAGTAATTGACTGGAATTGTATTTTTTTAGTCTAAAACTGTGCTCTTTCTGGCCATCAATGTAATCACATGCAAGGACACAACCAAGATGGTTAGAACGGAATTCAAACTGATAAAACTTCAGTACTTGAAAATTTATTTTTTCATCTTTTTTGCGCTGTCTACCTGCTGTTTCCAGTGATATTGCGTTTTTTTTTTGTAATATGATACCCACCACTCTTTAAAATTAAGTGTCATATTACATGGCACCATAACAATCGTGAATTTTTCAGTTTGTGTGGACAGCATTATCTCTTCTGCATATTTTTAGGTGTATACAAACTGCATCTGCGTAACTGAAAAAGCCGAAAGTAGTTTGTTCAGAATCGCGAGTAGAATACATTAACGTAATTCTCTGTCTCCCTCTCTTCGTTCCCGGTCAATCATTCACTAAAACGTGTCTAAAGGTGCTCCGTTTTGTAATTTAATTTCTAAGTTCATACAATAAACACAGTGTCAAGAACCAGTGCATTTTAATCAGACAATCTTCCCTGTGCTCTCAAATAGTCTTGATCTGTCTGCAGTCCGCACTAGTGTTTTTTTCGTTTGCAGAACAACCATGGGAACTTATCATGACTGTTATATTTTTCTGGTTGTGGAATAAAGTGTTCTTTATCTATCTTAGATCGCCCTCACAATCCGCCGCAGGTTGTTGAGGATAGCTGCTGTGGAGTTCTCCTGTCCTCTAAGTCGTTCTCGTGTACAACCCTGTCTGAAAATTTTGATAGTACCATGGCACGCAGGTGGCTCCCATTTCCTGGCTCACCCAGTTTCTCAAGGACCCTAATTTGCCTGTCTATGGCATTCAAAGTGGAGCGGCAGGTGGACGCGTTGAAATCAGCCGCAGGGATCCTGTTTAGGGCAGTGTAGTGAGCGTCCACTAACGTGTCATTAGAGCCGCACCTGTCGAGGAGTGCCTTCACCGCAATGCTATAGTTTCCTTCCGTTGTAGGTAGACCAGCTACATATAGGGCTGATCCTTCCAGGTAGCCAAACATATAACCCAGTTTATCGACATCAGCTAGGGTACTATCATGGACATTTGCCTTATGGCCAAAGCCATACTGAAATTCCATCCAGTTCAATGGGTCTCCGTAGAACTTAGAAAGCTCGAGTTTTGGAAGTCTGATGTTTCTCATTGACATGGGCTGTATCTACCTACATAAACCCAAGAGTGACTCCGACACGATACTAACGCCAGGTTTCTGAGTAGATATAGTTAAAATTGAAAGCTGCATGACCTTAACATATAACACAACACAAATTTTGATACTAGTTGTGTTGTTTCAACTATTTGAGCTATTGAGTCTCCTCACTCAATTGAGTTTCCTCAACTCAGAAATCGAGGGTTTGTTTAGGAGGAGGATATCTTAATTTTGAGGTTACGATTGCATTTGCGATAATGTTTGATGCTCTTTATTAGTCAGACCCATTGCAAATTTGTTTGATTGCTCAGCACCTTCAATACACTTTGAAGGTGCTGAGCAATCAAACAAAATGGAACTTATTAAAACTATCCACAAGTCACACAAAAGAATCTGCGCACGCGGTTTTTAGCCGGCGTGAACTTTGCGTGACCTCTTGGGAGCAACCAGTCATGGAATCTGCGTGCACCCGTAAGAATGCTAACATGAAAAGCCGCAACTTTGAAATTACGGCTTTTCACTTTAAAATCCCAATAGAATAAATTAAGTTTTGTTGTAATTTAAAAAGCCGTTAGAGTCAATTATGGGTTTTCTTACTTGTTAATGTTTATTTATAATGTGAAAAGCCATAACAATGAAAATGAGGCTTTTCATTTTAAAATTCAAGCGATTTATGCTGGAGTTACGAATTTTTACGCTAAGTTATTTTCGCCTGGATAAAAAGTTACTTTGTACGTTAAAGTATTTGCCATCGGGCACAAAGTGCTCAACATTTCAAACGTCTCTAATCCAGTGCATTATTACACTACACAGTTTCATCGTCCTGTAGTAATTCGTCACTAGAAAATGCTCTAAATATTCTGGATGTTTAGAAAGCTTGGGTCCCACGCACTGAGCTCTTTAGATTAGAGTCTTTTGTGTGACTTGCATCTCCACCTGAGTCTTCTGTGGTTACGATCGCTTTGTGTCCCAATTCATTAATATCTGGTAGCATTGAATTTTCAACGGGCAATGATGTGAACGACTTGTTGCTGTACTATATTCTCCGCTAGTGCCAAATTCCACGCTCTAAGCTGCTTTATCTTTTTGTTGGGAATTCTCAATTGAAGCCATGAATTCACAACGGCCAAGTCAAACAAAAGGACACACAGCCAGAAACCGATCAGCTAGATCCACACCACTCATGTTATTGTTATACTCCATTACTACTTCTGGTCGTGATACGTTGATGTAGGCCTTTCTTTGCTTGCACCACCTTTACGTGCCTTGTGAAGCACGAAAGCGCTTAGAAAAATGCCACTTTTCCGAGCAACAAAAAAGGTAAATTAATAAATTACTAAATTCCACCAATACTAAATTGATACCCAAAGATCTAAATTAAGTATTAATTGTATGAACGAGTTTTTGAAATACAAGCCCAAGACCTAAAAATAGGGTAAATTTTTGGAGGTTATATTGACGATTCAAAACTCTTCGGTAATTTGCGAAATAACTTTGTGAAATATTAAAATAGTTACCAAATTATCAAATCAAAATGGTTTTTATTCTTTTATGTTGCCGATTACTAAGATACCTTTTGGTTCATTTGGCGTAAAGCATAAAACACTACTTTTCAAGAGAGCAAAAAACGTAAAAAAAGTATTTTGTTTGTGAAAGAAACTAATAATGGTTGAGCTGTTGAATTATGAATCATTGGTTCATAGTGGTAGAGCTCATTTAGTTTGCACTTTAAAGACGTATGTATATGAATGAATCCTCTTATTAGATATTAAAACACAATTTCAGTTGGTTCCTCTAAGGACGAAATAGGGCAGTAAAGGCCTAAATTGACTTTAAATAGGGCAGTAAAGGCCTAAACTGACTATATTCAACATAAAGTAAAGACGTAAAGAACAAATCGTAAAAATTATGTGCTTTACACCCCGAACTTTAACCTATATGTCTTCATATTATTTAGGTAGTAAAGCACAATTTTAGTTCCTTTAACGACGAATTGGGTAGTAAGGACCAAATTTGATTTTATTTGAAATTATGCAAGGTCATTGAGACCCAATTGTAAAAATTGTGTACTTTACACCCGTTACAATTAAACACACTTATTCTATATAACCTAGATGATTAGATCGGGATGAATACTTGTGATTTACAGCTATAATTTACAAAAATCTCTTCCTACTCCCTCAAAAATGTTAGGTTGTAAAGATCGTTTTTTGCTCTTTTCGCCACTTCGAGTATACAGATCGATATAGAAAAAAAACCGGCCAAGTGCGAGTCAGACTCGCGCACCGAGGGTTCCGTACAAACCTGTATTATAGACCTGAGTATTTGGTATGAATTTCAATTTAATACCTCTACGCGTTTATGAGGAAATGGGTAGTAAGTTTAAAATTATTAAAAAAATATATATTATGTGATGTAACTAAAAATTTATGGTTTTCGTAATTTTTCCTTTATCTATGCTATAAGACGTTGCTTCGTACCAAATTTCAAGATTCTGAGTTCACGGGAAGCACCCTGTAGGTTTTGATTCCCTTGCAAGTGTCGAAAATTTGCGGCATAAACGGCTGTATCTTTTGATTGCGTTGGCTTAGAAGTTTGATTTTTTCACAGCTTTAAGAGACAGTAGACCTGAGTAATTGATATAAATTTCAGCTTCATACCTCTACGCGTTCCTGAGAAAAAGGGTCTTGACAGACGGACGGACGGACAGACGGACAACAAAGTGATCCTATAAGGGTTCCGTTTTTTCCTTTTGAGGTACGGAACCCTAAAAAACTGAACACGATGGTATATACGAGGGCTGCTACTTATGTATGCGGAATAGGAAAAATAAACAAATGTATATGGCTAAATATGCTTTTATTGTTTTTCAAAGTATTCTCCACTATGATCGATGCACTTTTGCATTCGATGAAACCAATTTGTAAAACACTTTTTCCACTCTGATTGAGGTATCTCCAAAACGTGCTGTTTGAACGCATCTACGGCATCTTCACGGGTCGAAAATCGTTGACCACGTAATTTATTCTTTACATTTGGGAATAAATAGAAATTATTGGGAGCCAAATCAGGGCTGTACGGTGGATGACCCATCAATTCTATTTTTTGACCATCCAAAAATGTAGTTGTTTCCTGAGATGTATGACAGCTGGCATTGTCATGGTGAAGTATGATTCTGCGTCGCTGGTTGTTTTGGCATATTTCTTCAAATACTTCCGGCAAACAAATGGTCGTGTACCACTCCGAATTAACCGTTCTGCGGTTCTCCAGTGGTATTGTAGCTACATGGCCATTAATACCAAAAAAGCAGGCCACCATTTGCTTTACAGTGCTTTTTGCACGAGCCACTTTCGTAGGGTTCGGCTCATTTTGAAACACCCAAACTGTTGATTGTTGTTTAGTTTCGGGATCGTACGCGTAGATCCAGGATTCGTCACCTGTGTAGATATTATAAACAGATTTTGAGTCGCCTCCATTGATTTTTTTAAGGTTTTCTTGCACCATTCGACGCGAGCATCTTTTTGATCCTGAGTTAAGTTGTGCGGGATCCAACGCGAACAAATTTTTTTTACAGACAAATGTTCATGTAATATCCTATGAATGCTCGTCATACATATGCCCAGAATAGCCTCTATCTCGCGATACGTAACATGGCGGTCTTGCATTATTAGTTTTCGCACAGCTTCAATATTTTGTGGCACAACCACCGATTTCGGGCGACCTTCTTTAACTTCGTCCGTGAGCTTACTGCGCCCGTGATTAAACTCACTAAACCAGTGATACACAGTCGTTTTTGATGGAGCTTTACCACCAAAAGTCGAAGTTAATTGATCTACGCACTGTTGTTGCGTTAAACCACGTCGAATATCGTAAAAGATATCACGAATATTTTCAGGAGTGAGTTCCATTTTTTCAGTGATATAACATTTTAAACCCAAAAAAAACAAAACACTAACAGTAGGATGTTATTGGGCATTCTGGACCAGCTTCCATTCGTTTGAGCTCACGACGCACCGCGCCGGTTGGCGCGGCTTGTCGTTCACTCAAACTCATTACATCTGTTCCAGAATACCCAATAATATTGATTGATTCTGAATTTTACTTGCGGCAGGAAATGAAATGATGTTAGTAACACAGATAAATACTGAAGTTTAATCGTGATGATCGCATTTCAGTAATGAGGACATCACTGGTAACATATTTCTCCAAAAATGAAATTTGTTAAACAACCTACATCACTAAATCTTGAGAATATTGATGTAGGATCTGAAAAAAATACATATCGTCACGGAAAGCTTTTACCAAACACCATCCGTTGTATAGTTTGCGGACCGTCTAACTGCGGAAAAACAAACTTAGTCCTTGGGTTACTTTTACATCCTAATGGTTTACATTTCCGTAACGTGTACGTTTATTCGAAAACGTTGTATCAACCAAAATACATATTTTTAGAGAAGGTAATGAATCTCGTTCCAGGAATACGTTATTATAAATATCGCGATAACAAAGAAGTCTTAAATCCAAGCTTAGCGTCTCAAAATTCTGTCATTATTTTCGACGATGTTGCCTGTGAAAATCAAAATAACATTCGTGATTACTTTGCCATGGGTAGACATAAAAATATAGACTGTTTTTATTTGAACCAAACTTATAGCAAAGTCCCAAAACAACTGGTTCGCGACAATGCAAATCTACTCATCATATTCAAACAGGATGATATTAACTTACGTCATATTTATGATGAACATGTGAACACTGATATGCCTTGGCATCAATTTCGCGAACTTTGTTCACAAGTTTGGAAAGATACATTTAGCTATTTAGTGATTAATAAAGACTGTCAAAGAAATAACGGATGCTACAGAATGAAATTCGACACCTTTATTACTTTCGACGAGTGAGATACATAAATGCCGTTTTTTTTAAATCAGAAGCCACTTTCTTATCTTCTTTATATGCGAGTAGTTGTAAAATAAGAAAAAATGTGTGATGAAAAATCAATTAAACAACAAATAATTAAGTCTGCTGAGGCTGTTAAAAAGAAGGTTCAAAACATGAAAAATACTAAAATGGATTCTGAGTTGGCATTAGAAACTATGTTCAAACCAGTAACAGATCCACTTAAACAGCTAACGAGAACCCCGTATCAAGAACAGTTAAGTAATGAAGATGTTGATTCGCTTGAACATTTAGCACGACAGTCTACACCTACGAAGAAACGAAAATTTTCTGAAATTAGCTCTTCAAGGGAATCACTCCAAGAGGTATCGAATGCTAGTAACAGCGATGATAACATAAGTGACTCTGAACTGAATCAAAGTCTTAGAAATAACATGAGTGACATATTTTTTGAAACAAATTCGGATGGTGCTTCAACACCAAATGCAAAGTCTTTATCGTCATGGTCTTTATCATCAGAAGTATTCAAAGATGTACCTTATGGAATTAGATTGGAAAATGGAAAACCTATGATAGGATCAGCACCGCTCTCCATAACTAATGATGCATTTGAAATAGCAGGTCATTCGTATGTCAAAACTAATGGACTCAGTGAATTACTTTACAAAAAAAATCCTGATCTAAACATTATCACTGAAGATGATAAAAGGAATTATAAATTTATACTAATAAGCACAAACGCTCATCGACGTAAATATGATCCCAATCAACCAATCAATAGCAACAGAGGATTTAAGTATTTACAAATTGTAAAACCCTTATTATGTTCCGCCAATGTTTCCAAAGGAAAGGGTTTATCATTGCTTAAAAAAGTTGATAACAAAGTAGATTACATTTTTTGGAATGATCCAAACGAATTAGTTGAAACATTGAAATTATTAATAGCTTCGAAAGATGCCGGTAATACTGGCTTAGATGATGAAATTGTATCAGTTTTAACAGAACTGAAAAAACGTGGTGTGATATAAAATGAATAAATACTTATGTAATCTATATTTTATTTTATTTCTACTCTAACCTTCACACTATTTACAAGATGAATATAGATAAATTTGGACATCATGTTCATAAAAGACTGCGTGTGTCAGATCCATTAAATTTGGTTCCTATAAACACAGGGCTAAGTAAAAATGAGTCAGGAGTTTACGACTTAAAACAATGTATATTGAGAGGATTACCGTTAGCTGTAGCAGCAGATGAAGCTGTTAGCAAGGAGTATGTAGAAAAAAACAATAAATTATATTGTAAAAAACAAGATTTCATTAATGAACTTAAAAGTATAAAAACTCAAATACAACTGCTACAGAAACAGTTAGATGAGAAGTGTTCAAAGGTAGAAGCGAGTAATATTATTAAAGATCATATAGTAGCACTCAGAGACTCATCGAAACCAGCATGAGCAAACAATCTGTTGTAAATGAAATCCATAAAGCAGCTAGAAGAAATTTCCCACGTCGTTCTGTTATTTTAAAAGGGATTGATGATTTATGGCAAGCCGATTTGATTGATATGCAAAACTATCAGAAGGTTAACAAAGGATTCAAATTTATTTTAGTAGTCATCGATGCTTTTTCTAAATACGCATGGATCGCTCCATTAAAGAATAAAACAAAAACTGAGGTGTCTCTAGCGTTTGATAAGGTTTTACAAGAAGGCCGATCACCTGCTAATTTACAAACCGACAAGGGTACCGAATTTCACAATGACGTTTTTCAGAAGCTTACGAACCGATGGAAAATAAATCATTATTCAACTTATTCAACAAAAAAAGCGTCTATAGTAGAAAGATTAATAAGAACTTTGAAGAGCAAGTTGTTTAAACATTTTAGCTTGTTTGGAAATTATAAGTGGATTGGAGAACCTTTATGTGATATAGTTAAGAGCTATAATAATACTATGCATCGCACTACAAAACATATGCCGTCTGAAATAAACAAGTTAAATGAATCACTCGTTGCATGTAATATAAACAAATCACAACCTTCCTTACCTGCAAAGAAAATTAAATTTCGTGTTGGAGACTTTGTCCGTATCAGCAAGCACAAAGGAGATTTTCAAAAAGGATATACACCAAACTGGTCTACCGAATTATTCACTGTTGTAAAAGTAATAAAATCTATACCCACAACATATTACATACGAGATCAACATTGTATACCAATAAAAGGTTGTTTTTACGAACACGAACTGCAAAAAACTAGCTGTCCCAATATTTATTTAGTTGAGAAGGTAATTAAAAAAAAGGGAAACAAATATCTTGTTAAATGGCTCGGCTTAGGTCAAGAGGAAAATAGTTGGATTAATAAAAGTGCTATAATAAAGCATTGAAGTATATTACTACAGATTAGTTAACTTATTTTTCATTACATCGTTAGTTATGAAAGGGAAAGGACTTCTCAATACTTTAATCAATAATTTACCAATAGAGTTACACTTACCAGGCTACAACTACTGCGGTCCAGGTACTCGATTACAAGAACGTTTGCAAAGAGGCGATAAAGGCATAAACCCTTTGGACAGCGCTTGTATGCTGCACGACATAGCTTATTCAAAGTATTCAAGTTTAGAAGATCGGCATAAGGCTGACTTAGAGCTAAGAAAGATGGCAAAGCAACGATTAAAATCAGAAGATGCTAGCAGAGGTGAAAAAGTTGCATCATGGTTGGTGAATAAAGTAATGAAAGCAAAAATTAAATCGGGTGCTGGAATTAAATCATTCAAAACTTCTATGGCTAAATTAAAATCGCATCTGAAAAAAAAGAAACCTAAAAATATTCAAGATGCTATTCAGTTTGCATACTTAGCAGCAAAAAAAATATTTCATAAGAAAAATAATATGAAGCTGCCAAGAATTATTCCCATCCCTAAAACTGGAGGAATACTTCCACTCATTCCTATTTTTGCTGGTCTATCAGCATTGGGTTCTTTAGCTGGAGGTATTGGTGGAATAGCAAAAGCAGTTAATGATTACAAGTCAGCCCAAAAAAATCTTTCTGAATCCGTGCGTCACAATAAAATGATGGAATCGATCTCCTTAGGCAAAGGTTTATACATCAAACCATACAAGACAGGTAAGGGATTGTGCGTACATTCTTCAAAAAACTAGTTAAAAGGTTACCCAGACGAGCACTGAGTAATATAGATTTAATATATTATACTCGGGACATCCCATACTTTCGAGGTGTCTATATGAGAGACACTTTACCAAGCAAATCAAATAACATCGAGTGCGCTATCCTGAATCTAGATAATTCAATAAATCCGGGAACTCACTGGGTAGCCTACATTAAGATAAATAATTACAGCGTGTACTTTGATAGTTATGGTTTAAAACCACCTGTAGAATTAATCAAGTACTTAACAAAAAACACTAACGTTTATTATAGTTATATGAACTATCAACAAAACAACACCTATAATTGCGGTCATTTATGCATAAAATTTTTAAAAACATTCTGGTTGAAACATTTATATTAAGAAATCATAAACTATTCTCACCATTATTACGATGTCATTCACGCTATCAATAACCGGTTGTAAACCAGCTTTGTCAACATTTTATTCGCCGGCTCTGCAGCTTGATGGTGAATATGAATGTGGGCTGATCTTTTTTTCGACGTTTAATTCGATTCCTAACATAGAATGCTACAACAACAAATTTCATTATGGCGACAACGAAATGATTGAAATACCCGAAGGATCATACGAGCTATTAGATATAAATGACTTTTTAAAAACAAATTTAGTAGACTGTACGTTTAATTTGATATGTAACAATAACACTTTGAGCACAAAAATAATTTGTTCAAAAGATATTCATTTTGAGAAATCCGGTTCAATCGGAAGGATATTGGGTTTTGGAAATCAGACTCTTAAAGCTAATATATTACATGAGTCTCTCTTCCCTGTAAACATTCTACCAACAACCATCGTTCGAATAGAATGTGATATCGTGAGCGGATCGTACATAAATGGGAAGCCTAGCCATATAATTTACGAATTTGCACCTAATGTACCGCCAGGGTACAGGATTATAGAAATCCCAAAAAATTTGATATATTTCCCAGTAAATCAAAATACAGTTAGCGAGATTAATATAAGGATTTTGGATGCAAATAACAACCTTATAAATCTACGACAAGAAGAACTACAGTTATATTTACACCTAAGACGAAAATGATAGATTTCATAAATAAAACATTGGTACCCGAAACCAAAGATCTCAGTACAACACATCCACCGCAACAGAAACCACCTGCTAAAAAGAAAAAACTGACTAAGGAAAATAAACAATTTCTCAGATACTTAAAAGTCATAAAATGAATATCTTAAATATCTTGGATTCTTTCGCCTACGACAACAGCATTGAAAGCTACCAAATCCATTCGTATAAGCCCTACATTAATAGTTTTAACAAAAACGATGAAATACGCATTCCCATCAATCAACAAGACTTATACGTCTTACCGTCACAGAGTACACTATACATCGAAGGTTCTATCACAGTGCACCGTCCAAATGGCGATAAAAAAGAGAGAGTGAGTAATATTGAGTTGGTGAATAATGCAGCGCTTTTTCTTTTCCAAGACATTCGATATGAACTAAATGGCGTAGAAATTGATAGGATAAAAAATGCTGGGATCACAACTACTATTAAATCATTGCTCTCGATGAATGAAAATGAATCAAAAATGTCACGGCTATGGGGGTGGGACATTGATGGAATAAAAAATACTACTGGTAATTTTTCCGCCTGTATCCCATTGAATAAAGTTTTAGGTTTCGCTGAAGATTATAATAAAATAATAATGAACTGTAAACATGAGCTGGTTCTTTTGCGTAGTAATACAAACCTTAATTCTATTAAATTAACCACTAATGAAGTGTTAGATGACATAACCATTAACAAAATTGTATGGAGAGTACCGCATATAAAAGTATCTGATCGTGAAAGAGTTAACTTGCTGAGATGTTTGGAGAAAGATAGACCTATCAGTTTAGCATTTAGGAATTGGGATCTCTATGAATACCCTCTTTTACCACAGACTACAAAACATACTTGGTCTATAAAAACCACATCTCAATTAGAGAAACCACGTTATGTGATTATTGGTTTACAAACTAATCGGAAAAGTTTAGGTATGAAAGACATGTCTCACTTTGATCATTGTTATGTACGTGATGTCAAGGTTTTTTTAAATTCAACTTACTTTCCATATGAAAGTCTCAATATTAAGTTTACTGAAGAAAGGTATATGATATTATATGAGCAGTACGCTAGATTCCAACAGTCTTACTATGGACGTCGGTGTGAGCCGTTGTTAAATCTGAAGGATTTCAAAGATAAAGCACCATTATTTGTAATAGATTGCTGCAGGCAAAATGAGACCCTGAAGACAGGTCCCATTGATGTTAGAGTAGAAATAGAGAGTGATTTAGAAATACCAGATCAAACTTCTGCTTACTGCCTCATACTAAACGATTGTGTAATCGAATATAAACCACTTTCTAACATCGTTAAAAAAATAACATGAATTCTGAACATATTTTTGTAGATTTACAAGGATTTAGAGATTATAAAAATAATTTTATTATTAAAGAGTTTGCTCTCGCTACTAAAGAATTTACTATGGTCTACTTGGTAAAACCTCCTTATCCATTTTCTACTTTATCAGATAGCGAAAAAAAGCAAGTTGTTTGGTTGGAAAAGAATAGAGGAATTTATTGGCGTGAAGGTTTTATTGACTACCGCGAATTTCATAGGTTAATTTATAGTTTATTGAGGAATAAGAAAATTTTTGTAAAAGGTTTAGAAAAAATCATGTGGGTAAATAAACTTTGTGGTGATTGTTGTGTTATTAATATCGAGGAAAATCAATGTCCTAATATAAAATACCTGCATGATAAATATAGTGTATGCAATTTTACGTGTTTTTCTCACCACAAACAATGTGCGTTGAAAAATGTACTATGTGTCAAGAAATGGTTTTATGAAAATAATGTTATAGAATTTATTTAGAATAAGCAAGTATTTATGTAACTTTTTTATTGAAAGTAAGAAATAAATGTAAATGTATTTAAAAAAGAAAACATGTTTTATTTAATTAATTTTTAATTTAAAACGAAATTAATAACTATTGCACATATTTTTAGAAATGTTCTTAACTACGTTTTCCACCATGTCCATTATTTCGTCTACAGGATCTATCACAACATATTGGGCACTTAACACCGCACTTTCACTGTTTGTGTCCTTACACTCATTTAAGTCGAATACTTCTATTTTTATCAACCGATTTCCTCTTCTTGCCGCCTTGCTAACCACATATGATGTAGACGTGGAGTCCTTTGCAACCCGTTTCCTTGAAGTCTTACTTTTCCGCTTCCCCACGTCTGATGGAGCCGGGTTTCGTATTTCTTCGACATCACTATCGAACCCACTCAAAATATTTTGCGCGTAGTAGTAAGGGTCAGTCGGATCAGTCTCGCCTAAAATCTAAAAAAACTCGCCTCACTATTATCATACAGTGAATAAACTTGTTTAATAAATTTCTGTAATACGTCCCAGTGCGGTGTGTCCGTATCAGTCTGCAATTTTATTACCATCAACGCTTTTTTCCACCTCTCTTGAACGTTGGTACTTGCAGCATCGGTAGTGTTGTAGACCTTCAATTCTATATAGAATTCTCCTTCCGTCGTTGCTGTCCGACGAACGTGACCATTGGCGACCCGCGTCACTAGACTCGACCCCAGTTGGTGCTGCTCGGGAGTCGCTTTAGCGACCTTCTCTGCGTCTCGCAAAATCCCGAAAAGATCTCCCACCGTCTTTTTCTTTAAGGTGCTTGCAGACCTGTAAAAGTGAACAATATATTTTAAAACATAAGTACCTTCATAAACTTATACCTATATTCCGATTGGGTAGGCTATCTATAGGAGATACACATACATTGAACGAGTATGAAGTGGATGATAGTTTAATATGAAGGGTACATATCTACTTTTGATCTATCCCATATATGTCATTCTTAATAAGCAAATATCCCAAGTGATTCTTAATAAGCATATCTTACATGGAAAACAAAAATACTACGCGAAGCGGGTATCGAACCCACGACTAGTAAGATGCAAAGTAAACAGTCGACAGCATGTTAACCTTTACGAGTACATGCCTGCAATGTAATCAACGATTCAATGACTCAGCGGTGTGCTAGAGTCAAATGACGCGACAACGTAACAACGAATAATATAACGAGACTAATTCTATTCCAGTAAACTTTTCCCTGGATGTAAACATTTACCGTAACGATCAATGTTAAGCCGGGTCCGCTGCGCCATGTTACGCGTGTTACAAAAAATGTAACACGTTATTAAAACAAAAATGGGGAGTGGTATTAACACTTTACGTGTTACGTAACGTAACGTTATATAACAAGTACCTAACGTGTTATACCATGTCCCACTTTTATTATATTTAAGTGTTACGTTTTTTGTAACACGCGTAACATGGTGCAGCGGCCCCGGCTTTAGGCTATAGAAAATAAGGTTTAAGGGTCAAACCTATGGTTTGAATTATTAAGACGAATAAACAACTTTTAGTTATGAAACAAACAAATAAACAGTTGTTATCTCTTTCAATGTTCCAAGATTTTCATCAACAGCTTGATTACATCGAGGGAATCGTCATTTGAAACGATGTGTAAAGTGTACAATCATTTATAATAAACTATAGATGTATTGTATTCTTACCTAACTGTCTCCTCAACGTAGCTCGATGCTTTGCGTTTGGAGCTGGTTGGAGTCTTTTGCTTCTTACTCGACTGCACAGCAATAGGTACACCAGAGAATTCAAACTCGGAGTCAGACCTGAAATAATAATAACATAGTTTTATACCAGTCTTATACATTTAACCTAAACGATTTATACACCGTATTGTAATTACTATACTAGATAAATGTAGTGACTGGAACATATTTTTTAGACATAGTTCGGGACATAGTTTTCATATAGGGACTAATACGGTTTAGTCAGTGGAACACGTAAAAAAAAAAAAAATTAGGATGTAAATAAATATACTTACTAACATTTTGATACCGATGGAGTGACTGGTAGCGAGGAAGTCGTAGATAATTACACCACACGGAGACTGTACTGAACAGCGTTATCACGTTATCGGAAGTGATGAGAATTTTAGATAAATCAGGGTGTTATAGGTTTATATCCTAAATGTGTATGTTGTTTTTTTATTACAAGTACTGTAATGAAGTAAATGCGAAAATCGCCTTTATTTATAGGTGTATGAATATAGGTGATTGTTGATAAAAGTAATACATATTACTTTTTAGTATCGAACACCCAAAATTTTTGCTTTGCCTTCAAAAGTAGGTACTTAACCAAATCATCTTGACCGGTAGCAAGGTCAAGCCTATATGTTATTCTCATAATGTCAGCACTATTTAATAGCTCAAGTTAATGTGGCTGGTTGCCATTGCAACATAATGTGACCAATATATCGATTATTGTAGGTAAGATGTTTCGCAATCAGAAGCTTGCAACGGATCCAATAACGTTAACGTAGCAAATTCGTAGGTTTCATACCTAGGTAGGAGTAAATAGTCCTAGATACACATGTTGCAATTTACTTTAGATTTTCTTGATCTTAATCAGATAATGTTCGAATTGGGTGAATATTTCACTATAGCAGAAGAAAATAAACTGTTATTTCCAGTTACCAGAAATCGGATGATGAGCTAAATAGGAAATTATAATTAATTCCTCTAGCTTATCCATAGAAAACATCGTATGATATCGATGAAATTACTATATAAATGTATTTCAGGATAAATAATACTTATCTAGGTATTCTTTATAAAGCATTTGGTAGACTCCACAATATTATGTGAAAGTCAAACATTAGGTATTAATGATACCTACAGCTAAATATTTTGATGCAACGAGTTTTTTCCGTGTGGATCTTAGACTAGAGTATAGCTAGTATAGTCAACCTTTGGTTATCTCTTATGTAGGTGATACATTAAAATATTATGACCCCTCTAAATTCTTTATTTATGGGTTATGTAAAATTTACTGTATTTATTTTACTGTATGTTACAGATAAATTTAGATAGAAAATGAACGAGAACTGATGTTAGAAAACTGTTGAAAAAATATAAAACTATCTGCATAGGTTCAGTTACGTATAATGGGATGAGAATAATATCTTCAAGTTTCAATTAAAAAAAGACAAAATGCTGTCGGTCGTATTTACAAAATCATGATTTCTTAAAATACTTTAACATCAAGTCTTAAAAAAATAATAACATGGAAAATGCTTTATTACCGGAATACCTTTAAGGAATGTTCAAAGGAACCAACTTTTATAAATAAAACTGTACTTTTTGACAACATATTTTTTCTTACACCGTGTATACTTCGTATCAAATTTATAACTCCTGCGTCAACAGCTAAAGGTTGACAATCCCTGCCAGTCACCTATCATATTCGCATTCGCGTTAACTAAAGTGACACGTTAGTAGGAAATAGATTTCCATTAATGAAAGTATACTTTTATGTGTCAGTGATATTATCATTAATTCACGATTTTACTTAAGTATACCCAAGGATTCAAGTAACTGTAGAAGTACATTTTTCCTACTGTGCAATGTTTTGTGTTTTCCGTAGTGAACGATAAACAGGAGACTTCAATCTGATCACTAACATTTTTGTGGGAAAAGTAAGGTATTCTTTGTGCCGACCATAAAATATGCCTAAAATACAAGTATTTCCTGGTTCTGCCAATCACCCAGTATTTGTGTCACATGAAAAGGATCACAAAATTTTGTTGTGTTGGAATCACCTTTTTTACAATGGGAGACGTCAATCTGACCATAAAATACAGTTAAGACGAAAATGTTTTGTGTCACTGTTGCGCAAGAAGGTTCATCACATGAAGTCAATCTGATCACAAAGTAATTTGTGGTGCTGAATCTTTCTAACAGTGGGAGCCGTCAATCTGACCACAAAATATGATTAAGTTGAAATTGTACTTTTATGTTATTGTATGAAGGGCCATCACGGGAAGTCAATCTGATAACAAAATTTGTGGTGTTGTACCTTGTTCATGTGGGAGACGTCAATCTGACTACAAAACAAACTGGGTTGAAAAAGCAAAGTTTTGTGTCACTGTTATGAAAAGTAGACACCAGTGGTGTTAAACTCATTCAGTGGGAGAAGCCAATCTGGTCACAAAACTATGACTGGGTAAATACAAGTATCACTTGGAATATTTCATGTCATTGTCTTAATGAGGAAACCTAACCGATACCGCAAATAATGTGTGCTGTTTTATCTAGTATATTACGAAACTGCACAAAACATAGCTAGTGGGTAAATACAATTCAGTTGAGCTTGGGGATCCTTTATTTAATTCAACTCAGTGACTATGCGGACCTATCTCCACCAAGATGATGGTGAGTTGCATTCACTCAAGCTTCCTAGTGTCATTCGTTTTCATTGATGGAATTTATCATAAACTGTGTAGGTTGCTCGTAAAATTATTGAAACTATAAATTAGAATCACTCGATGTTATTGGGTATTCTGGAATAGCTGTAATGAGTTTGAGAGAGCGACAAGCCGCGCCAACCGGCGCGGTGCGTCGTGAGCTCAAACGAATGGAAGCTGGTCCAGAATGCCCAATAACATCCTACTACTAACGTATATAAGAAAAAAATATTAGCGGCCAGTATTAAAAAAAAGAACGAATTTGACCATGGAGATCAGACATAGCGTTTAAAATTATTGGAATCCCAGATTCCGCATACATAAGTAGCAGCCTATGTATAACTCAATTTGTTTATATATAAATTGAGTTATATATACCATCGTGTTTTCTTCGGGTTATGATTCATCCAGCCAAGTGACGTTTTGTTTCTTTTAATTTTTTTTCGGTGCTTGGCACAGATTATCACACAAATTTATAATCATGTCGATACTTCGGGGCCCAAAGGACTATAGCATAAAACATGCTTTTTTATAAGCAAAAAAGTAAATTAAAAAAATATTTTTTGTATTCTTTTTTTTATTTTTTGTGCTACATGGATGTTATATTGAGTCAAAGTTTTTAGAATTTCGTGTATTTCAACTTAATATTCCCAATAGTTACCGAGATAAAATTCCTTTACCACCCAAAAAGTATAATTATATAGATGTGCTATAGACCCCTCAAAAAACCATCCCAAGTAGTACTTTAACTTATCTTCTTATCCAAGGGCAGAGTCGACCAGAAACAAGTTACTATCTACTTGTACCTTCTTGTCACAAATTATGTTGAAATAGTACTCGTTTACAACCAGAATCTGCACCTGTCCGCTTAACGAGCCATCATCCGCTAGTTCAAATGACCTTGGTAAGTTCTTTTACTTGACATTAGGTATATAACCTTTTGAAATATGTTCTACGCAGTTAGCCTGTATAACTATCTTCTTGTTTGTATTAGACAGCAGCTCTAAAGTGACTATGTATTTCCTTAGAAGGATCTTCACTCAAGGTAAATATTGTTAAATGACTTTCTTCTTCAACAGGAAGCTTCAATTCCTCTGCTAGTTGAAATGTGACATAGGAGCGCTTTGAATCTGGATCTAGCAAAAGTCTATATTTATATATTTTATTCTTATCATCCAGGGGGTTTGCGCGAACTGTTGCTGTTTGAAGAGTAATGATTCACTTTTCTAGGACGGTCAGAGCTGATTCTTCACTGCCGCGCCCTTGTACTGTATGCAAGGCAAATTTCCGAACACCAGTCATCAATAAACCTTTGAAACTATACTACGTTGTTTGACTCAAGAACGCCTCACACTACATGGCGACCCTGCCATACGTGGCCTCCAGGGAACGCGCGGGTCACCAGAACTTCACGCACAATTAGAATTCATATTTAGTGAGCTTAATTACATACAGGTAAACCTAAGAAAACTGATTCCTAGAAAGAGGTTAAATTGTGAAAAACTGGTAAAAGAAAAGATTTCTATTGCAAAACGGTTAGGTACATGAAAGCCATAAGTTAACGTTAATTGATATACAAGATATAGAAAGTTTAGTACAGTGTGATGGTTATATTTTGGATGTTTAGTAAGCCAAATCGAGGAAGTATATAAAAAAAATGAGAGTTATAATCCGGATAACTTTGACATGGATAAGTTTGACATTAGAACCGCTGCGGCCTTGGTCCCTGTAAAAGAGTAAACAATTTTATTGTTGATTTCTTTAGTTTTAAAAACGAGGATTACCAAATTTGCAAAACTTAAACTAAAAAGTGAGTACAAGACAATGGCAGATTTAGTATTAGACATTAAATAATACCTACTAATAAAGAAACCAACAAGTTCGTTAATGTCACAGTTAGAGAATATTGCACAAAAAAATCAGTCCATGACAGATTATGGCAAAACACTAGAGGAGCTTTTCGTGGCCGGTATAGTGAAGGTGTCTATCGAGGTGGTTATGATGGAGTGAGCGTGTCGTGGCGAGGTGATAATAATCGGAGACCCTACAATAATGTTAATCGAGGTAGAGGTCGTTGTCGAGGGAATTTCAGAGGCTATCAAGGGTCTTGTGGGGGTCGTCAAGTAATGTTTACAGCTAATACACAGGAGGATACTACCCCTACCTCATCACAAGAAAATTCCAGTGCACAGTTTTTTCGAGCATAAAATTATTACTTGCCAAGGTTTAGATTACGTCAAATTCACCGTTGGTGATCAAGGATGTGCATTTTATAGACACGGGTGCTATATTCTCTTATGTAATCCTTGGTGTACATGCAATAAAGAATATTCTATATATCTATATTATCTGTTTTTAATAGGCATAAATTACCAATTGATATTCCCCTCTACAAAGATAATACAGTCATAAAAGGGATAGGTGGTAAGACACATACAAAGAGCTATGCTTTTATTACACTGTTATTTCCAAATGGACTGGCTGTCCACCATAAGTTTTTCATATTGGATGACACTCCTTGTGAAGAGGATGGACTCATAGGCCTAGATTTCCTTAGATTTTATAGCGCCAACATAAACCTCACTATGAATCAACGGACACTGCAAAGCGGAAATACAGATTGCGTTATAAAAATACATAGGAACAGAAGCGAATTTAATTTGGATATTCCGTTGAGAAGTGAATCAATTCGCATGATTAATTTAAAGTCTGATTTTGATCCGGATAAAGACTATGTAATATGTGCCAAACAATTAAATGAAAATTAATTTTTGGCAGGAGAGATTGTAAAACCACAAAACGGTAGGATACCAATAAAAATATTAAATATGTACTAGTGATGTGAACACTACACTACATCCTTCTGAAAATGTAAGGGGCATAATGCTCTGTTATGCACTATCTCTCCACGACAGCGAACAGCGAACATTTTTTCTTGTTCTTACAATCCTTCGCAAAATGGTCCTTCCCAAAACAAATGTAGCATCTGTTTCTAAGGCGTCCCTTCCTTCTCTTCAGAGTAGGAACAGCGTTGCATTGATCGTTATAGTGATTGCCACTGCAAAACACGCACCTCAATTCGCACTTAGCCAGTTTTTGTTCTACGCCAGCTGATGACTACTAGTAGAATTTTCTTAGGTTAGTTTGTGGATGTCATTAAATATTTAAAAGGCCTACTTACAATGCACTTGCGGGCTTTCCGTGTGCTTACAGGCTGCTCAAGGGCTGTAGGCTGCTCAATAGGCTGTTTGGAAGCAAACTGCTCAGGCACTTCATAATATGTTGAATCGTCTGCAGGGGGCGTGTCAACATCACTCTGGACAGATTTATTTGATTCCCTCCATTCTATTGAGAACGGCTGAAAAAAGAAAATTAATTAAGTAGGTACATCTATTATCATGTCATTACAATGGGAGTTGCAGAGTAAGTATGTAATAAAATAGAAATATAAGTAGATATAGGTATATTACCTGGTCATCTTGTTTTCCTAAGAAAAAATCTTGTGGGCGTTCTTGTAGAACCTCTATTGTATCAAGAACCTACAAATTAAATGTTACACATGTAATAGTTAGCAAACATATAAAAGTACAATATTCTATTTTAGGTGGTCGTCGCCCAACATTATGCCCAAATTAAGTGTTGCGGCCATCTTGAATAACTCCACGACAATTCGTTTAAAAATTACGACACCACTAATCTGACCAACGTATAAGCACTATAACTTTTATCGAGGGAAACATACGAATCTACGGCACGCAGTGCAGCGTCCGAACAAATGCTACGTCCTACGTAGGTAACCGGTCACTTTATACTAAAAGCAAGGTATAAAATATGTAATTTCCACCGCGAATCACCGGTATAAACTCCTGAAGGTCACCCGGAATACGGAAGGAACCAGTATTTAATTAAGAAACGAACGCGCGGAATCAAGAGTGCGCCTACCAACGGCCAAGCAAAGAGTAGTGTAATGGTGAAGCGAGCGGGGGTAACGCAAGTGCGTGTTGTTTACGCCAAACTTTTTTCTTGTTTGATTTCATAATTACTGAAATATGTAACAAATAAGGTAATGATTTGAATCAGTAAATAATTCAATTGTTTGATTCGATCCTTTTTGATGTTTGTCTCTTATCAACTTTAGTTAGTTATAAATATAAACAACAACGATTGGTCCAACTAACGTTCATTTTCAATTGGAACAAGGTAGTTGGTTGGAATCGTATTGTTAGATATTACGAAGAAACGTTTTTACAGCCACCAAGTTCAATGTTTATAGACAACAAGATTTTGAAATTGTTTGAAACAATGATGAATATTATATGGTTTAAACATTAATGATAGTTATGAATCGTGAACAAGATGTATTGTTTAATTTAACTATGTAATAATTGTGAAAAGAACCCAATTAATAGCAATTTTGACTATAATAGCGCCAAACAAGACAAAACGACTCTTGGTTGGAATCTTTTTTTTCAGTGTAGAATAAAGCCTAACTGTTTAAACGATTTACAGAGTATCTTATTAATATGAGGTATAAAAGTGAGCCGAGAATCAAGCGTGACACCTAGATCTCTTATTTCTTGAACTTTTTCTAGGTTCTTATTGCATAGTTGGTAATCAAAGGTTATAGGATTAGCTTTTTGTAGTTTAGAGTACTTTTTGTAGTCGAACCAACCGGAAAAAAGTCCACGATTTCGGGTGAATCGAACTAACAGGAAAAAAAGTCCGTGTCGTCCGCCCAGTCGGACGAAGCAGTCGGACCACGCTGTCAATGGGCATAAACATCGCTAATAAAAAATGAAAAAAACAAATCTTCAACCGCTGCTCGTTATCACGCGCGATGTACTTACGCGTCATCATTGTAGTGCTATTACTGAAATGTAAACGGGCGAAAAACGTCACTATTTCCAGAGGAAATACACAGTAGATGCCTACGTACAGTTATGGGACATTCGACTTATCCAGTTATTATGATTATACGTTAAATTTAATCTAAGTCTATTACTTTATAGACCAACCAACAATCAAAATTTTGTGAAAAATAGCAATGTCAGAAGATTTTACACTGTTTGTGAAAGCAAGCCAGTGAAAACGTCTTTCGCACAACGATTTTACTGTTTTCGTGGAGGTAGAATGTACAACACACTAAACAAGAGCCTAAATATATTTGATCTTAACAAATATGAACTAAAACAGAAATTAACAACATACTTAAACAGTCTTTCTTATGATCAAACCGAAAACCTTTTTGAAATTGATGTCTAATACCGGCTCATTCTACTTCTCACCTTCGGTTGTGTTTCCTAGTAAGTACCTACTTACCACACACACCACTGCCATCATTCACAAATATACACTTCACACTTCTCACACACCTTCTGCTCAGTGGCTGAAACCCGAACCCAAGACTCCGGTCGTAGGGCTGAGCAGACACACCATACACACACACTTATATACATACATCTTACTTTTTATATAAGTTTTACAAACATCTGTAATTTTTGATACAAACGTTTAATATTGTATACCTTATGCTGATGACGCGTCGAATATGATACCGTTTTTTTGTAGACCGGGAGGCCTGGAAACCTAAGATACAGATCTTTTGATCTAGTTTAGGCTCCAGTCTTTCCACAAATAGTACATTCTGCTGTATTCTATCATTTATCCAAATGTTCTTTTTGTATACGAATGTAATTTGTGACAGAAAAATTAAACTATTATCTTATCTTACTTTGTACTTTCCAAATAGAGGGTGGATTAAGACTAATCTTAATCAACACAAAACAAATTTTAAAAATTTTTGGCACTAACGGATATTGAAATTCATTTTACTAATTCTATTGCTTGTGATTTGTATGTGATAAGAAGAAAACACGCTCAAATATAATTAATGTCCCATAAGAACAATATACTCCCCTTAGTGTTCGTTTGTATCCAATTTTTCCAACTAGTAACCGTTGTTTGTCGCCGTTCAGCCGTTTCGTCGATCAAGTGAACTACTCAGGTAAACACTTGAATAATACTTGTATGTTTTGATCGTCACTTATTCCACACTATTATTTATTAAGTATTACTGGATTTTACTAATTTATTTTATTAAAATTACAGCATCTGTTTGAAATGACAACTGGTCGCTTGTCCCCCTGACTCACACTTGATCGTGTCTGCATGCCATGTAACTGGCTCAATAGTCATCGGCTTAGATACATACTAAATAAATAAATTAATTCTGAATTAACTGCTTATGCAAAACCTAATATTTTCAATGTCCATTGCATCAAACCTTATATCCGCACCTATTTGATTGGAAGTATTGTCTTTGTTTAAATCCTCTTGCACTTCCGTGAAAAAATCCCACTTTTTTTTTTTCAAATAGTTGTCTTCTGGTCCTAGAATATCTAATTCAATTTGCCTGATTTTTGGTGTTCCAATAATAATTTCAAATAATTGTTCTTTAGTCATTACTTTTGGCACTTTGTGAGCTTTATTAAAAGTTTCTGCATGCGGAATATTTGCCTTGCCTGGACATTTTGTGTAGTCCACAGCGTTCACATTCCATGGGCGAAAACCCTTTGTCCTGAATCCATTAATTACTGTTGATGACGAGATCGTGTTTTCGATAGTTTTATTTAGAAGCGGTGCGGAATTGATCTTAGTTTTTATTTCGATTATTTCGCCTCCACTCCAAAACAATTTTCTGCCAACCAGTTTTCAACGGCTTGAATTGTGACACATCTGCTGGCTGCAGTAATCTGGCACAGCTGGGCTATAAATCGAAACAATTCCCAGGTTCTTACATAGCTCGCTGTGTTGTTAACATAGGTGGGTTAAGTGAAAAGCAATCAGAAAACACAGTAGTAGGGATTCGACAGTTCTGGCGCACCGAGGTCCCGCGCGCTCAAGGGTCCCCCCTTTGGTCAAAAAATTCGATAAAGTCTGGGGCTCGGGTCGTAAAAAAAAAGATTGTTGTTTGGTGTCTAATTCCACTAAATCGGGTGCGCTGAATCGATAGCACTCACTCCCAGAACGATACGAGTCACCGTTTAGAAGTTAGCAGAAAGCTGTTAGCGTTATCGGTCATTATCAGCAACTGACAATGGGCTTCGAGGTCCGGCTCAGCACAATAGGGTTCGCTTAATCACCTTAGGCAGCCGTTAAAGACAACATTCTTTGTTTGGTATGGTCTTTATTTCATTTAAATAGGTATTTTTATTGACAAAATATCATACGAAACATTGATTAAACCATTCTTTCACTATAAAATCATTGCACAAAGTATTATCAGTGAATATGTTCGTGAACTCATCCAAAGTTCCACCACTATATTTGTATCCTAAGTACATCACGCAGTATTCACCGCAAACTGAAGTAAAGATATTTTGGAGAGTTACAACGTTTGCTCGCCATTGTTTAGTATTTCTCAACATAAACGTACGATAGGGTCCTCTCGGTTGTCGACCATATGAGTCGAAATATTCACAGTTTCGATCAGCGTCTATATGAATGGCCAACCAGTGTGATCCGGGCTGTGTGTCGGGATCTAAATTTCCTACAAGATACATGGGTACCTCTACAAGGAAAGGAATGCGATTGGCAGCGAACACGTTATACATCAATTTAGGATTAATTTTATGCATACAATTTTGTATATCTGTAGTATCCATAATCAACGTGTGTCTGAGTCAGAGATCTGTTGCATTATGTCACTTATAATATGGATAAAACATGATCTTTTCCACCTCCAAGATAACTTCCGCGAGAAATGTCCGACAGTCTGTCTGACAGCAGCTTGCAAGTGTAAACCCTGTAGCAAGTGCTGTCGCGACAGTTTGTCAAGCGCTTCCTGCGAGTACTTGCGAAAGCAAGTCTAAACATGTACGCGTCGACTCGCGACAGATCTCGCTGCTTATCGGTCTAGTTTCGTATATCTCGCAGCAAGTATCGCACGCACGGCAAATATTTTTTTAATACAGTTGCATGAAAATTGGCATTTAAGGGCGTTATCTGTGAAATTGAGAAGAATGAGTCAAAGACAAAGTCGTGAATGGTCGCGTGAAGAAACTATACAGTTAATAGGATTTTATGAATGTAATCCTTGTTTGTGGGACAATCGGCATGCGGATTATAAAAACCGAATAAAAAAAAGCTCTGTACTCAATTCCATCGCACAAGAATTCTCTACAACTGAGAATGAAATATCCCGAAAACTGCATAATTTAAGAAGTCAGTGGCAGAATGAATTAAAGAAATTAAAGATCAAGAAAAGTGGAAGTGGCCAAGATGATCTTTATAAATCTAATTGGGGTTATTTCGAGGCCCTTAAGTTTTTGGATGTGGGCAGCGCACCCAGTACTGATGCCTTGGTAAGTACCTACCTATAGATATGGGTATTTATTAATAATTATAATATTATATTATATATTAAAGGGTATTTATTAATATTCTAAATGAAACAATACTATATACACTGATTCGTATATTAACTTTTAATTAATAATTTAAGTTTTACATAATAATAATTAAATATGCTGATATTGCCATGGTACTTCACCTTCCGGAGAAACAAAATAATCCTTGAATGCTTCACGAATTTGCTGGGCTACATTTCCTGAGTTATTATTAGGGCCTCTTTCCAAGTTTATCAAATTATGTTCAGGTAAACTTTCGCTGTCATTTGTATTTTCAATGTATCGCTGACGTGTCGACTCACTTCGAGATATTATAAAATTATGTAATGCACAGGCAGCCATAGTCACATACTTTGTTTTTTCGGGGTTGAGTTCAATTGCCCTTCGAAATATACGGAATTTACTAGCAATAATACCAAAGACGCTTTCTACCATTCTCCTTGCCCTTGACAGCCGATAGTTGTAAACTCTATTAGGTGCGGGTTGGTTTCTAAATGGGAATGGTTTCATTAAGTATGGCTTTAGTGCAAATGCATCATCAGCTACAATAACAAATGGAATCGGTACTGAACTTCCCGGCAATGGACATGGTCTTGGAATGTTCATCGAATTATTTTCCAGTGCTGAATATAATGATGATTGAAAAAAAACTCCTCCATCAGAAACTCTTCCATTGCATCCCACGTTCATATAAATAATTTTATAACATGGGTCTGCCACTATCATCAGTACAATACTATGTGAACCTTTATAGTTAAAATAGAAACTTCCACTGTTGTCTGGTGCCTTAAAAACCACATGTTTGCCATCCAACGATCCAATGCAATGCGGAAAATTCCATCTTTTATTGTAAATCTCAGCTATGTGCGACCATTCCGATTCAGTTGATGGGACCTGAAACAAATTTATCTTATTACAGGATAATTCTGCGGCTAGCTGTAGCAGTGAGACAACAGGATCACAACAACCAAGTGTAGCACAAGATAATGACAAGGAAAATATTGAATTTCCAAGGCCAAATCGAGCGGCAAAGAAAAGAAAGGACGAGGATATTTTGCGTAAATGCAACAAAATTTTATCAGAACCAAATGACGATGACCAGATATTCGGCGAATATGTTAGCTCCGTGCTTAGGAGCTTCAGTAGTGCAGGCAATAAAAAACTTCGCCGAATCATACAAAGAGCTATTGTTGATATTCAAGATGAGGAGGACGGTATATCCTCACGTGAAAGTTCAAATCAGTCGACTTATTTAACCCTTCCAATTTATTCTCCGGTGTCTACACTTTCTGAAAATGACGTAGTCATCAGTGCCAATCAAGAAAACACCGCTGAACAAACTTATGCTGTCGAAGTCCAACCTTTTAATTGAAGCAGCAATTTTTAATTTTATTTATTATTAATAATAAATTAGTTTTCAGTAATATTTAATGTACTTACTTTTAAATATTCCTCATGTAGAGTATCGTATAACGCCTTGCAAACTTCCGGAACAATTTTTGATATAGTACATACAGGAATCCTAAATAAATACATCAATGAATGGTATGAGTCTCCTGAAAAAGAAACAGAAATGTTCATTAAAAAGTCCACCTACTACATCACACTAATATTATAAAGAAGAAAGATTTGTTTGTTTGTTTGTAACTAGTAATATTATAAATCGCATGTAATATTATTAAATTATTTATATTTACCAGATGCTAAAAATCGCAGCGTTAAGACGAGTCTTTCCTTCGGTGATATCGAATCTCTGAAACGTGTGTCTTGTTTTTTTATAGCGTGACCAACTTTAACTAATAACGCTTCTAAATCGACTGCGGTCATACGAATAAAATTAAAATACTGCTGTCCATCTTCCAGTTGTATTTCGCGTAGTAAATTATGGTAAACACCAGCTTCTCGTCTCCTAGAAATCCATTCTCGAACCCAAATTGATCTTTTTTCCTTTTTCAACAACAAAATAGTTAACGCAGCTGCTACACGTACGCGTCTTGACGTCATGTCTCAGAGTACAGAATAGAATAAATTGCGATAGTTCTGATAGCGACACACGTGAGCTTTCGTGTGTAAATACCTGTACGATAAGTTGCGACAGTATGAACCGCGAGCTTCTCGCACGACAATGATTGCAGAAATAAATTGCAGGAAAATGTAAACGGTATATCAAGAAACTTCTGCAAGACTTTCGCGAGTTTGCTTGCAGATGGAAACGCGGCCTTACACTTCTCTATAGTATTTCAATTATTTGAAATAAAACCACTTTTTTCTAAATTAATTTTCTTTTATTAACACGCAAAACTATATAGAAATGGTTACCTACCTACAAATAATAACCAGACCTTAAAATTATACTCTTAAAACAATCTTAAATTACTAGTTCATTTTCCAAACACCATTTTCTTAAGCACACAACATGCTTTAACGCGCAATAGTCGTTGTGAGTAAGACAATTGTACTTACTACATTTATTTGTACAATAATAACTAATTAAGTTTTTTAAATTGGGGATTTCCCTTTCACCTATATCTTTCACAGTGCAACTAGGACACAGATTTTTCACCCATTTTAACTTTTCAAGGCCCTTTACAATCAGTGTTTTGTTTACCAAATGCGATTCGATGAACCGTATAAAATCTTTGTAGGCAATTAATCCCTCACTCCAGTAAATTCCTCGATTTTTCCCAATCCATAGCACTTGCTTTTTTTCTTCGTCTCTTAACGCTCTAAACGGAAATGGGGGCTTTATCAAAAACACTTGTGTACATTCAGCAGTTGCCAAAGCAAACTCTTTAACAATAAAGTTATTTTTATATTAAAACCTTGTAAATCTACAAAAATACTTTCTGAATTCATGTTACTTCTTTCGATTCTACAATACAGAACGTGTGTCTGAGTCAGAGATCTGTTGCATTGTGTTAGGTGAAACATTATCTTAGAAAGCTTTACCGCATGCGTCAACAGTGCGTCATTCGCAGATTTTAACAACAATACCATTAGCAAAAAATCATTTCAAAGATATGAATAATTGGAATGGTTTTTACAATGCCATTATCTATCTGGTTTTGATAATATGACAAAAGCTATCTCCCGTCGTTTCAACTTGTTAATGGGAAAATGAAGTATAAAAGGTCTACGTTGGCACTGTAAACGGCACAGAGTTATTGCAACCGTTGCAGACGAATCAACATCTCTTCTCAACACACCATGGAGGTAAGCAACTTTTATTTTATTTCTGCTCACTCGCTTGGGAGTCAATGTTTTCGGTGATACTAATGTTTGCTAATCACTGTATTTTTTTCTTTACAGAATTACTTGTCTGACCTAGTTGTGGATGAAGAAAATACCTACAAAGGCTATTACTTTCCATGTGGTTCGGACGAAGAAGCAACTCAAGCGCCGAGAAAAATCCTTCAAAGGAGCAGCAGCTCTGGACCAACGGCGACACATGTCGTAAAGATGGAAATCTATGATTTGAGAAAACTGACAAGAATTCCCCGAGAAGAACACTGGAAGCACGCTGACATGAGAGTCAAATATTATGCAAAAGGCAAACAGAATACAAATTTACAAGCAACCAAAGGGGTCATAGCTACTATGGCGAGAGAAATATGCGCGACTAAAGACTGCAGAAAATATTCCTTTAACACGAATAATTAAATTAATAAAACAACACTTGGTTTTTTCTTTGTCTTTTAATGCTCTAATAATTTTACACTAAAAACTTTACATTTGACTTAATTAACTACTGAAGTCTACAGTAACATTACGATTCTTATTAATTTCTATAATATTATCAAACTCTGCATAAACAATACAATTAATAGTTTGTCGTAGATCATTGTCAAACCTTACTTCCAACCTTACACTGCCATGTCTTACAAGTTTCCAATGAGTAGTAGAATTAGCAGATAAGTCAGGAGTTAAATCAAATGCCATCAAACAGTAACCATTTTTGATATTGTTCCTGAGATATATCATTACCCTCATTCAGGAAATGAATTCCTGTCCCGGAAAATAACGTATGGTACGCAGCAGTATGTACTCCACCATTGAATGAAGGTTGCAAAGCTTTAGATGGTACGAGTATTTGCTGACCGTCAATATAAAGGCTAAATGAATTAATACCATGGTTATCAAAGTCGTATGGATTTCTTCCTAAACTACCGTTAAATGCTGCGTTATTTACTAACCCAATAATACATCTTTTAGGTACTTGACCTAAAAATATATTATCTAATGTTGTAACACTAACCTCTTGAGGTGCTCTGCCTGAGGGGCTAGGTTTATGCGCGACCCGGTGAAATAGTACCTGGGTTGGCGCTTTAGGGGATGCCTATGGGGACTACTCACAAATGACTACGCTTGGATCCCAAAATCCGACACCATTTAATGTACACAGACCTAATATTTACATAATTAACCCTACACACTTAAATTGTCTCTCACTTAACCTACCACTGGTTTCAACCATTGTCCTTGTATTATCACTGTCTTTATTACACCACCAACACTCACACGACTTAACCCTTAAACGCATGATTTTTATTTTTTACGTAAAATTATAAAAATATTGCTTTTTAGGTAGAGTAAGTACTTGGAAAAATATTAAAAAAAAACATGAACATATATATATTTTTATTATTTACATTTTTCACCATGTAGGATATATCCTACAGTATGCATTCTACAATAATTATAGTACCTAGCTATACTACATGTAAGATAATGAAACTTTTCACTGATATTATTTTTATTTATTATGATACTCTCTAAAACAACTATTGTGCTTATTATAACATAGTAATACATGACACTTTTCACAATTAGATTATGTAAATCCTGTACATTTTGGCATTTTGCACCTATTGCTTTTCTCACAAAATATTGGCCAGTGAGCCACTTGGTCAAGCCTACCATCTTTCACAGGTGCCACCTGTAATGCACTTTTAGGACGCTTCTTCGCCTGTATTTCGTTTTCCAAGGAACTACTTGGCCTTCCTCTTTTATTCTCCTTGGTGGTTTTGCCAAAAAGACAAAGAGTTTCAGCTATCTCCAGGCGTACAAGAGCTGATGATAGGTGCAAAACCCTATCTTGATGACCAATATGATCTTATGTTGAGATATTTTATTACAGACATATAGTACAGGATACCTATATAATTTCTTAGCTCTGTGATAGTGGTGCAAAAACTCGTATTGGGGCCTTTTTGAACTGCATAAAAATTTGTTTCTTCAACAATTTTGAGCAATATCTCATCTGTCACAAAGAATTTAAAAAAATCGTATTTTGTTGTTAGAGAATTGAGCTCCAAGCCATAATCTACTTTTCCCAAAAAAATTATATCACCTTCAGGTACATTTATGCCATTTTTTTTCCACAATAAACCTCTCAAAGCTTGCCGACAAGTCTGAGCACTACAGGATACATTTGAGTTGCATACTATCACAGATTCTTGAAGGTCTGTTACCAGCGGAAGATCTTCAACATTAGCACTGGAAGATGGTACATCTTCAGAAGGCTGCTCCAAAGATGAAGCGACGTCAACCTCTATGATTGGAGAATCCTCTTCATTACCTTGCTCAAGAACATGAAGCAATTCCGATCTATCTCAGTAGAAGTGGACTTCGTCATCAATTTCTCCATTTTCGATGGATTCATTTCCATCATCCGATTAATTGCAGTCTAAATATTCAATAAAACTCGCTATCTGGTCATCAGAACCGATCCACCTCCGATTATCCATCTGCAAAAGTATTTAGCATAGTTTCAATAGTTTTTTTCCTAAATGCATACTGTAGGATATAAACTACAAGGGAAAAAACGGATAATTTGGCAATTTACCGACGCGATTCAGCACATTTACTTTTTCTTAGTTTTCTATATAGTAACCCACTAAATATACATATATTTATCATAACTTACCTTGAAAAAAGAAATCAAATCTGCTTTGAAAAACTGCTCACCGAACTAATTTGTATTCACCTTCGCGCGGAAATTTTAAATCCCGGCATGGGTGAAATTTTTAGCCTCTAAATAGGTTTTTAAATTTGTTCCTTAGCACGGGTTAGTGCATTAAAAATAAAAATAGTGTAATTTTAAATCAGTCATATTCAAATAAAAGTAGTGTTCAGGGCTACCAACCCCGAAAAAACAAAAAGAGGGTTTGTTTTCTAATAACACAGATTAAGTTTATTTTTTAATTTGCCATGGTTGTTTCCATACAGCCAAAAAAAGTTTATGTAGTCTGCATCCTACATTATGCGTTTAAGGGTTAACTACTGATGGACACTAAGGGCGACTTGCTCACTATTACTAACTGCTGTACTTATTCCTGGTGAGAGGTACCTACAACTCTCAATGATCCTGGAGCGGCCGATATCGGGATCCCCAACATACCGCTCTCAAGATTCCCTATTACCTGGGTGTGGCCACCACGGGAACCCCAACGTGCCAGCACCCAGAGGCTAAGGCGGGCACACGAGATGTCCTAGGCCGGCTACTATCGGGAAAGCAACATGTTATGCCCTAGGACATTTCGTGAGCGGCATCGGCTAACCTCGGATGGGCCCACAGGGGCGGACCACTGTACCGCTTCCGGCGATCAGCCGATGTGCCCTCACCTGTTCCTCAACCCTCTACAGATCGGGATCCCCTCCGACTGTCCTGGAACCGTACCGGGACTCCCACAGCGAACCAGAAACCTCTTAAACTGACACCGGGACCGGACCTACGGTGAACGTCTTTACTGGTAGTGGGAGCCGCTCGACTGAGCTAGCGCTGCGCCTTTTAAATTCGCGTCGCCGCCGTGCCGCGCCTCCCGCCAGTCCCTGCTGGCGTCACTGCGTGCGGCGCCCCGCGCCGCGGGCCGCGCTCCGCTGGCGTCTTGTCACGCCGTGCCTGCGTGGTGCTCGTGGTGTGCTGGTGACGTGGTTAGCTACGTCACATTCCCCCCCTTCGTGTGAGGATTTTTTCCTGTGGGGAAAAAATCTGCATTACAGAAACGCCGGGAGAGGTTGCCCTAACACTTTACTCCTTTACGCGTTTTTCCCGACTGTCTAATGACACGAACTTGCCTTTTAATCCTTTTTTCTAGAACATTTTAGTTGTTTATTTTGTTATTAACTTGTTTTGAAGCTCTTTAGCTGTTTTATTTACACGATTGTAACCTGATAACCTCCCGACAATACAATTTACCGATAAAAATAAGCTGTCATCGACTTTTTTTTTTCGTTCCGTTCTACGGCTACTTGTCGCCCCTAGTGTCGATTACTAATTTAGTAACTAAAATAAAATCGTTCGTAAAAAAAATAAAGTTGTACCGAGAATTTATTTGTTCCGTTTTCTGTAAATATCATCTTTAATTTTTCTGTGTGGTATTCCTTTAAATCCTTTACGTGGCTTGTTATCAATCGCCTTCTTCGTGCCTGGTCACTTAACTTAAACATTACGGGTGACATTATCTCGACTATTCTATAGGGTCCTGAAAACTTTGGTGCTAGTTTCGCACAGAAGTCTCGACCCGCGTTTGAGAGTAGGAATTCTCTTTTCAGTACTAAATCCCCTAGGCGTGGTTCCCAATGTCTCCGGTGCTTGACGTAATGTATTTTTTCCCTGTTCGATGCCGTGTTCTGATGTATTCGTGCTAGTTCATATACCTCCTCGATTCTTTGTCTTTCTTTTAGGGCTGGTGTAGGGAAATCGCTCCTATCTCCTGGCATTTTAAGTTCTCTTTCGAACAGCATGAATATATTTCGTTGATTCTTGTCGTGATGTGTTAAGTGCGAAGTTAAACTCTGGCAAGAACTCGTCCCATTTTTTGTGGTTTTCAGATATGTAAGCTGTTATCATTGATTCTAACGTCTTGTTAACTCTCTCTGTTGGGTTGCATTGTGCCGAATAGGGAGGTGTTAGTCTTTGTTCGATGCCGTATTTCTTGAGTTCGTACTGAAACTGTTTACTGACGAATTGCCGGCCATTATCGGACAAAATTGTTGTAGGACATCCGTAGCGCATAAGAATGCATTCTTTTAGGGCTCTTATTATGGTCGTAGCGGTTGCTGTTCTCAGTGCTCTTACTTCTGTCCACTTTGTAAACGTCTCGTGGATAACTATTATATAGTTGTAACCTTTCGATGACCTTGGAAGTGGTCCTATTAGATCCGTTGTTATTGTTTGCCATGGTTCTGTATCATTGTTTACATACATTAAGCCTGCTGTTCTTATTTGCTGTGGTTTGTTTCGTTGACAAGTTTTGCAGTTTCTCACGTATTTTGCAACATCTAGGTACATTCCTGGCCAGTAGTACCGTTGAGCTATCGTATTTAAAGTCTTGGCCGTTCCCAGATGGCCCGCGTTAGGTGAATCGTGGTTCTCATGGAGTATCTCTGTCTTTGAACTTTTTGGTATGCAAAGTTTCCATTGTGATTGCGGTTGTATCTTTACCTCGTATGACATACTT
The DNA here is from genome assembly GCA_934045075.1 of Yponomeuta sedellus. NCBI lineage: Eukaryota > Metazoa > Arthropoda > Insecta > Lepidoptera > Yponomeutidae > Yponomeuta > Yponomeuta sedellus. The sequence goes on along the minus strand of OW203736.1, from coordinate 1,948,776 downwards.
CCGATCTTCTTGTAAAGTTTTTTGTCTCTGATACAGTAACTAGGATCTATATTTGGTGTTTCTTCGGTTTGTTTCTTTTTCCCTTCATACCAGTTATCCGTCGTGGTATTCATATCTGTTGTACATACCGGGTTTCGCGATAACTGGTCTGCTACTTGGTTTTCTTTACCGCTTCTATACTGTATTTGGAAATCGTACTGTTGTAGCTGCAGTGCCCATCTGGCAAGTCTTCCCGAAGGGTTTTTAAGATTATTCAGCCATTTCAGTGCTTGGTGATCGGTCAGTACTGTGAAATGGTATCCCTCCACGAATGCTCTCATTTTCTCGATCGTCCATACACTCCTTTTCCGACTTCGAATATCGTGTTTCCCGTGGCAGCAACGATCTACTCGCGTACATGATTACTTTCTCCTGTCCTTCATGTTCCTGTGTTTTTTTTTTTAATAAGGATACTGCCGCTATTAATATTGTGGCAACCTTGATGTCAATTATTGTAAAAAAATCTTTATTTAGTAACCTTTAAAGTAATCTTATTCTTCTTTCAATCGCTTAGTAACTAAAAGTTATATAAAACTTGTGCAGTAATAATTGTATTAAGTTTAGTCTAATGGGTTCCTTTGCCGATGTAGGGTATGTCTTTTCTTTCGTTTCCTTTTTTTTTTCTGTTTCGATTGTCTTTCTGGTTTTTTTTTTTCTTAGACCCATTTATATTTAATCATAGATAACATAATAAGATTGAAAGTTAATTCATTTAACTTATATTAATAAAATTGCTACAATAATTTATGTCGTTCAGATTAAAATTATATTAAATTGAATTACAATAAAATAAAAATATCATTACATTAAAATAAATTGTCTTTAAGCTAAGTTAGGTGTATTCCCCGGCGCCTTATCTCTGTCTACTCAATCGAGTAGTCACAAGCAAGGCGCCGGGGGTTCAACCTTATTAATTTTTTGGGTAAATATAACATGCTTGATAGACCTAAATCTATACATTTCGTATCATTTATTACTCTTATTGAACAAACAAGACTTATAATTATTAATTGATAAAGATTTCGTAACTGATTTATTCACACCTTTTGCTTTTGCAGTGACTTTATTTTCCACGTCAATTGCATATAACTTTGACCTTAACCCAACAAATTCCTTAAATATTCTACCGTTGTTTTCATCTTTGAAAAAACCTAACTTCTTTTTATTTACTTTTGGATAACCAAACACATTGTCAGTTGGATAATCTGATGTATCAAAATATTGATTCAGGTCAGGTTTTATATCACAATAAAAATCATTTGTAAATATTTTATAGATCATACTATCCGTATCAGTGTACAAAAGCTTAATGTTATCAAACTTTTTTAACATGTATGAATAGTGAAAGTCATACATTAAAATTTTTGAAATATCTAAAATGCAAAAACCTAAATATATTGGTTTGTTGTAAAGTAATTTAGTGTTATTCAACTGCACAGCTACAAGTGACTCAGAAAATATAGAAAGACTGTGGAATTCAGGGCGGGCAATCAAATCTCGTGCACCAAGAACTTAACCTTTATTTTCCCAGTGGGTTAATAATTTTACATTTACTTGTTTTTCAATGTTTTCCATAGTCTTTCCAAAAACCGAGTTGTTCATTAGTTTATAAAAATCTTTTTCAAAGTCAGATTGTGCTAATGTTCTTAAGTGGGTGTTCAAGTCAATATATTTCCTTAACCATGCACTCTGATTGAACTGCACTTTGCTCAATTTCAGACCCGCTTGTAAGCACTGTTTAAGATTTCTGTAATGAATGATGTATTTACTTTTATTGTGCAAGTTTGGTATTAACCTAGCTTCTTTGCTACTACCCAAACAAACGTTTTCAGGACAGTACGGTAAATCGGAATGTAAATCATGGAGCTCTTTCGAATATTCTAAGTCTACCTCCAAATGTAACCAATTTCTGAGGAATCCGATACTTGAAAATCAATATTGGTATCTGCCCATTTGAAACCACCAGTTGGTAGGCTTTGAGACAATGCCCAACCATACAAATTGTTAGCATCAAAATATGCTAAAAATGAATCGGGTAAATCTGTATTATAGTTTTCCATATATTTATTGTTTGCTTTTGCATAACGATTACTACATTGAGAGACACCTTCTCTTATACCTGACTTTACAAATGCAATTTTATCAAAATCTGTTAGTAGCTCTAGTTCAATCTTTGTATATTTCAACATTGTATCCCAACTTAAGCCCGGAGCAGTATAGTAGTGTGCAGGATCTAAGTCGTAAGTATCAAGACACAATTCTCGCAACTTTTCGAATACGTCAGTCAATAGCAATACATCGGTCTTTAAGTATAAGTCTGAGTAATCAGACATGGTTATGTTGCCACACATCTAAAGCGTGAGCGTAATCATCATCTGATACATTCGAATCAGTTAAGGAGCTATAAAAATTTTCTTTGCTGGGAAGCGAATTTAACGTGAGCTTTTCAAAGGATATCATCTGTTCATACGGATAAATTCCCTTTCTTTGTAAACGAGTGAAATCATCCGCGTTGGGAAATGATTTTTTTAGTTCAATGAATTGTTCATCTTTTAGATTTTTCGCCAGCCTGTCTAAGCTACATGATAGAAATTTAAAAGAATCAACGAATCGCAGACTTATTTTCTGGTTGTTAATTTTTAGTAATTTTGAAAACGAAATGTACCTTTCTTTGTTTTGAGGAATAATTTGTACTTCCCCTTCTACAAAGTTCAAAGCATGCACGATGAAATGAGCATCATAATGACTGAGGTTATGGAAAAACACGGGAATGAAACGGGGCGCTCTATATTTCTCAATGCATGTTTGATGTCCAACACCTCTAAAATAGCCGGTGTACAAATCATAGTCAATTAACGGAGATTGATCTAACAACTTTCCACATACGAAACAGGCAGTCGTATGCTGAATGATGCATTCATTTTCAGAAGTTAAAGGTTTAGGACATTTATGAAATGAGTTCTTACTACATATTTTTTTATATCAGAGAGTAATCTTTCCATAAATATTTGAGCACAGTTGGGACCACTGTATGTTTCATATTTTGACAGATTATCATCATAATATGAACATTTTATGTAATACCCAAAGCTATACACTTCATGTTTTTGAACATTAGTTGTACACGACTTTGATGGATCATTAGAACATGACTTTATTGGGTTCAAGAATGCTTCAAAATCTGCATAATTTACAAATGGCTTTTTCATTTTGTTCTGATAATTATCAAAACTAAGTAAATTATTTGGAACCAATTCACCAAACCAGTTTTTACGTTTGGTTTCTAAGCTTGGCAAATCAGTACGGACATGTCTGCAGTCGTTAATTTGATGTGCTTTTAATCGCTCCAGAGTTAAGAAATATATTAAACAGCCATCGCAGACATGAATGGCACCATCCGATTTTTTTACTTGCTTACTTATTAATCGTGACAAGTTTTTAATGTAGCAATAGTGGCCAGTCGAGCCATTAGAAAAATAAAGCAAATTTATATGGTTTGATTTACGACATTTCGTAAAATGAAGTGGACCTATTACTTTATTATTCTTTGAAATTTCATCATATTCTAAACCAAATACATTGATGCTGAGATCATTGAGCAATTCTATTTTAGGAATATTCTTTACTTGTACTGGAAAAGATATATTGCCAAATTTTAATTTATCTTTGTGTCTCATATACGATGTTACCCTATCTGAATTAACTGTAACTGGAAACATAGCTGAAAGCAATGCCCATTTGAAACATTGTTCATCGTGATTTTGCACGTTAATAATTGCTTTTTTAAGAAGTATGTCTCTAGGCAGAGGAATATATGATGATCCACGTAAAGGAGTATATTTGTTCATTTTCATTTCGATGTCTTTATGTCCTTCAGAGACCACCCACTATCTTTTTTCTCAAAGTTGCCTATCTTACCAACAATTGTATCAGTTAATGTTGATAAGAAAGTATCTACATCATCAGACTCACTCAATATGTAGTTACATGTTTGGAAGTCAAAAGAATTGCTTTGATCCTTTGTCTGTTGGACAAAATCAGCATGTAAGATAAAGTTTACTTTAAAATTTTGAAGATCTTTGATACATTCTCTGGCTAAAGTTAAAATCGTGTCTCTAACAGAATCCATAAATATTTCTGGAGTTTCGAAATTAACGGTAGACTTATCGGTTTTTGATAAAATCCTAAAGGTTAACATCCTATGTTGGAAGGTATTTTCAACCAGAGTGACATTAGATAAAGCATGTTCCGACTTGAGAACATTATTCTTATGAATATTACTTTTATAATGGTTAGTCAGATACCTCTTTGTGATGAAAATCTTGCAGGTAGAACACTCCATTTTAGCATTTTCTCGGACACCACCGTTCACACTTCCATCTAGTGATGTGGATGGTTCTTGAGATTCAGTCCTTTTTTTCTTGTGATCACCATTGTTAAAAGGATTTTTTCGTTTCGACCCCCGACCAACTTGAGGCATGTTACTGTAACAAAAGTAGAACCAGTTATAATTTATGAATGTCGAATACAACAATTGGAAATTACTAGAACAATTATCTATAAATAATTTACATGTATTGTTTTTCCACAGCCACGCAGAGATCACATAGAGCTTGATTGAGTTCACTTTCGCTCCTGAGGTCATCTTCAACCATTGCACAGGCAGAAAATAATTCTTCATCATACTGAGAATCACTTAAGTCACTTGGTTTATCGGTGAAGAATGAGTCACTAAAGTTGACACTGATTTGATGAGACAGCGCCATAGTTCGAACGATAGTTCCAAACTGATAGTACTGCTGATTCACAACTGTTTTTTATACTTTCCCTCCACAACCAATTAAGAAAGGATTACTTAATAAACGGAAAGGACACACACAAGATAGATTAACGTTACAAGTTCATAAAGTATCTAGTAATTAATTATTCGTGTTAAAGGAATATTTTCTGCAGTCTTTAGTCGCGCATATTTCTCTCGCCATAGTAGCTATGACCCCTTTGGTTGCTTGTAAGTTTGTATTCTGTTTGCCTTTTGCATAATATTTGACTCTCATGTCAGCGTGCTTCCAGTGTTCTTCTCGGGGAATTCTTGTCAGTTTTCTCAAATCATAGATTTCCATCTTTACGACATGTGTCGCCGTTGGTCCAGAGCTGCTGCTCCTTTGAAGGATTTTTCTCGGCGCTTGAGTTGCTTCTTCGTCCGAACCACATGGAAAGTAATAGCCTTTGTAGGTATTTTCTTCATCCACAACTAGGTCAGACAAGTAATTCTGTAAAGAAAAAAATACAGTGATTAGCAAACATTAGTATCACCGAAAACATTGACTCCCAAGCGAGTGAGCAGAAATAAAATAAAAGTTGCTTACCTCCATGGTGTGTTGAGAAGAGATGTTGATTCGTCTGCAACGGTTGCAATAACTCTGTGCCGTTTACAGTGCCAACGTAGACCTTTTATACTTCATTTTCCCATTAACAAGTTGAAACGACGGGAGATAGCTTTTGTCACATTATCAAAACCAGTTAGATAATGGCATTGTAAAAACCATTCCAATTATTCATATCTTTGAAATGCTTTTTGGCTAATGGTATTATTGTTAAAATCTGCGAATGACGCACTGTTGACGCATGCGGTAAAGCTTTCTAAGATAATGTTTCACCTAGGGAACCAACTCCGAGCAGTAGTTTATATCGCCTTTAATAACGATTTTGTTGTTGGAACTTCTTTTAATAAAGAATCGCTTGCTCATTGCAAACGGGAAATGCCAGCTTCCAGGGGGCTTGATAATCGGATGCAAAGCAGCTTTCCAGTTCTGATCCGTATCAAAATGAATTGCAGTGCCAAAATTATCAAATATTTCCACATATTCTGTTGGGCTCACAATAACTTCTTTTTTTTTGAGTGCCTTTTCAATATTTCCAAAAACCCTGTCGGCAGGAAGGAACGAATGTCCCGGCACAGGGAAAACTAATTCGATGGATTTTACATGTGCAGGAGCGTTGAACAGCCATGTTGAGCACATTCCCATCATAATGGAATTTTTGTTTTGCGCTCCGCACCCGTCTGCTACGAGACGTATCGTAGATACTCCAGTCAAGTCTAAAGAATTTAGTCTATGGTAGACAGCAGAACATATTTCATTCGCTCCTTTATTGAATTCATCTTCAGTCCAATAATACAATGAAACAGTGTCTCTGTTTAATTTTTTGTCCGGCTGAGATTTGACAATTGCAAAATTGTAAATATATAGTTGTCGACTGTAATAGGCAATTTGGTCCGGTACTTTTGGTAGAACTTGATTTTTCTGGCAGTCAAAACTTAACGTTATCATGCCCTCTTTTTGCTCACGTAGTAGTCGGTAAAATGCTTTTGCTTTCAAATTATGGACTCTTTTTTCTATCATTAAAGTATTCTTCACATCCACATTTTTTTCTGATTTAATTTTTTCATCTAATTCGGTACATCTTGAACACACATCCGTACGGGGATTGCCAAATCCAATGTTATGGTAACTATTGAATATGTCCCGAAAATAGCTTTCTTTTACTTGCTCTTCTGGTCCCGATTTTTCAAGGTACATTTTCCACATTTTTCTTATGTTTAAGTTGGAGTCTAAATATTTTCGTTCAACTGAAGACCTGCAGTAGTGTGATTTTAGACATTTGAAACTTTCAATGAATCGTTTTACTGCACGTTTCTTATTCGCATATTTGCGTGAAGTATGATCACCTCCTCGTGTCTCTCTTGCTGCGGCTCCTGTTGTTAGCGACTCGACGAATCCGATGTACAGAGATGTGCAATATTTTTAAAAAGGTTTTTTGACATACAGGTACAACCTTTAACTTGTCGCTCTTTTTTACGAACAGCTTTGTACAATACTTGTTTGCTGCTCTCTGACCCACTCGTACTCGTCGACGCACCGTATCACTAACCTTACAATATTTCAAGAGAAATGCATCCTGGAGTTGTTTATTTTTTGTTTCATAAAATGATTCGAAAAATTTTCGAATGTCGGTCATGGTTAATTTGCGACATTGATAAGCTCCTTTCTCATGATTACATGTTGGATATTGAGGCAGCCTTTTTGGAGAATACCTGCAAGGCAAAAAGAAAATATTAGAAATTATAAACATTGATAAAAAAAAATCCAGTGAGGCCTCTTATTATGCGTTAACTAGGTCGTATCAAGCAAGCCTAACTGGCGATTCTGCTGCCTAATATCGAAGATTTATCTTTGCCTTATCATCATCACATCATCATCATCATAACTATTTCTGTCGAAATATAAAAAAAAAATCACCTGTTCTATACATTTTATGAAGTAGGTTATAAATAAGAACATCTTATTTATTTTTCATACTTCGAAATGTTATTCACAATAATATTATAGAACATAAGCATCGAAAAGGACTATCGACTAGGCAATATTTGGCAATGACTGGTGCGTGTACCGTCACTCGTTCGTTTACCCTAAAACAACTAAACAACCACGTGTAAAAGTAGTGACGAAAAACTTACCGATTTGCCTTTTCCTGCGCTCGTTTCCATTTTTCTGGATTGCGACCAAGTTTTCTGGTCCTCCCTGATGACACTTCCTGCACTGGCTCTTCCATTACTACAATAAAATATTAATAATCGCGAAAAAGATCGGACACGTTGTTGCCTAGTGCACACAGAAAGCGCCATGTTGATGTTTTCAAAATTGCGTGCTGTGATTGGTCTAAACGGACAGTGCCACTTTTGCTTCCGAATGAATTTGGAGAATGGCGTGTTTGCATCAGAGTTCATTTTTTCTATGCATTTTGTGAGGGATTGATACGTTTTTGCAACAGAACTTTGACATTGGCTTTGAGCTTACGGTTTCCTCTAAAATATGACATTCACAGATTAAAAAAGTCGAAATATGGACAGAGGCGCCTTTGCATCTATACCCCTCAATTTAAGATTGTTTTAAGAGTATAATTTTAAGGTCTGGTTATTATTTGTAGGTAACCATTTCTATATAGTTTTGCGTGTTAATAAAAGAAAATTAATTTAGAAAAAAGTGGTTTTATTTCAAATAATTGAAATACTATAGAGAAGTGTAAGATCATGTTTTATCCATATTATAAGTGACATAATGCAACAGATCTCTGACTCAGACACACGTTGATTATGGATACTACAGATATACAAAATTGTATGCATAAAATTAATCCTCAATGGATGTATAACGTGTACACGTATAAACACGATACACGTGGATGTGATCGGCTATCGTCGCGAACATTCGGGCTGCGTGTGCGTTATAGCTGGATATCCCGTGGGTGGCGGTACGTCAAAGGGTTTTAGCGCGCGCGCTTCGGGACGATAAACGCAGGTGCGGCCGAAGCTTAAGGAATACTAAGTATTTATTTAGAAGTACCGTAGGTATATGGTACACAGTAGTTCTTTGCGGCAGCCAAATCAATCTAAATCAGCCAAATCAATCAATCAAGCCAAAGCGATCTAGATATTTGTATACTGCCCCGGTTGGTACCCACTTTACACAGAGAAATCTGCTATATTTTGGTTCCGCATAGTCTTACTGATCTCTAAGACACTCCTCCCATCAAATATTTTTTCTCTGATATTGGGCCTAGTTTATTATTAATTTAATTTAGACTGAATCGGGTAAATTTAAAATAGAAGATGAAAATCATGTCTACAGTTTTTCAATTCACCCAAATATAGGTAAGGTAGGCTCAGAGAAAATAATAATGACACGTAACATGAAATATTTATGCATTTCTAAATAATAATAAAAATAATAAAAACGCTCTATGTGATACTTTATCATTCAGCTTGATGCCATGGTATCTAAACTGTATATGTAGGTAAAGTTTGATCACACTTTTTATCAAAAATAATCTATGATTCCCATTGTGATCTGGATCACCGCTCCTGTAAAAGAGGTTTCCAGTGTCGTAATATTCCGTGAGAAATTTAAATATGTATAAGTAATAGGTTTTTTAAAATAGTTCCCCGGTTTCACTTTTTCACTCGACATCAGTTTCAACAATTTCTCAGTTTATTTAATTACTTCTTACACATATTGCGGCCACTTCTTGACTTGAGCCAAATAAGGCTTTCAATGTTATTTTCTCCTGCTAACAATGCTACGCATTTCTCGCATTTAAGCGACCGAGGCAGCTTTCTTGTCACAAATCCAGTGATATACTCGAATACGCTCTCGGTATATTCATCCAGGTGTTCTCCTATATTTTGTATGTTCTGATCAGTTAGCTGGAAAAAAATTACATTAGTAAATTACCTACTCAAAGTATATAAAAAAAATGTATCTGACGTAAAATAATAATAAAAAACTCACAACGACACGAGAGAGTTAGTGGGTACTCAGTCTCACAACACCAAGAGTTCTGTGATAAAACTGCTTTCCTCGAAATGAAGTGAGCAAACGTAATGTTCTTTGTGTCGAGGATTAATATTTTCAACACCTATAATGTCCAGCCATTATTTCTTCAACGCTTCATTCCTCGAAAACCTAGAATAAAGAAGTTCCTAATTAATTCATATTCTAATCCGAAATCAATCATGAAATTAAATGTCAAAAGTAAACGCCATTGTACAGCATTTATGTCTGGTGCAATAAAGAATTATTATTAAGTACTGTCAATGTCGACAAACAATTTCGTCGATATAGCACATCACTGTCCTAACATGCAATTTGTTTACAAACATTTATTAGCAAAAAAATGATGAATTGAAGGCTTTTCGGGCGTTAAACATACAAACATTCACGTTTACATGAAAATGAAGAAATATACCGTGAATAAAGACACAAATCGACGACCTTTCAAACAAAAGTTTTTAACGTGTGCCTTGGGTCTGCAACTTTTCCTGCGCGGTGGAAGATCACTCGCGTTGTACCTGTGCCGAAGGGTCGCGGGGGGCCGGAGGCGAGCGATTACAGGCCGGTAGCAGTGTTATCAACTCCAGCTAAGGTGTTCGAAGCTGCTATACACCGCTCCTTACACCTACAAGTAAGTCCGCAACTGTCTGAAGCGCAATACGGTTTTCGACCCGCGCGCAGCACCACAGGTAACTTGCTGCATATGATGACTCGCGTTGTTCCAGCAGTGGATGCCGGTGGGCAAGTGGATGTAGCCTACTTGGATTTTAAAAAGGCCTTCGACACCGTCGACAATGACATCTTGTTGACGAAACTGGCGCGCGCTGGTTGTACACCGCCCACGCTCGGCTTCTTTGCGGACTACATGCGTGATAGGCGGCAGTATGTCGACTGCGATGGATATATGTCGGAACCGTACTTCACCAGGTCAGGCGTCAGCCAGGGAAGTAATTTGGGGCCCTTAGAATTTATTCTCATGGTCAATGATCTCCCTGAGGTTGTGACTAATTCGGCATGCTTGCTTTTTGCAGACGATTTAAAATTAATAAAAGAGGTTGGGGATGAGTCTGACTGTCTCGCATTGCAGGCTGATATAGACAGGGTATTGGCGTGGAGTAATGCAAACCGGCTTTTTTTCAACGTGTCTAAGTGCCAGGTCATTTCTTTTAGCCGCAAGCAGTCGCCGCTTCTATATCAGTACCGAGTGGACGGCACTCATATGCAGCGCGTTACAGAGGTGCGGGATCTGGGTGTTCATTTTACCACAGATCTGACGTTTCGTGAGCACATTGTCAAGGTTTGCAGGAAGTCCTACAGAAACCTAGGATTCGTGATGCGCCAAACGCATGCATTCACGAATGTCACAGCCATACGTGCTCTTTACGAGGCCATTGTGAAAAGCCACCTCGAATGTAATGCAGTCATCTGGAGTCCACATGAGAAAAAATATAGACTCATGTTGGAACGTATCCAAAATAAATTTCTTAGGTTCATTTACTTAAAAATCTATGGTGTTTATCCGTTTTATCCTCTTATGTATCCAACCCTTTTCATCTTGGGTATGGTAGGATATAACCAACTGGAGGTAAGGAGAGAGTTAGCCTTAGCTACTTACGTTCTGAAGTTGTTGCGAGGTATGCAGTGCAATCCAGAGGTATTGCGGATGGTAAGCCTGTCTGTGCCAGACCGCTACGTGTGGCGTAGACGTCGTGTGGAGTTGTTGGCGGTGCCGAGCGCGCGCACTAACCTGCTGCGGGACGCTCCCCTCACGCGTGCCATCCGCACTCTAAACAGCATTTCGGAGACCATTGACCTTTTTAATTGTACTCTGAATGAATTTACAATAGCTGCACTTTGTATTTTATGTTACCATTGAACCTTCGCAGTGTATTTTTTTTATGATTGACATTTTTTATTATATTGAAGTGTATGAATTAATAATATTTTTATGAATTTATGTATTTTTAATTGACATGATTGTGTATTATTATTTAAATTTGTATTTGTGCGATTTTATTGAATTTATAATTTAATTCATACAATATGTTTTAAGTGCTTCACTATCGCAATAGGCCACCCTGTAATGATAGTTGTAAGTGTTTTTGTAATAAATAAATAAATAAATAAATAAATAAATAAAAAAAAAAAAAAACAGTACTAACCTATGAAGTGTCAAAATTATATAAAAGGTTAATATTTATTCTTCTTGTAAAAATCAAACTAAATGCATTCAACAGTTAACTATACGTAGTATAAAAACACTTTCACTTAAAAAACTACTCAGACAAACACATGAAGAAAATTTTTTCACCCGTTATACCGTTAATATAATATTATGATACCGCAATAATAAATTTAATTTTCAAAAATTCCCAAATGCAAGAGCCAATACCCACAGCGCCCCGTCACACATCTACTTTTGTCCAAAAGAACCTTGTTTGGGTTCCACGTAACATTTTTCTGAGCAACGTATCTTTTTATTTCAGCCCATTCAATCTCGATGGGGTTTAAATCCGGATGGTATGGAGGAAGGCGTAGAACTGAGTGGGCACTATGCTGTAGGATACGGTCAATATTATATTTTTTAAAACGGTCCTTGTTTTGGCAAACCAGCTTATAAAGCTGAGGCTTCAGCATTGTGCTGTTGTATGGAATACCTTTTTCTTGGAGCCACGATTCCATATATTTTTTCTGATGTTAGAAGTTGGAGCAGGTTCGTCCAACTTATTGTGGTACGATGCGTTGTCAACCACAACGACTGAATTCGCTGGAAGATGTGGTATAAGTTGACTTGCAATCCATTTTTGATAATTTTCATAGTTCATATCATCGTGATAGTCTCCCGTTTTTGCCCCTGCCTTGAACATTAAAAGTGCATTAGATACAAAACCAGCTTCAGATCCCGCATGCACGATTACAAGACGCTGACCATTTGAATTTTTTTTTAATTCCCATTTGAAACCCATCACCCCATGAATTGGTTGTAGTGTGGGTAGAGTCTACATAAGATTCATCAGTGTATATGATAGGTCTGCCCTCCGCGCGATATTTAGTGATTTTTTCTAAGTATTCAATTCGCTGCAACCGAATATTGGATTGCTCTATTAGCACTTTTCTTTCAGTTTCGGTTTTTTCCACCGAAATCCTAAATTCTTTAAGATTTAGGCTTGATATGGATCCATCACAACCATATAAAAATTGATATGGTTGATATCAGCTTTTAATTTTCTTTGCAATTGCTTAAGGGTGGGTGATTCGTGTTCCGTTACGTGAAAATTGTGAACGCATCTTTTAATTACGCCTTGGTCAAAGCTGTCTATACCTGTCAATCTCCTTTTTCCTATTCTCTTCTTGCCTGGTGTGCGGAAGACTGCTATCATACCAGAATTATTAGCCGTTGCTGCGATCCTTTGCACGGTACTTAGCGAAACGCCTGTAGCTGCCGCCGCCCGTTTTCGGATTTGCTTTAAAGGCCTTTAAAAGATACCGTCCTCAGCCTCATTTTTCATGTATTGAATCACATTATGGATCATTTTTCTGGCTTGCCTACATTAGACGTTGTAACGCCCGCGAGGCATTTTGATCAAACGCACAAACAACAAAACTTAACGTAGGTAACGATAGATAACAGAAACAGTCAATAATAATAAAAAAAACTTTACGAAAGGATAACAAAACAAGGTCCCGAATTAATTAATATGAGCTTGGCTGTACTTTGACAGAAAGCGCGCGCGTGTACAGTGTATGGACGTAAGACTCACACTGGCACAAGCCGACGCGTGGAGTCACCGGGTTGCGGGCGGCTGGCGGGCGGGTGAGCCTCGCCCTTCCCGCCCCATGGCGCCCCTCTGACACCTTAAATAGATTATTGCGCAGCTACTTGTGACTATCTTCACAGACTTCATAAAGTTTGAAATGAAAAGGTTTTATTCAAAGTAGCGCAGAAGCTGCGGCTTAATGAACGTTACAATTCAAACTAGGTGTCCATTTCAAAATCTAGATCATTTTGGAGAAAAATTGGACAAAAAAACTCCAAACTTATTCTTTTCAAAGTCCTTAATTAACATAGTTTACATAATTATTATAAAACATAGAACTCATACATCGTACTGGCTTTAATTCCAGATCTCATAGTCATCTAGATAATCCTTTATGTTATAGTAGCCCTTTTGGCACAAAGTGTGCTTATCATATTTTTTGAACCGCGATTCAGGCAAGCTTAATATATCTTCAGGGATTTTATTATAGAAGCGTATACGTATTGATTTGATCTGTACCTTGGGAACATTGCAGAACTGCCTTTAAATCAAACACGGTCACAACTGTGTTGCTCTGCAAGTCAGAACGGTCTTTCTTCTTTTCTTTCCTACTCAGATCCTTTTCTTTGAGATGATTTTGGTGCTTTTCCTCTAAAGCTTGCTTTTGGGCCCCATTGGCATTCTTGCAGGATTCACAAAGGTCACAGCAATCTTACGTACTTTGTTACGTATTTCAGTCTTACCGTAAGACCAGTAACATGTTTGCATTTATAATTTTTAAAAAACTCAGGGCAGTTACATTCGCCATTTATCCAGTCACTGTTGTTGGAAGGCAAGACAACTGTCCAGTGAGTAAAGGCAAATTTATTGAATTCATCAAATGTCTCCCAATTTTGCCTGTTTTTGACATTATTGGCTGCTGAACTTTCGACTAAATAAGTTTTTTGTTGCGCTGTTGTTGCTATGGTTTTCACTTTTTTGTTAAATGTTGCCCATTGGTAAGTTAATGTCCAATCGGGCAGTTCTATCAAAGGCGTTCTTGAAATCGATTCTACTTTATAATTTTCGGACCACTGCTTAACCATGTCAAAAGTAACAGCACGAAATCGGGACAGTGGAATTCGTTCTCTAAGGGTGTGACTATCTTTTATGCTCCTATTGAAAGCCTCGAGAGCACTATCATGAGCAGGTCCGGTGATGTGACGGAACGCAAAATGTCAATATCTTGTTGAAGACCTTTCCGCAGTCGTTTTTCTACTACTTTGACTACTTGTTCAACAAAATCTGACCATTGGTTAAGGAGTTCTGAGGGAATATAGAATCGGACATACTTATATACATGCATACGAAATAAACACTTTGCCCTCCTTTTGGGCTTCGCCGCAGTCGGGTAAAAAATAACTATTTGTTTGATATTATTGCTTAATTAAAACTAAACATCGCTCATTAAAACAAGAAATCACAACCTCTTCAACGCTTACAGGATAATAGAAAACAAACACTATAATGCCGGCAACGTCGCATGTGTACTAAAGTCTCGCTTGCTCCTACGTTGCTGCAATAGCTCACATCTCAAACACACGCGCGTCGCAAGTGCGGTAAAAACATATTCAGTAAAATAAATGTAATGGTGTACTAAAAGCATTATTTGTTCTTCAATGATTATTATTTGAGTAACATAAAAGTTGTACAAAACTGTTTTAAACGGAGGTCCGGTACTAGTATTCATAATAGATATTTTGTGTAACAATTTGGAATATTTGGTGCACAATCAGTATTTTTTGTGAACGAATAATATAATTCCTGTTATAAGAGATTATTTGCTGCGCAGTAGAATAAAATAGTGTTATGTCTTGGTGATAATTTCGAATTTGTTAGATGTAACATATTTTGATGGACGAGTACTTTAATTGCAGCAAAATAATTTAACGGGTTTTAGAGTAATATTTTAGAGAGCCGTACATAGGTGTACCTTTAGATTTTTGGTGAACGGTTGAAAATTATCTCCCGCTTCTCCTCGCATTCTGCTTATCTCCCGATAAATCTCCAACTTTTATTTTGCTAAGATTTCAGCTAAACACAAGTATTTGGTTTGGTTTGATATTGTTACGGAGTGTATTTCCAAGGGCACACCAAACCGGCAAACTACTTCCTCAAACAACTTGGAGGCTACAGTCGTGGCTTCTTGATTGGGTATGGCGAATACCTCTGGCCATTTAATGAAGTAATCCATAACTACCATGAAATACTTATTTCCTGATTCCGTTACTGGGAACGGTCCAGCCAAATCAACTGCAATGCGTTCCCATGGCGCACCAACGTTATAAAGTTGCAGATTTCCTCGGCTTCTAGTTGGTGGGCCTTTCACCGCGGCGCAAGTAGCACACTTGCGGCACCAATCTTGCACATCTTCTCGACAATGGAGCCAGTAAAACCTTTCTCGAATCTTTGTTAAAGTCCTTTTTACGCCCAAATGTCCACCTGACACGCCGTCATGTACTTCACGAAGGACATCTTGTACCTTATCTCTTGGGACAACTATCTGAAGATGGATCTCTCTGCCGTTAGGTTTCTCCCATTTGCGGTAAAGTATTCCGTTCCGAAGAATAAAACTGTCCCATTGAGCCCAGTATGCCTTGGTGACAGCACTAGTAGGAGCGACTTCGCACCATCTTGGCTTGTCCTCGCCTCGTTTCTTCCATGCGACAATGAGCCCTACATCTTCGTCATCTTCCTGTGTTTCTTTCATCGCCTCATCTTCCCAAAATCTCGATGGACTCATTCTTGTCAACCTCAATGGCAGTTTCTTTGTGTCTTGATTGGCACGGTGCTTGCACTCTTCAGTACTCGGCCTTCTTGACAATTTGTTCCCATTGCATACTTGTGAGATTCTGGTTACCTGGGCTTTCTCCGCTCCAGCCAGTAATCGCTTCGGAATCCTAGTTTCGTTTCCCTGATTCACAGTAGAGGCCGGAGCGTCATGCTTCTTTACGAACTCTTCAAAACGCTGCTCCATTTTGTTGAGGCGCGCACCTAGTCTGTCATCTGTTTTGGTCGGTTGCCTCTCCTTCTTAGGACACGTGAACTGCAGATGCCCTCTTTCTCCACACTTGTAACACATGGGCCTGGAGTTCCTCTTGGGCGGTGTCTTGATCTCTTTGACCTCCTCCTTAACTTCTCGAAGTTTATACCCTTGCCGGATATCATGACGCATAGCTTCAACTTCCAGGGCGTGTGCCAGAGCTTCTTTAAATGAAGAATGGTGGCGAAGCTTTACTGCAGCCCTAATTTCAAGATCCCTGATCCCGTCGACGAAGGCTTGTAAAATGTTCGTGTCCACCATCTTACTATCAGCAGAAGGGTACGCCTTTCGAACCAGCTTCTCAATTTCCAACGCCTAGTGTTGAAGTCCTTCACCTAGGCGCTGGGTCCGGTCGCGTAGCTGGGCACGAAAAACGTGTTCCAGGTGCCGTTCCCCATATCTAGCCTCTAGTGCCTCCATCAGATCAGTGAACTTGCTGCCTGAGGTGGGCAGTGCCTCCAGGACAGATAAAGCCGAACCTCTGAGCGCGACGGTGAGGGCTGTAAGGCTCTGTTCGTCCGTACACCCGTTTGAGGCAGCGACAGTCTGGAACTGCTGTCGGTAGGCGACTCAAGACGTAGTACCATTGTACGGAGGCACCTTCACTTTAGGCCCCTGGCTTATGCTGACAACTCCGCTCGATGTAACTCCAGCAGCTTTTATACGCCGAACTTCCTGCTCTAGTCCAGTGAGGCCGTTTTTCAGACTTTGTAGGTCCTCCTCTAATTTGGTAACCCGTTCGGTCACTACCTCTACATGTTCATGTAGCTTAGCGACCGTATCGCTGAACTTTGTAACGGCAGAAAGAATCACATGTTGGTCTGCTTTCTGTTCTTCTAGCAGGCCTCTCTGTTCTTCTTGCAGACACCGCATCTACTTGCTCTGTTCTTCTTGCAGGCACTGAATCTGCTTACTCTATTGTTCTTGCATGCCCTTCAACAATGCCATCAGGCACGACATATCCAAATTCTCCAATGTACGTGACGGAGGTTTAATGTTTTCGGTGGGCGTGGCCAGGTGGGCGTGGCTACGAGGCGGAGCCTGTTGGTCGGTTGGTGGAACCTGGTGGTCAAGGCCGGTGGGCAGAGCCTGGTGCACGGGGGCGGTGGGCGTCGCCTGGTAGGCGTGGCCAGTGGGCGGAGCCGCTGGGCAGATACGCTGTGCCTCATCTACGGGCGTAGCCTGGTGGGCGGGGCCATGGGGTGTGGCTCGGTCGGTGGGCGTGGCCTGGTGGGCGGGGCCAGTGGGCGTGGCCTCCGCAGCACCTCTGGACCTGGTCCTTACTCCAGAAGTATCTTGTCTCGGAGTCGGTGGCATCTCCAAATCCCACTTCTGACACCAAATGTTACGGGCTAGGGTTCTGGATTTGGATGTAAAACGCCAATGACAGCTTCTTAGGATTTATTCACGCAGGGTCTGGTCTGCAGGTCTTCACGACACGAAGTCCACACGTAGATTCCAATCGCAGGTCTAATCGAAGTCCAATAGTATCGCGGAGGTCGTAGGTTATCGCTCGTATCGCAGGTATGTTCGCTCAAAGTTCACTCTTCGCTATTCCAAACGGAACTGACAGCGCGCCTCGGCGACAGCTATTTATATCCGCCAGCAAGGGTTCTAGAACATTCAAGTACGTACCTACACTCGGTGCACGCGGCAACGACTCTAGAACAAAGTCCTTGTCAAAGAGATTTGAACCTTATACTAGTGGACATACACCGTTTTATTGTTTACTAAAACGCAGCATGCGGCGACTATTCGATAGGCTTCCAGAAGGCTCTATTCTAGATGGTTCGGGATAGGACCGCGACAATATCGACTGCTTCATGCCAAATTGTATTCCATGTGATTCCATATCCTTGGCTAAATAGATTGTTTCGTCTTTACTTGACTCAGAACGTACAGGACAATGGGACTCGGCTTCGTCGTCAGATATCTCGATGGGTGATGCAGATGCTGCATCTTCAGAATAAGATATTGTGATAGTCCTCCGTTTCACGACGTTTTTCTGATAATTCGGAAATTTTCTTAGTGACGTTTTCTAAATGAGTTCGCAATTGTTTTTCCTTTTCGTCTATGTTTACCTTCATTGAACTGTTAACGCGTTAAGTTAGCTTCGTGATAGGGCATCGGCGTTCGTTTTTGTCTTCCGTTTTTATATTTTACGTCAAAGTCAAATTCTTGGAGGCGTTTACGTCAACGGGTCAATTTGTCTTAGATTTTTTGAGTTAGTAGAGCCAAATGAGAGGTTTGTGGTCTGTGTAGATGTTGAATTTATATCCATAGAGATAAGGCCTAAAAGGTTTTGTAGCCCAGACGATTGCTAGAAGTTCACGTTCACTAGCGCTGTAGCTCCTTTCAGAGTCAGTTAGTGTTTTTCTGGCATAAGCGGAAAGCACAGCACCAATTGCTACTTCCGATGTGTTTGTTGTTAATATGTTACTCTTTGTACTATGCGGGTATTGTAGTATAGGTGCCTCTGTTTATTGAAAGCCTCTGTTTATTTTTTAATATTAACACATTTCTCCTTTTTCTCAAGCACGCAAAGGTTGTTTGATTTTGGAAAAGTCTGGAATGAATCGTCGGTAGTATCCAATAAAACCAAGAAATCGTTTGATTTCCGTCTGAGTGCGTGGTATAGGGTAGTTTAAAACAGCTTTTATCTTGTCATAATTTGGCTTAAGGCCGTCTTTTGTTAATGTGCGGCCTAAATATCACAGAAACTTGGTTTAATGTTAATGTCTTGGATGCTGAACTGTTTGATTGCAATAGGTACATAGTGTATAGACGAGACAGAGAATTACATAATACAAACAAGAAGGAAGGTGGAGGAGTCCTTATTGCAGTGTCAAAAAAGTATAATTCTAACAGGATGCTCCAATGGGAAAGTAGCTGTGAGGATATCTGGGTTATTATAGACATTCCAGCTCCACGTGTAATGTTTCAGATGGCTCTTTGCGTAGTTTATTTACCACCACCTGTAAATACTACCCTACTAGATAATTTTTTGAGTAACTGTAACAGAGTTTTAGAACTATCAAATGCGTCCAATCGCATAGTGGGTGATTTCAATCTAGGCTGTATAAACTGGAGCCAAACTCTCGACTTGTCAACGGTACGTAGCTCATCAATTCTGGAACATTTAATTCTGGACTTTATGGGGCTTAATGGTCTTAATCAATGCAACTATATTGCTAACCAGAATGGTAATATTTTAGATCTATTTCTCATTGACCTACCAAATTTTAATTTAAATGCGCCTGGTGACATACTGTCCAAAACTGACCCACCCCATCCCCCATTCGAAGTTGTCATATCCATCACCACCGTAGAAACCCTACTACGATTCAATACAAGGAGTACTAAACTCTATAGACTAGGAGCATTACCCACAACACTGTACGGATGTCAATGCTAAGTTGGATCTGTTTTATTCTAAACTATGGGAAATTATTCATCTGCATGTTCCTTTAAAAAAAAACAATAAACCTAGGTATCCTATTTGGTACAATAAAGGACTCATTCAAATACTTCGTGAAAAAAATAATGTTAGATGTCGGTATGCAAGTATAAAAATCCACGTGACAGAATCTCACTGGATATATTAAAAGAACATTAGCATCTCAGCTATACAGGCAATATCATTTAGATCTCGAAGATAACATAACTATTAACCCTTAATTGTTTTGGACACTAATTAAAAACAAACGATCCGGCCGCAGTCTCTTTCCCGCTACCATGAACGATGGTACAAAGTCCACCACTAATGGAGAGGAGTTGTGTGAAATGTTTGCCGACTATTTCGTGTCAGTTTATAATGACAAGTATCACGACGTGTCCAGCGGCGACACAAGTGATTTATCATATGACATATTTAGTCACCTGAGAATTGATCGCGATTCAATATTAACAAAGTTATATTCTTTAGATTCTCACAAAGGTCCAGGATCAGATGAATTGCCTTCTTTATTCTTGAAATCCTGTGCAAAAAGTCTTGTAGAACCACTGTATATTATTTTCAACCAGTCATTATTGAGTGGCATATTTCCACAACGATGGAAAACTGCTCAAGTAGTGCCTATATTTAAGGATGGCGAAATGGACTCAGTAAAAAATTACCGACCAATCTCACTCTTATGCATCTTCGCAAAAGTAATGGAGGCTTTGATCTGTCCTTACATCCAAAATCATTGTAAACAAATAACAACAGTTCATCAACATGGCTTCCTAAAAGTTAGATCAACTTGCACCAATTTAGTTTCTTTTGCGGATATGTTAACTGAATTCATTGATAATAAACAACAAGTGGATGTCATTTACACGGATTTTTGTAAAGCTTTCGATAAAGTATCACAAAAACTCCGAATGTTTGGCTTTAGTGGGTCAATGCTGTCACTCACAAATCGCTCATTTTTTGTAGTGGCTACTAGTTTTAGGTCAGGAAATAAAAACATAAGATCTGGGGTCCCCCAAGATCACACTTGGGTCCGATACTCTTCAATCTCTTTGGGAATGACCTGCCACTATGTTTTCAAAACTCAACTCCTTTCTTGAACGCCGATGATCTAAAATCGCACGGGAAGTGCACTCCATAGAAGATTCAGTACCTTTACAGAATGACCTGAATAAACTCGCTGCTTGGTGTCACACTAACGGAATGCAACTCAATGCAAAGAAATGTTACCAAATGAAATTTACCGGTAAACACCAAATAATACACACAACTTACAAAATCGAAAACTCAGAATTAAAGGACCTAGAAACTGTAAGAGATTTGGGAGTAATTTTCGATAGAAAATTGACGTTTATTCCTCAAATTGACAACGTTGTAAATAAAGCTAATAGAATGTTAGGTTTTGTTATTAGAAACGGAAAAATGTTTAAAAAACCAAAAACTAAAATTATGCTCTATAACTGTCTGGTGCGCAGTGTTTTGGAATATGAAAGTGTTGTATGGCAACCACACTATGCGAATCATATGATGCCAATTGAAAGAATTCAGAAATGGTTTCTGTGGCATCTGTCATACTCATTGGGAATTGCAAAGAATATAAAATCATACAACAACAGACTAAACCACTTCAAAATTATGACCCTTCAAAAAAGATACAATATGCTAGATATCACATTCGCACATAAACTACTAAACAATAAAATTGACTGCCCACCACTGCTAACTAAATTTAAATTAAGAGTTCCTAAAAACTATCCCCGCAAACCACTTACACTTTTCACTCCGCCCTTACGTAAGACAGTACTTGGTGCAAATTCTGCTATTCCCAGAATATGTAAGCTCCTAAACCACTACAGTGAAGCCATTGATATATTTTCGGACAATGTTAATAAAGTAAAAAAGTTACTACAGGCAAATTGAACACCAAAAACATAGCAAGATATAATAAACCTTTATTTAACTTGAGTGCACACGAAACATTGAATAGGACATAACATAAGAAATAGCATGTACAAAGTCGAGCTTATCTCTGTAAGAGATTTCTTCCAGCATACTGTGTACCTATATAATAAATAATAATAAATAAATGTGCCCCCAATGATGGCACAACTTGTGCTATGGCACTCACTATGGCTATGTCCAGCAGTGGACTAATATAGCCTGAAGAAGAAGAAGAATAAATAAAACTTTATTTCAGACTATGCGTCCATACGGGTTCCCTACGTGAAATCGAAACACAAATGATCGATTTTCATTTCACCGAAAACCATTCATCGATTGTTCCATTGATCGATGCCTTATTAGTACCAAGCTTTAATTCCCCGATGTAACAATTCACCGAAAACCAACTTACCGATGTTTTTTTTAACTACACTACACTTAACCGACTAATCATTTTGTCGAATGTAACATTTCATCGATAAATCGAGTAGATCTGTACTGTTCTTTTAAATATTTTAATATTATAACTTTACCTTAGTATTTATCAATATTGAAAGGGTGGAAATTGAAAAGGTAACAGACAGATAGAAAGAGTTACTTTCGCATTTATAATATTAGTCTAGCCAGGAAGTATGGATATGAATGGAATAACTACCAGGTTGTAATTAATTAATTTATTTATACAAATTAACAAAATGTTTACATATTCTCAATAATTATTAATAATTCAATAACTTTGTGGATCAACAACAAAAAAGTAATAAATACACAATTTACAACTCCAAATGATTTGCGATAGCTCGTAAAAATGGTATAAGCTCCATATTTGCACGCTCTGCGCAAATCCTCTGTATAGCATCAGCCCTGTGTTTCCTTTTTTTCTTAGGAGGTGTTTTATCTACACCGGCTAGCGCTTTTTCTATTGCGTGATTTGTAGTCACCTGTTCTTTCATGAAACTGCGTATGGTCGCATATACACCGTGGCTATTATTATTTTGCAAATAATTCCATCGTCTGTGCCAGGCCTCAACATTGTTCTGGGTCCTGGGCAGTCCTAGGCTGTTTACTGTATTAACTGACCACAACTGTGGTGGGAATAGTGGTGGTGATCTTGATATTTTCATCGAAGTACCTTTGGTATGGCGTTTTATCTTACCTAGCACATAATATGTTTCAAACCATTCAGTTATTGAACTTGCTTCTTCCGGTAGAACATTATCTTTTATTTCTGAAAAGGCTTCGGGTATTTCTTGGGGAGTGAGGTAAGCCAAGGCTACAATGTGGCGTAATCTGAGAGCTAAATCACTGTTATTACCGTATTGTGACACAAGACCACACTTCTGAATTTGACGCCACAAATTTTGCGCTAAGTGAAAGAGGCATCCGCTGTGACTGGCTTCTGGATAATAAATTTTAACCACATTTATTACGGCAATTTCGAAATCAGTAAGGATGTGTTGAGGGCTCAGAACGTATCCTAATTCTTCAGCATAAGCTATTAGTTCTCTAAAGAATACCATATATGTTTCCTCGTTCTTATCTACCAGTAAACCATATACCAAAGGAATGGTCTTTTTACTATTTGAACCACTTCCAAATATTCCATGTATGCTATAAATCTGCGTGAACAATTCAGGACATGTACTAAAAGTTCCATCCATGAACCATATAATAGAATCACGCAACAGTCTTATATTTTGTTTGGTACAAAATAATAATAAGCGTTTGTTGTCTCCGTACTTTACATCTTTGGCTAAAAAAGTTTCACCTTCAACAGTGTATTCTGATGGTACCTCAATGTCATTTAATGAGGTTGGTTCCTTTGGATGTGATTTGCTTCTCACGCGATAAACAATTTGTCTCAAAGCATTTTTGTTGGGCAAACTGCAAGCACTTGTACTCGGAATACTCTCTAAATTATTCCTGATAAGTTTTGCAGGACCATCCGAACTATTAGCAGCACATTGCTTTAATTTATTTATTAAAACAATTGAATCCTGTCTTGCAGCGCTGGGTGCATGGATATGTTCAGTCATACCTTTAATAGGAGAATGAGAAGAACCACTTCCACCGCACTCTGTAATTAGTACACTCTTGCACTGTTTGTTTTTTTTATCGATACAGGTCCAATAATATTTTGTCTTGTAATTTTTATTTAGAACAAATTTATAACCGTCTATTAGTATGATATCACCGCCGCGCTGAGATTTTTCTAATTTGATAACACAATCACTCAATGCATTTGTCATTGTCAATAAATAACCGTAATTAATGTTTCAGAAACCAAGGCTTGTTATTTTAAGAATAATCACTTAAATGCACACGAATAACAACTTCACTCAAGATTTTCATGACAAGCAACATAGCAACATATTTCACAGTACCCCCACAACTTTTTGTTCATACCGTAATCGGACGCCTAGTCAAAATATGATAGCAATCATTCCAACAAGAATTTTTGCTAATATTTACTGTAAGGCTCTACTCGATTTATCGATGAAATGTTACATTCGACAAAATGATTAGTCGGTTAAGTGTAGTGTAGTTGAAAAAAACATCGGTAAGTTGGTTTTCGGTGAATTGTTACATCGGGGAATTAAAGCTTGGTACTAATAAGGCATCGATCAATGGAACAATCGATGAATGGTTTTCGGTGAAATGAAAATCGATCATTTATGTTTCGATTTCACGTAGGGAACCCGTCCATACAGGCAGGCGGTACAATAAAAATTAAATTAAAAAGAAAAGTTTTTAGAACTACTTATACAACAAAGTAGGGTCAAAGGGTACATTAGTACTAAGATTACAAGACACTTTTATCCAACACTTATACGTATCCGTCAAAAAGAGCCTGTCAGACAGCTCTGTTATTATTGAGTTTCCACACGTGGCAACTCTGTCCATAAATGAAGCAACGCGGAGTCTCACGATGGCATTAAACGTGTTAACACGCGCGTCAGCAAACATGGTTGAGGCACTACAGTATCTCTTTAGCCCCATCAGATGTCTAAATACATTGTTGTACTGAACACGAATGCCATCATGAGTCGCCTTCGTGTATTTGGTCCAGAGTTGGCACGTGTAGAAACTCTGACAAAAAGTTTTAAATAACAGAGTCTTTACGATATTATTCGCTTTATAAAAACGTCGTGCCAACATATTTCCTATGATTGACAAGGCACGACGCTGACGTTCCATGTCAGCGTCGTCCTTCAACGACGATTCTAGGATGTGGCCAAGATATTTAAAAGTTTCGACAATTTTAATGGGTTGGCCCCTCAGCAAGACCCTCGGAACAAAGTCTGGACCTCTTTCCGACCTGAATATCATCATTTCAGTCTTTTTAACGTTATACATTAGACCATGCGCAGAGGCATATCTTTCACAAATTGATATCAGCTTTCTTAATCCCTTGATAGAGGGGCTGAGCAGCACCATGTCATCAGCGTAGCTCAGGTAGTTGACGTACCTGTCACCCAACCTGAGTCCAACCTCAGTGATGCTCAGCTCCCCAATCAGGTCATTTACATTAAGAATAAACAGGTCAGGAGAAGTCAGACCCCCCTGCCTAACACCACAGGCGAGGCGGTAGCTATCAGACAGCGTATCGTCCCACCTGACGCTGTTGTCCTGATTTGAATACCAATATTCTAACAGTTCAACAACGTCAGAAGGGACTCCTGCATTCCTCAACTTCCCCCAGAGTAGTCCATGGTGAATTGTATCGAAGGCCTTGCTGAGGTATAATACCTTAATAATAATACCTTAACTTACCGTACCTTATACCTTTAGTATGAACCTGTATAATTTTGCATGCAGTGATTACTTGTAATTGGCTTGTATACTTATCTTTAAGTTGATTTTACTTAAGCGTTTTGTGAACGTGTTGGTATATAAGTTGTTAGTAATCCTAAATAAATAAAATAAAAAATAAATAAAATAAATACTGCACTTGCGCAAAATTCGGATTTGTCGAGTTGGACTTTTAAGTTAGTCCGTCGAAGATGATCAAATACAGCTCTTAGCTTACTGATGTGCTCTTGGAGACTAGCTGAGTATATGAGAATACCATCTAGATATACAAGGCAATGGATACCCTGTAAGCCGCGCAAAACATTATCCATCGCACGCTGGATCGTAGCGGGGGCCGTTTTTAGACCAAAGGGCATTCGTAAAAATTCATAATGGCCGCGTTGCGTTAAAAATGCCGTCTTTTCTGTATCTTGCTCCGCTATTTCTATCTGGTGATACCCTGAGGCCAATTCAAGGGTAGTAAAGTATATGCTCTGGTCTAATTTGTCGAACAGATCGCTTATGTTCTATGACCATTCGATATTTGGGTTTGCCTGATGCGTCGAGCAAATCAACGGGATCACTCTAAGGGGAGTGGGACTCTCTTATTACATTGTCTGCTAGTAGCTTTTCAGTCTGCCTATTGATTTATTTTGCCAACGCGGGTGCTTGTCTGTAAGGTTTAACGTAGATGGGGTCCTTATTGTCTATGCGGATGTGGTGTTTGACTTGGTTGGTAAATGTCAGGGGTAATTGGACGTAAATACACAAAAAAGAGCCAATCCTAATGAGGTTCGTTTTGAGTTACAGGCCAATGAAGTTGTAACACAGTTAAGTCGCTCATTTGATACGTTAGTTCACATATCGCACCTCCTCTAGAAAAGTGTCGTATCACAAAAAACATAGTTTTGAGAAAAATGCAAATAAGTGATATCGGTCTTGTATTTTTTGCTATTGTGGTAAATATATACCACATAAGTCCCTTTTAACGTTACCAATCAATGTAAAAATTATCTAGCTATTCATTTGTAACTTAATTTAGAGAGATTTATCGTATTAATGACTGTAATTAAATAAAAACTAAAATAAGTCCCATAATTTGACACTTTTTTACATTCTATCAGGAAATTGTATGTAGTAAAACTCAAGTTATAGTGTTTTATTTAAATAAACGGTTTTATTTAAACGTCTCCAAAAGTAATCACCTTTAATACTACTCCTTAATCTCTAATTTTTTCTCAACAACATAATCAAATCACATTTTAAAAAAATCAAAAAAATCCTACTTTATTATCAGTCTTAAGTTAACATAACAGTCTTATTTTATATCGCCATTTGTATTGTTACGTGTGTGTATAAAGGTAGACAAAATTATCTTTAAAATTATTTTATGAGATCGACACACTTTATTATTAATTTAATGAGACTTGCCGAAAGGATTTACAAACCTGTGAAAAAATCGGCATAATAATGTGGAATGTGGTTACTTTCGACCAAACTTAGTAAGTCTCTCTTCTTATTTGGTTTAACCTTAGGTTTTGTTTTGTATGCTCTCTTTAACTGGACATCCAATTTCTTTCGTGTAACTTCCACTTCTTTGAAATCGTCATCTTTGTAAGAGTACTTAACAAATAATTTGTTTGGTTCACCTTGAAGAAGCCTTAAGACTTTGATTTCAGATGTTCTCAGGTTTTTACCAATGAATCCACTTTCATCTGCTAAACTTTTCATTGAGTAGAAGTCCTTGTAACTCATTTCGTTAACCATGTAAGGTTTACCTTTCTTTTTTGCATTGCGTATAATCATAGCATATTGGCTTGGGACATAGATGGGACCAGATCTGAGGGTTTTCTTAATCGATTTCTCGATTGTGGAATGAACAGCATCACCCTCATTTTGCGTATGGCCGGTGATGAGGTATTTGTGGGTTATCGATTTAATTTTTGGATATTTACTCAAAGCGTGCATGTACATTGCAAACACAAATCTGTTTTTTTGCTGTCCACAGCAGTTGTCAGAGTAAAAAGTTATTTCAATGCTTGAACCATTATAGTCCTCCATTATTTTGTGTATAAAGGCAAGTACGCAGGAACCAATCTCATCAGCCCCACGGTTACCTTCACCTTCATGCCAAAGGTAGCATTCGGTATGGTCACGTCCGAGTTCACTTACACTGAAATTTAGGTTATTTAGTTTGGATTTATAATAAAAAACTGATACCTCCCCTTTTGGACTTTGAAGTACAGCCTGCAGATCATACACCGCAACTATGTAATCAGTAGACACTTTTGATTTATCGTTCTGTTTTTCGATTCTGGACAGATCCTTTTCCTCCAAGTGTGTTAAATACTTTTCACGTAACTTCTCTTTTCCGGAAACATCAGAGTTTTCGTAACTGACACACAACTCGCAGCGGTCTTTTTTAGGAACGAAAAAACTAATGTTAAATTCGTGGTTGAAAATTTTCACATACATCTCATAGTTTGCTGGAGGAGTCTCTCTCTCTGTGCACAATTTTGTGTAGTCCGCGTGTAGGTCTGCTAAGCATTTACCGCCATCAATGTACTCTCGACTTGATCTTTGCCTGATGTAATGGCTTTCGATTCTCGGTATGGAATTTATATGATCCTTGACTGATTGTTTTATTGATTCATCAAGTTTATGATGATGGCCGTGTTTGCCTCGTTTATCTGGTTCCACAAAACCTGAGATTTTCTTCTCTATCGTCGTTCTTATAACTCGATCATTCACATCCAAAGTGGCCATGAAGAACTTTTTGCAAACCCGAATGTCAACATCGTTTACATTGAAATAGAACGCATTATTGAAATTTCGAGGTTTTTTTTTACCGGAGAAACGGAATGCAGGCTTGA
This sequence comes from Yponomeuta sedellus, assembly GCA_934045075.1. Classification (NCBI taxonomy): domain Eukaryota; kingdom Metazoa; phylum Arthropoda; class Insecta; order Lepidoptera; family Yponomeutidae; genus Yponomeuta; species Yponomeuta sedellus. The sequence continues at coordinate 1,920,451 of OW203736.1, read as the reverse complement.
TAGGTTTAGTTGCACTGCTTATAAAATTTCTTTGGAGGGTGATATCACCCAACGCCCAATATTTCTCAAATATATTTTTTCTGTTATCCTCGTCTATCTTGGAAGGACATTGTTGCTTACATTTCTCACCGCAAGGTGGTTTTACAGATCGCGCTGGAACAGTTCTTTTTGTTTTGGATCTTGAAACATAAGACTGACCTGTATTACGCAGCTTTTTCGCTTTATTGTCCAACCACTCATCAACTCTTGCAAAACGTTTTTTTCCTTTCTTCACATTTCTACTATCTTGTTCCGTAGTCAAACCTGACTGGTTTTCAGAAATGTCATCTTGGTTGGGCAGCACATTTTGTAAATCTACTGCTACAGTTGATGCCTCACTGTTTTCATTGTGCGCGATCATTTTCTCACGGTTTTCGCCAAGATTTGCACCAGTAGTTTGAATTGATGGTTGATTACTGTTCTCTGTTATTGACGTGGTTATAATTCGTTCTTTATCATTTCGGCTAGAAAAGTTGGTAGAACTAGATTTTGATGAGCTAGATGAGCTTGATGATCTGCTAGAAGAAGTTGACTTGTAGTTAGGATCTTGTACAGAATCATCATCATCTTCTGAGAAGGAGTCATAAGCGACAATGTTTCTATTTATCTGATGACTCTTCAAAGTATTATAACTGCAGTGGGCAGTTGGCTCCTGAGCCTCACAGGATTCAGGCATCACACTAAGAGATGCAGTTGCTGAAATAAAATTAAGTAAAATGATAAAATGTACAGAAGATTGGCCCTAAATAAAAAAGTCTGAAAGTAAATCCTAAATATAGAATAAAAATAAAATCTAACCCATGCTATTATCATATTCATCGATTGGCACAATGCTTTCCGAAGCTTTGTCTACTGCACTAATCAGCTGGTCTTCTGTAAACAGTAACAAACTTATCATTAAGTAAATATTTAAGTAACAAAAAAAAACACAAATTACACCCAAATGAGTTTCTTGCTGAAACTGTGTTTTGGTTCCAGAATTACAAAGACTGACCTGTATTGCGCATTTTTTTTGTTACATCGCCTAACCACTCATCAACTCTTGCAAGACGTTTTTTTCCTTTCTTCACACTTTTATTATTTTGTCCTTCTGTCAAACTTGACTGGTTTTCGGCAATTTCGTCTTGGTTGGGTGCCTGATTTTGTGACTGTATTGCTGCAGTTGACGTTTGATTGTGTCCATTGTGCGCGATTGTTTCACATCGATCTTTGCCAAGATTTATAGCAGTAGATAACAGTTGATTGGTGTTCTCTGATACTGAAGTGGTTATAATAGGTTCTTCATCATTCTGGCTGGAAAAGTTGGTAGAACCAGAACTCGATGAAGAGCTAGATGAGCTTGATGAGCTGCTAGAAGAAGTGGTCCTGCACTTGGGATCCTTTATAGAATCATCATCATCCTCCGAGTAAGAATCATTAGTCGCAATGTTTCTATTAATCTGATGACTCGTGGGATTATTATTACTGCAGTGGGCAGTTGGCATAGGAACCTCGTCGGATTCGGGCATCACACGAAGAGTTGGAGTTGCTGAAATAAAATTGAGTAAAATAATAATTTTAGCCTCTAAATAGGTTTTTAAAATAATAAAGCCAACGGAAGTTTAATGAATCGGCCCTTATGGAAACAACTGTAAATCTTACCCAAGCTATTACAATTTTCTTTAATTGACTCTGTGTTTTCAGAGGTTTTCTCAACTGCACTAATAAGTTGCTCTTCTGTAAGCAAAAACATTTATTTTCTAAATAGATATGTTTATTAGGCACATAAAGAAAATCTGAAAATATCTATAAAAAACGTTACAAGTGCATAAATTCAAATTAATTTAGAATGTTTATTTTTATTTATGTACCTGTGCCATTGTCATTAAGGTTTTCTTTATCTTCGATGTTATGCACCAATTGCACTAACATTTTCGCGCGATTGCGCTTAAATCTGCCCGTCATTTTTAGTACCCTGAAATGAAAGATTACCTAAAAAATTTGGCACTCCCTTTTATTAAACTAGTATAAATGCCACAACTCTCCCACAATACCGCCTTAAATAAAATATTAAGTTATGGCATTTTACTCATCAACTGCACTTAAAAACCAAGACAATAAATGTAAAATACAGTCGTATCATGTTTGCAGCTCTCTTTTACACACAAAATAGACAAAACACTAGAAATTATAACATAAAAGGGCCATAACACAAGAAGCACCTATTTTATTTACACAAATATTAATGAAATTTACATTAATTTGAGTAGAAACGCGTCATAAGCTAGATATGACTCTTTTTTAGCCAAAAAAACATAACTTAATTAAAACAATTGTTGTAAAAGAAAGCATTATGACAATTTACGACACTTTTTCACTCTTATAGCTACAATAAATCTTGAATAACTCACCGAGAATATGCTTGCAACACAGTTTATGGCGGTTTTTTGGAACACAATTACAGGACAGGTCGGTACAAGCTCTGATACGACACTGTTGTGGAGCGGAGGGCGCGCAATATGGCTCCGTACAAAACTGACACTTACGCCATCTAGTGGCCATTTTTGACGATAAAAATATGACTGTTTTTGAGGATTGTAGAGAATTAAAAACTGAACATTACTGCATTCTTAGTCTGAAACACACTTTTCGAGTGTTATGACAGTTTTCTAGAGGAGGTGCGATATATTGTGATGATTACTTAGCAAATTTTTCGTATTTAATTTTGTTAAGTTTTGTAGTATATGCAATACAATTTTATAGAGATAATGTGGAAAAAGTGGGTCTGGATCCTTTCTGCTAAATAAATAAATGTAAGGGTGCCGCTCAACGTACATTCATCAGTAACGATCCACATAATATTTTAATAACTTATTTAATGATAGTGTTTTTATTAAATATTTGTTATTGTTATCAACCCTTGTATGTCCCGACTGCTGGGGCACGGGTCTCTTCCTGCATCGCAGGAAGGTTAGGCCATACTCCACCACGGGGGTCAAGTCCGGGTTGGTGGAGGATAGTAAGACAGTGGCGGGCCTTACTGTCAGAAGTTATCAAGCCGCCCATATAGGCCTCAGACATGGCTTAACGACTGCCATTATAATGACAGCCGGCACCAACGGCTTAACGTGCCTTGCGAAGCACGGAAGCGCTCGGAAAAATGCCACTAGCGGTAGTCACGGGATGCTCACTCATCCCGTACCTGACCGCGCCTATTGTTGCTTAACCAAGTGATTGATTCCAATCACTCGGTTCGCCTATTAATTTGCAGTGTAATTTTACGTTCTATGTTGATAAAAATTCTATACGCGACTTTAATGTCAATATATTTATTAAATGTTAATTATTAAAATCATCAATATAGCTCCCGAAATTATATTTGTAGGAAATATGATAACTTCATAAAATTAGGACGTTTTCCGTCAAATATAATTACAAGAGCTATATTGATAATTGTGATGACTACTATTTAGTAATTTGCAAAAAACGTAAGAAATTTTAAATTGCGCGCGCTACACTGAAGGCAACACCTTAAAATATATCGAGCACGATTTGCACTAGGTAGTTTCTACAATGTGTGACATTAAAAAAGTATATTAGTCTATTAATTCTTAATTAAATAGGTATGAGACAGCCAAGCAAAGATATACATTAACATAATACATAGATAGGTCCAGTGTCAAGTATCCACAATAAACACTCGAAAATAGTTTTGTACAACATTACAGTCAACAGCACTTCGACTTTTCCATGCGCGCTCTCTACCCGATTACGATACGGGCCACGTCTGTATCCAAATTGCTGAGGGGGCCTTTTGTTTGGTTTGGAATACCAAACTTGAATTTTCCTTGGCTTGTTTGAGGTTTTGGTAGAGCCTGTGGAGTGTACTGAGGCTTGAATGGGTAGTGTGTCACTGGAGAAGCTAGTGACGTAGGACCATTAGGGGATGAATTGTAGGGGTTAGCTGAAGGCTGAGATAGCAACATCTTGCTGCGGAGAGTGTAGTGCTCTTCAAAATTTTCTCCTCTAATACATGGGCCAGTGCTTCTTCAAGTGTAGCAGGGGCCTTCATGCGGACCATCCGTACTTTGGCAAGTTATACAAGGACACATTCACAGATGTATTGATGTAAATAATCTTTTTGGGTGCCTCGAGGTTGGCTTCTTGGAGTAATACAAACTCTTAAGCAATGACGTATTTTTAGTTATTTGAAAAGTGAACTGTTTTTGGTATTTATGTCATAAAATTAATTTGAATTATTATTGTATTAGAGTACTTTCCTAACAAAATAAAAGTCTTTATAATTGTCTAATTTCTATATTTTTATTATCCATTTCTAATTGGTTGTGGGCCACCACACGAATTGTTTAAATTAGCAGTGGTTGCAGAAGCTCTGCAACCAAAGAAGCTATAGATATTTATTAACTTAGATAATAGTATTTGTATACACAGTGACAATCAAGGAGCATTACAACTAAGAAAGAATAACGTTCACCACTCACGAACAAAGCACATCGACATGAGACATCACTTCATTAGGGATGTAGTTGCTAATGGCACTATTACTGTTTCCTATATTCTAACGGGCGAAATGAAAGCAGATGTTTTTACAAAGTTTTTTACTAAAATTAAACACCTATCGTTAACATAGGGGTAAGGATTTGATGGCCATAGATCTAGCTAAGGAGGTAGTATTAAGGGGAAGTGTTGGAGTAATACAACCTCTTTAGCAATGACGTGTTTTTAGTTATTTGAAAAGGGAACTGTTTTTGGTGTTTATGTCAGTTGTCATAAAATTAATGTGGGATAGAAATTAGACACCGGCACTAGTTTAAACTAATATTAAATTTAATTTCTTCTTTTTTACAATACAGTCGTCGTTGCTTGCTTTTGCCATCTTCCTTTTGGTCCCCTCTCTCCCTCGCACACATAACTGTCCTCCGTCTATCTCATTCCTACATTTTCGGCCATTCTATAATTAGGCTGACCTCAGGCTATGAAACTCTCATAAAATCGAGCAAAATTACATAGATTTTATTATTAATTAACAAGAAACGCGTACACCATTATTAAACTTTTACTAGATACTATTACAATCATTTACCGACTTTTCTATACACAATACTTGAAGAAATATTTAAACCAAAGCTTATTTTATTGCTTACACTGATAGAACCTTAAATAATATGCACTTTTGCTAAATAACAGACAGTAAAAGTCATGAGAGGGAACCATAATGTTTATACCATCCTTCGGATAACCTGCAACATAGAGAAACATAAAATATTAATTTAGTGAGCTTACTGGTAATTTCTATTGCTCCTCACTGCTACTATGATTACTTTCAGACAATGTGTCAACTTAGGCCACTTTTTCATGCAATCTGCTGCACTTGATGTCTTTTTTGGTCCCTCTTTAGACTTGTCCACTTTCTTAACATCATATCGATTCAAACCTTTTACTTTAGTTACTTTGTAAGGTCCTAAGTATTTAGGTCTTAGCTTCATTCATTCCCACTCCAAATTGTGTCCTCTTTATGGCTATTAATTCTCCAACTTGATACTCTTTGCTTTGCTTCCTTTTCTTATTGTAACTTGGTCTATTCTCGTCTTGAATCTTTGAAATTTGATCTTTCGCTTGTAATCGTAGCTCGTCTCTACTACTCATGAAAATTTCCCTGCATTCTTGTTCTATAATAGCAATAATTTCTGTGTCTTGATTTAATCTGATTTTATTTCCAATCATTTACTCGAAGGGTGTAGTATTGACACTTCTTTGATATGTGCTATTCAGTGTTCGTTGTAAGCTTCTTACATGGCAATACCATAGGGCGAATTGTTCTATGCATAACTTTGTCAAAACAGAGATAATTACTTGGTGTATCCTCTCGACTTGACCATTTCCTCGAGGGATCCCTGTTGTAATTGTGATATGCTGTATTGATTCTTTCTGACAACAATCTTCAAATTCACCACTTGTGAAGGCTGTGCCTTTATCTGTTATTATGCGTCGTGGGTTTCCAAACAGTTGTTGGTGAATCTTCAACTTGTCTATCATTTCCTTGCTTGTTGTAGTCTTTGTAGGAAATATCCATGTAAACTTTGTAAAGCCATCAATTACTGTAAAGATGTAATTGTATTGTTTTTTCGTCTCTGTCACAGGTCCAATGTGATCGAGATGCAATGTATCCAAAGGCGTTTCACCTTTATCAATTGGTGATAAGAAACCTTCCTGTTTACCTGCTTTGCGATTTGCCAACAAACATGGTATACACGTCTGAGTATAATCTTCCACTTTTTTATCAATATTCTTGATGTAATAATCTTTTCTGAGTAACTCAGTTGTTTTTTTCTTGCCAAAGTGACCATTCTCATGGGCTTTGCGAATTATCTCTATCTTCATAGCTTTGGGAATCACCAAATGCTTTTCATCGCCTTTAAATAGTGAACCACTATCCAACCAATAATCTTCATACGGCCTGTCTTTTACTAACTCCATGATAGCTTTCAGTGCTGTATCTTTTGCTTGGGCCTGTTTGATACTCTCGTGGAAGCTTGAAGTGATTGTTGCTACGTATGGATTTCGGGTTAAAGCATCAGCGTGCCTCATTTGACTTCCACTTCTGTGTTCTATTGTAAAATAATATTCTTGAAGTAGCATTATCCATCTGGCCACTCTAGTCGATGTAGACATGTCTTTCTTCTTTAACGTCATGTGAAAAGCTTTACAATCGGTTACAATCTTGAACTTAATGCCGAATAAATACTTCCGAAACTTCTTTATTCCTTGGATTACAGCGAGAGCCTCAAGCTCATAGCTCGAGTATTTAGCCTCTGCGTCAGTTGTCCTTCGACTCATGTAGTACACTGGGTGCAAGCAACCATCAACTTCATTCTTTTGCATCTAGATGGCAGCATATGCCATGCTGGATGCATCTGTGTGCAATTCTGTTTGAAGTTTAGCATCATAAATCTGTAGCACAGGAGTGCTTGACAATTTCTCTTTTAACTGTTCAAAAGCAACTTTCTGTTCTTGGTTAAATTGAAAATCACACTCTTTTCAAATCTCTGTAAATGATGGTTATAAACCGGGTAAAAACTTTAGGACAATCTGCCAAATCAAAAGGGGCCTTCAGAAACTCATATTGTCCATTGTTCGTAACAAAAGCTGTATACTTGACAGAGTCTTCATGTACTGGTAGATGAAAGTAAGCATTTTTCAAGTCAATTGTACTGTACACCTGTGCCGCAGCAAGCTTGTCAATGTGGTCCTCAATAATCGGCAAGGGGTATTCATCTTTCACCATTTTACGATTTATCAACCTGTAATCTATGCATATACGTGTAGCACCATCCTTCTTCCGTACTAGAACTAATGGGCTAGCACATTCGGAGAAAATCACCTGTATTATCCCATCTTTAAGCCAACCTTCCACCTGTTTTTCAACTTCTACCTGCTCACTTATAGCCAACCGTCGTGGTCGCTGAGCCACTGGTATGTCGTCCTTCAGCACGATCCGTAACTGAATTGGAGCCTCTTTAGTCTTCAATGGCTGATACCTTTCAACCATGCTCTGGACCCGCTGTCGAGTTTCCTTCGAAGCTTCACTACCTAAAATATCGGAAAAATCCGGGACATCTGAAACAGAACAAAACACGTTACGGAACCACTCCTCATCGGACGGCAGAAAGATTATGTTTCCCTCGTGCATGACTAAAGTTACTTGGTTCAAAAATTCCTGTCCAATAATTAAACTATACGGCATAGCATCCTTCTGAACCACATAAAATACTACATCACGATAAACTCGGCCGTCGATCTTAACAGAAACTCTCAACCTTCAGGTAGAATACACTTTGGCTTGTCCTAAGCCGGACAACGCAATTTTCATGTCTTCATATTTCGGTGGAAGATTAACTGTCTTGTAGAATTCCTCCGACATCAAATTCACGTCACTTCCAGTATCGATAAGTGCTTTCGTCTTCTTGCCCATGATTGTTACGTCTTTGTCGTGTTTATTTTTTAGTATTTCGGTCGACATCAAGTCGTTGTTTACATCCTCAATGTCATTGATCATAACCTCATTGCAATGTGTCAAACATCCGTCATCTGTTGATTCATCGTTTGACACAACGTTGGAAACAGAGGCGCCATTTTTCTGTAACTCTATGGCCATTTCAGGTTGACCAACTGCAGAAAGATTGTAGTCCGTGAACATACTTAGTCTTTATCGGTACTTCAAAACGTCGAGATTCGCCTGTTCTTGCGCCGCCATGATTGCCAATCTGACGGAACGACTGTTGATTATTCCGTCCGTAGTTCACGTTGCTTGCGCTTGCAACGTATTGGTCGCCTCCAATGCTGCCTCGTGAAGTTTGCGCCGAGTATTGCGCCTTCTGTGGCACAAACTCGCAACTTGTAGAAATATGGCCGAATGCATTGCATTTGAAGCACTTTAGACCAAGATGTTTTTTCGGACACTCTTTTGATTGATGACTTCTCTCTCCACAGTTAAATCACCTCACACCCGTGTTTCTTGCAGCCGTACCTCCCGTATTGCCACGAATTTTCATGTTGGACTCTTCTTTCATTTTCTCTTTGATGGTGTCATAAATTCTTAACTGTTCTTTAAGCTCAGAGTACGTGGTTGCGCCATACAACATCATTTTATTGTATTGTACGTCTTGGATGACGTCGATGATGTATTTAATTGCGACGTAATCCGCCATTTTGCTACGTTGAGCGATTTCTTTCATTACCAACAGATAATCCATGGATGTCTCGTAGTCTTGCTTCTTTCTACTACTCATAGTTTCATGTAGCGTTTTCTGGTCTATGAAATTAGGGAACTCTTTTGATATGATTAACTTCAACTCTTCCCACGTCTTGAAAGGCCGTTCCGAACGGAGCCAGAGAGCCGCTGTACCAACTAGCGACCTCCTCGCAAAGATTAACTGTTGTATAGGCATCCATCGCATGATTTCTCCATGATCTTCTACATCCTGGACCCATCGAGACACCGAGTAGATTTTATCTTGACCACTGAACTTCGGTATTAGTTCGTCTGCCAACTGGCAGCCACCATGCGTTATCATAGCACTTGCCTCGTCTTTTTCTGCATCACCTTTTCTCGCCTTGTAATCTGCGTCTTTAACGTCGTATTTCAGCTTCTTCTTTTTCTTGGCTTCTATCCCGGACGAGCCCCCAAAATGTGGGATAGAAATTAGACACCGGCACTAGTTTAAACTAATATTAACTTTAATTTCTTCTTTTTTACAATACAATACAGTCGTCGTTGCTTGCTTTTGCCATCTTTCTTTTGTCCCCTCTCTCTCTCTCTCTCACACACACATAACTGTCCTCCGTCTATCTCATTCCTACATTAATTTGAATTATTATTGTATTAGAGTACTTTCCTAACAAAATAAAAGTCTTTATTATTGTCTAATTTCTATATTTTTAGTATCAATTTCTTATTCTTCTGCTCTCTGATAAACCCTTAATCTACCTTAGATAAGAGAATTGAGCGTACATCCTGAATTCTGACGCAGAAGTTAAGGTACGACTCAGAAGGTTGAATTTTAAGGGTCTCTATGGCTAGGCATTCTTCACTTCTAGGATTGCCAAAATGTTGGACGAGGAGAGCTTTTAGCTCGTAATAAGTTTGGAAATCAGCGCGTTCACTGATAAGCTTGGCTGCCTTGCCAGTTAATTTACTTATGCTGCACTGCATAAGAAAAGCATTTCTTTCCTCTGTTCCTTATATTTTACAGTGACGAATTCGCATTTTCGTACGAAAAGGCTTAATAATTTTGTTTTACCTGAAAATGATGGAATTAGTGCCAAAATGTCACGTGGAACTTACATCGCGTTTGGTCGTTAAGGGTGTGCCATGATTAATTCACTCTGTGTAAGGTATCTATGATGGCTAGATCACTAAGTGACTAAAAGAGTAGCCTAAGGCTGCTTAAAATTAACACATAAAATAACACAGTACTTAGAACTATGACTCTACTTAAAGCTAAGTTTACTTGTCTTTAGAAAATTACTAGAAAAATGTACTTAATTCAATAATTTTTTTTCTTATTTGATTTCTTTGTTCCACTTTTACATTGATTTTTTACTTAAAATTACCTTAACTATGTTAAAAATACCACTCATTTAACGTATTTGTTTGGTTCGACGATTACCAGTGACCAGCAACAGTTCGAGATCCAGCCGTAAATGCGTCGACGTAGATACGTTTTCACTCGCGTTTAGAGATGTTGGCCAACAGCTAGTAATCCTACCGGTTGCGCCAGTTAAATGTTGGAAGCGTATAAAAGACTTTTTAAAACTAAAACTTATTTATTAACACATCTTATCTTATTAACACATAAGTCTAACTGCTCGAGAATTTGATCCAGCTAGCTAAACACGTGCATACCTCTGAGAAGTTCATCCGAGAGTGACTCAATACATTGAAAATACTAAGAGCTAACATAGCCTCCTGCAGCCCAAGAAAATTTTCTTTCTCTCAGTACAAACGCCCACCGTTCTTTGTAAATGACAAAAACTGTACTCAGCCTTGAAGCCCAAAGCATGCCATACTTATTTTCTTAGGTTGGAGTGAAGGTACATTTTTTTACCATTTTTCCTTGATTATAGTATTGTAGGGGGATATATCAGAAAAAAAAGCGAAATATTGGGTTCTTTTAAAAGGACACTGGGCGCTTATTACATAAATTGGGTTGGTTTGTTTGTCCAACTTGAAGAACACGGGGTTATTATAAAGTATACAAACTAGGATACTTAAATCAACTTTATTGAATTATTGCTACAAAAATAGGAACTTATCATAATCAACTAATATCTAAAATCACATACCATCTCTTAGATCAACAATAGCTTTAATCATAAGCTTAAAGTCTTTAAATTTAGTCTTGTAGGTCCATTATGCAGGCTATTATGCTTTTATTCAATATTTATGAGCATCTCAAATAAATTCTACATTATTTTAGTCTTCTAGACAGTTAAAAAAATAAAATTAAAAAACAAAAACATAACTTCTTCTCATGTAATACCCAAAAAGTTTCAGTCTTGAAATGAAATTAAGATTTACCTACCTACTTTATTCTTCAGAATGGAAGGTTTCAAAACAATTTCGTTGTTTTGTAAGACACAATCTTATGTTACAACATTTACAAATAAAATAAGTTTTATTTGTGTGACAACGTCTGTATCTGCCTTGTTTATCTGCAAATTTAGGCAAATGTTTGGCTTGAGATAATCTTTGTTGCTTTTTGGGTACCTCAACACTTGGCATCCCTCTACGTTTTCTTGTAGCCCCAGTAGGTTCCACAACCACCTCGTCTGAATCTGCATCATCATTATGAAGTTATTTTTCAATAAGAATCTCTCCCAGGTTAAGTTTATACTGTCTCAATTGGTCGATTTTTTTTATTGTGTTTTGCTATCTGATCTTGTTTGTACAGTAACCAAGAATTGGAAACTGCTAGATCCATCATATGAGAAATAAACCTTGAAGTCCATTTCTTGCTTCTATAACGGTGTGGACACACTGCCAGAAGCCTATCTGCCAAGTCGACACCGCCCATATTGGCATTATACTGTTTAATTACTCTTGGTCGGTTTACGGCTACATATTTTTTTTCTAGTTTGCACCAACGTTGACATTGGTCTTCTTCTTCTTTGGCCTCTACTGATGACATCATGATCACAGGTTTGTTATCAAACCATTTGGTTATAGCAATTTTTTCATCATTCTTGACAACTGTGTGGCTGCTACACCGTCCTGATCTCTTGAGGTCTTTATCTGACTTTAGCAACGTGCGAACATTTACGGGAATGCGGTTCTTCATCAGTGTACCTGTACAACCTAAGCCTCTTTTATCAAGTTCAATGACGAGTTTCTCACTAGTAAAATATCTATCGCAATACACGACATGTCCAGGTACCATACCTTCAGTTAAAGTCAGGACAGCTTTTTCTCCCAAGCCGAAACTTGTACCATCATAGCTGGGATATGTTGTGGTTCCTTCATAAACATGAAAGTCACAGATTATTCCATTTGGGTTGGCAAGAACAAAAGCTTTGATGCCTACAGGATTTGGCTTTCCGGGGCAGTATATTCGCACTCCACAAGCGCCGGTAAACGGGATGATCATTTCGTCGATTGAAATATACTGCTCCTTCTTTTGATTACGACAAATAGACTGCATTTTTGTAATAAGAGGGCGGACTTTCCAAAGTTTATCCTCTGACTTCATTTTACCTGTTACATTCTGATCGAAAACTACTTTTATTGAAAGAAGAAGCAACAATCTGTTCCGAGCCATGCTGTCGGCGATTATATTTAGGCGCTATTTATTCATCCAGTACATCCTTATAGATGGATAACTAACACTTGCCATCACTAAACAAATGCCTATGTACACGTAAAGCTCTTCGACAGTCAAGTGTAAGCTATGACCCGTTTTGAAAACCGCAGTTTGATTAGTTTTTTCTACAACCAGGCGCGCTATTTCATCATCGAAGTACTGAAGAAAGAAACTTTCTTTGTCATACTTCTCCATGTTCTGAGGTAAGTATGATGGCTGTGACAAATGAAGAGATCTCGGGGGAAAACTTTTTACCGTCCAGGTAGGATTTGGATATCCGGATTGTGAAGACGACTGAAAATTTCTCCTACCTCCTCGCTGCCGCAGACCTCGGATCAATCCACCTCTGCTTAGAGAAGCACGACTTGTGCCAGAAGTGGTGCGTCCTTGGTACAACATCGATGGCCTTTCTGGTTCCGATTCTGAAGAACTTGATGAATCTGTTTCGTGATCGGACACAAGAAACTCTTCATCCCCAACATCTTCGTCACTAGGAGTAAAATCTTCAATATCGGACTCATTGAGACAGTCTTCAATAGCATCATCTCGCAAAACTAAAAATAAAAAAAATTACATCATAACAACCCGATGTCACTTACTGAGTACAATTTGATTGACCAACAAAATTGCATTAACGCCCAATGTCATTTGTGTTGTACAAACAGGTGTAAAAAAAAGGTATTCGTCAAATCCAAAAAAATATTGTAGATTTAACTTCTCTTATCCCAAATACATGTAATTTGATAAGAATAACAACATTTAAAGTAATGATTTATTTAATAAAGAAGGATTTAACCCACCTCGTTTTGTGATGGGTGCCATTTTGTCTTATTTTCACCATGTGACTAACGTCATCAAAGCATCCTTACCTGTGATTGGTTTTTGATCAATCTAGGAAACTACCAATAGCAGCAATGTTTTGTCTTTTTTGTGGGACAGTGGGCGTATACTCCAGAAACTTGTTATGTTAATCTGGGCGTTTACGGAGTAGTATAATAAGTGAAACGTAACGGACATTGGGCTGCAGGAGGTTAAAGTAAACATCCCACTGCATCATGATTTCATCAGCCGATTCTGGGAAGAAGTGCTGATATCTGCCTAGTCAGAAGTTTGCGGGACTATAACCAGATAGAAAGCAACATTTTCTAACAAAGAACCAAACAAAATAAAAGGAACAGATGTAGCGCAGAATGGCATTTTGAAAGTATTGTTTTCTTTTTGTAACTTGTTTCGTTTTATGCAGATTTTAATCTTTAACCAACTTCATTTTTGCTAGCGGAAATAAGTTCAGACGTAAAACGGAACGCAAAGCCTGCTTTACCGACACGCATTCGTCCTGAACTATATTTAGCTAAATAACGGAATGACAAGTGTTGTGCAAGACGATTCTAATTATGATTAGTTTAACGAAATTTAGCAGATAAACGTGTTTAGTTAATTTTATTTAAAGTTAAGTTAAGTAAAATGTCACGCAAGTCGGCCTTAAATTGTGATTCAAAATCCAATGTGCGAAATTGTTCACACCAGTTTACAGAGCACAAGTCAGCTCTAAGGGCATCATAGTCACCCCGATGAAAAAGGTATTACATACCGTCTACATTAGGCTTCAAGGGAGGAGAAAAAGAAAATAGGTTTTTAAGAAAATAGTAATTCAATTTCTAAGGCTCGGTGGTGAGGGTGTACAGATACCAACGGACTAGCGCAGGATATAACATGGCATGGAGTCCTACTGAAGATTAAGTCTAACAGACGATTATTTCTATTGAAAATAGAATTAAATTGATAGATTCGCAAGATTCATAAAGTCTGCTGTCATACATACAAGACTATCGCGATAACTTGATGCTCTTAACGCCGATAAAAAACTCATCCCTGCGTCTTTTTTGTGTAAATTTCACAATGATGTCTGGAAGTGAGTTAGGCCCTCCATGATGTTGGTCTCTAGTCTGGGAAATTTCAGGCTCATTTGCATCATGTGTCTGGCTCGGCTTGAATCTACGTACTTTGTGTATTGCATCGATATCACAAGGTAAAAGCGTGACACCTTCCTTCAAACAGATGCTATGTAGAATTGTGTTAAGTTTTTCGCCTTGCGTTACTGGTACATGAGTTATTTCCAAGTTCTTCAACCGATCCCGCTGTTCTTTAGATTCTTATTAAATAAATCCTCGATTGGACCAAGATTACGACACACATCTTCTTTGGTCTTATTAATGGCGAAGAAAACATCATATTGAGTTTCATCCCTCTCACACTTATGATTATCAGCTTCGCGAAGTATGGTTTGATCATTCACAACAGTGATTGAGGCACTGCACGTATCTCTCTGCGCATACCTCCACTGTGTGCTGCCACTTTTGTTTCGGCGATTACTCGTATATAGGTAACCACCTAGCAGAATTGTTTTATTGCCTTTTTGATTAAAAGCCAAAAAAAGGCAAATGAAAAAACTTGCAGCTAGTTTCTATCAAACTTATATCAAATGTCTAGTTTCCGCCAATCAAACTTGCATAATGTTTGCCAATGCAAACTTAATGTTATGTTTGTCAATTCTTTGTCTTTACAAATTACCTACAGTTTGTCACATACTCGCCCATCAAACTTTTATAATATTTGTCAATGCAAACTTGTCAATTCCTTGTCATTACACATTACCTAATGTTTGTTGCATACCTTCTTGTATTGTGATAATAATATGAGGCAAGTTTCGGAGTTGGACAATAAAAGTGAATGCGTTTATTTGACTAAACGTAAAAATACAAATACTAAAACTAAAAAAATAGACTCAATTCTATAGCTAAAACAAAGCTGGACGGAGCGGAGTCAGACTTGGTCCGCTTTGTTTTGTCTCTCGGCTCTGAAATAACGAAATGGCTGTTAGTTCATAAACATCTCAGCCTCAGTGTCAGGTCTCAGGTCGGCCTCAGTCGCGCAGCGGCTTAGCACGCTGACTGTAAAACGGAAGGTCTCTGGTTCGATCCCCGGCCGGGTCAAAATAGGAAACGAACTTTTCTAGTTTGTCTCGGGTCTTGGATGTTATCTATGTATTTATTGTATTTAATCTATCATCGAGTTAGCACCTATAACACAAGTCATTGAATATTTATATTTTATATATTATATATCTGTATACCTATTAATCTGTTGGATATTAATCTGTTGACTTTGAAAAAGAACAAATAAATCCATTGTTATGGCGAACCCGATCGGGCTAGTTAGAATCTGAATTAATTTACGATTGAAATACTATACAATTACAGACACCCTGAATGAGCTGTGTTGTTATTAAACAAATAAATGATGCAACTTTATAACTCTAAGAAAATGGTCTCAGCGCCGGGGTTCGAACCCAGCTCTACTAGACTATCGCTCTATAGACCGTACCATTAATTTATTATTAGAAGAGAGCAATTTTACCTTCTCGATAACCTTACACTGGCTTGATTTAGCCTGTCACTGATTATTTTTTTCAGCTCATTGTCGGTAGCATTCAGTGTTGCCTGATTGATATCTCGGTTTTCCCCCAAGTCTACCGTGAAATCCCCCCAAAATTCAAGTTTTGAAGAGAAAAACCCCCAAAAAAATTATCATTCGTTAATTGACTGTAGAACTAATATTTATCTGAAAGAATTGTTACCAAATTAATCTTGTTGTTGTGCAATAGCTTCCATCACTATATCGGCGTCTTCAGTCGCATCCTCTGCTGTTTTATACTTTTTTTCGGAATTAAATCTGCTTAACATCTTTAGTTTAAAATTAATACATCCTTGCAATAACGAAAATCTTATTCTTAAAACTGATTCGGCAGTAGAGATGCCAACTTATTTCGCAGTTTGTTTTTTATAATAGCGACTTGGGAAAAAGCTCTCTCCACAACTGCACAGAAAATGGCAACGACAAAACTGCTAAAGCCAATTTGCCAACATGGCCATAAGTTTTTTCGCCAAGTGCATTTTTGAAACCGTAAACTTCAACCCAGAATTCTTCTGGGTGTTGTGTTGAATTCTTTCTAGAATTCTTTACATCGTTGCTTCACGTCTTTCAATTCCTGGTCTCTTATGCCTTCAGATTTTTCATTAAATGAATAGCCAAAAATTATGTAAGACGAGTCGAGTTTTTAAGACGAGTTTTTTTCGATTTTAATATGGGCAGTTCAACTATATCTGCATTAGTTCGAGAAACATGTACAGCTATCTGGAACACCCTACAACCTCTCGAAATGAAACCACCGTCATCTAGACAACGTTGGACGGAGATCGCGGACAATTTTTACACTCGTACAAAATTTCCAAATTGCGTTGGAGCGTGTGACGGAAAACATATACGTTTAATTTCACCATTGCATAGCGGTTCTTCATATTCCAATTATAAGAAATACCACTCAATAGTACTAATGGCCATAACCGACGCTGACTATTGTTTTACTGCAATCGACGTTGGATCATTCGGCAGAGACAGCGACAGTAAAGTCTTTAGAAATTGCACATTTTTAAAAACCTATTTAGAGGCTAAAAATTTCACCCATGCTGGGATTCGAACCCGCAACCTCTGGCTATCCGTACCAGCGCTCTACCAATTGAGCCAATGGGCGACTCACGGCATCAGTGAAATTTCGAACCTCTTTACAATATTCTCTGTTACGTACGGCATGGGTGAAATTTTTAGCCTCTAAATAGGTTTTTAAATTTGTTCCTTAGCACGGGTTAGTGCATTAAAAATAAAAATAGTGTAAATTGGACATTTGCTAAGAAACTGACCGAGAACCACTTGAATTTACCAGAAGATCAAGCATTACCAGGTACTGATAGTCCAATAATGCCATGTTTATAGGCGATGAAGCATTCCCAATAGGAAATAATTTCTTACGGCCATATCCTATGAGTAACCTGACAACAAAAAAACGGATTTTTTAACTACAGACTTTTGTCGGCTAGGAGGTTAGTTGAATGTACATTCGGGATCCTATCAAACAAGTGGAGAATTTTTCATACATCTATCATATACATCACCCCCCGATTTTGCTGTATTGGTCACCAAAACAGCCTGCGTTTTACATAATTTTGTGAGAAGAAGAGATGGTTAAAATTTTGAAGATACGTTGTCCCATTACTTTCATGAAATGCCATTCAATACACCAACCAGGTCAAATCGGCTTGGGCGAGATATTAGAGACAATTTTCCGAATATTTCGTTTCACCAGCTGGAGAAGTATCGTTTCAATATCGCGAAAGAATAATAGGTAGTTAGGTAATCAAATTGATTAATAATTTAAATTATTTAATAAAAAATAAAGAACTTACAGGTGCTTGTTTTTTTCATTCCCTCGAAAGAATCATAGTCGTTGTATATTTCTTTTAAAATGGCTTGCCATGCCAGTTCCTTCAGGTCTCTGTTGTGGTAATCTTCATAATTAGTGTCCCATAGGCATGGGTAACCACTGCTATTATTAAATGTTCGATATCGGACATCGCGTGCACTTAGGTGCGCGGGAGCTAAAAACACACACCTTCTCGCTTCGGTCGTAAGATGCAATGCACACTGGCGCGTTCCGTACGGAATAAAGAATGTGTGATGCGACTCATACAACATCTATGGAAGACTTGCGTTCGGAATGGCTTTTTTCCGTTCGTGATTCCTTACGCACGGGCTACCATTCGTAATTTCGAATCGAAAAAAGCTTCGAACGGAAAACTACTCTGTGTGTGTGGTAAAGTCTTGATTTAAAATGAATTTGCTGCGTTCGGAATCCCGAAACGATATTTCGAATCGAAATTCCTAAACGGAATTCCGAGTGTACGTGGCCGCCCTATATCGTCAATCACATTATTGTTTACTTTCAAGGACTCGTAGAAGGATAGACAATCCCTTGGTATTAAATTGTAAAGGGACTTCAAATCATCTAATTTCGCCTGTGCAATTTCTTTGCCATCAGGCCATAGAGTTATGAAATCAGTCTCTGAAATATCCATAACTTGGCCTCTCGCTTTTTTTTCGACGCTCAGTTTCTTGAAATTGTCATCCAGTCCATTTCGCATAAAAAGTGTGTGCGCAGTATCCAGTTGGATAGATTTCGTCAAATTATCAGGTGGGTAATTAAGTTGTGAAACATCAAGCTCATTCCATCCTAAAATCTGATCATGATCATAAAATCTTGTAACTCAAATGTGACCTCTTCGAACGTCCTACGTCTTTTCCTCCTGCGTACAGAACTCAGCGATGTTTCTGCAGTACTTGCGTAAGCAGATTCTATGGTGGTGGAATTATATTCACGGAAAACAGCTGGTGATATGATTGCTTCTCCATTAGGAATGATATCTTGAAAAATGATCCCCACCGTGTCGTGCAGTGTATCTTAACCATCGAGTGTGTCAACAAAGCGATCAAAATTATCAAACGCGACTCCAGTATTCAAATCTAGGTGGCGTGCAATATCCTCCGGACATGCGTATGTCGAATTTATAGTTGAATATGTCAATTCAGTCTCCAGTTCTTCGAGTGTCGTATAAGAGCAGCAATGCCCAAACTTGGATAGAAATTATATTATAATATTTTCGAATATTTTCTTTCATCGACATACTTTTGAATAAATCCTGGTAGGTTACAATGTCGACGTCAAACGGAGCAAGAACTTTCCATCAGTTTGTTTTCCAAGTTGTAGTATATTTTTTTAAAAGAGGTAAAATAAAATGGAGTTGAAAATAAAAGAAGAAAATCCTCACAAACGGTATAATAAAAAAAAAACAATGAGGGTTACAAATTAAAATGGGCCTGAGGGGCCGCGTCCCTTAAATGTGCTTTACACTGTAACACCTTATTTTAACAACCTTAAAGGTACATCTTATGTAATAGTACATGTTATGTTATACTAAATTCAAAAAAGTCCCACTTAGGAGGTAACGCTTCAGTTAAAGTTTTATTGTAGAAAGGTTAAAGAACATCCTACCGAAACGTGGAAACCTGCGTTTCGGTTATCATAAATTTTATTTAAAGTGCCGCAAAACAAAAAAAGTAACTTTACGGAACCCGCAAGCAGACCGGAGAGCTCAGGCCTGTCCGCTTGTCCTGGGTTCCAGGGTATAAATAAAACCCAGAGATAATAAAAAGAATAGATGAAGAAGTAGAAGGACGAAGTAGAAGTAGTAGAAGTAGAAGAAGAAGAAGTAGAAGAAGAAGAAGAAGACGCCCTGCTGGTGTATTCAACGTCCTGGGTCGTGGCACGCTTCCAGGACGGTGCAGGCGAGTGCAACGCCTTCTGTAGCCGGCAAAGCTGGCTTCTTGCCTGCGCTCTTCACCGGTGGTTTAAAACCAATGGTCCATCAAAAGACCGGCAGGTCCACTATTTTATGGATGGTTTAAGCTTGGAAAAAAATCGGGCGAACCTCTCGCCGTCGGTGCAAAAGTAAGTCCCGCCACAGACCAGCCAAAACGCCGGCTCGCATTGCTTTTTGTTGCACAGAATAGTTCACGGCCGTTTCGTCTACACAGCGGTCCGGTCGCCGAACGAAAAATTAAACGAAAAAATAAACCCCGCTACAACACACCCCTCCTTGGGTGAGAATTTTCGTCGGCAACGACGGAAATTCTCCGGATGCCCTCATCCGCACAGGAACTCCCTACCCTGTGGCAAAATGCACATAAGATAGAAAAAAAAACAAAAAACAATCATAAAAAAACAAAAAAACTCTAAACCAGTCAACAAAACTTTCAATAAAAAGTACCATAATGAAAAAAGCTTACGTCACAGACAAGTATAACAGAAAATAAGTAATAAATAAATTAATAAACTACAATAAATCGTTAATTTGGAAGGAGTTAGCAGTAGCATTGTGGTCACACGGATTGGTGGGACCACTCAAGCGTACTGCTTAACCACAAAAATGTAAACCGAGAAAGCGGGTAAAAATAAAATAAATAAAAGTCAATCCGGGAAACACAAATGTAAATTAACCTGGGCCCAAGCTGTTGGTAAAAAACAACAACCTGGGATAACAGGATAAAAAGCAAACCTGGGTAACAGGTAAAAACACAAAAAAACAAAATGGAAAAATGGTGGGCTATCCGCAGCAGCATAGGCACACCGAACAGTGTGGTAATCAACCCACTGGACAACCCGCCTGCGTAACTTACGACAACGGATAGCCCAGCCTAAGAAACAAACAACAGGTCTAGGGTTCAGTAGTGATAAGGCATTTGGTAGAAGTCACGATCCGCTTCGGCAACTGAACCCTAAAAGTGAAATGGCGACAGCAGTGATAAGGCTTTTGGTAGAAGTCACGATCCGCTTCGGCAGCTGTGCCTCTAGGAAAAAAAATAAAATGGTGACAGCAGTGGATAGGCTTGTTTTTCTGAAGTCACGACCCGCTTCATCAGCTGTACCAGGTAAATCCAGGGGTGGTAGGCAGATACGGTGACAGCAGTGGAAAGGCTTATTTAAATGAAGTCACGACCCGCTTCGGCAACTGCACCGGCCTGAACCTACGAGGAAGAATAAACTTAAATAAATAAGTATGAAAGAAATAAACATACATTGATAAAAGTACAATAAATATTATACATAAACATAGAATAAACAAAAAGAAAGAAATAGATTTACGTAAATTAAATAGAAATAAATAAACATACATAAACTACGCCTTCATCCATTGGTCGCCTTTTACGACATGCAGGAGAAAAACAGTGGAACTATTCTAGAACCGGACTCCACACGGTCTAGACAAAAACAACAACGGATATAGAATAAACTTAAATAAATAAAACACAGAATAAACATACATAAACTATGCCTTCGTCCATTGGTCGGCTCTTACGACCTGCCGGAGAAGATGGCAGTGGGACTATTCTAGAACCGGCCTCCACACGGTCTAAAAAAATAACCACCTTAAAACAATTGATCTGCCGGTCGAAAAAAGAAGAAAAAGAATCCCGTTAAGAGATTAATGAATTAAGTTAATGACGATGCACCTCTTAACCAAACATAGTTAAGAGGGAAGTTAAAGTTTACAAAATCAATTTACAAAAAAAGTTACAAGTCAAAAAAAAATAAAGCACATTTAAGTTTAGCTCCGGTTTTTGAGCAAAAGATCAAAAAACGGTTTAAACCACCTCAAAGGTCCCTGTTCGGGCGCCATTGTAGTATATTTTTTTAAAAGAGGTAAAATAAAATGGAGTTGAAAATAAAAGAAGAAAATCCTCACAAACGGTATAATAAAAAAAAACCAATGAGGGTTACAAATAAAAATGGGCCTGAGGGGCCGCGTCCCTTAAATGTGCTTTACACTGTAACACCTTATTTTAACAACCTTAAAGGTACATCTTATGTAATAGTACATGTTATGTTATACTAAATTCAAAAAAGTCCCACTTAGGAGGTAACGCTTCAGTTAAAGTTTTATTGTAGAAAGGTTAAAGAACATCCTACCGAAACGTGGAAACCTGCGTTTCGGTTATCATAAATTTTATTTAAAGTGCCGCAAAACAAAAAAAGTAACTTTACGGAACCCGCAAGCAGACCGGAGAGCTCAGGCCTGTCCGCTTATCCTGGGTTCCAGGGTATAAATAAAACCCAGAGATAATAAAAAGAATAGACGAAGAAGTAGAAGGACGAAGTAGAAGTAGTAGAAGTAGAAGAAGAAGAAGTAGAAGAAGAAGAAGAAGACGCCCTGCTGGTGTATTCAACGTCCTGGGTCGTGGCACGCTTCCAGGACGGTGCAGGCGAGTGCAACGCCTTCTGTAGCCGGCAAAGCTGGCTTCTTGCCTGCGCTCTTCACCGGTGGTTTAAAACCAATGGTCCATCAAAAGACCGGCAGGTCCACTATTTTATGGATGGTTTAAGCTTGGAAAAAAATCGGGCGAACCTCTCGCCGTCGGTGCAAAAGTAAGTCCCGCCACAGACCAGCCAAAACGCCGGCTCGCATTGCTTTTTGTTGCACAGAATAGTTCACGGCCGTTTCGTCTACACAGCGGTCCGGTCGCCGAACGAAAAATTAAACGAAAAAATAAACCCCGCTACAAAGTGACGATCGGAGAGTGCTGTGGTCTTGATAGAATGTGATAGCGATTTTATTTCTTCTATTAGTAACTCGTAATACTCTTTCTTCACAGTGTTAAAAAACAAGCATTCTTTTTCTTTTATTATGCGTTGCTCCAACGTTTAGCATAAAATCGTGTAGGCAGTGTTTCATGCCTTCCTTTTAATGAAAAATGCTCGGTCCTCGTTCCTTGAAATGTCGCGCAAGTACTGATCTTTACAGCACTTATGATAACTAATATCGGATTCGTTAGCAAAGGAACTGATTATTTCCAAAAATTTTAGATCAAAAAAATCCGTTGCCGCGCTTTTTATTTGTTCGACAGTGCCAGATTTCCTTACGGCCAGCGAAACGTTTCCGTGGTCTTTCGCATATAAAACATTGTGCCATAAAACATCACTCTTAATTAAATTAAAGTAAACTATATAGCAATTTAAAAATCAGTTTGTAATCTTAGTTTAATCTATGTTTGACAGTTGCGTAGATTTCGTGAGTTTAACCAAAAACTCCTTCATGTTTCTGGCATCAGAGGCAACAATTTTGATATTATTCTTTCTGTTTTTATACCCCTGAATACAGTTTCTTTTATATCTTTTGATAATTTTCATTTGTAAATCTTATTCTCTTCAATCAGGTGCATGTTTTTATCTTCTTTCAATGAAAATTGTCCCCATTCAGCCTTGACTAGCAAAATATTCTTTAGGTCTATCCTTTATCGTGTGTTTCTAATTTTGTGTTGAGACGGTAGTCTTTATAAAAGTAAAAAAAAATACCATGTTTTTCTTCGAATTTAACAACATCCACGAAATCGTCAAAATCTATTTTTTTTGTTTTTTATTACTTTTCATCTTGTTGGTGAAAATCGTCAGTTTGTCAGCTAAATCACAATTACAAAATAAATATCAAAGCTATCCAAGTCATCACTCAAGACTCTTTGGTTGTGATTAGCTACTTACCAATCTTAATATTAGATATTGGAATTATGATAACCAACAAAACTGAAACTATTGGAGCTACAAAAAAGACGTCTAAAGCGAAAATATAGAGCTCATTTTCCTGATTACGGATATGGTCTTAAGTCAATTTGCCTGAAAACTTGACTTACTGCACTTATCGTTACGACGGCAATGACTTCTGTACTAACCGCCATTCCCCAATGCTCGACCGCCATTTGATTATCATGGGTGAATTTTTTTCTGGCAATCCAGCCAACAAAAGAGATCCAACCCATTCATCAGTAATTTGAAAAACTGTTCCCTGCAATTTCTGTGCTGTATCCACCATCTGGGTTACATATGAAGTCATCGACTCGCAATCTTCTAGGCTGATCGATATCAATTGCCGTAGCAAATTGATTCTTCGCCTGAAACCACTATCATCGAAGAGTACTTTCAGACGCTTCCACACATCTTGAACTGTCTGTTCGTTTTTTATATGGACGTACAAAGCACTGTCGATAGTCATGATTAACTTTGTTTTAGCTTTCTGGGCATCTATTCCCACGAATTTGGTTTCAACGGTCGAGCTCGAAGACGAAGTAGAAGCGTCAGGCACCGGGCATCAGGCACTTCTTTGATGTCCACGCCCACTCATAGTTTTCACGACCCTTTAGTTTAGGCACATTTACAATATAACTACCGGCCATTGTTCGATACGAGTGACGAACGCTTCGGTAGCGTTACCGGTCACACAAACTGTATCCAATATCCTGAACAATCTGGTCTAACTTATATTGTTCACACACGACAGGAAGCTTAATAGCGGGATGTTTACGTCGAATTCACGGAAACAATATACAACATATATGGGACTGGGTCCATAACCTAATAAAACGTGGCTCTTGAATAAAACTGTACCTACACAGTACACACACAACTTATCATCGATACACTATCAATAACAATAACTACGCGACTAAGCCCCGAAAATATTCTAACTTCTATAATTCTATATACAGAAACTACGGCGATGCCCAAAATGCTTGCCATTTTCTCCATGCTACTTGTTTTGTATGGGTATTCATCAGTAGGCCAAGTTTGCTTCACGTATTTGTGCACATTAACGACCATTTGTTTTTCATTTGATGTAAAATACGTCCACTGTAAATAAAAACTAGTGGGGAGTGGTAAACTTTTTGGTAATATATTTTATTATTTATTTTTGTTTCAGACACAATGTATCCATATTATTATTATTATATATTAGTGCCTAAACAGGAAGAACTTATGCCTATGTTAATAATTTATCTATATACAACACCAACGCTTATTATTTACATAACATTTATTTAAATTCCATGTTCACACCCACCCAGTGTCGCATATTCTAACGACTCACTTTGGTCTCCACTATAGGTCGCTTTGCACTGAGTGAAGTTTCCATTAGTTGTGGGCTCTGCAGGCGTTGACGAACGTACCTCTTGAAACAAGCGTTGACAGAACTCGTTCTGTGTATGAGTTATGGAAACTATCAAGTTTGCTAATTCACTTTGGGTGATTGTTACATTGGTGGGCGCCGGCGTACTCGAAGCATTTTCTTCTTGTTCTGAGAAAGAATTCTCCGCTGAAGCCGCAAGCGACTTCTTTCTACGCGTCATCATGAGAAAATTAAGCAAAAACCGGTTGAGTTGAACTTTGCCTTACACACAAATCACGTTGGGCGTCCACATGTGGCGTTAGATGCCACGACCACTCGGCTAGCTAGGGGTTTCAGTGGGTTTGTCTTAATTAAAACTGTTTTTATACGGATTTATGCTCGTTTATTACATTTTTTACAATTTTCCAACGTTTCGGCACTTTTTCAGGTGCCGTGGTCCCGGATGACTGAGGTGACAGGTGTCTTTTAGAAATCATTAACGGTTAGTTTACTACCCTCGGCAAAAATTACAAAAGTTAATTATGAAGTTACGTTCCAAAATAGACAAACCAATTATTTTTATGTAAAGTCAACAATATTGATTATTAGTAATTGAAGTTAAAATTAAATTTATAAACAAATAACTTTATATGAACTTAAAGATACTTATTATTAATTGAAATTGGGTTTGTCTTGTTAAAAGAGTTTGTGTGCATAGGAAAAAGCTTTAATGTCACGAACACGTTACACATAAAAGTTTACTGACACAGATTAGATGAGATAAAGGCATTAAACTATTTATATAAAACAAGAGCGCAGTTTGCACGTGATTTGCACGTACCTATCTTTTCCAACTAAACTGCGGGGTGAGGGGAGTAGCGACGCGGAGGTTTACCCCGTGTCACCCTTAGAGGGCTCTTGTCGTTAGTGTTGCTCGCTATTAAGTTATATATAGTAGTGGTTCAAGTGCAAATAAATGAATAAGTGAATTTACGTTTTGACGCTTTTTGCGTGGTGAATTTACATCGCCCAATTCAAAGGCTGACTAGAGCCGCCTGGCCGTGATTCCATAATTAACACCAATAGCTAATTACAATAACAGCAAAAATCAAAAAGAAAACTATCAGTAACGGATTAATAAACACAATTAACTTAGCTTCTAAATAGGTTTTTACGATAAACTTAGTAAATACGGAAACGAAAAAATACGTATTACTTCGAACGCAATCTAAACAGGAATGAACTACAGTCTATTTATCCTTATGTACTTGGCCAATTTAGTAAACAAGATTCTAACCTCAAAATTGATATTTGATGCCAAAACGACATATTTTCTCGCACCTTATGTACTTTGTTTATAAAATTGACAGCGTGTTATCTAAAATAGTCTCCCCGATTACGTCATTTACGGGAATATGGCGCTTTGCGACTAAAATCCATACTTTACGGGTAGAATATTGTTTACTAAATTGGCCAAGTAAGGATAAATATACTGTATTATAGTTCACAAAATGGCGGATGACACCAAATGTTGACGATTACTGCCGTAGGTACTAAAATTTTTTCCTGTACCACGGAATAGTGAACTTCAGTGAACTTTAGATTGCCAAAATGTTTAACACGCTCATTGCCCACCTGAAAAGCTGGATTTCGTGAGATGTTTAAAAACCTATTTAGAGGCTAAAAATTTCACCCATGCCGGGAATCGAACCCGCAACCTCTGGCTATCCGTGCCAGTGTTTCGTGAGATGGTCAAACTATTATTTTTCTTTTAATATTGTTGTAACGTACTAAAATAACTTTGTAATAAAAGTTTTACATGACGTTAAGATTTATCCCGCGATAACGCGTGTTTGGCCATACACAATCAATTACTGCCCATATGGCCTATAACGCGATTTCGCGTGATGTGGAGTTTAAACTTAGAAGTTATACTCAGGTGCACGGAGTTCCGCCGCGAAGATAGGCTACATAAGCCATCTTCGAGCGCACCAGCGCCACATATCTGATTAGGGGTCAAAGTGGTCGCCATGGCCGAAATCGGTTGGATCAAATTCAAATTCAAATCATTTTATTCCAACGTAAAGAATTTACATTCTGTTTGCTGAATGTCAATGTACAATGTAAAATGTAAGCCGCCGCCTTCGGGCCGTACTGTAGTGGAGAAAAAGGCAGCGGAAAAAAAACTCCACTCTGACCATCTTTTCTCAAATCATCTTAAAACCAAATACATCAGTTGCCATATGTAAACCTAATAAGATTTCATGATTGCCATTAACAACCCTAAATGCCAAAGCATTAGTCAAATGTCTCACAATAATTGGGGAAAAATAAGTGCTGCGGCCAGACACACGAACAGCACTCTTTCACGAGCATAACGCAGTGCTCAGTAATCATCAGTCTCAACCATTTTGGAGGGAGATAGATGACCCGAACACCACGCTACCATTCGAATGACCTTTAGCAAACTTGCAGTTAAGTTTAGCTCAATCAATCATCATCATCATCACTGATGGATCAAAATAGAAATTAAAATACATAATATATGTTCATTATATTTTTATTAGGAGTCTTTCAACATAATTACCTTAATTACTCATAGATTTTAGCATTTTAGGAAAATAAACATTTATAGGAACTAACGTTAAATAATAATTTTAGTTTCATAATGGCATAACTTTCCACAAAATAATAACACACAAGAAATTGTAAATTTACTTGGGAGTACAATAATGTAAGTCAAAGAAGCAATCAAAACATAGGGGAGTTCTTGCATTCCATGGTAGTTTTTACTCTTTTTTTGTTTTTATAACAGTTACTACAATCCTTTCTCGCTACGGCGTTTGTAGTTTTACCAGTGGCTAATAATCGTGGTATGACTTTTTAAATTTTAGTCAGCCTATGTTGCTGAATATTCGCGTCTCCATGTCTCTGCAATGTGTTTTGCAGTTGAGCTGTATTTATTTCAGGCAAAAACGATCCAATAACTTTTTTAACCAAAGAAGTCTACCACCAAATCATGTGGTACTACTACTGTCAGTAGTACACCATCGCGTCGTGGATGCCGCTCTCGATGGTTGATCATTCAGGCTTTGAGCAACCGGTGAAGCAGATTGTGCAGATGGTGGCGGAGGTATAGGAGAAGAAAGAGAAGGAGTCTCACCTCCAAGTCCGGAATTCTATCATATTCCGATTCTGAACTTTTTTCGCTATTTTCACTGGGATTATAGTCAATTTCATCCACATCACTCCCTGCATGTCTTCGTCCGAATCTAGTATTAAATCGTCCAATTCAGCACGTTTAAGTCTTTTTGCACGATTTGGCATGGTAGTGGTTCTTTTTTGAGGGTCCTGGTTTATTATTCATTATTAAAAACAAAATAATGTACGTAATTTAAACGAAAACAACTTAGAAATTGCAAAAAAACTAATAATATCAACAAAAAAACTCCCACTCAAACGCCGGCGCTGCGTGAACTGCCTGACAAAAACAATATGACTCACCCATAGGCCACACCCACCACTCGAAAGGTAATTAATTCCCTTATCTAGTGGCCAAAATAAATTCCACGCGCCTTTGCGCTGTGGCCGCTATTCCACAGCTCATACAAATCTTTTAGAAAGAAACACGCGATAACGCGTAATCGGCCATCAAGTAGGCAGGCCGGATCACGCGTTATCGCGTGAACGGCAATGAAGGTGTAAAGTGATTGTGATTTTAATCAGTATTTTCTTTGGAGCAGTTTAATACCATATTAAATAAACTGAAGCATATAGAAGCATAGTCAGCAACATCCACTTTAACTGACAAGCGTACATAAGATATTTTCATTTACAATTATAATGTAGTAGCTTCTAGTTAATATGAGTTATAAACAATAATGTAAAATTAATGTACTAATAATACCTGTATAAAAAAGTCCTGAAAGAAGTCTGATTATTCCGTAAAATAGCTAATACTTTTGGATGTTGCTGCTATTGCATCCAAAGCGTGGATGTTGCTGCTTTTGCATCAATCATAACTGGATGTTGCTGCATTTGCAGGGCTTGGTCTGAGAATGTCAAGCAAAGGAATAATCTTGATACTTTATTTTTTTTTCAATCTAATTAATATTTTTGCTCTCGAGGAATTCGTGTTCAACATGCGACTTTATAATAAAAAAAACAACTATGGGCCGAATTGAATGAATTTTACTTTGTTTATAATGTATAACTATATTAAAAATAAATATGCATATCCTCTATTTCTTCTTGTTGCTCACAAAGTCCTTCATTGTTATTGTCTTGATTATTTTCTTAATCAGTCTCATCAGCCTCGTTACCTTGTAGTAACTCATTGAAAAAATGTAACTCCTCGGCTTCCCTCCATGCATCGCCCCAATGGCTTTTCAACAAGGTCAGCATATCAGTCCTTTTTGCCGCAGTCAAATTATTCGATGCAATAATTTTCTTGATCATTGCACTTATTTTCCCTGCTTTATTGACATTTTTTGAAACACCGTCATCTGTTTTGTAATGAAGATGGCCTTGGATTAAAATATTCCCCTATCTCTTTGAACGTCTCAAAATATAGCGCTTACATTGCTTGAACTTGAAGTGCCAACTACAAACGGGTTTGAAAACTTTATGTAGATGTGGATGGCAGGTTTTCGTCTAATGGAGCAGGAGCTTCGACTGTAGGAGATATAGATAACTGCTCTGTACCGGTTGAGTCTTGTGATTGACGAGATGAATCCAAAACGGTCGCTGCCGATACCGATGTCGGAATATCTATTGTATTGTTGGCATTGGTGAATGCTCAATACAATTTTATTTTCATCGATGTTGGGTCCTACGGCCGCAATAGCGATGGTGGTGTATTTAAAAATATTTCTTTGGGACAACGGTTGAGTAACAATTCACTAAATATACCCATCAAAAGATATTTACCCAATACCACAATAACTGCACCGTACGTCATAGTTGACGATGAAGCTTTTCCTTTAAAAAAATATTTAATGCGACCATATCCACGTGATCAGGCCGCTACAAATAGTGCCAATGCATATTTCAATCAGAGATTGACGCTGGCCAGACGTCTGGTTGAAAATGCCTTTGGCACTTTCACACAAAAATTCAGAATTTATTCCAGAAGAATAAAATCGAAACCAGAAAATGTGGATTACATTATTTTATTACATGTGTACTCCATAATTTTTACGACAAAGAAACGACATTGGATATTTAAGGCAAGATTCAACTACAACAGACAATTCGCTAAGGTCATTGCCCGCTCATGTTGGGAGGCCTTCTGATAATGGTTTTAAGGTTAGAGAAATCTTTAAAAATTATTTTGTCTCTGAACGTAATAACGAAATAATGTAGGTAATACCAGGCAGCACTGGTTCACTCCGCATTTTAGGTATGTAAGTCAGCGGCCCGGGTGGACTACTAGTACTATTACCGGCGTAGGTATTCGCGCTCAGTGTATATCACAGAGTACCAATATATAATAGAGTAGTCACTCTACTGTGAACAAAGCGCCATCTGACGCAAATTCAATGAACTAATAATTATCATATATATAGGCAAATGTACTATAAAACAGTTTCTGTAGGCCTCTCTTTATTAAATTTTATTTATTAATTAGAAATTACAATATTACATGTAGAAGAAAAGATCACACGTTGTTCTTCTACATATAATATTGTAGGGAGTCGAGGGTTTAAAGAAAATACATTTTTAAGATTTTCTTATTTTATTTCTTTTTTTTATAGTAAATACTTGCTTCGTTTTTTAAAGAATCAGCAGAAATTGCTTCTTGTCTGGAGCCATTCAACAACTGATTAATATCTTTGCACTAGTTATAAATAAAAAAGTGGATTTTGAAGGTTTGTTCAGTGTTAAACCTGTGGCAGACTCATTTTCTTGTGATGAAGTATTACTCATTCTATGAGTGGTGTCAGATTTTTCATCATCACTTCGTGTCCTTTTTCGTGATAAACCTGCTGATAGTAAAATATTTTAATTAAAGACTTGAATACCTACATATACAGTTTTAATAAAATAAGACAGTATAAATACTTCCTAAAAACATCCTCAAACCTCTTATAAAATGACAGTTTAGTACAAAGCTGCACTTCATTAGAGGTCCAGTCAGTGGCGGATTTGCAGACTTGGCCGCTCTAGGCCCCAGGCCATGTGCCACCCCTTTCTCAGCACAGCACGCAGCACCTATCATTATAGACTAGGTACATAATGAATTTAGTGGCGCACACCCATAAAAATTGGTATTCGTTGCAGTGCAGTGCGGCCCGCCATAATTATTACCTTTTAAATATTTAGGTACTTTGCATTTGAGTTATTTCTTGCTATCATCAGTGATTTTTTTGTCACGATTTGCCGCCCCTAAAATCTGCCGCTCTAGGCTCGGGCCAACTGGGCCTTAGGGTAAATCCGCCACTGGGTTCAGTGTGGGTTTTATCTAATAGTCTCTTTATTAATAAGACCAATAAGCAATAAATACAAATTTTAATTTTGTTGGCTGTCAAACAGTTGTGCATAAGAGTGCACAAACACTCTTGTGGACAAGAGGAAACTATTCTCAGGCACTAACCATCCCTTTTGTGATCTTTATTTTTGTATTCCAACATTACAAGTAATATAAAACTCACCAAAATGATAAATAATCAATTTATCTGCTAGTTCCAAGGTCGGGACTGCATTAACACTTAGTCTTGATTTCCATGTTTTGGTTCAAAGTGCTTATCACCCGGCACACCCGTGCAGTTTTATAAACTTGCTGGTTTTCGATTGACAATATGT
Source organism: Yponomeuta sedellus (assembly GCA_934045075.1). Taxonomy (NCBI): domain Eukaryota; kingdom Metazoa; phylum Arthropoda; class Insecta; order Lepidoptera; family Yponomeutidae; genus Yponomeuta; species Yponomeuta sedellus. The sequence goes on along the minus strand of OW203736.1, from coordinate 1,888,866 downwards.
TCCCGCCAATTGAATAGAGCCAAGATCGAAATCTAGGCGCGTCCTTTTCAGGATTTGGAAAACGATGCAGAGGTACGTGGTCATCACCTATAAACAACCAATTATACCGTTAGTATCCATTTGTATGAGTATGTTAGTTTGTGATAAACTACAAATTTTCGGAACTTACGTGTTGTCTCACAATCCCGAACACAGCATTTCCATGAAGTCGCCATGGCAAAAGTTGAAGTCCAACGAAGTCCGTGATCGTGTGCCAGGTCAATATGTGTAGCGTGTCCAGTGTCCAAAGTCGTTAGCAGGGGTCAGAATGTAAAATACGGTGTACGGAGTCCAAAAGCAAGCCATAGTAGTCGGAAAATCACCAGAAAATACGGAAAACCACTATTCGCAAAGATCGCAAAGTTGAAATGCAAACAAAACAAACAAACAAACAAACAAACAAACAAACAAACCAACAAACAAACAAACAAACAAACAAACAAACAAACAAACAAACAAACCAACAAACAAACAAACAAACAAAAAGAAAGATGGCAAATTGGCATGGCATCCTGTCATGGGGCGCTTGAAAAAATGCGTTCCATTATACAAACTGTAAGGTTGAGGCTTTCGTATCGAATATTTATCTAGCATCTCTAGGGTTTTAAGCCGCGACTTTAGAAATACACAAATACTGAAATATTTATTTAATGAAATATCAATTAGTCTTCTGGTTGCAATATCATAAAAAAAACTGTTAACTGTGTAGTGTATGGTACAAGTTTGCGTGTACCGAAACCTCCATAAGAGTGTTTTTGCAAAGTAACTTGCACAGTAACGCCACCTGTCGTGCAACTGCAATACCAAAATTAGAAAACACACCCTCTGAATGTGTCAAAATGAACTAATATCGTAATAGCTTTGTCAATAGAAACAGGAATGTAGGGACTGAAATGCCCGTGGTGTATATTCCCGCGGTGATGTAGGTACCTACGTTGAGTTACGAGTTGTGTTAAATATGATTAGGTAGTCTCCGAAAAATATGAAAGTGTTCGTAATATTACTTCTGGATCCCCTCATGACCACCAGAAATGTTGAAGTGATGTGATGGATTGAACCCTCTTTAGATTTTGATGAATTCGGTTGACATTGGCACCGCCTCCGGCGCCTTGAAGATGGGCCACCAGCTCAGCCTGGCTGAGCAACCAGCGCGCCGTCGCCGTCAACAGCCGCCAGCTGGATGCAGTCACCACTGACTGCGTTGATGATATGAACTCGGGAACTCCACCCAGGACTGCCCCGATTGATTTAGAAACTCCGAATCACTTGCAAACTTTTATTTGAATACTTATTATATTTTTACAACAAATTAACCAGAGAGCGTTTTTTGAGAAGCCATTTTTTTCAAGAGTGAAAGAATTGACATAGTTCAATCAAAACTTAAAGTATGGTTTACATATTAATGAGCGGTCGAATAAAGTCTAGTACACACCACAAATAGGTTCACTATGTTTCTCTAGATGGTGCTAGGAGTCTTGTTTGATATAAAGCCTGAATAAATTTAATTACTAAGAAAACATGTTAATTGCCATTAACATTCCTCCCGCCACCAGGGAAAAAGGTGAACTGAATACTTGGAAGTACAAAACATTCCATTACAACACGACTTGATGATAAGCTGATAATAATGACCACCAAATGAATTATTGATTAAACAGTATTAGGTTTTAACGCTAACATAATACTTATGAATAAACTATATTAGGTAATATCAATTGGTAATTTACATAATTTAACTACAGGTCTCAAAAGTTCTCCATTTTGAGTTTTGAGTTTGACTGATCTGACTACATTATCTGAGCCCTTGTAAATTTCTATAACACGGCCTCTACGCCATGTGAGAGGCGGTGAATTTTCATCAACAATGAGAACTAAATCGTTAAGCTCGATTCCAGTTACATGATGATACCATTTATTACGTGCTTGCAATGTATTGAGATATTCCTTTTGCCAGCGTGACCAAATACATTGACTTGACCTTTGAATGGACTGAAACCGTGACAAACGTGACATGCTTGTGTCAGTCCAGTGGGGTTCTGGCAAAGCTACTAAGGGCCGACCAATGATGAAATGACCTGGGGTCAGCACTTCCATGTCATTAGGGTCTTCTGACATAGGTACCAACGGGCGTGAGTTAAGAATTGACTCTACTTTAGTCAACAGCGTGTAGAGCTCCTCGAACGTGAGTATCTGCTCCCCAAGCTCCCTCTTGAGAAGGTTCTTGGTGCTTTTGACTGCCGCCTCAACCAATCCTGACATGTGAGGTGCACCCGGAGGATTGAACTCCCAACGAATATTTCGTTTCCGAAGCTCCTCTTGGGTGATGACGTGGTTAGCAAGCAAAAATTGACTGACCTCTTTGATATAATTGTGGGATCCAACGAAGTTGGTACCCCGGTCTGACCTGACGAGTGAAGGCAGTCCACGACGGCTGACGAACCGCGTGAAAGCTGCTATGAATGCTTCGGTGCTGAGTGACGACACCAACTCGAGATGAACAGCCTTTGTACCTAGACATACAAAAACACATATATAAGATTTGACAGATTTAGCGTTTCGCAGCTGACTACTCTTGACCAAGTACGGCCCTGCGAAATCCGTAGCCACGCCGGCGAAGGCGCTCGCGGCAGTGACTCTGTCCGCCGGTAAGTCAGCCATGAAAGGCGTTTGAGTTTGAGCGTCGAATTTGAAGCATGACAAACATCTACTGATGACCTTGGACACCTGACGTTTGATTGATGGTATCCAGTACTCTCTTCTGAGTATGCTGATGAGTGCTGTGGTTGGTGCGTGACAATGCGCCTTATGATAATATTCGATGAGTAGTTGTGTCCACCTATGATCCTTAGGTATGAGATATGGATGCTTTGCTCCATATGGTAATGATGATTTCTTCAGTCGTCCTCCGACTCTGATGAAGTGTTCCTCGTCAATGAAAACGCTAAGTTTCTGAAGGGATTTGCAAACTAGTTTCCCCCGTTTGATCAATATGAGTTCGTCCTTGTAAGCATCTAACTGTACCTTTTTTATCCAATATTTTGTCGCTTCGCGCGTCTCGTCTAGAGACAACGTGGGTTGGAGATTTCGTTGCTCTCTCGGCAATCTGATATTCCTGACAAATCTGAGTATGAAAGCAGTGACATTAATTAGCTTACTGTATGAACTGACTCGATTCAATAATGAATCTTCCCATGTTTCGACCTGTGCGACACAATTGACGAGCTTCTTGAAGCCTGGCAAGTCGCGTGGCATAGTGACAGGCAAGCTTGGCCATTGGTCCTCGTCCCGTTCTAACCAGCTAGGTGACCACCATAAGTTGAATCCAATGAGTTCCTTAGCTGACATACCTCTCGAGGCTGCATCAGCTGGATTTAATTCAGACCTGATATGACGCCAGGTAATGAGCCGTTTTGAGTTTTGAATGTCCTGCACTCTGTTGCATTCAAACGTTTGAAGCATGTGAGGCTTGGTATTCAACCATGACAATACTATGGTACTGTCTGACCATGCATTGATGCTTCCCAGCTGAATAGAGTCTTCATATGACTCGGCTACATGATTAAGTAGCTTGTAAACTAGATGAGCTGCGCTGAGTTCCAATTTCGGAATAGTTTGAGTGGTTTTCTTTGGTGCCACGCGTGACTTGGCGATGACTAACCGTACCATGATGTTCCCTGCTGTATCCTCTGTCCTGAGGTATACACAGGCAGCGTATCCGAGCTCTGACGCGTCTCCGAATCCGTGAAGAGAGTATGAGACTGCCCCGGGCAGAGCTACGCATCTCGGAATCTGTAAATGTGACAAATGATTTAAATCCTGAATGAGTTCATTCCATTGACATTGTTGAGAGTGACTGATGGGTTCGTCCCAGCTCACTCCGTCTGAAAATAGTGCCTGAAGAAATACTTTAAATCTGAAAATTATTGCTGAACAATAGCCGCATGGGTCATACAGCCTTGCTATTGTACTGAGCACACTACGTTTTGAAGTAGGTTGACCAAATGGTATGTTGACTTGGTAAGACATTGAATCTGATACTGGGTTCCATTGTATTCCCAATACCTTGATGAAGCCTTTATCGTCTGAGTCAAATTGATGAGGCATCTCGCAATGATCTTGCGGAAGGTCTCGTAGTAAGTCTGGACAATTGGATGACCATTTTCTAAGCTCATAGCCGGCACTTCTCATAAGGTCTGTGAGCTCTGACTTGAGTTGTTGAGCCTCGGCTAATGAATCTGCGCCCGTTAGAATATCGTCGACAAATATGTCGCGTCTGACGATTGTCGACGCCCGTGACTGTGGGTGCGTCGCCTCCCAGTCGTCTGCTAGCTGTAGCAGCGTTCTGATCGCGATGAACGGTGATGAGCGTAAGCCGTAGGTATTCGTATTTAAAGAATATACCTTGATCGGTTCTGTGGGGTCCTCCCGCCACAGGATGAGTTGATACTTCCTATCCTCAGGATGTAGCCAGGTCTGACGGAACATCATCTTCACGTCCGTTGTGAAGACTAGTTGATGACGTCTGAAATTGAGTAATATCTTTGTGATATCATTCTGAAGAGGTTGGCCTGAACGAAGGCACTGATTGAGTGATACACCATTTGATGTTTTCCCTGAACCATCAAAAACAACTCTAATTTTGTCGGTTCCCCTTTTGAATATTCCGTGATGAGGTATGATGAAATGCTCGGAGTCGAATTGAAAGTTTGACACAGACATGTGTCCCAGTTGCTCATATTCACGCATGAATTCCTTGTACTTTTCTGCAAATACGGCATTGTTACTCATTTTCTTTTCTAATGACAGAAAGCGTTGAATAGCCAGACCCTTGGACTCGCCTAGTGATGGACGGTTTGATAATAGTGGTAATCTGAACATGTATTTGCCATCTGGCATTCGTTGAGTAGTGGAAGTATACAACCTTTCACACTCCATATGATCGGGATGAACTGCTGGCTCGGAAGGCAGCTCCTCGATCTTCCAGAACTTCTCCAGAACCTCCTCCAGCCTGGTTGTATGAAGTCCATAGTCCTCGACTGATGTCCCCGTTGACTGAGGTGATGACCTTTGTACTGCTCCCATGATAACATGGCCAAAGCAGGACCCGTAGGCTGATAGACCTGGAATAGTTGTTGATATCTTTGAACCATCAAGTACATAATTGAGTACATCCGTGCCAAGAATAACTTCAATCTCACTGGCTTTATTGAAGTCATTATCCGCTAATATGAGGTTTGATGAATTTAATCTATTCTTTAGATTAATCTGATATGAAGGAATATTTCCTGTTAATGAATACATGACATGAGCCCTTGTACTGATAATGGGCACTGGTTGACCTACAGGTTTGATGACCATTTTGACCGTGACTCCAGGAACCTGAACCTTGCTATTCCCAATTCCACAAATTTTTATTTCATTAGACTGTTGGTGCAAATTTAACTTATTTACTAATGATTGTTTGATAACTGAGACTTCAGCCCCAGTATCCAGGAGTGACCGCACCTGTACCCATTGATGATTGCTTGATCTGACCATGATCATTGCAGTAGGACAAATAGTGGTTGCTAATTGCCCATGGTCTGCACCAACAGTGGGACACCTTCATTGCGTGTCCTCGGTGAAACCAGATCCGTAGCGCAATGAGTGGAATGTCTCCTGGGCCTGTTGTGCCCGGTCACCTACCCGAGGACGCGGTCGGTACCCTACCGGCAGTGCCTCCTGGGTGGCTTGATTCGTTGAGGTTGATGCGACGATCGTGGTCCCCTGAGCCTCACGACGCGTCGTGACACCTTGTTGAGTTGATGATGGCATTGATTGTTGACCCGCAGCCTGCCCTGACGCTCCTTGCGTCCTGGCTGACATGTCTGCATTGCAGATCAAAGAATTATGATCCTTGGAGCTACACCTCGAGCACCAATTGTTATGAACACACTCCTTAGCAAAGTGCTTTCGTAAGCATTTGAAGCAATGACCGGTCTTGCTAGCCCAGCTCCTCCTTTCACCTCGTGACATGTTAATGAAGTCTGAACACCTGTAGAGTGTGTGAGATGAACTGGAGCAATATGAACATTTACTCGGTATCACCTGGTTTGATGAGTGTTGTGTTGACATCACCCTTGATGATTGAGGTTGCCTCATGGATGGTTGATGAAGTCCACGAGGTGGTGGTGGTGCTCTCCCCGACTTGACATTGCTGGACTGTGCGGCTGGCAGCACCGCTCGGTGAACACGGCATTGCTCGTCAAGTAGGCCCAACAGTTGCTGCAGGGTCGGCAGGACTTGAGCATCCTTGCCAAACCGCTCCTCGAACGCTGACCGAATGCGTATTGGGAGTTTCTGCAAGATGAGGAATAGTATGAGATATGACCACTCTTTTACTGGCTGCCCGAGCTTTTCAAGAGCTTGAATTGACTCATGTAATGGGTCATAGAATTCTGACCGAAGTGGACTATCTTGAGTGACATTTGGTAGGTTGACTATCCTAGCCAAGTACGTATCCACCAGTAGCCTATGGTTTTGAAATCTTTCTGTAAGTAAGTTGACAGCTATTGAATAACTATTGTCATCGACCGGCAATTGACGCACCAGTGCCAGCGCATCACCCTCCAATGATGTCCGGAGATAATAATGCTTCTCAGAGTCTGATATGTCCCTTGAATGGACCAGTGATTGAAACAGCCCATAAAATGACGGCCATTCCATGATGTTACCGCTAAACTTCGGTAATTCAATACTAGGTAATTTCGGTTGACTCACCTGATTGTGATGAATTTTACCCATGTGACTGGGTCCCGAGTCTCCCTCTGTGAACTGCCCTAGTTGAATTAGGAGCCGGTTGATTTCTGTGAATTGTGCCACGTATGTCTGCATGTCTTCCTCAGAAACCTCACCCTGGCCGGCACCTAAAATAGCTTCATACGCAGCCACAAACTGCAGATAATAATTATCAAAGTGGCGCTTTGCCACGGTCACAGCCCCTGAACTCGAGGCACCCGTAACAGTGCCGGCGAAGTCAAGCAGCATTTGGTACTTTGACCTAAATTGTATTTTGGCCGTTCTCAAAGTCATTTTGAATTAATACTTTGCAAGCTTACACCAATGATAACACAATTAATATCCAAATGATGATAATTATGATGATAAACCACCGTAAAGTTGAATTTGTTGACTACTAATAACTACTTTGTTTATTATTTAACACTTAAAACTGTTGAGACAGTGACCTACGTCAAGCAATTAACTCTAATTAAGTAAATAAATCTAATTCCCAACTAAATTAACACACTAAAGTCTTTTAAAATCACAAAAACTCGTACACAAATAGTTTGTTATTGTTTTGTTGACATTGACCTTTAGATGTGTTCTGTGACATTGACCTAGTTCAAATTGTCACCACTGACAGTTGACGTATTGAATGACGTAACGATCGAATGAACGATTTTATCGATTGAATATTGTCTCTGCCGAAAGTGAAATGCACTTCTACCAACCTTGACCGACGAATTTTCTCACCACATGTTCCGGATGATGCAATATTGACTTGAATTGAACATAACCTAAAATTTCGCACTGCACTTCACTGAACTGATTTTACTTATGAAATGAAACACCTTGAAGATTCTTGATGACTATCGTGCGGCTCTTTCCCCTCATGGGCCACCAAAAATGTTCGTAATATTACTTCTGGATCCCCTCATGACCACCAGAAATGTTGAAGTGATGTGATGGATTGAACCCTCTTTAGATTTTGATGAATTCGGTTGACATTGGCACCGCCTCCGGCGCCTTGAAGATGGGCCACCAGCTCAGCCTGGCTGAGCAACCAGCGCGCCGTCGCCGTCAACAGCCGCCAGCTGGATGCAGTCACCACTGACTGCGTTGATGATATGAACTCGGGAACTCCACCCAGGACTGCCCCGATTGATTTAGAAACTCCGAATCACTTGCAAACTTTTATTTGAATACTTATTATATTTTTACAACAAATTAACCAGAGAGCGTTTTTTGAGAAGCCATTTTTTTCAAGAGTGAAAGAATTGACATAGTTCAATCAAAACTTAAAGTATGGTTTACATATTAATGAGCGGTCGAATAAAGTCTAGTACACACCACAAATAGGTTCACTATGTTTCTCTAGATGGTGCTAGGAGTCTTGTTTGATATAAAGCCTGAATAAATTTAATTACTAAGAAAACATGTTAATTTCCATTAACAGAAAGCCTATTGTACCGCATTTGAATGTTTAAATAATTATAAAGATCAAAATCTTACGTTTGTCAAACCAAAGGACATCGAAAGGGAATAAACTTACTTACCTACTTTTTGAATATACGTATAATTAATGAGAATAGTAATTTTATTAGAGTATGCATTATTATTATTGAAGCGCTCGTGGCCTGGGCGAACCGAGTGATTGGATTCAATCACTTGGTTAAGCAAAAACAGGCACGGTCAGGTACGGCATAGGTGAGCGTCCCGTGACTACCGCTAGTGTAGTGGCATTTTTCCGAGCGCTTCCGTGCTTCGCAAGGCACGTTAAGCCATGTCAGAGGCATTATGGGCGGCTTGATAACTTCTGACAGTAAGGCCCGCCACTGTCTTACAATCCTCCACCAACCCGGACTTGGCCCCCGTGGTGGAGTATGGCCTAACCTTCCTGCGATGCAGGAAGAGACCCGTGCCCCAGCAGTGCGGATAACGGTGCATTATTATTAGGTACTATACCAATATTGTACATTACACAACTAGGGTGGTAATACAAAGAAAGGCCGAGATCGCAGAAGTTTGCGGCCCGATCTGCAATCGAGGAACGTAAATATGCGATCGAGAGCTTTCTTCATTCATATCTGTCTGTGGGTTATCAGCAGTTTTTTCTTTATTCGAATTAGTCTTCAGGTCGTCAGCAGTGTTTTCTTCAGTCAAATTAGTAGCATCACCGTCATCATCACTTAAATCACGAATGTTTTCATCGGTGACAAAACCATGTATGTCTGAGTCACTATGTATGCTCATTAAATCTGAATCATATTCGCTGGTGGAAGAGTCGTTACATTTCCTGGCCTCTTTCTTCATATAGTTTGCTACAGTGGTGTCACAATATATCATCGCATTTAGTGACTTACTAGATTTTCCTTTTCCCTTGCCTTTGCCAAAATAAGACTTAACCGGTCTATTGATAGTCTTGTGAATTGGCACAGCTACATCATCTGAGTCACCAGAATCGCCATCTGAATGATTTTGTACGGGTCTCTTACGTCTCTCACACATTCCTGACGGACCTGGAATAGGTTCCCAACGGTCAGCAGCTGCATCAGTAATATCAATGTCATCAATTACTCTTGTGACGTCCGAGACAGTGCTACTTGTGTCTGTTAGAGAAGGACTTGGTACAGATCTTCTATTTTTCATGTTTGAACCTGAAACAATATGGTTTGCTTTTGTATTAATGTCAAGTTATACATATATCTACCTTATATTTAAAGGCACAATTTTTCATATTTTGCCACAGTGGTGTCACAATATATCATCGCATTTAGTGACTTACTAGATTTTCCTTTTCCCTTGCCCTTGCCAAAATAAGACTTAACCGGTCTATTGATAGTCTTGTGAATTGGCACAGTTACACCATCTGAGTCACCAGAATCACCATCTGAATGATTTTGTACGGGTCTCTTACGTCTCTCACACATTCCTGACGGACCTGGAATAGGTTCCCAACGGTCAGCAGCTGCATCAGTAATATCAATGTCATCAATTACTCTTGTGACGTCCGAGTCAGTGCTACTTGTGTCTGGATGAGAAGGACTTGGTACAGATCTTCTATTTTTCATGTTTGAACCTGAAACAATATGGTTTGCTTTTGTATTAATGTAAAGTTATACATAGATCTACCTTATATTTAAAGGCAAATCAATGAAATAAAAATAACAACCTTTTTTTGCCGTGCTTTGTCTTTGTTGCTTTTTCTTTACCATCTTTGTTGGTTTTGTTAATAAATCCGCTGCGGTGATACTCTTCCCCGGTGGAACATTGCATCTCTTTTTTCGTCTGGTTTCTGTAGTAGTAGGCGGACACCTCATTTCTTTTAACATTTCGGTAACAACCAAAGACGTTGTCGTATTTATCTCTTCTTCGCTAACAACAGTTCTTTGACAAAGCCGAGATTTTGGTCTTTCAGGGTCGATGGGGTATAAGCCGCATTTGTTGAATACTGCTATTACGTTGCTAGACTCGGTACCTTTATCATATAACTTAGTTTTCAGTTTTTTTAAAAGTCCCGGGAATGCACTTTTTACCAATACTTTGTGCTTTAGTCCTTCTGTTTTTTTCCAGATTGTTAGCACGTCTCGCCAATAGGCCTTAAGAGGAGCAAAAAAGGCTACGTCCAAAGGCTGTAATAGGTGTGTCGATTTTGCGGGGAAGCAAACAAACGTAATGTTAAATTCTTGGCATTTTTTCAGCACACTTTCTGAGAAGTGAGACGACAAGTTGTCCCCAATTAGTACAATGCGGCCTGTTTGTCGGCGGGCATATGGAACAATTATTGTGTTGAACCAGTCTTCGAAGCAGATACTATCGAACCACCCACTTCTTGACCGGTTGTACCGTGTTCCTTCTGGTCCTCCTTCGAGCCATGTGTCCCATACATGCTCCGATTTATACACCACATACGAGTATATGGGCAATGATATTCCAGAAGCAGTTCCGGTAAACATTAAGGATATTGACGTTTTAGAGTTGTTTATTACCCTTTCTGGGTATTTCTGCCCCCTTTTAAATACGTATTTCTTGCAGCCGGGGTCATCTGTTAGATTCGTCTCATCATAGTTAATAATGTTGTCTGGAGAGACGCCTTCAACAGATTTTGTGCAGTGTGAGAAGAACTCATCTATTACCTCTGGTGTTACTTTGGCCCGGTCAGTGGATATATTTGAAGCCTTGCGGTTGGATAGTTCTTTTTTATGCCTTTCAAGAAAATTCCGGGCCCAGTCATCTCCAGGCATTTTTGCGTTGCCTTTTCCTAGTTTCTCCATGTACTTCTGAGCAAAATGTCTTAGGTCTGTGCAGTCGAAAGGGAACCCCCAATCACCCAGGGTTATTATTACATCGATGAAGGACCTTTCTTCGGCGGGAGAAAATAAAGTGGGATGGCCAGCTTTTTCTTGAGTGCAGTTTATTTTTCTAAATTTTCTAGAAAGTGTACTCTTTGGGATATTATATTTTTGAGCTGCCTCACATAACTTTAACCCATTATCTACTTCTTCAATGGCTTAAGATATATCTTCCGGGCTATAAGATTGGTAAGGAGTATGTGATTTGCCATTTCTTATATTTATGTATTTTCTGATGGAAATTCGCACCATAATGTCTGGGAGTACTGTAATGATTACATTAAAAGAATATTTATTATAGGAGCATACCCCCTTAAGATACATAAATCCAGCGTTTTTGCCAGTTCGGGGCTATTTGAAACGCTGGTATAAACTCATATCAAACTTAAACACGACTAGAGGGGGCTATTTGAAACTGCGTCCCAAAAAGCCCCGAATCTTGTTCCAAATAGCCCTGTCCGGAAAAAACGTTGACTACTCCCGCCAAAAAGACGATTGCATTCACTTCCACGTAACCTTCAAAATGTTTTAAAGATAGAAACTCTTGAAAAGGTCAAAGCCTGTTTTTTTGTATTGTTTTTTAATTCGGTCTTACCCCACGACAAGAAAAGAAACAGAAAGGCTCCCAAACCTTGGGTATGAAAAAAATATCTTACTACCGATGTGTTAACTGTTCAACAGATGCTTCACCTTGATCAATAGAATTTGGATCTACATTTTCATTATACATATTTTGTTCTATTAATTTTTCTGCAATTTCTCTTTTGAATTCTCGAAGCTGCATAATTTTATGTAAACGTATACCGTCTTCTTTCTGTTCTTCTTTGTACTTGATCCACGCATTTGTGATTGACAATTTTGTGAGAGCTATATTACCGTCTGGACTCACGAGCACGTCGTGGCTTCCTCTTTCTGACCTTCCTAATGTCCTATCACTTTCTAATTGATGTTTTATCTTAGCAGGTATACGGTTTCGTATAATGGTTCTAGCGCACTTAAATCCCATTCTATTTAGTTTTCCTGCCAGTTTAAATGTAGTAAAATAGCGATCGAAGAAAATGACGTGACCGGGAGTAAGTTTTCTGTTAGTTTAAGAACAATCCCTTCTCCCAATGAATCGTTGTTATCAGTCATTGTATTTTTGCCTTGACATACTACCAGATCACAAACTAATCTATTAGGATTCGCTAAAACGAAAGCTTTAGTACCCGTTGGATGAGGTTTACCAGGGCAATATTGTTTTATATGGCAAGCTCCAGTAAAGGGAATAATCATTTTATCAATACTTATTTTGAGGCTTCGTATTTGCTTGCGACATCCTTCTATAACCCTGTCTAATAATGGGCGTATCTTCCACAATTTGTCGTTGTTTCTCATTTCAGGGGTTATGTCGTCATCATAAACTAGTTTAATGTTATTTGTCAGACAGTAGGATCGATCACGTGACATGGCTTCAGTTATAAGAGGAACGGCCCAACGTTGATTCCAGTACATTTTAATTTGAGGATAATTTATGCGTGACATGAGCATGGTTCACGGAGCGCTCGTGGCCTAGGCGAACCGAGTGATTGGAATCAATCACTAGGTTAAGCAACAACAGGCGCGGCCAGGTACGGGATGGGTGAGCGTCCCGTGACTACCGCTAGTGGCATTTTTCCGAGCGCTTCCGTGCTTCGCAAGGTACGTTAAGCCGTTGGTGCCGGCTGTCATATAATGGCAGTCGTTAAGCCATGTCAGAGGCCTTATGGGCGGCTTGTTAACTTCTGACAGTGAGGCCCGGCCACTGTCTCACAATCCTCCACCAACCCGGACTTGGCCCCCGTGGTAGAGTATGGCCTAACCTTCCTGCGATGCAGGAAGAGACCCGTGCCCCAGCAGTGGGGACATATAAGGGTTGATAACGTATGAGCATGGTTAGACCAAAGAAAATTTTGCACTCTTCTTTGGCTAACCCTAAACTTCATCCAGTTCTTTGAACAGCGCTCTGGTTTGATTTTTGAACTATCAACTCGAACATATGTTCGTCTATGTACTCTTTAAAATACTCGTAAACATCACTTGCACCAATACGTGATAGATGGTAAGACGGTTCTGTAAGAACAGGCAGGTTTGCTAAACGTTGTTCTACTCCGAATGAGGACTTGGAGACCTACACTTCTGCCAAACTCGATAAAGAATAGAGGTAAACAAACCAATTTAGGGTTATCACAACTCACTTTTTACAAATCTTCTATTGTTTACATGATTATAGCCTTTTACTTGCTAAGTATTTATTAACAATTCCTATTGAAGCATATTTAACTAGAATCACTCAAATAACATGCATATTACCTTGTCATTTCGAAAAAGTATAAAAAATTCGACATTAATTTTACGCGACAGCCCTACAGAAAAAGAAACATGGATGAAATTCAGGTGTGACAAACATTTTGGGAAATTTAGTTTATGCCAACAAGTGAAGTTGAGTCGTTTTTCAATACGTGTATATGGCATAGGTATATATAGCATATATGTGTGACAAAATGGCACAAGACAAAAATATAGATTGCCCCCATATCATTGTGAATTAAGTCCGATAGAAATCATATGGGGGCAATCAAAAGGCCATGTTGCTGCCAAACATAAAACTTTTTAAATGGCCGAACTAAACTAAACTTGCAGCATTGCAACGTTGTTGTGTTGAACACGTAATTAAAGAATAGAAGAAAACGCCGAATTTGATGGTGTAATGGATAATGTCATTGATGAATTTATAATTCAAGTCTCCGGAGACACAAATTCATCCTCCTCTTTGGTCAGTGACAGTGACGATTAGTGTGAACATATGAATAAAAATATATACAAAGAACTTTCTTTTATTGCAATATTTGCAGTAGGTTCCAATGTCCTCATTTTCATAGTAGCATCTATAGGTACTTATTAATATTATAAAGTTGAATTGTTTATATGTTTTTTGCTTAAACGCGCTTAATTCTATTAAGAAAATCATGCGGCATGGCTCGCGTGGATGTTTGTTACATCTGTGTGTCATATTTCATATTTCAGTGTTGTCATATGTCATATTCAAATCGGTTAAGCCTTTCACTATAAAATCATAACCATATAAACATAAATAAGCATTTTACATTAGTAGGAGGAACGATTATTATATTTTGTATGAAAATGCTATCTGTAAAAGGTTGTTAACATCTGCCTGTAAACAAGTCGTTGCCCAGCAACGGTTTGTTTATCGCCATTCGTTATCGAATTTGGCTCAGGTATAGCTCTTCCTTGCGTATTGGGAACATGTGTGCGACAGCGACCGGTATGACGTATACCACTAGCGCCACGGGTGCGAGCACGAGTACGATTTCTAGCTCTATCACGAGTGCGGCCACGTGAATTCGGTTGTTCAAAACGGTTGCCTTCATCAATTTCGCTAAGGTTATCTTCCGAAGCCGAAGAACTTTCTGGTTCATATTCTGGCTCATTGTAAGTTGGTTCTCCAGTATCAGAATCATCTTCATATTCTGAGTTGCTCAGTACTGCACTCAGTTCCGCATTGGTCAAAACTAAAACAAGATTTTTTATTAAATAGATATTTTTCAAAGGAACTCATTTTTTAAAAACAGCGAGGTGATTCAAATCAAAGCCCAAGCCCATTTTATTTTGTGCCTATGTCTAATTGATGAAAAAGCGTGAAAAATTTAGCATAACTGATTATGGAATTACCTATTATGGAACAATACATCGATACCTATATTTATAATAGGATACGATAGTACCTTATTTAGAACTAAATAGGACTACTTATAAGTTCAATAGGGGACGAAATGGACTTTTTCGGAACACATTTTTACGACCACATATTTTGGTGCAAAAATGAAATACTGTGTTTAAATAATAATTGTAACGTTAATAATTGTAACGTCATTTTCACATTGAGAATGAAATCAAACAAACAAAAACTGAACTAATCCGTAGCAGATACATGTGAAAATTAAAGATTTTACTTACGGCCACGGCGGTCCGCCATTTTGATGGATGATCGGCGAAACACTGAGCTGTGCTTAGAAGTAATGGTAAAATTTGTAATTGCGAGAGGGAGACAGATATACTACGTTTCAATTTACACAAAATGCAGTACTTCTTAAAGACAAAATTTCGAGATACAAGCAAATAAATATTAAGGTCAGTTTTTGGAACATCCGTCCTCAACGAATAGTTGCGTTTACTAGAAGCCGGACTTGCTGACATGTTTTATTTTGTTCCAAAAGATGACCACGAGGGCTCAGGAGGATGGTGATGTCAAGAGATCGGATAATCGGGTGCATATTTACCTAAAGTAAAATTTTGGCTACAATATTATGGAAGCAGCTTCTTCAGGTATATAATTTGCCGCCTCACTCCCACCCATTGTGATATACCATAGCCTTCTCTATTGTACAAGTACGGCACATAAGCAGATATGGATGCTGATAAGCAGAAGGATCTCAACCCACACTTTCTTCATTTCGAGAAAACGGAGTGTAAAGGTTTTGAGTAAACTGAGCTGCGTCAGTAATGAACAATAACACCTAAAATTAAAAAAAAAAACCAGCAGTATCATGTTTATGTAAGGATTACGATTATGAAAAAAAAATATTGTAAAAGTTATTAGTTCAGTAGAAATAAATATAAATACAAATAGTACATTTCAGGTTTTTTTCTCTATTTGACATAAGCATAATGAGAAAGGTATCAAACCACTTTTGATACGTTTTTACGTTTTATTTCTAAAGATTGAAAAAATAAGCTAAAAGGTTTTAAGAGTTAAAAAATGATGTTTTAATATCAGTATTAAGTTTATTTTCAGGAAAATAGGCACAAATAAAAGTAATTCACAATTTCTTTTTAAAAATTTTTAAAACTTAAAAAAAAAAATAGAAACTAAAATCAAGAAAAAAACTATTTTTTTATTAATTTATCCACTGCGACTGCGACTAAGTCTTGTAATTTTGTATGGAAAAACAAATTCTTAAACATAAACATTTTCAATACTTATTAAATAAAGTTTTTAACGGTTTTCACGATCTTTCTTTACCTACTAATTTGAGGTAAGTACGGTATCACAATCAATCATTCATTAGAATCTGACAAGATTAACACAAACAAGATAATCATCATGACTTTAACATTCTTCCATAATATCGAAATCAACATCTCTCCCAAACCCTTCAACATCATCTTCAAAATTTCCAACAGTGACATTTTTTAAAAACCCATAAAATGATTTGGCATCGTTTGACACTAATTTGACTATCTCTTTCAAATCTGAGACTTTAGCTGTCGACAGTTCTTTACCTGTTGGCCACAATAGTCGCAAAACGATATCTTTGAAGTCCGTATCCATTTTGTTAGGTTTCTTTGATATATTAACTGTTTGGACTTTAACAGAGGTGATGGAGGTCTTTCTTGAAATTTAGTTTGAATACATCACTTTTTTCATTTCGATTTTGCACGTATCTAGCCAAGACACTTTATTTTTTTGTGTATCATTCTTCCTATTTGTAATTAGTTTCAATAGTGGCTCAACTGATAAGAAATCTTCTTTTGTTAATTTCTTTACCTTGAATTTGTTTTTTCGTCGACATTCATTCATAACATGAATATAATCTTCATCTGTGTAAAGAAGAGTATGAGTTTTCAATGCGCATTCTACGTCACCAAACTCAGAACCATTTGGTAGATATGTATGACCAGGTTGGAGGAATCTCATTATCTTCTCCAACGTATCTTTATTTTGCAGAATGTATAGAAGCATTACAACCAACTTTATACTCCTATTTTGGCCGCCGCACGAGTCAGCCCACAAAATGAGCTCTTTGGTTGAACTTTTTAAGTTTTCTTCAATACACTTTTTGAGGCAACTCCCAATTTCTTGTGTACCACGACCACCTTCGTGTTCTAGCCAAACATTAAAAAAGGCTTCTTTGGTGTTTATAATAGACTATACCTGTCGGTAGCCTAGGCAAGGAATGTGTCTTCTCTAAATCAAATGTCAACGTCTCAATTGTATCATCCTCTGTAGCTAGTTTTAAGTCATTCTTCATCCGTTGCCTCAAATTTGCAGCTTTTTCCAAATGTGCTTTATGTTCGGATTCTAAAACATCCAATTCTGGTCCCTCTAAATGTAGTTTTTTGGCTGCATAAGCATCACATCGCACGCAAGTATCTTTTTGAGGTTTTTTGAAACGCAAATTAAAATGTGTGTAAAATGTTTTGTTAAAACATGCTTTACTTACGCCGTCTGGATATTTGTTTTTATATAAGTCATATACTTTCGCAAGGTTTAAGTTTGGAGCAAGAAACTTACCAGAGTTGTCATTCCTGCAATAGTATTTGGGTAATAACTTTATAAAATCTTTGATTTCTTTCAATTTCTCAGTGGAAATTTTATTTTTGCCTCCATTTTTCAAACCTCGCTGATCTTTCACCTCCGTTTTATTGCGTTTTTTATTGAGTGCTTCGTTCAAAGGTTGCTGACTGATTGCAAAGGTTTTCAAGAATGCTTTTTTGCAAACTTGCACGCCATTAAGTAAATATTGTCTTGTATAAGTTCTTTTCTTGTTTTTTTCTGGGTCAACATATGTTCTCTTTTTAGGAATTTCAATACAATGGCTTTGAAGTATTAAGCATCGTGCTTCAAAAGATCCGGATGACCAGTAGTTATCAAACATTTTTCTTCTCTCTAATAGGTCAATCTTCTCCGTGCATTTTTCTTTGACAACAAGTATATTTCTCGTCAAATAGTTTCTTATGTACTACATTTCCTTTGTAATTTATGTATTCTTGACCTGTACTTAATTAAAAAAAAATTCTCTCTTCTGTTTTGCTGTGGAAATTTTCTTTTACTACCTTTTTTTGGTCTTCCTCTATTTAGAGATTCTGCATCAGTAGTTATACTTGAAGATAATACGGGAATGGAGTCATTATCAACTACTTAAGACACAAGGCTTATTGTGCTGTTTGCATTTAGATCTTGAACAACTTGTATTGGTGTGTCAAGTATGGTTGACGATTCTGCGACATTTGCCAATTCAGTATCTATCTATTCTTGAAACATTAGCAGACATTCCAGAAAATATATGGCTGCATCTTGATTGGTCAAACTGGATAGTACATTCAATTTCAGATATTGATAGATTTAGATCAGGAAATGTACCATTTGACAAGCTTTTCGGTGTTTTTTCGCTTAAAACTGGGTATATCTCTGGAGTGAGGTCAGGGTCCGAGGTATGAGCTGCGTGAACTTCCGTGGAGCTAACGGTATTTAAATTCGTTGGTGAATTATTGAACGGTATTTCAGAGGTCATTTGTATATCTGTTGGGGGTGCTGGAAGGTTGTGGGCTAAAGTATCACCTGTTATTGCAGTAAAATAGAAGGGCTTGGAGTAAGGCTCAGAACTTTTGTTTCATCCATTGTAGCAATCACGTCAAATTTTTTGTCATATATAGTAGTCAGATCGAGGTTACAGGTTTGACTTGCTTCAGCAGCCGTAGGAAGTTTCGTGGAGCACATTGAAACCAGATTGTGGGGTGAAGCATCACCAGCTGCCGTCACAGGGACCTCGTGTATAACAGTGGGCCACACTAAATCCAGGTTGAGGGCTGAAGTGCCAGATAATGTTATTACGTCCGAGCAAATCTCTGTGGAACAAACTGGATCAAGATTGAGTACTGACGAGTCAGCTGCAGTTACTTCGAGCGTATGTAAAACCGAAGGGTTCTTTGAAGCCAAGCTCAGGACTGTTAGTTCAGTTCTGTGGCATACGCAGGAGTCAGGTGGACATCACAGGTTTGAGCCGTTGTGGCAGGCAGTTCCATAGTGCACGCTAGATTCAAGTCAAAATCGGAAGTATCCGCTGCTATCGCATCGACCGCGTGAATAACTGAGGGGCTCTTTGAAGTCAAGTTCATGAGTGTTGTGTCATCTATTCCATCTACTACATAAAGTTCTGTGACACACGAAGGAGTCGAATCGGGATCACAGGTTTGAGCCTCGTGAAGTTTCACACGGCTTCCGTCAGTTTGAAAGTTTGAGTCAGGTTGTTCAGTTTGAGTCAGGTTGAAATTGTGGACGGGAGCTACTGCTGCAGTCACCGTATGTAACACAGTAAGGGGATCTATAGCTGTTATACTTAGAACGAAAGAACTAGTCCCTGTACCTGTAGTATCAACTGGTGATTCGTCGTTTTCATCCCGATGAATTATTTGAAGTGCTTTTTCTATCTCCGCAGGAGTTCATTTCTTCTTACGCGTTCATTTCTTTGATCTAAACAATAACGATAAAAAATAACCTTACTATTGGATTTGGAATAAATTATCATATAACAATTACATAACTCAAACAATTTAATTCAATGGGATTATGTGTAATGAGTAGCATTTAGTGGCAAAACGTAATCCGGTAAAACAAAGTAGAATTACTATTAGACTTTTTTATAGGTTAAGTTATCAAAAAGTTCATAACTTCTATCAAAGAAAGACAATTTATGGAAAAAATAAACGTCCTTACGAGACGCCATTATTTTACGTATTAATGTAAGTACTTACGTATTCATTCTCCCCGAAAAACCGATTAAAACTAAATAAAAACAAGTAAGTAACGGTTCACGTGCGAAGGGTTTTTGAATTCACTCACGTAGGGAAAGTCCTCCGGTCTCAAGCCACAGATTTGTATGCGTTCCAATATAAGCAGATAAGTGATATCGTGTTTCGCGGAAATGTTTTAAGCCACTAGAAAAGCATAGTTGTAATTTGTAAAAAAGTTTCAATCCTCATTCCGAGGATTCAAGCCACAGATTTAAATGTTTTAAAGTAGATAATCCTGTTTTGTAGAAACGTTTCAAACCACATTCAAAGTATTTTTTTTATTTTGCCTAAAAGTCTTAACCGACTAGTTGATACTTTTTTGCAAATCTTTTGATCACAGTATGTACTTCTTTTAAGAGTTTTAACTACCTTCATGGCACGGATAGCCACAGGTTGCGGGTTCGAATCCCGGCATGGGTGAAATTTTTAGCCTCTAAATAGGTTTTAAATACCTTGAGACATGCAAAAAGAACCGGTTTTTCTTATTTAATTACGATTTTTATTCAAAAATAATTCCTTTTCCAAAAAATTTAATAAAAAATTTAAAATCTCGTGATGTTATTAACTCAATACTTGATTTTTTGTGGGTTGAGATCCTTGTGCTTATCAGCATCCATATGTAATTTGCCGCCTCACTCGCACTCATAATGAAATATCACAGCCTTATCTATTGTACAGACCGACACAAACTTAAAAATCATCAGATGACTCATTTCGCCCCATTTTCGCGTATTGTACATTGCGGTCAAGAAAGAGATAGAGCTACGTGCTCTTGTTCTTTAAGTTTGTGTCCGTCTGTACAAGCCGTGCGGTGGACTTCTAACAACGCTGTGCAAGAGCCGTCTATTTCCGTAGGAGGCAGTGAAATAACTTAAGATATTTTGTATCCTAAACTTACAAGTCACATGCGATAGTGTAAGTTGAGCGCGTGAGTTTGTTGGTGACGCTGTTTGACGTTAATTCGAAGGTATAATTGTTTTTTTTTTAATTTTCGTATATTATTCGTTTGATATGTTTTGAAAATTTAAGAAAAAATATAAGGCAGTTGTTTCAGTGTTTTTATACACGGCGTTTCTTATGTGCTGGTGCTAAAGAACCTTCCAAGCTGCTATCTAGTTCTTCTGTTGGAAGTGAAAGACAAATATCAGTAATTAACTTTTCTCCCAAACGGAGTTTGTATTCTCTCAGCTGCTCTATTTTGTGTCGCTGAACAACTTTCGAACGTTGACACTCACGGTACAATAACCAGGCATTTGAGACAGTGAGGTCAAACATATAATATATGAACTTAATTGTCCATTTTTTTGTACTAGTCCTCGCTGGGCAAACAGCAAGCAATCTGTCGTTGAGATAAACGCCACCCATGTTGGCATTATAATTTTTAATAACTTCAGGTCTTCTCACGGTTTGGTATTTTTTGAGCCGTTTATTCCATCGTCTGCAAGTGTCGCACGCTGTGTCGGAAAAACATGATGATATCATCAGAACTGGTTTTTTATCAAGCCACTTTGTTATGGCTGTGTTTCCATTGGTTTTCACTTTTGTGCTGCCTCTGGGTCTTTTCATGAAGTCTTTGTTATCAGAAAGATTACATTGTTTTGGTACCCTGTTTTTCATGATGGTTCCTGTACTATTGAATCCTCTCAAAAGTAATTCTTTGAACAGTTTTACTGTCGAAAAGTATCTGTCAAAATACAGATAATGACCAGGCACTATAAGTTTCAAATGTTTTTTCACCTTGATAAACAACCATATCCAGTACGAGCCCATCCGGATTGGCTGCAACAAAAATCTTCATTCCAACTGGATTAGGTTTGTTTGGGCAGTATTGTTTTAACCCACATGTTCCAGTAAATGGAATTATCATCTCATCAATCGATACATGCTCTGATCTCTTTTGACGATGACAGCCTTGCAATATGGTTTGAAAAAGGGGGTCGATTTTCCATAGCTTGTTGTTTTTTTTTTCTTCATCAGTGACATCCATATCGTATACAACTTTGAAGCCTGTTCTAATGGTATAAAATCTGTCTCGAGTCATTGCATCACTAATCAAATGGATTTTCCATTTACGATTCCAATAAAGATCAATCATTGGATAATTATTGGCAGCCATTACCATAAGACACACCCAGAAACACCTTCAGCTCCTCTAAAGTCAAATTCATGGACTTTCCTTTGGTCAAAACGTAAGTCTGATTAGTAGCCATTACCATTGCCTCCAAAATCTTGTCATCAATGTAATCATTGAAAAAATTATACCATTCCATACCTGAGAGATCACGTTCCACATAGTTAGGACTTGCCATTGGGTGGATTGTCGGTTGAAATGACGTGTTTTCCCATTCATCTGTCAAGTTTCCGGATGTTCTTAGGTTGCTGTTCAACGTATTTGCAGTTAGAGTCCTACCTCTGCCTCGTCGACCTCGCGAAGAACCTCGGGTGCGTGCACTTGAAGCTCTACCACGGGTGAATATCGAGCTAGAAGGCGAAGGTATCGGTATTGGAGATGCAGTAGGTTCTGAGACGTCATCTTCGCTGCATTCATCAGAAGTTTCATTAGGCGAATCACCCAACTGATTTGGACGATCAACTGATTTGGACGATAGTTGGCATCGTCTGCTGAGTCATCAGAAGAGAAATCACAATCGGAATCATTCAATATATCCAAAACTGGAAAGAAAGAAACATGTAATTCACGACGGTTGTCTTATGAGTAGGACATCAAAGTGAATAAATAAACTTAGTTTACAATGGATGTCATATCAATGGGACATCAAAAAGTCAAGCTGTGTAAGGACTAGGAAAAAGAGGTTAGGTCAAAAATAACTTCTAATTTCGGTAATATAGTCGCTAGTAAATAAAAAAGAAACTAATAAATTGAATAGCAATGAAGGATTAAAAAAATATTGACAGATTACTTACTTTGTTCCGAGTGCAAAATCCTGCGCCTGCGTTGTTCCGACATTTTGCGAAGAAAGTGTCAAAGGTGAACTGCAAAAAACTTTTTTTTCTAGAGGTTGCGTTCATAAACTGTATTGCTATGTATAAAAAAACTAAACAAGTGATAAGATAAGGTAAGATAAGAATATTCTTTATTGTACACTGGAAAAACAATAAATACAAAACAATTGCAAATATAGATAGTACAATTGGCGGCCTTATTGCTAAAAGTGACTTTATTTTCACACCAGATTTTTTTGTTGTTGATGTCCTATGCATATTCCACCAGGGGTTAGGAGGCTAAAATATTACTTAGATGGTTTAAATTAAACGTCACTTAAGTCATATCAATGGTCTTTATTTGTTGAACCGTTTATTTACATATATTTAAGAAAAAACATTATTTAGGGGTACTATTAAAATATCGTACGAAGAACAAACTGAAATCAAGCTATTATTATTTATAGATATTTTATACGTCAAGAAAGTCAAAATCTATTTACAATAATGTTTTTAGTTCAGAGCAACCGTGAAAAAACTAGGCAGATGATGAGTTCTTACAATCGTCTGGTGACAGATAACTACATTACTATTGATTTTTTAAATGAATTAGTTTAGTGTAAATCCTTCGAACGGCAGTTTTGGGATGTGTCTTCCTTATTAAGCACAATAATCTGATGTCTATATATTTCTCTATTACGCTCTTTGCAAGGTCAATTATATGATTGCAGCTTTCGTGGTCAAACTGATCGTATGTAATTTCAGGGAACAAAGCTTCATTGACAAAACTTCTAAGAGTAGCTGTTGTGAAACGTAGCTTATCTTTATAATAAACTTTTCCTTCCTTACAAACATTTTCCCAGTGTTTTCACTTATGGTAAACATGTATTGAACGTCTTCCGTACGTAGTTGTATGCCTTAGTGGAATAAAAATTTAGAGTTAAAGCGAACGCCCTCAATTTTGGTGAGTATTTCTTTTTTGATATTTTATCTGATTTCCCTCTCATATTTTGTCTGTGAATAATTTCCTGGCAACTAACCCCCAAAGAATCTAAAGAGATGTTGTTTTCGGCTGTTATTAAACTCTTGGTTTCCAATTCTGACAACAATTTCTTTAGACAAGTAATATTTCTTTTTAATCTTTTGTTGGCATCCCGTAATTTTTTCAGCTGTAATTATAGCTGTAATTTGTTCTTTGTTTTTAACCGACTTTGTAATCCAATAATTCTCCTGCAGAGGCGCTTTTTGACTGGAGTATCATACGCTGATTGTGTTCCGGCGATCGGAGTAAGGGGTCGCCTTCTTTTTCTTGTAGGAGTACCTTATACCTTATCTTCATTTTGAGATGTCGATGGTCTTTCCGCATATTGCAAAACAGAAACCTGAAAGAAAAAAAAAATAGTTAAAAAATCACGTTTCTTGTATGGGAGTCCCCATAAATATTCAATATATTCTATTTTTAAGTATCTGTTGTAATAACGGCAACAAAAATACGTCATCAGTGAAAATTTCAACTCTTTAGCTATCACGGTTCATGAGATAAAGCCTGGTCACAGACGGACGGACGGACGCGAAGTCATAGGGTCCTTTTTTACCCTTTGGGTACGGAAATCTAAATTTTATAAACACTGTACCGATGTTGCAGACGATTTATCGGATCTTGTCTCTTGGTTGATGTCAACGATTGACGGTGAATGTGCCTGAAATATAAAGAAACAGTTTTTAAATCTAATTTACCTAAATATTTATGTCTAGAATAAAATATATTTTGATATAAATAGGTAATTAAATAAATACGTAACTTACCACAACAGGCAAGTATAATGTTGGCACTGCTGTATGCATTAAACGCCTGCGGTTTTTCAATTGGTGGAAGTTGTCTTCATAAAAATGCCTTGAGCATATTACGTTATTTTTAGAGGGGAACCAACTGTCGTCACGATGTTCTGCATTAATCCATTTGTTTTTTCTTTCAGGGCACTGCGGAAAGCTAAAACAATGAATACAATTATATTAGGAACTCTAGCACTTTAAATAAATGATAGAACTAATGGGCGCTCCACATTCACGCGAGACATTCACGCGAGAATCTCCGGAGATTCTCTGCGAGAACTGTAGTGAGAACTTCTTTGGGTACACACTCTCACAAAGTTCTTAAATAGTTCTCATTACAGTTCTCGCGTTCCATGACGATGGACGCAGAAGTAACCGCTGCGACAAGTTTATTGTTATGCGCATTCGCATATTATAATTATGCGTATGCTAAAGAGAAAAAAGTTATTAAAAAGAAGTGGCGAAAAAGAAGATGGTGGATGACAAGTATTCATCGTAATAGAACAAGGTAAGTACTTTTTGAACGACTATGTAAGTATTTTATATTTTTCATGTCTCATGATTATTTAAAAAAATCCTTGATCACGTTAAGATTTATTAATGCATCAACCAAAAATGATCAACACTTTATAATAATCATGCTAATGAAATAACTTTCTCTTTTTACAGCCTAACTATGGATCAGCAGTTACATGAATTAGTGGCCGAACCATCAAATGAATTTAAAAAGTTGACTCGAATGCCTTCGGTGGATTTTGAATATTTATTGAATAAAGTGTCAACACAGATTTCTAAGCAAAATACTCAATTACGGGAATCCATTCCAGTTTGGACACGTCTTGCAGTAACATTACGATACTTGGCCACAGGAGATGACTACCAAAGTCTTCATTTTTTATTTAAAATATCCCCACAAGCTATTTCGCATATAATACCAGAAGTTTGTCAAGCTCTAAATGAAGCATTAAAAGAACAAATAAAGGTATGTGTGAATGGCAGTTGCCACCTGTAAAAAAATACAATATGACATTTTATGATTTTTATTAAAAAACTTATTAAAATTAAAAGTAGGTATTACAACAATTTTTAAATGATACAAGTTAAATTTTACCAACGGATGCCCACTTACGACCAAATTACATTTTTTTAAGTGTCAAATCTAGTATCAAACAAATTGTTTTATTTATCACACAATTGAAAGGCTTCAATGATGATATTAGGTGCAGCCCCGTTATTTTCCTGAACAAGTGAATTTGGCTAAATTGAACCTTCATACAATACAATACCTATTTCTGCACTAGTGTTTGAATCAGGAATGTGAATACCTGGTGGGTAAATGACGTCATTCGACTGAATATTAATATTTGAATTTGGTGAGTTATGAATGATCGGTTCGGAATGTGAGGATGACGAGGTTCCAGGTCTCTGTTGATATTGATCGTGAGATGAGTTGCGTGATAATAGAATAAATTGACTGGCATGTTGTAACTGTCGTGACGGTGTTGGTACTGGTGAGTGAGGAATGATCGGCTCGGAATGTGAGGAATGATCGGCTCGGAATGTGAGGATGACGAGGTTCCAGGTCCCTGTTGATATTGATCGTAAGATGAGTTGCGAGATAGAATAAATTGACTGGCATGTTGTGACTGTGGTGACGGTGTTGGTACTGGTGTGTAATGAATAATCGGCTCGGAATTTGAGGATGACGAGGTTCCAGGTCTCTGTTGATATTGATCGTGAGATGAGTTGCGTGATAGAATAAATTAACTGCCATGTTGTGACTGTGGTGACGGTGTTGGTACTGGTGATGAGAATTCAGAATGTACTGCATATTGCATATACATGCCATCTATATCATGCATAAATCTTAATCTTTTTTCTTCCGGTAATTTTCTCAATTTTGTAGCAAAAAGCTTTGCGTACAAGTCACAATCATCGTCTTCTGTTGGAATTGGTTGAGGTGTATTTCTTTTAACATTTGCATTAAACGTAGACAAGGCTTCCTTCATAACCTTTTCTGCTTGAAATACTTCGGTGGGGTGTTTCCGCCGACGAATTATTGATGCATTTGTATTGACTGTATGACTTTGATCATCAGCTTGCGGATTTTGATTAGTCTCATTTTCTTCAAGTTCTTCATTTCTACTAGTAAACGGCTCCTCTTAAAATATAAATAAATTAAAATGATTATTTTTATTGTTGCAGTTACCATCGTGCCCCGAAGAATGGCTACAAGTCGAAAAAGACTTTGAAATTCCCGCGTGCTGTGGGATCAATAGATGGCAAACATATTGTTTTAGAATGTCCCATAAATTCCGGATCGGAATATTATAACTATAAAAGAACATTCAGTATAGTTTTGATGGCGTTGGTTGATAGTCACTACAATTTTATTTTCGCAGACATAGGCTGTCAAGGCCGAATTAGTGATGGCGGAGTTTTTACTAACACAGTTTTATGGTCAAAAATGCAGACTTAAATTTACCACACCCACATCCGCTGCCTGGTTCAAACATCGACGTGCCATAAATAGGCGCTTTTGCCCTTTCGGAAAACATTATGTAACCCTATTCTGGAAATCACAACTAGGGATCCCCAAAACGAAAGTTTAATCAGATTTTGTCTGGAGCACGAGTAGTAGTTGAAAATACTTTCGGCATTTTGGTAACAAAATTTAGAATTTTCAAGAAACCAATAAATTTACAACCCGAAAAAGCCGCCTTGATAACGTTGACATGCATACTCTTACACAATTTCTTGAGACGAAGCACTACATCATCACACATCTTCCGGAACTATAGATACTTATGACAATAATAATTTATTAATAGAGCCCGGCTCTTGGAGAGGAGAAATGGAGAGCACCTGTGCTATTCGAAATCCGCGACATATTCTACGGCGAGCGGCTCATCACGCAACAGAAATAAGAGATGAATTCGCTAAATATTTCAGTAGATAGGTTATGTACTGGTTGTCAATAGACATAAGTTGATTGTACTTACTAATAAAGGAAAACTTGCTGTATCGTCGAATAAGGCGTTTTTGTACTTTCCTATATGTAATAATAATTATAAGTAATAAAACTTGCTGCTTACCGTATTTATTGTTTTCTTACATTTCGTAGTATCCCCAAAAAAAGAGTCTATAATTTCGTATGCGAACCATATCGGCTTGTAAACATCGTTGACACCTGCTCCAGAGTTTTCTGATTTCTTAACTTTATTTTTGTACCCTCTGTAGCTTGCAAATAACGATGTTTTTTTGTTTTTTAAGTCATCAATGGGTATTCCCATCAGTTCACTTAGACGACACCACGCATCATGGTTTTTTAGTTTATTTTTGTAGTCTTTTAAATTTGTATTCCATAGCACGGGTTCCGCTTGGAAATATTCCAAAAATTTCAACTCAAGTTCGTTTGTCCAAGTTACGCTCATATTGACGCCACAAGGTACACAATTACTTCCGTTCAAGTCGGCGGCGCGCGCGCTACTGAGAAACATGCGAGTGTGGAGTCAATACACGTTTTCGCCTGTTCTCACGTTCTCGCGCTCCTTTGTCTCGCGCCAAAAAACCGACAAAAAGTGGAGAAAAGCTGGAGAACAACCGAAATTAATGAGACTTGAGAACCTTGATCAATTAGGGCTCTCATGTTATGATAAGTGCCATCTGAACCTTTCACCCGTATCATTGCAGTTGACAGCAAAACTTCTGTTAGTTCATTCTCTCCATACGGTTGTGACGAGTGCGGCTTCTGGTTTTCGCTGTTCTGTGTTGACATTGTTACGCCGGACCGCGGCAAGTTTGATTTGTAAAATACATCGTGCATTAAGGTGTTATGTTTCTTGTTGCATTTGCGGCATATTTGTTTCGACTTGCACTCTTTGTCGTAATGCGTAAAGAGGCAATTTATGCAAACTCGTACGTCCTTAACTGTTTTAAGGCGTTGTTCGTCCGACATTTCTAAGAATTTCCTGCAATTGTACAGTCCATGTTCAAAATTGCAGAGTGGACATTTCACTGTTGTTATGTTGAATGTCGATGTCGAAAGCGGTTTATAATTTCCACTACCGCCTTTGATCCAATTGTTGTTTGTTTCATGTGGTGGAAATTTCCTAGAACTCGACGTATTTTCGGAACGTTGTTGCCCAAAATGGGGATACGGTTTTGGTTGAAAGTTCATGCTCTCATTTTTGCGGCGAGATGTTTCTTAAGGTGTGAACTTCATTTCCAAGAAGTTTAGGAAATCGCCTAAAACTGGTAGCTCTCTGCGATCTTTCAGCGACTCTATGTACTCAGAATGGCTGTCGGTGCCCAATTTTTGATCTTAGATGTGTACAAGAAGTGGGTCCCACGTGCTTACGTCCACCCCTAAGTTTTTGATTGCATTGAGGCTCTCCTGTGTTACGTCATGCATACGTTTAATTTGTTGCAGTGTTTGTTGCCTCATTATTGGTAATCCCAAAAGCGTGTCGATATGTTCTGAGAATATGCGTCTTTTGTTATTATAACGACGATTAAGGATGTCCCAGCACACCGTATAGTTATCGGAGCTGATGGATAAATGTTGTATTAGCCTTTCTGCTTCCCCACGCGTCTTGCTTTTCAGAAACTGCATTTTCTGGGCTCCAGATAAAGACATGTTGTTGTGGATAGCCTCTGTAAAGAGGTCTTTGAAAGACACCCATTGACTGTAGTTTCCGTTAAATGTTGGTACCTCTAATGTAGGGGTCGTTTTTTCTCGGTGTTTCTCGGACCACATCCTCGAATTAATTGATTTTTTCAGCTTGTTGTACTTTGTTTCACATCTGCTATAAAGTTATTCTGATTCGTCACTTTCTTGTTCACCCAACTCACACTCCAACTCCCAATGTAAGGAATCGATCGCATTCCATCTTGATTCCAAAGTTTTCAATGTATCTTCGTACTCCCATCTCTCTGTTATGTTGTCGATGTTAATGCTGTTTACTGTTCTTTCAAATGCCTTATAGTTAGCGGATTGTTTTCGGAATTTTTCTGTTAATCTGTTACTTGTTGCCACGGGTGCCTCCGCAGCAGTTGCCATCTCAAACTCTTGATCAGTTCTTCCATGTTGTTTTTTCGAAACCCCTGGGACGGGCTCTTGTTCACCTTGTTCTAATTCGTCGTACCTTCTGATGAAGTCGTTTGCATCCAAGTAAAAAGTTTTTGTTTTTTCGTAGTGATTACCGGTGAAATAATCACTCGAGTGATCTTCGTACTGTTCTAAGATAAGATGATTCGCATGAAAGTCACGAAACAGCTTACTCAACTCCGTTAGTCTCCTTGCAGCAATTGCCTTCCTCCTCTGACTGTTCTTCTTCTTGAAACTGCTAACCACGTCTTGCAGTGCGGAATATATTTCAACTTGTTTAGCTAAGATATCCACCATCGTCGCTTCTGTTTATGTTCAATGTTCTGTTTAATGTTTATGTCAACCCTTAATCTTCACCATCGTATGTTTTTGTTGAATGATATTCGCCCCTGTTGATGTTCAGCTGGTTCCTCTGCGGCACCTCTGGCGAGCTCTAAGTGTGATTTAAGCACCTTCTCAATTTGCTGGTGAGATCCGCTTGTTGAAGGCCAACAAACCGATTGCTAACCCACCGGAAACTCTCCAAAATACCACAGTGGATCGAAGGACCAAAGATGTTGGGGCATGTAGCTGTTTATGACTGTTTGTATGTTTGGCAGAAAGTCACAACCACTCACTATTAAATTGTTCAAAATGTACTTTTATTGTTTGGATGCTTGGCTTGAATACACGCCCAGTATCGTCGGGCCGATAATGTGTACTAAATTGCTTACGGCGGCGGCGGGCCGCGTAAAGGGTGTTCGGTTACTCCGAACAAAGAGTGAAACACATTTCATATTTTTTTTTATCACATTTTAGTGATTTTGCCAGATTTTTGCAATAAATCCAGTTATGTGTTCCAGTTGAGAACACTTTTCACATAGGCAGAGGACACGTTTCCTAGTAATTGACTATATGTGTCAAATAAGTCGCTATGGTCTTCTGGGATTTCCACAAAATATTGTTTTTCTGTAAGGCTATTTATTGCCTCAGTTGGGTTTTTGCTCGAGCATGTTAAAATTTTGATTTGCTGCAGTGGAACACAGTTTTCAAAATCTTCATCCCGTATTTCTGCCCTTTTGAGCAGCTTTTTGTATGCTGCGCGAAACTGAACTGCATTTGGGTTGCTGTACCAACCACCTCTTGATCTAATGGCAGCAAAAAAGAGCTTTAGGTGGTCTTGACTGACTTTATACAGGGGCAAGAATTCCAATACTTTTTCTTGTTAGATTAATTTTTTTCTTGTTAGCAAGTCATACATCTCTAATGCACTATTCATACAAACTATGAGCCCTATAAACCCAGTTATTCTAGGGTTGTCGCTCTCCCGAAGGAAGCATCAATTTCTTTGTGTACATCGTAACACTTTCAATCAGAGCACGCATGAATCCAATATTCTGGGGACACTTTTTTTTTCTTATTTCTTTTTTAGGCTTTTTTCCACTAAAGTGGACGGATCTAATGGCTGTTTAAAACGTCGAAAACATCATTCATTATGTTGATGAAATTTATGGTCCCTTCGCAGTTTTCAAATTCTTGCAGTTTTAGGGTAATGCGACAATTCAAGGGCGTCCGCAACTGAACTGCTGCATAGATGTGTAGTAAGGCGTACTTTCATCTTTTGTTTTTCAAAATTAATGTGTGCCTTCGAGAGTTTGTTGGCTAAATGCAATCCCTCTTTCTTTTGTAAAGCTAACAGTCGCTCCAAAAATATAAAATCAATTTTACGACCGCTCGGATCATAAAAAAGCCTGAAATATCCAAATGTGCTCGTTATAAGTTTAAGCGCATGACATGGGTCAACAAATGCATGCACAATGATGTCGCTGTACTTAAACTTGGTTATCGACTGATCTTTCAATAAATTAATGCATCCTAAGCAACGAAACATTCCGAAGTGGCAAAGCGGTCCATCGCATGTCAGGGTTACAATACGAACATTTATGTCAATTTTAAACTTTCGCGACTTGTACACATAGAATATTTTCGTGGCTTAATCGCGTATTAATTTATTGCTATTTTACCTCGACGTTTCGACGACGTTACAGCCATCGTGGTCACGAAAAGCCCCGAAAATATTCTATGAACATTTATGTCTTCGCACAATTTGATGGCTCTCTCAATAAGGCCACACTTCTGTTCTCCAGTAAGGGCGGTTATAAGAAAATAACCAATAGCTATGTCTACATCTTTCTATCCAACTTTCGTTTGTCGCTTTCAATAATTGAATGCGTTAACGAACGCAACGCCAATATAGTCATTTAGTTCAGTCGTAGTTTGTCAGCTTTTGGAAACATGTGCGACGACAACATTTTACTTAGTGGAATATGTGCTGCTTACTTGGTCATAAGAAATTCCAGAAAAAAAAGAACCAAGCGAAAGTTTTGGATATGAGGCTTTTACAATAATCGAAGTAATGTGATTATGAGAGAACTACGAGAAGATATAGATATTCTTTTTAAAAAATTTACACGCATGTCTGAAAAAAATTTCGAAAGACTTTTGAAATTGGTTACACCAATAATTAGAAAGCAGTCAACCCAGTTACGTGAATCAATACCTAGTGAAATAAAATTAGCTATAACACTTAGGTTCTTAGCTACTGGAGACAATTTAATGTCTCTTTCATATTTATTCAAGGTGTCCAAACAATTCATATCAGCAATGCTACCAGATGTATTGAAAGCCATAATTAAAGTACTAAAGGATTATATTAAGGTAAGAAAGAGTTTTATTTATATATTATACACATAATAGACAATATTTAGCATAATGATAATAATTTTTTAAATATCACTAATTCAGAAACAGTATTAATATCAAATGCTTCTGTCTCAGCTGGAGAGTCATTTGGCATCTCGGTATCATTAAATATCTCAATGACATTCGGTATCTCAGTCACATTCCGCATCTCAGTAACATTCAGCGTTGCGGCTGCACCAGTCATCTGTTGCATTTCCAGATCAAAAAGTATATTATTTATGCGCTGTTGAGCTAATAGTCGATTTAATGGATTAAGATTTCGAATTTTATGAGCTATTAATTGTCCATAAACAGTAAACTCATCTTTTTGACTTAATTCCTCAGTAGCTTTTTTCATAAATTTGTAAGCTTCTTCCTCTTTTTATTGATGTTAAGGTAAAATCATGCTCATCTTCAGACATACACGTAGACTGCGAAGTCGCAGGGCTTTCTCTATTGAATACTTCAGCTTGCGTGTCCTGAAATGTAATGTAAATGATACTTAATTCAATTTTTTTTTCTGTTACCAACAAACGAGCAGCAATGGAAATCTATTGCGAATGAATTTGACAGGCGATGGAACTTTCCACATTGTATTGGCGCCATGGATGGAAAACATGTGGTCATCCAAAGACCAGAAAATACTGTGGGCGAATTTCATAACTACAAAGGAACACATAGCATAGTATTGTTTGCAATCGTAGATGCAAACTATTGTTTTACATATGTTATAGTTGGTTGTCAGGGCCGTATATCGGACGGAGGTGTTTTTAAATCCACTGCGTTTTATAAGAAAATTGAAAAGAATGAATTAAATTTACCCCACAATGAACCACTACGTGGTAGAACGATGTCAGTTCCTTATGTCTTAGTTGCTGACGATGCATTTGCTCTATCTATGCTATACTATGAAACCGTATTCAACAGATTTCAATGTGGGGTCTCCAAAAAGAGTGTATAATTATAGGTTATCAAGGGCAAGACCTATGGTTGAAAATGCATTTGGGCTGCTTGCATCTGTATTTAGAATATTTCGTAAGCCAATTGAATTAAAAGTCGACAGTACTGTAATTGATATTGTTTTGAGTTCTGTTTACATTCACAATTTTCTACGATTGCAAACAGATTCATCCCGTCATTACTGCCCTCCAGGTTGTTTTGATAATGAGGATGTACGCACTGGAGAAATTATTCCCGGGTCGTGGAGAGCAATAACTGCAGATGACAGTGGTTACAGGGCACTTCAAAGAATTCCTCGTAGGCCATCAAATACATCGAACCAAATACGAGAGGAATTTACGAGTATGAACTATTTCATGTCAGATATTGGAGCAATACCGTTTCAAAGCAAATACTTATACCATTTATTTTGTGGAAGAATGTAATAAATTAATTTCGCCAAATATGCGTTTAAAAAACCCTTTCTTCCACAGTAATAGTTTCTCTAGTTTCCCTTGGCGTCACAGAGTCAGCAGTGAACAACAGATGTTTATAGGCAAACCACGGTGAAACGTATATCTCATCGGATCCAGAGCCACTCTTTTTCTTGATAACTTTTTGATGCTCTTTGGAAAAATATGAGCGTAGACTTTTTATCTTTTTTTTAACGTCATCGATGTCCATGTTATATTTAGTAGCCAAAACTTGTAAACCATCGTTCCTATTTACTTTATTTGTATAAAGTTTGTTATTTGGATCCCAGAGCTGTGGAAAGTTTCGGTAATCTTCAATAAAATTCAATGTAATTTCGTCTGCCATCTTGTTGTTGAACGCTTTGTGGAACAGAAATCCATCCGAACAAAAAAGGGCACAGTGTGGACATAGCTAATCGGCAACTTTCAAGAGTCATTTATGCATGTTAAAAGAAACACTAAGCACTGAGTGGCTTCCTTTCCGCTATCACTTTTACTCATGACATTGTCGACACTTTCTACACGCCCCGAAAATGATTGAGAAATGGGATTCCACTTTCCTAAACTTTTGCTTATAACCATATCGTCCATGATCAAGGCGCAAATAAGCGGACGACTACTCTGATCAGCTTTTCTTTTTAGTGCTTCAAAAGCTTCATGAGTGAAGCCAGGTTCCGCATCACCATTTTTGTACCACTTCCTCAATTTTCGTACATGAGGCAAACAAGTATTGTACTTGTTTCTTATGAAGTTGTATGCCTTTGGAGAGTAAAGCTATATCCACACAGTGCCTTTTTCATCTTCAGCTTTCCCTTCATCATTCTATTCAACTTCCCTTAGGGCAAGCAACTGTTGAATGCATCATGTCCGTGCGTCATACGACCGGAGTCGTTAATTATTGTTCAGTATAACAACACGTGCGACGAGATGATGCTACTATGTGCGGCTTACTTGGTGATAATCTAGAAAACAAAAGAGAACCAAGCGCAAGACGTGGGCTCGATAATATTTTATGGATCGAATTAGAAAGAAAGAAAAATACTAATGTAATCATGCGTGAACTGCGAGCAGATAAAGATATTCTTTTTAAAAACTTTACACGCATTTCCGAAAACAATTTCGATCGACTTTTGAAATTGGTAGAACCAAGAATTGCAAAGCAGTCAACCAATTTACGTGAAGCAATACCAAGTAAAATAAAGTTAGCAATCACGTTAAGGTTTTTAGCCACTGGTGACAACTTCATGTCTCTTTCTTATTTATTTAAAGTGTCCAAACAATTCATATCAGCAAAGCTACCAAATGTATTAAAAGCCATAATAAATGAACTAAAGGATTAGGTATATTAAGGTAAGAGTTGTATTAAAATATTACTTATACTTTACAATACCTTTTAAATATTACATAATTGGAAATATCTAATACTTCGGAATCCATTTGTGTCGGCATCTCAGTACCATTTGGCATCTCAGAAATAATATTCGGTATTTCAGTGGCATTCGACGTCCCCGAATTATCCCGCATACTACTGCTCCGTTCATCTGTACCATTTCGAGATCAAAAAGTATATTATTTATGCGCTGCTGAGCAATTAGCCGATTATATGGAATAAAGTTTTGCATTTTAATTTATTAATAATATCAATACTGTTGAGCGTAGAAGCAGAGATGTGGAATGGCGCAGGAATCTTGCAGGAAATGACCGGCGCGATCAGGAAAAATAAACGAGTGGCTTTATCCAATATAATTATGCCCTATAATTCCTCAAGAATTAGATTTGCACTATACTGTGTAAGGTCTTGATCAAAAAGGAATACAGCGGAAATGGAAGTGAACGAGAGAGAGACGTCCTTGTCTTTTGACAAATCCAACAATGGTGTTACCATAATATAAAACAATTAATTGTAGTGATGTAATTATATGTCAAGAATGTAATATTCAACACTTCCCCTCATTCTTAACATAATACACCATAATATAGTCATTTATATCTTTACATCACAACTATACATGCAAATAAAAACTCGTCCAAATATGAGTTAACATGCTTAACAATAGCACAACATTAAAACACTAAATCATAATAAAAATAGACATTCCATATTCATAGCCATACATATTGGACAATAATTATATTACAGAGGTTTCAAATTCAAGTTCTTAATAAAACTGTAGTGTTTGACTTTACTCAAGGATTTGGTAAATATATCGGCTGTCATGGTACTAGTCTCTAGATACCTAACTTTTACATAATGTTTTTGAATCAGGTCTTTCACAAAATGATAGCGAATATCTATATGCTTTGTGCGCTTATGTGAGTATTCTTTTCCCAGCAACATTTTTTGTGCGCTTTTTTTATCATTATAAATAACAATTTCTAAGTGTTTACCAACAATTTCGTACATGAAATTTCTAATAAAACACAATTATTTTGCGACATCACTAATGGCAACATACTCGGCCTCTGTGCTAGATAATGAAACACACTGCTGCTGTTTAGACTCCCAACTAACAGTATTTGTACCTAATTTTACTACAAAACCAGAATAGGATTTTCTATCACACAAATCATTTCCCTAATCAGCATCAGCATATGCATTTAAATTCAAGACATCACTCTTATAAAAACATAGACCATAATTAATAGTGCCAGCTAAATAACGTAATATATGTTTAGCTGCTGTCCAGTGACTCTTATCAAAATTACTTAAAAAATTACTTAGCTGACTGCAGCTGAATGTGATATCTGGTCGTGTACATACAGATAGATACATTAAGCAGCCAATCAATTGCCGATATTGATAAACATTATCATCTTATAATTCTGAATTAGTTTTCACTGATTTACTGTTTGCAATCATAGGTGTAGACGCATGCTTACAATCTAACATATTCATAACATAATCTTTTTAATAACCTTTTAACTTACTCAGATTGGTCTAAAATTAAAACATGTTTATCTCTTGTTACACGCATTCCTAGACAACTTGTAAGTGAACCAAATGCTTAATATTGAAGTTAGATTCTAACAATTTAGACAAATCTGTAGTTTCACATGTCGAAAATACATAAAAATCGTCAACATAGAGAGCAATTATGGTGAGATCCTTTTCACTCTTTTTCACATACACACAGGGCTCACACTTACTCTGAACATATGCACTCTTCGATAACAGTTCATGTACTTTCAAATTCCACATGCGACTAGCCTGTTTTAATCCATAAATACTTTTCAAAAGCAAACACACCTTATTAATATCAAATACAAAACCTTTTGGTTGCTCCATATAAATTGTCTCATGCAAATCGCCGTTTAAAAATGCTGTTGTGACATCAATATGTTCTATTGACATATCCATCTGATGTGCCAATGAAAATAGTATTCGCATTGTCGAATGACGTACTGTTATAAACTACTTCACTACTAAGATTTTGCTAACGCCAGCATTTTGTATTCCATTTATATAGCATTTTCAAGCCATGTGAGTCAGTCAGCCCATAGCCGCGGTACTGTAAACTTGTCTTTTACCAATAAACCTGTGTGTGTGTGTGTGTGTGTAGTAAAGAGTTTTTTTTTAAAAAGACCTGCGGGACGGACCCCGTAACAAGTGGTGTTAGAAGTGTGAGATCTGGCATCTAAAAGAACTCGTGGTCCCTGTCGCATCAAGAAAGGTCTTGTTTAAAGTGAAAATTCAGTGCCGTGTTGCCCGACGTTAAGTTTCCGCCCTTGCGCGCAGCCCGCAGCATCATCGGTCCAGTTGGTCGACAATAAGTCTCTGCTCTCGAGCGTGAGCCTACGCTGACATCACAGCATCCTGGTCGACGGTCAGTCTCCGTGTTCTACGCGAGCCCGCATCAGCAGAAAGACAAGACTCCACCATTACCTACCATCGGTTCATCGGGTTGACTCACCTTCAATTCTTCATACAACTCTTCTATAAATTCATCAGCACCAGTTTCGCAAACTGCGCTACGTGACTTCGCGAGGTTTTTTCCGTAGAAATACGACGCTCCTGTGTCGCCGGACACTCGACGCTACCTACTGTACCTGCAATTGCGTCATCGCTGCAACGTGACTGCCTACTGCACTTTTGGTACTTCGGGTCACAATCATCTTGTCACAGTCATCAATCCACATTCCTGGATTTTCCAAGATGTTCCTTGTTGCTGTTCTCCTGTGACTTGTTTCGTTTCACTTTTAATTACACTGTTCTTCAGTTTTGTGAACTTATTGTGTTTGTCTGTCATTTTACGTGCTATTTTTCTATTTTACGGCAAACATTTTACATTGATACTTATAGAAATATTATTTTTATACGTTTTTTATACTTTTACAAATTGATTTTACTTTATTATTGTGTTTGTCGTATATCCTGTTGCTGAGTTTTAAATTTCATTCATGGTTAATCCTAAAACTAAGAAGGAGGAATCCGTAGAGGCAGCCTCCGACGTCGAGACCTCGGATAACTCTTCTTCCAGCGTGGAATCGCAATCGAAAGCGAAGGTCCCTAAGAAAAAAATGGCCGCTATCACGCTTTCAGTTTTAACAAAGTTTATCCGACCTTACAGTGGGGACCGCGAAAGCCTCCCCGCCTTTTTAACCAATTGCGAGAATGCAATTAATCTCGCTACTCACGAACAACAGGATGTACTAATAAAATATATTGTCACACAGCTCGAAGACAAGGCGCAACTTGCATGTTGTTTGAAACAATTCGGAAGCTGGAGCGATTTGAAAGCCTTTTTGAAAAGCACTTTTGGTGAAAAGAAACACTCCACGCATCTATTAGTAGATTTACAAAATTGCCGCCAAAAAGCCGACGAAAGTGTGACGCAATATTCCTTGCGAATAGAGTCGTGTTTAACGAGACTCCAATCTCACATCCATTACAGCTGTGTTGAACAAAAAGAGCTAGCAGGTAGGCTTGCCGCGATGGAAGATTTGGCCTTTAACACCTTTATGTTAGGGATGAATAACAAATTCGCGCATATAGTCAGATGCCGTAACCCTAAAACTCTGTCTGAAGCTATCACACATGCAATTGTAGAAGAGAAGATCTTCAATCTTTCTCGGATGTCTCAACGAGCATCTTTACAATGCTCTTTCTGCCATCAAAACGGTCATGCCGTTTCCGATTATTTTAAAAAGAAAAAGCAATCTAATGAAGGTCATCGCGTTCACGCGATTAACTCCCCTCTATCTCGGAATAGGCCTTCTGCCTCTAAATTTGACAAAAATAAAAGTTGTGCCTATTGCAAAAAGGTTGGGCACCTTATCACTGAGTGTTTTAAATTAATACGTAAAAATGGCCAGGAGAATGAGTCATCGCCGTCTCCTAAGGCCAGCGTTCACACTGTTACACCACACTCAGAGGAAACCGATTTAAACTAAAATCGGTTCCGGTTCCGTGTCTGCCGGGACCCTCTTCTCCCTTTTTAAAAGACACGTTTTCTAACATATCTGCGCCTTTACTCCCTGAGTTTCCGCCCAAGGCCAGTTTCGCTAACCCTTCATTCCAAAAGGAATTTATTCCTAGGGCTAGCTCAAAAAAATCTAATGCTAAGTCTTTACTCGCTACAGAGTTTTTCCCCAAGACTAGCTCTACTACTGCGCCTTTACTCAAAAATGAGTTTATTCCCAAGGCCAGTTCTAATACTATCAGTGAGTCAACGAATCTCTGCCCTCAAGGTAACCTGAGTTTTTCGGGGCCACTCCCTTGAGATTCTACATGTGAAGAAAGCACAGTTTACACTGTTCTTAATCTCAACCCTAGGGTTTCGCTTCCTCACGTGTTTTTACAGACGAGCTGTTCACAAAAACCTCTGTGGTAATTGATTCGGGTGCTTCAATTTCCATCGTGAAATTCTCAAGTTTACAAAAGCATCCCGAAATGGGACCGCAACCTATTAAAATTAAAGGTCTTAATGAAGATGATTCTCATGTAGAGTCTCTCGGGTCCCTTAACCTTGACCTATCCTACCGATTTTCCGGACAAAATATAGTAGCGCTGAACTTCAATGTCCACGCGATTAGCGACTCTGTGCGCTTGCCATTCGATGGCATTATCGGTAGCGATTTCCTTGACTACTTTAAAATGGATATTAAATACTCTACTAAAACGTCATAATGTCATAAGAATTCTTTTCATTCTGGCATGTGTCAACAGAAATAAAATTATAATAAAATTCATTTTCTAAAATTGCACATTCCTTGCTATTAAAACTTTCGTTGGATCGAAGGGTTCTATTAGTCTATACCCTAGAGGTTTCACAATAACCCACAAAAATGCATAACTTAGATTTCCCATCTAGTTTGCTCCGCTTACAGGTAGGCAATAGACAGTATGCAAGACATCCAAATACTTTTAGGTGTCCGAGACCAATCTTGTGTTCGGACCAAACCTATTCAAGCAAACAGCCAGCCAGAGCAGACGTGGGGCATCTATTTTTAAGATGTAAGGCTTTCATCACAGCCTCACTTCAAAATCGTTAACTAAGACCACATTCTTGTAACATACATCTAAACTTCTCCATTAATGCGGTTTAAACGCTCAGAAACACCATTTTGCTGAGGCGTATACGGTATTGTGGTCTGGTGGACTATACTATAGAGTATATATATACTGGACTATAGAGTGAGGTGCCCCATCCGTTTGTGTAGACACTAAAGTCGCTAAAAGGCGACTAAGGGATATTAACCGGGGGGTGGGCAGCAGCGCCCCCTGCAGTACAATTCCATCAAACTGCGATCCCCAACCCGCATGCCCAGCGTGGGGATTATGGGCATTACCCCCCAATGATGGCACAACCTTGCGCTCATTAGGGGAGGGCTATGTCCAGCAGTGGACTGATATAGCCTGAAGAAGAGAAGAAGAATGTAGACACGCCTTGCGCAGCAACATGTGCGTTCTGTCCTGCCTCCTGCACTGATTGTAAGAGTGCTGAAGAACGCTGCTCCTTTTGTGCTACATACCCGCGCATTAAGCATTCTCGTAAAACTGCATGGCAAACAGGTTCACCCTTGATCTCACAAGTCATCTCATACATAGAACATCCATTCCGATCAAACATAATTGTCATTCCCTTCTCGGCCATTTTACTAACAGACAGAAGATTCCCAGTCAACTGTGGAACATGCATCACATTCAAAATCTTTCGTTCATAACTGTTGTCAAAGCTCGTACTTACATTTCCAACACCGTAGCTCTATATAGTAGAATTGTTTGCTATTATTATAACATTTTAGAAGATTTAAATTCATCAAGCAAATTCCTATCTTTGCATATGTGTGAAGAACAGCCACTGTCGACAATCCATTCTGAAGATGAAGTTCCATTCGCCATGAAACTTGAAGCCATAAGAGTTTGCTGCTTGTCCTGGTCATCAGGTTTCTTCTTGTATCTTTTTTACTTGAAGCATTTAGCCTTGATATGGCCTTTCTTCTTACAGAAGCTGCAAACAACTGGTCTCCTAGTAGTCGAATTGACAGCTGTATTCATTGGTGTCGACTCGGACAGCATTTTTCTATGCTCTTCTTGTATAAGCCGCCTTCTCACTAGTTCGCTCGACAACTTGTTTGTAATGCATGCGGTTTTTAAGCTCGTGACTAAAGTGTCGTATTCCGCCGCGGGGCCACTAAGTTATAGCTCTCCAATCTCTTCGTCGTCGACACGTCGACCGATCTCAGCTAGTTGCTGGGTCAGAGCTATAATCTGGTTGACATAATCAGACATACATATGAAATTTGAAAACTCACATCGATGTAGTTGACGTAGTAACACCACGCGTCTGTAAAGACTCTTGTCTTCGAAAACTGTCTGCATTTGTGTCCAAATCTCTTTGGCAGTCTTTGCCTTGAGAACATGCTGGAAACACTGTGATTCATATACTTGGGCAGCGTATCAATTAGAATTTGGACCAGTTTTCTCTTGGTGGTAGTTCTGTTCTCCTTTACAGTTTTAGAAACCTCTTTTGGCTTACCTTTAATTACACAGTCTAATTTTTTAGTTACCCATTTTTCATAAGTTACGAGTACAGTATTATTCAGATCATTGTTATTATGTTGGAGCATCAAGCCTTTGCATTTGCTACATTTTCTGGTTAAGTAGGCCTCCTGAAGCTTCGCGTCAACCCTTGCATGTCCCCACTGCTGGGGCACGGGTCTCTTTATTTTAAGATTTGGCCATACTCCAACACGGGGGCCAAGTCCGGGTTGGTGGAGAATTGTAAGACAGCTGCGGGCCTTACTGTCAGAAGTTATCAAGCCGCCCATAAGGCCGCTGACATGGCTTAACGACTGCCATTATATGACAGCCGGCACCAACGGCTTAACGTGCCTTGCGAAGCACAAAAGCGCTCGGAAAAATGCCACTAGCGGTAGTCACGGGACGCTCACCCATCCTGTACCTGACCACGCCTGTTGTTGCTTAACCAAGTGATTGATTCCAATCACTCGGTTTGCCTAGGCCACGAGCGCTTCGGTATAACATATATCTTTCAAAATGCTTTGACCTTGGAAAATTAAAAATATTTGCGGTAAGAAGCTTTTGGTCACATTATAAAACGTTTTTAAAGACATATTTTACGAACACAGGCAGACATTACGGAATCCTTAACAAAATCTGCAAACTTACTAATAATTATAATTTTCAGATCAACAAAATCCACTTTGGTTTTCCATATTATAAAAATTTGGATGTCGAAGGTTTCGGATCGAATTCCGGAGTGTTTGCCGCTTTTAGCGTAGTCTCTGAAAAAATTGTAATCGTTTTGAGGTAATGTACATCTACTATGTGTCCTAAGTGTTGTACATGTAAGCAGATTTGTGTAGCGGAATATTTAAAGCAGCTCATTTTTGTCATAGTTAGTCTCCTTTCGGATGTATCCCATAAAACTTGATGCACAGAGAACTTTTTGAAGGGTTTTAAATTATCAGGAACCAAGTTACTTTTTAGTATTACGGCTTTTTCGTCAATGTTTTTTACAATAATATATTGATCTGTCCTGAAGCTACCCAACACAACAAATATTTTTGACTACGCCAATCATTCTCTGATGATCAATCACTGCTCCGAATTTTAACGCCTTCACAATATATTCGGCATTACTGTGAACTGTTCAGAGGCATGTATCGCGCTTATTGACATTAGGTATCGACACCCAGAATGGCCTCTATAAGCAAAAAAGCGAATAAGACATCTTGATTTGAGACTTTCTAATGAACTTTTTATACAAAGGACTTTGTCCATTTTGGGCCATACGTGGACAGAATGTAAGAGCAAAATCGAAAT
This sequence comes from Yponomeuta sedellus, assembly GCA_934045075.1. Lineage (NCBI taxonomy): Eukaryota > Metazoa > Arthropoda > Insecta > Lepidoptera > Yponomeutidae > Yponomeuta > Yponomeuta sedellus. Next base: position 1,845,792 of record OW203736.1, on the reverse strand, counting down.
ACCCACTGATTATAATTAATTTCAAGACGAATATTTTCGCTAATCTGGTTGCATCAATCGACATTTTAAACTGTTTCAAACTAATAAGGATTTTATCTGAAATCCAATCTTTATCCTGTCAACCAGCCTTGATATTTATTTCGGGGTTGCCATTTAAAGAATTCAATTAGTCACAAATTGCACAGAAAACAATTTGTGTTCTCTAATGCAACGCGTTTTAGCATGTTTTAGTATGTATTTATACCCAAATAATGCACACCAATGCAACGGCATTACAATACTTGCTACATGTATCGTATTCAATTATTGCTGTGATAAAATGATTAAAAGAAATAATCTGGATTTGAGGGTAAACTATTTATTTATGGCTACACTAGACAAAAGTCACCGGCTAAAAAAAACAAAACGATTTATTCATTCATTGTGTATGCTGTCTCTTCGCTTCTCGTGAATATTGTTTGTTTTATTACTTTGGCTTGTTAAAATGGATCCCGATTCTTTGCTTATTGATGACCCCGGCTCAACTACGGATTTTGCACCTGACTTACACAACGACTCTGGCACTTCTTTGGATTCCGAACTTGCTCCGAACGATGACCCCAGCTTTAACTTGGAAATTGAGCCAGCTTTACACGATGACCTGCGTACTGACACTGAAGAAGTAACGGCTTCATATCAGACCGTCACTGGTGAAGTTGCAGAAGGATCAAGATGTGTTAACTGTGGGAATGATCTCACACAAAGGAGGAGACGGTTCCTGCATCTTCTGGAGGTGTTATCTGTCATAAGACAGTGGGTTGCCCCTCAAATCGTACGTATTAATGTTTATTTATGATCTCCAATGATACCAAACCGTTGCGTAAACATAATATAAATGAAACAGTTAATGCTTACGTTGTTATTGTTTATAGATTGAAGAAAGCAGTGAAGTGTGCCATTCTTGTTGGACATTGGCACTAAATCAGTCAAGAGCACAAGTGGTGGAAGAGGAAACAACTACTGACAATGGTCATCGAAGAAATGTGTGTGTGAGCTGTGGATCCTCATTGTTGCGGATGAGATCTCATATGCTACGTTCAGACACAGAAAGAGAGTCTCGAATAAGATGTATCATAATTCAACAGATTATACCTCGACAAGTAAGTATTTAATATACTTTTTGAGACAATTGTGATTATGCTTACTTAGACATTATTGAAAAAAACGAGGTTCTTACCTCGATTAATATTGCGCTTACTGGTTTCTTTCAATAATGTCTAAATAAGCAAATTTCATTACTTACAGCCCCGACTACCTACTTTGCAGTTAGGTTTAACATCGGAACGATATCACTGTACCCACATGATTATACTATTTTTATAATCTAACTGCAAAGTAGGTAGTCGGGGCTGTAAGCAATGCAATTTGCTTAAGTCAGATGTCGCTGCCTGTACGTAATACAGAGAATAGTGTAAAGAGGTTTGAAATTTCACTGATGCCGTGAGTCGCCCATTGGCTCAATTGGTAGAGCGCTGGCACGTATAGCCAGAGGTTGCGGGTTCGAATCCCGGCATGGGTGAAATTTTTAGCCTCTAAATAGGTTTTTAAATTTGTTCCTTAGCACGGGTTAGTGCATTAAAATAAAAATAGTATAATCATGTGGGTACAGTGATATCGTTCCGATTGTGACGTAGCTAACCACGTCACCAGCCACACCACGAGCACCACGCAGGCACGGCGTGACAAGACGCCAGCGGACTGGCGGGAGGCGCGGCACGGCGGCGACGCGAATATAAAAAGCGCAGCGCTAGCTCAGTCGAGCGGCTCCCACTACCAGATAAGACGTTCACCGTAGGTCCGGTCCCGGTGTCAGTTTAAGGGGTTTCTGGTTCGCTGTGGGAGTCCCGGTAGGGCTTCAGGACAGTCGGAGGGGATCCCGATCTGTAGAGGGTTGAGGAACAGGCGAGGGCACATCGGCTGATCGCCGGAAGCGGTACAGGGGTCCGCCTCATTGGGCCCATCCGAGGTTAGCCGATGCCGTTCACGAAATGTACTAGGGCATGGCATGTTGGTTTTCCGATAGTAACCGGCCTAGGACATCTCGTGTGCCCGCCTTAGCCTCTGGGTGCAGGCACGTTGGAGTTCCCGATGGTGGCCACACCCAGATAATAGGGAATCCTGAGAGCGGTATGTTGGGGATCTCGATTTCGGCCGCTCCAGGATCATTGAGAGTCGTAGGTACCTCTCACCAGGAATGAGTACAGCAGTTAATAATAGTGAACAAGTCGCCCCTGGTGTCCATCAGTAGTTTAATCGTGTGAGTGTCGGTGGTGTAACAAAGACAGTGATTGATAATACAGGGACCATGGTTAAAACCAGTGGTAGGTTAAGTGAGAGACAATTTGAGTGTGTAGGGTTAATTATGTAAATATTAGGTCTGTGTGCCTTAAATGGTGTTGGTTTTTGGAATCCAAGCGTAGTCATTTGTGAGTAGTCCCCATAGGCATCCCTTAAAGCGCCAACCCGGGTAGTATTTCACCGGGTCGCGCATAAACCTAGCTCCTCAGGCAGAGCACCTCAAGAGGTTAGTGTTACACGATGTTAAACCTAACTGCAAAGTAGGTAGTCGGGGCTGTAAGTAATGCAATTTGCTTAAGTCACATGTTGCTGCCTGTACATAATACAGAGAATAGTGTAAAGAGGTTCGAAATTTCATTGATGCCGTGAGTCGCCCATTGGCTCGATTGGTAGAGCGCTGGCACGGATAGCCAGAGGTTGCGGGTTCGAATCCCGGCATGGGTGAAATTTTTAGCCTCTAAATAGGTTTTTAAAAATGTCATTATTGGCTAGGATTGTCCAAAGCCAATTTCAGGCAGCATAAAGCAGAGCTGCCACGCCTACAATCCTTAAAAAATGGGTCGTTAGCAATTGCTACATTCTTAATGAAACTAAGAACAGGTGATACAGATGAAAGAATATCAACACTGCTAAAAATTCCACGTACCACTTTGATGAGACTGATGGCAAAAGCTCGAAATATGCTGCAGCAGGATTTTGTCCCTAGAAACTTAGGCATAAATCACATCACCAGGGCAGAAATTGTAGCCAGAAATCTATTGATACCTAACGGACTCTTTGGTGGTGATATTAATGACAGACGGCCAGTGGTCATCATGGATGGTACATACTTATATGTCCAAAAGAGCTCCAATTATTTCTATCAAAGAGAAACCGACTCCCTGCATAAGTATAGGAACTTGATGAAGCCATTTTTAATAGTGAGCTCCGATGGCTACATTATAGATGTGATGGGCCCCTATTCAGCCAAAACATCTGACCCAACCATTTTATTAAAAGAATTTAATAAAGAAACAAAGCCATTACGGCAATATTTCCAAGATGGAGATGTTTTCATTTTAGATACAGGCTTCAGAGATACAGTGCCATTACTGAGGTCTTGTAATTATTCCGTACACATACCTGACTCCTTGCAAGCCGGTGAAACCTAATTATCAACGCTTGCAGCTAATAGATCCCGGACTGTAACAATATGCAGGTGGGTAGTAGAATCAGTAAATGGCATATTTAAGCAGTCATTTAGACTTTAGAAGAGAGTGTTTTAATCGAGCATCGAGCCATGCCATGAAAGATTTCCGAATAGCTGCAGCGTTGATCAACAGATTTCACCAAAGAATAATTGACAGACCTGATGCCGGACACATACTGGAAATAATTAATGAGAGAATGTATTTAAATAATAATCTCAGTGAATTAATAATTCAAAACAATATGAACAGGAGGCACAATTCGAGGCAGTAAATGGTTATGTTACCGATATTCACTTTCCGAGGCTCGAGATGAGTGAATTGATATTGTTGGCTTGTGGTACTTACCAAATAAAACAAGCACTCTCATACTATGCTGAACATATAAAGGACAATGGTTCCTACACGGTTGAAGTGTGCAGGGAAATCCCTAATAGAGCTGGCAACCTGCTGGAAATAATTCCTGCGGCCCCCAACAGTACAATGTTAAGGGGAAAAATACAGAGCAGACACATAGCTCGCAAAATTTCACATTTTCGTAAAAATTTCACCCATGCCGGGATTCGAACCCGCAACCTCTGGCTATCCGTGCCAGCGCTCTACCAATTGAGCTCAATTGAGACCTTGCGCGACCATAATGGCTCTCCAGTCTAGGGAACGAATTTACGTGTTCTATGATACTTTTTTCGGTAGTCTCTGTAAATTTTCTATGTTTTCTTTTATTTCCTCTCGTCTCAGTGTATTGCAATTGACCTTCTTTTTTCTTTTTACTAACACTTGCAGCTTTTTTACGGAGACTGCGAAAATTTCAGCAAAGGTGGCTTTACACACATTTACAATACTGCCCTGTCCATCTGGTACAGCATAAAATGCACTACACTGTCTTCTACTTGTCTCAGGTGTTTCATATTTGCCGTGTCTTCTTCTTTTAACCGGTGTAATATTAATCAGATTCATTAAAAAGTAGACTGTTTTTCGTTATTAGTCCGACCATAAAATTCTCTAAATAAATTCAATTTATTGGCAGGAGTTAACGTTTTGCAACCGTAACGGCATTTACAGTGTACCTTAAAAAAACAATTGATAAATATCTTACATAATTCGTCACAAGGAGACGTGTTAATAGCCAGTGTTTTACCTATTTTACATTAAGAGAAACTACAATCTAATAATTAAATCATAACAAAAATCTCATGCTAAATTTACGTTTAATAGGTTTGTATAACTTAATATATTTATGCAAGCTATATTATAATATTACATCTATATATCTTTTTATTTTATTTTATTCTATTCTATTCTGTTCTGTTCTGTTCTGTTCTGTTCTGTTCTGTTCTGTTCTGTTCTGTTCTGTTTTGTTCTGTTCTGTTCTGTTCTATTTTATTTTATTTTATTTTATTTTTTTATTTTTGTTTTATTTAGAATAAAAAACAATTGTACAATTCCAATTACTAAACATTGTATGTATAGAAGTACGATGCTATTGTACAACCAACAGCTTTATCCACAGGTTACATGAAAGTAATTATTCTAGTTAGTGCATCTGTAGTGCACTCGAAGAACGGACATATCGACGACAATGCGCTCATCACTAGTGTTTGTACCGGCCAAGCGTAGGTCCGTTGCGCGGGCCCGCGCATTTTTACTTTATAGGTTAGAAAAACGACAAAATCAACTTCCTCATCTGGAGGCGGCTTTTTTTCCGGAATTACTTTACCACTAGCTGTCGTGTATTGTTTACCGGCATCCTTTAATGATTTTTTAACATTCTGCACACTTTTCGTACCGTTTTTACGCCTTTTTCTTCCCGCACCGGTAGCAACAACAGGTGCAATGTCCGCCATTTTCATAACACTGGCGACACGCTGCCAGGGACTTAAACCCTTTTAAAAAATAATGCGCTACGCGTCGTGCTCCCCCGCGTTTTTTAAAGATGTAAGTACCGAGCAAAAAACTACGCTAGTCACTTAATGCTTATTTTAAGTTATTGGCGATGGCACATAGAATACATTTCTTAGATAAAATACGTTTCGAATTTTTTTGCACTTAGACCCTTTTTTATTTCCGGTATTCGTATGTTAAATGCGAAGCATCTATTGGATCTGCAAAGATTTCATAAAGTTAATTTGTATCTTTCTGTAGAAACATGTAATGACGTTTGTACTAAATAACATGCATCAATAGTTCGGGCCGTTCCGAGACTAAATAAGAACATAAAATAGCCTGTAAGAAACCATACATTCATGAGCACTATTATGTAAACACTTTAGAAGCTTATCGCATTTTAGTTCAGTTTTCAAACAGACAGCCTGAAAGGATTAATTTTAAGAATGCGACGTTCTACAGGACATTTCAAGGACACCATAAGAGCGCCAATCTAACAAAATGGGTAAGTACCTACCTATCCTAACGTATCGCTACATGTATCTACATTTTATACAGTACCTATTATGGTGAAAAGGACATTGTCCATTTTGGGCCAAACGTGGACAGAATGTAAGAGAAAAATCGAAATAACCCCTGATTATAATTAATTTCAAAACGAATATTTTTGCTTATCTCGTTGTATCAATCGACATTTTAAACAGTAACAAACTAATAAGAATTTTATCTCAAATCCAGTCTTTATTTTGTCAACTAGCCTTGATTTTTATTTCAGTGTTGCAATTTAAGGAATACAAATTGCACAGAAAACAATTTGGAGTTTCTAATGAATCGCGTTTTAGTATTATTTGGGTAAAAAAAATTGCACACTAATGCAACGGCATTAGAATACTTGCTAGATTATGTCGTATTCAATTACTGGTGTGATAAAATGACTAAAAGAAATAATCACGATTTGAGGGTAAACTATTTATTTATGGCAACACTAGACAACAAAAAAGTTGTTTGAATTGTCATTGTCACCGGCTAAAAAAACAAAACGATTCATTCATTCAATGTTTTTGCTGTTTCTTTGCTTCTCTTATATATTGTTTGTTTTATTACTACTTTGGCTTGTTAAAAATGGATCCCGATTGTTCGTTTATTGATGAACCCGGCTCAACCACGGATTTTGTACCGGACTTACTTTGTGGTAGACAAATAAAGCAAGCAAATCATAGGACACCTTGCAGCAAAAAACTCACAATCCAGGTATATTGATGCAAATTAATTATTGTAATAGGGTTCTTACTAACTCATACTACAAAACCTACTACTTAGTTTTAATTCAATTGACTGTTCACGTTTGGCCAAATCGCCCATACAAAGTGGACAATGTCCTTTAATTAACTACCTACAGGACAGGATGCAATTGAATTCGTTAGCCAAATGCATAACCTACCGGTAGGTACTTACAGCCCCGACTACCTACTTTGCAGTTAGGTTTAACATCGGAACGATATCACTGTACCCACATGATTACACCATTTTTATTTTTAATGCACTAACCCGTGCTAAGGAACAAATTTAAAAACCTATTTAGAGGCTAAAAATTTCACCCATGCCATTTTATTCATTTTTAGCCTATAAATAGGTTTTTAAATTAGGACTAGTAAGTCCTACTACTCTAGCTAGGGTCATAGTAAAAGGTGTAAGTACCTATTGATAAGTAGAAATATTGTTTTCTAATAAAATTGCATCCTGTCGAAGAAAACATTCCGTTCCGTAGTGGGCCCCAAACTCGCAACTTTCAGCTAAGTATCCAATTACCTACCATTGATAAGCTCATCTTAAAAAAAATACAGGCCTTTGAATCTAGTAGGTAGATGATTTATACATCGTTCAGTGGCACTGTTAACTACACTGCCACTAGACGGAGCTGTGTCTTGGACATTGTTTGGATGGAGTAAGCTTGCCCAGCATTGGCCGGTAGCCCTCCGTGGGACCTCGAAGGTACTCGCGGAGGTCTACTGGCGCGGCGCGGAGGTTCGCTCCAACGGCGGGATGCCTCTTCCGGAGCAGATCGTGCGTTGGAGAGAGGGAGCCCGCGACTGTCTGTTCCGGGAGTAGGAGGAGAGGTTGGCGCGACCTACCGCCGGCCTCGAGGTGGTGGCCGCCGTTCGGCCCGTCCTTCGGGACTGGGCCGACCGCAGGCACGGCGCCCTGACCTACCGTCTGGCGCAGGTCCTCACCGGGCATGGATGCTTTGGTGTGTACCTGTGCCGGATAGCGGGTCGGGAGCCGTCGACGGCGTGCAACCACTGCGACGCGGTGGAGGACACGGCGCAGCACACGCGCGCCGTGTGCCCCGCATGGGCGGAGCCGCGTGCCGAGCTGGCCGCGGCTATTGGGGCGGACCTCTCGCTACCGGCGATCGTCAGTGCGAGAGGATGATCCTCTTGCGCTCCCTCTCCGCCGTCGGAGAACCGGGCGCAGACGGCGGGCGTATGCCGACCGTCTGCCGCCATAACGGGGGCCTTCGTTCGGGCGGTGGGTTCGGGGGCCCGCCGCTCGATTAAGAGGTCCCGTGCTGGAAGGCGCTCTGCGTGTTCCGGAGTGCCTTCAGCGGAGTAGGGGGGAGCAAACGCATCCCCCCCGGAGGAGTGCCCGCAAGGGCGCCCGCAGACGGGGTCGCGGTAGTCTGCGCAAGCGGTCCCTTGGCCCCGTCCCTAGCGAGTGCGGAGGAACACCCCAGGAGGTTCAGTCGGTATACCGCCCTTATCAGAGCGGGGAGTCCGACATAACCACCGCGCTTGTAATGGGTTCCCTATTTAATACCGAAAATTTTTTGTTCGAAATACGGTTCACCTACGAATGATACGTCGAACGATTGATTGTTCGACACCTTATTCAATCATTCGAATGTTGATACACCGACTGCTTGTTGGTTCGATGCTCGTTACATTGAAAACTTTAATGCGATGCTTTTTAATGTGACAGTTAATTATATCGAATGTTTATGCACCGACTGCTGTTAGTTCGGTGCCTTGTTAAATCATTATTATCGATTTATTATTATAAAAGTACATAGAAAGTTTTAATGTCATGAATAGGTAATCTCTTTTCATTTTTCATTGGCATAATCGAGGGTAGTTCACATTTCATTCCCAATCTGATTTTGTGAAGTGTTTATTCATTCGGACTGCAGATTTAGTTAAAATTACAAGTATTGTTTGCCGGTAATAATGTCGATATCGACAAATTTACGAGTATTAAAGCCAAAGAGAGGGAATATTATTACTATAGACGGGTATGAGTTTTGCATTAATAATAATAACCCTTAAATTTATAACATTATAATATTCTGTTCCTGCAAGTAAAACTCTCGGCAAAACGTTTTTTGAAGCAGCGAAGCACTGAAGAAATAAGCATCGATAATATAATGCACCGGTTTAACATTTATCAAAGTAACGAGGCATCGGCAAAACGTTTTCGAAGTAACAAGGCACCGAACAATGAAAGTATCGGATTAAAAAAGCGTCGAACAATCAACCCTTCGCAGTATCATTCGTAGGTGAACCGTATTTCGAACAAAGAATTTTCGGTATGAAATAGGGAATCCCCCGTAATAGGGTTCCTCCTGGGTGAAAAAAAAAGGCTTGCCCAGCACCTATCCATCCTGACAGCTTAGTCAACCTACCTAGTAGACAGGAAAGACAGAGTCAATACGTGTGGAGTCAACCACTTGCTGACGTGAAGGAAAACACCCTGAGGTAAACCGTGACTTTGCTCATTGACAAAATCGACCGGTAAAGCTAATGAAATCAAGTTACAAACCTGATAGTTCAGCTGTATTGTTGAAATCTGCCATCAAGAAGTCATCGTAAGCTTGAGAAATGAGATCATCGTCATCGTCTTCTGTGGAAGAAAACAACAACTTAATTTACATCTTAAAACAAAGTATTTACCTATTTACAGTGTCTAGTTAGCAACCTGACATAGAATAGATGGGTGAATTTGTATGCAATTCTGCATACAAATTCACCCACTTTTAACCTAACCTCACTTTTACCGGTGGTTGAGAAAGGAAACGTACCTCGTCAAGCGTTAACCACCTTTTTCCAAGTGTCCAATGAGCTGCAAGGGCTGCTAACACTAGCCCTTGTTATTCTTGAGATTTGTAACACAGTCCAGGTTTTAGAATTCACAATTATCACTTTATGCGTATTTTTAGACAATATTTCATGTATCTTGTTCGCGCGCGACCGGCCATATTTTTGTTTTTTTTTTTTTTTTTTCACTGAGGTAGTTGGAGCGGGGGGGGAAGGATGCGTTCATTTTGCAAGTTGGTGTGCTTTTGTGGCGATAGCTATAAGTGTAAATATTATTAAATAAATAAATAATAAAAAGGGCGCAGCCAACTTCGGGGGGCCTAGAGGTTTCCTCTACATTGCGTTAAAAAAAATAAAGTAAATTAAATTATAAGCGTTAGAATGTACACTTATAACTAAATGAGTTTATATTTATTATTTAAACTATTGTGAAGGTAAGGGACAGAGCCGAGTTACTGGACGGATATAACTTCCAGTAGAAGTTTTCACTTTAACAGCGCGTATGATATTATCTTTTCCGGGAAATATATCTGTGACAATAGCTAGAGGCCAACACATGGGATGAGCCTTGTCATCTTTGATTACAACAATAGTGCCCACAGTAACAGGTTTTGATGGAATATTCCATTTTTCGCGTTGTTGTAATGAAGTAAGGTACTCAGTACTCCAGCGTTTCCAATAGCTCTGAACTATGCGATTTAATAGTTGATATCTATTCAATCTATTCAATCTATTATCAGAAAGAGTTGACTCAATATATTCAGCGGGTAAAAACTTTAAAGGGGTCACATTCAAAAAATGATTTGGCGTTAAAGCGGTTAAATCAGAAGGATCTGATGAGAGAACACAAATCGGGCGACTGTTCAATAAACCTTCAATTTGAACTAAAATTGTGTTAAATTCTTCATAAGTAAGAATCTGACTTCCGATAGCTCTATATAAATGAGTTTTAACTGACTTTACGTTAGCTTCGCTTAGGCCGTTAAAATGCGGACCGTAAGGCGGACTGTGTTTAAATTGAATTTTATATTCAGTGAGATGACGAGATAAATATTTTTCATAATCAGTGGACTGTATATGTGTGTAAATTTCGTTCAATTTACGTTTGGCACCAATAAAGTTAGTACCACCATCACTGTAAATAATGGAAACTGGACCTCTGCGCGAAATAAACCGTTTAAACGCGGTTAGAAACAAATCGGTACTAAGATCGGAGACTAACTCCAAGTGAAGCGCCTTCGTTGTTAAGCAAACGAATAGGCAGATATATGCTTTATGGCTTCTAACACCACGATGGCGAATATGAGTGATGTAAAAGGGTCCAGCGTAATCTACAGCGGTATAAACAAATGATTTTACTTGCGAAACTCTAATAGACGGCAGATCGCCCATTAAAGGATTTGTATTACGTGGATTGAGTTTAAAACCTAAGTTACAACTGTGTACTCTTTGACGTATTAAGTTTCTGGCGGAAACGATCCAATATTTCTGGCGAATAAGTGCCAGCAGTAAAGCAGGACCAGCGTGTAAGTTGCGTACATGATAGTAATCAATTAAGAGAGTATTAATGCGTTCTTTAGTCGGCAGCAATATTGGATGTTTTTGATCAAAATCGAGTTGAGAGTGTGTGAGTCTATCACCTACTCTAATGAGACCTTTGTTGTCGAGAAAAGGGTTGAGTTTGAGAAGGGGTTTACTAGAGCAAATCTTTTTATTTTTAAGTGCGTAAATCTCTTGAGAGAAATGTTTGTTTTGAATATAGCGTATTACATAGTGTTCCGCGTAGTCTAAATCTTTCACTGTGACATTGCCGCGTGAGTTTAACATTTTTAGAAAACGAAAAACATATACAAGTGATCTTAAAAGTTTAGACCAGGAGGAGACACGTTCAGCGAGATTTTGAATAGGGTGAGTATTCTCTGATTCCAGCGTAACACGTACCGGCAGGGAAGTAGTTTTAATTTCTTGTAATTCCTTATTATTGTGATTAATTTTATATTCTTTTACAGGCCAGGAAGCGATGGGAGCGGACAACCACTGCGGGCCATGGAACCAGAGGGAATTGTTTATGAGTTTTTTCGGTGTTACAGGGCGAGAGAGTACGTCAGCGGGATTTTCCACGCCTCGAACGTGAAACCAATGCGGAGCGGGTAAGTAATCATTAATTTAAGAGATGCGGTTAGCGACAAAAGTTTGAAACTTATGAGCGGGCGAATGGATCCAGGTAAGCGTCACCGTAAAGTCCGAGAATGCGTAACATTTATTTATTTTACAGCGTTTACTGAGGACGGAGCGAACAGAAGATATTAACTTCGCGAGCAGTACAGCGGCGCAGAGTTCTAAGCGTGCGAGAGTTTTAGTTGGAGTAGAGACCTTGGTCTTTGAAGTGAGTAATTTAACAGAGTTAGCGGTAGAGTTTTCATCGGAGTCGATACGCACATAGATGGCAGCACCATAGCATTGTTCGCTTGCATCTGCAAAGCCGATCAATGTAATATTGCGAGTGGATGTAATTCCAATGTGACGCGGAATTTTTATATCTAATAAATGCGGGAGATCAGCGTGAAATTGTTTCCATTTTGACAAAATAGGTTCAGGCACTTCATCATCCCAATCGAGCTGTGATTTCCAGCACTCCTGTACAAGTAACTTCATATAAGCCACGACTGGACTGATGACACCTAACGGGTCGAATAAGCGCGCGGTGACCGAAAGAATCGATCGTTTAGTACATTTGTCAGGGAAATCAATATTTATTTTGAAATGGAAGTTGTCATCGGTAGGCTGCCACTGCATACCTACGATTTTTGTATCTGCGTTTGGATCATCATCGAATTTAATAGCGACAGGGTTTTTGTGAGAAGAGGGAATGCGCGACATGAGCTCGTTATCGTTAGATATCCACTTAGTTAAGTTGAAACCTCCAGATTGAAACGCAGCAACCATTTCTTTGTATGTTTTTTCTGCGTTATCTATTCCGTCAATAGAGCAGACGTAGTCGTCCATATACATATGATTTTCGGCTTCATACGCGGCAAGAGGATATTTGTCGCGACTGTCGACGGCGAGTTGACGTACAACACGCATAGCGAGGTAAGGGGAGCTTGACACGCCAAAACAAACTCTATTGAACTGATAGATTTCTATCGGAGCGTTAGGATCGAACCTAAAGAGGATGCGTTGAAAAGGCTGATGTTCCGGGGACAGCTTGACTTGAAAATACATCTTTTCGATGTCTGAAGTTAGCGCGATTGAAAACATGCGGAGATTGATAAGTAATTCGTAAATGTTACTTTGTAGATTAGGCCCTACATAGAGCAAGTCATTGAGTGATTTGCCTGATGTGGTCTTGCAGCCAGCATCGAGGACGACGCGAGTTTTTGAAGTCTGTTTATCGGAACGATAAACGGCTCTATGTGGCATGTAGTAAGACTGAGTGTCTTGCGAGTTATTAGCGTTTTGATCTACTTTAGATAAATATCCTTGATCGATATAGGTCTGAATAGTAGCATTATAATCCGAACGTAATTCAGACGAATCAAGTTTCTTTTCTAGATTCAATAAACGGCGTTTAGCAATTGAATATGAGTTACCTAACTCTGTAGGTGAGTCTTTGAATGGGAGGTTTACTGTGTATCTACCAGTGTCATCGCGAGAGTAAGTAGATTGAAATATGTTTTCACACGCTTCGTCTTCGGGACTGAAGTGTTTTTTATCTGGGACATTTTCTATTTCCCAAAAGCGTTGAGTTAAATGATCGAGTGAGAGAGATTCTGTTTGACAGAAGAATGCTTTAGAATCATGTGAGCACGATGTATGCGAAAGCGAGGTTTGCGAGTGATGCGTGTGCGAGGGTTGCGAGTGATGCGTGTGCGAGGGTTGCGAGAGGTCATGATTGTTTCGAGTGAACGTAGAATTATCATTAGAGAATGATTGTTGCGAGTGAGAGTACGTGTTTAATTTTATTATATTTTGCGATTCATTTATGCGAACGAGTGAGCTTTGTGAGCGAGCGTGCGATGCGTGAGAGTAAGCGTGTTGTGAGGTATGAGAGCGTGCGGGCGGAGTACTTGAGCGAGAGCGTGATTTATTTGTTTTAGCGAGTGCGTTTTGTGCGTGAAAAGAGCGTGAGATGCATGGGGCTTTTCCCATAGCTACATATCCAAGCGTTGTTTGAACGCCGACTACTGAAGAGTTAGGAGAGGTAACCTTGCCAGGGCAAAGTAGAAGCGGGAATAATTCGTTACCTATCAGGCGATCGATTTCAGCGGGAGCGTTAAAATGGTCGTCAGCCATTGGAATATTATTTAAATGAGTCAATTCCGAAGTATCAATTTCAGCGTTAGGTAAAAAGTCGGTTATTGTATCAATAACGCGAGCAGATACTGAATAACAGCAACGCGGGTCGTAGCGAGAATGTATTTTAAATTGTGTAAAACCGAGCGACTTGCTTTCTATCTGTCCAATGCCTTTAACGGTAGAGGGCGCGGGAGTGATTTTTAATTTCAGGCGATCGCAACAAGCTTTAGTAACAAAATTACTCATTGAACCTGTATCAAGAAATACGCGGATACTAGCGTGTTTATTAGCATTATAAACATGGACGGACGCAGTAGGTAACAACACTGTAGTGTTCTTTGAAACTCGAGCGGGAGTTGTGACAGAAAGCGAAAAATTACTGTTTTCACAATTTGAATTAGCGCGCGGAATCCCGGTTTGCTTCTTATCAGCGCAAGCGGTGCCATCGGTGACGGCGGCGTGTACTACTGGCGCGCGCTGCTGTGAGTGCGAGTGAGAGGGAAGGCCAGCCGGGGCGGCGGCGGTCTGGTTAGCGTGTCGCGGGAAGGAAAGAGAGGGCGCATTTGCAGCGCGAGCCGGCGGCGTAGGCACAGCTGATTGCCCACGAGGAGCGAATGAACTATTGTTATCATTATTTTCATAATGTAATAATGAGTGATGTTTGCGGTTGCATGTTAGACACCTGTTTTGTGACTTACACATGTTTATATTGTGAAAACCCAAACAGTTTTTGCAAAAAGAATGTTGTCTAACAATGTTGTTGCGTGTATGCGGATTTTGATTGAGAAAATATTCACATTTAAACAAAGGGTGCGAATTAGGTGAATTACATACCTTACATGAATGTGATTGTGAGTGAATGTCGCGGTTCAAAGAGGATTGAGTGTCGTTTTGAGCAAGAAAAGTTTTTGTTTTATTTATTTGTTTGTTAGAAGGCAAAGTGTGAGAGGGTGAGCGGAGTGTTTGTAGTTTACTTTGTTGTAGTAAAAACTTTTTTAAATCTTGAAAAGTAGGAATTTTAATGTCTCTGTGTGATTGTTCAAACAGATCAAGCATGTTTTTATCTAATTTATTCAATGCAATGTGAGTTATCATGAAATCTGACAAGTCTGGAATATCTAACTGACGGATAGCGGCTTCAGCGGAGCAAAAGTTGTCAATTATATTATCAACTGACTGTCCAGGTTTTAGCTGGAGCATTTGTTCTAGATAGCCAGATGCCCTAACCCTGGTATCTTCATATTTATCTAATAGACCCTTCCAGATGACTTCATAATTTTTCTGAGGTAGCGGTTATGCCAGAGCAAACATTAAGCGCTTTACCAGAAAGACAACCTATCAAGTAATGAACCTTTTCAGCATTTGTGAGGCGAGGATTAGTATGTATAACACTGCGGAAATTCTCATAAAAGAGTGGCCACTTACTAGGAGTGCCATCAAAACTTGTTAGTTGAAGCGGAGGTAATTTTATATTGAAATGATCATTTTTCTTTTTATCTTCTAGCTCTTGTCTCAGAGTAGTTTCTGTTTGTTTTATGTAGCAATATAATTCGTCAACTGTGTTGAGTATAGTGTAACTTGGCTTTGTCTCAGGATCAGATGACAAATATTCAAGAAACAGTTCATCTAAGGTTGTAATAAAATCTGCGCGGGTTTTATCAATACATTGAGTTCTAGCGAGAAATTGAGTGCGGCTATTAGGGTCAGAAACCTTTAGGCTTAATTTATAAACATCTTGAATGAGTAGGTATAAGCTTTCTTTCTTGCTCTCAAGAAGTTTTATTTTGACATTCACATTCACATCATCTTCTTTTGATTTACCACCCATGATGAACAGTAAATAAAATTAAACAACTTGTTTTGTAATCAATTTCGAGTAAAAACAAGTGAATAATAGCGAGCGAATAGGTAGGTAAAAATATGTGATGCGGGTTGCGTGGAGTGAGCGGTTGGCGGCGCGGCGTAACAAATATGGCGGTAGGTATGAAACGAGCGAGCGAATATAGAATGTAATATTTCTTAAAATATATTCGAATGAGCAAAAATACGTATGGATATCGTAAGTATAGCGTAAATAAATAAGAAATAATAAGATTCCTATAAGAAATAATACGTATGTCGCGAGATTCTAATAGGTTTAGGTGTGAGCGAGCGTGGCGTTGAATGAATGCGTATGCGTTGGAATATATAGAAATACGATATAAATATGCGTTATTTGTTTAGCGTCAGTAAGTAAATGAGTAATCTGAGTGGAGGATTATGAGGAACAAGGGATCCGGCTCGAAGGACCACTAACTTGGTTGAGAAAGGAAACGTACCTCGTCAAGCGTTAACCACCTTTTTCCAAGTGTCCAATGAGCTGCA
Organism: Yponomeuta sedellus; assembly: GCA_934045075.1. Lineage (NCBI taxonomy): Eukaryota > Metazoa > Arthropoda > Insecta > Lepidoptera > Yponomeutidae > Yponomeuta > Yponomeuta sedellus. Next base: position 1,829,630 of record OW203736.1, on the reverse strand, counting down.
AGGGCTGCTAACACTAGCCCTTGTTATTCTTGAGATTTGTAACACAGTCCAGGTTTTAGAATTCACAATTATCACTTTATGCGTATTTTTAGACAATATTTCATGTATCTTGTTCGCGCGCGACCGGCCATATTTTTGTTTTTTTTTTTTTTCACTGAGGTAGTTGGAGCGGGGGGGGAAGGATGCGTTCATTTTGCAAGTTTGTGTGCTTTTGTGGCGATAGCTATAAGTGTAAATATTATTAATTAAATAAATAAATAATAAAAAGAGCGCAGCCAACCGGCATTACTTATAATAGATAAACACTGTTAATTCCTTACCCTGCTTTTGTTTTCCTTTTGCTTGATCGTTATTAGGCGTATTTGGATGTGTTGAACTCATTTCACAAACTGTCACAGTCACTTTGTTAATTTTAATTAAGAATTTTTCTGACAACTGTTGCATTAGCGCGCGAAATTTCTAAAGAGAGAAACAAGTAAACGTCATGATAGGTGGCAGCACTGCCGCGCGGCTTACACGAGTACGACGAGTTACCCATTTTTCTCTGCCGCAATCTCAACGAAGACTCAAGAATTTTGTATTCACTGTCAATATCTCGACTCCAACTCAGCTAAGCCTCAGGCCAAGCTAAACTTACTCGAGCGTGTGATCTGTGGTAAGTACAGTTTTTGACGTTACCGGTTGCCAATTACCAATTCAGGGGCATTATTACGTACCTAAGTGTCCACAGAGTGCTTAGTGCGAGTTTTTTAACTACTCGATCGCGTTAACGTAAACTCATATTTCTATGGCATCGAGGAAGCGCCACCTAGCGATAAGTATGGAAATTAAAATTGCTGAGAGCGAGTTGTAATGGTTTACGTTGAGAAGTGAACACGTTTACCAGCCAAAACACGAATAAACGCGAGAGCGAGTTGTACTGTGACAGCGTTTTGCCAGTTCGAACGGTTAACTTACTCATACTCACTACTCAATGCTGGATTAACGCGGTAGTAAAGTTATTCGTTTGGATCTGTCGAACTCACACTAAGCACTCTGAGTCGGGTGACGTTGATTTTTACATTTTTTAAGCTACTCCGACTGTCAAATGCATAAATTTTTTGACACTTAGGAGTCGTCTAAATGCTTCACTCGATAGAGTGGAGTGCTATTTCATCCTCAGAGATAACCCAAACGGCGATAAATCGCCTAATCTGGCGACACTGATTGTGAATAAAAAAAAAAGTTAGTCCACAACAGGTTAGTTAGATTTCTCGAATTGCCTTCTTGCCTAATTTACGGTGCCGATGCCGCCACTTTCACCGTCAGTCATTGCCACCTTGAGTCTGAGCCAAATCGCCGAAAATCTCAAACTCGACTGTGAATGCAAAATAAATAAATGAATGAGTGAGTGAGTGAGGAACGAACGAACGAACGGACGAACGAACGAACGAACGAACGAACGAACCAACAAACAAACAAACAAACAAACAAACAAACAAACAAACAAACAAACAAACAAACAAACAAACAAACAAACAAAGAAACAAACAAACAAACAAACAAACAAACAAACAAACAAACAAACAAACAAATAAATAAAATATAATCCAAGACCCGAGACAAACTAGAAAAGTTCGTTTCCTAGTTTGACCCGGCCGGGGATTGAACCCGAGACCTTCGGTTGTACAGGAGCGTGCCAAACCGCTGCGCCACCGAGGCCGTCGAAAATATCCCTGAGACTTTCATTTTGACAGTTAGAAGATCCGGTATGTGAGACCGGATCTTCTAACTGTTGAATTCATGCTTGTATGAGTTCACGCTCATAATCGTTTCTGAATATCGGCCTAAGCCTCAGCAACAACTCAGGCACACCGAATACATAATTTATTTGTAGTTGTACCTTGAGAAATATTTAACGCACGTCCTTAGATGAAAACAAAAAAGGGAAGATACGGCACGTTCTTACTAGGGGCTTTACCCAACAAAAATTTCTCTGAACAAAAAATTCAAAAAAATTAAAACACATCGGAATGCTAGTAAAACTAGATAAAATCATTGTAGGATAACTATAATGTTCTAACATTGTGTTTAGACTAACATTTTAAACGTAGATCAGAAGATATCAGCATTCCAATAAAAAGAGGTGAGATGGTGATGACGACTGTGGTATGGTGCTGATTTATCTATGGATGGTGATGATGCTTTAACTAAGTATGTCAAATTAAAAACAAAATATATTAAAATCAAATGTTTTTAATGATATAATCAACACAATTATAATAACAATCGTATACATTAATTTTCTTCTACCTTTAATGATATAAGTCAACACAATTTTAATAACAATCCTAAACAGTATTTTACTTTCCCTTAATTTTTATAATATTTTTATGTTTGAAATTTGGTCAGTTTTTTGGTAATCAACTACTTTTTAGTAGTTGATTACTGTTCTGTATTGTTCTGCGTTTGATTGAATTGCCAAGAAACTGGCCAAATTTTCTTTATTCATAATTTGACAAGATTCTCTTATATAATCATCACATTGATTTGTTGTGATCATCAGTGGTTTTCGATCCATCTACTTGTTAATTTTTTTGTACCTTGATTGATTTGTTGGAGAATATTTTTATTTTTGAGGGCCCAGCTTCAATCACTTTGGAATTTATTGGTAAATTTGTGACATCACAAAGAGTCGAATGCTTTGTTCCTGTTAACAGAGTGACATGATTTTTGTTTTTATCCTGATTCATGGTTATTGCGGCTGAACGTGGAATTTGTATAAATCTTAATCCATGGAAAACATTCCATGATCACATAATATGTGATCATGGATCGAAATGCACATGTGGGCAGATATTATCTGCCCACATGTGCATTTGAAACAGCTTGATGTTCTCAACGTTAACCTATTACAGTGACGCTCCTACAGGACCTGATGCACTTTTAAAGTACCCTTAAATGTAAAAACCTATTTAGAGGCTAAAAATTTCACCCATGCCGGGATTCGAACCCGCAACCTCTGGCTATCCGTGCCAGCGCTCTACCAATTGAGCCAATGGGCGACTCACGGCATCAGTGAAATTTACACTATTCTCTGTATTACGTACATTTTACGTAAATTTTTAGCCTCTAAATAGGTTTTTAAATTTGTTCCTTAGCACGGTTTAGTGCATTAAAAATAAAAATAGTATTACCCTTAAATGTGTCAAGTTTTAATGTATTTTCTGTTCTCTTATCCCCACGTCAGTTTCGCTTACAGAAATAACTGTAACATTGGTGCGTGCTTGCAAAACAGTCATAAATTTATCAAAACTTGTAATGTCTGTGTCATATTGTGTCATTATCAGTGGTCGGTGTAGGTATATTGAATTAAGGTCACTGACATCAAACGTATATGTTAATATGGATACGCCTCCGAGTTTCCGGATTATTATGATAAAAATACCGGAACATCGAAATTATTACATGAAACTAGTTAAAAATGTATCAATACTCTCAACGCTATGCTGCTAGTGGCGTAGATGACCAGAATTTAATAGTAAAACATGACTGGTGTGTAAAAACCTTGTTGTAGTAAAAGTGTTGGAGTAAAAGCCTAAGCATGTATAAAATGATATAATAATAATATTCATTTCAACACACGACATCCGGCAAACAGGGTCTTTTGTCCTCTTATCTCTATGCTCAACGCATCTGACCAATTAGAATCAAGTATCCAGGATGACTCATTGACTGTTTGTTCGAAAACAATGCGCTCGCACCGACATCCAGACCAAGTGGCTCACTCACTTATTTCGGTTCGTGGAGTGCGCTTATTTTATGTGTTGTGAATATCTTGACTTGACCCTGGCTTGTTTACTGTCTTCTGAAATCTACTTAAAACGACGAATTTGGCTTTTAACTACGGACATCGATTTATTACTCTTGGATTGGGCCCATTTGAAGTTGTTTTTGTACGGGTAAGTTTTAATTATTTTCACTATTTAAGAAGGTTTTAGAACTTGGAAACAGTTAAAAAAATCACTTTATAGCAATCATCACAGCGCATGAGAGTCCGGTACGCACACCGCAGGGCTATCACCGCTTCAGTTAAAAAAAACACTTTATATGAAACAGAATTTCATTATCGACTTTACAGTGGTGTATGTATATATTGTAAATTTAAATCATTGTTTTAGGTGAGATATAAATAAATATGGCAAAGGTCAAGGCTGAAACAGTGCAAAAGTGGTTATTGCACTATCCTGAGCTACTTTACGATAACGCTAATGGCACTATATACTGTACAAAGTGTGAAAGTCATTTGAAAGCTGTGAATAGAGGCAACATTACCAAACACATTGAAGGCGCTGTACATCAAGGAAAATTTAAGAGACCGCAAGAGGAATTTTACTTCGACCTCATTAAGTTCCTGATTCTATGCAATATTCCTTGGTCGCAAATGAAAAATCCAGCGTTCAAAGAGTTTTTTCAGAAATATATGTGCAGTACTTGTTGTTGCGTTTGTACCAATCGTAAAGTGGTTGACGAATCACAGTTACGAAAAGTTTATTTGGAGAAGTTTTATAGGAATAAAATCAATTCGATTTATGAAATTAATAAAAATGAGAAACTATGGATATCGCTGGATGAGACAACAGACATTTTTGGTCGATAAATAGTCAATTTCCTAATAAAACCATTGCATCCTAGTAATAGTGCAGGCCGGCCTTATTTGATTGCTTGTAAAATGCTAACAGCAGTAAATGGACAAACAATAACACAATTTGTACTGCAATGTCTAGAAAATTTATGGCAAAACACTTTTGAAGCGAAAGTTGACAATATTTTAATGCTTTGCACTGACAGTGTAGCGTACATGCTATCTGCAGGGCGAAATTTAAAACATTACTTACCTGAAATGAAGCATGTGACATGTTTGGCGCACGCTCTTCATCGTGTAAGTGAGCAGATAAGGTCAGAATACAACGATGTTGATATTCTTATATCAAATGTTAAAAAAGTATTTTTAAAGGCTCCTAGTAGGGTAAACATTTTAAAAGAAAAATATCCTGACTTACCGTTGCCTCCGCAACCAGTCATTACCAGATGGGGTACTTGGTTACAGGCAGCATCTTACTACGCTCAACATTTAGATAAAATAAAAGAAGTTTTATCCTGCTTGAGCAGTTCTGTTGCTATAGCCATACGAAACGCAAAAAACATTTTGGAGAAACAAAATTTAGAAAATGATTTAAAATATATTGAAGAAAATTACTCTATTATACTACTAGCCCTAAAAGAGTTACAAAAACAAAATTTATCTCTAGCTGATTCACTTTTAGTATTTGATCAAGTAAGGGCTACGCTTAACGAGTGCAATAATGAGAATATAAAAAATAAAATAGAATCAGTTATGGAACGAAATCCAGATTTAGATACAATTAGAGAATACAGCGAGAGTATTGAAAAAAGCGTAGCAAATAATCAGAAACTTTATTTCAAATTCGCTCCATTGACATCTACATATGTTGAACGATCATTTTCCACTTACAAATGGATCTTAGATGTTAAAAGAAATAGCTTAAAATTAGAAAATATTGAAAAAAATATAGTTATTTATTTTAATTGTATAGAGACAGAAAATCAAAATGTAGAACTTGTAACCGATGAGGATTAAAAATAATTATTTTTAATAAAACTGTAATAATGATTATTTGTATTAACAATAAACAATTTTGTTTGCTTACATATGGTTTTTTATTTTATTACTCTATTTACCAAATTTTTGGAAACTCCGGTACATTCCGGAAGAAAGGCATGTCCATGTTATGATATCATGACGCAAGTATCTAAAATCAATATACCTACTCCGACCACTGGTCATTATATAAAACATGTATTTATTCCTGTATTGAGATGTAGGCGAGTCTGATTGAAAATGCAATGTATCGAGGAACTAGGAGTGGGTCGTTGTCCGATTTTTCGACAACGAAACGCAACCGTTTTTTCTGGAACGAAAACAGGTCCTCGAAACGGTCCTCGTTCGCAACTGGTTTCATTGTATGCGAACGAGCAAGGCGCAGAGGACGGTCAAACGAGTGCGAACGAGACGAAATCACGAAACATCGGAAAAAATAAGTTATTTTACACGATATTCGACTGTATACTCATAGACATAAAGATTACTTTATTGTATCACAGACCAAAACGAACGGAACGAGCAAGGAGCCGACGACGACGTCGCAATGATCTCATTACGTTGTAGGCTCTATTAATATAGCACTAAAGCGCATATCCGCGTCAAACAATCTAAGGACTGGTCTCGCGACGAACAAACGCTGGCACTGCTTTAGTCTCTGGCACTGCTTTATAATGAAACGTAAAACGGTCCTATCGTCGCGGAACATAAAACGGTCTTATGAAACGGTTCGTCTTTGCAACGATCACGCCTACGAGGAACGGATTTTGTTTTATGGCTTCATTTATCAAAGGTATAAGATGTGCCCAAATTGCTGGTGCGTCATGCTTCAGACATTCGCTTTCGGTGCAAACTGATGTTGGTTTTATATCACTTCTTTGGAAATCAAAGGCATAAATAACGACAGTTTGTAGGGTAAGTTCTTTCCGGCTCCCACCAAAATGTAATGACTTAACTTCATTTGAGGCTTTCATTCCATAATTTTCCGTAAAGTCTACATGCATGACAGCAGAATTGACAATCAATGATTTCTTTAATTTTTTCAATTCGTTTTATTGTGCGTGGATTAGGTAACATTGTTCGAAAAATGCTTTTAAGTCTGTATTTAATTCGTTAATAATTTCGAGGGGTTTTGCCCATGACTGTTTTAGGACCTTTTTTGAGATTATTTTCAGGACCGAATCCATTTACAGAACACTGTCTCTTCATCGTTGGAGAACTCTTTGAATTGAATTGTCTTGTCTTTGCAGACACCACATACTCTTTTAAGATATTTCTCTGCATATCTTGAGCAACAAAGACTTTCCAGCAGTTCGTGATGTGTTTTCTCTTTCATGATACCAGCCTTAAATTTCCGGTCTTGCATTGATTTAAAATTTATGTAATTTCGAGCTAAAGGATTCGCACTTTCCTTTTAAATTCCGGCAAAAGCAAGATAGTACTCTGTATTTTAATACATGTTTATCCATCAGTACCACTTGATATAACTTCATAGTTTCTTGTAGTGGAGTAAGCTTAGTTACGATGTTGGAGTCTAGGGGTACCTATGACGTTTTCCGCACTAACATAAAACATTTTGACTGCTGTTTCTGTTTCTTTTAGAACATCGTACGCTGTCTCTGCATTTGGAATATCTTCCATGTGCAACTTTGAAGTCCAACATGTTTTTCACGGCTCCTCCGATACCATCGGCGGCCCCTTTTCCGTGAGAAGCCAAGGATGACCAGGTAGCATTGGCAAATCCATACTGAACAGAAAAAAGTTCTTTGACGATACCTGCGAAGTTGGGCCATCGGAGAAAAAATGGATGGTATCTACTTCTGGATAATGAAGCTTTATGTATTTAACAACTGGGTCGAGGTGAGCCCAGATCGCCTCAGGATTGTGTGAATTATTCGGTGAAACTGAGCTGAATGAGACTGGTTTTTCCGTATCTTTGAGATAAAGAACTTCTGTGTGCAAAGTAATTTGAGTTTTCGAGGATCTAAAATGCATGGCTTGCACTTCTTCATTGAGTTTGCACACCCAGTTTTCGGAAAAGTCTGTGTGTATGGCAATGTCATTTGATTTCAGGTTTTTTGTGCATGTTTTGTTTTGCTGGTACTGATGGACAACGTTAAATGTATGTGTCTTGAATTTTTCATTTCGGAATTAAATCATTATATCAATTCTTTTACTGTACCCTTCTTATCCTCTTTTACCATCTTTTTTGTTTTCTTGGTAATTCCTTTATTATCAGTAGACTTTAAGGATGTACATCTTCCAAGAAATTGGTCCGTCTATTTCAGCCTGATCTATAGCCACAGGATTTCAGCGCATTAGCCATTTGGCGTGCTTTATGCAAACGCAAGTTTTCAAGTCCTTTATCCGAGGTGGAACTATGTAAAAGGTTCTGTATCTTTTAAAGGTACTCACACTTACTGGACCATTTTCGCTTACATACTTTTCATGCAGTTTGCTGAATGTGTCTAGCAAGTAGCGTTTTTGTTTCTTACATTTTTTAAATGTTTTACATTCTTTTTTTCCGGCGCTAGCATGGCTCACGTCGTCTTGGTGGTAAAATGCTGGTAAAACGTTACATATAGGTCGTTTCATACATTTTTTTATGCCAGTCTTTAATCCCAAAACGCTGGACAACGCAGTCTTCAATTTGTATTTTTTTACTTAATCACTCCTCACTATATTTTTGAGTTAATTTTTATCATTATTGGCTAGAGTTGAGTACTGTTTTTTCAGTGCCTCCGTCAGGACATTATGCGCAAGTACAACCATTTTTACGCTGTCTTTCTTAGGGGTATCAACACCGATCATATTTTCGTTTACAAAGTGGTTAGTTCTTTTTTGTGGCGTAATCTCTTGTAGGTGTATATTAGAAGTTGGCGTGATCTCTTCTATGCGTATATTAGAAGTAAGCGTAATCTCTTCTAGGCGTATATTAGAAGTAAAGTATCCATGTGCATAGTTAGGTGCTGTCTGTAGCTTTGGCATCAGGACTTCATGATCTTCTTGCATTTTGGTCATTCGTAGCTGTTGTACTTTTAATTCGCTGAGAAGTCTCTTATAGCCTTTTTGTAAAGTGAGTACACTTTTACGAAGCTCTGCATTTTCTTTCTGCAAATTGCGTTCAATTATTCTTTGTATATTCAGTGCAGTAGATTCATTCCAGGGCGTATTATAGGGTGCTCCATCTTGCAAAGCGTTACTCTGAATAATCTGTTCTGTGTTTGTTTTGGGACATCTCCATGTTTATTAAATTGCCTCCATTTTTTCCTTCGCTCTTCTTTTTGTTCATCTGTTAAAACACCTGTCTTGGCTTTGTAAAATTTTTTTGTTCTTTCTAAATTTTTTTGTTGAATTACTTTAAATCTTTCGGGATTCTCTTGCTTTAACCTTTTTCTATATCTTTTGGACTTTTCTGCTACAGTATCTGCATCTGAAAGTAAAAAAGCAAATACCTAACATAAATTTTGTCTCATATTATCTCATGCCACAATTCGCTAATATACCCAATCAACTGACTTTTAAAACACAGATTGCTGGGCCTCGTTTTATGAAGCTTATTTTGTCTTCACTCCCAACTTTGCAATCAATGAAGTGCGGAGTGAATTGTGTTTTTTGAATGATTAAAACTTTTCAAGTTATTATGAGATGGGTATGTTTTATAAAGCCACTTTGCAAAATGACATCTCCCAATGACAAAAAAAATTCAAGAGTGCAGACTAAATTTATATTTAGCCTGCACTCTTGAATTTTTTTCGTATTTTTGTATTTTGTACTAAATTTATACTCACGCAGACAGAAATTACGGACGAAAAATGCAGACTTATTACATTTGTGTTTTATTGTGGTATCTTTTGAAAATATTTCAACTTAAACTCTTCCGCTTCTGACACATTTCTGCAAAGTGATTGATGTGTTTGCATAATATTTAAATACTTTCAATTCGTTTCAAAAATGATGCACCGTTATTTATTCAATAATTGGTCAGACGATGATGATGAAGTAGAAGATAGTAGGTCCAAAATCGTAAGAAAACGTATTAACTTGGACAATTTCAGTGAATTTAGATTCAAAGAAACTTTTCGCCTCACTCCTGGTCAAGTGGAATATGTACTCAGTTTCATCAGTGCTCGCTTCCAAAAAAATACAAGAAAAAGCAAGGCTTTAACTAGTACCGACAGGTTGCTGCTGACTCTTCATTGGTTGGGCAATGGTGCTCAATTGCATGGCATAGAAATATGTCATGGTATTGTAAAATCCACTGTTTCAGTAATATGTCATGAAGTTGTAAACATAATAGTTGAAGAAATATTTCATAAGATTGTTAAGTAGCCAGTAAACACAAGAAACATAGCGCAACTATATTTTGAGAAAGGCGGTTTGCCATGCGTTGGTTGATGTCTAGATAGGACATTAATCTCTATTGATGCACCAACTGTTAATGAAGACGTATTTGTAGACAGGCATGGTACACATTTACTAAATGTGTTGGTGATTTGTGGACCAGATTATTGCTTTTATGCTGTTAATTCAAACTGGCCAGGGAGTACCTATGATACAAGGTGCTAAGAAATACAAGAATTTTTCATAGGTTTTGAAATGGATGGAAACCGTTTCCAGGTGCGGTTATTCTTGGAGACAGTGCCTATAGCCAGAAGGATTGGTTGATTCCTCCTCTGAACCGAAATTCTGATGATGTAATTAAGAGAAATTTTAATATTGACAAATAAAGTATCTGAATCTGAATCTGAACACAAATCGACCAGACGGATGATCGAGTGTAGTATAGTAATACTCAAAGAAAAATTTCCTATTCTTAATCACATGCGACTTCAGTCGGTCTACGCTGCAAAAGTTACTCTTGCTTGTGCTACTCTACATAATATTGCAACTTATTTTGGTAAAGATGAAACTTTCAACTTTGCAGATTATGAGGTAGAGCAGTACATGCCGATAATATTGTCATAGATCATAAAAATTATGTGCCTGATGAAAATGCAAATGAAAAATTAAACAGACTTAAATAACCTATTAAGAGGCTAAAAAATATAAATAAAAATAAATAAAAAATAGTATAATCATGTGGGTACAGTGATATCGTTCCGATGTAAAAACCTAACTGCAAAGTAGGTAGTCGGGGCTGTAAGTTATGCAATTTACTTAAGCCAGATGTCGCTGCCTGTACGTAATACAGAGAATAGTGTAAAGAGGTTCGAAATTTCACTGATGCCCGAGAGTCGCCCATTAGCTCAATTGGAAGAGCGCTGGCACGGAAAGCCAGAGGTCGCGGGTTCGAATCCCGGCATGGGTGGAATTTTTAGCCTCTAAATAGGTTTTAATAAAATTGTCGTAAGCACGGGTTAGTGCATTAAAAATAAAAAATATACTTTTAATTTTTTTGTCTGAGTGTGTAAATAAAACAAAATAATTAAATAACCGTACCATTGTCCTCCTCTTCCAGACGCTGTAGAGTTTATCGCGTACAAAATTCCAATCCCGGTTCCCAGCTACGAGGCCAACAGATTTCGCCCTTTTTAAGACATCCTCCCATGCCGTGACTTCCTCTCTATGGGTGACGTCTGAGGAGATGGAAAATGAACAAAACCTAACCTACAAATTTTACTCTACAAAACAAACAAGCGAAGAGTGGATTTGAAAAGTATGTCAAAATTGTCATTAAACACAAAAAGTTTGCACTCTGCGTAATTTAATAGAGCACAAAGTGCAGACAAGAAGGTGGGATAGAAAACGAAAAGTTTTCCTTTCGCAGTTTTCAACTTTTGAAAAATACTCTGCATAGTTTTAGTATGCAGTCTGCAATTTTGAATTTAATAAAAGACGCAGGCTTGAAAAGTAGGATTGAAGAACGTAAATCGAACGGGCCCCTGGTTGCGTTGTGCGCGTTGAGACACGTTGAGTAGGCTTGTTGCTTACGACAACCAGTACGCTTAGCGTGGTCCGCTCGAGAAACGCCCTTTTCTATGCAAAAATGTCAGTTTCTCTATCGAGTTCGAGATGTGCCCGAGATGTCTCGACTTTAGCATGGCCATCGCGATCGAGATAGAGAAGACCGAGACATGTCTACAAGCAGTAGCATGGTGACGCTGCCGAGATAATTTCGGTCGAGATAAACACTAATTTTGATATATGCGACCGACACATGTCTGGTACCCACGGAGGTGAAGACAAGACCTCGAGAGCATATATTTGATAGAAAAATTACAAATTCTTTAAATGTTTTTTTTTGTTCTTGCTGTAATAGATATATTTTGTGTTGATAATGGATTGTTGACTTGAATAAATAAGACTTGGGTCATCAATAGTCATCATGCCTAGAGGGTGGCGCAATCATTTGCTTTTCAATTCTTTTCTATGGCACCCTTTAATATGTTTTTCACGAAAGTAAAAATTAGAATTGACGCGCTGTAACGAAAATGACGTGAACGCGTTTTGTTACTATTATTGTATCGCGGGCACACTAAAAAAATTAATGGTTCCGATTAGATGCTTGCGTCGGAACGAAACGCGGTTCTTAACTTTCTAGTGATGTTCGGCTATCGGTAAAAACCGATAGGCAAAAAAAACAACACTCTTATTTAATATGGCAATAATAACTTTTTGATAGACAAGACCGCACTCTTCGGGCTATCTCGAGCGATCTCGAGTCTCGGTTGCCATGTTGGGACTTTAGACTTGGCAAGTCTCTCACTCGACATCGAGAGAGAGTCAAAACGTCCATGCTAACCGAACAGATATGAAATGAAATGAAAAAGTTTTTATTCAAAGTAGCGCAGATACTGCGGCTTAATGAACGTTACAAGTCAAACTAGGTGTCCATTTCAAAATCTGGATCATTTTGGAGAAAAAATGGACAAATAAACTCCAAACTTAGTCTTTTCAAATTCCTTAATTAACAGAATTTACACAGATTCTACAAAACTCGTGAATTTTACAAGCTTGAATTCCAGACATCATTGTCATCTAAATAATCCTGAATATTACAGTAGCTCTTTTGACACAAAGTGTACTTAACACATTTTTTGAACCGCGCTTCAGTCAAACTTAATATATCTTCAGGGATTTTATTGTAGAAGCGTATACAATGCCCCATGAAGGATGTATTAACCTTTGCCAGATAAATCTATAGTAAAAGCTATCCAAATACCTAGAGGTATTAATTTCCGTAGAACCTAATGAACCTTCTTAGTGTAATCCCGACCTTATGTGGTAGCAAAATTGAAGACATGAATGGATGAAGGTGATATGTCGCAAAATAAGCATTTCGAGAAAATTTACTTAAAGTTTCGCTTAAGCATTTTGAGTTCTGGGAAAAGTAAATAGTCTAAAAATTTTCAATTGATTTTAATGTATGTTAAACGTGTCGCAGCTTAAGAAAAGGGGTTTTTTAAATAAAATAGTGTAATATTTAATGCTTCATAAAAAAAAAAAGTGCACATAACACCTTTTTTCAATATTTTTTGTTTTGTTATATGACAAAATCACAATTAAAAGGAGGTAAGTTTCAGAAAAGTATGTATTATTCGTTTATAACAAAGTCATAAAAGTACCTATATTCCGGTTTAACAAATTTCAATTGCTCCTTTTTTTCAGATGACACTGTACCATATTTTCCTTCCACGCGTGGCACCACATAATCTGGATTAACTTGAACCCGTTTTTTCACAATGTCAACTTTCTTAAATGGTGTCATTTCGTCATAACATTCTTTGTATAAAAACGATCCATATTCTTCTACTCTGAGCCATTTCACTCCATCTCTAAAACTTACTTTACCATTATTAGTGTCTTTTTTTTCTATTAATCAAATTTAAACTTACTTGCAAATCGTTTATTTGCCTGAAATGGTCAGACATGTCAATTACTGTATTATTTCTAGAAGCTTTGCATATACTGGCAGATTACACAAAGGTAAGTAGTAAAATAATACGCATTATCTTTAGAAAATAAGTATTTGTATTTCAATTTTAACACAGCTGTGATACATTTATACTTTTGGTAGTAGGGGAAAGGTGTACGAGATGATCCCCTTAAGGGGAAATGCATGTAGTTTAGCCAATATTTACCTTATAGCAAATGTAAAAGCATTTGTTCATAGTAAATTTTTCTACCTACCTATTGTCATACTCAAACTTTTAAATTGTTGGGTAATTTCTAAATATGATTCACATTTTTAAAACCCTTCCAAAGGATCATCTTGTATACCCCGGTGTCCAGGATGATCCCTACGCAAGAGGCTAGATGATCCCCAGGATCATCTTGCCCATTATGAAACGTCAGTTAGATAAAATTAAATTAAAATTACTTGATTTTACGAATTATATCTTTAATTAAAAAAAAAGTCTTAACTACATAGAATTAAGCAGTCTCAACATTAGAAATAGGCAACAATAATCAGTCATCACATTAAACTTTGAGATCAATACTTCAGTAGGCAACATTTTTGTCAAAAAAATAAAACTTTTTTGTCCTTAACATTAAATGAAAAAATCTTAAACAATACTAGATGGTAAAAAAATGGCACAGTGGTTAAATATCTTATTAAACAATCAAATAAGTCTAGTTAAAGAATGACATTATGTGCGTAAACAACTATAGTTCTAAACGTCGTTTCCCTGGAGCTGTTATACACAAATCACATGTGAATTCATCAGGATCATCGCTATCGATCCCCGCACAAGCCTCGTGACCCCATCTTTGGCACATTCCACATCTGATCCATCCCTCGTCCCTATTATCTTTAGCGTAGCTCTCCGTACAAAATAGACATTCTACGTCTTCGTCTTCTTCATCTTCGGATGACACATATTTCTGTTTCTTTTTATTTGACATTCCTTTACTTATCCCTTTTCCTTTCTGTTTCTTTTTAGGTTGAGTTTTTTTTTTGCATTGAGTTCCTTTTGTGTTTTTCTATTTTCTTTATTGGTCTTTTTATCTTTTTCTTCCTCTAAGTAATTTTTATATGGCGTGCTTGTTAAAATGGTCGTGTCCATTCGTTTTCTCTTAAGACTACTTCGTTTACCTGCAATCTTTGGCAATGGATGGATGTGGGCCGGTGTAATATTGAACGGTTGGCATTGAGTATTTTCAAGAATTGAAGGCGATACACTCGGGTTCCGAACGTAACTAGTAGATGGTATTGGTGACAAAGGATTGCGAACTGAGAAATCCCCATCACAAAGAGGTGTCGGTGGTGGTGTTTTATTTTGCACATCTACTAAGTCTTGCGAGGTGATAGTTTGTGGTGGTGAGAGATTAATTGTTGGCGGTTGTTCGTTATTTGGTATTTCTACTGCACTGGATTCTTCATTATATTCTATGTCGGTTGTTGCAGCAGCGAGATAATCACTTTCGGAAAACACATCTGGGTCCAGAGGATGTATTCCGGTTTTGGAAAATCCATTTATTGCATTTGACATTACTGCTGCTTTTAAATAATCTTCTCCAAAAATCTTTGCGATTTTAAATACATTTACTGGTCTTCCAGGATTGTTGTTCATCCATTTTTCGAGGGATTGATTGTGGTACACGCTCAAGGGATACATCAAACTGACATCCAACGGTTGAAGCTTATGGGTGCAGTGTGGAGGGAGGCAAACAATGGTTACATGATTTTCCCGAGCTTTTAAAATTAAATCCAAATTTTTGGTATGGGAAAGGTGACCATCTAAAATTAATAACTCTGGGTCTTCAGCAAAAGGTTTTGTATGCCTTAAAAAATGGTCAAACCATTGGGTAAAAACGTCCAAATTCATCCAACCCGATGAATTGTACGCCCATATGGACCCAGGTGGTGCACCATTCATTAACTCAATCTTCATACGAATTCTTTTAAAGATAAACATTGGTGGAACAAAACTACCAGAAGCCGACATACAAATGACTATCGTCGTAGTCTCCCCCCTTTCAGCTTATGTTACTCTTGCTACTTGTTTACGTCCAGTTACAGCAAACACTTTTGTATTTTTGGTGGGCACAGTGAAAAGGCTAGTTTCGTCCACATTAAATATCCGATGAGTTTTATGATTTTATGATGAGTGTGGATGATTTTTATTCTGTTGAATAGAATTGTCTACCACTGGTTTGTTGAAAGCTCGTGCTCGAGCAGCTGAAGTGGATTCAGGAGCACGAAGCATTATATCTGAATGCCGCTGAAGAAATCCTCTCAGCCAATCATATCCTGCTTTTTCTCTTTGAAAGGGGTGGGGGAAATTATTTTTTACCGCAAGTTGATATGCCAACGATAAAACATCTTGCCGTGTTAAGCCATACATCCGCGTCTCCATATCTTATTTTATACGGCATACCATTTTTTCCTGCGTCCAGGGCTTTTTTCATAGAGTCTTCCGACCACTCGCCGCGCTTTGATTTTCTTTTGTAGTTACGAGGCATATTCTAAATCAAAATGTTGTTAATTGAAACCGTTAATAAGAGCCAGCGTTAGTTTTGATTATAAATATAAAAATATTAAGAATCTATTGACACCTCATTCATCAAAGTCGGTTCAGTATTTTAGGTGGTGGGTAGTGGTTTACGGTGGAAAATAGAAATGAAGTGAAATGAAAAACATTCACACATAGTAGGTACGTAAATCAAACCTACACAATACAATATACATACGTAGACTGTTCAAATCATTGCCATTTCTTTTGGCTTCGCCGTAGTCAGGTAATAAAATACGTATAAAATAATTTATGTACAGTCGGCTGCAAAAGTGGAGACCCACCGAAAAGTTTTTTAATTGCAATTAATCGATTGGTTTTAACTCATTCGGGGCTTTAAAGTCTTCCTTGAGTTGAAGGACTTTAAACTTAAATAAATGTTGAAATAATAACAAAATTAAACTTAAAAAATAACTAAAACAATATCAATTTAAAAACTTTACGATGGGTCACCAATTTGGACTCTGTTCTGTATGTACAGAACAGAGTCCAAAATAATTAAGTTTAAAATAAATAATAATAATCTAGTAAATATAAATGGTCAAAGATGATCCCGTGATACAAGATGATCCGCAGGGATCAACTTTTACACTATGAACGTAATCATCTTACCCCAACACTAACTTTTTTATTTGATACTCGATAACATAACCTATAATGATGTGAACAGTTACCATGCTTTCTAATACCAAAATCCTTTGTTAAATGTAATATCAAAATATTACATTTAACAAAGGAACTTATGCAACTAGTTTAGCATTAGACCATCTAGAACACTTTTGATATAAATTCAAAGTCAACCTTACCTTAGATCAACGTCACGGATTTTTTGTTTTTATCACAACAAATTTTGTAAGCACTCACGACGCCATTACGATTGACTGTGGTGTGGGAACATCGGGGGGAACGTAGTAACATCGAAAATAAACAGATGGCGTTAGTAGTTTCGGATCATCTTACCTCAAGGGATCATCTCGTACAGCTTTCTTCTAATTTAAATTTTAATCATTAAATCAAATAAAAAAAAAAATCTGGCATGATTTAGCAAAGAACGACGAGATGAATGAATACGACCGAGACATAGGTAGGTAGGTCTAAAAGAATTATCAATAAAACGTTTTACATGGAATGAAAATAGTTATCCTTGTCATCAGTATTGGATAAACTAGATTCAGATGTTTAACTGAAATACCCCGGATTTTGAGGATTATAGAAATTCGATGTTGAAGTACCATAAGATAACAGTCGAGTTTGGTTTTGTTGTTTTAACGCTCTTAGTTGAATGTAAGATAAAGCCTTTTGAAAGTCTATTTTTGCAATAATTGCTAGTTCGCTTGGCAAAGAACGCAGAGTCGTAGCTAAATATTTTCCAAAAATGTCTAATTCTTCTTTCTTTTCTACTAACGAATTTGCACTAAGTTGGTATTATGAAACCATATCCAGGGACTAATCGAACATTCCAGCAAAAAAAAAAATATTACCGACTCTCAAGGGCTCGACGAATAGTCGAAAACGCATTCGGTATATTGGCAAGTCGATTTAGAATTTTTGAAAAAAGGATTCCCAACAATGCAGTTTTTTTTTATTGACTAGCATCTAACGAAATGACGTTCTTCATGTAAACGATTAACCCATCTTCCTCACCACTAGTGTGCAGCACAATATCCCTCAATGACAGCGAAGCCCTAAGATTCGCCAAATTCAAAAGCGACTCGATCAAATTCGCCATGTTGTAAAACAGCGAAACTTCATCTATCACCGATCCGTCTCCTCGCTTAATCTTGAAAGGCATTCCCTTCGATTTTACGATTAACCCTCCAATAGAACGTGTTTAAATACACTCTGAAAGATCAATGGCTGAAAAGAATGACAGCCACTGCGTCGGTTTGAAACACCCCTAAGAGAGTGTTTCTTTTATTCTTCCCATTAATATTCCATGATATGGTGCATCAGGAGTTATATCCATGTTCCCAAGTATACGGCTGAGGGTATCACCGGATTGTTCTTGTCCCAATTCACGCAATTCTTAAAGAAGCGAAATTAGGTTTGATGTTCCAGTGTAACATTACAGACGACCAATGACTTTCCAAATATTTTTCACTCACGTCTCGTAAAACTGAAATTCCCGTGTTAACTACGTCCACGCCAGCAGCGTATCGGTAGACCTCTACACTCGCTAGGAAAGCGTCCGTGGATTCAATATTTCTAGCCGCATCAGCTTTACTACGTTTGGTCCACTTCAATCGATCCACAGCCCACTTCAGATTTGGCGGAGACATAGCTACTGCTACACAAAATCACTCAACAATGCAGTTAACACGATAAAAATAACAAGAACATGTTGTACTCTTCATAATTGGCTAAGGAAAAAAGTTCCGACTACATCGAACCTGGACTTGCGGATTATGAAGATATCACTACGGGTACGATAATTAATGGCACCTGGAGACAAAGACGTTGTTCACGCCGAACGCCTGCAAGACTGTGTCAGCAAAACTCTCTCGCGACCGAATCAACAGCATTCACACAGGCACTCGGAAAGGAACCTACTGCGACTGCGCAGCACACATAGACCACGTGAGCAATCTACGACCAATGGCACGACGGCGACACGGTGGTGGAAGGGACCTCCAACGGCCGAACTGAGGGGTTCTTCCACGTAGTCAAACTATTTTGTAAAACTGATTTCACCACGTTGAAAATTCGTTCCTCGTGGTCAAATTAAAGTGATGATCCTTCCTGTATAAGATTCTAAATGCCAAAAGGTACAGTCAACCATAGTCAAACTAGTTTGTCAAACTGATTAGCTAGGTCACTTTTCGGTTAGCTAGACACTACTAACTTTTTACACGCGAACTTGTATTGTACCTTTAACGGATTTCCACAACTATATTGCATGATACTAACGTTCCTGACACTATAATATTAATTAACTGATGCCTACGTATTTAATTTACACCTGAGAGGAAACCAGACGACGGATAATTACACACTTCACACAACGCTGGCGTAAGCTGCCACAGACGTACTCTAGGCTTAAGGGACATAGAAGAAGAATATACGCATGAAAGTGGAACAACAATAATTGTTGTTCGAGATCAATACACTCATTAGGGGAGACTGGTACATAATGATCCCCATATGGAAAAAAGCGTTTTTTTGATAACTTTCATGTGGCTTGCACTTTTCACTATGTTGGTCGTGAAACTATAGTGGCTACAACTACTAGAACAACATATTCCAGTCACATCATTTTAAATATTAAATTATTATCTTTTTGTGAACCTATACAAAAGGATCATATTATACACACGTGTCTGTAAAATGACCCCCCCCCCTTGGTAAAAAATTATCCCTCCCTCTTTGAACGATGAAATGTGATATTAAATAAAAAAACTGTATTACATAAACAGATTATTTATTATCAAACGCTTAACTACAAAACACATCGCACGCGAAAAGCTCATAGTCTTCTTCATCTACACCAGCGCACTGGTCATGACCCCAAAGTTTGCACTGGCTGCACTGAATCCATCCTTCACCAACCTTATCCTTTGAATATTTTGAAGTGCAATACATGCATTCAATGTCATTTTCATTATCTTCATCCGTGTCAGAAAGATCTTGTGCCTGTAACTTTCTTTTTTTCTTTGGAATATGAGTACTTCTCTTTTTTTTTAGTTGTTCGTTAGGTTTAGACTGTTTCTTGATTTTGTTTTCTTCTCTATATTTACGTTTCAGTTCTATTGCTTGTTTACGATTTTTTTCATCCTCTAATTCATTTTTATATAGACTGCTGGTGAGAACTTTCGTGCCAGTAGGACGTCTTTTCATTTGGGACCTTTTTCCAACAACAACAATTTGGTAGAGGTAGTAGGTCACGCGGCACCTTCATTTGTGCGCATCTTCAGGAGCGTTCTTGGTTCAGTACTAGTCAGAGTCTGAGATTGATCAGGTACAGTCATATTACCAACCACAGAATCCAGCGTAGGCTCTGAATTGTGTTCATGAATTTCTTTAGTAGCTTTTGTTTCTTCAGGCGTTACCACAGGGTCCAAATTGTTAGAAATAGTAGCTGTAGGAGCTTCGGTTTCAGCAGATGTCAGCATTGGTTCCAAATGTTGGGGGTCAGTGACCGCAGGATCTTGATCGCGGCTGTAAGATATAGCTTCAAGTTCCGGTATAGAATCGAGGTTATTACAGACTATATCAGGTGCAATAGGTTCTTCATTTGTTCCCAGTTCTTCATCAGTAGTTTGTGCAGCAATGAAATCTGCTTCGATAAAGATTTCAGGATTATACGGATAAATTCCGCATTTTTTGAAACCATTAATTGCATTCAGTGGTACAGCTGATTTTAAATAAGCCTCACAAAAAAACCGCTTATTTGTTGCGTAGTTACAACTATTAAGCCATCTTTCCAGTGACTGGTTGTGGTATGAACTTAAAGGGAACATTATTTATTTATTTATTAGACACAACCAACAGATGTTAGATACATCACTTAAAATAGCATTGTGTAGATAATTATGTTCTAGTCTAACATCCAATTACAGGTGTGCAACAACTCTCTTGACTTAAAGTAAATAATTTCTGTAATAACATAAATAAAAATTTTTTTTATTCCAATGTATTCCAACGTATTCCAAATTATTCCAACGTATTCCAAATTATTCCAACGTCCAGGGGCTGGAGTTTATGCGTGCAGTGCGGTGGTAGGCAGAGTATAGTGACATGATTCTCACGAGCTTTAGTTATCAATTCCAAGTTTCTGGTATGTGACAAATGTCCATCTAAGATGAGAAGAACAGGATCTTCTTGTGATGGTTTTGCATGTTGCAGGAAGTGACTGAACCATTCTGTGAATACTTCTCTCCTCATCCAGTCCAGCATATACGGAACCCGGAGGAGCACCATACATGCATGAGAGCTAAATTTATGCAATCCCTTTTAAATATCAACATCGGGGGCACGAAAATCCCGGATGCTGACATGCAAATTACTGCAGTGGTTGTTTCACCCGCTGACGTAACCCTGGCCACCTGTTTTCGTCCAGTTTTTGCAAAAGTTTTTGTATTTCTTGTTGGGACCGTAGTAATCCCAGTTTCATCTACATTGTAGATTCTGTTTGTCGAGGGAAAACGGGTGTTCATGATTGTTTTTTTCTGCCAGCTGAAATGCCAGGCATAAGACATCCTTAACTGTCAGTCCATACATTCTGGTCTCCATCTCATGCAAATGTTCCACCAGCTCCCTTTCCTGATCTTGAGTAAATACAGGCCGTCGACTACCTAAGACTTTTTCGGATCCAGTAGCCTTTTTATTAGAACCTTTTGCTCTTCTTTTTAAAGTCATGACGAGCACTCCATGATTTCTAGCTGCAGTTTTTTATGGCGTACCTTTTTCGACATCCTTCAAGGCCGCTTTCATCGCTTCAACAGCCCAATTCTGTCGATTTGTCTTACGCAAGTATGTTCTTGGCATCTAAAACAAACGAATGTTGGATTGAGGTAAAATGATCCCGGGATCGTTTTAGACACCCTTCATAGAATCATTTTACCCCAAATGGTATTTTTTTCTTTCAGACCAAACTAAATGGTACGGACAAACAAAATATCACATTTCAATACTCAAATGGCAATTCAGTAAAAGCAGCAAAGCCAAAGCCAAAGAAAAGCATATGAACCTGATTCTGACTTTGATTCTAAGGCTAGCTTCAAAGCCAAATATAAAAAAGTTCTTCTTGAATCGCAGAAGTTGGTCCCTCATTAACAAGCTACCTATTGTTTTTTCATACGCACTCTCCTACGAGTTCACCCAATTTATTTATTTTCCCAATTAATCTATTACATAATTCTAATATATTTATATTTTTGACATGTATAATTTAATAAACTAATTGTATTTCATATAATATATAAAATATGTGAAGTACTTCGTAGTCACGAAGCATGCACTTGTTATCCAAATTATTATTATAAACACAATGACATTTATTTATCTCCGATACAATTTGCTGGCGAAAGCGCTTCAGGAATCCGGGGAGAATGTGTTGTAATAATTTTAAAGGATTTTTCTTCGGTAACACAAATTTATTCGTCAGCCATTGTTGCGTAAGAGAGAGAGTCACACAGTTACCGGGCATAGACAAGATTTGTTAGGCTGCGTTTCCATTGACGCGGAGCTGTGCGGAGATGAGCGGAGAATAGCGGTGAAAAGTGGTGAGTGTTTCCACTGAAGCAGAGCGGAGAGGAGCGGAGCGGGGCGGTGCGGTGCGGAGCGGAGCAGAGCAAACTTTGGAGTTGCGCAATTTTGCGCTCAGTTTGTCTCCATCTTTCAGAAAGAGCATACGTCATGTTGTCGCTTAAAAAGAAAAAAGCAATCCTTTTATATCTTTCCTTACTTGAAGACGAAGATAACGAATCAGATGAAGTAGCATTGACTGTTGCGACTTTTTTGGATATGAAGAGAAAACATAGATTCTGGATTCGACAACATATAAATTATCGTTCCGTGCATGGAGAATTTTCAACTTATTTCCAAACGTGTGATGATGAAATGTTCGAAACTTCATATAGGGTATCAAGGAAACTTTTCTATGAATTACATTGTCTTCTTAAACCATATATACAGAAGAAAGACACTAATTGCAGGAGATCGATTTCAAGTGAAGAAAGGCTTGCAATATGTCTAAAGTAAGTAAACAAATCTATTTCTACTTATAACCATTTATTAAAAAAAATTATTCAGTGTCACATGACCCGATTCATCGTTATAAAAATATTGAAAATAGTAAACATTATTTCTGGTAAAGAAATTGTAACAATTTTCTCATATAAGCATGATTTAAAAC
Organism: Yponomeuta sedellus; assembly: GCA_934045075.1. Taxonomy (NCBI): domain Eukaryota; kingdom Metazoa; phylum Arthropoda; class Insecta; order Lepidoptera; family Yponomeutidae; genus Yponomeuta; species Yponomeuta sedellus. Next base: position 1,806,655 of record OW203736.1, on the reverse strand, counting down.
AATAAAAATCAACAATGCACGTAATTAACAAGGTGCAAGGAAAAATAATTACTAATTAAAAACAATTCTAATTATTTAAAAAAGCAACAAAAACTACAATGATTGGTTATATTGGTCGATCAAAGTTGCTCATTATCAGTTCCAGGTGGAGGAGGTGGTGGAGGATGTTCTGTAATGTTTAGTGATGATGATTGTGTGTTTTCATGTGTTTGCGAAGTGACTGTTTCTGTATGAGCTGCTGTGGAATAACCGTACGGTGCTCTTGTGCGGTGGACCATATTGATTGGTCCAAGAGTTTTCTTCATTTATTTCTTCGGCTTCCATTAAAGCAGTCATTGCAGTGCGTTTCACTTTAAGCTGTAAATAATTTGTAAGCTTTTTCAAGGTCTTCGATATGGAGAGGAAAAATGATCCAAATCATCTAAATCATCGGATGCTGTAAGAATCTCTTTTAACTCAGCCCGTTCCTTCGTTCGCTGCTCGTTATTACTTTGAAATTGACTAAGCAGTTCGGAGACATCGTCCAATTTTCTGTTCTTAGATTTTGAAGTAGAGCCGGAAGATTGGGTAGATTGTGTATGATCATTCGAAAGAAGGTCTTCTAATTGAATTAGCTCTGCATCGTTTGACATTTGATCGCCTGCAGTATTTAATGTGGTATTTAACGTGGCTGACATTTTTGTATCATCGTCATAAGATTCTGAATCATCTCTGAAATTTGAGGTTCGTTTTCTATTTTGCATAAATGGTAGCAAAAACTCCATAATTTTTTGATACTTCCATTTGGTGATTTGTTTTGCCGCCTGGCCACTTCTGGTAGAATTTTGTCTTTTAATTGCGTCGCGATGATTATCACGCAATTTTTTCCATTTCGCCTTAGCAGTTTGTACTGTAAAAATAAAATAAAAGTCACATTAACTAAATTCGTGAGAATTGGTGAAAGGAAGGGAAGGCCTTTGCCCAGCAGTGGGACAATATGGGGTAGATAAAATAAGAAACTAAATTCTATAAATATTGTGTGATATGCTTTGATTAACAGATAGAGTAACTAGATGCATTTTTCTGATGATAATGAATGATTAATTGATGATTTATAGTGTTTAATTTATAATGTTTACTAAGTATTCTACACTTGGACAAGATTATAGGGTCGGAAAATCTACAGTAATGAATATAATTAAAGAAACTTGTGAATGCATTTGGAACGTGTTGCAGCCATTATATATGCCTGTTCCTACTCAAGATGATTGGTATCGAATAGCAAAAGAATTCAAAGACTTGTGGCAATTCAAGAATTGCGTTGGTGCGTTAGACGGAAAACACGTTTATATAACTGCACCAAATAAATCAGGATCTTCTTTTTTCAATTACAAACACAGATTTTCAATTGTATTAATGTGTGTGGCTGACGCTAAACGAAAAATAATAATGGCAGATGTCGGATCGATGGGAAGATTTAGTGACGGCGGATTTTTTGCTGAGAGTGAATTTGGAAAACGACTGCAAAACAATACTTTAAATTTGCCACCGCCCGAGCCACTTACTGAAAGTGGAGAGAGAGTACCATACGTATTTATTGGTGACGAAGCCTTTCCTTTGTCTTATAATTTAATGCGACCATATCCCAGAGATCAATTAGATCAAAGCAAACGAATATTCAATTATAGACTATCGCGAGCTCGACGCATAGTAGAGGCCACATTTGGTGTGTTGAAGAGAAAATGGTACGTGTATCACAAGGATTTCGAATGCCAAGTCGATACTGTTGATAAAGTAGTTAAAGCAACCACTATTTTACATAATTACTTGATTGAAAAACATACTAACTATTTGGATGCAAACAATTCAGATAGCTCGTCGATCAATGAAACATTACGGGTTTCTATCAATACTACTCATCCGTGTATAACAAGAAACAATGCAAGTTCTAATGAAGTTTATCGGATCCGGGACATATTTTGTTCTTATTTTAATAACCAGGGGAAAGTCCCTTGGCAGGAAACCCATATTTTGCGACGATTAAGTATAACAAATGTATAATGTTTCATATAATAGTAAAAACCACTGAAATATGTAGAAATTATTCCTATCGCTATAGATAATATTGATAATAAACTTACCGTCCTTGATACCATTGTCTTTTATTATAATTTCCCAAGCTGCATCCTTGGTTTCGTTGCATTTGTAGGTGGTCAGTCGCGTATCCCATAAACACGGGAATTGTTTAACACTTTCAATGAACTTCTCATCCATTTTGATACGTGTTGCACCTATGACGTAACGTTGATAACTACTATGACGCACTGCGCGCGAATCGTGGCGCGAGTCATACACCCACCCCCGCACCCCGGTCCGCACCTCGCCGCTTCGCTCTCCCGTTCGTCCCTTCGCTCTCCCGTTCGTCCACTACGCACTCCCTGATAGGAAACGTTCGAATTGCGACCTAGCTACAACAGCGCTAGCGCTCAAATTACTTTGCGCGACCTTTGCTACCTTAGTTTCGAGAGTGAGAGAGAGTTTCGTTCTGTTCTGCAAATAAAAAATGTTAATTCTATGTATGTAATTCCTGCTTTATTTTACATCACATTAACAATAATGACCCAAGTACTAATTACTAATATAAATATACCTAGCTACCCTCCGCAACGCACCGCCCTGTCCTCCGCTCCACACCGCCCCGCTGTCCTCCGCTCCGCATCACCTCGCTTATTTTATATGAATATCCGTTCAGCTCTGCCCCGCTCCGCTCGTGCTGTTTCCATTGAAGCAGAGCGGAGATTTCGTATCCGTCAGAATGGCGGGTGTATGACTTCCAAATAAATCAAAAATTAATCATGCAAATGTACGGGAAATGTACGCTTTTGTACTAAAATAAGTACAAATGTACCTTTTTATTTGCTTAGAAAAAAATGTTTTAAAGTGAGCCGCCAACCTGACGTCAGAATGGCGGCTCACTTTAATTTTCAAAGATATTTACCAAATTAGAATTTAGGGATGAATGTACGTCAATTGTACTTATTGGAACACTAATTAGTTTTTTTTTAAATATTAAAAAAGCTCTGAAAATGTTAAATACATGTGAGCCGCCAACCTGATGTCAGAATGGCGGCTCACTTTAACAATCTCAATTTTTTATCAAATCAAATTTTAAGAAATAAATGTACGTTAATTGTACTTTAAAAATCACTATTACAAAATTTCTTAACTTTCTTTAGCGTTAAGAAATTTTGTAATAGTGACAAAATTAGACAAGTTATATATTTTTACTAATTTTGAAATAAAACTAAAAAAATATTTTAGATCTTTATATTTCAATTATACAACATTCACTTTTGACCATAAATAAGACAATGAGCAATTACCATTTCAGGACTTCTGTTTAATCTAGGCTTTAAATCATCGTAACACGTCCATACACCATGCCTATATGAATGCGCTTTGTAATGTCCAATTTCATTTAGACGAGGTATAGTGCTAGAAGAAGGTACATACTCAAGAACTCCTACAATATAATAAGTTTTAGCTTTGAGTGTAATTTCTAATGGAATATGATCCATACAGACATATTCTGATTGATTGTATTCAAAAAGAATGATATCGTGAAGATTATATTCAAAGGTTCGTATACCCTGACAGCCTTTACGATTACATATGACCATATTGCTATCGCCATACAATGTAAATTCTGCTGCTTCTTGTAAATGAGAAATATTTTTACCTTCAGTGTCAAGTGAAAGAAACGCAAGTTTTCTTCGCACATTGTTAGTGACACAAGATTCACTAGTGCAGATTTCTATCCTATCCGTACTTATTATTACATCAAGAAAGAGTCTTTCAAACATATATGTTACGCTACATTGACACTGTATTGTCATTGTTTGCCCTGATGAAGTACTTTTGAAGTAATTCTGTACAACGTTAGCACGAAAATTATAAAGATCATTGATAGAGCTATTTTCTTTAACCATTCTCTGTATAAACTGACAAACATCATTATTACTACAAAGCACTTTGTTACTAAATGCAAATCCATCTGCACAAGCTGTTGCAATTAAGTAACAAGCGGCATCAAACGCACACATGTTCGTTACTTCCATATTAGGTACTGAAGATTTTGAAATAATGCCGTTTAATAATACTGGAATATTTGCAGGTTCTACGTGGGTTTCTGTCTCATTTTGCATGTCTGTTTCCATTCCCTTTTGTTCTTTTGTTATAATTTCTGTAAAACTTTTATCTTTATTCTTCATTGCTACCCTGCTTGCTTGTCTTTCACCTTGTAATGTCTTAAATGGTCGTTTTCTTCTTTTGTTCCCCTAGCCTTTCCAATTTTCTACTAGATGTGGTTCTTCAGCAAAAGTAGATTCGTTCGTAAAATCTTGTTTTTTTAAGATTTGTTTAGCAGTCTTTACAACTCTTCGTGTTTTCTTTTTAATTATTTTTGCAGGTTTTTCTTTCAGTAACGCTGGTTTTTATTAAAACACAAGAAGTGGGGTTCACAGACTGACTTTTTATTGATTAGGCAAACTACATAATACAGATGGCGCTAGGCGTCTCATAGACTGATTTTGTTACCAAAATAACATCTCCACTTAACAAAATAAAAATAATACTTCTAAATTATTAAGAACATCCTAAAAGTAGTTACTTAACAGGCAAAATACCGAGCCTTTTAACAAAATAATTATGCAAAGTAGGTAGTCGGGGCTGTAAGTAATGCAATTTGCTTAAGTCAGATGTCGCTGCCTGTACGTAATACAGAGAATATTGTAAAGAGGTTCGAAATTTCACTGATGCCGTGAGTCGCCCATTGGCTCAATTGGTAGAGCGCTGGTACGGATAGCCAGAGGTTGCGGGTTCGAATCCCGGCATGGGTGAAATTTTTAGCCTCTAAATAGGTTTTTAAATTTGTTCCTTAGCACGGGTTAGTGCATTAAAAATAAAAATAGTGTAAAATAATTATGCTTCACAGATCCTAAGCTTTTAGTTAAAATATCTGCTGGCATTTCAGCTGTTTCTAAATATTTTATTTTAATATAGTTATTCGCTACAGCTTCTCTTACAAAATGGTAACGAATATCAATATGTTTAGATCTACGGTGGAAAATTGGATTAACAGCCAATTTTTGTGCACTTTGATTATCATTATATAATACAATTGGTTCAGAGTTACCTAGAATTTCAAACAATAAATTTTTTAAATATATTGCTTCTTTACTTGCTTCTGACATTGAAATATATTCAGCTTCTGTGCTGGATAGTGCTACATTTCTTTGCTTTCTACACTCAAAAGAAATTACCGTGTTTGATAACTTGAAGCAAAAACCAGAGTATGATTTTCTATCATTGACATCTGAACCCCAATCTGCATCGGCAAAACCTTCAATACAAGAGTTATCTTTCTGAAATACAAGACCATAAGTCTTTGTTCTCTTCAAGTACCTCAGGACTCTTTTGGCATGTTTCCAATGCACCTCATTGAAACAATTGTTAAATTGACTAAGAAAACTAACGCAATATGCAATATCTGGTCTAGTTAGGACTGCCAAATACATTAAACTGCCTATAAGCTGCTGATAAGGATAATCATTACAAACAGTCTCAGATTTTTCCAATTTTAAATTAATCTCCATAGGAGTTTCTGCTGTTTTACATTGTGACATTTTGAATCGTTTTAATAAACTATCAATATAACTTTCTTGATCGACAGTTATTACATGTTTACTAATTTTTACTCTTAAGCCTAAACACTGTTTTATCTGACCTAAGTTTTTAATTTTAAATTTACAACTTAATTCTCTCACTAATTGTTCAGTAGCTGTTCTACAATTTGAAAAAACAAAAAAATCATCGACAAATAATGCTATGATCATTTTTACACTTCCTTCAAACTTTGTAAACAAACATGGTTCATACTTAGATTTTTTATAATCTAAACTTAACAAATAATCATTGACTCTTTGATACCAAGCCCTGGAGGACTGTTTTAGACCATAAATAGCTCGTTTTAATTTTAATACTTTGTCATCACTATTACACTCATAGGTTACAGGTTTCTTCATATAAACTGTTTCATTCAAAAAACCATTAAGAAAAGCAGTGGTTACATCAAGATGACTTATATCTAAACTTTGTTTAGATGCTAGAGCAAATAACAATCTTAATGTCGAATATCTGAGCACAGGGGAAAAAGTTTCGTGAAAATCTATACCTGCTTTCTGAGAAAAACCTTTTGCCACTAATCTTGCACGATAACGAACATTGTTAGAACTGTCAAACTTCTTTTTGAAAACCCACTTGCACTGACCCACTGTACCGTCTTGAGGATGATCAACGAGTTCCCAAGCATCGTTTTCCTTGAATGAATCCAATTCTTCCTTCATGCTAGCTCGCCAAAATGTGCTTTCGGAACCATTTAAAGCTTCATCTAGTGTTATATTATCTTGATCACAGTTGATGTTCACACTCTGTAATGTATAAATTATTATAAACCAAACCGTTCAGGTTTTTTTCTTACACGTTTTTGTGGAGCTTGTTGTTCATTTACTTGTATGGTATTTTGGTCTAAAGTGGCATCAAAGAAACTGTCACTCACCGAGTCTGATTCTTCTTCTGTGTCTGGAACATATGTACTGTCTCCACTTGTCTCTTCTTCGACATATGCTGGACTTTCTAGCCTATTCTCATCTGTTGACTTGCATTCTACTGGTATCTCTGTAAAGCTCTGAGCATATGTCATTTCTGGTTGGTTCTTCTCCACTGAAGGATTGCATTGAACTCTAGGCTCCATGATGACTATATCTCGGCTTGTCGTTACGGAGTTATTCTTTATGTTGTAAACTCTGTACCCTTTCACATTTTCTGCGTAACCTACAAGAATCAACTTTCTGGCCTTCTTGTCCCATTTAAGGCGATTTTCTGTTGGTACATGAACCATAACTGTACTGCCAAAGATTCTTAAATGGCTGAGGCTCGGCTTCTTATCTGTCCAGACCTCATAAGGAGTCTTGTTGTCAAGTCCGGAAACAACAGATCTATTTCTTAGATAAACTGAGGTATTCACTGCCTCAGCCCAGAATTTCTTATCCAGGCCGGCGTCAAAGAGTAAACATCTGGCCTTTTCCACAACTGACCTGTTCATCCTTTCACATAAGCCGTTCTGCTGAGGCGTATAAGCATTAGTCTTTTGATGGACTATTCCTTGCTCCTTCAAATACTTCTCAAATTCTTTACTACAGAATTCACCTCCATTATCTGTTCTTAGAGCTTTAATTTTTCTGTCTTTCTGTTTCTCAACCATGGACTGAAACTCAACAAAATACTTGAACACTTCACTTTTTGTTTTCATAAAATAAACAAACGCCATCTTGCTGTAGTCATCCACGAACAAAACAAAGTACCTGGATCCTCCGATAGATAAATTTTCCATAGGGCCGCACACATCTGAGTGAATCACCTCAAGCACACCCTTTGTCTTTGACGTACTCTGTGGAAAGGGTAGTCTGGATTGTTTTCCTTCACAGCAGACAGTGCATGATGTTCGGTCTATGTTTGAACTTTCTGTGTATGAAACTCCTTCTACAGCTCCGTTTTTCATTTTATTTAAACTTGCACTGTTAATGTGTCCCAGGCGTCTGTGCCATGTCTCATTGGACACCATTGCAGTTGCTGCAAGAAACTGTTCTGACTTTAAAGTGCATAATCTGTACACTCCGTCCACCAATTCTGCTCGGCCTACTAAGTCCTTCTTAGCATTGAAAATGAGACAAGCATTTCCTTTAAAAATCACATTGTTATCATTTTCAATCAGCTGACTTACCGATAGAAGATTGGTTGCCAAACTCGGTATGCACAATACATTTTTAACTGTGATGTTGTACTGCATATCGCCGACTACTGTCACGATATCTACATCACCAGAACACAGCACTGGGACACTTGTCTGGTTTGCTACGACAACTTCTTTTGTCTCTTGTTGATGCGACAAATTGACAAGAAAATCCTTGTTTGCCGTCATATGTTTGCTGGCGCCGCTATCAATGTACCAATCATTGGCGTTGAATTTTCCATTTAGGAATATTGCACTAAACGCGTTCGACTGTTTTTTATTCTCCGAATCAGGACATTGATTTTTATAGTGCCCGGTTTGTTTACATTTATAACATTTTATGGTTTTGACAGGCTTGTGCAAATGGCCGCCCTTGGGGTTGCCATGATTGTTTCGTTGCGTTCCTTTCGCCATAAATGCATTTTCTGAACCGGAAACTGCACTAACTTCAGCGCACATGTCCATCAACTTTGTCTTGATGACATCGGAATTTATCTCGATACCGGAATGTTCTATTGCCATGATCATAGGCGCAAACCTTTCTGGTAATCCTGCTAACATTAATGCTCCAATCCACTCTTCTGTTATCTTAAATCCTGTTCCTTGAAGGCGCTGTCCTGTTTCTACGATCTGGGTCACATATTGCGTCATGGAGTCACAGTTTTCTAGCCGAATGTTGATGAGATTTCGTAGCAAGAAAATCTTTCTCGTATAGCCAGAGTCATCAAACATATTTTTTAGCGTACTCCATAAATCATAAGTAGTTGCTGCTTGCTTTATGTGAACATAAAGCGAGGGGTCGATGGTCAATATCAGTTTCGCCTTAGCTTTTGAATCTTCGGCTTTTTGAGACTCACTAGCCAATGTTGTTAACTGAGATTCTATGGCCGCCGCCATGCCTTCTAGCACCAACACATTTTTCGCCGCAAAACACCAATCGTCATAGTTCTCACGACCTTTCAATTTTGGGACGTTAGCTAAATAGTTCGACGTCATTATAAACGAAAACCAAACAGTGCACTTTCACTTTTAACTATTTTAATCTTTTTGGAATCGGGACTGGGCCCATAACCTATTAAAACACAAGAAGTGGGGTTCACAGACTGACTTTTTATTGATTAGGCAAACTACATAATACAGATGGCGCTAGGCGTCTCATAGACTGATTTTGTTACCAAAATAACAGTTTTAAGTCTCCCTCTATAAATTCTGTGTGTTTGACAATAAACTCATCAATTCTTAGACGATTGCTTTTTGTTTTTATGCTGCATAGGTATCTTTTTATATTTCGAAAGTTACTTTCAACATTAGAGGATGAGGGTCTTTTATTGTCGGAGTTATACAATGGTACCATCACATTACACCAAAGAGGCAGTTGGCTGACTAATCTTGTCGGTAGAAAAGATGGCATATAATAAAAATTCTCATGATTGTTGATATCTTCGGTCTCGGATAATGTGATAGTTAATTGTTCCTGATCTACGAGACAGGTGTACCATTTCGGGATATTTGTAATCTGTTTTTCGGGTAAGCTTTTACATTCTGTTATTACGTTCGCAAATATAGAATTTTGTGTTTTATCATCAATTTCCTTTGATTCAGTTGCACTCGTTTCATTGTCTTTAATTTGCTCATCTTCTCGCTTGTTTGACAATATTTTTTTAAGTTTCAGTAATGATTTTGCACATCTTGATTCATCACTATCATATTTGTTCAACATAACAATTACAATATCACTAATTATTTCTTTAATATTCTCATAATCTTCAAGGGACATGACATGAACTAAACATCCACAGTAAAAGAATTTCACTCTCTCGTTAACATTTTTCAAACAATTTAATCTTTTTATTATTTTAACAAAGTGGCTTACATCAATACGAATATATGTCTCGTTTGGAGTTCGATAACATTCCTCTAATTTGTTCAATGATTCTGTTATGTACATTTTTGTAGAATCGCAACTAGTAAATGTTTTTACTGCCGCTCCTATCAAAGCCGCTGATTCATCAAGTATCACTTCATTAGGATTCTTCTTGTCTTTAACCCAAGTTTTTAGCCATTTCGTAATAGTGTCCATGTCATGACTATCAGATAACATCTGCGTAATAGGGACGCTGACTTCATTGTTATTATCGTACATCATAGCGTTATATAAAAAAAATTGATTTGTCATAACCATTTCATCTGTAGGACCAAGTCCTTTCAACAGACTACCTGTAGCATCAATAGATATAATTACTCTATTGGAAGATTTTTGATAGTTTTTGTAGTGTTTTTCCTGAGTTGGCGTCCAATAATAAACGTAAAATGGATACAGAGATATCTGTCGAATCATATCATTATAAGGACTTATATTCGTCATTGTCCAAAGGGCAAACACTGGATTTGGATGATTATATCCGCTTTTATTATGTTCATATTTTATTTGTCTTAAACATCCAGTCGTCGGTAAATGGGAAGGTTCAAAATCTCCGACGTTCATAATGCGATTGGCAAGTTTTTTGCGAATAATGGTCGAAGAATCTTGTTTTAAATTTTCAGAAAATTCTTTTCGTTGTATAGGTGATAATTTTATCTTTTTTTTAGGATTGTGAGGTTTTTTTTATCATAATTTGAGATGTTTCCTTTACAAACAGCAATTTTTTCTGTTGGCCACATAATCACAATATTAAAATTTGCGTCGCATTGTGTACATTGGCCGTAACAAGTTACACTCTCTTCATATTTGACCGTATGAGTTTTAAAAACCCAACTACACGGTAACTTAGTTTTAGACCAAACTTCTTCTCTAAGTAGATGTGCCCATTCATGTTTGGGCAACACAAATTTGTTTTGATATGAAGATAATGCTTTATTTCTAGCTCTGACTTTAGATATTGGTTGTAACTTTTCCCATTTCTATATATCTAAATGAAATGTAAAATCATAACCTTTAATGTCTTCAAATTCAGTATTTTTACTGACTGTATTCGGTTAAATTGCTTTTTGCTCACAATCATCAAAAGATGAGCGAGTCGACTCATCGGAATCAGATTCCTTTTCAGAAGGAAAAAAGCTGCGATAATTTCTTTTCATCGATAAATACAATGCCTTTTCTGACATTTTTCTTCCTAATTCCGTACTAATTGTAGAAAAAATTTCACCGACTGATGACGGCAAATCACTCTCATGTTTAAAAAAATGTTTATACTTTGTAAATACCTTTTTCTGTTCTTCTAATGACACCAAACTTTTTTTTCCTGGTTGCATTTCAAATATTATGTAATCACATACATATTTGGACAAAAGAAACAAAAAGTAATCTCGAGACTGTTGCTATATGTCACACGATCGCAGTGGTAAGTTGGTAACTGAGCTTGAATAGATAAAAAGAAATCTGCTTAAAAATTTCACATCTACCCTCGGAGACAGAATAAAATATTATGTTAAGAGCACTGGCCGCAAAAAGCACCGAAGGTTAATTTGAAGTACAAATATTACAAGAAAACAAAATTCGTAGGTAAACTGACTAACATATAGATAGTTATTGCTTATGAGGAAAATACATAATAGATTTAGCTGCATTAAATTTACTGAGCGTTTAAATAAAATAAATTATTCTTTAATATTATGTAACAACAAAAAATATGTTTTATAGTCATTGCCATTCAATTGTATTGCGTAGGTATATATCGCACAAACTCGTAAGTACTTATTATAATAAAATTGGAAAAAACACAAAGTGTAATAAATTACGCTCTTAATTATTTTTTCGTTTCATTTTTTTTTATTTATTTTAACTATTGCTAATTTAAAACGTACAATCTGGTATTTAAAAACATTAAATTAATAAAAATATGTAACTTGTCACTAAAGAAAGTTAAGAAATTTAGTAATAGTGATTTCTTAAGTACAATTAACCCCTTATTCCGTACCGACCAACTAAATGGATCAACTAGTTGTTCCGATCGGAACTCAGTACGTTGTTTTATTCCTATCGGATCACCTACTCAAATCAACCATATTAAGCCTGTATAAGAGTTCCCAACGGAACAACTATGAATTTTTCCTCCGGACCCACCATACCCCTGGGCGTAGGGTGGAACGGAACATTTTTATGAGGTACTCTTCAAGATCTTTATTTCCGATGACAGCTGTCAAACTTTAAATGACAACATCTCGAAATATATTGATCCTAGACTACTAGTTTTTGGATTGAAATGAGGTACTTTTCAAGATCTTCATTTCCGATGACAGCTCTCAAACTTTAAATGGCCATATCTCGAAAACTATTGATCCTAGACTACTAGTTTCTGGATTGAAATGAGGTACTTTTCAAGATCTTCATTTCCGATGACAGCTGTCAAACTTTAAATGGCCATATCTCGAAAACTATTGATCCCAGACTACTAGTTTCTGGATTGAAATGAGGTACTTTTCAAGATCTTCATTTCCGATGACAGCTGTCAAACTTTAAATGGCCATATCTCGAAAACTATTGATCCTAGACTATTAGTTTCTGGATTGAAATGAGGAAAGTACTCTTCCAGATCTTCAGTCAATAGTTTTCGAGATGTTGCCATTTAAAGTTTGACATCTGTCAAAAAATCTGTGAAATCAATCACATGTCAATTTTGACATCTGTCACTTGGACTTGTGACCTACTTGTTGAAAGTCATAAGATGGGTTTTTTGTTTTGTTTTTGCATTTAACATTTTAGAATATAACACTAGGCCCATAACTGGGCCTGCAAGTATTTTATCTTATTAATGGATTTTCCCATCGAATCCCAGCACTACTAACGGTGGTATGGTTCCGTCGCACCCTACCCCCAAGGGTGGGTGAACTATTATTCTTCACGGAACAAGTTGTTAAAAAAACAACAAAATAACAAACTTCATGCTTATATCTATTTAAATAACAAAATTATAAACTTAACTAAACTTAGATCTTTGTGGCGTACTTAATTCGGTACATGCCTAGGTATTGGCGGCCATTCACTCCAAGTAAAAAAAAATCAAACATGTTTAAACATGTACAAATAGTTTTCGATTGACGTAAATATAAGTATTATTCTGCTTCACGAGTGAGATTACTCGCACATACTATGGTGTGGAAATTAAGTCTTCCGCGTGAATTATCTTAATTTCTCCATGGCATGGCCGAGATTAATGTCACCATCAATAAACTGAAGTAAAATAGCTCGTATGGCGCCATCAGTACACGGATCATGCTTTCCTCGTTTGGTTGCCGCTTGCAAAGCGCCAAAATTTTCATTTTTTGCAAGGACGTTGAGTAGCCGTGCCAAACTTACATTCTTATTTAACTGTTTGTTTAACTTGGAGTGAAAGGCTTCCAATATATTATTCGTGCGGTGGCGCAGACCAAAAACACTAAGGATTTTCCGAGTGTTCTGATTTCCTAGTAATCTGCCCACGTAACTCATAAATCGATGCATTTTCAGGCCACTATCAGCATGTTCTTTTTTTATGTAACTCCATCCCTCTTGTATCCACTCTTCCGAAAGCAAAGGTAGAATGGCACAGAGCCCAACGATACGTCTCTCGCGCTTACTTTTGTGCTTCAACTGTTTTGCTTTTTTCCACATATTTCTATTCCAGTGGTAATAACAGCCTCGTACGGACACATCCGGAAATACCTGAGTAATGGCATTGCACAAAGCCACTTCAAAATCGCAGTGGATTTGCTCGATTTTTAAATCGGGTAATTTGATCTTCAGTAATTCGAATAGATGTGTATAAGTTGTTTGCTTTTTGTTAGGCATCAAAACATATATTAATGGTTTCGTGTGAACTGTATCCTCGGTACTGCCAAAATCCCCATGGATTGTTAAAAGCTGGTAGAATGGAGGTGGGCAGCACTGAAATGTCCCGTCAACAAAAAAATCTCCTGTTTTTGTTAATAATTCTAGTGCCCGATTACTGCAAAATACCAGCATTCTTTGATCTCCATCATGAAACTCGCATAGCAAGTTTTTTTTGTGTACTTCAGGTATTTCCACCTCTTTAAAACACCTAAAAACCGTTTTCGTCGTACCGATTGCGTTGTTCCGAGCGTTGTAAAGTCCAGTTTTTAAGTTTGTAAATTTAGGCATTGTGGTAACGAAATCCAGGCCTTTGTCTTGGATTTCGCAAATTGCATTTTTGTATATTTGAGGGATTGGCAAATCTGTATTTATAACAGTCTCTTTCAATTTGGCTTTTTCCTTTAACCCTCTGTAGGGCAAGATATCCAATTTTAAAAATAAGCAGTGAAAAACGTTAATGGAAAGAAATAAAAATACACGTGTTTCGGGAAAAATCTTTATTTATTTATTCCAAAAAATCACATTTAAAGGGAGTGTGACATAAATGTCACATTGCATTATTAAGGTATCTGAACTTAGGTGAAATTGTTTGAAACAGTTGTTTATTGTAACATAAAGCGACGCCACACTTCTCGCACATTGTTTGAGAGACACCAGAGCATTTAGGAAATTTACAGCGTATTCTCTTTTCTGACCAAAGAGGCCAGTGTCCTGTCTGATCCTGCCTGATTGCCTCTGGAGGAACATGTTGTGCTGGACCTTTGTGCCGTTTTGATTGAAGTTCGTTTTCGATAGATCGACGGTTCTTCATCTTCGATGGTACACCGAGCTTACATAAAGTTGTAGCAACTTCGAGGCGAAAATCAGCAGAGTTCAAATGTTTTTCCTGCAGGCCCTTAGCTTTGTGAATTCTTTTGTAAAGAAGCCACGCGTTTGCCATAGTCAAATCTAATAAATGGTAAAACATTCGAACCTGCCACCTTTTGCTTCGAAGCCGTATTTTGTAGCATCCCATAATGCTATCAATAAGGTCTACGCCACCCATGTGGCGATTATATTCCCCAACAATATTTGGACGATCAATTGTTATGTACTGCTTGGTCTTCTTGTCAAACCTCCTCACTTGTGCTTTTGGCATTTCTCCGACAAAACTAGATGCTAAATTTACTACTTTATTATCTTTCCAGGCTACGGTGGCTACATCTACACCGTTGACATCAGCAACATATTCAACAGAATAGCCTCTGTCTTTTTTGGTCATTTCTTTGTCTGTAGGTAGTTTGCAATCTGGGATCCTGTTTCGACGTATTGTACCAAGACTCAGTATACCGTTTTTTGACAAGTATTCTATCAATGGCAAGCTTGTAAAGTAATTGTCAAAATATAACCTATAATTTTGATTGCGAGGTATTTCTCGTGATAGACGCACAATAACATTTGACGAAGCACCAAGATCAGGTTCGTTGGGAAATACTACATTTTCTGAGCCAGTTTCGGGTTCGATTTTGTACGCAAATCCAGATACTCCACTGAGAACGTAAATTTTATAACCCCATTTGTGAGGCTTTTTCGGGTTATATCTTTTCAAGTTATTTCTGGCTTTCGTAGAGCATATTTGCTCATCAACACAAAGATATTGCTCTAGAGGGATTTCGGCAAAAGATTGGTTCAATTTCTGTACAACTGGTCTAACTTTGAATAGTCTGTCGAATTCTGGATGTTCGCGAGGCAAGTTTTGTGAATTGTCACTAAAATGTATAAATCGACGAATCTTTTCAAACGCCTTTACCGGCATTATGTCTTGAATCATAGGAGTTCCAATAGTAGTAGTCCAATGATAGGTAACTCGAGGAAGCTGAACCAAAGACATGATGTACACAATGCCAATAAATTGCTGGATATCTGTTGCGGTAACCCGAAAATTATTACTAGGATTCTTTTGCACAATGTATAAATTAGTTTGAGTTGCTATAAAATCAATTAAATCTTTAGGAAACAAGGACAAGAAAATCTGAATCGGCGTGTCAAGCTCTAAAATATTTGTTGGCAAGTTTTCGTTTCCTAGAAAACGTAATTGATGCTCATTCAAAAGAAGGCTTTTCATTTTCCATCGCAGGTTGAGTTTTAGTGACCTTCTAGGTTGTACCACAGATTGAGTATGTTGCGATCCAGTGGGCACGGCAGAAGTAGATGGATACATATCAGGTTGATTGTCTTCTAAGCTATGAATGATCTCCTCAAGGTTCACTTCTTCTTCTTCTTCATTTTCATCGCCAGAAAACTGCTCTTGTTCCATCTCATCCTCAGCACGATAATCAGGATCTGCAACGCTGTCGTCGTCATCTTCCATACCATCTTCACTGTCTTCAGTCAGTATATTAGCTATTTCGCTATCCCCAAGAGGTCGAAAAGACATTCTAAAAAGAAAGCAAATGAGCCATGTAGTAAGCCACCTCATAACAAAAAAAATTACCCACGTTAGGCAATGTGACATTTCTGGTACAAACAAGCCAGAAAGTCAAACTGATCAAAAGCATACAAATACATAAAAACTCACAATACACCACATAGTATATGTACTCACCTTGTATATTTTCGAAACGTACACAGTTTTTGTCGCGTTTTTCTATTTTTCACAGATTTTTACTCATTCGTAAAAAGCAAGTAAGTACTTTAGACAGCGCGGTCGACGAACAAGCGACATCACGCGGCACTAACGCCATCTACATTTTTTGTGTTAAACTAAGTAGATACATCGCTTTGTTACAATGATGTTACGAGGACGCAACACGGACTAGAAATAATATTTTATTTTTAAATGGCAAAAAATCGGTTTGTGACAGAAATGTCACACAGCGCTACAGAGGGTTGATATTAAATTTTTTTCAAAATCCTCTTCACACGTGTGTGGTTTGTTAATTTTCGTCAATTTAGCGTCCTGCAATCAAAAATAAGGGATGGTTACAAGAATAAAAAGGAAAATCGCAGAAAAATATCCAGTCGGAACTAGGTGCTGGACTAGAGGAACTTACTTTTATTGTAATGCTTGCTTTGCATTTCTCCAGCTTGTTCCTGGAGCATCGCAGGTATTGCGCGCCCGATTTGTATGTTCGTACAAACACGTATTGGTAATTCCCCAGTAAATACAATCTCCCCTTGTTAATTTTTATAGTTTCAACAGTTTCCGATACCTCCATTTTCCCTATAAATAATATAAATAAAAATCCCTGAAATTACAACTAAACGTAGTGATTATTTTATTTTCTCTTTGATGACAACTATACAAATGTCTAATCTATTTTAACAGGTTCACTGTCCACAGACCATATGAGGTCTGTAGACGGATAGCTCTACACGTTCACAGTCCACATATGGTCTGCTTGCCGGTATAACTTCTAGGCTTTTTGGAGCTGTGGACGTAAGAGGATAATTGCGTATACTGGGCGGACTTGACAGGACATATCACTGAGAACCTAAAAAGTGCTGGGACATACGACAAAACCTTTTTTTTTGAGTTTCATCTCACGAAACAGAATGTGTCAAAATTGGTCAGTATTTTTTTATTGCCTTAGGTATTTGTCAGTTATAATTGGTATAAGAAAAAATGAACACGAATATAAGTGAAATTATTTATTGAGCAAAAAATCAAAGTTAGATACAAAAGGTACTTATAGTAAAACATTATTTGTGAGCTGATCGGAAACACACCAAGCAATATGGTTTTTGGCAAATGTTGCATACTTGCGAAACACGTTTTGCTTTATTTGTGGCGACTTTTGGTATCTCTTCTAATGATCTGAGTTGATGGTAACAACCTGTGCACCTTCGCCTGGTAATTTTACCATCTTTTCTGTCCAATTGTTGGAGAAAATGCTGCATTGCTGAGGGCCGGACATTTTGCTGTTGTGATAACCCTCCAGTTGAGTGTTGCTGTGGTGAAGCCGGCGGTAATTGGGGACCTGGTAATTGTGCAGTATTTCCACTTATAAGTCTTTTCAGTACGTCTGTCTGTGCTTGCAAGAGGGTAAGTTTGTTTAGAGGGTTCATTTTTTAGGGTTCCGTACCTCAAAAGGAAAAAACGGAACCCTTATAGGATCACTTTGTTGTCCGTCTGTCCGTCCGTCCGTCTGTCAAGACCCTTTTTCTCAGGAACGCGTGGAGGTATGAAGCTGAAATTTATATCAATTACTCAGGTCTACTGTCCCTTGAAGCTGTGAAAAAATCAAACTTCTAAGCCAACGCAATCAAAAGATACAGCCGTTTATGCCGCAAATTTTCGACACTTGCAAGGGAATCAAAACCTACAGGGTGCTTCCCGTGAACTCAGAATCTTGAAATTTGGTACGAAGCAACGTCTTATAGCATAGATAAAGGAAAAATTACGAAAACCATAAATTTTTAGTTACATCACATAATATATTTTTTTTTAATAATTTTAAACTTACTACCCATTTCCTCATAAACGCGTAGAGGTATTAAATTGAAATTCATACCAAATACTCAGGTCTATAATACAGGTTTGTACGGAACCCTCGGTGCGCGAGTCTGACTCGCACTTGGCCGGTTTTTTTTTTGTATATATATATAAAGCGTTTGTAATGGCTACTCCAAACAACACATCCACCGCAATCTTCTTGTACCAGCTCAAAGACTTCCGGATTGGAGAATAATAACTCGCCAGTTCATCTGACAGATCGATGCCTTTTTTTCGGATGTTATAGTCAAGAATCATATTTGGTTTCTGGCGTGCATTTCTTCCAGTAGTCATCGTCTCTACGTCGTCATGACACGTCGAAATCATCAAAACATCCCTTTTATCTTTCCATTTTAGAACTGATACGTTATTGCGCTGAGCAATCGATTTCTCGCCAATTTTCAGTTTTTGTTTTTTACCAGTAATGGTAAAATCTTTACGATTTTTACGTAAAGTGCCGCAAAGATCTGTTTTACGACGAATTAAGTATTCGGCCAAAGGTATACTCGTGTACCATTTGTCTGCAACAATAATTCTTCTCTCATCCAAGAGTTCTTCGCACAACTCAACGATTACGCTTCCCGGTTTGTCCAGATTAGAAATTACAGGGTCCTGGCCTGTATAAACTTTGTACTTCCACACATAACCGTCATCAGTCGTGGCCTTATGAATTTTTAGACCGTACTTGTGGGTTTTGTTTGGGTGGTACTGTCGTATCAGTAGTCGCCCTTGAAACGGAACCATAGACTCGTCGACGACAATACAGTCTTTTGGAGTAAGGAGTTTTCTGCAATTCTTCATTACCATCTCTATAATTGATCTAACTTTATATAGTCGATCATTTGTGTCCCTCTCCGCCGTATTATCTACAAAATGCCAGCACCGCAAAATTGCGGTAAAACGATTGTAGGACATATTTATCATGTGCATAAGTGGATGGTAATATATTGGGTCTCGTTTCCAGTAACTTTCCAATGTCGGAAATCGGATTATGCCAGTCAACAAGTAAATGCCAAGAAACTTTTCTATGTCTTCTTTGTTTACGGCTTTTCATCGAGTCAATCGACCAAGTGTACCTGTAGCAGCAGAGATCATCTGGTCAGCGTACAAGTTAGTCTGTTGTACCATCAATTCTACGACGTCATCATCTAGCAGAAGTCGAAAGATCGTAGAAATATCAGCATTTTCAGGTATGTGTTCAGTATGTATAAAGTCGCCTTCAGTAAAATCTTGGCGATTCAGTGGCCGGATCTCGTAGTTCCAACCGTTCTGCTCATCAATTTCTTTCATTTTTTCTTCTGTAAGGCCGGGACTCCAGCAAAGCAGAGATGTGTGCGGTGTGCTGTGCGAGAAGAGATGTTTTTCAGCTCGCGGGACTCCACCAAAGCGGAGATGTGTGCGGTGTGCTGTGTGCTGTGCGAGAAGAGATGTTTTTCAGCTCGGGTGCGAGGCGTTGAGTGCTCAGTACGCATTCTGACACGAAAGGTAGACGATGTCGCTATTATTACAAAAAAAGTATCTTCTTTTACTTGAACAAGAACTACAGCCTGAAGAAGCAGAATTGATAGCTTTATACTACCTATACAAAAGAAAACATCGGTTTTGGAAAAGAAGTCACTTGTATTACCATACCAGTCATGGAGAATTTTTTACTCTGTTTAATGAGTTAGATGATGAAAGTTTTACCAAGTCCTACAGACTACCGAGGAATATATTCTACGAACTACATAACTTAATTAAACCGCATATATTTAAGCAAGATACTAACTACAGGAGATCTATCTGTACCCAAGAGCGGCTAGCAGTATGTTTGAAGTAAGTACCTACCTAATTATTTTTTTGTTAATGTGTGTTTGTGTTTATGTGTGTTATCTGCGTTTGAATGTAATCAGACTTTTTTGAGTGTTTGTTTTTTTTTTGTGTAAAAGGGCTAAGTGAGAAGTACTCAAAACGAGAATCAAGAAGTACGAAAATACATGAAAAATATTATGTAAACTGAGGTATGTAAGGATTACGAGAAATCGAGATCCGTTGTCTCTTTCTACCCCTCCGGGAGACTGGAGTGATGCATATTATGTAAAAACCAAATATATTTTTATATTACCTTATTTATTCATAAAAAAAACAAAAAAATCAACTGCCGTTCTGGGAGTAGCAAAAAAAACGTAAGGTTATATTAGAAACATAACGTACAAAAAAATATAACAGTAAATCACATGAGACATATTGCTTTCTTTTCCATATAGTTACAAATTATCATATGTGTCTTCTTCGTTTCTGAATGCTTCTTCTATCTGTTCATCGGTCATGTGCGTATCTTCCAAGCTTGGAACAGGTGCCTGTGTCGAACTTGGACCCGGTGTTTGTGTTGAGCTAGGAACCGGTGCCTGTGTTGAGTTAGGACCACCGGCCTGTGTTGATGTAAGAACCGGTGCCTGTGTTGAGCTAGGACCCGGTGTCGAACTTGGACCCGGTGCTGAAGTGTAACCGGGGGAACACCAATTATTTTCATTTGTGTTATACCATGTGTTTTGTAGCTCAAGTTCTTCCAATTCTAAAAGAACATTAAAATTTTACGTTTAGCCTGAAGCTGCATATATTGAGAAAGTTTTTTTACACTTTTTGATATCGACAGAAAAAAAGTGTCCATTTCGTCAAGGGTATTATTTTTCTCTATCAATGATTGTATTTCTAGTTTTTCTTGGCGTATTCTTTCACGGTTTGCATGGTGCTGTATAAGTAAATTACTTATTTCATCCGATTTTCTTGTTGCATTTCTGCATGTCGAGGCTGAGACGCTTGATGTCGGTGACGGCGAATGTTGTACAGATGGACGATCTTCTGGAGTGCTTCTTGTATGATTGCTTGATGTTTCAAAAAACTCATCGGTTACATTATTTTCCAATGAATTTGTTTCCTGTTCATTTATATTTGTTTGTGAGGTATAATTTGTAGTCCTGTTTCTATTCGTCATATATGGTATCAAAAATTCCATTACCTTCTCATATTTCCATTCACGAATTTGTTTACCACTCTGTCCACTTCTAGTGGCATTCTTCCTTTTTAATGCGTCCCGGTGGCGGTCTCTCAACTTTTTCCACTTAGATTTAGCCGTTTTTACTGAAATAAAAATAATTGAAATCATTATAAATATTAAATGTTGACATTGCCATAGTCAAAATATACTTACCGCATTATCACTCATGCAGAATTTATAACCATTATAAATATTAAAAAATACCAGAGTTTCAAGGGAAACCAATTTATAAAAAAAAATATCTGAAATCAAACAAACAAAACGGATTGTATCTCTCGTACGTGGTCGCGGCAGACGGCGGCGTCGAAATTTGAAATGTTAATAAATAACGAGTGATAAATCCATTTTATTTGTTTGATTTCAATGTGTTGTGCTCGTGTGAATCTTAGACTTTTAATTGTTTATTTTCTATTATTTAAAAATGGCTATAACTTTTGAACGAGTGAAAATTCTGTAAATACATAATTTCAGTAATGCCTAATCTTTTATAGTTCCGGAAATAAAACGACACTGATTAAGATATTATTTTGAAATGACCCTTCTATTCTAACTGAAACCACGACACATAAATATAAATCTATATTATAATTATTACAGGTATTTGGCGACTGGTTCAAAATATTCACAAATAGCTGAAAACTTTAGGATTGGAAAATCGACTGTTCCAAGAATTATAGAAGATGTCTGCGATGCCTTGTGGACAGTATTACAACCTTTGGTTATGCCAGAACTTAATGAAAATGATTGGAAAAAAAATTCAAAGCAATTTGAAGAAATCTGGCAATTCAAAAACTGCGTCGGGGCCATTGATGGCAAGCATGTGTACATGTTTGCACCCCCAAAATCTGGGTCCTCATATTACTGTTATAAACACAGGTTTTCAACTGTAATGATGTGCGTAGCCGACGCTACCCGAAGAATAATTATGGTAGATATAGGTTCAATGGGAAGGTTCAGCGATGGTGGTATTTTTGCTGATAGTATATTCGGAATTCGTTTGAGAGAAAACAGAATAAATCTACCACAGCCACAACCCTTGTACCAAAATGGAGAACCTGTACCGTTTGTTTTTATTGGAGACGAAGCTTTCCCTTTGATGCCTAACTTAATGAGACCATATCCACGCGATAATTAAAATAACGAAAAACGAACATACAATTATAGACTTTCAAGAGCTCGTCGTATTGTGGAAGCTACATTTGGTGTATTATCACGGAAATGGTACGTATACCGTAAAGAATTTGAATGTAAAATAGAAACAGTGGAAAAAGTGATAAAAGCAACGTGTGTTCTACACAACTTTTTAATTGACAAGATGCCTGGCTATCTAGATAATAATGAAACGGGTTTGGCCACGACTATGTTTAACGACACAAACGTGGAAAATCTATTATCGAATGACAATATGGATGCCTATCAAGTTCGAGAAAAATTCTGTAGTTATTTCAACAACGAGGGCGCCGTTCCATGGCAAGACACTCGTATTACAATATTACTTGAACGAAATACTTAGTATAATAAATTGCACTTACCGTCAGATAATTGAGTTTCTTTCAAAACGTTCTCCCAAGCTGCATCTTTGACGTCAGTAAGTTTATAGGTATCTATTGATGTGTTCCATAGACATGGATATTTTTTTACTGATTCAATAAATTGTTCATCCATTACGTTTTATTTAAATTAACTAATTGTTTACGTTGAAAAATACAAACTGCACAAATTATTCACGATAAAAGCGTGTGCTCGCGTGCACGGTACTAGCAAGATGGCCGGCCGGCCGGCGCGCGCGCGGGGTACTGCGGGTTGCTAGCGGGCGAGAGGGGGGAGGGTGACATCGCTCACTGCACGCCGCTCACATCTCTCGTCTCCACTGCGCGTCGTCCGCGCACAGCTCACATCTCCGCTTCCATCGCGACATACAAATATTACACATCTCCGCACAGCGATCTCCACTGAAGCTGAGCGGAGAGGAGACGTGTCAATAACTAAATTCTATTGGTTGTTTAAAAAACATCTCCTCTCCGCTCGTCTCGTCTCCGCTTTGGTGGAGTCCCGGCCTAAGTTTAGTACTTGGAGGAGCTCTTACACGAGAAGTACTTGGAGGAGCTCTTGCTCGAAAAGTACTTGGAGTAGGTGTTGAACCAGAAGCTGTATTTGATCGATTGCCTCGTAAAGATTGCAGGGGAACTTCAACAGAGTTGTCATCAAAAGAATTACGAAGTGTCGCTGTATTTTCAATAACTTCATCATCAGAATGTGATCGTAATGGTTGAACAGATGGCAGATCCTGAACAAGACTGTCATCCAAGTTTACCTGGTGCTCTAATCCTATGTCGGTATCACTTGGCATAAAATCGGGGTCTGCCACACTATCGTCATCATCAAAGTAATTCGACTCACTTTCCAATGACGAATCTTCTTCTTCTTCTTCGTAGTCACTTTCCTCCAACATTCTTCTCAACTCTTCATCGGTATATTGCCGTCTGCCACTCATTTTTCATAAAAAATGTAACAAAACAACACAAAAAAAAAAATATTTTTGCACCAACCGACGAAAAAACGACCAAATAGTCGTTTGTTCCCACTAGTTCCATTGGTTAGTTCCATGATGGAACAGGTGAGAACTTTTCTTCTCGGTAGTTCCATGGGACTCGTGAATGGAACCTCTGCAACTATTTTCTTCTCACTAGTTCCATTAAATTATAATACGTGTGGTAGGTACTTTATGCACACGTACTATCCTCATCATCGTGACTTCATGGTTTTTGGTGTGTTGAGATTATAAGCGGCAGGGTTCCGTGTAGCCCAGAAATTGAAAGTAGGTACTTACTTGCACTTGAATCAAGCGGTGATTTTCCTTTTAACTCATCACCTGCCTACTAAGTCACTTTTTTATGGAAATTAAGTTGCATCCAGACACGAACTAACGTGAAGATATAGTTTATAATTTTTATTTGCTATTCGTCTAATAACTTATCCTTTAGCATGGACACTGTTGGGCAAATCGAAGGGCAAGTCCCTGACACCGGCCATACGGTGGTGATCTCGGAGGGTGAGGCGACCAAATCCAACCGGCCAAGAAAACGTGTGGCAACGTCTCGACGAAGTCCATCGACTACCAGCTCTAGTTCGAGTTCAAGTTCTTCATCTTCCGGCTCTTCACCAACCAAAAGGCGCCATGGCCGTCGCCGCCATCGCCGCCGACACCATGTTAAAAAAGGGCAAGATAAGCAACAACTCGCCAAGCTGGCTAGACAGATTAAAGATCTACAGCGCGAGGTGGCTCGCAATGGTGAGCTCGCAAGTGTGCAGCCACAGTATACCGAAGAGGACACTGTGAGTATAGATGTGGACCATTCTCTGTACAGAGGAGGTAGCTTCTCCTGAGCTCGGGTTTGAATTGGGCACCAAGTTAAAGGAACCCGCAGTCCCAAAGACAAGCGATAGTCTACTTAAACAGCTCATAGAAATCCAACACTTTGGAAAGAAGGAGTGGTCTGAAGTGAGGTATGCAGAGGTCCAAAAGTCATACAACAATACACCTGGCTTCGTCGAGCTGGAAATAAATGAGGAAGTGAAAGGCTATGACATGCTGCACCATCTTGGTCACGACGACAAGGCTTATGCTGCACTCACGGCCTGCGTGCTCAAACAGAATGAAGCATTAAAAGACTGTCTGCGTGATTTGGCTCGTTTTGCTGATACAGGCGAAGAATTATCCAGAGAGGCCCTGCAGTGTAAGATCAAAGAGACCTTTTCATCGGGAGATTACTTTAAAGTTTCTTCAGATTTACTACAGTTGATATGCGGCCACAGGGCAGAGGTAATAGAAATGAGAAGAGATGGAATTATCAACCAAACTCGTGATCCTGTGGTGAAGGCTGCTCTACGGAAGATCTCACCGAACTGTAAGATCAAAGAGACCTTTTCATCGGGAGATTACTTTAAAGTTTCTTCAGATTTACTACAGTTTATATGCGGCCACAGGGCAGAGGTAATAGAAATGAGAAGAGATGGAATTATCAACCAAACCCGTGATCCTGTGGTGAAGGCTGCTCTACGGAAGATCCCACCGAACTGCCAGTACTTATTCGACCCAGACCTCTTTACTGCAGCTTTGGAGAAAAGTGGAGGGGTTCGGAAGACATTTGTGCCTCGAATCAAATCAGGCAACTTTCCAGCTTCGCAAGCTGGGACAAGCAACATAGTACACCTCCCCGCGCAGGGGATGGCAAACAGTCGCATGCCCGCGCAGGGCTTTATGCACAATGCGCCAGCGCGCACTCGATATCAACCCCCGCAGGGTTTGAAACAAAGCTATCCCTCGCAGGGACAGCGCTATAAGGGCGAGGCCCCATTAGTGCGATGCGCTGCGTTGCGTCGTCGCAGCGACGACGCTGCGTCGTTTTCCATATATTTTTTATGACATGCTCCATTATACCGTTGCGTCGTCGCACGCGATGTTTTAACGGATCGACGGACAAGAGACGAAGCGGGCGGGAGGGTGATGCGCTGCGTCGACGCGGCACCTCTGCGCTGCGGCCGACGGACAGTGTTCTATGATCCATTGCTAGAGGAGGAAGCTAGACGAGCGTAACGAACGAACATTTTTTAACATCATGAGTGAGAAGGAGATTGATATTGACTTTCTAATATCCTTGGTTGAAGAAAGACCCATTATATGGGATAAATCTCACGAACATTATAGTGATAAGTTTCGTAAAGCGAATGAATGGGCAGCTATATATAAAACAATTTTTCAAGACTACGAGGAATTTGAGGACCAAAAAAAAAACATGATTGGTTAGTTGTTATTTATTATGAGTAATAAGTTATTTTACAACTTTTATAAGTTAATTTATATCTTTTTCAACTGCCATGGTAAAGCCCCTTCCGGACTCATGAAGTAATTAGCAAATTGATCTCTGATAAAATTTACGGCTAATGATTCTTCATTGACGTGGGGTCTCAATTGTGGAAACGTACTTATTGCCATTTTGTCTTGCTGTCGTAAACCATCATGTTGTGTAACAAAATTGTGTAAAACACAACATGCTTTCACGATATTAATAGTTAAATCATATGCTGTATCAATTGGCCTATGTAAAATGCGCCATTTATTTGCCATGATCCCAAATGCACATTCCACGTATCTACGAGCTCTGCTAAGCCGATAATTATAAATCCTTTGTTTCACGTTGAGATTTTGTCCGCCGTATGGTCGCATAACATGCTTACTTAAACCAAAAGCTTCATCACCGACGAGTACGTATGGGATTGGTGGCTCGTTATTATGATCATTTCTAAGTGGTTGAGAAACAGGCAATGGTAATTCATTTCTCATTAAAATCTTGTAAAGCGTCGAATTTCTAAAAATAGTAGAATCACTTTCCTTTCCATATGCTCCCACGTCGACAAAAACAAACTTATAATTTGAGTCAACTACCGCCAGCAAAACAATTGAAAAATAATTTTTGTAATTATAAAACAGAGAGCCACTTTTGTCCGGTTTTATCAAACGTATATGTTTCCCATCAATTGCCCCGAAGCAATGAGGAAAGTTGGCTTTTAGATCAAAATCTTATGCAATATTTTGTAGTTATTCTACTGTAATCTCTTCTATGTACTGTAGTCGAAGATATTTCCACACAGCTTGACAAACTGACGAAATAGTTCTAGAAATTGTTGATCTTCCACGTTTAAATTTGAAATGCAAGTCGATTATCGAATTTCCACTGCCCAAGTACCTGAAATAGAAACACAAAAAATAAATAGGGTGGCTCATTTAGATCTGCAAACATAAATTAATATTCTTTTTTTTCTTTGCAGGTAACGAGGTTGTGAAAAAATGGAGAAGCGTGAAGTACAACTTTTTTCGATATTTAAAAAAATTAAAAGAAAACAGTTCGTCTGGATCAGGGGCAAAACCATTTAAAAAATATCATTATTACAATCAGTTGCAATTTTTGTTGAAAATTGCCCAAAATAAAACTGACAGTAGCCTTGAAAACGTGCCTGAAGAAACGGAACGAGACAAAAACACAACATCATCTTCTTCATCTCATGCAAAAGAAATGTCCTCGTTACCCCCAGGACCTTCTCGCTACGTGCCTGCAAGCCGCAAGAGATCAAACTAAGCAATAGATGATTTCGAGGCGCAAGCATTAGAAGCGTTGCATGAGAAAGAAAACCGCCACTTATCATTTTTCAAAGGAATTTTGCCTTCTTTGGAAGGCTTTACGGAATTACAGATTTTGACATTCCAAAGCAAAGTTATAAATATCATTACCGAAATGCGGTTCGGGGAACAGACTCAATTCAAAATTCAAATTCAAATAATTTTATTTCAACGTAAAGAATTTACATTCTATTTGCTGAATGTCAATGTACAATGTAAAGTGTAAGCCGCCGCCTTCGGGCCGTATTGTAGTGGAGAAAAAGGCAGCGGAAAAAAAACTCCACTCTGACCATCTTTTCTCAAATCATCTTAAAACCAAATACATCAGTTGCCATATGTAAACCTAATAAGATTTCATGATTGCCATTAACAACCCTAAATGCCAAAGCATTAGTCAAATGTCTCACAATAATAGGGGAAAACATAAGTGCTGCGGCCAGACACACGAACAGCACTCGTTCACGAGCATAACGCAGTGCTCAGCCATCATCAGTCTCAACCATTTTGGAGGGAGATAGATGACCCGAACACCACGCTACCATTCGAATGACCTTTAGCAAACTTGCCGTTAAGTTTTTGTCAGTTATATAAGGTATCATATAGTTATTAATATGCAATCACGTCGTCTGTACACACTTTACACCACTGCAGTCACGCGGATATCAAACTAGGCAACAGTATCAAGCAACACCATTGCAGTCACGCGGGTATCAAACTGGACAACAGTATGGATATCACACTACACAACATACCCAGTCACCGTCACCATCGGGGTATCGAACAGATGAATTCGACGATCCCTTCTCAGCCAACACTACAGTTAATAATTTTACTGATGATAGTCAAGAAGAAGAATATAACTTTGCTTTGTTGTCTAGTAATAATGCTTAAATTAAACTTATTTTAAAGATAATAAACGAATAACTGATGAACATTATTATTATATTTGAAATTTCTTACCTCAATGTAATACCAATCATTTCAATTGGTTCTAAAGGGTTCCTGAATTTGGTATACTGCTTCTTTAAATGTGGTTCTAAGATCTTAACCAACTTATTAAAGCTGGCCTCACTCATCCTAAAAAAATTGAAAAACTTCTTTTCATCTAACAAAAACTCTCTATATTCCTGCATAAAAAACTGACCATCACTATTTCTTAACGCTATCAAAGGAGATATCCAGAATCTTCTATGGTTTCTACGTTTATTTCGGCGGTGGCGTAATAAAAGCAACAAAAGAACACGTTTGTATCTGTCCATTGCGAAGGCTGAACTGAGACGCAGCCAGTGTTGCTGCGACGCTCTTGCGCTGCGACATCGTGCGTCGTCGCAACGCAGGTGTGGCATACAATCCGCTGTTCCGTTACGACGACGCGACGCAACGCAGCGCAACGCTCTAACGGGGCCTCGCTCTAATGTGGACCGTCGCACGGGTTACTCACCAAGGGATACATTTCGTCCTCAAGGAGGTGGTCAAGGTGGCAGACCTCAAGAGCGGAAGAGCAGAACACACAAGCGTCCAGCACCCTCCGCAACCTACATCCCCAATAATAAAAGGCGTAAATATTGACTCTCAGAAGTTCAGAGCGGGACAGTTATCAAGGTATCAAGAGCAGTGGAAACAGTTGGGGGCCCCAAACCAATTACTGAAGTTAATAAGAGGTTATCGCTTACCCTTTCTTCAGAAGCCACCTCTGGCCGTGCCAAACTTGAAGAAAACGACTTACAGCACCCCGAAAAACGAACACATGTCTGCAACCATAACTCAGATGATAAATCAAGGTGCGGTAGAAGAGGCCCGACCTTCTCCAAGTTTCTTGTCACCCATGTTCCTTGTGCCCAAAGGCGACGGCCAGTACCGTCCCATCTTCAACTTGAAAGCTCTGAACAACTACATATTCACAGGCCGGTTCAGGCTGATAAACCATTATCGTGTTCCCGATTTTTTACAGCCGGAGGATTGGTTATGCAAAGTCGACCTCTCGCAGGTTTATTTCCACCTTCCGGATGCCCACTCGCACAGGAGGTTTCTGCGGCTGGTGTACAAAGAGAAACTGCTTCAGATGACATGTTTGCCTTTCGGGCTCAGCTCAGCGCCGAAGGTGTTCGCATCACTCACAAACTGGATCGCACAAACTCTGAGGGACCAAGGGGTCCGCATAGCAGTCTACTTGGACGACTTCCTCATAGCCCATCAAAACAAAACAACTCTGGAACTTCATGTGAAATTACTGGTAGACCGACTGCAGTTTCTGGGGTGGCAAGTAAATTTCGAAAAATCCTTGATTTCACCTCAGAGAGTTCTTACTTTTTTGGGAATTCAATGGAACCCCTGGTCCAACGAGAAATACTTGCCCCAGGACAAAATCTTGCGATTGATGGTGAAAGTCTCTGCAATGCTGAAAAGGAGAAAGACTACCTTGAAGGAGCTCCAAAGTCTGGTGGGACATCTGAGTTTCGCGAGCTTCGTAGTGCCCAAAGGCAGACTCCACTTTCGAGCGCTTCTGCAACTCCTAAACAATATAATAAAAAACCGGTCAGTACTAAATGTTCTACCAGATGCAGCGGTACAAGAGTTGAAGTGGTGGCTTCAAAATTGCAATATGTCTTCTCCGATCCATCTTGCGCCTCCATCACACTATCTGACGACGGACGCATCCGATCTAGCCTGGGGTGCGCAACTAGACAATTACCCCTTAACAGGAACGTGACCGATTTGGAGAAGAAGGCACAAAGCAACGTGAAGGAGATGCTAGCGGTTTTGAAAGTATTACAGACGCACGGTCAGTATCTAAGTCAGTCCACCGTACTAATTCAATGCGACAACCGCACGGTCGTAGCGTACCTAAGGAACGAGGGAGGCACGAGGTCGACGTCGCTAATGGACCTGACAATAGACATTTTTCATTTACTGAATCAATACCAGATAGATCTGAAAGTTTATCACCTTCCTGGCAAATACAACAGTCATGCAGATCACTTATCACGCCACCGCTCACCACCGGAATGGCACCTCTTGCCGAGCGGTGTGCAGCAAGTCTTCAGAAAGTTCGGAGTTCCGGAAATAGACCTTTTTGCGTCGAGCAACGCACACGTAGTGACGAAATATGCGACACTGGACTTGACCGACACACTGGCAGCGTTTCACGATGCATTTTCTCAGACATGGGACTACCAGATGGCATGGATATTCCCTCCGCCCTACTTGATCCCCAAAGTACTAACCCATCTCAACACGTCGAGGGGAACGTATCTCCTAGTTGTCCCCAGATGGGATCGCGTGTTCTGGCGAGCAGACCTGAAGTCAAGAGCACTAGCCGCCCCGTT
Source organism: Yponomeuta sedellus (assembly GCA_934045075.1). NCBI lineage: Eukaryota > Metazoa > Arthropoda > Insecta > Lepidoptera > Yponomeutidae > Yponomeuta > Yponomeuta sedellus. The sequence goes on along the minus strand of OW203736.1, from coordinate 1,776,003 downwards.
CACAATCCTCAACCTCAGTCAATGCTTAGTGGACACAGTAACTGGGCAATCACCCCCGAACACCCAAGGAATGATACTAGAAGTATGGAAGTGTGGGGGTGGTCGAAGAACTTAGATGACTGGAACGAAGGTCAGGTTAAGCTTTTGCAATCAGCATGGAGAGACTCTACATGGCGGACATATAGAGTAGCTTGGAACAGATGACTCAATTAGGCTTGCAAGAACTCTCTTAATCCTTTAAAACCGAGCGGGTCTACCTTAGCTATGTTTCTAGCAGATCTTTGCCTCATTGAAAAATTATCTTACAACACTATTTTGTTGCATAAGTCTGTGGTTGCTACCTTAAGTAATACAGAAGAGTCATGTAGTTTAAGCTCACATACTCTTGTACAGCATGTGCTCAAGTCAATTGCTTTGAAAAAACCGCTGCTTAAGAAACCCCCTATTTGGAACATAGATGTGTTAGCGTCCTTTATGAGCAATACAGTTGTTGATACCAATAATTCATTTGCAGTTTGTAGGCACGCAGCCTTACTTCTTTTGCTGTGTTCAGGCAGGCGCATTCATGACTTAACGCTGTTAGCAGTAGATGACGAACACTTCGTAGAGGATAGCGAAGGCATAACATTTTGGCCTATGTTCGGCTTAAAGACAGATGACAATACACACAGGCAATCAAGCTGGAAACTATTACCTAACTCAATCAGTGTCAACTTGAACCCAGTTTACTGGATAAAACAAACTATAAAAGTGGTCGACTCTAGACGTAGATCGGCTAACTGTAATAATTTGTTTGTCAGCCTTAGAGGCCAACCCAAAATTGCTAGTCGAACCATAATTGCAGGGTGGATCAAAACCCTTTTGTCTGAAGCTGGCATAACGGCATCGCCGGGCAGCATTCGATCCGCAGTAGCTTCAAAAAATTGGGCTGACCAGTTTCCCCTGGATGAAATAATGGCCAGAGGAAATTGGAGGTCGGGGAACACCTTTGCTCGTTATTATAGACGTGAAATTATGCCCGCTCCAATCACAAATCATGTGACAAGAATGTTTGTACCTGTTGATTAATCAGATTCGAATTTAATTTTTCTTCTAAATTTGATTTGAGCTTGTCTCACTTAATAATTTCTTTTATTGAATGGGAATTCGAATAATAAAAATATATATATATATTTTGCACCTTATCTACTTTATTTAATTAAGACAACTGTGGAAAACTCTCCACTTACGCATTGGAATTGCTTACATATTTTTTATTAGTATGTACCTAATAAAAAGTCTATTCTAATAACTTTTTGTTTAATATATTGCTAACCAGTAGATCACAATCACATTGGCTTCCTCTACCACCAGGCGATAAAAAACACGTCTCAAACTACAAAGCTTCAAATAACGTACAGGATTTAATAGCGGCGTTTTACCTGAAATAAAACGCTTATTAAATACTTACCTTATTTGAAGCTTATATTTAATTTCTGCCTGGTGTTTTCGACACAATGACAAGTAAGAAGGCCGCCGCGCGTTCCAAAATCATGCGCGAGCGCCTATCTCGCAACGCAACCTGGATGGTAGAGGGAACATAGACTACCGAGAGGTGCAAATGGGGTTCAAAGCGTGTCGACTGACTCGGAAAAGGAGATGCCTATCTCAAACTACAAAGCTTCAAATAAGGTAAGGATTTAATAAGCGTTTTATTTCAGGTAAAACGCCGCTAATTAGAATTTAGGGATGAATGCACGATAAATCCATTCCGGACTCGTGTCTCCCCTGGTATCTCCCCTTGGGGAGCCATCAGGATTTTCTTAGTCCTCGTGTCTCCCTCACGTAGGGGAGACATCAGACCTTGCTTTTTAATAATATTTTAAGTACTCGTGAATCCCCCATCCTGACGCCTCCACCCACCAGACTAAGATAGTCTTTATCTCTCACCCATACATTTGATCCTACTAATTATTTTTGGATTCCTATTCATTAAAAAATACCTCTGTTTTCCTGGTAGTTATGATAACTGGTTCAGCTCTCTTTACCAAGGAATAGGCACTTGCGAAGAACCACAGTTAAACATACAGAGTAAAAATAACTTAAAATCAAAGAACAAGTGTGAAAGCAAATCTTTAACTTCTCCAAACAAAAAAATAACTTAAAACTTCTCTTTCTCTCTCGACGTAAAAATAAAACAAAGTTAGCCACGTACGTACTATCATCATTAGGATGATGATGATGAGGATAGTACGTGTGCATAAAGTACCTAACACACGTATTATAATTTAATGGAACTAGTGAGAAGAAAATAGTTGCAGAGGTTGTAGCGTTGTATTTTCGCTACATTGGCTTTAAGCCAGTTTTTAGATTCTTTCTATTTACACGATACATTTGTTTACCAGTTTTGAGAGGTAGTAGTACTTTTCTTAGGGTTACCCTATCGAACCTTATTTTGAGTAGGTTCTGTGGAGGAACATAGATTATTTAATCTCTGTTTTAAAACGGAAGTTCGTGTAGTGATGTGTTTTGTTCTTTTTGGATCGTGAATAGGCCCTTTTTTAAAAAAACATTATCCAACGACATTTTGACGTTCGTTGAAGTCTTCATACGAGACACCACAATGGAACAAAGTGGTTGATCTCGAGATAGACGGCGTAAGCCGTTCCTATTTTTGTGATCGGCGTATCTAGCGACCGATCACCATATTATTCTTCTTCCCGGTGAGTGGATTTACTCGATTCCATCATTATTTTTGGGTTTTGTGTCGAATATAGAATATTGACGTTGGCGTGCCTTTGCAGGTTTTTCGGGCTTTTTCCTCCATGTCCCCGGAAATATAGACGGGACATGTCTTGATCTTTTTCTAAAGTAAGTATTTCAAGGATTCGCTAGGAAATAAAAGCGATTTTCGATCGAATTACATCATATTTTTACGTTGTAACCTAAAAGTGCACATTTTCTCTTACAGAATTTTATATGAACTATTAACGACAATGGAGTATCGTCGTTATATTTAACCTAAAGAAACTCGGTGAGTGTTCTTGATTTTTCTTTAATTGCGTTAGGGCATTTTTCGTCCCGTACCAAATAAATTCATTCGAATTCCTTTGCTAGAAGTGCCATGATGTTAATCGTAGGTTTGTTTTCTTTTTCAGACTTTCTAGTCGGGTTTTTTTTATTATTATTATTATTATTATAAATAAATATTCTGCCATTCAAAAATTTCCTTATTACTACATAATGCTTCGGGATTGAGCCGGATAGTGGTGAGGACTGCGGGTTCCAGAGTACCCAGAGTTGGACGTCCGCAGGTTCCATCCAGATGTTTTATATATTACCTATGTTATCTGGTATGTTTCCTTTTAATTTTCTGCGGAGAGAAGCATTCCCAGAGGCGATGCCCTCTATACTTTAAATAACTTGAAAGCGATAATCCAAGTAGTTTCGGTACAAATTTAAAATAAGTAGTTTTGGCTAAATTTAACTTTATTAGAACTTCCTTAGGGTTTCAGATAATTCACCAAGTTATTGTGTTGTTTATCATAAATTTTCACTAGGATCTAACGGCTAGTGGTTAAGTTTCCACATTGACCGACTTCCTCGCTACTTGACTTTCTGAGGGGTGGAGCAACTTGACTACTGACCTGGTGATACCTACAGCCACTTAACCTGCTAAGTTATAAATTTTAAACCTCCATGGTGAGCGGCCTTAAGCCATATGTAAGATCTTGCAATATATAGATATTTAAACATTAAACTAGTTTCTTTGATCTCCTTCAGCAGACTCAATTCATGCCCGCCTTGAGATTAAAACCCAAGCGCTTTACCTACTACTATCCACGGTATCTTCTTTTAGTGCTGGCCTGGCGCCCGAGTTCTAATTTGTTTATTTTTTTTCAGCCTATCTTCTAATTGTTTTATAGTAGAGGGGTTAAATTAATAAGCTGTTTCTCTTATATTTCTATTTATTTGCATTTCATTTGTTCAGTGCTAAACATTCCTCTAAAAGTGGGTTCTTATTGAACATCAAGAAGAGCCTCGCCTTAATTGAAAGTTCAATCTGAACTTAACCAAATTAAACGTAACTTAAATAAGCTAACCAACTTATTCTTTTAAAATATTGCCTAACCAACAAAAATTTCTTTATAAAATAATACCAACATAAACATAGCAACAAAAAATATCTCTCTTCTTTTTTTTAAAAAAAAAAAAAAAATATGACAAGGTTCCATTCACGAGTCCCATGGAACTACCGAGAAGAAAAGTTCTCACCTGTTCCATCATGGAACTAACCAATGGAACTAGTGGGAACAAACGAAATGTTTGTCACACCTGAATTTCATCCATGTTTCTTTTTCTTTAGGGCTGTCGCGTAAAATTAATGTCGAATTTTTTATACTTTTTCGAAATGACAAGGTAATATGCATGTTATTTGAGTGATTCTAGTTAAATATGCTGCAATAGGAATTGTTAATAAATACTTAGCAAGTAAAAGGCTATAATCACGTAAACAATAGAAGATTTGTAAAACGTGAGTTGTGATAACCCTAAATTGGTTTGTTTACCTCTATTCTTTATCGAGTTTGGCAGAAGTGTAGGTTAAGTGAAAGGCAATCAGAATACAAATTTATTTGTAAACTTACAAAACATACTTTAAGATGCTTATTATTAGGGAATTAATAACCGGGTTAATACTTTATTTAAAGTACCTAGATGAGCTTCTAGCGTAGGGCTAGCAATAAGGATGTCATCTAAGAATATGACAACATTGGCGATATCCTTAAAAAGGTTAATCATGATCCTTTGGAAAATACCTGGACTCGACGCTAAGCCATATACGAGTCGGTTATATTTAAATAACCCCCGATGTGTGTTAATGACCGTCAAATTTCTTGAGTCATCTAACTCAATCTGGTTATAGGCCTGCGAGAGATCTATCTTGCTATAGAACTTAGTTCCGCTCAAATTCGTGAACAAATCGTTAATTTTTGGGACCGGATATTTATCAACCGCTAGTACTGGATTCAGAGTCATCTTGTAGTCCGCACATACCCGTATGGCCCCGTCCGCCTTGTTCGCTATGACCAGCGGCGAGGCCCAGTCGGAGGTGTCGACGGCCTCGATGACGCCGGCGCGCAGCATGGCGTCCAGCTCGGCGTCGACGCGCTCGCGCAGCGCGTAGGGCAGCGGCCGCGCGCGAAGGAACAAGGGGGTCGCCCCCTCGCGCACCTGAAGCCGCGCCCGCCCGCCGGTGAACCGACCCAAGCCGCCACTAAATAATTCAGCATATCTGGAATGTATATTTTTTATTTGAGTCACTCTTTCATCCGATGTAATTTCTAACCTATTCGTTTGGATTTTTGGAACTTGTATATTTAACTCGGCCAACCACTGTCGTCCCAGCAACGACGTTGTCCCGTTATCAATGATATACAAATCGAGTACTTTATAGACATTATTGTGCATTACTTGGGTTTCTATATAACCTAAAGGTTTTATTTTTGTAACGTCATAAAAACTCAGTTAGTTTGCACTTTTTTAACTCTAAGCTAGAAAACAATCTTTCATAAGTTTGTTTACTGATGCATGATAATGCAGAACCGGTGTCGATCTCCATCAAGACTTCCTTATTATTTATATACACTAACGTACTAACCGGCCTGTAATCTGATCCGTGATCGTGTCCGCATTGATCCGCTTCTTCTGCGTTTTCTTGCACGTAGTACGTAGCGCCGCTCCCGGTACCACTACCTGCCCCTCCATCGCTGCGGCCTGGCCTCCAGCGCGCCCCGCCGCGCCGGCGAGCCCCCATGAAGCCCCGGTGGCTGACTCCGCGTCGCTGCGTATCGCCGCTGCCGCCGCCGCCGTTCCCTCGTGCTTGCGTAAAGGGGACGCGGCTCTTTTCTCGGTTATATACTTCCCCGTTTCGGTATTCCTCTGGGCACATCCGCCTCAGATGGCCCGTATTTTTACAGCGACTACACACAAATACTCGATATTGGCATTCCCGCCAAGTGTGTCTTGAGTCTCCACATGCTGTGCATTTACTCAGGTGTACGCGGTGCACCGCTACCGCCATGTGTTCCAGGTCAGCTTGGCTCACGCTCCGCGCTCTTCTATAACGAAGGTCCCCCGCGCCACTGCCGCCACCGCCGCCATATTGGACCGCATTCACGTCTACCGCTAATGCATTTTTCTCTGCCGCCTCCATTGTTATTGCCAGATTCACTGCTTGATGTAATCCGATTTCTCCCTCGGTGAACAGCCTCTGACGGGTAATATCGCTGTAGATTCCGCACACGAATTGGTCCCTTAAATTTTCGTTCAGCATTGGCCCAAACTCACAATTTCTAGACAGTCTTTTGAGATTTGCCTCGAATGATGCTACGGATTCATTTGCTTTTTGTCTACACTGACGGAAAATATATCTTTCCGCTAGTATGGATGGTTTGGGCTGGAGGTGGTCAGCCATCACTCGCACTAAGTCCACGTATGTTTTGTCTTTCGGTTTGATGGGACTACACAAATTCACCATTAGCTCGTATGTTGCCTCCCCCACCAGTGAAATAAGCGTGGGAACTTTCAGTTCTTCTTTTATTACGTTCACCAAAAAATACATTTCTAATCGTTCACAGTACGATGTCCAATTTCCACTCGCGGCGTCGAATTCGCCTATCTTGCCCGCCATTTTAAAACAACCAGCCTCGTCAGCCACTGTAATAAATGAAAAACGGTGCGTCCGTCTAATAGCGCGTATATTTGGAGACTGCCTCGCAACACAATCATAATATGCATCTTACCCTACATTACACTTTGTACTGGCGATAATTTCAGCTTTTTGGTTGGGCTGTGATGAAAATTCTTATCAAAATTCGAAATCGTGCCCTCACAGTAAGCTACCTTGTCAGTGAGCCAATGTATGACAATATTAATCGTAGCACTGCATTCAGTACACATTCCATGACATGTTATTCTATCACCACACTTTACAGAATGTGTTTTGAACGTCCAACTACACGGAGCTTTCGTTTTATTCCAAATTTCTTCTCGTAACACATGTGCCCATTGATGTTTTGGTAATACACATTTCTTTTGATATTGCACTGTAGATGATAGTTTGTTCCGCACAGTAAGTTTTGTAATTGGCAGAATTTGATGCCATTTATATGCATCTAAATAAAATTTAAATACCTCTGCGTCTAAGGGTTTTTCATTTTCTTCAGTAACGTTACTATACCGTCCATTTTCTTCCACGTCGCTGTCTAAACCTACAGGCGTATCATAATAATCAAAAAAGTAGTTGTAGTTTTTTTTTAGCGATAAGTAAAGGGCTTTTTCGGTCATTTTATGGTTAATATGTTTACTAATAATACCAAAAATTGAGTCACCCGGTGGAGGTAAATCATTCTTTTGTTTAAAAAAATCTCTGTATTTCATAAAAACTTCTTTTTGATCTTCCAATTTAACTGCACTCTGTTTTCCTGCTTGTCTCTTCATTGTGATACGCAAAGCAATTTGTCTAAGTAACTCGATAGCCAAAAAGTTTCACTGTAGTCACCAACAGAATGACCGAACAAATAACAGCAACTTCACCATTCACATAAGTTTTGTAGATACCCTCCTAATAAAAAATATGAACAGGTTCTACTCTAGGACAAAAACACAAAAATTACATGTAATGTAATATTGATTTCTGATTATGAAAATCTAGTCCACTGCTGGACATAGCCCTCCCCTAATGAGCGCCATCATTGGGGGGTAATGCCCCCATCTAGTGAGTGAAGGTGCCACTGGACGCTGTATAAATCATCTCATTACGTAGATGCAAAGGCCTTTCTTTTTTTATAATGTTAGCCGCTGCCTTAGGGCCGAATGTAGTGGAGAAAAAAGCAGTGGAACTTATAGATGCGAGTCTTTGATAGTTTTTTCGTTTCTAGTGACCCATATGCGTTAAAATATTAGTTTTAATAAATTGTCCATTAAAAGATTGCGTGTTGCAATTCAGACTTTGACTGGGGTCACTAAAAACGAGATATGGGGCCATTAGCAACAGTTTCAAAAAGTGTAGGATTTTATCCCTCCGTCCACTTGGATCCATTGATTGGCTCCATTAATGTATCCAAGGACACTTTTTCCTCCTCTTGAATCCACCGTTAATATCAATGGATTCAAACACACTAACACAGTACACTTGGATCCCCTCCGCCATTGCATGGCTCCATTGAGGGTTCCACGAAAACTTTTTCCTCCTCTTTAATCCATTGTCGAAATCAATGGATTCAAAAACACTTCGAGGGTTCTCTCAGATCCTCCAATACTGATAGCTGAAACTCTCTTTGTATTGGAAGTACTATAAAATAGAAAAGTACCTAACGAGTAAAACAAGTTACTGAATCAATTGCTGAATTATTTAATTTATCTTAACAAGTTATAATGATGATACTGATTACCTAGGTTTTTAATTTTCTAATTTTTAGTATTCTAATTTTTTCTAGGAAAAGTGGAACAGTAATATCATTATTAATAAGTTCCAATTGACATTCTTGAACAAAATTATCATATTGTAATTGTTTCTGTGTCCGCTTGCTTTTACGATTGAGTTTAATGCGGACCGCGTTCCGTTTGGCATCTTTGGTCAAATAATTTAACACCGACACAAAATTCGTTTTTTTTTCGTCCAAGCCGTTTGTTAATTATCGAGTTCCATGCCTCTACGCAGTTATTTGTACGATGCCTCTCTCCAACTGTGATCCATATTTTGTGCCAGAAATTAGCTGGTTTAAAATATTTCTCCATGTATTTCCGTAGTTTTTTTAAACTGATTATTATTGTTGTCCATTTGTGAACAGATATAATTCCAACCCTGTTTTGTGTCACTGTCTGGTAAAAGTGGCAATACAGCGCACAAGGAAATTATTCGTCATGTCACTTTATTTTTTTTAAAACCCAGATCTCGTCCCTTTTTCCTCAAGTTTCGTTGAAAATGTTTTGGAACCGCTTTAATTGTTGCAACTTCGAAGTCAATTGATATTTTTGTAGGATTTAACTCTGGCACTCGAGATTTTAATATTCGGAAAAGTGTTTCGGTGTGTCATAAAGACATAAAATAATGGTATGACATGGTTGTGAGAATTAGTAGTTCCAAAATCGCCGTGAATAGTGTATATTTGGTCAAACGGTACTGGGGTGCTTTTATAAGTCCCGTCCATGAATATATGTTTTATGTCAGATATTTTTTCCAAATTTTCCTTTAAAGAAAAAATCATAATGCGCGTACCCTGATCTTCGTAGTCAGCGAACAAGAAGTATGTAAATATATCCGGAACTTTGACATCACGGACCGTTTTTGTTGATATCGTTTTTGATAATCCTAAATTAGAGTTACGCAGCTTGTATAGCCCGCTTTTTATAGAATTATATTCGGGTATCTTACTGATTAAGTCAAGTCCAGAGTCTTTCACAGATACAACAAAATTATCGTATATACTTTGAATGGAAGGGTTTTATAGCGAAACGATTTCTTTTTTTGCATTCTTCCCATTTCATTAAAACATCGTTGCCAGCATGATCTTGCGTGCAGCAATGTGGTTGACTTTTAACAACCGTATTTTGCTAAAAATAAAATTCTAATTTTAAAGTTACTCTAGTAACTTCAACAATTTTATATTATGTAATCGCAAAATTGAAGCAGCAAGGAAATAAAAAATATGTCTTTTGTAAAATACGTACTTCTTTCAAGGTTAACGATCCAGCACATTTGTTTTTCCTCCAAAAGGAACACCTCCATAATATATTGCCATTTTTGTATTGTATTTTTTATGGTATTTGTATCCGTCATGTAGAACCACATCTCCGCCTTTGTATTTAATTTTATGTATTGGAAAGTCCATCTTTAAATCAAAATTAAATCGTTCGTAGGAACTGACTGTTTAGATTATCATAAATGACATAGGTATTTGACATTGTTGTAGTATTTAATTTTCTATCTACAAGTGGCCATTAACTTTTCTACGCAGTAGTACTTGAAAGCAAAGAGAATGTTATCTACAGTAACAATCTTATTGGAGGATCTGAGAGAACCCTCGAAGTGTTTTTGAATCCATTGATTTCGACAATGGATTAAAGAGGAGGAAAAAGTTTTCGTGGAACCCTCAATGGAGCCATGCAATGGCGGAGGGGATCCAAGTGTACTGTGTTAGTGTGTTTGAATCCATTGATATTAACGATGGATTCAAGAGGAGGAAAAAGTGTCCTTGGATACATTAATGGAGCCAATCAATGGATCCAAGTGGACGGAGGGGATTTTATTGACAAATTGACAGATTTGCAATGAAATAACGTTCATTTTTATGTTTATAACTATATAGGTACTACAAAAGTAAATAAAAAACAGACCTTAACCTATATACTCCTTTTATCCTAGATGCTCTGGCTATGACTTTATTTTTATTATTATTAACATTGCAAAATTCTTCCTGAAAAGTAACTTTATAATCGTTCCTTACTAACTGACGAACTGACAGTAAATTGGTGAACAACTCAGGTACAAACATAACATTTTCAATCATTTTAATATTACTATTCTTAATATTAATTTTCACAGTACCAGTACACAACAAGTTGTCCCCATTTGCAATGCAAATATTACTTGAAAAGTTACTGTCCAGGGAAAAAAATAAACCTTTATCATTACACATGTGGGAAGTACAACCTGAGTCTATGATCCAATCTTCTGAGGCACATGCTGAAAACGCAGACACAAACAAAGCTTCTTCCATCTTGTCCTGTGGCTTCTGCAATTTCTTGTCGCGTCTCAACTTAAAGCACTTTGCTTTGATGTGGCCTGGTCTTCTGCAATAGTGGCATATAACCTTTCTACTCCGGCAAACAAAAGCGACCTCATTCGATGAAACCTGGTTGCCGTTTGACTTCGTGTTTCTACGAAATTCCTCTTGAAGAAGTCTAGCTCTAACAGTCTCACTGCATAAATTATCAGAAAAATTTGCAGCTTCCAAACTAGATACCAAGACGTCGTATTCTTTGGGTAAACCACTCAGCAGGATCTCCGCGACTTCCTTGTCATCGATATCCTTCCCGATGTCACACAATTGTTGGACTATGGTTGTTACTCCATCGATGTATGCACTCATGTTCTCATAGTCATTAAAGTCAGCTCGGTGCAGCTGTTGCAGCAGTACAACTCGTCTGTACAGACCCTTATCTTCATACGCGTCTCTTAGTTTTGTCCAAGCTTCTTTAGCCGTTTAAGCCAAACGTACATGCTGAAAACAACATGGTTTCACTGCTAAGCAAATCCTTGCCAACGCCTTCTGATCTTTAGCCTTGTCGACAGTGCTCGATGTCACCTCAATGCACTTCCATAGGTTTTCTAAAATCAAAGCCATGCGAGCCTGGAATTTCCATACATGGTAGTTTCTCACGCCGTCTAGTTTTTCCAAATGAAACTTAGCAGGAGGCCCAAGCTGCCCGTTTCCGTTAGTCTCACCAGTCATTGCTGATCAATCCTTGATCTGAATCCGAAGTGTGCCAAAACCAATACTTGTCGAAAACCAACCCTCGAATCTGGGCACTATAACCTGTTTGGAGGTCCAGTGGTCGAAGCGTACAGAGGGTGGTATTTTGGTTATAAATGAGATCTCGCACAACGGTTAATATATCTCAGTATATTAAACAGAAAAAAACAACGTCAGTTCACTAAGATTAAATTAGATAAAGCTTACTAGGAAAAATACACAGGTGACGGCAAGTGACGGCCATGATGACAGGAAGAGGAAGAAAGGCAGAGACAAAATGATTGACTGCCTAGTTTGTAGTTCTAGTATATAGTGTACCTAAAGCTAATTTAACAACTTACAGTACTTGCAGTTTCGACCAATCGACATAATTCCACTGAGGGATATGTCAGCGATTGCTTATCTTGCCACCATTCCTTGAGACGTATATAGTCGTATGATGACAAATCATCGGGGGGATTTGAAAGTTTTAGATTGTTAACGCATTTTTCACATGTAATTTTTTTAACAGTCTTGAAGCCAAATAACCGCTGGTTGCCGCCTTATGTTAGAAATATTATCTTCTATAGATAGATCTTCCTCTGGAACACTTATGGTTGGGTATGCGACATCGTTACAGTCCTGTTCTTGCTCCAGATCATCAATGTGTTTTGTAGGTTTAAGTTCCTCATCCTCATTAAAAATGATGTAATGGAAATTTGTGAGCAGCTTTTTACCATCTTCTTCACAGTTGGAACCACGGCTGTGTTGCGCACTCAATTTTGTTATTACACAAGTCTTTAATGCAGCCATGTAATGCGCACAGGTAGGGTTGCGGTTGGTGGGGCTAGTTTGGCGTATGACTCCAAATAAATGTTCCAGACTATCCTGGTTCATTTGCCGCAAATTGAAATATTTGAAGCCAAGGCCTTGAAGTGTTAGCCAAATCGTCACCTTAATGCTTGAATGGCCAAACTAACATTTAGCAAATATTACAGGAGACGTTTTTTTTTGTTTTGTGTAGATATAAAATGTAATAAATAAATGACCAATTTGGTGCCAAATCTAACCCGTGTTTTAAATTTGTATTATTAGATATTAAGATTTGAGCATCAAATAAATAATTTACTTACTTAGGTACTTACTTAAAATTTGTTTTACCTGCGGTTATTAAGGGATGATAAAATGCACCTTATTGTCATTATATCGTTTTTTACTTTGATATTTAATCCCAGCACTGGCAATTTTAACATTTAAATGTAGATTGGACAAAATTACCCTTATTCCGTACCGACCAACTAAATGGATCAACTAGTTGTTCCGATCGGAACTCAGTACGTTGTTTTATACCTATCGGATCACCTACTCAAATCAACCCTATTTAGCCTATATAAGAGTTCCCAACGGAACAACTATGAATTTTTCCTCCGGACGGGCGTAGGGTGAAACGGAACCATAGAAATGAGGTACTCTTCAAGATCTTTATTTCCGATGACAGCTGTCAAACTTTAAATGGCAACATCTCGAAATATATTGATCCTAGACTACTAGTTTCTGGATTGAAATGAGGAAAGTACTCTTCCAGATCTTCAGTTAATAGTTTTGGAGATGTTGCCATTTAAAGTTTGACATCTGTCACAAAATCTGTGAAATCAATCACATGTCAATTTTGACATCTGTCACTTGGACTTGTGACCTACTTGTTGAAAGCAGTTTTCCCCCGTGGCACTACAGCTCGGCACAACTTGTAGTGTCATGGGTAACTTAACTTACCCATAACACTACTACACTGATTGGCTCATTCACCGCATACAACAAATTTTACCGTGATCTATTTAATCACCCGTGGCACTACCACCGCCCAAATACCTCAAAGCTAAAATCACTTTTTGTTAAAAGTTTAATTTGCCGTCTCTGTCGCTATCATATCTTATATACAATGATAGAGACTTCAGAGACTTTTGATCTCGGAAAGACCATCATTTCGTATGACAGCTGACAAACTTAAAAACGTTATATCTCGGAAGCTATTGATCCTAGACTACTCTTTTTCTTTTTCTGTATTTTTTATATTTAAAGTATAAGTGTATGATGAGCAGTTTCCGAGATACAACGTTTTTAAGTTTAACAGCTGTCATCCGAAATGAAGGTCTTGCCAAGATCAATTATTTCTTCCTAGACTTTGACTGTTTTTAAATAAATATAATCAACATTATGCTTACAGGTTGTACTGTAGGTACGTCTGTAACCTGCAACTTTAAGTAGGGGTAGTAAGCCTGCCAGTAACATACCATATTACTTCATTATCCTTTATTTGTTGTATTTTATTAGTAGGTAAGTAGAGCAAATATCATGGCGTTCCATTCGGATTTCGATCAGTGGTACGACGAGGAAATTTGAAATCCTTCTCGTACCACTAGTGGCACGAGCTGGTGGTACGACGAGGAGGGAAGGGGGGGGGATGTGTTTGAGGTATTTGAGGGTAAGTGCCTAAATGCATAGTAGGTAAGTAATCATCAAATTGATTGGCTGTCCTACTATGATATCGATTATTTAGCGGAATTATTATGTTAAAATTAAAACAAAATGTTAGAAAATGAAAATTTTACTGCACTATCGTAATTTCTCCAGTGTGTTTCCGACTGATAATTCGCCGTTTATAAATTGTAAAAGAATATTAATAATATAATCATCATTTTCGATTGAGGTTTTTGACCGTTTTGAACCTTCTTTATTGTGTCGTCGTTTAGTAATTTTTGTTTTCTGCACCTCCCTCAGAAGTTTCAACTTGTCTTGGTAATATGATCGTACCTTTCGTTACCCTTTTGTTAATTTTCGAGTGCCAACCCTCCATAACATTGTTGGTTCTATGTGGGAGCCCATAAACACTTAACATTTTGCTGAAGTTTCAATTCCACGTAATTTATAAACTATTGCATGCCCAAATCTCCACATTCCTCCTTCACATATTCGAAACCACGCACTATGTCTTCGTCGGGCAACAATGGAAGGACGGATGTTAGTCCAACAATACGTTTGTGCCCCTTCTTCATAGTAAAGTTTAGTGCTTTGGCCTTTTTCCATACAGCTCTTGACCAATGAAAGAAGCATCCTTTCTGTTGAATGTTGGGGAAAACTTCTGTCAATGCATTGATAGCTGCCAACTCAAAATCACAATGAAAACTATGAGGGCACCAATTTGGTAGCACAGTTTTTAATAAATTGAATAATGTTAGGTAAGTTTTCTGTTTCTTGTTTGGTAACAAAGCAAAAACTAATGGGATCACGTTTGTGGTTTGTACCGTGCTACCGACGTCACCATGAATACTATATAGTTGAGCAAACGGCGGAGGACAACTTTTGAATGTAGCATCTCCAAAAAATTCACGGATTCCACCAATGATTTTTCTGCATTCCGGTGAACAAAATAATAAAATTCTACTGCCTTCGTGATAGTAGTCAGCTAAAACAAAATCTGCGAAATCGACTGGTACTTGGACTTGTTCGAAATTATTATTGACTGTTTTAGATACACCCAACGACTTGTTCCGCATATCATACAAGCAATGTTGCACACTTGAAAGTGGGGGTAGCGAGGCTACAAAATTCAGACCCTTCTTTTCAAATTAATTACAGGCTTTATCATATAACTGCGTGATTGGTTTGTCACTTTTTGTAACTTCATGCTTCAAATTGTCAATTGCTTTTGCAACTATAGCCCTACCCACAGATGGATTACAAGTGTGGGCTTTTTGTGACTTTTTGATAACTTTTGTGTCCTATAACAAAGAATTAATACATAATTGAAATCACATTGAATAATTATACTTAATAATTCTTTTAGACAATTACATAGGCACAATAGCACCCACCTTGATTGTTATTGTTCCTGGACATTTACTTTTCTTATAAGCAGAACACCGCCAAACACTTGAACCACATTTGAATTCTCTGAGCTTATGATAATGGTAATCACAATGCATAACTACTGTGCCGCCTTTATGCTGTCTGAAGAAAAGTTCACTATCTTTGTCAACTTCCATTTAAATGAAATGAGATCAGTAAAAAGTCGAAAATTTTAACGATATGTATTTTTTGAAATGTCATTTACGCCATTGACACTATCTGCCTAACTAGTCAATGTCAATAATATAGCAGATATGTTATTATTCCTATTGAAATGCCAGTACTCAAACTCCAAGAAGTTTTACACAAAGATAAGATAGCCCCTCGTGCCACAGGAAATAATATTTCCCATGAATCAACTGCAACCAGTGTAGTGTCACTGGAAATGCGTTATTGCCATAGAGGGAGTAAAACTATAGAGCAAGCCACAGCGCACACATACAAGTTTTAAATGAAACAAACTTATCATGGGTGAGAAAGAGATAGAATAAACAGCAAAAGTGTAACTACTTTTTTTGTTTGCTTGCCCCCAGTGTCAAGTTGACGTTTCTGGAGGCAAACAAACGACAAGATTTTGAAAATGTAAATATATTTAACGCTACGCTAGCCGTTTCGAAGAGCAACCGTGTATTTGTGAAATGATATATTAAAAGTGACCTAAATAGAGAAAGTATGGTGAATTGTAGTGTACTCGTATGCAGAAATCGTCAAGAAAGAGCTTTGGGGGAAGTTTCCTTTCATAGGTAAGTAATGATTGTGTTTCAATTAGTGTTAAGCCCAAAGTTGCCTTGTGTTGAGTATTTTAGTTAAGTTTTAACTAGTAGCTTTGCAACTAGTCCGTAAGAAAAGCAATTTAATAGAATTTACTTTCCTAACCTAAAAAAACCGAAGAGTAAAAAAATGTTGCCATCCGTTTATGTCGAAAATCCCGATCATTACGTGATGACCGTGTTGGCAAATGTTTTGAATAAGCGATCGTACGATGGGTAAATAAAAAGTAGTATTCCTTAAGAAGGCTGCTAAAAAAACAGTACGTTTTCAAATCCTTTGTTTTATTACTTTAAGGTATACAATCGATTAAACATAAACACACTATTTTTAGGTTTTTATTTATACCCGTAAAGGTTTTTTCTGTGATGTTAATATTATTTAACATTTCTCTTGTTGGAGAAAAATCCATGCAACACCCATAGCGCTTAATATGTTGTTTTGCCAAAAGTATGCCGTTTACAGTTTCATTGCTCAGCCTATTTGGGATCTTTGTTTTATTAAAATTGACTCCACTGAAGCAGCGTTCATAATCTGTGTCACAAATACGAGTAACCGGCAACGTCTAACATTAGTTACATTTACCTTAGGGTTGGTACTTAGTAAGTAAAAGAATAAATAGTGACGTGCAATGTTGGTATTAGTACTTTGGTTGAATGAAATCTAAAAAAAGTCGTATGTTTACGTACGATTTCTGCCCCTGGATCGTACATGCAAAATAAATGTAAAACATCGTATGAATACGATTTAAATTGTATATCTGGCAACGCTGCGTGATTATTACTTAACTCGAAGTCCCAGACTTCGACTGATTGTCCTTGTACAGATATTAAGTTTTAAACGTAATCAAAATATATTATGAATCTTTAATAATTAATGTATCGTTATTAAAAATCAATGTACCTAAAACTATAACCCGGGCTTGGCCCCTGTGGTGGAGTACGGACTAACCTTCCTGCGATGCAGGAAGATACCCGTGCCCCAGGGATAAGGACATACAAAGGTTGATATCAAATCTATAATCAGAACAATAGACACAGAAACGTTACGGCTACAGCATTGAATTATCAAATATAATATCCTGATGCTTTGTTAGATAGCTGCATCGCCTTCCTATGTGGCTTGTTGCCGATATAATTTTTCAGCATTCATTCCACTCAGCAGAAAATGTGTCAGCTCGAATTTATCGCAAGAACCCTTTCGGTCAAGTCTTTTTGTGCATTCTGCCGCAAGCAATGTGCCCTTGAATTCAGTATAGAATTAATATTTAAATTTGTATCAATGAATCTCGTACAATACCATCTAGCCGCGATTGTTTATTAGGTAAAACGTAATTACCTTATTTACCTAATAAATAATCGACCCATTTGATATACAACTATGTATGAGTATCGCAAATAATAAGGAATACTAAAGTTATTACTTATTATATTTTAATGTATTACAATATTTATTAATATTAGCAATGTTTCTATTCCAGATTTCTTCAAAATTGTCCTGTTCTGGAAAAATGGGTGCTAGCATTTAGAAGAGAGAACTGGTCACCTACATCAATTGCTCGAATATGCTCTCTACATTTCGACAAAAAGTACATTTTGGTGGTCTGAGGTAGCCTTCGAAAGAATTTTTATATGGTGAATTTTTATATGAAAAAAACGTATTAATAAAACAGTTTATGATTGTATTCCATTGGTGGTCCTAGATAGCGTCCCTAAGCGCCTTAAATTGTAAAATTTAAACGTGTAAAATAAAACGTGTTTTTAATTATACAAAATGACAATTGTTTATTAAACGTTTGCAACGTTTTACAAACAATTGTCAGACATGTTGTATGATTAATAAAATGCTAAACTAAATCTGCATTTTTATTCATGGACTATGAAGGACTCAAATATTTTACCCCACATTATGGTAATTCACTTTTACTGTGGCAACATTCACGCACACAAACAAATAATATTCACCGACGTAAAATCGGTTACACTGTGCCTTGATCTATAGTTCTACTCTATCTACGGTTATTGCCCTTGACACTACCAGTAAAGTCAAAGGAAATAAAAATTTCCCATGGCACTACAAGTAGTGCCAAGCTGTAGTGCCACGGGGGATAAAGGGTTGAAAGTCATAAGATGGGTTTTTTGTTTTGTTTTGGCATTTAACATTTTAGAATATATTATTAATACTTTATTGCACCATAAAATTGTACAATGCGGCGAACTTAATGCCATAAGCATTTTCTACCAGTCAACCGCAGGAGGTAGAACGAAAACTTGGCAGGCGTGCAAAAAAAAAAAAGGAAAAAGACAACCTTCCACATTATTATATACTTACACATATAATACACTAAACGTATATATTAAAATAATAGTATATAAATAATATACATATATATATATATATATATATATATATATATATATATATATATATATATATATATCACTATAAATTACCATACATATGAAATCTAAATATAATGAATAGGGAGGACATACATCGGAAAGACTCTTCACATAAGGAGTGGCTAAGGGAGTTTGGGGTAGCACTTCTCGAGGAAGTGTTCCCGGGCAAGAGCTTTGAAAGAATTTCGAGATGGGGCTTTACGGATATTATCAGGCAGGGCGTTCCAGAGACGAACGGCTGAGACGCAGAAAGAGCTAGAGATGAAACCAGTATGGTGAGAGGGTGTATAAAGAAGAAGATTTTGGGAGGAACGGAGTTCTCTGCTATGTGTGCAAGATAAAAAAGCAAATTGAGTCTTAAGATATTGAGGAGTGTTGGGGTCGTTGAGGATAGAGTAGAGAGTGCAGAGAATTCGAAGGTTTCTACGATCTCGAATAGGAAGCCACTTCAACCTGGCGCGGAAATCAGACACATGGTCGTATTTCCGCAAACCAAAAATAAAGCGGATGCAGGTGTTCTGCAGACGATTTAGCTTGTTCAGGAATTCCTGCGAGAGATCGAGATAGCAGATATCGGCGTAGTCTAGGATGGGTAGGAGAAGGGAATTCACGAGAGTAATTTTGGTATTAATAGGAAGAAAGTTCTTCAAACGAAGTAAAGAATGGAGCGAGGCATAGAATTTCTGGGAAACTGCCTTCACCTGAGCATCCCAGCAAAGTTTCCGGTCGATGACGAGGCCGAGATCGGTGACCGTTTCTGAAAGGGCTATTAGGCAACCATTCAACTTCAACGAGGGGAGCGAGACAGAGTCTATCTTCGCAAGCTGCCTCGAGCTGCCAATGATGATCGCCTGGCATTTAGAGGGGTTGACAGCGATGCCAAAATACTGAGACCACCTCTGAATCTGACATAGATCCTCATTGAGACTCGAAACAGCTTGACTAAGATCTTCAGTAGTGGATAGTCTATAAAGTTGGAGGTCATCTGCGTATAGATGGTAGAAGCAAGAAAGATTGGGGGTGACTAAATTAATAAACAATGAAAATAAAATTGGAGAAAGAATGCCGCCTTTTTGGGAACGCCAGCATTAGACTCAATCCAGTCAGACTGGACCTGGCCGGATCGAACCGCCTGCCGGCGCCCCCGAAGATAGGAGCAGAACCATTGCATGGCAGTGAACGAAACGTTGAGACCACCAAGGGTGGCTAGAAGGAGGTCGTGGTCGACAGCGTTAAAAGCGTTGCTAAAATCGATGAGGACCAGAGTGGTGACCAGTTGTTCCTCCATGCCGGCCCTTATGTCCTCGGTAACCTTTAGGAGAGCCGTGGTGGTGCTATGCCCCGATCGAAAACCAGATTGGAAAGGATTCAGGAGACCACTTGAAGAGAGGAACTTGGACAGCTGTTGGTTAACAAGTGACTCCAGGACTTTGGAAAGGAAGGGCAAGATGGAGATTGGTCGGTATTGAGAAGGTAAAGTAGGAATAGGGACCTTGGGGAGGGGAACGACGTAGGCTTTGCGCCATAGGTCGGGGAACTGACCAGAGGTCAGAGAGAAGTTAACAATATGGGTGATGGCAGGAAGAAGGATATCAAGGAGGTAAGAGAGCATAGCACGCCCTATGTTATCACAGCCAACGGCCTTCGACTTGAGGTTGAGGATTAGTTTCTTGATTTCGTCACTGCCAGCAGGTGAAAATTCAAAGGAGTTGGAGCAGGCTTTAGGTATTGAGCAAATTTGGCGTAGGGTTTCAGACTTTATCTGAGGATCTAGGGTGGGTACCGACGTGAAATGCCTATTGAGCTCATTGAGGTCAAATGGAATTCTGGAGTCGGATGATGTAGTTTTTCCCACGTCTAGGGACCTCAGAAATTTCCATAAACCCGCAGGAGTGGAGAGCTCGATCTGGTCGGCGATGTATCGACGCTTCGCCCTTCTACACATCTGGTTGCATCTGTTCCTGGCAACCTTATACTCCGTCCAGTTGGCCTCAGACCTGTCCCGCTTGTACTTGCGGAATGTACGATCCCTCCTTTTCATCGCTTTACGGACAATGCCCGTGATCCAGGGAGTGGGGCGATGCTTGAGTTTAACTGGCCCAACGGGTGCATGTAGGTCAAACAAGCGAATGATCTCGGCGCACAAGAAAGAAACCTTGTCATCAACGTCCGGAAGATCCTGCATATTATGCCAGTCGACGGCAGCAGCATCACGTCTAAGCTAATGTAACGGTTGTACTAAAACAACTTAAAAAAGAAAGTCTCTAAATCTAAAATACAATAATTAGGTACCTACTTATCTAATAAACGTATTTACACTTAATCATTACTCTAAAGCTAAAATAAAACATAACAAACTAACAACTAATTAATATTTCAACGAACAGACAAACATTCTAATTCCCTATTCATATTAGATAATACAAGCGTAAGCGATTGGAATGTGCGGTGGTCACACAATGGAACATTTGAGAATATCCGTTGGTGCAATGTATTGATTCATTCTGAACCTACCCGTCTACCAGAGAACACACCTCCCTGTGGATTGATTTCATTGCAACTCTAATTACCGAATTTAAGCCATCCAGGCATTTCACAAGTTATACATTGCAGTGCTTATAAGCTAAAAGTGTTTCTGTGAATTTTCCCCGACTGGGTGAGTGTTGTAATTTAGTTATTCTAGTTGGCCTAGTATTTATTTTGTACCCGCAATTTTTATTGATTTAGACTATAGCTGATTTCTATGTTCTAATTGTGCTAAATCCATCGAAATCATGTAAGTACTAACACGATCATTCATGCCAATTGCTTAGTCAATTGTATGGGGCTTGTCATTAGATAATAAGTAATTTGTCATTTTCATTGTATCACCATTACGTAGCATTTCTTTCATATAGCATCCAAGCTGATTTCGCCTGCACATACCACATCATTGATCACTATCTAATGCTTAATTGGGTCCCACTAGCTTCTACGTGAATCAATCTCAAGAACGAGAAAAGTTGTTGCTGTGTTGCAGTGCGTAACGTGAATTCGGACATTTCTAAAAATGTCTATATTTGCCGAATTCCAGGGCCCTTGTTGCTGGCCGAGTTCTACGCTCTCAATCGAAGGCTGCCCTTCGCCTGTTTCTGCTGCGCCGGAGTTTGACCCTAGACTGCCGTGGCGTCTACCCGCAACTGCGCAAGCTAAGTGGACTAACCCAAATAAACAGTGCAAAGTGTACTCGATCCATTAATACGAACTACGACCCTGAGCAGAGCTAAAGACTATTAAAGCTATCATAGTGTTAGTATTAAAACTAAAAACTAAAGCTAATTAAAATTGTAAAAACCTAATTAAAAATTGTAAATATTTAAAACTATCTTTTCCTAACTAAATTAGTGACCTAAACCTTCTTACTGTAACAAACTAAAAAGTTTACAAATGACCTAACAGGTCACACTAACACTAGGCCCATGACTGGGCCTGAAAGTATTCTATCTTATTAATGGATTTTCCCATCAAATCCCAGCACTACTAACGGTGGTATGGTTCCGTCGCACCCTACCCCCAAGGGTGGGTGAACTATTATTCTTCACGGAACAAGTTGTTAAAAAAACAACAAAATAATAAACTTCATGCTTATGTATCTATTTAAATAACAAAATTATAAACTTAACTAAACTTAGATCTTTGTGGCGTACTTAATTCGGTACATGCCTAGGTATTGGCGGCCATTTACTCCAAGTAAAAAAAAAATCAAACATGTTAAACATGTTCAAATAGTTTTCGATTGACGTAAATATAAGTATTATTCTGCTTCAGGAGTGAGATTACTCGCACATACTATGGTGTGGAAATTAAGTCTTCCGCGTGAATTATCTTAATTTCTCCATGGCATGGCCGAGATTAATGTCACCATCTATAAACTGAAATGTGTCGATAAATACCAAAAGCGCCTAAGTCACGTCTAACAATTTTATGGGGAATGACGTTTTTTGACAATTTTAACTTTTACCTATAAAATCTTTAGAAATAATGTTCAGTGACACGAATACTTAGCTGGCAATGCCAAATAAATACACAGCAAAATAAGTTCTCTTAGAAAAACATTAAAAATTGATGAAATAAGTATGGACTTAAGCGGATATGATCTAACAGTAATGGATTTAGTCGGTTTTGATAAATAGGGCGTTGGACATTGGCGAGTATGAAATATAATACTAGGACTTAGGCATGAATGATGTAATTTAATTAATCAGGGGACGAACTCAGGATATACAATAAAACAAATTAGAATTATAATATTATTTAGTCAGTTTATGTAGAAAATTAAGGTCAACGAAGAAAAAAAGGTCAAACAAAGTCAAATATCTCTTCCGGAATATGCTGGTCTGGTAAAAATGAATCTCCGTTATCCGCATTTTCGGTATCCTGATTAGGTGCAGATAGGACATTTTTGAAATATTGTAATTCTGAAATATCTCTCCACTGTTCACCATGTAACGTTTTATAACTTTTATAATTAATAAATAAACTCTGGAACGACTTCAGGTGTGATTTTATTTGTAGATTTATAGTAACTTTAAAACAGAAAACTGGATAAAAACGGAGAAGCAGGTAAAAAGTCAGATCTGGTCAAAGGGTAAAGTAGTAGTGGTGAAAAATGAGTGAAATCGAAGAATGTGTGACGTACATAATTTAAATATTTGAAAATGATAGATGGAAAAAGAAATAAAAATGGTGTGAAGAGGTTTGCACCGTCACAACTAAAGTGTTTAATTAATAATTTATTCACGTCATCACGCTTTTCTTGTTTGATGGCAACAGTCCCCTGTAGTCTTTCGGGTAATATTTGTGAAATCTTTTTTCCTCTTTTTGTAATTGGCAAGAGTTGCCCAATTTCATTTCTGTAATTTCATTTCACCACGTACAAAATTTTTTCTTGACTGTTTTTCGATCACAATTTTTTTACACTTGCTTATTTGGAAGTGCAGGCTCTGGGTATTTTTTAATACTGTTTTGGAAGCCTCCTTCCAGTCGAACACTGGCACTTCATCAACTACACGAAAGATAGTCGCGTTAGATGACATTAAAATAATGTAGTCATCTGGATTTAAAATGTTTTCTAATCGTCTAATTTTTTTTTTCGGTTAGCGCAAAAACTCTGTCCGGAGGTATGAAGCTGTGGCCGGTTACTGGAAAAATTATCTCCACTTTGGAAATATCATACTGCGTGTCGTGTAGCCATTTACAAACCATCCCAATTAATGTCGAGTTCTTATTCTGGCCACCGCAACCATCGGCCATAAGTCTGACGATTTTTTTCCCTTCCATATTCAATCGATTCAGGCAGTGATAAACACATGATGATATTTCGTTGGAACCTTTTAATGCCGTATCTTCAGTCCACACATATGAGCTGACATTTTCACTCGTCAAACTGGATTTGGAGTTGCCCTGAACAATAGTAAAATTATATATATATATATCGCCCATTTAAAACGACAACGTGACATAATGAAAATTCCACTTTTTTAATTTTTAGTTTATCGGAATCGCAATTTTTTGCTTTATTATCTGCAAAAATGTGGTATTTATTGGTCGAGAAACCACGTAATTGTGAATGAAAGAGACAACTTTACTGTGCCATATTGCGATGTAGCGTTGTCTCTTTTGCACACCTTGTTTGGTTCGACACCATGACAAATTAGTTGTCAACTAGCGAGCAGAGAGTGAAATGCTCCCAATTTGCAGAAAAAAACGTGGCATTACGTGTTTACCACCGTGTTGATGTTAAGGTATGTCTAATCTAAGTAATTTTATTGTAATGTTTAATCGTCACAATATAATTTATCACGCTTATGTTGTAAAACTGTTACATTTAAACTAAGAGTCATGTCACTATATCACATTGTTCTTGCAATAATTTTTATTTCTGACCCTGATAACTTAGAATAAAACAGCGTTGATGTCATAATGTTTTTACAGGTGAGTTTTTTGTATGGTGTATTTCTTCTTGTTACGATTTTCCAGATATTTTTTTTTATTTGTACCGTGATTTGTCATTCTGTTACGTTATACATGCTAAAACAAAACACCTAATGAAGCTTCTTATTCCGTAGATGGCATCGCGGTCTAGAAGGATAGTTTTATTAGCGACAAAAAGTAACGCCGAACAAGAAGATAATGAAGACGAACCCGATACTCCAAGCAATTTAACAACCCATATTCCAGTAGAGGAAATCGGTAAGTATACACTTTTGTAAAGCGCGGTCGCCGAGCAGAGAGAATTTCTTACATTGACCTGTTATTAGCTATCTCTCGCTCCCACGTAAATATATTGCATCACGCTCGAACAGTGCACAGTGCATCTGTGCGAGCGTGATGCAATTTATTGTTCAGCGTCCCGGGGATACTTCATCTATGTAGTGTAGGTATATCATTAGGTACCTACAAGTGTTATAATATTAACTACCTTTTGCTATTTTCAGACAATGATCCAGGAAAAAGCTATACACGGGAACGTCGCTTGTCAACTAGTAGTAGCAGCAGTTCATCGAGTAGCTCTTCAAGCAGTACCACGTCGTTTTATGAAGGTAGCAGTTATACAACAATAATACATATTATTATCGCTGTGACAGCTTTGTGATCCTAAATATTATAATGTTATTTCTTTATAGACTCCGATGACTCCGTCAGAGATCCAAACTATGTTGCGCCTGCAGATGTTCGAGAGGTAGTTATTCACACATTAAGTGAAACGAGTTCACATGAAGCAGAGGAAAATGAAGCCAACCAAAGCATGCAACGTGAATCACATAGTATTACGGAAAATCAGATTAGTACAAGCACACAACGTGAGTCAGAGAAAAACGCAGAAAATGTCATTAGCACACGCGCACAACATGGACTGGATAACGTTACCAAAAACGAAGCTAGCACAAGTATACAACATGAATCAACACAAACAGATAATACTCCAACTAAAAAGGGGAAAAAAAGACCAAGACAGGAATACAACTGGAAAAAAAACATAGCGAAAAGATTGAGAAACTGCGGTAAATATGAATCGCCAAAGACAAAGAAAATTGTTCATGAACGCGAGCTGAAACCACCTTGCAAAGAAAGTTGTCGATTTAAATGTCAATTTTGCATCACAGAAGACCAACGACAACAAATATTACGAGAATACTGGAGTTTGGCAGAAATTGAAAAACAGTGGACATTTTTGGCTAACTCTATACAATTAGTAGTCCCAAAACACCGTTATGTTAAGTTGGATTCCCATGGAAATGTTGCCCCAAAGCGTGAAAATAACAACGCATTTTATTTGACAATTTCTGGTGAAAAGATCAGAGTGTGCAAAACATTTTTCAAAAACACTTTGGGTATCAATAATCGCCCTATAGAAACAGCAATAAAAAAAAATTGAAGTTGCCACTTTCTTGAATAAGTTTACTAAAAAGAACATAATTATTCCCCAATCAGTATTTTTGGTTGGCACAAAATCAGTTGGGTTTTTTGGGTTGGTTGACGCCTGGCAACTCTACACACACACAATTTTAAGTGGCTTCCTTTTTTGGCGGGAAAGAGGAAGGGCGCCTTTTTTAAAACAAAATTTTAATAATTTCTGTTTTATTGGTAAATCCAAGTGATCCTTGGCCTGTTGAGGAAAAATGGAGGCGGAAAGCGACGGTGATGACGACGAGATTATGTCGACACCGCGGACAAGCGGGAAAAAAAGAAAATTAAGGGTGCAGCAATCTTCATCCCCAGCCCCGGTCGATGAAGATAAGTATAAACCATTTATAAAACCGGAGTATAAAAGGTCATACCCTGACAACAGTAATAAGGAGGAATTTCCGATTTATGTTGAAGGAATTAATGAAAAAATTGGAAACAAGAACCCCTTACACTTGTCGAAAATTTTCAAAAATGTGAAAGGTATCAAAGAAAAACGACGAATAAATGCCAGTAAAATTATGGTAGTATTCAAGCAGGCGGTAGCGGCGAATGACTTCTTAGGCCATAGTTGTCTTAAGGAACATAACATGCGTGCTTACATACCAGTATCATCGGTAGAAAGGATTGGGACCATACGATTTATCGCAAAGGAGACCAGCAATGTCGAATTGTACGAAAAACTGATGGCAGACTCGGAAATTGTAGGTGTCCGAAGGTTTACCAAAAAAGTAAATGGTGAAATTGTACCCCTCACCACTGTTAGTCTGACATTTGTAGGGACTTCCCTCCCCCAATTTGCATTTTTGGATAGCTGGAGGTACCGAGTGTATACCTATGTACCCCTTTTGATGCAATGCTTCAAATGTATGAGGTTTAGGCATAATGCAAAAATATGCAGGAACGAGCAGGTATGTTCAAAATGCTCAGGTGGACATTGTTACAAGGAATGTACATCTGACATTTTGAAATGTAGTAATTGTGGTGGAGATCATTTAGCTATCTCAAAGTTTTGCCCAATCAAACTTGAACAAATTAAACGGCATGAATCAAATTACATAAGCAGAATGTACTCCACAGTTCTCTCATCAAAAGATTTCCCTGCTCTACCCAAAATACAGGAAAAACCAGTGACATTTTCTTCCAAAACAAAATCTATGACTAAGACACAAACTAAGAAGACTGAAAATATTCATGAATGCTCACATGAATCAACATCTAAAGCGACAGCTCAAGCTACACCGATCCCTACCATGTATGATCACCTTGTAAATGACGAGCTATTCTTACAGAAAATTATAAAAACCTTAGTTATGCTAGGAAATTCAAATAAAATTAACACAACTGCACACATTAAAGACATTTTAATGCAAAATCTTTCTAAATAATGGATATCTTAAAAATAATGCAACATAATATTCAGAGTGTCAATAATAAAAAGGCTTTACTTAAATCTTCATTGCTTAAAAATAACGTAGATGTGTGTCTTCTTAATGAAACATGGTTAAAAGATTCAACACCCTTTTTATCAATCCCTGGCTACAATTTTGTAGGAAAACATGCTAAAAATGAACATGGTGGTGTAGGTATTTTAATTCGCAACTCAATTAAATATAAATGTTTAAAAACTAGTTTCTATCAAGATATTCAATGTATAGCAATATCATTATCAACCGTTAACGGCCCTCTGTCTGTCCTCTGTGTATACTGCCCACCTAAAACAAAAAACACCAATAGTCTTATTAGGGTAAATAAACTGAGAAATATAATAAACCAATTACCAAAACCTTGCATTGTATCTGGTGACTTTAATGCACATAATGTTGCCTTCGGATGTGACATTACAAATCCCAGAGGTAGGGAATTGTTAGACTTATTTGATGAATGTGATTTATGCATATTGAACACTGGTGCGCCGACCACTGTCGGTAGACCTGGTTGTAATGCATCAGCTATAGATGTGACTTGTGTCAGCCCAGACCTAGCTCCACTTTGTGAGTGGCACGTAGGTGATGATGCTATGGGCAGCTATCACCTACAGACCTTTATTGACATTATTATAACCACTACAAACTATAAAGTAAATGATAATATTGAGAAATTTCTATTTAATAAAACAGACTGGGAAAGCTATGAAAATTTATCAGAGGTTCTATTTAATGATTTCAATTTTACTATAGATGATTCATTAGAAAAATATGATGAGATGTGCAAAATACTAAGTACTTTAAGGAACAAGTGTGTACCTGTGTTTAAATGTCACGCTGGTAAAACCTGTAGTGCCCCGGCTCCGTAGTGGAGTGATGACTGTGCTGAGGCTGTAAATAATTCAAGAGATGCATTAGAAAAGTATAGGTGTAATATGACAATTGAAAATTATATTGAGTACAAGAGAATAGATGCTAGGAAAAAACTTATTATTAAAGAAGCTAAAAACTCTAGTTGGAAAAATTTATGCTCATCTTTTAATAGATATACCCCAATTTCTAAAGTGTGGAATTATATACGAAGATTTAAAAGAATAAACACAAATAGAAACACCTCTAAGAATGACGAGTGGATAGGTACTTTTATGGACAAATCGGCACAGCCAGCAAATGATGTTGACAATATAGATTTAGAGAATATCTTTAATACAAATAGTAATGATGAATCAAATATTTTTTTACTAAAACCTTTTACACACGAGGAATTTGAAATAGCTCTAACTTTAAGGAAAAATACTACTCCAGGATTAGATAGTTTCCCTTACATCATGTTACAAAAGTTACATTTATCAGCTAAAAATATTTTACTGCAAATTCTGAACTCACTCTGGTCTCAACAGTTGATTCCAGAGTCATGGAAAACTCAGTGTGTTATACCTATACTGAAACCAGAGAAACCTGATGATGATCCTAATTCATATAGACCTATCTCTTTAGCATCTTGTATAGGAAAGGTATGTGAACAAATGATAAAAATAAGATTAGACTACTTTGTTGAAAATGAGAATATAATTCCTTCATGTCAGTTTGGGTTTAGGAAGGGGAAAAGTGCAGTAGAAAGCTTTACTACATACCTGATAGATATGAAGAACTGTTTGCTATCCAAGTCAGCAGCAGTATGTGTGTTTCTTGATGTCCAGGGAGCATATGATAATGTGGATCTCCATCAAATGGCAAAGGTTCTCCACTCGTTGAAACTTCCTGGAAAATTAATTAAGTGGCTCTTTAATTTTTCCTTTGGTCGCACTCTATTTGTTAAATATAATAATATTTTACATGGCCCAAAAAATGCCTATAAAGGCCTAATGCAAGGTGCCTCCTTGTCCCCAATATTATACAATTTATATACTTCTCAAATTCTTAAACATATAACTGAAGATGTTAAAATATTACAGTTTGCTGACGATATTTTAATATATTGTGTAGATAGTAATGTACAGATAGCTGAAAGAAAGATTAATTTGGCTTTGAATGAACTCAATAGTTATTATTCAAACATTTTGAAACTAAATATTAACTCAAGTAAAAGCTCAGTCTTAGTATTTGGTAGCAATAGTTCTGTAAATATTAAGTACAATAATGCACTATTACCACAAACAGAGGAAAAAAAGTTTCTAGGTGTAATCTTTGACACAAAATTAAAATTTGATAAGCATATAAATTACATTTGTAGAAATGCAATGAGGGGTATAAATGTTATGAGATCATTAGCTGGTACCTTCTGGGGTTCAGATCCTAAAATTTTGAGTATGTTATACAAGAGCTTGGTTCGTAGCCATTTTGACTATAGTTCTCTTGTATATATGAACATCAGTCCTGTTTTATTAAAAAAAATTGATGTGATACAAAATATGGCACTAAGGATTATTAGTGGTGCAATGCGTACAACCCCTATTAATTCTATGGAAGCAGAGACCTGTATACAACCTTTATGTATTAGGCGCATATTTGCTACGGAAAAATTTTGCTTAAAAGTGTTAGCAGTAAATAATGAAATAGCAAGTAAAAGAATTTGCTTACCTGAGGTTCTTCATTCTTCTCTACAGTCAACTTCTTATCTATCAGCTTCAGATCTTCTTAATAATCAATATCCATTAATTACTCGCATTATGAGTTTTGTCACTGATTTGTCTGAAAATATGTACAAAAGTCAGTTATGGCCTGTATATGAATGTAAATATGAAGCATTAATAAGAAAACTAAATGTAGATACTAGTTTTATTTTGGATGAGACTGATTTTAAAGAATATTGTTCCAAAAAAAGTAATTGCTTTTATTTGTACACAGTTGGATCTAAGTCAATAAATTCTGTACAGTCTGGTTATTATGATCCTCAAAATAAGAAAACAAAATGTTTTAAATTAGATAGAAATTGTAGTATTTATACAGCAGAAGCTTATGCAATTTATCAAACTTTGCTCTACTTACAAAACTTAAATAATATTGATGGATATAGCGAAATTATAATTGTCTCTGATTCTAAAAGTGTGTTAATGTCTTTACAAAATTTTAATTTTAATTATAAAACTAATTATCTAGTGTATAAGATCAGAAACATTGTATGTAATCTCAATAAGCAAGTGACTTTCAAATGGGTACCGTCTCATAGAGGGATCAAAGGTAATGAAGTAGTAGACAAAACAGTCAATTCTCAGCACGATGAGGACCACAGTGAAACATGCAAGATACCATTCACGGATTTATTTATGTTTTTAAAAGAAAAGAAAAGACAACTATGGCATGAATATTACAAGGATATTTCAGAAACCAAAGGAAGATGGTATGCAGAGATACAAAAAGAATTACCTACTAAACCATGGTATCATAACCATAGGGATGCCAATGAGCGAAGATACATTACAATTATAAATCGCCTGAGATTTGGACACTGCCAAACACCTGCCCATTTACATCGAATGAAGATAATAGACAATAGCAAATGTACTTACTGTGAAGCTGAAGATGCAGACATAATTCACATTATTCAATGTTGTCCCAAATTCAATATGCAGCGACTTATACTTGTGGCTAATTTGAGAAATTCTGAAGCAGAGGAGGAGGAAGAAACGGTCCACACGGATAATTCAACAAATACATCAAAGTTGACGTCAGTGCCTGCAGTGACAGTGACAGCTGATACCTGTCAACCTCGGAATGTTGTACCCCGCCGCGTTCAAGATATTTTATCAAATCCAAAACTGTTTAAGTGTGTATTTCAGTTCATCACAAGTACCGTTGGACAAATTTAATGTTATTTTTTGTTTAGATTTAAGTTAATGTTATGTTTATTTTTATATTAATTACAGTAATAGTTTATTTTTATTGTACATGTACAAATGTATCTGTTGAAATGCCAATGGACTTGCTTCCGGCGAATAAATGATATTAAAAAAAAAAAAACAATTTTAAGTTTCAACCCAAAACGAGCTGCGAGACGTCAAACCGTTTGTCTCTTTCTATCTCACCATGTTCGAGTAGTAAGAAAAATATTTCGTAACTATTTCGTTGGATCAAACTATTGGATCCATAGTTTAAACGATACGTTGAAAATAAAACTCATACTGCCGAGTGCGACGGAAACTGCCAGTATGGAAGTATCAACTGCGATAGTTTATCGAGCTTACGATACGAATTTTCGTTTTGTTTTCTTGTAACTCGTACTAAGCATACAGGAACAAAGAAATGGTTAGAAAAACATTTTTGGTTTCTAGCATTTTTTCTGGGTCGCTTTCGGAGCACTGGCTTTGTACTTATATATTTTATCAAAAAATTATCTTGGTCAGTTTTTTTGTTGCTGCTATAGAATTTTTTATGGAAGTGGAAAAGGCTATTAGAAGTCAAAGTTTCACATTTGTATTTTCCTTTTGTGGGGTGTTTACATTTGGGCTTTTTAGGTAAAGATTTTGCCGAGTACCTGTAAACAAAAATATAATTAATTTAGGATAATAATAAAAAACACAAAGTATGGTCGTAGACGATGTAGTTCCGATTTGTTACGTTGGTAAGTAAGCCATTTTACTGGAATTTAAAAGTAAAAAAAAAAGATGTAGGTACATACATACATAACATACCTAATTACGTACCTCAAAAATAAATAAGTCCATTGGTATTTATTTCACTGATTTAAAAAAGTCGTATGAACGAATAGCAATCTATTAATCCCTACAACCAAAACGGTCCGGCCCTGTTCAACACCGTGACGTCATCGCTATCTATGGGTACTTCAACGTAGGTACTTTTAGAAAGAAATCAGATTTAGTGCTTAAAACTACTTAAAACTTACCGGTTTTCTTTAATGTTTTGCTTGCTATTGGTTTTCTGCTTCTTCCTTGCTAACTCTGGCGGCACAGTATTTATTAGATATTCCATTATTAATTAAAAACACTGAATAACGCAGTGTCTCGCATGACAATAAAACAGGAATGGTGGCCATGACAGTCTAGAGACGGCGTGTGATTGGTTCTAATGGACTTAGGCATTTGTGATTTGCAACCTACGTGCGACTTAGGCTGGATTGAAAAAATGTTTCGACTTTGACCCTTATTTTCTTCGTGAACCACAGCTTCATAGGTTAAATTGATTTTGTCAGAAAAGTCCGCCATATTTAAAAACCTATTTAGAGGCTAAAAATCTCACCCATGCCGGGGTTTTTAGATTTTTAGCCTCTAAATAGGTTTTTAAATTTGTTCCTTAGCACGGGTTAGTGCATTAAAAATAAAAAAAATAGTGTAACCGCCATATTTAGTTGAATTAAATGAACAAATAAAAGTTGAAATGAACGGAACTGGACTTAGGCAAGTTTGATATCTATCGACACAAATAAAATAGCTCGTATGGCGCCATCAGTGCACGGATCATGCTTTCCTCGTTTGGTTGCCGCTTGCAAAGCGCCAAAATTTCCATTTTTTGCAAGGACGTTGAGTAGCCGTGCCAAATTTACATTCTTATTTAACTGTTTGTTTAACTTGGAGTGAAAGGCTTCCAATATATTATTCGTGCGGTGGCGCAGACCAAAAACACTAAGGATTTTCCGAGTGTTCTGATTTCCTAGTAATCTGCCCACGTAACTCATAAATCGATGCATTTTCAGGCCACTATCAGCATGTTCTTTTTTTATGTAACTCCATCCCTCCACGACAGACTGACCTTCACATTATTCTGTCACATCAGTGTGAAGGAATGGAAATAAAAATCCTACCCTTACTACCAATGTGTTAGACAGACAAACGATTTCCTAACTGTCATATTTTTATTATTAACCGCCACATCAGTGTGTATGTCAAGAAACTAAAATCCTTACTTTCACATTAGTGTGAAGCGGTGTGACAGAGCGGTGTGAAGGTGGAGAATTTGTGTTTCTCACTATCACACTAGTGGGCCTGTCGGAAAATCAATTCTTAACCGTCACACTATCTAAAAGAACAGTATAACCTTTTCCTAATATTATTAGAACGAAGTTCTTTATGGCACGTTACATGGGCTAAGGTTAAGGTTAAATGGTGCAAGCGTTACTTAGAGGTAGGTACCTCACACACTTTCGAATTTTATAATTTTAAATGTACCTAATAGTAGAGATCGTTTTAAATATTAGTTTGTTATATCGGAAAGAAAAATACATAAGCTCTTTACTGCAGCTTTGGAGAAAAGTGGAGGGGTTCGGAAGACATTTGTGCCTCGAATCAAATCAGGCAACTTTCCAGCTTCGCAAGCTGGGACAAGCAACATAGTACACCTCCCCGCGCAGGGGATGGCAAACAGTCGCATGCCCGCGCAGGGCTTTATGCACAATGCGCCAGCGCGCACTCGATATCAACCCCCGCAGGGTTTGAAACAAAGCTATCCCTCGCAGGGACAGCGCTATAAGGGCGAGGCCCCATTAGTGCGATGCGCTGCGTTGCGTCGTCGCAGCGACGACGCTGCGTCGTTTTCCATATATTTTTTATGACATGCTCCATTATACCGTTGCGTCGTCGCACGCGATGTTTTAACGGATCGACGGACAAGAGACGAAGCGGGCGGGAGGGTGATGCGCTGCGTCGACGCGGCACCTCTGCGCTGCGGCCGACGGACAGTGTTCTATGATCCATTGCTAGAGGAGGAAGCTAGACGAGCGTAACGAACGAACATTTTTTAACATCATGAGTGAGAAGGAGATTGATATTGACTTTCTAATATCCTTGGTTGAAGAAAGACCCATTATATGGGATAAATCTCACGAACATTATAGTGATAAGTTTCGTAAAGCGAATGAATGGGCAGCTATATATAAAACAATTTTTCAAGACTACGAGGAATTTGAGGACCAAAAAAAAAACAAGATTGGTTAGTTGTTATTTATTATGAGTAATAAGTTATTTTACAACTTTTATAAGTTAATTTATATCTTTTTCAACTGCCATGGTAAAGCCCCTTCCGGACTCATGAAGTAATTAGCAAATTGATCTCTGATAAAATTTACGGCTAATGATTCTTCATTGACGTGGGGTCTCAATTGTGGAAACGTACTTATTGCCATTTTGTCTTGCTGTCGTAAACCATCATGTTGTGTAACAAAATTGTGTAAAACACAACATGCTTTCACGATATTAATAGTTAAATCATATGCTGTATCAATTGGCCTATGTAAAATGCGCCATTTATTTGCCATGATCCCAAATGCACATTCCACGTATCTACGAGCTCTGCTAAGCCGATAATTATAAATCCTTTGTTTCACGTTGAGATTTTGTCCGCCGTATGGGCGCATAACATGCTTACTTAAACCAAAAGCTTCATCACCGACGAGTACGTATGGGATTGGTGGCTCGTTATTATGATCATTTCTAAGTGGTTGAGAAACAGGCAATGGTAATTCATTTCTCATTAAAATCTTGTAAAGCGTCGAATTTCTAAAAATAGTAGAATCACTTTCCTTTCCATATGCTCCCACGTCGACAAAAACAAACTTATAATTTGAGTCAACTACCGCCAGCAAAACAATTGAAAAATAATTTTTGTAATTATAAAACAGAGAGCCACTTTTGTCCGGTTTTATCAAACGTATATGTTTCCCATCAATTGCCCCGAAGCAATGAGGAAAGTTGGCTTTTAGATCAAAATCTTATGCAATATTTTGTAGTTATTCTACTGTAATCTCTTCTATGTACTGTAGTCGAAGATATTTCCACACAGCTTGACAAACTGACGAAATAGTTCTAGAAATTGTTGATCTTCCACGTTTAAATTTGAAATGCAAGTCGTTTATCGAATTTCCACTGCCCAAGTACCTGAAATAGAAACACAAAAAATAAATAGGGTGGCTCATTTAGATCTGCAAACATAAATTAATATTCTTTTTTTTCTTTGCAGGTAACGAGGTTGTGAAAAAATGGAGAAGCGTGAAGTACAACTTTTTTCGATATTAAAAAAAATTAAAAGAAAACAGTTCGTCTGGATCAGGGGCAAAACCATTTAAAAAATATCATTATTACAATCAGTTGCAATTTTTGTTGAAAATTGCCCAAAATAAAACTGACAGTAGCCTTGAAAACGTGCCTGAAGAAACGGAACGAGACAAAAACACAACATCATCTTCTTCATCTCATGCAAAAGAAATGTCCTCGTTACCCCCAGGACCTTCTCGCTACGTGCCTGCAAGCCGCAAGAGATCAAACCAAGCAATAGATGATTTCGAGGCGCAAGCATTAGAAGCGTTGCATGAGAAAGAAAACCGCCACTTATCATTTTTCAAAGGAATTTTGCCTTCTTTGGAAGGCTTTACGGAATTACAGATTTTGACATTCCAAAGCAAAGTTATAAATATCATTACCGAAATGCGGTTCGGGGAACAGACTCAATTCAAAATTCAAATTCAAATAATTTTATTTCAACGTAAAGAATTTACATTCTATTTGCTGAATGTCAATGTACAATGTAAAGTGTAAGCCGCCGCCTTCGGGCCGTATTGTAGTGGAGAAAAAGGCAGCGGAAAAAAAACTCCACTCTGACCATCTTTTCTCAAATCATCTTAAAACCAAATACATCAGTTGCCATATGTAAACCTAATAAGATTTCATGATTGCCATTAACAACCCTAAATGCCAAAGCATTAGTCAAATGTCTCACAATAATAGGGGAAAACATAAGTGCTGCGGCCAGACACACGAACAGCACTCGTTCACGAGCATAACGCAGTGCTCAGCCATCATCAGTCTCAACCATTTTGGAGGGAGATAGATGACCCGAACACCACGCTACCATTCGAATGACCTTTAGCAAACTTGCAGTTAAGTTTTTGTCAGTTATATAAGGTATCATAGTTATTAATATGCAATCACGTCGTCTGTACACACTTAACACCACTGCAGTCACGCGGATATCAAACTAGGCAACAGTATCAAGCAACACCATTGCAGTCACGCGGGTATCAAACTGGACAACAGTATGGATATCACACTACACAACATACCCAGTCACCGTCACCATCGGGGTATCGAACAGATGAATTCGACGATCCCTTCTCAGCCAACACTACAGTTAATAATTTTACTGATGATAGTCAAGAAGAAGAATATAACTTTGCTTTGTTGTCTAGTAATAATGCTTAAATTAAACTTATTTTAAAGATAATAAACGAATAACTGATGAACATTATTATTATATTTGAAATTTCTTACCTCAATGTAATACCAATCATTTCAATTGGTTCTAAAGGGTTCCTGAATTTGGTATACTGCTTCTTTAAATGTGGTTCTAAGATCTTAACCAACTTATTAAAGCTGGCCTCACTCATCCTAAAAAAATTGAAAAACTTCTTTTCATCTAACAACAACTCTCTATATTCCTGCATAAAAAACTGACCATCACTATTTCTTAACGCTATCAAAGGAGATATCCAGAATCTTCTATGGTTTCTACGTTTATTTCGGCGGTGGCGTAATAAAAGCAACAAAAGAACACGTTTGTATCTGTCCATTGCGAAGGCTGAACTGAGACGCAGCCAGTGTTGCTGCGACGCTCTTGCGCTGCGACATCGTGCGTCGTCGCAACGCAGGTGTGGCATACAATCCGCTGTTCCGTTACGACGACGCGACGCAACGCAGCGCAACGCTCTAACGGGGCCTCGCTCTAATGTGGACCGTCGCACGGGTTACTCACCAAGGGATACATTTCGTCCTCAAGGAGGTGGTCAAGGTGGCAGACCTCAAGAGCGGAAGAGCAGAGCACACAAGCGTCCAGCACCCTCCGCAACCTACATCCCCAATAATAAAAGGCGTAAATATTGACTCTCAGAAGTTCAGAGCGGGACAGTTATCAAGGTATCAAGAGCAGTGGAAACAGTTGGGGGCCCCAAACCAATTACTGAAGTTAATAAGAGGTTATCGCTTACCCTTTCTTCAGAAGCCACCTCTGGCCGTGCCAAACTTGAAGAAAACGACTTACAGCACCCCGAAAAACGAACACATGTCTGCAACCATAACTCAGATGATAAATCAAGGTGCGGTAGAAGAGGCCCGCCCTTCTCCAAGTTTCTTGTCACCCATGTTCCTTGTGCCCAAAGGCGACGGCCAGTACCGTCCCATCTTCAACTTGAAAGCTCTGAACAACTACATATTCACAGGCCGGTTCAGGCTGATAAACCATTATCGTGTTCCCGATTTTTTACAGCCGGAGGATTGGTTATGCAAAGTCGACCTCTCGCAGGTTTATTTCCACCTTCCGGTTGCCCACTCGCACAGGAGGTTTCTGCGGCTGGTGTACAAAGAGAAACTGCTTCAGATGACATGTTTGCCTTTCGGGCTCAGCTCAGCGCCGAAGGTGTTCGCATCACTCACAAACTGGATCGCACAAACTCTGAGGGACCAAGGGGTCCGCATAGCAGTCTACTTGGACGACTTCCTCATAGCCCATCAAAACAAAACAACTCTGGAACTTCATGTGAAATTACTGGTAGACCGACTGCAGTTTCTGGGGTGGCAAGTAAATTTCGAAAAATCCTTGATTTCACCTCAGAGAGTTCTTACTTTTTTGGGAATTCAATGGAACCCCTGGTCCAACGAGAAATACTTGCCCCAGGACAAAATCTTGCGATTGATGGTGAAAGTCTCTGCAATGCTGAAAAGGAGAAAGACTACCTTGAAGGAGCTCCAAAGTCTGGTGGGACATCTGAGTTTCGCGAGCTTCGTAGTGCCCAAAGGCAGACTCCACTTTCGAGCGCTTCTGCAACTCCTAAACAATATAATAAAAAACCGGTCAGTACTAAATGTTCTACCAGATGCAGCGGTACAAGAGTTGAAGTGGTGGCTTCAAAATTGCAATATGTCTTCTCCGATCCATCTTGCGCCTCCATCACACTATCTGACGACGGACGCATCCGATCTAGCCTGGGGTGCGCAACTAGACAATTACCCCTTAACAGGAACGTGGACCGATTTGGAGAAGAAGGCCCACAGCAACGTGAAGGAGATGCTAGCGGTTTTGAAAGTATTACAGACGCACGGTCAGTATCTAAGTCAGTCCACCGTACTAATTCAATGCGACAACCGCACGGTCGTAGCGTACCTAAGGAACGAGGGAGGCACGAGGTCGACGTCGCTAATGGACCTGACAATAGACATTTTTCATTTACTGAATCAATACCAGATAGATCTGAAAGTTTATCACCTTCCTGGCAAATACAACAGTCATGCAGATCACTTATCACGCCACCGCTCGCCCCCGGAATGGCACCTCTTGCCGAGCGGTGTGCAGCAAGTCTTCAGAAAGTTCGGAGTTCCGGAAATAGACCTTTTTGCGTCGAGCAACGCACACGTAGTGACGAAATATGCGACACTGGACTTGACCGACACACTGGCAGCGTTTCACGATGCATTTTCTCAGACATGGGACTACCAGATGGCATGGATATTCCCTCCGCCCTACTTGATCCCCAAAGTACTAACCCATCTCAACACGTCGAGGGGAACGTATCTCCTAGTTGTCCCCAGATGGGATCGCGTGTTCTGGCGAGCAGACCTGAAGTCAAGAGCACTAGCCGCCCCGTTCACAATCCTCAACCTCAGTCAATGCTTAGTGGACACAGTAACTGGGCAATCACCCCCGAACACCCAAGGAATGATACTAGAAGTATGGAAGTGTGGGGGTGGTCGAAGAACTTAGATGACTGGAACGAAGGTCAGGTTAAGCTTTTGCAATCAGCATGGAGAGACTCTACATGGCGGACATATAGAGTAGCTTGGAACAGATGGCTCAATTGGGCTTGCAAGAACTCTGTTAATCCTTTAAAACCGAGCGGGTCTACCTTAGCTAGGTTTCTAGCAGATCTTTGCCTCATTGAAAAATTATCTTACAACACTATTTTGTTGCATAAGTCTGTGGTTGCTACCTTAAGTAATACAGAAGAGTCATGTAGTTTAAGCTCACATACTCTTGTACAGCATGTGCTCAAGTCAATTGCTTTGAAAAAACCGCTGCTTAAGAAACCCCCTATTTGGAAAATAGATGTGTTAGCGTCCTTTATGAGCAATACAGTTGTTGATACCAATAATTCATTTGCAGTTTGTAGGCACGCAGCCTTACTTCTTTTGCTGTGTTCAGGCAGGCGCATTCATGACTTAACGCTGTTAGCAGTAGATGACGAACACTTCGTAGAGGATAGCGAAGGCATAACATTTTGGCCTATGTTCGGCTCAAAGACAGATGACAATACACACAGGCAATCAAGCTGGAAACTATTACCTAACTCAATCAGTGTCAACTTGAACCCAGTTTACTGGATAAAACAAACTATAAAAGTGGTCGACTCTAGACGTAGATCGGCTAACTGTAATAATTTGTTTGTCAGCCTTAGAGGCCAACCCAAAATTGCTAGTCGAACCATAATTGCAGGGTGGATCAAAACCCTTTTGTCTGAAGCTGGCATAACGGCATCGCCGGGCAGCATTCGATCCGCAGTAGCTTCAAAAAATTGGGCTGACCAGTTTCCCCTGGATGAAATAATGGCCAGAGGAAATTGGAGGTCGGGGAACACCTTTGCTCGTTATTATAGACGTGAAATTATGCCCGCTCCAATCACAAATCATGTGACAAGAATGTTTGTACCTGTTGATTAATCAGATTCGAATTTAATTTTTCTTCTAAATTTGATTTGAGCTTGTCTCACTTAATAATTTCTTTTATTGAATGGGAATTCGAATAATAAAAATATATATATATATTTTGCACCTTATCTACTTTATTTAATTAAGACAACTGTGGAAAACTCTCCACTTACGCATTGGAATTGCTTACATATTTTTTATTAGTATGTACCTAATAAAAAGTCTATTCTAATAACTTTTTGTTTAATATATTGCTAACCAGTAGATCACAATCACATTGGCTTCCTCTACCACCAGGCGATAAAAAACACGTCTCAAACTACAAAGCTTCAAATAACGTACAGGATTTAATAGCGGCGTTTTACCTGAAATAAAACGCTTATTAAATACTTACCTTATTTGAAGCTTATATTTAATTTCTGCCTGGTGTTTTCGACACAATGACAAGTAAGAAGGCCGCCGCGCGTTCCAAAATCATGCGCGAGCGCCTATCTCGCAACGCAACCTGGATGGTAGAGGGAACATAGACTACCGAGCGGTGCAAATGGGGTTCAAAGCGTGTCGACTGACTCGGAAAAGGAGATGCCTATCTCAAACTACAAAGCTTCAAATAAGGTAAGTATTTAATAAGCGTTTTATTTCAGGTAAAACGCCGCTAATTAGAATTTAGGGATGAATGCACGATAAATCCATTCCGGACTCGTGTCTCCCCTGGTATCTCCCCTTGGGGAGCCATCAGGATTTTCTTAGTCCTCGTGTCTCCCTCACGTAGGGGAGACATCAGACCTTGCTTTTTAATAATATTTTAAGTACTCGTGAATCCCCCATCCTGACGCCTCCACCCACCAGACTAAGGGCCGAAACACATAACGCAAACTGCTTATTTTTGCGGCGCCGCAACGCCAAAATCGGCAGTTGCGTTGCCGCGTTGCGGCGTCGCGAAACAGGGCATTATGGTAGGGTAACCATTTTCTCGTGATTTTTGAGTGTGGATAGACGTCTCTCTGCGATGGATCGTAATAAAATTATTGCTTATTTGTTATTAAGAAGACATTATTCTATCTTAAAAATACGGCAAAGAAGATACTGGATACATCCATTAAGTAAGGGTATGAATCCAAATGGCGAGTTCTTTTCTAAAAAATACGAAGCATTAAAGATAGACGAAAAAAAATTTGTTGCCTACTTTAGAATGAGTATATCATCATTTGAAGAGCTATTAAG
Source organism: Yponomeuta sedellus (assembly GCA_934045075.1). NCBI lineage: Eukaryota > Metazoa > Arthropoda > Insecta > Lepidoptera > Yponomeutidae > Yponomeuta > Yponomeuta sedellus. The sequence goes on along the minus strand of OW203736.1, from coordinate 1,734,697 downwards.
CGAGTTATCAAAATATATACAGAAGAAAAAAAATAAAGGAAGGAAACCAGTTACTGCTTTGGAAATGCTGGGCTTAACTTTAAGGTAAAACAAATAGGTTTCTTATTTTTTTTTTATTGATGTTTATGGCACTCGGAATCAAATGTTTAGTTTTATTTGTACCCCTGGCTTTATACACCTGTGGTACTAGCGGGGTGTCGATAAAAATTTTGCATCACTAGTGTTCATGGTTTGGGGGTACCTAGTGGTACAAAGCCAGGTTCAAATGAAACAAGACAGAATCAAATTAAGCTTTTTGCATTATACAATTTTCTTACTTTAAGAATACTTTAATAGGCCTTAAAAATTGTAATGATCAATTTAAGAAAAATCAAACTCCTCATCTTGTGAAACATAGGAAGTAGCTGACGTTTCGTCCAGTAAAAATGGTGAATTTATTGGACGTTGTTGGTTTGATGATGAGGTAGTCCTCTGTTCAGTAATCGAACTTCCAGGAGTAGAAGTGTGGTAGCCACTCTGAACCGTATTATCGTATCTCATAGTTGAATATCCTTGATTATAACCCTGATGCTGATATTCTTGATTATAGCCGTGATGTGTATTTTGATGAATTGAAGGTTGAAGAATGTCCGTTAATATTTGAAGCACCCGACTTTGAAATATCAATGTTTGATTCTCATTTAACGATTGTAGAGATGGTAAAATCCCCTTGAAAAAATGCAAATGTCTATTCTCCGGTGTTTTTAATATTGCCAATAAATCTTCTTCAATATCATCCTTATCATCTGCCTTTCGTTTTCGTGGTTGACTTTTATAACGAGGCAATGCCGTTATTTCATTCTCAATATCTCCTTCCGCTACACATAAACTGGAATCAGTTGCATTTTGTGAAACCTTTTTCAAAAACTGTAATTGTTTATTCAAGTGATATTCTTTAATTTTTGCAGCTCCAGCTCCTGATCGATTGGCATCTTTTAGTTTTTTTTGATATTTAGCAAAATTATCTTTTATGGCCTTCCACTTCTTGACTAAATCATTACCTGCAACAAATAACTTCACAAGTGAAAAATAGTAATAAAGACTAAAATTCCCTAGATTCCATTTATACTACATATAAAATTACATATAAAATTTGATATAACTTTCATAAGTACTTTCGGTCCATCCAATTTCATATAAATGGCTGGCCGCCGAAAAAGAACAATTTTCTGCTTTTTCTTGACTTAGGCAAGTTAAAAACTGATTGACTTTGCCTAGAACAACCATAATGTAAAATATTTCTTGAGTACTTCTTTGAAAAACTACCTGTCTATCTTTGAAAATCTATTCCTTTAGCAACACTATTACCTGCGCAGTTTGAGTTTGATTATACCTACATTTGTATTATTTTATTATTTGCCTACTAATTATTATTTCATTTTAGATTTCTAGCAACCGGCAGTGACTTTAAAACCATGCATACGAATTACTTCCGAGGAGCAAGTACAATAGCAAAAATTGTAAGGACAGTTTGTCGCGCCATATGGAAACATCTATCAAGTCAAAATATACCTCCTATAACAAAACAGGTTCTAGAAGATGTCGCTATTGAGTTTGACAAGAAAGCAAATTTTCCTAACTGCATAGGGGCTCTTGATGGTAAACATGTCCGTATTACATGTCCTGCGCACAGTGGATCACTGTTTTACAATTATAAGGGCTATAATTCAATAGTTTTATTAGCTCTTGTAGATTCTAGATATAGATTCATTTTTGTCGATATAGGAGCGTATGGCAAGGAAAGTGACTCCACCGTTTTCCAGAACTCTAAACTTTATTATTTGATTATGACACGCAAATTACCTATTCCTGTACCAAAGCCTTTACCAGGTTCTCAAAATGAAACTCCATTTGTTTTTGTAGGAGATGAAGCATTCTCAATTTCGAATAACGTCATGCGCCCTTACTCAGGGAAACATTTGTCGGTACAACAAAGAGTTTACAATTATCGACTGAGTCGTGCCCGAAGATATGTCGAGTGCGCTTTTGGCATCCTAGCCAATAAATGGCGCATATTTCATCGATCTATGAATGTGCAATACGAATTTGCGACAGACATTATCAAGGCATGTTGTGTAATGCACAACTTTGTTTTGAATCGAGATGGAGTACAAGCGACCGATGACATTATCTTTGATGATTCTGATCTGCAAATGTTGCATTTGCCCACAGCAAATGAAAATAATTTAAGCCCACATCTAATACGGAATGATTTTTGTAATTACTTTTCCAGTGATGTTGGCGCCCTAAGTTGGCAATTAAACAAAATATGAATGTTCGTATACCTACTCAGTTCAAAATACAAATAATACCTTAATACATTTGATTCAAACTATTTAACATGTTGTGAACTGCGAATAAACAATTTAAATGGCAATTTGGTTTTATTTATAGTATTTGTTTACCTTTTTGAATAAGAGCGCGAGAAAAAATATAATTTTAACTTAGAGAAAATCTTTTGCATAGGGCATTAAAATAAATGGTGTATTTCATATGATTAAAAAAAAAAAGATACATGCTACTTACATTAAACTACAATTTTTACAATTTAAACCGCGGATCAGATTTTTACGTTTTTACTACAGTAAAAATTGTAGTTTTATTGTGAATAGTGATCGCGTAAACCTAAGACAATACTATGTTACTACTTACCCAGTTTTGATTTTTCGGTTGAGTTTTTTTCCTTGTAATCAACATAAACGATCTCACAAATGCTTTTCCATGCTTCTTGTTTTATAAATTTGTCTTTATAGGTTTCGTCACTAGTATCCCACAAACAACGGTGTTCCTGAACCGAAGATATAAACAGATCGACGTCAACGTCAGACATTTTAATTTTAAAACTGCTTCTCGGTTGACACGTGTTGTTTGCAAGAGTGTTAGAAACAAACTGCATCCTTGTCAACAAGTATGACGTCATAACGCTGGAATTCGCGTCGTGCGTTGCGGCGCCGCACCGCTATAGCGCACTGCCGATTTCAGCGGCGCGGCGCCGCAACGCGCTTATGTGTTTCGGCCCTAAGATAGTCTTTATCTCTCACCCATACAGGTGTCTTGGTGCTCCTACCAGTAGGACTACTTAGTAGGAGCACGAGGCCGGAGGGATTTGATCCTACTAATTATTTTTGGATTCCTATTCATTAAAAAATACCTCTGTTTTCCTGGTAGTTATGATAACTGGTTCAGCTCTCTTTACCAAGGAATAGGCACTTGCGAAGAACCACAGTTAAACATACAGAGTAAAAATAACTTAAAATCAAAGAACAAGTGTGAAAGCAAATCTTTAACTTCTCCAAACAAAAAAATAACTTAAAACTTCTCTTTCTCTCTCGACGTAAAAATAAAACAAAGTTAGCCACGTACGTACTATCATCATTAGGATGATGATGATGAGGATAGTACGTGTGCATAAAGTACCTACCACACGTATTATAATTGGTTTCGGACTGCTGGTTCCATTGGAAAGTTCCATTGATGGGTCCAATAGGTTTCTCAAGTTTTCATGGCTCCATTGATGGGTCCAACAGGATTTACAAATTCGCATGGTTCCATTTAGATGGTGGAGTCAATAATCGAAATTTTATTTGGTTCAAATCCGGTTTCGTGGTTCCATTGTCAAAACATTTACTTAAAAACAAAATAGTAATTAGGTATTAAAATGCATATAAGAATGAATGTTTATCGCACTTGCTCTAAGAAATGTCCGACTGTTATTTCTTTGTGAATCAATTTCATCTGAGCATTTAAAATAAATGCATCTCTGTCTTTTTGTAGAATGCTCCTGTTACGTTGTGAATGGTTACTTGTAGCATTACCAATTTGCATTTTATTAATAGACACATCCTTTTCCAGAACGGAAAGCAACTTAGCAATCGTCACATAATTTTTATTTATCGCACGGTTAATTCGAGCATGCCAGCCTTCCGCAAAGTTATTTGTACGATGAAGTTGATTATATACACACCATTCTTTCATAAATTGTTCATTTTTAAACCAATATGTATTCATATAATCCATAAATGGTTTTAACTTTCGCATCTCATTGCATTCTGATTGAATATAATTCCATCCCTCATACATACAATCCACAGGTAATAATGGGAGTGCTGTACACAAACCTACTATGCGACGATACATTTTTGCTTTCAAACCTAGATATTTTGCTTTTCGCCACAGGGAATTGATGTAATGATAATAGCACCGTACTATTTTGATAGTTGGAAACACATTTTTTAATGCATTTGTTACTGCTGTTTCAAAATCGCAATGGAAAACTCTTGGATTCCACGCTGGGCATTGTGTTTTTAATAATTCAAAAAGTACGATGTAAGACTGTTCAGTTTTATCGCTCATAAGGCAATATATCAGCGGTACTATATTTGTTGTTCCTGACGTACTTTTAAAGTTACCGTGTAAGGTGTATAATTGAGAGAATGGAACAGGTGTGCTTCGAAAAGTACCATCCCCATAATATTCGTCAATATTTTCCAATAACTGCTTAAAATATTCTGTATAAAAAATCATAACTCTCCGTCCGTCACAGTAGTAATCTGCTTTTAAAAATGATTTAAATTTTGCCGGGATTTCCGCTTCCTGGATATTATTGTAGACCAATTTTTTAACTTCGAATTCTTGTTTTCTTTTAGCATATATTGATGTTTTTGAACTCTCATATGAAATTTTTGTTACTTTGTCGAGTCCCATATCATATAGTGGTGCCATGACTTCCTTGAAAATAACAGGGATTGGTTCTGTTGTAATTGCTGCTCTTGCTTTCACATCATCAAGAGCAAAGGCTACCATATTTCTAGCCTCATCGGGCAAACATTCTACAGCGTGCTCGGTAATCTTTTCTATATTTGCACCCTAAAATAAATAAAAATATAGATATTACATACATTTTATAAGCCAAACAACTTATACATTGGTTAATAACCGTAATGTTGGTCTTGAAATATTGGTTCAGGAAAGGTTTTAAGCGCCAACTACTATTACAATCCTGGTGTTCCTCTCGAGAGACAATCGAAATTCGAAATATCAACATGGTTAAATCAAATTAGTTTTAGACTCACATGAACTGTAATCGCACCAGGGCATTTGTCCTTCTTTTTACGACTGCAAATCCAACGGGTTCTGGTATTTTTATAAACCGTGTGTTTATAAAACTGGTAACCATTGTAAATCAAAACTTTACCACCCTTTCTTTCCAAAAAACGGAGATCTTGGTCCATTTTAGTAAATACAAATAGAAGTGTGAATAGTGAATTACTTACAAATAGATTATCAAATAGTAATCTATTTATTAGATCAAATGTCAATCAATGTCAATTACACTTACATGGCCAGTATCTTAACAGTGGAGACAACAGTACTGAATAAATCCTAATAGCTCCACCTATTTCGAACAATGGAGACATGAGAACCGTCAAAATCCTATTGGACCCACATGGAGACATGAGTACCGTAAAAATCCTGTTGGACCCACTCATCCTAAGTAGTGGAGACAAAAGGACTAGAAAATCCTGTTGGGCCCATCAATGGAACTTTCCAATGGAACCAGCAGTCCGAAACCTTATAATTTAATGGAACTAGTGAGAAGAAAATAGTTGCAGAGGTTCCATTCACGAGTCCCATGGAACTACCGAGAAGAAAAGTTCTCACCTGTTCCATCATGGAACTAACCAATGGAACTAGTGGGAACAAACGAAATGTTTGTCACACCTGAATTTCATCCATGTTTCTTTTTCTTTAGGGCTGTCGCGTAAAATTAATGTCGAATTTTTTATACTTTTTCGAAATGACAAGGTAATATGCATGTTATTTGAGTGATTCTAGTTAAATATGCTGCAATAGGAATTGTTAATAAATACTTAGCAAGTAAAAGGCTATAATCACGTAAACAATAGAAGATTTGTAAAACGTGAGTTGTGATAACCCTAAATTGGTTTGTTTACCTCTATTCTTTATCGAGTTTGGCAGAAGTGTAGGTTAAGTGAAAGGCAATCAGAATACAAATTTATTTGTAAACTTACAAAACATACTTTAAGATGCTTATTATTAGGGAATTAATACCTCCTAAGGTTCTTAATTTTAGGCACTTAGATATCTATTATTTAACTAGATTTAACTTAGGTAATACTTAGAAAACTTATACCTAATTAATACATAGAAACTTTTGTTACTGAACACTAGTTGGGAACGGACAGATGTTATTAAATGCGCGTTTTATGATTCCGTTTTGAGTCTGTATTGAGACCACCCTCGTGACGCCGTCCCGTCCTTGGTGCTTGTGGAGTATTCGCCCCATCCTCCATTGGCAGTGGGGCAGCCGCTCCTCCCTCACTAGAACCAGCGTGCCAGCTGCGAGGTCAGCGCCCTTTGAGCTCCTCCATTTCGTGCGTTGCTGAAGGAGTGCGATGTAGTCGCGGGACCACCTCTTCCAGAAGTCTTGGTGCAGCTGTTGGAGTTGTTGGTATTGTGTTAGTTTGTTTGGTTTGACATCTTGGTAGTCGTAGTCCGGTAAACCCGTAGTGGTTCTACCGATCAAGAAGTGAGCTGGCGTGAGGATAGGGAAGTCATCGGTGTCGGCGTTAGGTATAGGGCATAAGGGTCGTGAGTTAAGGATCCCCTCTATCTGAGTAAGTATGGTAGAAAATTCTTCATAGGTTAACAAAGCCTGACCACAAACACGTTTCAAGTGATATTTACAACTTTTAACTGCGGCTTCGTGTAAACCACCCATATGTGGAGTATACACAGGTAAGAACTTCCATGTGATGCCCTTATTGGCACATGAAGTTATCAGTTCACTGGAAAATTGATTTAGGTACTTATGAAGTTCGATTAGTTCGTTATTAGCCCCTCGAAAAGTAGTAGCGTTGTCACTTACAATTTCCTTCGGTTTAACTCTCCTGGCTGTGAACCTCCGAAGAGCAGACAGGAAGGCTGCTAACTCTAGACCTGAAATCAGCTCAATGTGAATTGCCTTTGTCGAAAGACATACAAAAATAGCTATCCAGCACTTGTAGGCCCTAAACCCACGTCCTCTCCTATCTCGGATAGAAAAGGGACCTGCATAATCAATGCTCGTTGCATGGAATGGTGGCGAGGGGGTAACTCTTGCGGTAGGTAGGTTACCCATAATAGGTATGTGTGTGCTAGGTTTGGCCCTGAAACATATTACATAGTCTCGCAGAATTTTATTTGCTAGACACTTACCATGAATCGGCCAGTATTGTTCTCTCATTGAGGATAGCAATAGTTGCGGCCCGGCGTGTAGTAGCCTGATGTGCTGGGACCTCATGATGAGTTTGGTAAGTGTGTGGGTATTGTGTAAAATTATAGGGTGTTTTCACTGTATGAGAAGTGTGAGAGACTTAGACGGCCGCCTACACGAATAAGTCCACCTTCAAGAAATGGGTTTAGAGATAATATTGGTGAGTCCCTTGGGAGAGGTTTGTTTTGTTGTAATAGTCTATACTCGGTTGGAAATGATTGCAACTGTGCAACTTTAATTATTCTAGTTTGCGATTCTATTAGTTCTTTTACCGTTAATGGACCCGTTTGTTTATTTGCATTCCTACAATTTTGAATGAACCGCAATAGGTAGGCAAATACTCGATATACCTTAGTATCTGTAGAGAATTTGCAAATTAGGTTTTGTATAATTTTATTTGATTGTGTGTCAATTGAGACATTACATATTTCTTGTTTTTTCATTTCGGGTATACTGGCTTGTGCTGGTGTCTTAGGTAGTGGCCATTCCGTTTCCGGTTTTGAAAGCCACATGGGCCCTTCCCACCATAGGTATGTAATTGCTAGTTTATCAGCAGGTAGACCTCGAGTCAACAAGTCTGCGGGGTTGTCTTCTGAACGTACCCAGTACCAGTCATTGATAGTAGTTAGGTTTTGAATTTTAGTAACTCGGTTACTGACAAAAACATTCAACTTGTGTGGTAGAGTTCTCATCCATGCCAACACAACATTTGAATCTGACCATAGGTAAGTTTTCGATATTTGACATGTTAGTGTTACTTTTATTTTGTTGTATAATTCAGCTAAGAGGAGTGCCGCACGCAGCTCTAGGCGTGGGATTGTTTCTTTTCGTGCTACTCGTGACTTCGCACATAATAAACGGACTTGAATGTTGCCCTGTGTGTCTATAGATCGTATGAAAATGGCGGCGCCGAAAGCGGTCATTGAACTGTCTCCAAAGCCGTGAATTTCAATCGTTATGTAATCGCGAATTATAACATGTCTCGGGATTGTCAGGTAATTTAGACGAAATAGGTTTTTATAAAATTTTCTCCATTCATCTGATAGGGATGTTGGTAACTCTGTGTCCCAATCGGACTTGTCTTGCCAGAGTTTTTGTATGAAGCATTTTGCAATTACTAATACGGGACTGATCAGACCTAACGGGTCAAAAACTGATGAGATTAGGGACAAAACTTTACGTTTGGTTAGCGACTTTGGTACTGGTTGTTCTTTCAACGTGTATAGTAGGTTGTCGGTCTCGTTCGACCATGCTAGACCGAGGACCTTTTGTGTATTGTCCCCAAACTCGGTTGGAGTGTTAGTAGTGGGAGTGGACGTATTTGCACTCACTTTTTGTAAGATGGCTGGAGAGTTAGACTTCCATTTTCGTAGGTTGAAGTTCGCGGTGCTCAAGATGTCGTTTATCTGCACGGCTGTCTCTGCTACCGTTACCTCGTTGTCTCCGCCGTGAAGCAGGTCGTCCATGTAGAAGTCGGACCGGATCGCTGCTGCTGCGGCTGGAAACTGGATTTCGTTCTCATTAGAGAGCTGCAGTAGGCATCGTGTAGCTAGGTATGGTGCACACTTAAGACCAAAGCTAAGTGTGGTTAGTACATAGGTTTTTAGTTTTTCGTCTGGATTCTCTCTCCATAATATGCACTGTAGGTTTTGTTGTTCGGGGTTTATGAGAATTTTTCGATGTCTGCATTTACAACAAATCTATGAATTCGGAATTTTAATAGAATGTTAATTAGTTCGTCTTGAAGTGTTGTACCCTTGTGTTGGATGTTATTCAATGATTTTCCTGAGGCGGTAGGACAGGATGCATCAAATACAACTCTTAGAGGCGTGGTGACCTTTTCAGGACTTATCACAGCGTGATGAGGTAAAAAATTACGGGGGCCATTAGATGAGCTATCAATTTCTACCATGTGGCCCATCTCTTCGAAGTCTCGCATGAATTGAACGTATTGTTGCTTTAGGGGGTGGTTTCGTGACAATTTAGACTCTAGGTATTGAAATCTTTTGTGAGCAATGTGAATAGATTTTCGGAGAGATGAGGTAGGCTCACTTAAGGGCATGCTGACTACGAAGTTACCCTCAGGACTTCGCGAATGAGTTTCGAAAACTTTTTCGCACGCATCCACCATATCATCATCGGGTACCTCTAAACTACACTCGCTAACATCCCAAAAATTTTTCAGCTGGTTATTTAGTACAAAATTGCAACATACCTTTTTTTGCGGTAGGGATAGTGACATTGCGCCAGATACGACCCACCCGAGTTTAGTTTTTTGTAGTATAGGTAGGTCGTCACCTAGTCTATGCTGTCCAACGCATTGTAGAATTGTTCTGCTCCCAGAACTAGGTCAATGTCACCCGCCTCTTGGAACCTGTCGTCCGCCAATTTGATTCGCTGTGGGATTTTTAATTTTTCAATATCAATCGTGATGTTAGGTATACTACAAAGCGTGGGTACAACAAGACAAGACATTTTGGTAGTATATTTACTATCGGTTGACTCTAATTGGATGTTACAAAGGTGGTCGACCTTCGTCACACTTTCATTGAATCCCATGACCTCCATAGCTATACTATGTTGTTCGAGGTCAAGTTTTTTACATGCATTTTCGGTAATTAGGTTAGACTGAGAGCCAGAGTCGAGAAGGACTCTCAAAGTTTGCAACTGGTTATGTCTGTCACGCACCTTCACTTGGGCGGTTGACAAAATTTTATTTTTGGTAGGTTGCTCGGTATCTTTGTTAAAGGTGTAGTGTTTACTACGGTTTGCATTGGCAAACTATTTATAGGTGGATTTTCAGATACAGGTAAGCTAACATGTCGGTTTGTGTATGAACTCGGTTCATCACGGGCTCGGTTTTCACTCACAGACTGTGGGTTATAGGTATTAGGTTGGTGTGAACTCGGTTCACCTCGAGAATGAAATTTGTTTGTGTATGTGATGTGTAAAAGCGTGTGATGCTTACCTTTACACTCTCTGCACTGAGTGCAGAGAGTGTAAAGGTAAGCGTGTAAAGGTACACGCTTTTAGGAAGTGCGTGGCCTGCTCGGAGGCAGTTGAGACATAGCTTACAGTTTTTTACAGCCTTTATACGTGCTGCCGTATTCAGGGCCAAAAACCTAGCACACTGGTTAATATAATGCCTTTCCCTGCAATAGGGGCACTGATTAATAGGTATAGATGCTTTTGTTACCAGTGGGTTTGAATTGGCTCTGGACGAGGATGTGGTGATCAGGGCGCTCCTGGCTGGGCCGGCTGGGGTGTCAAGCTCGGTTGATACTCCAGACACTAGAGCCTCTTGCAGGTCAGCCTGCCTCCGTAGGAAGTTCTTAAAGTCCTGTAAAGAAGGCTGACTTGAGCTGAGCTTGAGCTGACTTTTTCCACCCATTTCCTTTGGAGGCCTTTGTCAAGTTTTGGTAGCATGAAAAATATTATTAGAATATCCCAATCAGCTATAGGTATATCAAGATTTTTCAATGTCCTGAGATGTTTCATCTCCGCCTTTGTATTTAATTTTATGTATTGGAAAGTACATCTTTAAATCAAAATTAAATCGTTCGTAGGAACTGACTGTTTAGATTATCATAAATGACATAGGTATTTGACATTGTTGTAGTATTTAATTTTCTATCTACAAGTGGCCATTAACTTTTCTACGCAGTAGTACTTGAAAGCAAAGAGAATGTTATCTACAGTAACAATCTTATTGGAGGATCTGAGAGAACCCTCGAAGTGTTTTTGAATCCATTGATTTCGACAATGGATTAAAGAGGAGGAAAAAGTTTTCGTGGAACCCTCAATGGAGCCATGCAATGGCGGAGGGGATCCAAGTGTACTGTGTTAGTGTGTTTGAATCCATTGATATTAACGATGGATTCAAGAGGAGGAAAAAGTGTTCTTGGATACATAAATGGAGCCAATCAATGGATCCAAGTGGACGGAGGGAATTTTATTGACAAATTGACAGATTTGCAATGAAATAACGTTCATTTTTATGTTTATAACTATATAGGTACTACAAAAGTAAATAAAAAACAGACCTTAACCTATATACTCCTTTTATCCTAGATGCTCTGGCTATGACTTTATTTTTATTATTATTAACATTGCAAAATTCTTTCTGAAAAGTAACTTTATAATCGTTCCTTACTAACTGACTAACTGACAGTAAATTGGTGAACAACTCAGGTACAAACATAACATTTTCAATCATTTTAATATTACTATTCTTAATATTAATTTTCACAGTACCAGTACACAACAAGTTGTCCCCATTTGCAATGCAAATATTACTTGAAAAGTTACTGTCCAGGGAAAAAAATAAACCTTTATCATTACACATGTGGGAAGTACAACCTGAGTCTATGATCCAATCTTCTGAGGCACATGCTGAAAACGCAGACACAAACAAAGCTTCTTCCATCTTGTCCTGTGGCTTCTGCAATTTCTTGTCGCGTCTCAACTTAAAGCACTTTGCTTTCATGTGGCCTGGTCTTCTGCAATAGTGGCATATAACCTTTCTACTCCGGCAAACAAAAGCGACCTCATTCGATGAAACCTGGTTGCCGTTTGACTTCGTGTTTCTACGATATTCCTCTTGAAGAAGTCTAGCTCTAACAGTCTCACTGCATAAATTATCAGAAAAATTTGCAGCTTCCAAACTAGATACCAAGACGTCGTATTCTTTGGGTAAACCACTCAGCAGGATCTCCGCGACTTCCTTGTCATCGATATCCTTCCCGATGTCACACAATTGTTGGACTATGGTTGTTACTCCATCGATGTATGCACTCATGTTCTCATAGTCATTAAAGTCAGCTCGGTGCAGCTGTTGCAGCAGTACAACTCGTCTGTACAGACCCTTATCTTCATACGCGTCTCTTAGTTTTGTCCAAGCTTCTTTAGCCGTTTAAGCCAAACGTACATGCTGAAAACAACATGGTTTCACTGCTAAGCAAATCCTTGCCAACGCCTTCTGGTCTTTAGCCTTGTCGACAGTGCTCGATGTCACCTCAATGCACTTCCATAGGTTTTCTAAAATCAAAGCCATGCGAGCCTGGAATTTCCATACATGGTAGTTTCTCACGCCGTCTAGTTTTTCCAAATGAAACGTAGCAGGAGGCCCAAGCTGCCCGTTTCCGTTAGTCTCACCAGTCATTGCTGATCAATCCTTGATCTGAATCCGAAGTGTGCCAAAACCAATACTTGTCGAAAACCAACCCTCGAATCTGGGCACTATAACCTGTTTGGAGGTCCAGTGGTCGAAGCGTACAGAGGGTGGTATTTTGGTTATAAATGAGATCTCGCACAACGGTTAATATATCTCAGTATATTAAACAGAAAAAAACAACGTCAGTTCACTAAGATTAAATTAGATAAAGCTTACTAGGAAAAATACACAGGTGACGGCAAGTGACGGCCATGATGACAGGAAGAGGAAGAAAGGCAGAGACAAAATGATTGACTGCCTAGTTTGTAGTTCTAGTATATAGTGTACCTAAAGCTAATTTAACAACTTACAGTACTTGCAGTTTCGACCAATCGACATAATTCCACTGAGGGATATGTCAGCGATTGCTTATCTTGCCACCATTCCTTGAGACGTATATAGTCGTATGATGACAAATCATCGGGGGGATTTGAAAGTTTTAGATTGTTAACGCATTTTTCACATGTAATTTTTTTAACAGTCTTGAAGCCAAATAACCGCTGGTTGCCGCCTTATGTTAGAAATATTATCTTCTATAGATAGATCTTCCTCTGGAACACTTATGGTTGGGTATGCGACATCGTTACAGTCCTGTTCTTGGTCCAGATCATCAATGTGTTTTGTAGGTTTAAGTTCCTCATCCTCATAAAAAATGATGTAATGGAAATTTGTGAGCAGCTTTTTACCATCTTCTTCACAGTTGGAACCACGGCTGTGTTGCGCACTCAATTTTGTTATTACACAAGTCTTTAATGCAGCCATGTAATGCGCACAGGTAGGGTTGCGGTTGGTGGGGCTAGTTTGGCGTATGACTCCAAATAAATGTTCCAGACTATCCTGGTTCATTTGCCGCAAATTGAAATATTTGAAGCCAAGGCCTTGAAGTGTTAGCCAAATCGTCACCTTAGTGCTTGAATGGCCAAACTAACATTTAGCAAATATTACAGGAGACGTTTTTTTTTGTTTTGTGTAGATATAAAATGTAATAAATAAATGACCAATTTGGTGCCAAATCTAACCCGTGTTTTAAATTTGTATTATTAGATATTAAGATTTGAGCATCAAATAAATAATTTACTTACTTAGGTACTTACTTAAAATTTGTTTTACCTGCGGTTATTAAGGGATGATAAAATGCACCTTATTGTCATTATATCGTTTTTTACTTTGATATTTAATCCCAGCACTGGCAATTTTAACATTTAAATGTAGATTGGACAAAATTACCCTTATTCCGTACCGACCAACTAAATGGATCAACTAGTTGTTCCGATCGGAACTCAGTACGTTGTTTTATACCTATCGGATCACCTACTCAAATCAACCCTATTTAGCCTATATAAGAGTTCCCAACGGAACAACTATGAATTTTTCCTCCGGACCCACCATACCTCTGGGCGTAGGGTGAAACGGAACCATAGAAATGAGGTACTCTTCAAGATCTTTATTTCCGATGACAGCTGTCAAACTTTAAATGGCAACATCTCGAAATATATTGATCCTAGACTACTAGTTTCTGGATTGAAATGAGGAAAGTACTCTTCCAGATCTTCAGTCAATAGTTTTCGAGATGTTGCCATCTAAAGTTTGACATCTGTCACAAAATCTGTGGAATCAATCACATGTCAATTTTGACATCTGTCACTTGGACTTGTGACCTACTTGTTGAAAGCATTTTTCCCCCGTGGCACTACAGCTTGGCACAACTTGTAGTGTCATGGGTAACTTAACTTACCCATAACACTACTACACTGATTGGCTCATTCACCGCATACAACAAATTTTACCGTGATCTATTTAATCACCCGTGGCACTACCACCGCCCAAATACCTCAAAGCTAAAATCACTTTTTGTTAAAAGTTTAATTTGCCGTCTCTGTCGCTATCATATCTTATATACAATGATAGAGACTTCAGAGACTTTTGATCTCGGAAAGACCTTCATTTCGTATGACAGCTGACAAACTTAAAAACTTTATATCTCGGAAGCTATTGATCCTAGACTACTCTTTTTCTTTTTCTGTATTTTTTATATTTAAAGTATAAGTGTATGATGAGCAGTTTCCGAGATACAACGTTTTTAAGTTTGACAGCTGTCATCCGAAATGAAGGTCTTGCCAAGATCAATTATTTCTTCCTAGACTTTGACTGTTTTTAAATAAATATAATCAACATTACCTATTCATTGGTTTTTCATCCCTCTTATGATTACAGGTTGTACTGTACGTCTGTAACCTGCAACTTTAAGTAGGGGTAGTAAGCCTGCCAGTAACATACCATATTACTTCATTATCCTTTATTTGTTGTATTTTATTAGTAGGTAAGTAGAGCAAATATCATGGCGTTCCATTCGGATTTCGATCAGTGGTACGACGAGGAAATTTGAAATCCTTCTCGTACCACTAGTGGCACGAGCTGGTGGTACGACGAGGAGGGGGGGGGGGGTGTGTTTGAGGTATTTGAGGGTAAGTGCCTAAATGCATAGTAGGTAAGTAATCTAAAAACCTATTTAGAGGCTAAAAATTTCACCCATGCCGGGATTCGAACCCGCAACCTCTGGCTATCCGTACCGGCTATCTGGTACGGATAGCCAGAGGTTGCGGGTTCGAATCCCGGCATGGGTGAAATTTTTAGCCTCTAAATAGGTTTTTAAATTTGTTCCTTAGCACGGGTTAGTGCATTAAAAATAAAAATTGTGTAGGTAAGTAATCATCAAATTGATTGGCTGTCCTAATAAGATATCGATTATTTAGCGGAATTATTATGTTAAAATTAAAACAAAATGTTAGGAAATGAAAATTTTACTGCACTATCGTAATTTCTCCAGTGTGTTTCCGACTGATAATTCGCCGTTTATAAATTGTAAAAGAATATTCATAATATAATCATCATTTTCGATTGAGGTTTTTGACCGTTTTGAACCTTCTTTATTGTGTCGTCGTTTAGTAATTTTTGTTTTCTGCACCTCCCTCAGAAGTTTCAACAGTCTTGGTAATATGATCGTACCTTTCGTTACCCTTTTGTTAATTTTCGAGTGCCAACCCTCCATAACATTGTTGGTTCTATGACGGAGACCATAAACACTTAACATTTTGCTGAAGTTTTTTTTTAAGCCAGAAGCATTCCACGTAATTTATAAACTTTTGCATGCCCAAATCTCCACATTCCTCCTTCACATATTCGAAACCACGCACAATGTCTTCGTCGGGCAACAATGGAAGGACGGATGTTATTCCAACAATACGTTTGTGCCCCTTCTTCTTAGTAAAGTTTAGTGCTTTGGCCTTTTTCCATACAGCTCTTGACCAATGAAAGAAGCATCCTTTCTGTTGAATGTTGGGGAAAACTTCTGTCAATGCATTGATAGCTGCCAACTCAAAATCACAATGAAAACTATGAGGGCACCAATTTGGTAGCACAGTTTTTAATAAATTGAATAATGTTAGGTAAGTTTTCTGTTTCTTGTTTGGTAACAAAGCAAAAACTAATGGGATCACGTTTGTGGTTTGTACCGTGCTACCGACGTCACCATGAATACTATATAGTTGAGCAAACGGCGGAGGACAACTTTTGAATGTAGCATCTCCAAAAAATTCACGGATTCCACCAATGATTTTTCTGCATTCCGGTGAACAAAATAATAAAATTCTACTGCCTTCGTGATAGTAGTCAGCTAAAACAAAATCTGCGAAATCGACTGGTACTTGGACTTGTTCGAAATTATTATAGACTGTTTTAGATACACCCAACGACTTGTTCCGCATATCATACAAGCAATGTTGCACACTTGAAAGTGGGGGTAGCGAGGCTACAAAATTCAGACCCTTATTTTCAAATGAATTACAGGCTTTATCATATAACTGCGTGATTGGTTTGTCACTTTTTGTAACTTCATGCTTCAAATTGTCAATTGCTTTTGCAACTATAGCCCTACCCACAGATGGATTACAAGTGTGGGCTTTTTGTGACTTTTTGATAACTTTTGTGTCCTATAACAAAGAATTAATACATAATTGAAATCACATTGAATAATTATACTTAATAATTCTTTTAGACAATTACATAGGCACAACAGCACCCACCTTGATTGTTATTGTTCCTGGACATTTACTTTTCTTATAAGCAGAACACCGCCAAACACTTGAACCACATTTGAATTCTCTGAGCTTATGTTATTGGTAATCACAATGCATAACTACTGTGCCGCCTTTATGCTGTCTGAAGAAAAGTTCACTATCTTTGTCAACTTCCATTTAAATGAAATGAGATCAGTAAAAAGTCGAAAATTTTAACGATATGTATTTTTTGAAATGTCATTTACGCCATTGACACTATCTGCCTAACTAGTCAATGTCAATAATATAGCAGATATGTTATTATTCCTATTGAAATGCCAGTACTCAAACTCCAAGAAGTTTTACACAAAGATAAGATAGCCCCTCGTGCCACAGGAAATAATATTTCCCATGAATCAACTGCAACCAGTGTAGTGTCACTGGAAATGCGTTATTGCCCTTGACACTACCAGTAAAGTCAAAGGAAATATAAATTTCCCATGGCACTACAAGTAGTGCCAAGCTGTAGTGCCACGGGGGATAAAGGGTTGAAAGTCATAAGATGGGTTTTTTGTTTTGTTTTGGCATTTAACATTTTAGAATATAACACTAGGCCCATGACTGGGCCTGAAAGTATTCTATCTTATTAATGGATTTTCCCATCAAATCCCAGCACTACTAACGGTGGTATGGTTCCGTCGCACCCTACCCCCAAGGGTGGGTGAACTATTATTCTTCAAGGAACAAGTTGTTAAAAAAACAACAAAATAATAAACTTCATGCTTATGTATCTGTTTAAATAACAAAATTATAAACTTAACTAAACTTAGATCTTTGTGGCGTACTTAATTCGGTACATGCCTAGGTATTGGCGGCCATTTACTCCAAGTAAAAAAAAATCAAACATGTTTAAACATGTTCAAATAGTTTTCGATTGATGTAAATATAAGTATTATTCTGCTTCAGGAGTGAGATTACTCGCACATACTATGGTGTGGAAATTAAGTCTTCCGCGTGAATTATCTTAATTTCTCCATGGCATGGCCGAGATTAATGTCACCATCTATAAACTGAAATGTGTCGATAAATACCAAAAGCGCCTAAGTCACGTCTAACAATTTTATGGGGAATGACGTTTTTTGACAATTCAACTTTTACCTATAAAATCTTTAGAAATAATGTTCAGTGATACGAATACTTAGCTGGCAATGCCAAATAAATACACAGCAAAATAAGTTCTCTTAGAAAAACATTAAAAATTGATGAAATAAGTAAGACTTAAGCGGATATGATCTAACAGTAATGGATTTAGTCGGTTTTGATAAATAGGGCGTTGGACATTGGCGAGTATGAAATATAATACTAGGACTTAGGCATGAATGATGTAATTTAATTAATCAGGGGACGAACTCAGGATATACAAAAAAACAAATTAGAATTATAATATTATTTAGTCAGTTTATGTAGAAAATTAAGGTCAACGAAGAAAAAAAGGTCAAACAAAGTCAAATATCTCTTCCGGAATATGCTGGTCTGGTAAAAAAGAAGCTCCGTTATCCGCATTTTCGGTATCCTGATTAGGTGCAGATAGGACATTTTTGAAATATTGTAATTCTGAAATATCTCTCCACTGTTCACCAAAGTGTTTAATTAATAATTTATTCACGTCATCACGCTTTTCTTGTTTGATGGCAACAGTCCCCTGTAGTCTTTCGGGTAATATTTGTGAAATCTTTTTTCCTCTTTTTGTAATTGGCAAGAGTTTTCATTTCTGTAAGACAATTCACCACGTACAAAAATTTTTCTTGACTGTTTTTCGATCACAATTTTTTTACATTGCTTATTTGGAAGTGCAGGCTCTGGGTATTTTTTAATACTGTTTTGGAAGCCTCCTTCCAGTCGAACACTGGCACTTCATCAACTACACGAAAGATAGTCGCGTTAGATGACATTAAACTAATGTAGTCTTCTGGATTTAAATTTTTTTCTATTCCTCTAATTTTTTTTTCGGTTAGCGCAAAAACTCTGTCCGGAGGTATGAAGCTGTGGCCGGTTACTGGAAAAATTATCTCCACTTTAGAAATATCATACTGCGTGTCGTGTAGCCATTTACAAACCATCCCAATTAATGTCGAGTTCTTATTCTGGCCACCGCAACCATCGGCCATAAGTCTGACGATTTTTTTCCCTTCCATATTCAATCGATTCAGGCAGTGATGAACACATGATGATATTTCGTTGGAACCTTTTAATGCCGTATCTTCAGTCCACACATATGAGCTGACATTTTCACTCGTCAAACTGGATTTGGAGTTGCCCTGAACAATAGTAAAATTATATATATATAACTGCCTCGAATAGTAAGTCGATTGATCGGGCACCCTGGGCATTGGTAAATTTTTTTGGCAGTCGAATGATATAATAAGTATTTCTGGGTCTTCATCTTTTAATAGTTGGAAAAAGCATTTTGCTCGTGTCTTGTGAATTAAATATTGCGCACGTATGGTTTCTTTTTCTGCGCTGCTTGGGGTCCTTTTTAGTTTTTCCAAAAACTGCAGGCAATCGGAGCAAACATCTTGTCTGGGCGATCCAAACCCGATGTTGAAAGTGGTATTGAAAACCTTTCTAAAATAAGATTTTGTTACCGAAAATCCGGGCATGGCCTGATCTTCGTACATTTTGTACTTACATCTTAGAAATATTGAGACTCGGGTCGAGGTAAATTCTCTGTTTAATTTTGCCCCTGCAGTAATGTGAATCCAAAGGTTTGAATTTTTTTATGAATTTCTGAACGGACTCTAATTTTGATCTGAATGCAAATTTCTTGCGGTCCTCTTCTCTCAGATGCACTAGTTCCAGTTTCAAAAAATCTTTTAGTGACGCCTTTTATTATCCCCTGTTTTATACTCAGAATGTCACAAAAGGCTTGCAGGCATACGGGAATAAGTTCTTTACTCTTGTGATCAGTATGCTTAGTATGAGTTTTGATAGTTTATCGTCTCGATGAAACTGGCAGTTTACTTCCATACATTTACCATCAGCGCCTCAAGCGGTAACTATTATTAACTAAAATTGGTAGTATGACTTTTTTCGTCTTAAACTGTTCAAGTTCGAACGGAACTTTTCGAGTGTCAGCTCGATGATCCATACAATTCGGCAGTATGAGTTAAGAGTTTGACAGTTTACGCATAGAAAAACTTAACGAAAAGTGTCAAACTAATAGTTTCCTTTCTCACCAATTTTTTTGTTGTGAATTGAAAAGTTAATCTTCGTATGAATCTCCCGAAGGGTATCATTGGAAAAAAGGTTAATTTAAAAGTGACCATATAGACTTTAATCTACCAAAACAAGGAATTGGCCCCCGCTGGTCTTCATTATTAAAGTTTCTCTAAAATTTGTAGTTTGCACTTAAAACCAATTAAAAATAAACAAGCAATTCAAAAAGTGGCGCCACGCACGACCAAGGGTAACAATATCGAAGTTGCCACTTTCTTGAATAAGTTTACTAAAAAGAACATAATTATTCCCCAATCAGTATTTTTGGTTGGCACAAAATCAGTATTTTTTGGGTTGGTTGACGCCTGGCAACTCTACACACACACAATTTTAAGTGGGGTCCTTTTTTGGCGGGAAAGAGGAAGGGCGCCTTTTTTAAAACAAAATTTTAATAATTTCTGTTTTATTGGTAAATCCAAGTGATCCTTGGCCTGTTGAGGAAAAATGGAGGCGGAAAGCGACGGTGATGACGACGAGATTATGTCGACACCGCGGACAAGCGGGAAAAAAAGAAAATTAAGGGTGCAGCAATCTTCATCCCCAGCCCCGGTCGATGAAGATAAGTATAAACCATTTATAAAACCGGAGTATAAAAGGTCATACCCTGACAACAGTAATAAGGAGGAATTTCCGATTTACGTTGAAGGAATTAATGAAAAAATTGGAAACAAGAACCCCTTACACTTGTCGAAAATTTTCAAAAATGTGAAAGGTATCAAAGAAAAACGACGAATAAATGCCAGTAAAATTATGGTAGTATTCAAGCAGGCGGTAGCGGCGAATGACTTCTTAGGCCATAGTTGTCTTAAGGAACATAACATGCGTGCTTACATACCAGTATCATCGGTAGAAAGGATTGGGACCATACGATTTATCGCAAAGGAGACCAGCAATGTCGAATTGTACGAAAAACTGATGGCAGACTCGGAAATTGTAGGTGTCCGAAGGTTTACCAAAAAAGTAAATGGTGAAATTGTACCCCTCACCACTGTTAGTCTGACATTTGTAGGGACTTCCCTCCCCCAATTTGTATTTTTGGATAGCTGGAGGTACCGAGTGTATACCTATGTACCCCCTTTGATGCAATGCTTCAAATGTATGAGGTTTAGGCATAATGCAAAAATATGCAGGAACGAGCAGGTATGTTCAAAATGCTCAGGTGGACATTGCTACAAGGAATGTACATCTGACATTTTGAAATGTAGTAATTGTGGTGGAGATCATTTAGCTATCTCAAAGTTTTGCCCAATCAAACTTGAACAAATTAAACGGCATGAATCAAATTACATAAGCAGAATGTACTCCACAGTTCTCTCATCAAAAGATTTCCCTGCTCTACCCAAAATACAGGAAAAACCAGTGACATTTTCTTCCAAAACAAAATCTATGACTAAGACACAAACTAAGAAGACTGAAAATATTCATGAATGCTCACATGAATCAACATCTAAAGCGACAGCTCAAGCTACACCGATCCCTACCATGTATGATCACCTTGTAAATGACGAGCTATTCTTACAGAAAATTATAAAAACCTTAGTTATGCTAGGAAATTCAAATAAAATTAACACAACTGCACACATTAAAGACATTTTAATGCAAAATCTTTCTAAATAATGGATATCTTAAAAATAATGCAACATAATATTCAGAGTGTCAATAATAAAAAGGCTTTACTTAAATCTTCATTGCTTAAAAATAACGTAGATGTGTGTCTTCTTAATGAAACATGGTTAAAAGATTCAACACCCTTTTTATCAATCCCTGGCTACAATTTTGTAGGAAAACAAGCTAAAAATGAACATGGTGGTGTAGGTATTTTAATTCGCAACTCAATTAAATATAAATGTTTAAAAACTAGTTTCTATCAAGATATTCAATGTATAGCAATATCATTATCAACCGTTAACGGCCCTCTGTCTGTCCTCTGTGTATACTGCCCACCTAAAACAAAAAACACCAATAGTCTTATTAGGGTAAATAAACTGAGAAATATAATAAACCAATTACCAAAACCTTGCATTGTATCTGGTGACTTTAATGCACATAATGTTGCCTTCGGATGTGACATTACAAATCCCAGAGTTAGGGAATTGTTAGACTTATTTGATGAATGTGATTTATGCATATTGAACACTGGTGCGCCGACCACTGTCGGTAGACCTGGCTGTAATGCATCAGCTATAGATGTGACTTGTGTCAGCCCAGACCTAGCTCCACTATGTGAGTGGCACGTAGGTGATGATGCTATGGGCAGCTATCACCTACAGACCTTTATTGACATTATTATAACCACTACAAACTATAAAGTAAATGATAATATTGAGAAATTTCTATTTAATAAAACAGACTAGGAAAGCTATGAAAATTTATCAGAGGTTCTATTTAATGATTTCAATTTTACTATAGATGATTCATTAGAAAAATATGATGAGATGTGCAAAATACTAAGTACTTTAAGGAACAAGTGTGTACCTGTGTTTAAATGTCACGCTGGTAAAACCTGTAGTGCCCCGGCTCCGTGGTGGAGTGATGACTGTGCTGAGGCTGTAAATAATTCAAGAGATGCATTAGAAAAGTATAGGTGTAATATGACAATTGAAAATTATATTGAGTACAAGAGAATAGATGCTAGGAAAAAACTTATTATTAAAGAAGCTAAAAACTCTAGTTGGAAAAATTTATGCTCATCTTTTAATAGATATACCCCAATTTCTAAAGTGTGGAATTATATACGAAGATTTAAAAGAATAAACACAAATAGAAACACCTCTAAGAATGACGAGTGGATAGGTACTTTTATGAACAAATTGGCACAGCCAGCAAATGATGTTGACAATATAGATTTAGAGAATATCTTTAATACAAATAGTAATGATGAATCAAATATTTTTTTACTAAAACCTTTTACACACGAGGAATTTGAAATAGCTCTAACTTTAAGGAAAAATACTACTCCAGGATTAGATAGTTTCCCTTACATCATGTTACAAAAGTTACATTTATCAGCTAAAAATATTTTACTGCAAATTCTGAACTCTCTCTGGTCTCAACAATTGATTCCAGAGTCATGGAAAACTCAGTGTGTTATACCTATACTGAAACCAGAGAAACCTGATGATGATCCTAATTCATATAGACCTATCTCTTTAGCATCTTGTATAGGAAAGGTATGTGAACAAATGATAAAAATAAGATTAGACTACTTTGTTGAAAATGAGAATATAATTCCTTCATGTCAGTTTGGGTTTAGGAAGGGGAAAAGTGCAGTAGAAAGCTTTACTACATACCTGATAGATATGAAGAACTGTTTGCTATCCAAGTCAGCAGCAGTATGTGTGTTTCTTGATGTCCAGGGAGCATATGATAATGTGGATCTCCATCAAATGGCAAAGGTTCTCCACTCGTTGAAACTTCCTGGAAAATTAATTAAGTGGCTCTTTAATTTTTCCTTTGGTCGCACTCTATTTGTTAAATATAATAATATTTTACATGGCCCAAAAAATGCCTATAAAGGCCTAATGCAAGGTGCCTCCTTGTCCCCAATATTATACAATTTATATACTTCTCAAATTCTTAAACATATAACTGAAGATGTTAAAATATTACAGTTTGCTGACGATATTTTAATATATTGTGTAGATAGTAATGTACAGATAGCTGAAAGAAAGATTAATTTGGCTTTGAATGAACTCAATAGTTATTATTCAAACATTTTGAAACTAAATATTAACTCAAGTAAAAGCTCAGTCTTAGTATTTGGTAGCAATAGTTCTGTAAATATTAAGTACAATAATGCACTATTACCACAAACAGAGGAAAAAAAGTTTCTAGGTGTAATCTTTGACACAAAATTAAAATTTGATAAGCATATAAATTACATTTGTAGAAATGCAATGAGGGGTATAAATGTTATGAGATCATTAGCTGGTACCTTCTGGGGTTCAGATCCTAAAATTTTGAGTATGTTATACAAGAGCTTGGTTCGTAGCCATTTTGACTATAGTTCTCTTGTATATATGAACATCAGTCCTGTTTTATTAAAAAAAATTGATGTGATACAAAATATGGCACTAAGGATTATTAGTGGTGCAATGCGTACAACCCCTATTAATTCTATGGAAGCAGAGACCTGTATACAACCTTTATGTATTAGGCGCATATTTGCTACGGAAAAATTTTGCTTAAAAGTGTTAGCAGTAAATAATGAAATAGTAAGTAAAAGAATTTGCTTACCTGAGGTTCTTCATTCTTCTCTACAGTCAACTTCTTATCTATCAGCTTCAGATCTTCTTAATAATCAATATCCATTAATTACTCGCATTATGAGTTTTGTCACTGATTTGTCTGAAAATATGTACAAAAGTCAGTTATGGCCTGTATATGAATGTTAATATGAAACATTAATAAGAAAACTAAATGTAGATACTAGTTTTATTTTAGATGAGACTGATTTTATAGAATATTGTTTCAAAAAAAGTAATTGCTTTTATTTGTACACAGATGGATCTAAGTCAATAAATTCTGTTCAGTCTGGTTATTATGATCCTCAAAATAAGAAAACAAAATGTTTTAAATTAGATAGAAATTGTAGTATTTATACAGCAGAAGCTTATGCAATTTATCAAACTTTGCTCTACGTACAAAACTTAAATAATATTGATGGATATAGCGAAATTATAATTGTCTCTGATTCTAAAAGTGTGTTAATGTCTTTACAAAATTTTAATTTTAATTATAAAACTAATTATTTAGTGTATAAGATCAGAAACATTGTATGTAATCTCAATAAGCAAGTGACTTTCAAATGGGTACCATCTCATAGAGGGATCAAAGGTAATGAAGTAGTAGACAAAACAGTCAATTCTCAGCACGATGAGGACCACAGTGAAACATGCAAGATACCATTCACGGATTTATTTATGTTTTTAAAAGAAAAGAAAAGACAACTATGGCATGAATATTACAAGGATATTTCAGAAACAAAAGGAAGATGGTATGCAGAGATACAAAAAGAATTACCTACTAAACCATGGTATCATAATCATAAGGATGCCAATGAGCGAAGATACATTACAATTATAAATCGCCTGAGATTTGGACACTGCCAAACACCTGCCCATTTACATCGAATGAAGATAATAGACAATAGCAAATGTACTTACTGTGAAGCTGAAGATGCAGACATAATTCATATTATTCAATGTTGTCCCAAATTCAATATGCAGCGACTTACACTTGTGGCTGATTTGAGAGATTCTGAAGCAGAGGAGCATGAGGAAACGGTCCAAACGGATAATTCAAATACATCAAAGTTGACGTCAGTGCCTGCAGTGACAGTGACAGCTGATACCTGTCAACCTCGGAATGTTGTACCCCGCCGCGTTCAAGATATTTTATCAAATCCAAAACTGTTTAAGTGTGTATTTCAGTTCATCACAAGTACCGTTGGACAAATTTAATGTTATTTTTTGTTTAGATTTAAGTTAATGTTATGTTTATTTTTATAATAATTACAGTAATAGTTTATTTCTATTGTACGTGTACAAATGTATCTGTTGAAATGCCAATGGACTTGCTTCCGGCGAATAAATGATATTAAAAAAAACAATTTTAAGTTTCAACCCAAAACGAGCTGCGAGACGTCAAAACGTTTGTCTCTTTCTATCTCACCATGTTCGAGTAGTAAGAAAAATATTTCGTAACTATTTCGTTGGATCAAACTATTGGATCCATAGTTTAAACGATACGTTGAAAATAAAACTCATACTGCCGAGTGCGACGGAAACTGCCAGTATGGAAGTATCAACTGCGATAGTTTATCGAGCTTACGATACGAATTTTCGTTTTGTTTTCTTGTAACTCGTACTAAGCATACAGGAACAAAGAAATGGTTAGAAAAACATTTTTGGTTTCTAGCATTTTTTCTGGGTCGCTTTCGGAGCACTGGCTTTGTACTTATATATTTTATCAAAAAATTATCTTGGTCAGTTTTTTTGTTGCTGCTATAGAATTTTTTATGGAAGTGGAAAAGGCTATTAGAAGTCAAAGTTTCACATTTGTATTTTCCTTTTGTGGGGTGTTTACATTTGGGCTTTTTAGGTAAAGATTTTGCCAAGTACCTGTAAACAAAAATATAATTAATTTAGGATAATAATAAAAAACACAAAGTATGGTCGTAGACGATGAAGTTCCGATTTGTTACGTTGGTAAGTAAGCCATTTTACTGGAATTTAAAAGTAAAAAAAAAAGATGTAGGTACATACATACATAACATACCTAATTACGTACCTCAAAAATAAATAAGTCCATTGGTATTTATTTCACTGATTTAAAAAAGTCGTATGAACGAATAGCAATCTATTAATCCCTACAACCAAAACGGTCCGGCCCTGTTCAACACCGTGACGTCATCGCTATCTATGGGTACTTCAACGTAGGTACTTTTAGAAAGAAATCAGATTTAGTGCTTAAAACTTACCGGTTTTCTTTAATGTTTTGCTTGCTATTGGTTTTCTGCTTCTTCCTTGCTAACTCTGGCGGCACAGTATTTATTAGATATTCCATTATTAATTAAAAACACTGAATAACGCAGTGTCTCGCATGACAATAAAACAGGAATGGTGGCCATGACAGTCTAGAGACGGCGTGTGATTGGTTCTAATGGACTTAGGCATTTGTGATTTGCAACCTACGTGCGACTTAGGCTGGATTGAAAAAATGTTTCGACTTTGACCCTTATTTTCTTCGTGAACCACAGCTTCATAGGTTAAATTGATTTTGTCAGAAAAGTCCGCCATATTTAAAAACCTATTTAGAGGCTAAAAATCTCACCCATGCCGGGGTTTTTAGATTTTTAGCCTCTAAATTGGTTTTTAAATTTGTTCCTTAGCACGGGTTAGTGCATTAAAAATAAAAAAAATAGTGTAACCGCCATATTTACTTGAATTAAATGAACAAATAAAAGTTGAAATGAACGGAACTGGACTTAGGCAAGTTTGACATCTATCGACACAAATAAAATAGCTCGTATGGCGCCATCAGTGCACGGATCATGCTTTCCTCGTTTGGTTGCCGCTTGCAAAGCGCCAAAATTTTCATTTTTTGCAAGGACGTTGAGTAGCCGTGCCAAAGTTACATTCTTATTTAACTGTTTGTTTAACTTGGAGTGAAAGGCTTCCAATATATTATTCGTGCGGTGGCGCAGACCAAAAACACTAAGGATTTTCCGAGTGTTCTGATTTCCTAGTAATCTGCCCACGTAACTCATAAATCGATGCATTTTCAGGCCACTATCAGCATGTTCTTTTTTTATGTAACTCCATCCCTCCACGACAGACTGACCTTCACATTATTCTGTCACATCAGTGTGAAGGAATGGAAATAAAAATCCTACCCTTACTACCAATGTGTTAGACAGACAAACGATTTCCTAACTGTCATATTTTTATTATTAACCGCCACATCAGTGTGTATGTCAAGAAACTAAAATCCTTACTTTCACATTAGTGTGAAGCGGTGTGACAGAGCGATGTGAAGGTGGAGAATTTGTGTTTCTCACTATCACACTAGTGGGCCTGTCGGAAAATCAATTCTTAACCGTCACACTATCTAAAAGAACAGTATAACCTTTTCCTAATATTATTAGAACGAAGTTCTTTATGGCACGTTACATGGGCTAAGGTTAAGGTTAAATGGTGCAAGCGTTACTTAGAGGTAGGTACCTCACACACTTTCGAATTTTATAATTTTAAATGTACCTAATAGTAGAGATCGTTTTAAATATTAGTTTGTTATATCGGAAAGAAAAATACATAAGCAATAAATTAAAACATAAAAATGTTTACTCGTCAAACAAAATAACACTCGTTCAGCAATTTAAAAAAAAACAGTTTACTATTATTTAATAAAACTTCCTTATCAGCAATATGTCTTAAATATTTGGAAATTCATCGTTATACTTCTAACGATGTAAAGGTTCAAATATTAAACAGTGTATGTACTTAATGTTGTTATTTAAACTATTAAGGTATCAGTGTGAAGGATGTTCTATGTGTTTATGTATTTATATATATGTATAATTTATGTATAACGTCCTCTAGTACCCATAACACAAGTTTGTGTGAAGTTGTCTGATATTAATTTATTTAAAGACTTATGCAAAATAAATTTATACACTTACTTTCGTAGTTATTGATCCAGTACACTTTATTTCCGCATGTTTATGCCTTCTATTAGTGCAGTACCAAATGGTATTACCGTTTACGTATGTTATTTGTTTGTGGTATTGGTACCCCTCGAATAACAGCACTTTTCCGCCATTCCGATCAATAATATTAAAATCCATTTTATTTGTTTGCAAATGACGGAATAATCAAGCAAAAGCATGTAATTCATGACAATGTCAATCCTATCGCATTATCTTAAGTGCCTAGTTGTGTCATTCATTTGCAAAGAGGTTTCAACCAACCTAACGATTAACTGACTGATATACTTAAGTAATATAACTTAAAAAAAAAAAAACAATGTGTCCGTTAGTCATATTCTTTTATAGTGTGGAAGCAAAAGGTTAATGTAAGGAACAATATTTTCCTAACGTTCACACTAGTGTGACGACGTTCAGTGACAGTGTAAAAGTGAAGAATAGGAATAAACTTTCTTATCCTTCACACTGATGTGACAGAATAATGTGAAGGTCAGTCTGTCGCGATTTTTTGCAAGGACGTTGAGTAGCCGTGCCAAAGTTACATTCTTATTTAACTGTTTGTTTAACTTGGAGTGAAAGGCTTCCAATATATTATTCGTGCGGTGGCGCAGACCAAAAACACTAAGGATTTTCCGAGTGTTCTGATTTCCTAGTAATCTGCCCACGTAACTCATAAATCGATGCATTTTCAGGCCACTATCAGCATGTTCTTTTTTTATGTAACTCCATCCCTCTTGTATCCACTCTTCCGAAAGCAAAGGTAGAATGGCACAGAGCCCAACGATACGTCTCTCGCGCTTACTTTTGTGCTTCAACTGTTTTGCTTTTTTCCACATATTTCTATTCCAGTGGTAATAACAGCCTCGTACAGACACATCCGGAAATACCTGAGTAATGGTATTGCACAAAGCCACTTCAAAATCGCAGTGGATTTGCTCGATTTTTAAATCGGGTAATTTGATCTTCAGTAATTCGAATAGATGTGTATAAGTTGTTTGCTTTTTGTTAGGCATCAAAACATATATTAATGGTTTCGTGTGAACTGTATCCTCGGTACTGCCAAAATCCCCATGGATTGTTAAAAGCTGGTAGAATGGGGGTGGGCAGCACTGAAATGTCCCGTCAACAAAAAAATCTCCTGTTTTTATTAATAATTCTAGTACCCGATTACTGCAAAATACCAGCATTCTTTGATCTCCATCATGAAACTCGCATAGCAAGTTTTTTTTGTGTACTTCAGGTATTTCCACCTCTTTAAAACACCTAAAAACCGTTTTCGTCGTACCGATTGCGTTGTTCCGAGCGTTGTAAAGTCCAGTTTTTAAGTTTGTAAATTTAGGCATTGTGGTAACGAAATCCAGGCCTTTGTCTTGGATTTCGCAAATTGCATTTTTGTATATTTGAGGGATTGGCAAATCTGTATTTATAACAGTCTCTTTCAATTTGGCTTTTTCCTTTAACCCTCTGTAGGGCAAGATATCCAATTTTAAAAATAAGCAGTGAAAAACGTTAATGGAAAGAAATAAAAATACACGTGTTTCGGGAAAAATCTTTATTTATTTATTCCAAAAAATCACATTTAAAGGGAGTGTGACATAAATGTCACATTGCATTATTAAGGTATCTCAACTTAGGTGAAATTGTTTGAAACAGTTGTTTATTGTAACATAAAGCGACGCCACACTTCTCGCACATTGTTTGAGAGACACCAGAGCATTTAGGAAGTTTACAGCGTATTCTCTTTTCTGACCAAAGAGGCCAGTGTCCTGTCTGATCCTGCCTGATTGCCTCTGGAGGAACATGTTGTGCTGGACCTTTGTGTCGTTTTGATTGAAGTTCGTTTTCGATAGATCGACGGTTCTTCATCTTCGATGGTACACCGAGCTTACATAAAGTTGTAGCAACTTCGAGGCGAAAATCAGCAGAGTTCAAATGTTTTTCCTGCAGGCCCTTAGCTTTATGAATTCTTTTGTAAAGAAGCCACGCGTTTGCCATAGTCAAATCTAATAAATGGTAAAACATTCGAACCTGCCACCTTTTGCTTCGAAGCCGTATTTTGTAGCATCCCATAATGCTATCAATAAGGTCTACGCCACCCATGTGGCGATTATATTCCCCAACAATATTTGGACGATCAATTGTTATGTACTGCTTGGTCTTCTTGTCAAACCTCCTCACTTGTGCTTTTGGCATTTCTCCGACAAAACTAGATGCTAAATTTACTACTTTATTATCTTTCCAGGCTACGGTGGCTACATCTACACCGTTGACATCAGCAACATATTCAACAGAATAGCCTCTGTCTTTTTTGGTCATTTCTTTGTCTGTAGGTAGTT
The DNA here is from genome assembly GCA_934045075.1 of Yponomeuta sedellus. Classification (NCBI taxonomy): domain Eukaryota; kingdom Metazoa; phylum Arthropoda; class Insecta; order Lepidoptera; family Yponomeutidae; genus Yponomeuta; species Yponomeuta sedellus. The sequence goes on along the minus strand of OW203736.1, from coordinate 1,704,297 downwards.
TGCAATCTGGGATCCTGTTTTGACGTATTGTACCAAGACTCAGTATACCGTTTTTTGACAAGTATTCTATCTATGGCAAGCTTGTAAAGTAATTGTCAAAATATAACCTATAATTTTGATTGCGAGGTATTTCTCGTGATAGACGCACAATAACATTTGACGAAGCACCAAGATCAGGTTCGTTGGGCAATACTACATTTTCTGAGCCAGTTTCGGGTTCGATTTTGTACGCAAATCCAGATACTCCACTGAGAACGTAAATTTTATAACCCCATTTGTGAGGCTTTTTCGGGTTATATCTTTTCAAGTTATTTCTGGCTTTCGTAGAGCATATTTGCTCATCAACACAAAGATATTGCTCTAGAGGGATTTCGGCAAAAGATTGGTTCAATTTCTGTACAACTGGTATAACTTTGAATAGTCTGTCGAATTCTGGATGTTCGCGAGGCAAGTTTTGTGAATTGTCACTAAAATGTATAAATCGACGAATCTTTTCAAACGCCTTTACCGGCATTATGTCTTGAATCATAGGAGTTCCAATAGTAGTAGTCCAATGATAGGTAACTCGAGGAAGCTGAACCAAAGACATGATGTACACAATGCCAATAAATTGCTGGATATCTGTTGCGGTAACCCGAAAATTATTACTAGGATTCTTTTGCACAATGTATAAATTAGTTTGAGTTGCTATAAAATCAATTAAATCTTTAGGAAACAAGGACAAGAAAATCTGGATCGGCGTGTCAAGCAATATTTGTTGGCAAGTTTTCGTTTCCTAGAAAACGTAATTGATGCTCATTCAAAAGAAGGCTTTTCATTTTCCATCGCAGGTTGAGTTTTAGTGACCTTCTAGGTTGTACCACAGATTGAGTATGTTGCGAACCAGTGGGCACGGCAGAAGTAGATGGAGACATATCAGGTTGATTGTCTTCTAAGCTATGAATGATCTCCTCAAGGTTCACTTCTTCTTCTTCTTCATTTTCATCGCCAGAAAACTGCTCTTGTTCCATCTCATCCTCAGCACGATAATCAGGATCTGCAACGCTGTCGTCGTCATCTTCCATACCATCTTCACTGTCTTCAGTCAGTATATTAGCTATTTCGCTATCCCCAAGAGGTCGAAAAGACATTCTAAAAAGAAAGCAAATGAGCCATGTAGTAAGCCACCTCATAACAAAAAAAATTACCCACGTTAGGCAATGTGACATTTCTGGTACAAACAAGCCAGACAGTCAAACTGATCAAAAGCATACAAATACATAAAAACTCACAATACACCACATAGTATATGTACTCACCTTGTATATTTTCGAAATGTACACAGTTTTTGTCGCGTTTTTCTATTTTTCACAGATTTTTACTCATTCGTAAAAAGCAAGTAAGTACTTTAGACAGCGCGGTCGACGAACAAGCGACATCACGCGGCACTAACGCCATCTACATTTTTTGTGTTAAACTAAGTAGATAAATCGCTTTGTTACAATGATGTTACGAGGACGCAACACGGACTAGAAATAATATTTTATTTTTAAATGGCAAAAAATCGGTTTGTGACAGAAATGTCACACAGCGCTACAGAGGGTTGATATTAAATTTTTTTCAAAATCCTCTTCACACGTGTGTGGTTTGTTAATTTTCGTCAATTTAGCGTCCTGCAATCAAAAATAAGGGATGGTTACAAGAATAAAAAGGAAAATCGCAGAAAAATATCCAGTCGGAACTAGGTGCTGGACTAGAGGAACTTACTTTTATTGTAATGCTTGCTTTGCATTTCTCCAGCTTGTTCCTGGAGCATCGCAGGTATTGCGCGCCCGATTTGTATGTTCGTACAAACACGTATTGGTAATTCCCCAGTAAATACAATCTCCCCTTGTTAATTTTTATAGTTTCAACAGTTTCTGATACCTCCATTTTCCCTATAAATAATATAAATAAAAATCCCTGAAATTACAACTAAACGTAGTGATTATTTTATTTTCTCTTTGATGACGACTATACAAATGTCTAATCTATTTTAACAGGTTCACTGTCCACAGACCATATGAGGTCTGTAGACGGATAGCTCTACACGTTCACAGTCCACATATGGTCTGCTTGCCGGTATAACTTCTAGGCTTTTTGGAGCTGTGGACGTAAGAGGATAATTGCGTATACTGGGCGGACTTGACAGGACATATCACTGAGAACCTAAAAAGTGCTGGGACATACGACAAAACCTTTTTTTTTGAGTTTCATCTCACGAAACAGAATGTGTCAAAATTGGTCAGTATTTTTTTATTGCCTTAGGTATTTGTCAGTTATAATTGGTATAAGAAAAAATGAACACGAATATAAGTGAAAGTATTTATTGAGCAAAAAATCAAAGTTAGATACAAAAGGTGCTTATAGTAAAACATTATTTGTGAGCTGATCGGAAACACACCAAGCAATATGGTTTTTGGCAAATGTTGCATACTTGCGAAACACGTTTTGCTTTATTTGTGGCGACTTTTGGTATCTCTCCTAATGATCTGAGTTGATCGTAACAACCTGTGCACCTTCGCCTGGTAATTTTACCATCTTTTCTGTCCAATTGTTGGAGAAAATGCTGCATTGCTGAGGGCCGGACATTTTGCTGTTGTGATAACCTTCCAGTTGAGTGTTGCTGTGGTGAAGCCGGCGGTAATTGGGGACCTGGTAATTGTGCAGTATTTCCACTTAAAAATCTTTTCAGTACGTCTGTCTGTGCTTGCAAGAGGGTAAGTTTGTTTAGAGGGTTAATTTTTTTGTATATATATATATATAAAGCGTTTGTAATGGCTACTCCAAACAACACATCCACCGCAATCTTCTTGTACCAGCTCAAAGACTTCCGGATTGGAGAATAATAACTCGCCAGTTCATCTGACAGATCGATGCCTTTTTTTCGGATGTTATAGTCAAGAATCATATTTGGTTTCTGGCGTGCATTTCTTCCAGTAGTCATCGTCTCTACGTCGTCATGACACGTCGAAATCATCAAAACATCCCTTTTATCTTTCCATTTTAGAACTGATACGTTATTGCGCTGAGCAATCGATTTCTCGCCAATTTTCAGTTTTTGTTTTTTACCAGTAATGGTAAATCTTTACGATTTTTACGTAAAGTGCCGCAAAGATCTGTTTTACGACGAATTAAGTATTCGGCCAAAGGTATACTCGTGTACCAATTGTCTGCAACAATAATTCTTCTCTCATCCAAGAGTTCTTCGCACAACTCAACGATTACGCTTCCCGGTTTGTCCAGATTAGAAATTACAGGGTCCTGGCCTGTATAAACTTTGTACTTCCACACATAACCGTCATCAGTCGTGGCCTTATAAATTTTTAGACCGTACTTGTGGGTTTTGTTTGGGTTGTACTGTCGTATCAGTAGTCGCCCTTGAAACGGAACCATAGACTCGTCGACGACAATACAGTCTTTTGGAGTAAGGAGTTTTCTGCAATTCTTCATTACCATCTCTATAATTGATCTAACTTTATATAGTCGATCATTTGTGTCCCTCTCCGCCGTATTATCTACAAAATGCCAGCACCGCAAAATTGCGGTAAAACGATTGTAGGACATATTTATCATGTGCATAAGTGGATGGTAATATATTGGGTCTCGTTTCCAGTAACTTTCCAATGTCGGAAATCGGATTATGCCAGTCAACAAGTAAATGCCAAGAAACTTTTCTATGTCTTCTTTGTTTACGGCTTTCCATCGAGTCAATCGACCAAGTGTACCTGTAGCAGCAGAGATCATCTGGTCAGCGTACAAGTTAGTCTGTTGTACCATCAATTCTACGACGTCATCATCTAGCAGAAGTCGAAAGATTGTAGAAATATCAGCATTTTCAGGTATGTGTTCAGTATGTATAAAGTCGCCTACAGTAAAATCTTGGCGATTCAGTGGCCGGATCTCGTAGTTCCAACCGTTCTGCTCATCAATTTCTTTCATTTTTTCTTCTGTAAGGCCGGGACTCCAGCAAAGCAGAGATGTGTGCGGTGTGCTGTGCGAGAAGAGATGTTTTTCAGCTCGCGGGACTCCACCAAAGCGGAGATGTGTGCGGTGAGATGTGTGCGGTGTGCTGTGTGCTGTGCGAGAAGAGATGTTTTTCAGCTCGGGTGCGAGGCGTTGAGTGCTCAGTACGCATTCTGACACGAAAGGTAGACGATGTCGCTATTATTACAAAAAAAGTATCTTCTTTTACTTGAAGAAGAACTACAGCCTGAAGAAGCAGAATTGATAGCTTTATACTACCTAAACAAAAGAAAACATCGGTTTTGGAAAAGAAGTCACTTGTATTACCATACCAGTCATGGAGAATTTTTTACTCTGTTTAATGAGTTAGATGATGAAAGTTTTACCAAGTCCTACAGACTACCGAGGAATATATTCTACGAACTACATAACTTAATTAAACCGCATATATTTAAGCAAGATACTAACTACAGGAGATCTATCTGTACCCAAGAGCGGCTAGCAGTATGTTTGAAGTAAGTACCTACCTAATTATTTTTTTGTTAATGTGTGTTTGTGTTTATGTGTGTTATCTGCGTTTGAATGTAATCAGACTTTTTTGAGTGTTTGTTTTTTTTTGTGTAAAAGGGCTAAGTGAGAAGTACTCAAAACGAGAATCAAGAAGTACGAGAATACATGAAAAATATTATGTAAACTGAGGTATGTAAGGATTACGAGAAATCGAGATCCGTTGTCTCTTTCTACCCCTCCGGGAGACTGGAGTGATGCATATTATGTAAAAACCAAATATATTTTTATATTATCTTATTTATTCATAAAAAAAACAAAAAAATCAACTGCCGTTCTGGGAGTAGCAAAAAAAACGTAAGGTTATATTAGAAACATAACGTACAAAAAAATTATAACAGTAAATCACATGAGACATATTGCTTTCTTTTCCATATAGTTACAAATTATCATATGTGTCTTCTTCGTTTCTGAATGCTTCTTCTATCTGTTCATCGGTCATGTGCGTATCTTCCAAGCTTGGAACAGGTGCCTGTGTCGAACTTGGACCCGGTGTTTGTGTTGAGCTAGGAACCGGTGCCTGTGTTGAGTTAGGACCACCGGCCTGTGTTGATGTAAGAACCGGTGCCTGTGTTGAGCTAGGACCCGGTGTCGAACTTGGACCCGGTGCTGAAGTGTAACCGGGGGAACACCAATTATTTTCATTTGTGTTATACCATGTGTTTTGTAGCTCAAGTTCTTCCAATTCTAAAAGAACATTGAAAATTTTACGTTTAGCCTGAAGCTGCATATATTGAGAAAGTTTTTTTACACTTTTTGATATCGACAGAAAAAAAGTGTCCATTTCGTCAAGGGTATTATTTTTCTCTATCAATGATTGTATTTCTAGTTTTTCTTGGCGTATTCTTTCACGGTTTGCATGGTGCTGTATAAGTAAATTACTTATTTCATCCGATTTTCTTGTTGCATTTCTGTATGTCGAGGCTGAGACGCTTGATGTCGGTGACGGCGAATGTTGTACAGATCGACGATCTTCTGGAGTGCTTCTTGTATGATTGCTTGATGTTTCAAAAAACTCATCGGTTACATTATTTTCCAATGAATTTGTTTCCTGTTCATTTATATTTGTTTGTGAGGTATAATTTGTAGTCCTGTTTCTATTCGTCATATATGGTATCAAAAATTCCATTACCTTCTCATATTTCCATTCACGAATTTGTTTACCACTCTGTCCACTTCTAGTGGCATTCTTCCTTTTTAATGCGTCCCGGTGGCGGTCTCTCAACTTTTTCCACTTAGATTTAGCCGTTTTTACTGAAATAAAAATAATTGAAATCATTATAAATATTAAAATGTTGACATTGCCATAGTCAAAATATACTTACCGCATTATCACTCATGCAGAATTTATAACCATTATAAATATTAAAAAATACCAGAGTTTCAAGGGAAACCAATTTATAAAAAAAAATATCTGAAATCAAACAAACAAAACGGATTGTATCTCTCGTACGTGGTCGCGGCAGACGGCGGCGTCGAAATTTGAAATGTTAATAAATAACGAGTGATAAATCCATTTTATTTGTTTGATTTCAATGTGTTGTGCTCGTGTGAATCTTAGACTTTTAATTGTTTATTTTCTATTATTTAAAAATGGCTATAACTTTTGAACGAGTGAAAATTCTGTAAATACATAATTTCAGTAATGCCTAATCTTTTATAGTTCCGGAAATAAAACGACACTGATTAAGATATTATTTTGAAATGACCCTTCTATTCTAACTGAAACCACGACACATAAATATAAATCTATATTATAATTATTACAGGTATTTGGCGACTGGTTCAAAATATTCACAAATAGCTGAAAACTTTAGGATTGGAAAATCGACTGTTCCAAGAATTATAGAAGATGTCTGCGATGCCTTGTGGACAGTATTACAACCTTTGGTTATGCCAGAACTTAATGAAAATGATTGGAAAAAAAATTCAAAGCAATTTGAAGAAATCTGGCAATTCAAAAACTGCGTCGGGGCCATTGATGGCAAGCATGTGTACATGTTTTCACCCCCAAAATCTGGGTCCTCATATTACTGTTATAAACACAGGTTTTCAACTGTAATGATGTGCGTAGCCGACGCTACCCGAAGAATAATTATGGTAGATATAGGTTCAATGGGAAGGTTCAGCGATGGTGGTATTTTTGCTGATAGTATATTCGGAATTCGTTTGAGAGAAAACAGAATAAATCTACCACAGCCACAACCCTTGAGTAGTGAATTATTGGGAAGTCTATCCCACTCTACGTTCGCACCACCACCGCGCTTCGCGCGTTGATGGTGCTCACTTGAGTGTGATAGCCTTCCCAATAATTCGTTTTTGACTTCCGTTCATTCAAACAATGGAAAGTGAAATGGTTTTTAATTAACAAAATAAAAAGTCAAGTTGATAGTGTTCGCCGGCACTTTATCAATGACGATGTTAGTGGTAACACATTTGCATTAAGATGAAATTCGTTAAACAGAAAACTTCACTGACTCTTGGAAAAATAAATGTAGGTTGTAACAAAGTTACTCTTCGTCACGGAAAACTTTTACCTAGTAATATCCGTTGCATAGTCTGTGGACCGTCTAACTGTGGAAAAACAAACTTAGTGATAGGGTTACTTTTACATCCTGACGGCTTACACTACAGTAACGTCTACCTATATTCAAAAACTCTTTTCCAGCCAATATACATATTTTTAGAAAGGGTCATGGACTTAGTTCCTGGAATCGGTTATTTTAAATATCAAGACAACGAAGAAGTTTTAAGTCCTGATAATGCCTCTCAAAATTCTGTCATAATATTTGATGATGTAGCTTGTGATAATCAAAATAATATTCGTGATTATTTTGCTATGGGTAGGCACAAAAATATAGACTGCTTTTACTTGAACCAAACATATAGTAAAGTTCCAAAACAATTGTTCCTGACGTCACGAGCAGGTATCCGCGGGCTGCGGCAGCGGCGCGGGTGCAGCGGGGCTCTGGACCGGTTCCGGGCGCTCCCCGGCCACCGCGCGCCTCACCTCAAGACTAGAACACTCGCTCATACACCTTGTCGCGATCGCACGCATGTCAGCGCATCTTCTTATATTATTATACCAGTTACCTACAGAAATACGTCGCTTTAATTTATCACAGTCAAGATATCCCGCAACTGACGCTAAAGGAGCTTGATACTCAGCCATTGGTCCTTCGAAAGGAACGAAGATCGCCGTCTTTTTGCTGCGCATTTCGCCGTGGACTTTGGACTGGCCGCTGCGGACGCGCAGAGGACAGTCTACCCAACAAAGGGACTTTTTGTACTGAGTGAGTCCGTTCCATATCCTTATTTCCTGTCTTCCTTATAATTTTTGCAGGAATTTAGAATAGTGCTATACGGGTCAGGCATTTTGATCTCTTCATACATAGCTATTTACCTATTCTGTCAATAATTCAACGTCATTAGCAACAAGAGAATTACGTAACATCAACACCTGCTAGTCTTTTGTTCGCTTATCTTAGCAGGTGATTTTATTGCCGTCTTGCTTATCGCTTCACCTATATTCCCGATTCTTTTGTATTGAGGACCGGTCCCACGCCGGTCACTGATCTTGTTTACCGTTAGCGTTGCTATTTATCACTATTACGCAGGCAATCACTCACTTCTTTAGTATTGCATCTTATTGTTTCGCACTTTTGCCTTAATATTATTATTTTTTGCTATCATGACTGATGCAAGGTTAAAGGATCTTGTGGCGAAGCGTGGAAGCTTCAAAGCTAAGCTTACTCATTTCAACAACTTTATCAGGCTTATACCGAGCTCAAGCTTAGACAAATTTCAACTTTCAGAATTAAACTGCCGTCTTATTTTAGTCGAGAAACTATATAAGGATTTCGACGTATTGCAGACAGAGTTGGATACGTTGTCGGAGGATAAAGATGGCAGATACGAGGAGCGGGAGCAATTCGAGACACAATACTACTCGTTGGTGTCGCGTGCCCGCGCAATGCTTGAGCCTGCCCCCGCCCCCGCCGCCTCTTCCGCTGCGCCCGACGACGACGGCCACTCCGCCGGCTCTGGTTGCAGGCACGACTTTGTCAGGCTTCCCAAGATAGACTTGCCTCACTTCAACGGGGACTATCAGCATTGGCTAGAATTTCGAGATACGTATATTTCACTTATTCATGATAACGGCAGTATACAAGACATAAATAAGTTTCATTACCTGCGCGCGGCTTTAACCGGCAGTGCGTCATTGGTAATTAAGAGTCTGGATTTCAAGGCTGACAATTATGCCATAGCTTGGAGGTTGTTGTCTGAGAGGTATAACAATGAAAGATTATTGGTCAACAATCACGTACAGGCCCTATTTAGTTTCGAACAACTTCAGAGAGAGTCTAGTAGTAGTTTGCGTCACATGATCGACGTCACAAATAAAAACTTACGAGCTCTTGAGACCCTTGGCCAGGACACGTTGGTCATTTTCATCATGTCCAAAAAGTTGGACGCCGTGACCAATCGTCAGTGGGAGGAATTTAAGGGCAACTTAGATTCCCTTCCCTTGTTAAGAGAGTTCTTAAAATTTTTGTCCAACAGAGCAGATTTACTCGAGACGTTGAGTGACAACAAAAACACTAAAGCTACATTCATCACAACTACACCTTCACACGAAACAAAATCATCAAAAAACTTTCTTACAACTACAAAAAACAAAACAAACAACAATTCAAAAAGACTAACATGTCCTATGTGTTCTCAAGATCACTTCTTAATTAGTTGTCAATCGTTCAGAAACCTTGATACTGAATCTCGTATCAAAAAAGCATCAGAATGCAACGTTTGTATGAACTGTCTACGTCCCGGCCATTCAGACAAGCGTTGCAGTCTTTCACATTGCAAATATTGCAAATGCAAACACAATACCCTCTTACATAGGGAACAATATTCAGAAGAACAGCCCGGAGGCAATATTGCCTTATCATCAAACATTATTGCCTCCTCTTCAGGCTCTAATCAGACCCATGTCCTACTGTCCACAGCATTGGCGAAGGTGTCAGACAACCACGGAAGGCTGCACACAGTCAGGTTTTTGCTCGACAACGGCAGCACTTCCAACTTTGTCACCCAAGATCTCTGTGGCAGGCTTGGCTTAGTAAAGTCCAGCATTAGCTCTGCCATCTCAGGTATTAATGGCCAAGTCTCTACTACCTCAGAAAGTTGCAACATAACTTTACAATCCTTTTTTGGTGGTTATCGGGCGAATGTAGACTGTTTCGTCTTACCGAAAATCACAAACTCGCTGCCTGGCTCTTATGTGGACATCCATCAAATTGCCATTCCGCCAGGTCTTCAGCTAGCAGATCCAACGTTCAACATACCTTCAGCGATCGATATCCTTGTAGGCGCTGAAGTCTTTTGGGACGTCTTAGGAGCAGATGCAATCAATTTGGGCAGTGGTAAACCCAAGTTTGTGGGCACCATCACACGTGCATACAATAACGTATGCCCACTTCCCGTCTCCTCAACATTATCTTGAAGCCTTCGACACTTCAACCCGGGGAATCTGTTCCTGACGTCACGAGCAGGTATCCGCGGGCTGCGGCAGCGGCGCGGGTGCAGCGGGGCTCTGGACCGGTTCCGGGCGCTCCCCGGCCACCGCGCGCCTCACCTCAAGACTAGAACACTCGCTCATACACCTTGTCGCGATCGCACGCATGTCAGCGCATCTTCTTATATTATTATACCAGTTACCTACAGAAATACGTCGCTTTAATTTATCACAGTCAAGATATCCCGCAACTGACGCTAAAGGAGCTTGATACTCAGCCAACAATTAATCCGTGACAACGCAAATCTGTTAATTTTATTTAAGCAAGATGATATAAATCTACGTCATGTATATGATGAACATGTGAACACTGATATGAGCTGGCTGCAATTCCGAGAAATGTGTTCCAGGGTTTGGAAAGATTCCTTTAGCTACTTAGTCATAAATAAAGACTGTCAGAAAAACAACGGTGGCTACAGAATGAAATTTGATACTTTTATTAATGTTGATAATTGAAATTGATAAATAAAGCTTCTCAATCATATACCTACCACTTTCTTATTTTCCTTTTGAGTGAAAAGTTGTACTGTTTGTAAAAATGAATGATGAAAAAACAATAAAGCAGCAAATAATTAAATCTGCTGAGGCTGTTAAAAAGAAGTTTCAACGCTTAAAAAATAGTAAACTAGATTCCGAAAATGCATTGGAGTCTATGTTTAAACCAGTAACTGACCCATTAAAGCAGCTAGCAAGAAACCGTACTAATGCAGGAGAAAATTTGGGTGTTTATCAGGAAAGCGTGGAAGAAGACAATTTAATACCAGAAATTACTCTTTCAAGGAAAAGAAAATTATCTGAGTCAACTAAAGTATCACCTGATACACCGCAACATGCATTGCGTGATACACATTTTGATCGTTCTATAAGTGACTCGGAATTGGACCAAATCTGTAAGAGTAACACGAGTGATTTATTTTTTGAAACAACTTCTGATGCTGCTTCGACCCCAACTCCAAAGTCTATATCATCGTGGTCTTTATCATCGGAAGTGTTCAAAGATATACCTTACGGAATCAGATTAGAAAATGGTAAACCTATGATTGGATCACAGCGTGTTATCATAAACGACAATGAATTTAAAATAGGTGGACAGTCGTTTAAAAGGACAAGAGGACTAGACGAATTACTCTACCAAAAAAAACCCGATTTGAGTATAGTCACTGAAGATGATAAACAAAATTATAAGTTCATATTATTGGTTACGAATGCACATAAACGTAAATATGATTCCAATCAACCAATAAATAGTAACAGGGGATTTAAGTACTTGGAAATTATAAAACCTTTATTAATTTCACCTTCAGCAAAATCCATTAGCACTCCGAAGGGAAAAGGCTTGTCATTATTTAAAGAAGTTGGTAAACACGTTGACTACATTTTTTGGAATGATCCAAACGAGTTAGTCGAAACATTGAAATTATTATTAGCTTCAAGAGACGCTGGTAACACTGGATTAGATGACGAAATATTATCAGTTATGAAAGAACTAAAAAAACGTGGGATTTAATAAATACTTGTGCAAACTAATTTATGTTTTATTATAACCGTAGCCTTCTATTTGCTTACATGATGAACATTGATAAATTTGGACATCATGTTCATAAAAGAATGCGTGTATGGGATCCTTTAGAATTTACTCCACAAAATAAAGCACTTATTCAAAATGAAGTAGGTGATTACGATTTAAAACAAAGAAGATTAAAAGGATTGAAATTAGCGGTTGATAATGATGAAGCTGTCAGTAAAGAGTATCTCGATCAAACCAACAGCTTGTACTTTAAAAAAGAAGATTTTCTCGCAGAGCTAAGAGGTATAAAAACTGAAATTAATCTACTTCAAAAGCAGTTGAATCTTAAGTGCTCTAAGGTAGACGTGAGTAATATGATAAAAAATCATATAGTAGACCTAAGAGATAAACTTACCCAGCCGACATGAGTAAACAAGGTGTTGTTAATGAAATTCATAAAGCAGCCAGACGAAATTTCCCTCGTCGTTCAGTTATTCTTAAAGGAATTGATGATTTATGGCAAGCGGATTTGATTGATATAAAAAAATATCATAAAATTAACAATGGATTTAAATTTATACTGGTTGTTATTGATGCCTTTTCTAAATATGCATGGACAGTTCCCTTAAAGAGTAAAACAAAACATGAAGTAGTCCTAGCTTTTGATAAAGTTTTGAAAGAAGGACGAGTACCCGCAAATTTACAAACTGATATGGGTACGGAATTTTATAACGACATATTTCAACGCCTTATGAAAAGACGAAATATCAATCATTATTCAACTTATTCATCAAAAAAAGCATCAATAGTGGAAAGACTCATCAGAACTTTAAAATCTAAGCTGTTTAAACATTTTAGCTTTGTCGGAAACTATAAATGGATAGGAAAATCTTTATGTGATGTAGTAAATAATTATAATCATACTGTTCATCGTACTACAAAATACAAACCATCTGAGATTACTGAGTTAAACCAATCACTCGTTGCAAGGAATATACAAAAATGTAATAAATCTTTACCAGTAAAAAAATATAAGTATCATACAGGCGATGTTGTTCGTATTAGTAAGCACAAAGGAGATTTTCAAAAAGGCTATACACCAAACTGGTCCACTGAATTGTTCACGGTTTCGAAAGTAATACAATCTCAACCTACTACTTATTACTTAAGAGACCAGCACGGAGTTCCGATAAAAGGTTGTTTTTATGAATATGAACTTCAAAAAACCGCATATCCTAATATTTATTTAGTTGAAAAGGTCATTAAAAAGTCTGGAAATAAGGTTTTTGTCAAATGGCTTGGTCTCAACCAAAAAGAGAACAGCTGGATTGATAAAAACAATATTATAAATAGTTGAAGTATATTATACTAATTCAAATAATTTATTTCTCATTATCTACCTAGTAATGAAAGGGAAAGGACTCATTAACTCGCTGATAAATAATTTACCAGTAGAGTTACACTTACCAGGCTACCAGTACTGTGGTCCAGGTACTCGCTTACAGGAACGTTTGAAAAGAGGCGATAAAGGAATTAACCCTTTAGACAACGCATGCATGCTACACGATATAGCTTATTCAAGATATTCTAATTTGGAAAATCGTCATAAGGCAGACGTACAGTTAAAAAATATGGCGAAACAAAGATTAAAAGCAAAAGATGCTAGCGGTGGTGAAAAAATTTCAGCTTGGTTGGTAAATAAAATAATGAAAGCAAAACTTAGAACAGGTGCTGGAATTAAATCATTTAAATCTTCTATTACCAAATTAAAATCACTTCTAAAGAAAGCAAAACCAAAAAATAGCAAACTTGCTATGGAGTTGGCATATTTAGCAGCGAAAAAAATATTTCATAAAAATAATCACATAAAATTACCCTCCTATACCTAAAACTGGAGGGATACTTCCTCTTATTCCAATTTTTGCCGGACTATCAGCGTTAGGTTCATTAGCCGGAGGTGTAAGTGGGATAGCCAAAGCAGTAAATGATTACAAGTCGGCTCAAAAAAATCTTGCGGAATCAGAGCGCCATAATAAGATGATGGAATCTATAGCCTTAGGTAAAGGGTTATACATCAAACCTTACAAAAAAGGTAAAGGATTATGTGTACAATCTTCAAAAAACTAGATTCGCGGTTACCTAGGAGAGCTCTAAGTAATGTTGATATTTTAAATCACACTCACGACATACCATATTTTCGAGGTGTTTATATGAGAGATACTCTGCCAAGTAAGCCTAAAAATATGGAGTGTGGCATTGTAAACTTAGATATTTCAGTTAATGATGGAACTCACTGGGTAGCCTATGTTAAAGTAAACAATTATGCAGAGTATTTTGATAGTTACGGCTTAAAACCACCTCAAGAATTATTGACATATTTAACTAAAAAAACCGACATATATTATAATTATGAAAACTATCAAAAAAGTAATCTTTATAACTGCGGGCACTTATGTCTTAAGTTTCTTAAAAAATTCTGGAAAACATTTAAATTAAAGCATTGATCATGAATTTCGTCACTATCACAATGTCGTTCACGCTGTCAATTACTGGTTGTAAATCGTCTTTGACAACAAATTATTCACCAGCTTTGCAACTTAGCGGTGAATATGAATGTGGTCTTGTGTTTTTTTCAACCTTCAACTCGATACCTAATGTAGACAAAAATAACAATATGTTTTATTATGGTGATAGTAAACATATTGAAATTCCGGAAGGGTCTTACGAACTGTTGGATATTAGCGATTTTTTGAAGTCTCATTTAAGTGATTGCACATTTTCGTTGCTCTGTAATAATAATACTTTGAGTACAAAGATATTTTGTTCTAAAGACATTCATTTTGAAAAAGCTGGTTCAATTGGTAAGACTTTGGGTTTTAAAAATGAGTTACTTAAAGCCAATATATTACATGAATCTGTCTTTCCGGTTAGCATTCTTTCTACAACCATCGTTCGCATCGAATGTGATATCGTGAGCGGATCTTACATAAACGGAATACCTAGTCATATTATTTACGAATTTGCTCCTAGTGTACCGCCAGGGTACCGAATCATAGAAATTCCGAAAAATTTGATTTATTTTCCGGTTAATCAAGACAGTGTTAGTGAAATTAATATAAGAATTTTAGACGCAAACAATAATTTAATTAATTTACGAGAAGAAGAACTACAACTCTATTTACATTTGAGAAGAAAATGATTGATTTCATCAATAAAAGGTTTGAACCCCAATGTAAAGTTCCCAGTACATTACATACGGTGCAACATTAACCACCTCCAAAAAGACGAAAGTTAACAAAGCAAAACAGAGATTTTTTGAAATCAATCAAACTCATAAAATGAGCATTTTGAACATATTAGATCACATCGCTCATGACAATAGCATTGAAAGCTATGAAGTTCATTCATATAAACCGTACATAAACAGTTTTAACAAAAATGATGAGATCCGCATACCTATTAATCAGCAAGACATATATGTTTTACCGTCAGCGAGTACACTATACATAGAAGGTTCAATCACGGTGTCCCGTTCTGTTGGAGACAAAAAAGAAAAAGTCAGCAGCATCGAGCTGATTAATAATGCTGTGCTATTTCTTTTTCAAGATATTCGGTATGAGCTTAACGGTGTAGAGATAGATAAGATAAAAAATGCTGGAATAACGTCAACAATAAAATCTTTGTTATCGCTGAATGAAAATGAATCAAACATGTCACGATTATGGGGCTGGGATATTGATGGTATAAAAAATACAAGTGGTAATTTCTCTGTCTCAATACCGCTTAATAAGGTTCTTGGTTTTGCTGAGGACTACACTAAAATTATAATGAATTGTAAGCATGAGTTGGTACTTCTGCGTAGTAATACAAACCTTAACGCGGTGAAATTATCTACTAACGAGGTTTTAGAAGACATTGCTATAAAAAAAATTGTTTGGCGAATGCCTCACATAAAAGTATCCGACCGTGAGAGAATAAATTTGTTGAAATGTTTAGAAATGGACAGAAATATTGGTGTAGCATTTCGCAATTGGGATTTACACGAATACCCTCTATTACCAAGAAGTACCAAACATACCTGGTCAATAAAAACTACATCGCAAATGGAAAAGCCACGGTTTGTCATAGTAGGTTTACAAACTGGACGAAAAAGTAATGTGAATTCAGATATGTCACGATTTGATCATTGTTACCTACGCAACGTTAAAGTGTTTTTAAATTCCACCTATTTTCCGTATGAAAATTTGGATATTAAGTTCTCAGAAGATAGATATCTATTAATATACGAGCAGTACGTTAGATTTCAACAGACATATTTTGGTCGTCGATCAGCGCTGATGAGTTTGAAACAATTTAAAGAAATAGCGCCATTGTTCGTAATTGACTGTTGTCGTCAAAACGAAACATTGAAAACAGGTCCAGTTGATGTTCGTGTAGAAATAGAGAGTGACTTGGAAATACCTGATCAGACTACAGCTTACTGTCTTATTTTGAACGATTGTGTATTTGAATATAAACCACTTTCTAATATTGTAAAAAAACTAATATGAGCACAGATATATTTTTTTTGGATTTGCAAGGGTTTCGTGACTATAAAAACAGGTTTATTGTCAAGGAAGTAGCCTATGCTACAAAAGACTATACTCAGACTTATTTAGTAAAGCCACCCTATCCATTTTCAAAATTAACAGATAATGAAAAAAAACAAGTAAAATGGTTGGAAAGAAATAGAGGAATATACTGGCGAGAAGGGTTTGTAGATTATAATGAATTTAAAAGGATAATAAAGCCTGTTTTAGAAAAAGAAAATTTATTTGTTAAAGGTTCTGAAAAATGTGATTGGGTGAAAGAGTTATCGCCTAACTGTAAAGTTATAGATATAGGTCTAAAGGAATGTCCTAATCTGAAATCAATATTTGATAAGTATCAAGGTAGTGAGAAATTTTGTTGTTTTAACCATCAAAAGTGTTGCGCTTTAAAAACAGTGATATGTTTAAGGAAATGGTACTATGATAATATAAGTAATGGTATATAAGTATTTAAATTTAAAAATCTAAACTTTTGTAATAGAGGTTTACGTTATTTTAAATGAATAAAAATTTTCTACTTTTTAAATCATGTTTTATTTATTTTATTTCAATAGTATTTCTTGTCAACAACACGCAGTAAAGATAAGTCCAACCAAAGAATAAATCATACATTATTATCTCAAAATAAAAAAACTTTATATAATAAATACACATTTATTAAAAAATAAACCGCTAATTTGTAAATGACATCATTTGGAAACAAAACAAGTGTACACTGTATACAAATCAAGTAATTACACAAGCTCCTTACATGGAATGGTTATTACAAATGGTTTTTGAAATTTTGTTCACCAAATTTTCCGTTAGGTCTACTATCTCGTCTACTGGGTCCATCACAACGTACTGAGCCTTAAGAATTATACACCCACTACCACTTGAACCACGGTCTAAATCGATGACCTCTATTTTCACGAGACGATGTCCGGGTCGCGGCGATTTGGATATGACGGAGGAAGTTGTAGCATCATCGTCTGCCCGACGTTTTTTCGATGACCTTAGTGTGCTTTTCTTGTTTGAGGTAAGTTCAGGACTCGGCGGTCGCACCTCCTCGACGTCACTATCAAACCATTTTTGACCATAGTACTGTGGTTCAATAGTTCTAAAAGGTTCAGCCAGGATCTGAAAGGAAGGAAAAAAATAAGTAAGCCATTCTAATTAGAATGGGTAATTACCCAACCAGTTTGCATCTTGCAGTGAAAGAAAACTTACCGATTGAGACATTTTGCGGCAAATTTCTGTTTATTTTGAGGCTGGTCTGACTCTGCTGCGTGTTGTTGACGGAATGACTTAGCTTCGATGGTACATCATAAGCAAAATACCTATGCACAAAGTGCAGCGTCAATAATTTTGAGGACGTCATGTTTTACAAACCAGTATAGACTTGCTTTTTGCTGACACAGACTCGCGCCCGTAATACTGGATGACACGTGCTTGCGTCCAACATGTAGGTCATATTTTGGTTGTGTTTGATTGCAATAATTTGTTTTTCACTAGCGGATATTGAATAGTATTTTTATCGGTGAAGAAAAGGTTGTTGAAATAAAAAGAAAAAAAATACTTGGTATGATATTTTATTAAAAAATTTCAAATTACATTTTAAGATCAACTTACATATTTACTAACTTATTTATGCGGAGCATATTTTAAATTACAAGTAGGTTCTTTACTCTAACATGTTAAATAAATGAACAGATCTTGATTTCTTAATAAAACTATTGAATGTATTATTTTTCATTATTCTTAGATGTACTTACTTATTTATACATAGTTTATTTAAAATTACAATTAAGTACTTAACTATATTACATAACTTAAATCACCAGATCGTTAAAAAATTAATTTGCTACCCCAAGGTATTGTGCTAATTTTATCAGAGCGTATCAATCTTTTGTCGTCATTGTGAGATAGAGCCACTTTATTAACGCTTCTGGTGAATAACTCATGACGGATGGATTTGAACAAAATATTTTTTTTGCGGATGATATTATTTTTAAGAAGTACAGATTTATAGTCTGAATCACTTAGATCTCGAACTATGTATGCTTTAACACCTTTAGCTTTTTTTATAAGCCTATCTTCAGTTTTTACACAGTACAGTTTAGACCTAAGACCCACGAACTCTGTTATTATTCGTCCACCCATTTCATCCTTGAATAGACCCGGCACCTTTTTGTTAATTAAAGGGAGATCATATTCATTTTGAATGCTGTAATTACTAGTATCAAAATATTTTATGAAATGAGTTTTCAAATCGTGATACCAATCATCTGATTTTATGGAATAAATAAAACTATCAGTATCTGTGTAGCACATCTTAACACTATCTTGATAATATGGCTTTACAATATCGTAATGAAAACGGTACATATGTGCTTAAATAGCTCAAGTACTGAGAACCCAATATATATCGGAATATCCATGACAATTCGTTTTGGTTTCATTTGAACAGCTACTAAGTTCTCACTAAAAACAGAGACGCTGTGGAAATTTGGTCTCGCAATAAGTCTATCGGCAGTCGATTTCTTTTTGGTTTTGTTGGTCGTATCACTCCATTGCTTCAACAAGTGTACGGTAACCCTAGACTCTATATTTTCTAGTGTTTTGCCGAATACTGAGTTATTCAGAAGTTTAAAGAAATCTTGTTCAAACACTGATTTAGCTTCTTGACGAAGTTTTGTATTAAGGTCGATATAACTTTTAAGATACGAACTTTGTTTAAATGTAATAGCGCGATGAATTTTTCGCAGAATTAAACCATGTTCTAAACATGTTTTTAAATGTATGTAGTGGATAACATAATTGTATTTGTCATACAAATTGGGAATCAACTTTTTATTTTTACCTCCCGGTGGGATACATTTCTCAGGACAAAATGGTAAGTCATCGTGCTCACTATGTAAATGATGAGGATAAGTCAAATCTACTTCGAGTATGTAGCCGTAATCCGCCTTGTCTTTCATTGATAAAATATCAAGTTCGTCAATTTCGCATTGGTTGAGGAATCTGAAATTAGACTCAGGTAGACTTTGACACATGCTATATCCATATAGATTATTGCAATCTAAATATACGATGTAGGAATCTTGTTGCGAGGGATCATATTCCTGCATAAATTTGTGATTCGCTTTAGCATGGCGATGGGAGCACATAACTATTCCTCCTCTAATTCCACTTTGAATCATACGAATCATGGTTAAATCATTTAAGAGTTCAAGTTTAACGCCGGTTTTTAATAACATAGCATCGAATGACAAGCTAGGTGCAGTGATGTAAAATGCAGGGTCCAGCTGATAATGGACTTTACATGTCTTACGAAAACTTTCAAAAATGTCCGTCAAAATCAAAACATCAGTTTTGAGATACAAATCAGTGTATTCACCTAAGTTTTGAATTTTGAATTGTGTCCAAACTGATTTAGCATGTTGGTAATCTTCCTCGGAAATGTGTTCGTTGGTCAAGGAATTGAAAAAGTTTGACATATCGGGTAGACTGTCTTCTAAATAAGTCTTCCAGCTACTCATGTAATTATAAGGGTATACACCTTTTCGCGTTAAAAGATGAAAGTCATTTTCTTCAGGGAAATGCTTCTGAAGACACTTAAAATCGTCTTTTGTCAATGTTTTAGCTAACTTTTCTAAGCTGGTTCCCAAAAATTTGAATGAATCTGTAAATCGTAGACGAATGTGTTCTCCATCACCGACAGGCAAAAACTTTGTGAAAGAAATATAGTTTTCCTTAGATTTTGGAATTAATTGTATCTTTCCAGGAAGTTCACCAAGTTCTTTAATGAAAAGATGGCAATCATATCCTGATAAATTGTGAAAAAATATTGGAACAAAATTTGGTGATTTATATTGCAAATTACAATGAGCGTGGGCCGCTCCGCGGTAGTGGGAGGAGATGTGACAATGATCTTTGACTTTGTCATTCCAAAGTAAGTGGTTACAAATATGACAGCGCGTTGCTTTTTGAAAATTTTCATTGTCTGACTCTGTAAAAATCATTGGTCTAGTGTTATTTAACGAATCGTGAATTTTTTTACAATCAGTTTGCAGAGATTGAATGAACTTTGAAACACAGTCCTTACCACGGTAAGAAACGAATCGGTTTTGAGTTTCGTCAACTGAACAAATTATATTGTAAGCAAAAGCAATCGGTATATGACGGTGTAAGTCATTTGTATTAGCAACATTTGGATCGGGTTCACAACCATGTACTGGTTGCAACATTGTTTCAAAGTCTGCATAGATGACATAGGGTACATCTTGTTTTTTGTCATAATTTTTGAATTGAAGAAATGAGCTTTTTACGGGCAAAAAATATGCCGCTTCACCGCAAACATGGTCGGTTAAGTCTTCTTGAGATCGGAATAATGACAAACATGTATCACAAAAAAAAATATTTCCATGATGTTTGGTAATTTGACTTCGCACGAGACGGGGTAGATTTTTAATCAAACAATAATGAGATGTATTTCCGTTTTCAACAAGCAATAAATTTATATGTTTTGCTTTTTCATTAATTGATTCAGATTTGTATATTGGTCCCACAATAAATTTGTTGTCGTTTAAACCGTACACATTTACAGTTATATTCGGATTATTTTTTTCAAATATGGTGATATCGCGAAACTAACCGGAAAGTTCATGTTTTCGGTGTTTAATAGACCCTGAAAGTGTGGGTAGGACGACACCC
The DNA here is from genome assembly GCA_934045075.1 of Yponomeuta sedellus. Classification (NCBI taxonomy): domain Eukaryota; kingdom Metazoa; phylum Arthropoda; class Insecta; order Lepidoptera; family Yponomeutidae; genus Yponomeuta; species Yponomeuta sedellus. The sequence continues at coordinate 1,683,380 of OW203736.1, read as the reverse complement.
GTTCAGGATGGGTCTTTGTTGGATTTAAAGCTGCTGTAACACACCAGAGAAAACAGTATTCATCTTGGTTTTGAATATTTAGACAAGCTTTTTTGTTCTTTATAAATTGAGGTAGAGCGATGTGTTTGGACCCGCTAAGTGGTTGATATTTATTTATGTTAATCTCAAAATGAGAGTTGTTCAAAAAGGTCCAGCCGGAGTCCCTTTCCTGAAACTCTTCCATTTTTTTCATCAACATGGATTCTGTGTCAGAGAAAATTTTATCAAAATCGTAATTGAAATGGATAGCAATATTTTTGGTTGCAAAGGATTTCATCTCTTGATTGTCATTGCTCACCATCAAGAATGTTGAAAAAAGTTCAAAGTTTACTTTGATACTTGTATGTTTTTTTAGTGATTGATCTAAAAGCGATTTCATTTTATTTCTTATGTGGATGAAAAATAAAGGCGTAGAGTAAAGCTCCTCACCTTCCGGCACAGTTATTCTATAAGTAGCAATTCTACTTTCAAATGCGGAATTCATTTTTTGCACACCATCGCCCACAACAATAACAATATCGTTATTCTTATGAGAATTACTTCGCAAATGCCCACTCCACTTTCTCTTATCAACAGCTACTTTACATACTGAGCAAAATGGCATTTTAACGATCTGTTGATTAACTAACTAGTGAGCAGGTACTTATAAGTGTATATGTATGTAAAAAATACGATCTAGCCTACAAAAGTTCCACTCCAGACTACAAGCCTTTTCTCAGCGAGTATGACCACAAGCTTCGAGGTAAGTATATACTCAGGTTTCCTCACAATATTTTCCTTCACGTAAATGTTTAGCAGTAGGTACTCCAAAAATGCAAAATTCACACCACGAGATAAATAAACCTTTAAGGTTTAAAAATTTACTGACTAGCAGTAGAATAGTATAGGTACCTAGTTACGGTACATGTGCAAATAAATCTTACCTCTAGCTATACCTTTACCTCTACCAATACCAATAAACCAATACCAATATCTGTTAGCACTTATAAGTACCTGCTATATGTTATCAACTGGGTAAAAATAAAAAATGTAGGGAAAAAATTAAAAATATTATAAAATAAATTTGTCTTAGGTGGCTGCTTTAATTTTACAAATATCAGGGTTATAAAAAGTCGGTGAACTGTCCTCAAAGAGTATGCTAGCCTCTTTCACGAATCGATGCAGCAGCTTCCACTGCGATGAGCCTTCTTCGAGGTAGCAGTTCAGTCGAAGCAACGCCTTGGTCCAGCGGGTGTCCTTCGGAGTGTCCTCAGCGTCGCGGCGTGCGTATACTTTCACCTCCACGTAGAACTCGCCAGACGTGCTAGCACCGCGTCGCTGGTTGCCGTTGGCCACACGGTTCACGACGAACGACGGCAAGGTCTTCGACTGCAGCACAACTTCGTTGTATTCGTCGTCGTTGGAGAGTCCGAACACATCCACAGTTTTCAGCCTTTTCTTCTGGGTTCTGTGAAAAAAAAAAAAAAACTTAGGACACGCAGTAAAATCTGAAATGCTCACCACCAGGGCTCCTTATTGTTATACTTATCATTAACGGTTACAAGTTTGACAAACGGGCATATCCCCGTGCTGTACGTTAATCGGCGTAAGGTTATTTTTTTATTAACAGAGATTGCTTGAAAACGGTTTAAGCAGGTTAAATGGCGCTATTACCTTGCGTTATTGCTAGGCGTATTTGGTGCAGTTGCAGGCGACTTCCTTTTGCTTGCTGTAGAAGCCGGCTTCTTCTTCGCAGCGTCAACTTGCGCGACGACAAATGATTCGCACTCAGAATCAGACCTGTAAAGTAGACACAAAAAACAAATTAAACATCTTGCAATATTGATAATAATTAAGTGAAGTGGTTACACATTTTAAAGTTGTAAATGTCAGAGTCGACTCGCTAAGGGTGAAGGAAAACATGATGAGGATACTTGAGTGTCAAAAACCTCAGCGCTTGAAATTACTAATCGGCAGTGGGCAAGAGTGGTAATTAAGCCCATTCTCTCTCTTTCTGAGAGAAGGCCAGTGCCCTGCAGTCGGACGTATATAGGTTACATAAAAAATGAGAAACCGTCTAGTAATACTTACTAACATTTTACAATGAGAAATGGATGCTCAGGGGTGAACAGTGACAGTGGTGGCAAAGGCGACAGACCAACTTTGGTGACAGCAGCGCGACGGCGATGTGGACAGGGCGGGGTGGCAGGGCAGGCGGTAGCAAACGGTGACGGTGGGCGGCGGCGGCGACGGCAGGACGGGCTGCGGCAGTGGGCAGCGGCGGTGGGCGGCGGCGGTGGGCAGCGGCAGTGGGCAGCGGCGGTGGGCGGCGGCGGTGACAGGGCGGGCTGCGGCAGCGAAGAAGAGCGAGGGCGGGCGGTGGAACACGGCGCGGTTGGCAAGAGCGAAGGTATCGGTACCACGGGGCTCAGCTGAAGTTGATTGTTCGCGGCGCGAAGAAAGAAATGAACTATGGCAGGACCACCGTTCACCGTTTTATACGAATAAAAACTAAAACGTGTGCACAAAAAACATCGCACCAAATTAAACTTTATTGCTTGCATGTTAAGAGTGTGATATAAAATTAATATGAAATATGGTTGTTACTACACGCATACAACGTTGTGTAGAACAAGTTGCAGCCTAAGCGTTTATTTGTACCTAGCCGGTGGTGCAATCAATATACATGTGTGACCTCAATTCGAAATTTAGCGACACGTGTTTATCAAACCCTATATAAAAACTTACCCCATTTATAATGGGATGATTACCACTAACAGCTGTTATACCATTCCACCCTAACATTTTTAGCGAAAAACCTATTTTTGAGAAAGCAAACCATCGCTTTACTTACCTTAAAAGCTTAAAAGTAAAGCGTGATCTTTTTAGTATATAGCAATGAAACTATAAGTCAATAAAACATAAATACCTGCGACAAAAAATAAAGCCCTTCAAAAGTGGTAAAAATACCCTCTGCCTACCCTTTTGGGTCTTGGGCGTTTATCTAATGTGTTGTATATTTACGCTAACATATTTTGGACAGACTTTTATTTTTGGATGTATCATGAGAAGTGGCAAACCATTTTCTTTGCCTGAGCAGCGGGACATATGCGTATGTTTATGCACTAAGTATGTAGTAATAGTTGTAAAATAATAAATCAAAATTTGACTCAATGATGGTTGGAACGTGGTACACTGCTCGACAGATAACTTAAACAAAAATCCGCGCAGTCAGGATGAGTTTACGATGGAAACCTTAGAGCAAATATTTTTTTCACTATTTTTTAGTTTGTCTAAAGTAAAGTAAGAATTTTTGGCCAAAATTCCACTCTCTCTGTCTCTCTCTAATAAGATCATAAACACGACTATGAGAAGTTTAAGTTATTTGGTCAAGACACTTGTCGGGTACTGTACGAGTTACTATGAAGCACACTAATTATGAGATGTCCCTGCCTTCCTCTAAGATACTAAGTTATTTGGTCAAGACACTTGTCGGGTACTGTACGAGTTACTATGAAGCACACTAATTATGAGATGTCCCTGCCTTCCTCTAAGATACTAACATATTATTTAATGCTAGGTGTTGTAATAGTATCTATAATTAAAAATACTGACGTAGGATTGATGGATGGTAAGTGGTAAATTATTGTTATCACCTACCCTCTAGGTGACGGTGTGTGTTATTATAATAGCTATGTCAAAATAAAGTTCTATATGATAAATAGATGCATCGGGCTCTGTGCCGAACACTGTGTCTGCCTACTCCTCTGAGATGCAGGCGTGATTTTATGTACTTTGTAGTAAAACAAAAATAAGTCGATACTAATCGATATTGGATGGATCGCGACCAGTGGCAAACCACGGTCTCAGCCTACCCCTCTGACATACAGGCGTGAGTTTATGTCTTCTGTAGTAATATTCGGTATAATAAGAATATATGTAGAATAACTATTCGAGAATTGGTGGATCGAAGCAAGTGGATAGGTTCATGCAGACAATGTCGCGGGCAACAGTTAGTTATAAATAAAATACCTAGGTGACGCTTCTGGCGGACGTAGAATATCAAATGACATGACGCGCTCCATGTAACAAGAGCTTTCGTCGTCGCTGCTTGCCGACAATGAAATTATAAGTAATTTTATTACTTATAATTTCATATTATTTAGATTAAAACTGATGACAGTCAAGATTTTCATGTGAATAAAGTAGTGATATTGTGATATAATAGGTTACGGTGGTAGACTCCAAATAAGAGGTCGTGGGTTCGATTTCTATAGAGTATATTATTTGTACAAAGGGTTCCAGTCTGGGTTTTTTTTTCCTGTTGTACCTATTCTTGCCTACGGGCTTGCGCAGTGATGGTCTAACGGTAGAACATTGAACTTGGAAGTGAGAGACTCATATGCGATTCGTAGCGTGGGCTTGCTTGCTTGTGACTTTCATTCTTTTCAAAAGTTACATACATTTCTAGTAGCCATAAAAATTGCTAAATGTGAGGAAAAACATTGTGAGGAAACCCATAGCTTAGTCGGCTCCACACCACACGTATTGACTTGTCTTTCCTGTGGGCTAGTCCGACTAAGCTAAGGATGGTATGGGTGCGGGGAAAAATAGCCCAATCTAAACAAGGCACTGGAGCGTTGATTGGTCACTTTACTTATCTAGTGTGAGTAAAAAGAATGAAGAACGCTGTGTAAATGCTTAATTTGTTTCTTGCCTAGCTTAGGTCAGGGTTTGCTTAGTTTTGGATCAGGCAGGTTATATAAAGTTTCGCTTTCATCTACACAACTGACCGTACGTGTAAGTTATTCAGAAATTAATTATAACTTAACGAACATGTATCAAAACGAATTATTGGGAAGGCTATCACACTCAAGTGAGCACCATCGCCGTGCGAAGCGCGGTGGTGGTGCGAACGTAGAGTGGGATAGACTTCCCAATAATTCACTACTCCCTTGTACCAAAATGGAGAACCTGTACCGTTTGTTTTTATTGGAGACGAAGCTTTCCCTTTGATGCCTAACTTAATGAGACCATATCCACGCGATAATTAAAATAACGAAAAACGAACATACAATTATAGACTTTCAAGAGCTCGTCGTATTGTGGAAGCTACATTTGGTGTATTATCATGGAAATGGTACGTATACCGTAAAGAATTTGAATGTAAAATAGAAACAGTGGAAAAAGTGATAAAAGCAACGTGTGTTCTACACAACTTTTTAATTGACAAGATGCCTGGCTATCTAGATAATAATGAAACGGGTTTGGCCACGACTATGTTTAACGACACAAACGTGGAAAATCTATTATCGAATGACAATATGGATGCCTATCAAGTTCGAGAAAAATTCTGTAGTTATTTCAACAACGAGGGCGCCGTTCCATGGCAAGACACTCGTATTACAATATTACTTGAACGAAATACTTAGTATAATAAATTGCACTTACCGTCAGATAATTGAGTTTCTTTCAAAACGTTCTCCCAAGCTGCATCTTTGACGTCAGTAAGTTTATAGGTATCTATTGATGTGTTCCATAGACATGGATATTTTTTTACTGATTCAATAAATTGTTCATCCATTACGTTTTATTTAAATTAACTAATTGTTTACGTTGAAAAATACAAACTGCACAAATTATTCACGATAAAAGCGTGTGCTCGCGTGCACGGTACTAGCAAGATGGCCGGCCGGCCAGCGCGCGCGCGGGGTACTGCGGGTTGCTAGCGGGCGAGAGGGGGGAAGGTGACATCGCTCACTGCACGCCGCTCACATCTCTCGTCTCCACTGCGCGTCGTCCGCGCACAGCTCACATCTCCGCTTCCATCGCGACATACAAATATTACACATCTCCGCACAGCGATCTCCACTGAAGCTGAGCGGAGAGGAGACGTGTCAATAACTAAATTCTATTGGTTGTTTAAAAAACATCTCCTCTCCGCTCGTCTCGTCTCCGCTTTGGTGGAGTCCCGGCCTAAGTTTAGTACTTGGAGGAGCTCTTACACGAGAAGTACTTGGAGGAGCTCTTGCTCGAAAAGTACTTGGAGTAGGTGTTGAACCAGAAGCTGTATTTGATCGATTGCCTCGTAAAGATTGCAGGGGAACTTCAACAGAGTTGTCATCAAAAGAATTACGAAGTGTCGCTGTATTTTCAATAACTTCATCATCAGAATGTGATCGTAATGGTTGAACAGATGGCAGATCCTGAACAAGACTGTCATCCAAGTTTACCTGGTGCTCTAATCCTATGTCGGTATCACTTGGCATAAAATCGGGGTCTGCCACACTATCGTCATCATCAAAGTAATTCGACTCACTTTCCAATGACGAATCTTCTTCTTCTTCTTCGTAGTCACTTTCCTCCAACATTCTTCTCAACTCTTCATCGGTATATTGCCGTCTGCCACTCATTTTTCATAAAAAATGTAACAAAACAACACAAAAAAAAATATTTTTGCACCAACCGACGAAAAAACGACCAAATAGTCGTTTGTTCCCACTAGTTCCATTGGTTAGTTCCATGATGGAACAGGTGAGAACTTTTCTTCTCGGTAGTTCCATGGGACTCGTGAATGGAACCTCTGCAACTATTTTCTTCTCACTAGTTCCATTAAATTATAATACGTGTGGTAGGTACTTTATGCACACGTACTATCCTCATCATCGTGACTTCATGGTTTTTGGTGTGTTGAGATTATAAGCGGCAGGGTTCCGTGTAGCCCAGAAATTGAAAGTAGGTACTTACTTGCACTTGAATCAAGCGGTGATTTTCCTTTTAACTCATCACCTGCCTACTAAGTCACTTTTTTAAGGAAATTAAGTTGCATTCAGACACGAACTAACGTGAAGATATAGTTTATAATTTTTATTTGCTATTCGTCTAATAACTTATCCTTTAGCATGGACACTGTTGGGCAAATCGAAGGGCAAGTCCCTGACACCGGCCATACGGTGGTGATCTCGGAGGGTGAGGCGACCAAATCCAACCGGCCAAGAAAACGTGTGGCAACGTCTCGACGAAGTCCATCGACTACCAGCTCTAGTTCGAGTTCAAGTTCTTCATCTTCCGGCTCTTCACCAACCAAAAGGCGCCATGGCCGTCGCCGCCATCGCCGCCGACACCATGTTAAAAAAGGGCAAGATAAGCAACAACTCGCCAAGCTGGCTAGACAGATTAAAGATCTACAGCGCGAGGTGGCTCGCAATGGTGAGCTCGCAAGTGTGCAGCCACAGTATACCGAAGAGGACACTGTGAGTATAGATGTGGACCATTCTCTGTACAGAGAGGTAGCTTCTCCTGAGCTCGGGTTTGAATTGGGCACCAAGTTAAAGGAACCCGCAGTCCCAAAGACAAGCGATAGTCTACTTAAACAGCTCATAGAAATCCAACACTTTGGAAAGAAGGAGTGGTCTGAAGTGAGGTATGCAGAGGTCCAAAAGTCATACAACAATACACCTGGCTTCGTCGAGCTGGAAATAAATGAGGAAGTGAAAGGCTATGACATGCTGCACCATCTTGGTCACGACGACAAGGCTTATGCTGCACTCACGGCCTGCGTGCTCAAACAGAATGAAGCATTAAAAGACTGTCTGCGTGATTTGGCTCGTTTTGCTGATACAGGCGAAGAATTATCCAGAGAGGCCCTGCAGTGTAAGATCAAAGAGACCTTTTCATCGGGAGATTACTTTAAAGTTTCTTCAGATTTACTACAGTTGATATGCGGCCACAGGGCAGAGGTAATAGAAATGAGAAGAGATGGAATTATCAACCAAACTCGTGATCCTGTGGTGAAGGCTGCTCTACGGAAGATCCCACCGAACTGTAAGATCAAAGAGACCTTTTCATCGGGAGATTACTTTAAAGTTTCTTCAGATTTACTACAGTTTATATGCGGCCACAGGGCAGAGGTAATAGAAATGAGAAGAGATGGAATTATCAACCAAACCCGTGATCCTGTGGTGAAGGCTGCTCTACGGAAGATCCCACCGAACTGCCAGTACTTATTCGACCCAGACCTCTTTACTGCAGCTTTGGAGAAAAGTGGAGGGGTTCGGAAGACATTTGTGCCTCGAATCAAATCAGGCAACTTTCCAGCTTCGCAAGCTGGGACAAGCAACATAGTACACCTCCCCGCGCAGGGGATGGCAAACAGTCGCATGCCCGCGCAGGGCTTTATGCACAATGCGCCAGCGCGCACTCGATATCAACCCCCGCAGGGTTTGAAACAAAGCTATCCCTCGCAGGGACAGCGCTATAAGGGCGAGGCCCCATTAGTGCGATGCGCTGCGTTGCGTCGTCGCAGCGACGACGCTGCGTCGTTTTCCATATATTTTTTATGACATGCTCCATTATACCGTTGCGTCGTCGCACGCGATGTTTTAACGGATCGACGGACAAGAGACGAAGCGGGCGGGAGGGTGATGCGCTGCGTCGACGCGGCACCTCTGCGCTGCGGCCGACGGACAGTGTTCTATGATCCATTGCTAGAGGAGGAAGCTAGACGAGCGTAACGAACGAACATTTTTTAACATCATGAGTGAGAAGGAGATTGATATTGACTTTCTAATATCCTTGGTTGAAGAAAGACCCATTATATGGGATAAATCTCACGAACATTATAGTGATAAGTTTCGTAAAGCGAATGAATGGGCAGCTATATATAAAACAATTTTTCAAGACTACGAGGAATTTGAGGACCAAAAAAAAAACAAGATTGGTTAGTTGTTATTTATTATGAGTAATAAGTTATTTTACAACTTTTATAAGTTAATTTATATCTTTTTCAACTGCCATGGTAAAGCCCCTTCCGGACTCATGAAGTAATTAGCAAATTGATCTCTGATAAAATTTACGGCTAATGATTCTTCATTGACGTGGGGTCTCAATTGTGGAAACGTACTTATTGCCATTTTGTCTTGCTGTCGTAAATCATCATGTTGTGTAACAAAATTGTGTAAAACACATGCTTTCACGATATTAATAGTTAAATCATATGCTGTATCAATTGGCCTATGTAAAATGCGCCATTTATTTGCCATGATCCGAAATGCACATTCCACGTATCTACGAGCTCTGCTAAGCCGATAATTATAAATCCTTTGTTTCACGTTGAGATTTTGTCCGCCGTATGGGCGCATAACATGCTTACTTAAACCAAAAGCTTCATCACCGACGAGTACGTATGGGATTGGTGGCTCGTTATTATGATCATTTCTAAGTGGTTGAGAAACAGGCAATGGTAATTCATTTCTCATTAAAATCTTGTAAAGCGTCGAATTTCTAAAAATAGTAGAATCACTTTCCTTTCCATTTGCTCCCACGTCGACAAAAACAAACTTATAATTTGAGTCAATTACCGCCAGCAAAACAATTGAAAAATAATTTTTGTAATTATAAAACAGAGAGCCACTTTTGTCCGGTTTTATCAAACGTATATGTTTCCCATCAATTGCCCCGAAGCAATGAGGAAAGTTGGCTTTTAGATCAAAATCTTATGCAATATTTTGTAGTTATTCTACTGTAATCTCTTCTATGTACTGTAGTCGAAGATATTTCCACACAGCTTGACAAACTGACGAAATAGTTCTAGAAATTGTTGATCTTCCACGTTTAAATTTGAAATGCAAGTCGTTTATCGAATTTCCACTGCCCAAGTACCTGAAATAGAAACACAAAAAATAAATAGGGTGGCTCATTTAGATCTGCAAACATAAATTAATATTCTTTTTTTTCTTTGCAGGTAACGAGGTTGTGAAAAAATGGAGAAGCGTGAAGTACAACTTTTTTCGATATTTAAAAAAATTAAAAGAAAACAGTTCGTCTGGATCAGGGGCAAAACCATTTAAAAAATATCATTATTACAATCAGTTGCAATTTTTGTTGAAAATTGCCCAAAATAAAACTGACAGTAGCCTTGAAAACGTGCCTGAAGAAACGGAACGAGACAAAAACACAACATCATCTTCTTCATCTCATGCAAAAGAAATGTCCTCGTTACCCCCAGGACCTTCTCGCTACGTGCCTGCAAGCCGCAAGAGATCAAACCAAGCAATAGATGATTTCGAGGCGCAAGCATTAGAAGCGTTGCATGAGAAAGAAAACCGCCACTTATCATTTTTCAAAGGAATTTTGCCTTCTTTGGAAGGCTTTACGGAATTACAGATTTTTACATTCCAAAGCAAAGTTATAAATATCATTACCGAAATGCGGTTCGGGGAACAGACTCAATTCAAAATTCAAATTCAAATAATTTTATTTCAACGTAAAGAATTTACATTCTATTTGCTGAATGTCAATGTACAATGTAAAGTGTAAGCCGCCGCCTTCGGGCCGTATTGTAGTGGAGAAAAAGGCAGCGGAAAAAAAACTCCACTCTGACCATCTTTTCTCAAATCATCTTAAAACCAAATACATCAGTTGCCATATGTAAACCTAATAAGATTTCATGATTGCCATTAACAACCCTAAATGCCAAAGCATTAGTCAAATGTCTCACAATAATAGGGGAAAACATAAGTGCTGCGGCCAGACACACGAACAGCACTCGTTCACGAGCATAACGCAGTGCTCAGCCATCATCAGTCTCAACCATTTTGGAGGGAGATAGATGACCCGAACACCACGCTACCATTCGAATGACCTTTAGCAAACTTGCAGTTAAGTTTTTGTCAGTTATATAAGGTATCATATAGTTATTAATATGCAATCACGTCGTCTGTACACACTTAACACCACTGCAGTCACGCGGATATCAAACTAGGCAACAGTATCAAGCAACACCATTGCAGTCACGCGGGTATCAAACTGGACAACAGTATGGATATCACACTACACAACATACCCAGTCACCGTCACCATCGGGGTATCGAACAGATGAATTCGTCGATCCCTTCTCAGCCAACACTACAGTTAATAATTTTACTGATGATAGTCAAGAAGAAGAATATAACTTTGCTTTGTTGTCTAGTAATAATGCTTAAATTAAACTTATTTTAAAGATAATAAACGAATAACTGATGAACATTATTATTATATTTGAAATTTCTTACCTCAATGTAATACCAATCATTTCAATTGGTTCTAAAGGGTTCCTGAATTTGGTATACTGCTTCTTTAAATGTGGTTCTAAGATCTTAACCAACTTATTAAAGCTGGCCTCACTCATCCTAAAAAAATTGAAAAACTTCTTTTCATCTAACAACAACTCTCTATATTCCTGCATAAAAAACTGACCATCACTATTTCTTAACGCTATCAAAGGAGATATCCAGAATCTTCTATGGTTTCTACGTTTATTTCGGCGGTGGCGTAATAAAAGCAACAAAAGAACACGTTTGTATCTGTCCATTGCGAAGGCTGAACTGAGACGCAGCCAGTGTTGCTGCGACGCTCTTGCGCTGCGACATCGTGCGTCGTCGCAACGCAGGTGTGGCATACAATCCGCTGTTCCGTTACGACGACGCGACGCAACGCAGCGCAACGCTCTAACGGGGCCTCGCTCTAATGTGGACCGTCGCACGGGTTACTCACCAAGGGATACATTTCGTCCTCAAGGAGGTGGTCAAGGTGGCAGACCTCAAGAGCGGAAGAGCAGAGCACACAAGCGTCCAGCACCCTCCGCAACCTACATCCCCAATAATAAAAGGCGTAAATATTGACTCTCAGAAGTTCAGAGCGGGACAGTTATCAAGGTATCAAGAGCAGTGGAAACAGTTGGGGGCCCCAAACCAATTACTGAAGTTAATAAGAGGTTATCGCTTACCCTTTCTTCAGAAGCCACCTCTGGCCGTGCCAAACTTGAAGAAAACGACTTACAGCACCCCGAAAAACGAACACATGTCTGCAACCATAACTCAGATGATAAATCAAGGTGCGGTAGAAGAGGCCCGCCCTTCTCCAAGTTTCTTGTCACCCATGTTCCTTGTGCCCAAAGGCGACGGCCAGTACCGTCCCATCTTCAACTTGAAAGCTCTGAACAACTACATATTCACAGGCCGGTTCAGGCTGATAAACCATTATCGTGTTCCCGATTTTTTACAGCCGGAGGATTGGTTATGCAAAGTCGACCTCTCGCAGGTTTATTTCCACCTTCCGGTTGCCCACTCGCACAGGAGGTTTCTGCGGCTGGTGTACAAAGAGAAACTGCTTCAGATGACATGTTTGCCTTTCGGGCTCAGCTCAGCGCCGAAGGTGTTCGCATCACTCACAAACTGGATCGCCAAAACTCTGAGGGACCAAAGGGTCCGCATAGCAGTCTACTTGGACGACTTCCTCATAGCCCATCAAAACAAAACAACTCTGGAACTTCATGTGAAATTACTGGTAGACCGACTGCAGTTTCTGGGGTGGCAAGTAAATTTCGAAAAATCCTTGATTTAACCTCAGAGAGTTCTTACTTTTTTGGGAATTCAATGGAACCCCTGGTCCAACGAGAAATACTTGCCCCAGGACAAAATCTTGCGATTGATGGTGAAAGTCTCTGCAATGCTGAAAAGGAGAAAGACTACCTTGAAGGAGCTCCAAAGTCTGGTGGGACATCTGAGTTTCGCGAGCTTCGTAGTGCCCAAAGGCAGACTCCACTTTCGAGCGCTTCTGCAACTCCTAAACAATATAATAAAAAACCGGTCAGTACTAAATGTTCTACCAGATGCAGCGGTACAAGAGTTGAAGTGGTGGCTTCAAAATTGCAATATGTCTTCTCCGATCCATCTTGCGCCTCCATCACACTATCTGACGACGGACGCATCCGATCTAGCCTGGGGTGCGCAACTAGACAATTACCCCTTAACAGGAACGTGGACCGATTTGGAGAAGAAGGCACACAGAAACGTGAAGGAGATGCTAGCGGTTTTGAAAGTATTACAGACGCACGGTCAGTATCTAAGTCAGTCCACCGTACTAATTCAATGCGACAACCGCACGGTCGTAGCGTACCTAAGGAACGAGGGAGGCACGAGGACGACGTCGCTAATGGACCTGACAATAGACATTTTTCATTTACTGAATCAATACCAGATAGATCTGAAAGTTTATCACCTTCCTGGCAAATACAACAGTCATGCAGATCACTTATCACGCCACCGCTCGCCACCGGAATGGCACCTCTTGCCGAGCGGTGTGCAGCAAGTCTTCAGAAAGTTCGGAGTTCCGGAAATAGACCTTTTTGCGTCGAGCAACGCACACGTAGTGACGAAATATGCGACACTGGACTTGACCGACACACTGGCAGCGTTTCACGATGCATTTTCTCAGACATGGGACTACCAGATGGCATGGATATTCCCTCCGCCCTACTTGATCCCCAAAGTACTAACCCATCTCAACACGTCGAGGGGAACGTATCTCCTAGTTGTCCCCAGATGGGATCGCGTGTTCTGGCGAGCAGACCTGAAGTCAAGAGCACTAGCCGCCCCGTTCACAATCCTCAACCTCAGTCAATGCTTAGTGGACACAGTAACTGGGCAATCACCCCCGAACACCCAAGGAATGATACTAGAAGTATGGAAGTGTGGGGGTGGTCGAAGAACTTAGATGACTGGAACGAAGGTCAGGTTAAGCTTTTGCAATCAGCATGGAGAGACTCTACATGGCGGACATATAGAGTAGCTTGGAACAGATGGCTCAATTGGGCTTGCAAGAACTCTGTTAACCCTTTAGTTCGCAACGTAGGAAAATGTGATTTTCTCAATTTTATTTATTTTCATGAGCTTTAATATGGTTTTGGGGAACCCTAAAAAATACTGAAAAAAAAAACATATACATGTAATATATGTACATGTAGTGTTGAAAATACTCAACATTGCGAATCGTGTAAAGATTTTATCTACAGATAAAATGTTGCGTATTTTCAACATTGCCCCCTATCGCATAGGAACCTTTAAATGAGTAAAACACAAAATACTTAGGATAATATAAAAATAGGACTTTATTTGGCAACATGGTAGTTATAAAAACAGTTCCTCTTAGTAACTAAGCATAAACGAAGGTCGCATTTTGTGCATTGGATATTGGTGTAACCATTTTTACAATGTTTACATCTGCCATAGGGCACGAACACAGGTAGATGACCTTTATTGTCAAACCTGACTGAATCTGGTGGTCTGGCAGCAACTGGTGTCTTGATGGTTTTTTGTGGAAGTTTATTTTCTTTCGTCACCTTTGCGGTATTATTTTGTCTGACTCGGTCTTTGTTCAGGAGTTCGGAAAATACAGTCACACGAAATTTCTTCAAAGACATGCGGTTTTTATCGTCCGGACACTCCCTTCTATGCAACAACCACGCATTATTGATGCATATGTCAAGGCTTTGCGAGAATAAGCTCATATACCACCTTTTGGTCTTGAAATTGGTTCGGTATAACGCAACAAGCATATCCGCCAAATCTACACCACCCATATGAGTGTTGTATTGTTTTACAATTTGTGGACAATTCACGTCCACTCTAGTCTTTGTGTCCTTGGAGTAACGTTTGATTTTCTCCATAGGGTGCGAATCTACACATGAGCTCGCCAGAGTCACTGACTTGTTGTCATGCCACTTTACTATAGCAATCTTGTTTTTGTTATCCACCACTTGGTAACTGGCACCCCGACCCTTTTTGGCTAGAGCTTTGTCACAAGGCAGCTTTTTTTGGGTGCCTCTCAGACGATTAGCTTTTATAGTACCCAGACTGAAAATACCATGTTCGTTACGTAAATGCTCTATCAGCTCCAAAGAAGTAAAGAAATTGTCGAAATAGACAACAGAGGGCTTCTTTCGGATTGTTTTACAGAGAGATAACACAACCATGGCTCCCAGACCCAAGCTTTTCTCATATTCTGTGAATGTGTGGTTTCTAAAAGTATCCGGTCCACCATACAAAACGAAATCATACACCAAGCCAGAAATTCCTGCTCGAACAAATATTTTTAGACCCCATTTTTTGGGCTTCTTAGGTAAATACTGACGGCGGCTTCCTGCTCTTGTACCTTTGTATGGTACCATCATCTCATCTATACTGTATTTTCGTTCTTCTTTAAGCTTCAAACAATTTTGCCTCACTTTCTCAATAATAGGCCGCACTTTATAGTAGCGATCGTCGTCCATTTTACAATTGTCAGCAAAGTGCAAATATTTTCTTATCTTCTCATACTTCTTCAATGGCATGATATCAGCAACAATTGGACAACGCAGTGAATGACTCCAATAGTCTCTGTAAGATGGCAATTTGACCACTCCCATTATCAACGTAATAGCTATGAAGTCCTTGATATCATCCTTAGTGACATTGATGCATTTGGAAACATCTTTCTGTACGGAATACAAGTTGGTCTGTTCTACAATGAGATCAAATATATCATCGGAAAAGAAGAGGTTAAAATAATCAAGTGGAGACTGTGGCTGAGCAGTTGGTTCGAATTCAGTTGATTCCACTAAGGCAGAGTACAGAAACTTTCCAATTTTGAATTCAAACGATGGCTTCTTCAAGTCCTTCTTTATTTTTTTAGCGACATGTCTCACAGTGAAAAGGAGAGAGTGAGAGAGAGCCCGTCCCGTCTTCAGTTCAGTTCTCAATCCCTCTCCTTTACGTCCGTAGAAACAAGAATTAGAAACGTGGACTGTATTATAGGTATAGGGCCAGTCGAGCGCCCGTTCAGTTCGATGTCACGTCGATCCGCCGTAGTAGTCTCGTCGCCTCGTCGCTCACGCTGCCTCTCCTCCGGTGAATTCTTATCGCCGCTCGTTCTGCGGCTAGCTGCACAGCCTGGGTTCAGCTTCGGTTCGGGGGGTAGACTGCCGCAAAGAAAACACCTTGTTCTCGAGAGTATCTTCAGCTTCCAGCTCGCTCGTCCGTTCGCGGGAATGAGTCCGAATGAATGAATGCCGATCGTCGGAGATCGGCCGCCTTTTATACCAAATTGCCCTAGTTCCGGGGCGGGGGCTGCGCGAGGGGGGTGCGTGAGCGAGCGAGATAGATAGCCTACTTATCTTTATTTACTTTCCTAGCGAATTTACATAGAATTACGCATTAATTTATATTAAATTAATGTTTTCTCATTGGAATAAGTGACATTCTAATAAGTTTCTAGCATTCTAATAAGTTTCTTATAGGATTTTGTACAGATTTACTGAGGAAAATAGACTGAACTTTTCTATCGAAATAACTCTGAAGAATATTAATAAATCTTTTTAGTGAGAATAAAAATGGTTAGATATTAGTAAAAACTACCTGCTGTGCAAGTTTCATCAAAATCGGTTGAGCCAATCGAAAGTTATCGCTTTCGGAAACATAAGATTTTGTTAGCTAATTTTGGCTCAATGTCACCATTCTATAGAGTGCTATGTGTTGTATTTCGACAGATTTTAGGCTGATCTATGTGGTTTTACCAGTTTTATCCTAATCCGTGACGTGCTTCTAACGTGGTTTACGAGATAAAATTCTACATAGAAAATCTGTTCTGCAGATTTTATACACTAGTAATTGTGGTGCAAGAGGTATTCTATCTAGTTTACAATCGCTTACAAAGTAAATAACATAATATGCATCGTACTGGCTATGAAAACAAATGAAAGGTAAGTGAAATCATCCTAAAACTAAATAATGTAAAATTATTATTGAATACTGACTCTTAAGCCTAAGGAAATAAGACACAAGGTGATAAAATTATTTAATAAAAATGTGACTTAAATCTAAACAAACGTATTCTTACAACTAAGGTACCTATCTACTAACTACCTATCTAATGTCTATCTAATCGCTAAGGAACTTAAATCTAAAAAGTCGTCGATCGCCGACACACAGGTTTAGTCGGTGCTGGTCTTTTGGAGCGAGTATTTGCAGCTGTAGGAGTGCTGATACTGGGAGGCGATAAAAGAGAAGAAACAGAATTCAAAACCGGAAGCTGCTCTTCTGGTGCTATTTCGTTCATTAGTGGTGTCAAAGGTACAGTAGGGTCTTTGATGCTGATATCGTTGGCTGGTGGAGGTGTGGCTGGAATGTCTTCATCAGAACTAATAAGTAAGTTGTCTAAATCTGAAGGGTAGGCTAGTGGTTCCGAGCTAACTACTGATGATGTTCGAGATGATCTTGGTGAGTCAGAGTAATAAAATGGTTGTCCAATGCGATTCGTCTTCCGTTGAATAACAACTTCATCATCAGAGGAATCACCTTCATCAGAAGGTGCATTTGCAGGTGGTACGAGAGCCATAATTTTGCGCGTATGTCCCCATGTCGGTTTCATCTGCAGCAAGTGAGAAAAAACACATGCAAAACCCACAGCCAAGTGAAAAAAAGAAACGAAAAATGCAGGAAATAGTGTTACTTAAATACGTCTTTATTAGGGGTGTTGTTGAAAATACTCAACGTAGCTGGGGAAGGGTGTTTTGTATATAAGTTCGCAATGTTGAATATATTCAACACTGTCCATAACAAGTCAATCCTGAGCGCTTTCGCAATGTTGAGTATTTTCAACTAAAAACTTAACCGCTCAATAACTTACCAAAACCACACTAAAACGCCGTTATATTTAGGCAAAGAAGTAAAGCAATAGTCATCAAATATAATTTGATGAACAAACAATAGGTACTATGACAAAAACAAGGAAATTTTTAAAATGTTTACCTCGTATCCGGAGAGCGCACACAGTCGGTTAACAATTTCGTCACAACTGTCAAAATTGTCAGCGTTATGGGCATAGACATTTTTTTGTTTTCGTTGCGTTTTATTTCTGCAAATGATTAGTAGGAGCAAAGACTTGGGAAACGTTTTGGTTTCGAGTGATTTTTTTTTTAAATTAATGTTGAGTATTCTCAATGTCGCGAATTAAAGGGTCCTTTAAAACCGAGCGGGTCTACCTTAGCTAGGTCTCTAGCAGATCTTTGCCTCATTGAAAAATTATCTTACAACACTATTTTGTTGCATAAGTCTGTGGTTGCTACCTTAAGTAATACAGAAGAGTCATGTAGTTTAAGCTCACATACTCTTGTACAGCATGTGCTCAAGTCAATTGCTTTGAAAAAACCGCTGCTTAAGAAACCCCCTATTTGGAACATAGATGTGTTAGCGTCCTTTATGAGCAATACAGTTGTTGATACCAATAATTCATTTGCAGTTTGTAGGCACGCAGCCTTACCTTTTGCTGTGTTCAGGCAGGCGCATTCATGACTTAACGCTGTTAGCAGTAGATGACGAACACTTCGTAGAGGATAGCGAAGGCATAACATTTTGGCCTATGTTCGGCTCAAAGACAGATGACAATACACACAGGCAATCAAGCTGGAAACTATTACCTAACTCAATCAGTGTCAACTTGAACCCAGTTTACTGGATAAAACAAACTATAAAAGTGGTCGACTCTAGACGTAGATCGGCTAACTGTAATAATTTGTTTGTCAGCCTTAGAGGCCAACCCAAAATTGCTAGTCGAACCATAATTGCAGGGTGGATCAAAACCCTTTTGTCTGAAGCTGGCATAACGGCATCGCCGGGCAGCATTCGATCCGCAGTAGCTTCAAAAAATTGGGCTGACCAGTTTCCCCTGGATGAAATAATGGCCAGAGGAAATTGGAGGTCGGGGAACACCTTTGCTCGTTATTATAGACGTGAAATTATGCCCGCTCCAATCACAAATCATGTGACAAGAATGTTTGTACCTGTTGATTAATCAGATTCGAATTTATTTTTTCTTCTAAATTTGATTTGAGCTTGTCTCACTTAATAATTTCCCTTTAGTGCACTTTCATAACTAAGTTTTCTTAACTGGTTAAGAAAAACTTTTTTTTTATTATTGTTTTCACAACAGGTTTTTAAACAAGAATACGAAGTGTTCATTCATAACTGACAATCACAAATAGTTAAGAAACGAATAATTATGATTATGTTTTTATAACTAGCTACAGTCAGCATTAACATTTTTCCTTTAACCTTAAATCAAACACAAAATGTAAATTCATATATAATAGTCGCATTTTAATCGCCTGACTCCATAATAATGGTGTCCGATGATTCGGACGCAATGTCGTCTTCAAAGTAGATGACAGTTGCATCCGAATCATCGTCGCCTGACTCTATAATAATGGTGTCCGATGATTCGGACGCAATGTCGTCTTCAAAGTAGATGACAGTTGGAATCATCGCCCATCGCGTCGGGCTCGTTCTTCGCCGCCACCTCCTTCTCCTCCGCCGCCTCCTCTGCCACTTCATCGCCCTCTGCTATTGTTAAGACTGTAAGAAGTAGGTAAATATAAGAAGTAAAGTACAATATCAATGTTTTATTTTTCCGAAATCATCTGTTGTCACTACAATTTTAAAATACTTACGTTGATCTATGTCAATTGCCTCGTCAAAGGTGTATGTTTTTTTTTTCCATTCTTATTATTATTTTGCATTTTTATTTTTTGCTAATTGTAACTTTAAAAACAAGCCACAAGCCGCGTTGATTTTACAAAACACAAAATATTTCCTTGCAGTTTTGACATTAGGATTCTTAAAAAGTTTTTATCGAGAGTATTGCATGCGGAAAACGGATGAGGTTCTTATCTCAATAAATTATTATCTATTATTGATATGTAAACTGCAATGGCATGACATTGACATTGTCATTTTAGTATTATTTAGTTTTCTATTGCAATTGAGTGCAATTTATATAAAATATATTAACAACCGAAAACTTAAGTGATAAACTATGTCGCTTTCTAAGTCCATCATGGAGTTCATAACGACAAAAAGGGATCGCGAGAAACTACTATACGACGGCCGTCAGTACCATAAAATTAAAACTTATGTGAACGAAAATGTTTTTTTGGAAATGATACAATAAAACCGGTTATAAAGGTAATGTGACATTAAGCAATGAAAACCATATAGTTAAAGAGGGCGTGCACGATATTGATTGTTTACCTAATAGTGCAAAATATCTAGTTTTGAAGAAAATGAAAGATTTGAATACTAAAATAGTAGCTAATGTCGATCCAATACAAAAACAGTTTGAAGAAGTAGTATGCGAACTGGAAGACGATGGCGTGCACTTAGTTGCTGACTTACCAAAATTTGACAATATTAAAAGTGGTCTATACAAAGCAAGAAATAAGGCATTAGGAGTTTCTAAGCTCCATTTTGAATCACCAACTAAAGTAGAAATACCAAAAAAAAAATAAAAACTTCCTCCTGGCCGACTATAACGACAATGACACAAACACCAGGATTTTAATATTTTCTTCTTCTGATATAAAAACGTATTTGGACAATTTCGAACATTTCTTTCTGGAATGACCTTTAAGTCTTGCCCTGAACCTTTCACACAAATATATACCATTCATGGACTACATAAAATAACAAAAAAAATTGTACCTTTATTCTTTGGTTTCATTCATAATAAAACTGAAAATACCTACAAACTTATATTTGAAATGATAAAGTCACAAATTCCTGAATGGAACCCCGTAAAATTGACACTGGATTACGAAATCTCAGCTATGAAAGCAATACGAAAAATTTTCACGAATGCAGTAATGAAAGGATGTTATTATCATTTTTGTGCCAGCCTTTTTAAAAAGGCGAAACGATTAGGGCATAAATCTACGATACAAAGACGACATATTGCGAGATGTGCTGGCTTAGCCCGATTGCCATTGAGATATGTAATGGCAGGTTACAAGTATACAATGACCAAATCCCCGAAAACTGAAGCAGTGATAAAGTTCAACAATTACCTAAACCGTTACTGGTTCAGCGACGTAAATTTTATCAAGACTTGGTGCTGCTACGGCGAGGAAATTCGGACCACCAACAATCTAGAAGGCTGGCACGCAAGACTTAATAGAATGGTTGGACGCCAAAAACCGTCGCTAGCAACAATTCTGAATGATCTTATTAAAGAAACAAAAATTTCAATGTCGTTCAACACAAACAAAAACAAATCGAACAAAAATTACCAAGAGATTGACCAAGAAATTGCGGATACTATACATCTTTTAACAAATAAGTCTATCACTGTTGGACATTGTTTAGAAATAATTGCCCCATTTAAATATTAAGTAAAAGTTAATTTACCTTAATTACATTTTGTGTTTGATTTAAGGTTAAAGGAAAAATGTTAATGCTGACTGTAGCTAGTTATAAAAACATAATCATATTTATTCGTTTCTTAACTATTTGTGATTGTCAGTTATAAATGAACACTTCGTATTCTTGTTTAAAAACCAGTTGTGAAAACAATAATAAAAAAGGGGTTTTCTTAACCAGTTAAGAAAACTTAGTTATGAAAGTGCACTAAAGGATAATTTCTTTTATTGAATGGGAATTCGAATAATAAAAATATATATATATATTTTGCACCTTATCTACTTTATTTAATTAAGACAACTGTGGAAAACTCTCCACTTACGCATTGGAATTGCGGTTTCGGACTGCTGGTTCCATTGGAAAGTTCCATTGATGGGTCCAATAGGTTTCTCAAGTTTTCATGGCTCCATTGATGGGTCCAACAGGATTTACAAATTCGCATGGTTCCATTTAGATGGTGGAGTCAATAATCGAAATTTTATTTGGTTCAAATCCGGTTTCGTGGTTCCATTGTCAAAACATTTACTTAAAAACAAAATAGTAATTAGGTATTAAAATGCATATAAGAATGAATGTTTATCGCACTTGCTCTAAGAAATGTCCGACTGTTATTTCTTTGTGAATCAATTTCATCTGAGCATTTAAAATAAATGCATCTCTGTCTTTTTGTAGAATGCTCCTGTTACGTTGTGAATGGTTACTTGTAGCATTACCAATTTGCATTTTATTAATAGACACATCCTTTTCCAGAACGGAAAGCAACTTAGCAATCGTCACATAATTTTTATTTATCGCACGGTTAATTCGAGCATGCCAGCCTTCCGCAAAGTTATTTGTACGATGAAGTTGATTATATACACACCATTCTTTCATAAATTGTTCATTTTTAAACCAATATGTATTCATATAATCCATAAATGGTTTTAACTTTCGCATCTCATTGCATTCTGATTGAATATAATTCCATCCCTCATACATACAATCCACAGGTAATAATGGGAGTGCTGTACACAAACCTACTATGCGACGATACATTTTTGCTTTCAAACCTAGATATTTTGCTTTTCGCCACAGGGAATTGATGTAATGATAATAGCACCGTACTATTTTGATAGTTGGAAACACATTTTTTAATGCATTTGTTACTGCTGTTTCAAAATCGCAATGGAAAACTCTTGGATTCCACGCTGGGCATTGTGTTTTTAATAATTCAAAAAGTACGATGTAAGACTGTTCAGTTTTATCGCTCATAAGGCAATATATCAGCGGTACTATATTTGTTGTTCCTGACGTACTTTTAAAGTTACCGTGTAAGGTGTATAATTGAGAGAATGGAACAGGTGTGCTTCGAAAAGTACCATCCCCATAATATTCGTCAATATTTTCCAATAACTGCTTAAAATATTCTGTATAAAAAATCATAACTCTCCGTCCGTCACAGTAGTAATCTGCTTTTAAAAATGATTTAAATTTTGCCGGGATTTCCGCTTCCTGGATATTATTGTAGACCAATTTTTTAACTTCGAATTCTTGTTTTCTTTTAGCATATATTGATGTTTTTGAACTCTCATATGAAATTTTTGTTACTTTGTCGAGTCCCATATCATATAGTGGTGCCATGACTTCCTTGAAAATAACAGGGATTGGTTCTGTTGTAATTGCTGCTCTTGCTTTCACATCATCAAGAGCAAAGGCTACCATATTTCTAGCCTCATCGGGCAAACATTCTACAGCGTGCTCGGTAATCTTTTCTATATTTGCACCCTAAAATAAATAAAAATATAGATATTACATACATTTTATAAGCCAAACAACTTATACATTGGTTAACCTTTGGAATGCCAGAGCCACCGAAAATGTTGCACCCTTGTGCGCCGGGCGTAACGGTGTAAATTAGCGCGAGTGACAGCGTGTTAGATAATGTCTTGGAAATTTGGAAAAATGTATGGAACCTATGAAATTTATGATTGTTATGGAAAGTCCAATAACGAACAAGTAATATAAACACAATAAGATTGTAAGGTCGTCATTTATTTTTATTTTACAGCCTCAAAAAGTAAACAATGTGTTTTTTTTCCCTTCTTCCTGCATTGATGATGTTTTCTGTCAACTACTTTGTTTTATTTTTACTTTTACTTAGCACTAACTATTCACCATGTACCTAAAAATTCATTAACATGAAAAACAGCGCATTTCTAGAGAAAATTGTCGCCGAAAAACTATTATCAAAAGTCCACATTTCTCCAGAAGAATCGCCATTTTGCACTTATTCGTTGCTCACTTTTCGAGGCTCACAACACATCGTCACATTGATGTAAGTCATATGTTCGTGCTTATTTAGGTAAAATATAATGTCCTTTTTCATTTATAGTTATCAATAAATCGCATAATCCTTCTAATGAACATTTTTTTGCCAAATGAATCTAACAATTGTGTTTAGAGTAGGTTATTTTCGTTCAAGCTTTTTTTTATGAAGATCTACTCTTTTGTCTCTGGAAGTAGCGGTATCGCAATGTTCAATAAATGGACTGTCGATGTGTATAAGACAGTAGTACTCTGTGGAGCAACTTTTTTGAGAAAATAAACTATAAACACAGCATATTCTCGCACCACATTTCTACTGTTCTATACATGTGTGAGTGAACGGCCTACTGCGTTCAATTGCCGAAGCGCGTATCCGCGCGAAGTAATCTTTACTCACCTGCCTAAGCGCGGATCCGCGCGACTATACAGGGGGTCGTATAGACGCTAAAAAGCTAGGGACATTTCGTACCAATTACAATTACGTTTTATTATTTAATATTATTGAGATGGTGTAAATAAATAGTTAGGATAGAGTAAAATATTTTTATTGATAAACAATATTTACATTTTTACAATTTTTTTTAATAATGTTGGTCTGCCAAGGCTTACACATTCTTTCACACACAAAATGTATCCCTAGTTTGCTGGGGATAATAATAATAATAGGCAACACAATAAGTAAAAAAGTATACATACACTGTCCGTGTGAAAAAGGCTGCGTGGCCTCAACCACCTCAACCCTTTCCCCTCCAAGAATTTCTTGGGGCCTAAATTGCTGCAAAAATTTTGTACATTTATCAAATCATAAAATATGCATTAGACACAAAATAAAATTGTTCACTAAATATAGATTTATACGTACTCTAAGACTCCCTGACGCACTCCTCTCTAATATTACTTGGTCG
Source organism: Yponomeuta sedellus (assembly GCA_934045075.1). NCBI lineage: Eukaryota > Metazoa > Arthropoda > Insecta > Lepidoptera > Yponomeutidae > Yponomeuta > Yponomeuta sedellus. Next base: position 1,659,109 of record OW203736.1, on the reverse strand, counting down.
TTGCTCCGTACCCTAAAACTACTTTCAGGAGTACGATCGACGACCATGCCCAGTACTAGCGATGGTTGGAGTGGTAAATCCGCCATTATTTCTTCTGTAAGAAAGACTATGTTTATCGGGGGCAAGATCGACGCGATATTTATTATATTATATAGTATTTATATTTAATATATAATAAACATAATATAATATTATCAGGTTCAAATGATGTTAGGATACGACCTTTTGGAATGAAGCGGTATATTACGCAAACAACGGGAAAACGCGTGACACGTGAGTGACGAATAGAACTTCATCGTGTAACGCAACTCCAACAAAAGATCATATCCTAACAGCATTTCAATCAGATAATTAGTATAAATAAATATACATATAACGCTTGAAGAATTTACAAACTTATTTAAAGTAAAGAAAGGAAAAAAAATGGAGTTATTAGTTATGTATTATAATAATTATTATTATATAATTAATTATATATTAGATATTTTTTTATAAATTAAAATTTGAAATAAACTTATATTATCATTATTATGCTATTTTCTAAATGGTAAAATATGTCTTCATATTAAAATGTTCAATGTTTACATGGCATGATGTGTTTCGAAATAGGAAAGAGCCACCTGTATAGTCGCGCGGATCCGCGCTTACGCGGCGAGTGAACATACAACATCGTATGTGTGCATGTGTGCGTGTATTTTAGACATGATGGACAAAAAAGGCATTTATCTGCTACACTATTTATCCAACGTAATTATTGAATTGAAATATATAAAAGGGACAAAATTCCCATCAAAATGATACAAGTAAGTCAATACAAACATACTGAGAGATGTGTACAAACATGGAACAAACATTCCAAGTACTTTAGAATGTTAGTTTGGTTTCAAGATAATACGATAATAATGCATAGATTCAATCAAAATTTTATTTATGTGGATAGCAGAAGAACTATAAATAATGATTACTTACCCCTTATTTCGTAAATAAGCTTATTTTCCTTAGAATTTCACTTTTTTGTCTACCTCGTAGTTGTTTGCGCGCACTCGGCAAGTTTGAATTTCAACCACTTGAATTGACCGGTTTTTTGACATTGTACTCTGTGGGTGACTATTGTTTATGGTTCATTCGTTCATTAGGATTAAGAAAAACACTATTTTAAACTCTGTTCCCTTGTATTATTGATTAAAATAGCGCAAAACCTACACGATATCGGATGCGCGCGGATACGCGCTTAGGCATTCTAGTACTGCCGCGCGGATCCGCGCTTCGGCGTTCCAGAGGTTAATAACCGTAATGTTGGTCTTGAAATATTGGTTCAGGAAAGGTTTTAAGCGCCAACTACTATTACAATCCTGGTGTTCCTCTCGAGAGACAATCGAAATTCGAAATATCAACATGGTTAAATCAAATTAGTTTTAGACTCACATGAACTGTAATCGCACCAGGGCATTTGTCCTTCTTTTTACGACTGCAAATCCAACGGGTTCTGGTATTTTTATAAACCGTGTGTTTATAAAACTGGTAACCATTGTAAATCAAAACTTTACCACCCTTTCTTTCCAAAAAACGGAGATCTTGGTCCATTTTAGTAAATACAAATAGAAGTGTGAATAGTGAATTACTTACAAATAGATTATCAAATAGTAATCTATTTATTAGATCAAATGTCAATCAATGTCAATTACACTTACATGGCCAGTATCTTAACAGTGGAGACAACAGTACTGAATAAATCCTAATAGCTCCACCTATTTCGAACAATGGAGACATGAGAACCGTCAAAATCTTATTGGACCCACATGGAGACATGAGTACCGTAAAAATCCTGTTGGACCCACTCATCCTAAGTAGTGGAGACAAAAGGACTAGAAAATCCTGTTGGGCCCATCAATGGAACTTTCCAATGGAACCAGCAGTCCGAAACCGGAATTGCTTACATATTTTTTATTAGTATGTACCTAATAAAAAGTCTATTCTAATAACTTTTTGTTTAATATATTGCTAACCAGTAGATCACAATCACATTGGCTTCCTCTACCACCAGGCGATAAAAAACACGTCTCAAACTACAAAGCTTCAAATAACGTACAGGATTTAATAGCGGCGTTTTACCTGAAATAAAACGCTTATTAAATACTTACCTTATTTGAAGCTTATATTTAATTTCTGCCTGGTGTTTTCGACACAATGACAAGTAAGAAGGCCGCCGCGCGTTCCAAAATCACGCGCGAGCGCCTATCTCGCAACGCAACCTGGATGGTAGAGGGAACATAGACTACCGAGAGGCTTTCTTCCCACTTTACCAGATTCCCAAAACACCAGATTCCCAAAATACCAGATTCCCAAAATACCAGATTCCCACAAAACCAGAATTTGTACAGGCAAATACAAAATACTTCTAAGTAAGTCGTTAGCAGTCATCGTCTTTTATTAATATTATAGACTGCGAATTAAAAGCGAGCGAACCTGTGTGTAGCATAGCATCGGCGATTGAACACACAGATACTCGTACCTGCCAAACCTACATTACTGCAATTTATTGTACTGCTTAAAAAGGAAGCATATTTTCAAAACACTAAAATAGAAAAGAGCTATCATCATTGTGTGGACAAAAAGCGAAGAGGAAAGGATATCGTTAAGGACAGTAAAATAAACGGAATAATTTCAGATTGCCAGCAAAATACGATATCTGTTGAGGTATGCTTAGATAGATTATCGAAAATAAATCATTAAATTTATAAATCTTATTTTAATTAATTTTATTCATACATGTACTTATGGTATTGTGGGAATCTGCTATTTTGATCATCTGGTATTTCGGGAATCTGGTATTTTGGGAATCTGGTATAGTGGGAAGAAAGCACCGAGAGGTGCAAATGGGGTTCAAAGCGTGTCGACTGACTCGGAAAAGGAGATGCCTATCTCAAACTACAAAGCTTCAAATAAGGTATTTAATAAGCGTTTTATTTCAGGTAAAACGCCGCTAATTAGAATTTAGGGATGAATGCACGATAAATCCATTCCGGACTCGTGTCTCCCCTGGTATCTCCCCTTGGGGAGCCATCAGGATTTTCTTAGTCCTCGTGTCTCCCTCACGTAGGGGAGACATCAGACCTTGCTTTTTAATAATATTTTAAGTACTCGTGAATCCCCCATCCTGACGCCTCCACCCACCAGACTAAGATAGTCTTTATCTCTCACCCATACATTTGATCCTACTAATTATTTTTGGATTCCTATTCATTAAAAAATACCTCTGTTTTCCTGGTAGTTATGATAACTGGTTCAGCTCTCTTTACCAAGGAATAGGCACTTGCGAAGAACCACAGTTAAACATACAGAGTAAAAATAACTTAAAATCAAAGAACAAGTGTGAAAGCAAATCTTTAACTTCTCCAAACAAAAAAATAACTTAAAACTTCTCTTTCTCTCTCGACGTAAAAATAAAACAAAGTTAGCCACGTACGTACTATCATCATTAGGATGATGATGATGAGGATAGTACGTGTGCATAAAGTACCTACCACACGTATTATAATTTAATGGAACTAGTGAGAAGAAAATAGTTGCAGAGGTTCCATTCACGAGTCCCATGGAACTACCGAGAAGAAAAGTTCTCACCTGTTCCATCATGGAACTAACCAATGGAACTAGTGGGAACAAACGAAATGTTTGTCACACCTGAATTTCATCCATGTTTCTTTTTCTTTAGGGCTGTCGCGTAAAATTAATGTCGAATTTTTTATACTTTTTCGAAATGACAAGGTAATATGCATGTTATTTGAGTGATTCTAGTTAAATATGTTGCAATAGGAATTGTTAATAAATACTTAGCAAGTAAAAGGCTATAATCACGTAAACAATAGAAGATTTGTAAAACGTGAGTTGTGATAACCCTAAATTGGTTTGTTTACCTCTATTCTTTATCGAGTTTGGCAGAAGTGTAGGTTAAGTGAAAGGCAATCAGAATACAAATTTATTTGTAAACTTACAAAACATACTTTAAGATGCTTATTATTAGGGAATTAATACCTCCTAAGGTTCTTAATTTTAGGCACTTAGATATCTATTATTTAACTAGATTTAACTTAGGTAATACTTAGAAAACTTATACCTAATTAATACATAGAAACTTTTGTTACTGAACACTAGTTGGGAACGGACAGATGTTATTAAATGCGCGTTTTATGATTCCGTTTTGAGTCTGTATTGAGACCACCCTCGTGACGCCGTCCCGTCCTTGGTGCTTGTGGAGTATTCGCCCCATCCTCCATTGGCAGTGGGGCAGCCGCTCCTCCCTCACTAGAACCAGCGTGCCAGCTGCGAGGTCAGCGCCCTTTGAGCTCCTCCATTTCGTGCGTTGCTGAAGGAGTGCGATGTAGTCGCGGGACCACCTCTTCCAGAAGTCTTGGTGCAGCTGTTGGAGTTGTTGGTATTGTGTTAGTTTGTTTGGTTTGACATCTTGGTAGTCGTAGTCCGGTAAACCCGTAGTGGTTCTACCGATCAAGAAGTGAGCTGGCGTGAGGATAGGGAAGTCATCGGTGTCGGCGTTAGGTATAGGGCATAAGGGTCGTGAGTTAAGGATCCCCTCTATCTGAGTAAGTATGGTAGAAAATTCTTCATAGGTTAACAAAGCCTGACCACAAACACGTTTCAAGTGATATTTACAACTTTTAACTGCGGCTTCGTGTAAACCACCCATATGTGGAGTATACACAGGTAAGAACTTCCATGTGATGCCCTTATTGGCACATGAAGTTATCAGTTCACTGGAAAATTGATTTAGGTACTTATGAAGTTCGATTAGTTCGTTATTAGCCCCTCGAAAAGTAGTAGCGTTGTCACTTACAATTTCCTTCGGTTTAACTCTCCTGGCTGTGAACCTCCGAAGAGCAGACAGGAAGGCTGCTAACTCTAGACCTGAAATCAGCTCAATGTGAATTGCCTTTGTCGAAAGACATACAAAAATAGCTATCCAGCACTTGTAGGCCCTAAACCCACGTCCTCTCCTATCTCGGATAGAAAAGGGACCTGCATAATCAATGCTCGTTGCATGGAATGGTGGCGAGGGGGTAACTCTTGCGGTAGGTAGGTTACCCATAATAGGTATGTGTGTGCTAGGTTTGGCCCTGAAACATATTACACAGTCTCGCAGAATTTTATTTGCTAGACACTTACCATGAATCGGCCAGTATTGTTCTCTCATTGAGGATAGCAATAGTTGCGGCCCGGCGTGTAGTAGCCTGATGTGCTGGGACCTCATGATGAGTTTGGTAAGTGTGTGGGTATTGTGTAAAATTATAGGGTGTTTTCACTGTATGAGAAGTGTGAGAGACTTAGACGGCCGCCTACACGAATAAGTCCACCTTCAAGAAATGGGTTTAGAGATAATATTGGTGAGTCCCTTGGGAGAGGTTTGTTTTGTTGTAATAGTCTATACTCGGTTGGAAATGATTGCAACTGTGCAACTTTAATTATTCTAGTTTGCGATTCTATTAGTTCTTTTACCGTTAATGGACCCGTTTGTTTATTTGCATTCCTACAATTTTGAATGAACCGCAATAGGTAGGCAAATACTCGATATACCTTAGTATCTGTAGAGAATTTGCAAATTAGGTTTTGTATAATTTTATTTGATTGTGTGTCAATTGAGACATTACATATTTCTTGTTTTTTCATTTCGGGTATACTGGCTTGTGCTGGTGTCTTAGGTAGTGGCCATTCCGTTTCCGGTTTTGAAAGCCACATGGGCCCTTCCCACCATAGGTATGTAATTGCTAGTTTATCAGCAGGTAGACCTCGAGTCAACAAGTCTGCGGGGTTGTCTTCTGAACGTACCCAGTACCAGTCATTGATAGTAGTTAGGTTTTGAATTTTAGTAACTCGGTTACTGACAAAAACATTCAACTTGTGTGGTAGAGTTCTCATCCATGCCAACACAACATTTGAATCTGACCATAGGTAAGTTTTCGATATTTGACATGTTAGTGTTACTTTTATTTTGTTGTATAATTCAGCTAAGAGGAGTGCCGCACGCAGCTCTAGGCGTGGGATTGTTTCTTTTCGTGCTACTCGTGACTTCGCACATAATAAACGGACTTGAATGTTGCCCTGTGTGTCTATAGATCGTATGAAAATGGCGGCGCCGAAAGCGGTCATTGAACTGTCTCCAAAGCCGTGAATTTCAATCGTTATGTAATCGCGAATTATAACATGTCTCGGGATTGTCAGGTAATTTAGACAAAATAGGTTTTTATAAAATTTTCTCCATTCATCTGATAGGGATGTTGGTAACTCTGTGTCCCAATCGGACTTGTCTTGCCAGAGTTTTTGTATGAAGCATTTTGCAATTACTAATACGGGACTGATCAGACCTAACGGGTCAAAAACTGATGAGATTAGGGACAAAACTTTACGTTTGGTTAGCGACTTTGGTACTGGTTGTTCTTTCAACGTGTATAGTAGGTTGTCGGTCTCGTTCGACCATGCTAGACCGAGGACCTTTTGTGTATTGTCCCCAAACTCGGTTGGAGTGTTAGTAGTGGGAGTGGACGTATTTGCACTCACTTTTTGTAAGATGGCTGGAGAGTTAGACTTCCATTTTCGTAGGTTGAAGTTCGCGGTGCTCAAGATGTCGTTTATCTGCACGGCTGTCTCTGCTACCGTTACCTCGTTGTCTCCGCCGTGAAGCAGGTCGTCCATGTAGAAGTCGGACCGGATCGCTGCTGCTGCGGCTGGAAACTGGATTTCGTTCTCATTAGAGAGCTGCAGTAGGCATCGTGTAGCTAGGTATGGTGCACACTTAAGACCAAAGCTAAGTGTGGTTAGTACATAGGTTTTTAGTTTTTCGTATGGATTCTCTCTCCATAATATGCACTGTAGGTTTTGTTGTTCGGGGTTTATGAGAATTTTTCGATGTCTGCATTTACAACAAATCTATGAATTCGGAATTTTAATAGAATGTTAATTAGTTCGTCTTGAAGTGTTGTACCCTTGTGTTGGATGTTATTCAATGATTTTCCTGAGGCGGTAGGACAGGATGCATCAAATACAACTCTTAGAGGCGTGGTGACCTTTTCAGGACTTATCACAGCGTGATGAGGTAAAAAATTACGGGGGCCATTAGATGAGCTATCAATTTCTACCATGTGGCCCATCTCTTCGAAGTCTCGCATGAATTGAACGTATTTTTGCTTTAGGGGGTGGTTTCGTGACAATTTAGACTCTAGGTATTGAAATCTTTTGTGAGCAATGTGAATAGATTTTCGGAGAGATGAGGTAGGCTCACTTAAGGGCATGCTGACTACGAAGTTACCCTCAGGACTTCGCGAATGAGTTTCGAAAACTTTTTCGCACGCATCCACCATATCATCATCGGGTACCTCTAAACTACACTCGCTAACATCCCAAAAATTTTTCAGCTGGTTATTTAGTACAAAATTGCAACATACCTTTTTTTGCGGTAGGGATAGTGACATTGCGCCAGATACGACCCACCCGAGTTTAGTTTTTTGTAGTATAGGTAGGTCGTCACCTAGTCTATGCTGTCCAACGCATTGTAGAATTGTTCTGCTCCCAGAACTAGGTCAATGTCACCCGCCTCTTGGAACCTGTCGTCCGCCAATTTGATTCGCTGTGGGATTTTTAATTTTTCAATATCAATCGTGATGTTAGGTATACTACAAAGCGTGGGTACAACAAGACAAGACATTTTGGTAGTATATTTACTATCGGTTGACTCTAATTGGATGTTACAAAGGTGGTCGACCTTCGTCACACTTTCATTGAATCCCATGACCTCCATAGCTATACTATGTTGTTCGAGGTCAAGTTTTTTACATGCATTTTCGGTAATTAGGTTAGACTGAGAGCCAGAGTCGAGAAGGACTCTCAAAGTTTGCAACTGGTTATGTCTGTCACGCACCTTCACTTGGGCGGTTGACAAAATTTTATTTTTGGTAGGTTGCTCGGTATCTTTGTTAAAGGTGTAGTGTTTACTACGGTTTGCATTGGCAAACTATTTATAGGTGGATTTTCAGATACAGGTAAGCTAACATGTCGGTTTCTGTATGAACTCGGTTCATCACGGGCTCGGTTTTCACTCACAGACTGTGGGTTATAGGTATTAGGTTGGTGTGAACTCGGTTCACCTCGAGAATGAAATTTGTTTGTGTATGTGATGTGTAAAAGCGTGTGATGCTTACCTTTACACTCTCTGCACTGAGTGCAGAGAGTGTAAAGGTAAGCGTGTAAAGGTACACGCTTTTAGGAAGTGCGTGGCCTGCTCGGAGGCAGTTGAGACATAGCTTACAGTTTTTTACAGCCTTTATACGTGCTGCCGTATTCAGGGCCAAAAACCTAGCACACTGGTTAATATAATGCCTTTCCCTGCAATAGGGGCACTGATTAATAGGTATAGATGCTTTTGTTACCAGTGGGTTTGAATTGGCTCTGGACGAGGATGTGGTGATCAGGGCGCTCCTGGCTGGGCCGGCTGGGGTGTCAAGCTCGGTTGATACTCCAGACACTAGAGCCTCTTGCAGGTCAGCCTGCCTCCGTAGGAAGTTCTTAAAGTCCTGTAAAGAAGGCTGACTTGAGCTGAGCTTGAGCTGACTTTTTCCACCCATTTCCTTTGGAGGCCTTTGTCAAGTTTTGGTAGCATGAAAAATATTATTAGAATATCCCAATCAGCTATAGGTATATCAAGATTTTTCAATGTCCTGAGATGTTTCATCTCCGCCTTTGTATTTAATTTTATGTATTGGAAAGTACATCTTTAAATCAAAATTAAATCGTTCGTAGGAACTGACTGTTTAGATTATCATAAATGACATAGGTATTTGACATTGTTGTAGTATTTAATTTTCTATCTACAAGTGGCCATTAACTTTTCTACGCAGTAGTACTTGAAAGCAAAGAGAATGTTATCTACAGTAACAATCTTATTGGAGGATCTGAGAGAACCCTCGAAGTGTTTTTGAATCCATTGATTTCGACAATGGATTAAAGAGGAGGAAAAAGTTTTCGTGGAACCCTCAATGGAGCCATGCAATGGCGGAGGGGATCCAAGTGTACTGTGTTAGTGTGTTTGAATCCATTGATATTAACGATGGATTCAAGAGGAGGAAAAAGTGTTCTTGGATACATAAATGGAGCCAATCAATGGATCCAAGTGGACGGAGGGAATTTTATTGACAAATTGACAGATTTGCAATGAAATAACGTTCATTTTTATGTTTATAACTATATAGGTACTACAAAAGTAAATAAAAAACAGACCTTAACCTATATACTCCTTTTATCCTAGATGCTCTGGCTATGACTTTATTTTTATTATTATTAACATTGCAAAATTCTTTCTGAAAAGTAACTTTATAATCGTTCCTTACTAACTGACTAACTGACAGTAAATTGGTGAACAACTCAGGTACAAACATAACATTTTCAATCATTTTAATATTACTATTCTTAATATTAATTTTCACAGTACCAGTACACAACAAGTTGTCCCCATTTGCAATGCAAATATTACTTGAAAAGTTACTGTCCAGGGAAAAAAATAAACCTTTATCATTACACATGTGGGAAGTACAACCTGAGTCTATGATCCAATCTTCTGAGGCACATGCTGAAAACGCAGACACAAACAAAGCTTCTTCCATCTTGTCCTGTGGCTTCTGCAATTTCTTGTCGCGTCTCAACTTAAAGCACTTTGCTTTCATGTGGCCTGGTCTTCTGCAATAGTGGCATATAACCTTTCTACTCCGGCAAACAAAAGCGACCTCATTCGATGAAACCTGGTTGCCGTTTGACTTCGTGTTTCTACGATATTCCTCTTGAAGAAGTCTAGCTCTAACAGTCTCACTGCATAAATTATCAGAAAAATTTGCAGCTTCCAAACTAGATACCAAGACGTCGTATTCTTTGGGTAAACCACTCAGCAGGATCTGCGCGACTTCCTTGTCATCGATATCCTTCCCGATGTCACACAATTGTTGGACTATGGTTGTTACTCCATCGATGTATGCACTCATGTTCTCATAGTCATTAAAGTCAGCTCGGTGCAGCTGTTGCAGCAGTACAACTCGTCTGTACAGACCCTTATCTTCATACGCGTCTCTTAGTTTTGTCCAAGCTTCTTTAGCCGTTTAAGCCAAACGTACATGCTGAAAACAACATGGTTTCACTGCTAAGCAAATCCTTGCCAACGCCTTCTGGTCTTTAGCCTTGTCGACAGTGCTCGATGTCACCTCAATGCACTTCCATAGGTTTTCTAAAATCAAAGCCATGCGAGCCTGGAATTTCCATACATGGTAGTTTCTCACGCCGTCTAGTTTTTCCAAATGAAACGTAGCAGGAGGCCCAAGCTGCCCGTTTCCGTTAGTCTCACCAGTCATTGCTGATCAATCCTTGATCTGAATCCGAAGTGTGCCAAAACCAATACTTGTCGAAAACCAACCCTCGAATCTGGGCACTATAACCTGTTTGGAGGTCCAGTGGTCGAAGCGTACAGAGGGTGGTATTTTGGTTATAAATGAGATCTCGCACAACGGTTAATATATCTCAGTATATTAAACAGAAAAAAACAACGTCAGTTCACTAAGATTAAATTAGATAAAGCTTACTAGGAAAAATACACAGGTGACGGCAAGTGACGGCCATGATGACAGGAAGAGGAAGAAAGGCAGAGACAAAATGATTGACTGCCTAGTTTGTAGTTCTAGTATATAGTGTACCTAAAGCTAATTTAACAACTTACAGTACTTGCAGTTTCGACCAATCGACATAATTCCACTGAGGGATATGTCAGCGATTGCTTATCTTGCCACCATTCCTTGAGACGTATATAGTCGTATGATGACAAATCATCGGGGGGATTTGAAAGTTTTAGATTGTTAACGCATTTTTCACATGTAATTTTTTTAACAGTCTTGAAGCCAAATAACCGCTGGTTGCCGCCTTATGTTAGAAATATTATCTTCTATAGATAGATCTTCCTCTGGAACACTTATGGTTGGGTATGCGACATCGTTACAGTCCTGTTCTTGCTCCAGATCATCAATGTGTTTTGTAGGTTTAAATTTAAGTTCCTCATCCTCATAAAAAATGATGTAATGGAAATTTGTGAGCAGCTTTTTACCATCTTCTTCACAGTTGGAACCACGGCTGTGTTGCGCACTCAATTTTGTTATTACACAAGTCTTTAATGCAGCCATGTAATGCGCACAGGTAGGGTTGCGGTTGGTGGGGCTAGTTTGGCGTATGACTCCAAATAAATGTTCCAGACTATCCTGGTTCATTTGCCGCAAATTGAAATATTTGAAGCCAAGGCCTTGAAGTGTTAGCCAAATCGTCACCTTAGTGCTTGAATGGCCAAACTAACATTTAGCAAATATTACAGGAGACCGTTTTTTTTTGTTTTGTGTAGATATAAAATGTAATAAATGACCAATTTGGTGCCAAATCTAACCCGTGTTTTAAATTTGTATTATTAGATATTAAGATTTGAGCATCAAATAAATAATTTACTTACTTAGGTACTTACTTAAAATTTGTTTTACCTGCGGTTATTAAGGGATGATAAAATGCACCTTATTGTCATTATATCGTTTTTTACTTTGATATTTAATCCCAGCACTGGCAATTTTAACATTTAAATGTAGATTGGACAAAATTACCCTTATTCCGTACCGACCAACTAAATGGATCAACTAGTTGTTCCGATCGAAACTCAGTACGTTGTTTTATACCTATCGGATCACCTACTCAAATCAACCCTATTTAGCCTATATAAGAGTTCCCAACGGAACAACTATGAATTTTTCCTCCGGACCCACCATACCTCTGGGCGTAGGGTGAAACGGAACCATAGAAATGAGGTACTCTTCAAGATCTTTATTTCCGATGACAGCTGTCAAACTTTAAATGGCAACATCTCGAAATATATTGATCCTAGACTACTAGTTTCTGGATTGAAATGAGGAAAGTACTCTTCCAGATCTTCAGTCAATAGTTTTCGAGATGTTGCCATTTAAAGTTTGACATCTGTCACAAAATCTGTGAAATCAATCACATGTCAATTTTGACATCTGTCACTTGGACTTGTGACCTACTTGTTGAAAGCATTTTTGCCCCGTGGCACTACAGCTTGGCACAACTTGTAGTGTCATGGGTAACTTAACTTACCCATAACACTACTACATTGATTGGCTCATTCACCGCATACAACAAATTTTACCGTGATCTATTTAATCACCCGTGGCACTACCACCGCCCAAATACCTCAAAGCTAAAATCACTTTTTGTTAAAATTTAATTTGCCGTCTCTGTCGCTATCATATCTTATATACAATGATAGAGACTTCAGAGACTTTTGATCTCGGACCTTCATTTCGTATGACAGCTGACAAACTTAAAAACGTTATATCTCGGAAGCTATTGATCCTAGACTACTCTTTTTCTTTTTCTGTATTTTTTATATTTAAAGTATAAGTGTATGATGAGCAGTTTCCGAGATACAACGTTTTTAAGTTTGACAGCTGTCATCCGAAATGAAGGTCTTGCCAAGATCAATTATTTCTTCCTAGACTTTGACTGTTTTTAAATAAATATAATCAACATTACCTATTCATTGGTTTTTCATCCCTCTTATGCTTACAGGTTGTACTGTACGTCTGTAACCTGCAACTTTAAGTAGGGGTAGTAAGCCTGCCAGTAACTTACCATATTACTTCATTATCCTTTATTTGTTGTATTTTATTAGTAGGTAAGTAGAGCAAATATCATGGCGTTCCATTCGGATTTCGATCAGTGGTACGACGAGGAAATTTGAAATCCTTCTCGTACCACTAGTGGCACGAGCTGGTGGTACGACGAGGAGGGAAGGGGGGGGGGGATGTGTTTGAGGTATTTGAGGGTAAGTGCCTAAATGCATAGTAGGTAAGTAATCATCAAATTGATTGGCTGTCCTACTATGATATCGATTATTTAGCGGAATTATTATGTTAAAATTAAAACAAAATGTTAGAAAATGAAAATTTTACTGCACTATCGTAATTTCTCCAGTGTGTTTCCGACTGATAATTCGCCGTTTATAAATTGTAAAAGGATATTCATAATATAATCATCATTTTCGATTGAGGTTTTTGACCGTTTTGAACCTTCTTTATTGTGTCGTCGTTTAGTAATTTTTGTTTTCTGCACCTCCCTCAGAAGTTTCAACTTGTCTTGGTAATATGATCGTACCTTTCGTTACCCTTTTGTTAATTTTCGAGTGCCAACCCTCCATAACATTGTTGGTTCTATGACGGAGACCATAAACACTTAACATTTTGCTGAAGTTTCAATTCCACGTAATTTATAAACTTTTGCATGCCCAAATCTCCACATTCCTCCTTCACATATTCCCAACCACGCACAATGTCTTCGTCGGGCAACAATGGAAGGACGGATGTTAGTCCAACAATACGTTTGTGCCCCTTCTTCTTAGTAAAGTTTAGTGCTTTGGCCTTTTTCCATACAGCTCTTGACCAATGAAAGAAGCATCCTTTCTGTTGAATGTTGGGGAAAACTTCTGTCAATGCATTGATAGCTGCCAACTCAAAATCACAATGAAAACTATGAGGGCACCAATTTGGTAGCACAGTTTTTAATAAATTGAATAATGTTAGGTAAGTTTTCTGTTTCTTGTTTGGTAACAAAGCAAAAACTAATGGGATCACGTTTGTGGTTTGTACCGTGCTACCGACGTCACCATGAATACTATATAGTTGAGCAAACGGCGGAGGACAACTTTTGAATGTAGCATCTCCAAAAAATTCACGGATTCCACCAATGATTTTTCTGCATTCCGGTGAACAAAATAATAAAATTCTACTGCCTTCGTGATAGTAGTCAGCTAAAACAAAATCTGCGAAATCGACTGGTACTTGGACTTGTTCGAAATTATTATAGACTGTTTTAGATACACCCAACGACTTGTTCCGCATATCATACAAGCAATGTTGCACACTTGAAAGTGGGGGTAGCGAGGCTACAAAATTCAGACCCTTCTTTTCAAATGAATTACAGGCTTTATCATATAACTGCGTGATTGGTTTGTCACTTTTTGTAACTTCATGCTTCAAATTGTCAATTGCTTTTGCAACTATAGCCCTACCCACAGATGTATTACAAGTGTGGGCTTTTTGTGACTTTTTGATAACTTTTGTGTCCTATAACAAAGAATTAATACATAATTGAAATCACATTGAATAATTATACTTAATAATTCTTTTAGACAATTACATAGGCACAATAGCACCCACCTTGATTGTTATTGTTCCTGGACATTTACTTTTCTTATAAGCAGAACACCGCCAAACACTTGAACCACATTTGAATTCTCTGAGCTTATGATAATGGTAATCACAATGCATAACTACTGTGCCGCCTTTATGCTGTCTGAAGAAAAGTTCACTATCTTTTTCAACTTCCATTTAAATGAAATGAGATCAGTAAAAAGTCGAAAATTTTAACGATATGTATTTTTTGAAATGTCATTTACGCCATTGACACTATCTGCCTAACTAGTCAATGTCAATGTCAATAATATAGCAGATATGTTATTATTCCTATTGAAATGCCAGTACTCAAACTCCAAGAAGTTTTACACAAAGATAAGATAGCCCCTCGTGCCACAGGAAATAATATTTCCCATGAATCAACTGCAACCAGTGTAGTGTCACTGGAAATGCGTTATTGCCGTAGAGGGAGTAAAACTATAGAGCAAGCCACAGCGCACACATACAAGTTTTAAATGAAACAAACTTCGTAGCGATCATGGGTGAGAAAGAGATAGAATAAACAGCAAAAGTGTAACTACTTTTTTTGTTTGCTTTGCCCCCAGTGTCAAGTTGACGTTTCTGGAGGCAAACAAACGACAAGATTTTGAAAATGTAAATATATTTAACGCTACGCTAGCCGTTTCGAAGAGCAACCGTGTATTTGTGAAATGATATATTAAAAGTGACCTAAATAGAGAAAGTATGGTGAATTGTAGTGTACCTACTCGTATGCAGAAATCGTCAAGAAAGAGCTTTGGGGGAAGTTTCCTTTCATAGGTAAGTAATGATTGTGTTTCAATTAGTGTTAAGCCCAAAGTTGCCTTGTGTTGAGTATTTTAGTTAAGTTTTAACTAGTAGCTTTGCAACTAGTCCGTAAGAAAAGCAATTTAATAGAATTTACTTTCCTAACCTAAAAAACCGAAGAGTAAAAAAATGTTGCCATCCGTTTATGTCGAAAATCCCGATCATTACGTGATGACCGTGTTGGCAAATGTTTTGAATAAGCGATCGTACGATGGGTAAATAAAAAGTAGTATTCCTTAAGAACGCTGCTAAAAAAACAGTACGTTTTCAAATCCTTTGTTTTATTACTTTAAGGTATACAATCGATTAAACATAAACACACTATTTTTAGGTTTTTATTTATCCCCGTAAAGGGTTTTTTCTGTGATGTTAATATTATTTAACATTTCTCTTGTTGGAGAAAAATCCATGCAACACCCATAGCGCTTAATATGTTGTTTTGCCAAAAGTATGCCGTTTACAGTTTCATTGCTCAGCCTATTTGGGATCTTTGTTTTATTAAAATTGACTCAACTGAAGCAGCGTTCATAATCTGTGTCACAAATACGAGTAACCGGCAACGTCTAACATTAGTTACATTTACCTTAAGGGTTGGTACTTAGTAAGTAAAAGAATAAATAGTGACGTGCAATGTTGGTATTAGTACTTTGGTTGAATGAAATCTAAAAAAAGTCGTATGTTTACGTACGATTTCTGCCCCTGGATCGTACATGCAAAATAAATGTAAAACATCGTATGAATACGATTTAAATTGTATATCTGGCAACGCTGCGTCATTATTACTTAACTCGAAGTCCCAGACTTCGACTGCTTGTCCTTGTACAGATATTAAGTTTTAAACGTAATCAAAATATATTATGAATCTTTAATAATTAATGTATCGTTATTAAAAATCAATGTACCTAAAACTATAACCCGGGCTTGGCCATTGTGGTGGAGTACGGACTAACCTTCCTGCGATGCAGGAAGATACCCGTGCCCCAGGGATAAGGACATACAAAGGTTGATATCAAATCTATAATCAGAACAATAGACACAGAAACGTTACGGCTACAGCATTGAATTATCAAATATAATATCCTGATGCTTCGTTAGATAGCTGCATCGCCTTTCCTATGTGGCTTGTTGCCGATATAATTTTTCAGCATTCATTCCACTCAGCAGAAAATGTGTCAGCTCGAATTTATCGCAAGAACCCTTTCGGTCAAGTCTTTTTGTGCATTCTGCCGCAAGCAATGTGCCCTTGAATTCAGTATAGAATTAATATTTAAATTTGTATTAATGAATCTCGTACAATACCATCTAGCCGCGATTGTTTATTAGGTAAAACGTAATTACCTTATTTACCTAATAAATAATCGACCCATTTGATATACAACTATGTATGAGTATCGCAAATAATAAGGAATACTAAAGTTATTACTTATTATATTTTAATGTATTACAATATTTATTAATATTAGCAATGTTTCTATTCCAGATTTCTTCAAAATTGTCCTGTTCTGGAAAAATGGGTGCTAGCATTTAGAAGAGAGAACTGGTCACCTACATCAATTGCTCGAATATGCTCTCTACATTTCGACAAAAAGTACATTTTGGTGGTCTGAGGTAGTCTTCGAAAGAATTTTTATATGGTGAATTTTTATATGAAAAAAACGTATTAATAAAACAGTTTATGATTGTATTCCATTGGTGGTCCTAGATAGCGTCCCTAAGCGCCTTAAATTGTAAAATTTAAACGTGTAAAATAAAACGTGTTTTTAATTATACAAAATGACAATTGTTTATTAAACGTTTGCTACGTTTTACAAACAATTGTCAGACATGTTGTATGATTAATAAAATTCTAAACTAAATCTGCATATTTATTCATGGACTATGAACGACTCAAATATTTTACCCCACATTATGGTAATTCACTTTTACTGTGGCAACATTCACGCACACAAACAAATAATATTCACCGACGTAAAATCGGTTACACTGTGCCTTGATCTATAGTTCTACTCTATCTACGGTTATTGCCCTTGACACTACCAGTAAAGTCAAAGGAAATAAAAATTTCCCATGGCACTACAAGTAGTGCCAAGCTGTAGTGCCACGGGGGATAAAGGGTTGAAAGTCATAAGATGGGTTTTTTGTTTTGTTTTGGCATTTAACATTTTAGAATATAACACTAGGCCCATGACTGGGCCTGAAAGTATTCTATCTTATTAATGGATTTTCCCATCAAATCCCAGCACTACTAACGGTGGTATGGTTCCGTCGCACCCTACCCCCAAGGGTGGGTGAACTATTATTCTTCACGGAACAAGTTGTTAAAAAAACGACAAAATAATAAACTTCATGCTTATGTATCTATTTAAATAACAAAATTATAAACTTAACTAAACTTAGATCTTTGTGGCGTACTTAATTCGGTACATGCCTAGGTATTGGCGGCCATTTACTCCAAGTAAAAAAAAAATCAAACATGTTAAACATGTTCAAATAGTTTTCGATTGATGTAAATATAAGTATTATTCTGCTTCAGGAGTGAGATTACTCGCACATACTATGGTGTGGAAATTAAGTCTTCCGCGTGAATTATCTTAATTTCTCCATGGCATGGCCGAGATTAATGTCACCATCTATAAACTGAAATGTGTCGATAAATACCAAAAGCGCCTAAGTCACGTCTAACAATTTTATGGGGAATGACGTTTTTTGACAATTTCAACTTTTACCTATAAAATCTTTAGAAATAATGTTCAGTGATACGAATACTTAGCTGGCAATGCCAAATAAATACACAGCAAAATAAGTTCTCTTAGAAAAACATTTAAAAATTGATGAAATAAGTATGGACTTAAGCGGGTATGATCTAACAGTAATGGATTTAGTCGGTTTTGATAAATAGGGCGTTGGACATTGGCGAGTATGAAATATAATACTAGGACTTATTCATGAATGATGTAATTTAATTAATCAGGGGACGAACTCAGGATATACAATAAAACAAATTAGAATTATAATATTATTTAGTCAGTTTATGTAGAAAATTAAGGTCAACGAAGAAAAAAAGGTCAAACAAAGTCAAATATCTCTTCCGGAATATGCTGGTCTGGTAAAAAAGAATCTCCGTTATCCGCATTTTCGGTATCCTGATTAGGTGCAGATAGGACATTTTTGAAATATTGTAATTCTGAAATATCTCTCCACTGTTCACCAAAGTGTTTAATTAATAATTTATTCACGTCATCACGCTTTTCTTGTTTGATGGCAACAGTCCCCTGTAGTCTTTCGGGTAATATTTGTGAAATCTTTTTTCCTCTTTTTGTAATTGGCAAGAGTTGCCCAATTTCATTTCTGTAAGACAATTCACCACGTACAAAAATTTTTCTTGACTGTTTTTCGATCACAATTTTTTTACATTGCTTATTTGGAAGTGCAGGCTCTGGGTATTTTTTAATACTGTTTTGGAAGCCTCCTTCCAGTCGAACACTGGCACTTCATCAACTACACGAAAGATAGTTGCGTTAGATGACATTAAACTAATGTAGTCATCTGGATTTAAAATGTTTTCTATTCGTCTAATTTTTTTTTCGGTTAGCGCAAAAACTCTGTCCTCAACTCTTCCACTATGAAGCTGTGGCCGGTTACCGGAAAAATTATCTCCACTTTGGAAATATCATACTGCGTGTCGTGTAGCCATTTACAAACCATCCCAATTAATGTCGAGTTCTTATTCTGGCCACCGCAACCATCGGCCATAAGTCTGACGATTTTTTTCCCTTCCATATTCAATCGATTCAGGCAGTGATAAACACATGATGATATTTCGTTGGAACCTTTTTATGCCATATCTTCAGTCCACACATATGAGCTGACATTTTCACTCATCAAACTGGATTTGGAGTTGCCCTGAACAATAGTAAAATTATATATATATATAACTGCCTCGAATAGTAAGTCGATTGATCGGGCACCCTGGGCATTGGTAAATTTTTTTGGCAGTCGAATGATATAATAAGTATTTCTGGGTCTTCATCTTTTAATAGTTGGAAAAAGCATTTTGCTCGTGTCTTGTGAATTAAATATTGCGCACGTATGGTTTCTTTTTCTGCGCTGCTTGGGGTCCTTTTTAGTTTTTCCAAAAACTGCAGGCAATCGGAGCAAACATCTTGTCTGGACGATCCAAAGCCGATGTTGAAAGTGGTATTGAAAACCTTTCTAAAATAAGATTTTGTAACCGAAAATCCGGGCATGGCCTGATGTTCGTACATTTTGTACATCTTAGAAATATTGAGACTCGGGTCGAGGTAAATTCTCTGTTTAATTTTGCCCCTGCAGTAATGTGAATCCAAAGGTTTGAATTTTTTTATGAATTTCTGAACGGACTCTAATTTTGATCTGAATGCAAATTTCTTGCGGTCCTCTTCTCTCAGATGCACTAGTTCCAGTTTCAAAAAATCTTTTAGTGACGCCTTTTATTCTCCCCTGTTTTATACTCAGAATGTCACAAAAGGCTTGCAGGCATACGGGAATAAGTTCTTTACTCTTGTGATCAGGAACAAAGAAATGGTTAGAAAAACATTTTTGGTTTCTAGCATTTTTTCTGGGTCGCTTTCGGAGCACTGGCTTTGTACTTATATATTTTATCAAAAAATTATCTTGGTCAGTTTTTTTGTTGCTGCTATAGAATTTTTTATGGAAATGGAAAAGGCTATTAGAAGTCAAAGTTTCACATTTGTATTTTCCTTTTGTGGAGTGTTTACATTTGGGCCTTTTAGGTAAAGATTTTGCCGAGTACCTGTAAACAAAAATATAATTAATTTAGGAGTGAATTTCCTGGGACTCAAAATTGCGTGGCATCAATGAAATCGGTACTAAAAAACATAGTTATAATGTTCTAAATTTTTTTTCCGTTTAGGTGAAATATTAATGTATGTGTAGCACTAAATATTTTATTAATAGGATTAATGAATGCTCCAAAAAAAATTATTTAACCACAAAATCTTTCATTGCCGTGTTTGTCCACACGTCACCTTGTTGTGTATTATTCCTAATTGATAAAAATCTATTGGTTATTTGTATTAAAACATAGTATTATTTTATACATGGATAGTTATAGTAATGTTACGGAATACATTTATTTAAATATTTAAACAATACAATGAATGGTTAATAAAAATTCGCTTGTCCTAGAACTACCGTTCATCGCCGTGTCCTAATCATGTTCAAGGATATTGTTTTACCTAACGATTTGCGTCCCCCCCCCGGTGCGCTAAACGTTGCGTATTAGTGCCGCCTAAGTGCCTGACGTGGATGGACGTATACACGTTCCTGCGTTTTCGCGCCACAAAAGTAAGTATTCAATTTTTATGTTACTGGACATTTTTTCTTTCATCGCCGTGGATAGGTATAACTTCTATTTGAATTAAGTTTGCCTTCTTGGGTTAGCATTCGATAGAACGCCATTTCTTTTATGTTTATTTGTGCAGTGTTTATATCTTCGAATAGTTAATAGATTTTTTGTTATTTATATTTTTTGCCTTGATTTTCATCGCCGTGCTTTCATTGCCGTGGTTTCCGTGGCCGAAATTTGCTATGGCAATGAAAAAAAAGACACGGGAATGAAAAAAAATTCATTGCCATGCCTTGTAAAACAATTTAATTTCATTGCCGTGGCCAGGTATTTCATTTCCGTGACTTGTGTTTTCATCGCCATGGTATTAGGCAAAAAAAACATCTTTGTTAACACCTTTTACCTGTAATGCAGGTAATACCTACCGATTAGTGACAGTACAAGACTCGCCAAGTTAATTCTCTCTGCAATGCGATAAATCACTTAAGGATAGACTTGATAAGTTTTTTACTGTACAGTCAACTAAAAAATATTTTTTCATGTTAACCTTACAAAATTATATAACATTTGGTACTATATTATTATTATTATTTTTTAGTATTATTTATTTATTTAAATTGTAAAACATTACAGTTTAAACTATATCACACGTATGTACACTCACACACACGCACGTACCCCCACATTGTACAGTCTGTAATAATAGATTGTTTATTTTTAGGATGCCAAGATGCCTAAACCAAAATTATCCGAAGAGGAGAGAAAGAAGAGGAAAAGATTGGCTGAACAAAAGCGACGTCAAAAATTAAGAAGCGACCCTCTATTGAGAGAGGAGTATCTAAGAAAAGAAAGAGAACGATATCTTAAGAAGAAGGCTGCAGGAGTAGTTGTTCCTCGAAGTGCAATGACTTTGCAAAAGCTTCGGAATCTTCGTAAGAAAAACTTGGTGAGTGCACTTGCTTCTTATAAAAAAAAGACAGCAATTCATCGTAAGAACACCCGTCCAAATGCGACTTATGATGTAGAAAATTCTAAAACACCGAGGATGGAGCCCAATGAAACGTCGATGGAGCCAAATGAAACGTCGATGGAGTCAAATGAAACGTCTTTTGGGTCTTTTGGGTTATCTCAAGTAGCTACTAATGATAACACGCCGATGACTCCTCTAACAAGACGTAGCTCGCGTCTTGAATCTTTAAAATCAAACCGACGTCGCTGTGAAAATTTGCGGATTGGCACTCTCGTAGCAAATAGCTCTAATTTTCTGGCCACAAGTAGTCCACAACAGACACCCCCAGGATCACCACAACTAGCATCAAACATCAGTAGTATAGATTCTACATTACGTCCTGATAGTCCAGCATCCGATTCTTCTACTGCAAGTTTAACATTTCAACGTGATTTGCAACAAAAATTCCGTAGATACCAAAAATGTAAACACTCCCAGCTCATTGGCTTACAAAAAAAATTAGATCAAGTTGTCCGCGAAAGGAACTTGTGGTGGTTTTGCCACAAAAGAAAGAACACAGTTGAACAGAGTTTACGTTGTATTAATATAAAGGTGTTAAAACAATCATCCGTCGTGGAGGTAGGTCCGTAGTTTTACCGCCGACGTCACAGCGGTATCCGCGGCGCTAGCGCACCGACTTGAAGTTGCAACGGATCGCCTGGGGAGCGTTTACACCTTGCGACTGCGAACCTCGCTGTGGTCGTTGAGGAAAATGTTTGTAAGTATTTGATGCATGATTATGTTCTTTTAGATATAATGTACATATATATATTAGTATGTGTAGTAATGTGGCTACGCCACATCACTCCCCCCCAGAGACCATCCTAAGGTGATAGTGGTCAGGAAATCTGACCGTTCTTCCAGAACGTGTTTGCTTTATGACGTTCTTATCGTTTTGTTTTTTAGACACCGTCTTGGTTTTTTCTCTTTCAGGTGCATTTTGTTCTTATTCAGGTGCATTTTCTTCTTCTTTAGGTGTAGGAGCAGTACTGGTAAGTATGTAGGCAGGTTTGAGTCTATCTATAGTGACTGTTTGCTGTTTTCCTCTAACCATAATCTTATATGTTTTTTCTTTTCTTTCCAGCACTTCATGCGGTCCTGTGTAAGGTAGTTTCAAAGGTCCTTTGACGGTGTCGTCTCTGAGGTATACATGCGTGGCCATCGGTAAGTCTTTATGATTGAAGATTTTTTTGTTACAGTGTCGTGATGCTGGTACTGGTCGGATTTCAGACATATACTTCCGGAGACGTGCTGTGAAATCAGTCAAGTCAGTTGTCGTTTCAGTGCTCTGTTGAAAGAATTCTCCCGGAAGTCTCAGTGTCTCGCCGTAGAGTAATTCGGCAGTAGATGTTTGGAGATCTTCTTTGTATGAGCATCTGATTCCAAGGAGGACCAGTGGAAGTACTTCTGTCCATTTCTCATTTTGGTGACATTTGATGGCTGTCTTAGTTGCCGGTGTAGTCTCTCTATGAGGCCGTTACATTGTGGGTGATATGCCGTGGTGCGTTTATGTTGAAAACCAACTGTTTCAGAAAGGTATTTGAAGAGAGCTGATTCAAACTGCGGTCCACGGTCTGTAATAATGTCAACGGGGCATCCGAAACGTGATATCCATCCCGTTATGAGTGCCTTTGCAACAGTTTCAGCAGTGATGTCGATCATAGGTATTACCTCAGGCCATCGTGTGTACCTGTCGATTGCTGTGAGGCAATATCGGTGACCATCGGACGGTGGAAGAGGGCCGATTATGTCAATATGAACATATTGAAGTCTATGTCGAGGCAGTTTGAAGTCGCTGTGTGGAGATGAAACATGTCGCGTGATTTTAGCTCTTTGGCATGCGTTACACATCTTGGTCCATCCTCGCACATCTTTTTTTATTCCAGACCATATGTAGCGCTGAGATATCATTTTCGCCGTAGAGTTAGCTCCTGGGTGACTAAGCGAGTGAAGCTAATCGAACACTTGTCTTCTAAGTTCGCTAGTCACGTAGGGTCTACTGATTTGCGTGCTGACGTCACAATATAGCTTGATGTCGGTTCCAGGTATTGTCACTTGGGTTAGTTTAAGTGATGTTCCTCCTTTCAGGAGATCTTGGAGTTCTGAATCAGATGACTGAGACTCTGCAAGTATAGCGAGATCAACGGGTTTAGTTATTCCGCTGACTCTGGACAATGCATCAGCCACTACGTTATTTTTCCCGGAGATGTGTTGGATGTCTGTAGTGAACTGTGATATAAAGTTTAAGTGACGGAATTGGCGGGGTGAACACTTATCTTTTCTTTGTTGGAACGCAAAACAGAGTGGTTTGTGATATGTGAATACGGTAAAGTGACGGGCTTCAACCATATGACGAAAGTATTTGATCGCTTCATATATGGCGAGCAATTCTCTATCGTACGGAGAATATTTCTGCTGCGCTGGACTCAACTTGTGCGAATAAAAAGCTAATGGTTGCCAAACGTCGTCTTTTAGCTGATGAAGCGCTGCGCCGATTGCTGTGTCCGATGCATCAGTTACTAAACAAAGCTGTGCATTTAAGTCAGGATGAGCCAGAAGAGTTGCTCTACATAGGCTGGCTTTGCATTCTTCAAATGCTTGAAGAGTATCTCCGCATATGTTCACGGGGTGTGTTCCTTAGACTGAACCTACCAGTAAAGCATTAAGTGGTATTTGGGCTTTGGCTGCTCCGGGGATGAATCGTCTGTAAAAGTTTATCAACCCGAGGAATCTTCTCAGTTCTCTGACGGTATTTGGTACGGGATAATTTTTTACGGCCTGGACTTTGGCGTCCAAAGGCTTGATACCTTCTTTGGATACTGTGTACCCGAGGAATGTCACTTCTGAGGCTCCAAATACACATTTTGAGGGATTTATCACCATTCCGTAGTCTTGAAGCCTTTTGAAAAACTGTTTTAGATGCTCCATGTGTGTCTGCTCGTCTTTAGAGAAGATGAGAAAATCGTCTATATAGCAGTAACAAAAGTTGAAATCTCTTGTCATTTCATCGACGAATCTTTGGAACGTTTGACTCGCATTTCTCAGACCAAACGTCATGTAGCAGAACTCAAACAGGCCAAACGGAGTTGTTATGGCAGTTTTTGGAATGTCTTCTGCACAAACTGGGATTTGGTTATACGCTTTGGTTAAGTCAATTGTAGAAAATATAGTGCAACCAGCGATGTTGTGAGTAAAGTCCTGTATGTGTCGTATTGGATATCGATCTGGAATTGTCCTAGAATTTAGCATACGGTAGTCGCCACATGGCCTCCACTGGTTGTCTTTTTTAGGAGCTAGATGCAGTGGTGAGGACCAAGGGCTCTCTGATGGTCGGGCCGTTCCATTTTTGATCATCGCGTCAAATTCTTGTTTGGCAATACAGAGCTTGTCGGGTGCCAAGCGTCTTGGGTTGCAGGAAACGGTTGGTCCCGAAGTAGTCTTAATGTGATGCTCGACATTGTGGCGCGGATTCTTCAGTGATTCGGTAGGATGAGTAATTTCCGGGTATAAGCGCAGCAATTCCATGTATTTGGAATCTCCAGAGATGGTCTTCACGGATGCTATATTGTCTGAGGATACTGCTGACGTTGCTTTATTAGTCAGTGTAGTGATGGAGTCAATGAGAAGTTGATTTCGGCAATCGACTGTCAGACCATAGAAGCTGAGTAGATCGACACCGATGATGGGTTTGTTGACATCTGCGACGATGAAGCGCCATTTAAACTCACGGCGTAATCCGAGGTTTAGATTTAAGTTCGTGAAACCGTAAGTAAATATGGGAGTGCCATTTGCTGCGTATAGGATGTAAGGAGTTTTTGGCCGACGTTGTTTGCAAGCTGAGCGGGGAAAAACGCAGATGTCGCTGCCGGTATCAACTAAAAACTGCATTTTTGTGCCTTGATCAGTTACAAATAGGCGACCGGTGCTGGGGCAATCGTCCGTCGCCTCTAGCGATCGCCCAGAGAGTTTCCCTGAAAATTGCAAGGCTTCAGACATTTTCTAGCGTCAACGCCGTGCTTGTGATGATAGAAGCACACAGGATACTTTTTATAACTGGATTGAGACCGAGTGTTGCTCTGATTGCGATTGTAATTGCGCTGTCTTGAACGTGAACGTCTGTTGCCATGTGTTGTGAGAGCTTGAACCTGGCGAGTGAGCTCTGAAATCTGCTTGGCCATCTGATCTAATGCGCTCGAAGTGGAAGCAGACAAACCAACTGCAGCTATTTGCGGAGAAGATGGCACTTGATCGTGTACTCTGTCAGCCAATTGAGCCAGATTTTCCAGCGTTGAGTCCGGTTGTGATGCCATCACGGTCTGCAAATTGACCGGCAAACGGCTTGTCCAAATAGACTTGAGGAAATCTTCTGGAATGTTGGGACCAGCTAAATGCTGCAAATGTCTCAAAAACTGAGATGGCCGACGATCTCCCAGCTCTTCGTGATCCAGCAACTGCTTTACTTCCTTCTTACGTGATGCTGATAAGCGTTTAATAAATTCAGTTTTCAACTTTTGATATTTATCCTTAGCTGGAGGGTTTACGATGATGTCCTTCACTTCTCTTGCATATCGTTGGTCCAACTGAGCTACGACGTAATAAAATTTTGTATCTTCGTCTTTGATACCGGAGAGTGTAAAATTCCCTTCTATCTGGGCGAACCATACTGCCGGCTCCTCTGCCCAGAATGGTGGAAGTCGGACTCCGACGCGGCATACATCGGTCGACGATTTGGGTGGTGTAAATGCGCCCCGCGTTGATGCGGTAGGAGCATCTTCGTTTTCATCTTGAAAGCCGTCTTTGGACATTTTATAACAGAGTGAATTCGCTTACTGTGTCGGTCCAGTCTTCGATGTTTCAATTCACAGGGTTCACCAGTTGTGGTGGTTTTGCCACAAAAGAAAGAACACAGTTGAACAGAGTTTACGTTGTATTAATATAAAGGTGTTAAAACAATCATCCGTCGTGGAGGTAGGTCCGTAGTTTTACCGCCGACGTCACAGCGGTATCCGCGGCGCTAGCGCACCGACTTGAAGTTGCAACGGATCGCCTGGGGAGCGTTTACACCTTGCGACTGCGAACCTCGCTGTGGTCGTTGAGGAAAATGTTTGTAAGTATTTGATGCATGATTATGTTCTTTTAGATATAATGTACATATATATATTAGTATGTGTAGTAATGTGGCTACGCCACAAACTTATATAAAAAACGGTTCGAAAGACTTATTCAAAAAGGAAAAGATAGAGTTACCAATCAAAGAAAAGAAAAACAGCCAGCGATAGATTTGAATGATAAGAGCGACACAAGTAATCCAAAACAAACTCGAATCCGCCAAATTGTACTCAAGTTTTATGAAGATGACGAAAATTCAAGCATGTGTCCAGGTAAAAACGACACGATAACAAGAAATGGAACAAAGAAACAGAAACGTTTAATGTCGGATACAATAAAAAATTTACACAGAAAATACATGGAGTCTGGTTATCCACCGATTAGTTACGTAACGTTTTCACGTTTAAAACCTTTTTGGGTGCTGCAACCAAAAATAAATATGCGCAACACTTGCTTGTGTGAAAAACACGAAAACATGAATCTGCTAATTGAATCTCTAAAAAAGAATCATATCATAAAAGAAAATTCGACAACTGACGTTATTAAGAGCATATGTTGCGACATTTATAACTTGGAATGTCTACAAAGAAAGTGTACTACCTGTAAAAACAGACATCTAATATACCAAGAAATTGATAACTCGGAAAAAGTTTTATATTGGGCCTGGAAAAAACAGAAAAATTCATACACAAAAAATGGGATTGAGAAAACTGCCATCACCGTTGAAAAAGTACGACACCACGTAGAACCGTTAATACTCATAAAACAATTTGAAACTGATCTTAAGCCATGCCTTAATCATTGTGCAAACATTCTTAATCAGACCGATGCAATTAAAGAAATTAAGCAAAATTTGACCGAGAATGACTGTCTTATACATATGGATTTTAGCGAAAATTACAGTGCTAAATATAACTCTGAAATTCAGTCAGTACACTTTGGTGGTAGCAGAAAGCAGTTTACTCTACATACTGCAGTTCTTTATTTTAATATTGGTGGCCACACGACAAAAACCCAATGTTTTTGTACTATAAGTACTTCTTTGCGACACGATGCTGCTGCAGTGTGTGCACATCTGATTCCAATTTTGACAGAAATAGAAAAAACAGTACCTCTGGTCCAAAATATTTATATAGTTTCTGATTCTCCTTCTGGACAATATCGTAACAAAAAAATATTTTATATGATGTCTCGACTTTCGATCTATATTCCTTCAATTATCAAAGTAGTTTGGAATTATTGCGAATGTGGTCACGGCAAAGGTGCTCCAGATGGCGTTGGTGGACTTCTAAAGAGAACTGCAGACCAATACGTTGCATTACAGAGTGACATTCCTGATCTTGATGCATTTGTAAATGCTTTGAAGTCTTCTGTCAAGGGCGTTAAAATAGAACTCGTGGAAGATTATCAGATCACTGAAAAGGACTGGTTACTACCTGACAATTTGAAACCTTTCCCAGGTACTTTAAAAGTCCACCAAGTTGTCTGGACTGCAGAATCGGGTAACCGTTTAGCATTGCGTCGTTTATCTTGCACAAATATTGAATGTCTTAACAATGTCAAAGAATGCCCTCATGGTAATCACTTAGGATTTTATGAATTTTCAACTAAACCTCAGATATCAACTCCTCTTGAACGTTCATCAAACTGCACTAAAATTATACCTAAAACTTCTATCCGTAAAATGCGTCCAGTCAAATTAACTGATTAACTTGCATTGGCTCCTAAACCCTCAACTTCTACAACGAAAACTATCCAGCCAGCAGCTGTACCTCAGTTTGATAGTACAGTTTTAGAAACTTATGTTTTAAAAATTTTTAACTGTAGTGGTGCTACAAGTGTACCATCGTGCTCATACTTATGTAATGTTGACTCTGAAGTTTTAAAAGAGTTGGAAATATCTGGTACGTTTGAGAAAAACCATACAAAAACATCAAAAAAACCAGATATAGACTTAAGTAGTGATTCAGATGAAAGTATATTCAGCAATATTAAACCGAGAAAAAAAAATCTACTTTCTTTACTCTAATTGATAGTGATACTGGTGATGATCAAATTTAAATTTTTAAGTACCTACCTGATTAAATATAATTTGCTTAATTTCGTAAAAGTTCCTAAATGTGATTTACTTAGGCATATAGATTAGTGTAAGTTAGCTGTAAGTTAATATTGAAAGGCTGAGTTTTCTAGTGCCATACTTACATTGTGTTCTTAGGTTAATAAGGGATAAGATTATACCTGAAAAATTTTAAGAGTACCAAAATTATCGTATTTTTAGTACTTATTATTTTGAAAAATCTTACTTGCTTTAGATTACAATGTACGATTTTGTGAAGAGACTATTTTGCTTTGCGAATTGCAAAAATATAACTTTGTGACCTATAGAAGTTAATAGAGATACCTACTTAATAATAATGTGACGAGTGAACTTGAAATACTGATATTCCTGTAAACAGAGCTATATTGTTGGTGTTATTTGATTAAAAGTTTGAAAAGCTGATTTTATTCATAATTTTTTTCTTTAAATTTATTAAAAAAATTGTGTGAAAGAATTTAAATAAATACTTACGCTTTGTTTCGATTAACTTTTGTTTAATTTTACTCCTTTTGCATATTTTTAATCTACATATTATTTATTATATGGTTTGAAAGCAGATAGATAACAAATAGTTACTTAGTTTTGCATAATTTAATATCACATCATATTATGACAGCGGTTGTAGTTAGTTCACTAGAAGTGGCCGATGCAAGAAGAATAATAAACATGGAGACAGACATGTATCTGAATAGATAAAATATTTTTTCATTTCCGTGGATTGATTCTTTCATTCCCATGGCACAGTTCTTTAATTGCCGTGGACGCTTGTTTCATTGCCGTGCACGCATGTTTCATCGCCGTGGCACGAAATTTTTAATCCTGTATATCTCGTTAATTTTTTAAGTTATCTGCTAGACATTAAGCAACATTACATACATTATCAAAAACATTAATAAAAGCGTTTTTTTTTAAAATGCCCTAAGATAAAAAAAAACACGGAAATGAAGATTTTATAGGCCCTGTTGAAATTCACTCTTAGGATAATAATAAAAAACACAAAGTATGGTCGTAGACGATGAAGTTCCGATTTGTTACGTTGGTAAGTAAGCCATTTTACTGGAATTTAAAAGTAAAAAAAAAAGATGTAGGTACCTACATACATAACATCCCTAATTACGTACCTCAAAAATAAATAAGTCCATTGGTATTTATTTCACTGATTTAAAAAAGTCGTATGAACGAATAGAAATCTATTAATCCCTACAACCAAAACGGTCCGGCCCTGTTCAACACCGTGACGTCATCGCTATCTATGGGTACTTCAACGTAGGTACTTTTAGAAAGAAATCAGATTTAGTGCTTAAAACTACTTAAACCTTACCGGTTTTCTTTAATGTTTTGCTTGCTATTGGTTTTCTGCTTCTTCCTTGCTAACTCTGGCGGCACAGTATTTATTAGATATTCCATTATTAATTAAAAACACGGAATAACGCAGTGTCTCGCATGACAATAAAACAGGAATGGTGGCCATGACAGTCTAGAGACGGCGTGTGATTGGTTCTAATGGACTTAGGCATTTATGATTTGCAACCTACGTGCGACTTAGGCTGGATTGAAAAAATATTTCGACTTTGACCCTTATTTTCTTCGTGAAGCTGTGGACATAGGTTAAATTGATTTTGTCAGAAAAGTCCGCCATATTTAAAAACCTATTTAGAGGCTAAAAATCTCACCCATGCCGGGATTTTTTAGATTTTTAGCCTCTAAATAGGTTTTTAAATTTGTTCCTTAGCACGGGTTAGTGCATTAAAAATAAAAAAAATAGTGTAACCGCCATATTTAGTTGAATTAAATGAACAAATAAAAGTTGAAATGAACGGAACTGGACTTAGGCAAGTTTGATATCTATCGACACAAATAAAATAGCTCGTATGGCGCCATCAGTGCACGGATCATGCTTTCCTCGTTTGGTTGCCGCTTGCAAAGCGCCAAAATTTTCATTTTTTGCAAGGACGTTGAGTAGCCGTGCCAAAGTTACATTCTTATTTAACTGTTTGTTTAACTTGGAGTGAAAGGCTTCCAATATATTATTCGTGCGGTGGCGCAGACCAAAAACACTAAGGATTTTCCGAGTGTTCTGATTTCCTAGTAATCTGCCCACGTAACTCATAAATCGATGCATTTTCAGGCCACTATCAGCATGTTCTTTTTTTATGTAACTCCATCCCTCCACGACAGACTGACCTTCACATTATTCTGTCACATCAGTGTGAAGGAATGGAAATAAAAATCCTACCCTTACTACCAATGTGTTAGACAGACAAACGATTTCCTAACTGTCATATTTTTATTATTAACCGCCACATCAGTGTGTATGTCAAGAAACTAAAATCCTTACTTTCACATTAGTGTGAAGCGGTGTGACAGAGCGGTGTGAAGGTGGAGAATTTGTGTTTCTCACTATCACACTAGTGGGCCTGTCGGAAAATCAATTCTTAACCGTCACACTATCTAAAAGAACAGTATAACCTTTTCCTAATATTATTAGAACGAAGTTCTTTATGGCACGTTACATGGGCTAAGGTTAAGGTTAAATGGTGCAAGCGTTACTTAGAGGTAGGTACCTCACACACTTTCGAATTTTATAATTTTAAATGTACCTAATAGTAGAGATCGTTTTAAATATTAGTTTGTTATATCGGAAAGAAAAATACATAAGCAATAAATTAAAACATAAAAATGTTTACTCGTCAAACAAAATAACACTCGTTCAGCAATTTAAAAAAAAACAGTTTACTATTATTTAATAAAACTTCCTTATCAGCAATATGTCTTAAATATTTGGAAATTCATCGTTATACTTCTAACGATGTAAAGGTTCAAATATTAAACAGTGTATGTACTTAATGTTGTTATTTAAACTATTAAGGTATCAGTGTGAAGGATGTTCTATGTGTTTATGTATTTATATATATGTATAATTTATGTATAACGTCCTCTAGTACCCATAACACAAGTTTGTGTGAAGTTGTCTGATATTAATTTATTTAAAGACTTATGCAAAATAAATTTATACACTTACTTTCGTAGTTATTGATCCAGTACACTTTATTTCCGCATGTTTATGCCTTCTATTAGTGCAGTACCAAATGGTATTACCGTTTACGTATGTTCTTTGTTTGTGGTATTGGTACCCCTCGAATAACAGCACTTTTCCGCCATTCCGATCAATAATATTAAAATCCATTTTATTTGTTTGCAAATGACGGATTAATCAAGCAAAAGCATGTAATTCATGACAATGTCAATCCTATCGCATTATCTTAAGAGCCTAGTTGTGTCATTCATTTGCAAAGAAGTTTCAACCAACCTAACGATTAATTGACTGATATACTTAAGTAATATAACTTAAAAAAAAAAAACAATGTGTCCGTTAGTCATATTCTTTTATAGTGTGGAAGCAAAAGGTTAATGTAAGGAACAATATTTTCCTAACGTTCACACTAGTGTGACGACGTTCAGTGACAGTGTAAAAGTGAAGAATAGGAATAAACTTTCTTATCCTTCACACTGATGTGACAGAATAATGTGAAGGTCAGTCTGTCGCGATTTTTTGCAAGGACGTTGAGTAGCCGTGCCAAAGTTACATTCTTATTTAACTGTTTGTTTAACTTGGAGTGAAAGGCTTCCAATATATTATTCGTGCGGTGGCGCAGACCAAAAACACTAAGGATTTTCCGAGTGTTCTGATTTCCTAGTAATCTGCCCACGTAACTCATAAATCGATGCATTTTCAGGCCACTATCAGCATGTTCTTTTTTTATGTAACTCCATCCCTCTTGTATCCACTCTTCCGAAAGCAAAGGTAGAATGGCACAGAGCCCAACGATACGTCTCTCGCGCTTACTTTTGTGCTTCAACTGTTTTGCTTTTTTCCACATATTTCTATTCCAGTGGTAATAACAGCCTCGTACAGACACATCCGGAAATACCTGAGTAATGGTATTGCACAAAGCCACTTCAAAATCGCAGTGGATTTGCTCGATTTTTAAATCGGGTAATTTGATCTTCAGTAATTCGAATAGATGTGTATAAGTTGTTTGCTGTTTGTTAGACATCAAAACATATATTAATGGTTTCGTGTGAACCGTATCCTCGGTACTGCCAAAATCCCCATGGATTGTTAAAAGCTGGTAGAATGGAGGTGGGCAGCACTGAAATGTCCCGTCAACAAAAAAATCTCCTGTTTTTGTTAATAATTCTAGTGCCCGATTACTGCAAAATACCAGCATTCTTTGATCTCCATCATGAAACTCGCATAGCAACATTTTTTTGTGTACTTCAGGTATTTCCACCTCTTTAAAACACCTAAAAACCGTTTTCGTCGTACCGATTGCGTTGTTCCGAGCGTTGTAAAGTCCAGTTTTTAAGTTTGTAAATTTAGGCATTGTGGTAACGAAATCCAGGCCTTTGTCTTGGATTTCGCAAATTGCATTTTTGTATATTTGAGGGATTGGCAAATCTGTATTTATAACCGTCTCTTTCAATTTGGCTTTTTCCTTTAATATTAATTTTTTTTTTTAAATTCTCTTCACACGTGTGTGGTTTGTTAATTTTCGTCAATTTAGCGTCCTGCAATCAAAAATAAGGGATGGTTACAAAAATAAAAAGGAAAATCGCAGAAAAATATTCAGTCGGAACTAGGTGCTGGACTAGAGGAACTTACTTTTATTGTAACGCCTGCTTTGCATTTCTCCAGCTTGTTCCTGGAGCATCGCAGGTATTGCGCGCCCGATTTGTATGTTCGTACAAACACGTATTGGTAATTCCCCAGTAAATACAATCTCCCCTTTTTAATTTTTATAGTTTCAACCGTTTCTGATACCTCCATTTTCACTATAAATAATATAAATAAAAATCCCTGAAATTACAACTAAACGTAGTGATTATTTTATTTTCTCTTTGATGACAACTATACAAATGTCTAATCTATTTTAAAAAGTTATGACAATTCAAAGTGGCCGGTAAGTGCCTACTTCAAAAGCAAGACGTAGTTATCTATGTAGATAACCTATGTTTCGCGGTACCAAGCTGGAGTTGTTCCAATAGGAAAGAAAATAGTTCATCTGCCTTGTTCCTCTTTGACCAACTGAAATCGTTGTTCTGTGTGGCATAAAAATAGTTGATCAGATTTTAGTTGGTCCAAATAGTTGATCACAACGGAACAAGGGCAAAATTACTCAGTCAAAATTGTACGATTGTAGATTGAGCACCATAACATGGAGATAAGCTCTTATGATGAAGTAAGAGTTTAGTGCTTGTTTGTCCAAACTGCAATCTATACATACAGGTTGTTTATTTTTCATTCGACTGCAGCAGAGACCAAAAAGAGGCGTAGGGATGGGTTAAAAAATAAATAAAGATTTTAATAAGTACCTATGTTTTGCCTTTTAATAAAACTCCATAATTTTGAATAATTATCAAATTTATTATAAAAAATTCACCCATAAAATTACCTTAAGTAGAGCATATAACATTTTTGAGATTACTATTACCTAACTGTACGTCCTAATATGGAAAAGGGAAATTTTGATTTTAGCGGCCAGTGTTGAAACTGGTGACAATCGATTAAGAGTTAATTATTATGTACTTTGTGAGATATTGGAATTTGACAATAAGATATAATTTTAAAATAAATAAACCAGAAAAACTGCCAACCAGAATAAACCATTAAACCAGAGAAACATTTTGCTTTTATGCGAACTTTACATTCGGATTTCTGGCAAAGTAAACAGTTTTCGGAATTTTACACTGGTTTGTTTGTAATCATTTAATTATACTCTACTGTTTTTACACCTTTTCACCTTTGGCTTCATAAATCTTTCAACGTAGCTACGTCAGTTGCAATACAATAATATTGGAATCGTTTTTTATTTAAAGTATTATTTTTTCTTTACAACAGTTTGTTTTCTTTCCTTGTTTCTTTCTTTAGTAATAGTATTTTTATTTGCTGTTACCTTTTTCAATAAGTACTCCATGTACATTTTATCTTCAGGAGGCATGTACATTCCACGTATGTCATTAATTTTTTTGTCAGCCATATTCTGTTGGTAGCTTTTTAAGCGTTACATCCTTTAAAATTTGTATTTTCTACTGTTTTACGTCTTTTATAATTGCAGGTTCTGTGAACCTTATCTTGTATTTGACGATATGCCAATCGGATTTTTGTATTTAATAGATTTAATTTTCGTGTACGGGATTTGACCAAATCCTAGTTTTAGAGCCTCCTCGTGATAGGAGTGAAAGTCTTTGTCCATCATTCGCAGGAAATTGAGTTTGATTGTCGACTTTATTTTTAATAATGCACGCATCAATCCAAGAGGACTGTAAATTTCTTGATGCCTCAAATTATACATATACATTAATAATTATACATTTCCATGGCCTGGTTCAGAGAACTTTTGTTATATTTTTTTGCTTTCTCAGACTCCAAAAACCTAATTAAAGCCATACTCATGTGTGAATTCTTGTTTTGAGTTACACAGGAGTCAGACCAGCGAATAATTTTAGTTATACGGCTGGGCAAATTTTGTACCACTGAATCTAAAATTTTTATTAATGCGCTGGCAATGTCATCGCCACTTCGTCCGTATCTAGTTTCATCCCAAACTGCGTTAGTAGCAGAATGGTC
Source organism: Yponomeuta sedellus (assembly GCA_934045075.1). Taxonomy (NCBI): domain Eukaryota; kingdom Metazoa; phylum Arthropoda; class Insecta; order Lepidoptera; family Yponomeutidae; genus Yponomeuta; species Yponomeuta sedellus. The sequence goes on along the minus strand of OW203736.1, from coordinate 1,623,787 downwards.
AACATTACAGTGTCCTGTCAAGTTGTACACTGTCAGTTTACTGGTGTAATAGAAGCAAGAGATATTTGCTTTAGGCAAACTGAAAATATTTTCCAGATCGAAAGTTATGACAGCTGTTGTAGTTGTAGGATGTTTAGGATCCATTAGCCTGTCGTTTTCTCTTTCTTTGTAGCCTTCATTTCTGCGCGCTTTATATTTGAGTTTTTGATGTGCATCAGGATTAACGATTGCTTTGAATTCGCAACATACATCGCATGTGTCCTTTTTAGGTGAACGAAAACTGAAATTGAATTATTCGTTGAAAATTTTTCGGTACATATGTTCCTTAACTGGTTCTTTATGTTTCTCAACGTATAAAGCATACATTTTTGCAACACTTAAGGTTGGGTCCAAGTATTGGCGTTTAGTGGATGCTCTACAATAATGCGATTCTTGTACAGGAAATGACATGATATGGAGTTTGACTTCTTCAACTTTTTCAGGAGCAGTTTGTTATTTTAACATTATTTAACATTATTTTAACATGTTTTTCTTTTTTAGGAGTAGGGGTTATTTTAACATGGTTCGCTGCTTTTTTTATAGAAGTGATATACTCTTTTGACCGATATATCTAATGTGGCACAAAAGAACTTTTGGCATACTCTTTCTGTGATAGTTTTGTCTTCAAAATAATACGCATAAGTTCGCTTCCTCCTACTTTCTTCTTTTGTGGTTTTTCTTTCGGTTTCCTTTCATGAAGTGTACTCATTGTAGTATTTATATTTTTGCTCATCATTCAGACTATAGAACTGTTTCTTAAGTTCTTCTCCTGTCCTGTTAAAATTTTGTTGAACACTTAAACGTACATGTTTTTTCACATCCAGTTTGTACCATTTTTTTCTGTTTTAATTTTCCTCTCACATTGACGTACTCTTCACCTGAAAAATTTAAAACTACTGTGTTTAATTGTTGTGGAAATAGAAAAAAAAATTAAGTAACTTAGCCTTTGTGAGTAATTTGAAATTTTAATAGGCCAAGAAGGGCCACAGGCCTTTACCCAAATACGAGTAAGATTGAGCAAAATAATTTATAAGTAATTTAAATTGTGTATGTTCTAAATAATGTTCATAGCAAAGAGTAAATATTAAAGTTTTCGACGTTAACAATACAAAAATTTGTTTATGTTACCAGCTTCTCTTTTTTTTTCAAAATATTTCTCCTCCATTTTTCTGGTTCTCTTTTTCGTAAGGTCAACAACGTCTTGCTTTGCCTTTTCATTTGTAATGTCGCTTTGATTAGTGTCTCGGCCGTTCACTTTATTCTTCCTTTTGTGAGTCTTCAACGTGTTTGTGTCTTCATGTAGTTTATTGTCTTGGCGGACTTCTATTTTTCTTTCAAATGTCTGTAAGGTGAACATATTAGGCATTTCATTTTGTTTTGTCTCTTGGGTGACTATATGTTTGTTTCGTTTTAATTTCTGCAAATCTTCGACATTATTTTGTTTAACCCCTTGGCAAATGATGCTGTTTACATTCCTTTACATACTTTCAACTGTTCATACACATTTTCATCACGTTTACTTTTTTTTCAAGTGTTAGTAATAGTCTCATCGTCAACTTCAAGTTTTGTGGTAAAAAGCTTCTTTTTCACTACATTTATCCTGAAAGCAAAATATAAAAAAATATAAACATTCACACACAGTTTTCAAACAATAAATTATAATATATTAATACAGCTAGTTTACGCAGTATATTTATTTTGTTGCCCTACCTTAATAATCGATACATCGATAGATTAGCATATCGACGATATAATTTGGACGTTTCATCCATACAACATCTGTCTAATTCTTTCGATCAATGGATTGAATATTGAAATCGGTTGTAAGTAGTTATTTAGGATTTTGAGGTTTTCCTTCTTTATTTTGTTACATTGTACATGTTATTTTAATGTCCTGTTAAATGTACTTTGGTGTGCAACAAAGTATAAAAATAATAAAAGTAATAAATAACTTGTATGACTTAAAGCCAGCAAAGTGCAAGTTGACTTTCAGAATTCTTCAATTTCAATGCAGCAATGTATGTGTCTGTATGTAAAACTTTATGTTTGTTTATTTCTGGAATTAAATCAGTCCATTTCAAATTGCTGCCTGGCTGGTTTTAATTTGATACAAAAAGTATTTTTTAGCCTCGTCAGTCATGCATGACCTTCAAAATAGATGAACACTAATAAATCTTCTTTTTCACTTTCATTTTATTGACCACAATAACGTAAATAAGACAGATATAAAATAACGATAATTTCAAGTTCAGGACTGAAGAGGTTAATCATCCATTATCATCACATCAGCCGACAGACGCTCACTGCCGGGCATAGGCCTCCCCCACTGATTTCCACGACAGCCGGTCCTGTGCCATCCGCAACCAGTGGTCATAAAATGTATATAATATTGTTTATATAGGTAATTAGGTCATCAGGTCTTCGCGAGTGAAATTTTATTTCATTTTATGTTTCCTTATTACTGGGCAAAGTTCGTTAGTTCTCCACAGAATAAAATATTTGCTTACAGTAAATAGATCAAGCTATAATACATGTGAAAAAACATCAAATTAAGTAAAAAGCCAGTATATGAACGTACAAAACCTACTTACCTTTCTATTTCTATGGCATTTCGTATATAAAGGTGTCCCTAGACGATCAAAATTGCTTGACAAGCATTTACGTGCTTGACAAGCATGCTTGACGAGGTCACGACATCAAAAAACATTCTTGTCAAGCATTCGCATCATTTTGTCGGATAGAGTGAGTGACCCAGTGTTGAACTTGCGCTTAAAACAGAAACATTTGCAAAGTAGTAGAATGTCTCTAGATGCAGATATGGCTTTTCTTGCTCTCACAATTGCTTTGTTGAAGAAAACAAAAAAGAAACGAACAAGACGATGGTCTAAGCAGTGGTATTTGTTAACAGATAGATTTACCCATGAGCATTTGCAAAAGATTCTACAAGTGACGGAGCCCAATGATTTCATAAATTTTTTGAGGATGGATAATGAAGCATTTTAGACATTATTGGAAATGGTTAGGCCAAACATTGAAAAACAGGACTCTAACATGAAATGAAATGAAATGAAATGAATATACTTTATTGCACACCAGGAATTACAATTTAGAAAATAAGAAGATACAGATTAAGGTACAATTAATTAATAACATGCGACAGGCGATTCCTGCTAGTCAGCGATTATCTGTGACTTTAAGATTCTTGGCTACTGGCATGGATTTGGAAGATTTAAAATTTACTTGTGCTATTGCTCCTTACACATTAGAAGGTATAATAATGGAAACTTGTGAGGCTATCATAGAGAAATTAAAAGAAAACATTGCGGTAAGTAGAAATTAACACTTTATTTAGATAGTTATCTTAATTAACAAAAGTATTAAGGAATTTTATTAGAAAGATGAATATGTTCTAAGAAATTCGGCTGCTGTTGTATCTTCGTAGTTGTATTCCTCCAATATATTGGACTGATTAGAAAGGAATTGAATTTTATTGGAAGCGGAAGATTGTTGGACATTGTAGGACTGAGTAGAGGGCGACTGATAGGGCAGTGGTGATTGAATGGGAGCGGAAGATTGCTGAATATTGTGAGATTGATGAGATGGTGGTTGATATGGCAGAGGTGATTGAATGGGAGCGGGAGATTGCTGAAAATTGTGAGATTGATGAGATGGTGATTGATATGGCAGAGGTGATTGAATGGGAGCGGGAGATTGCTGAAAATTGTGAGATTGATGAGATGGTGATTGATATGGCAGAGGTGATTGAATGGGAGCGGGAAATTGCTGAATATTGTGAGATTGATGAGATGGTGACTGATACAAGAAATTTGCAATTCTTGTCCACGATGCCTAATGGATGTTCCTGGATGTTCACGGACATTCTGACGCACTGATTCGATATTGCCATTTGAACGGCTTGTTTTTGGACGACCAGTGGAATGAACATCATGAATTGATCCACTCTCCCTGAATTTTGCAACCACTGCTCACAGTTGATGAAGTCAAGTCAATATTCCGACCATATTTTGCACGGAATTTTCTAACCGTACCCACCAGACTTTCATTACTTTTGAAATATTGTTCAATAATAAAAACGCGTTGATCTTTCGTATAACCCGCCATTTTTACAAACGCTAAACATTCAGCTGTCAAATAGTTTTTTTTTTAGGGTTGCCAGCACTAAAATACAAAAATAGCGGCAATTTGAAATCTTGCGTCCTTTTTGGGACACCCTTTAGATGCATAAAACTTCTCCTTCAATATTATTATAAATTCTTGACAATGTTTATTCACGTATTATTAAGTAAGTAGTCTTGACACTACAGTTGAGCTTTTATATTACCTACAAAACCATTTTTATTGACTTTTCCTGACAAAAAGATTTACCGTTTTTAGACATCTCAGTTCCGCTGCTTTTCTCAGTTCCGCTGCTTTTTGCTTGGTCCTTTGAAGGGCCTGCGCAGGGTACCTCCATTTTGGCAACTGAAAATGCACACATTTTTATTTCCAAAAATTGGGCTATTTCATCATTTGAGGAGCATGCAATTAAATTGGGAGTATGGGACAAAGTGAAAGAGGTGTCTTAAGATTGTAGTAAGTGGGAAACCATCATCTCTGCCTACCCCTCTGGGATACAGGTATGAGTTTATGCACATTTGGTACTACATCATAGATTTTATAAAATATAGTAAAGAACTAGCATTTCTGCTATACTAAAATCCTCACTATTGCTGCTTGGACACATGTGCTGAGGAAATCCAATTAATTGAGCATCAGTAAGTGGGGTCGCAGTCAAATTTACCATTGGAATTGCTCTTTTTCTTAAGCGATTTCCTTTTTTGTTGAAGTCTCTTTTATTAAAATTATTTTCGGATACATGTCGCAGTTGATGCAACTTTTCTATTGGTACATGCACCAGTTCTTCGTTTCCAACAGCTCTTAGCCAGGCTTTGCAACTAAAAGAGTAGAATAAAGAAAATGTTATTTTCTAATTAACAGTAACAGTAAGTAGGTAAAAACCTATTTAGAGGCTAAAAATTTCATCCATGCCGGGATTCGAACCCGCAACCTCTGGCTATCCGTGCCAGCGCTCTACCAATTAAGCCAATGGGCGACTCACGGCATCAGTGAAATTTCGAACCTCTTTACAATATTCTCTGTATTACGTACAGGCAGCGACATCTGACTTAAGCAAATTGCATTACTTACAGCCCCGACTACCTACTTTGCAGTTAGGTTTAACATCGGAACGATATTACTGTACCCATATGATTACAGTATTTTTATTTTTAATGCACTAACCCGTGCTAAGGAACAAATTTAAAAACCTATTTAGAGGCTAAAAATTTCACCCATGCCGGGATTGCAAAGTAGGTAGTCGGGGCTGTAAGTAATGCAATTTGCTTAAGTCAGATGTCGCTGCCTGTACGTAATACAGAGAATATTGTAAAGAGGTTCGAAATTTCACTGATGCCGTGAGTCACCCATTGGCTCAATTGGTAGAGCGCTGGCACGGATAGCCAGAGGTTGCGGGTTCGAATCCCGGCATGGGTGAAATTTTTAGCCTCTAAATAGGTTTTTAAATTTGTTCCTTAGCACGGGTTAGTGCATTAAAAATAAAAATACTGTAATCATGTGGGTACAGTGATATCGTTCCGATGTTAAACCTAACTGCAAAGTAGGTAGTCGGGGCTGTAAGTAATGCAATTTGCTTAAGTCAGATGTCGCTGCCTGTACGTAATACAGAGAATATTGTAAAGAGGTTCGAAATTTCACTGATGCCGTGAGTCGCCCATTGGCTCAATTGGTAGAGCGCTGGCACGGATAGCCAGAGGTTGCGGGTTCGAATCCCGGCATGGGTGAAATTTTTAGCCTCTAAATAGGTTTTTAAATTTGTTCCTTAGCACGGGTTAGTGCATTAAAAATAAAAATACTGTAATCATGTGGGTACAGTGATATCGTTCCGATGTTAAACCTAACTGCAAAGTAGGTAGTCGGGGCTGTAAGTAATGCAATTTGCTTAAGTCAGATGTCGCTGCCTGTACGTAATACAGAGAATATTGTAAAGAGGTTCGAAATTTCACTGATGCCGTGAGTCGCCCATTGGCTCAATTGGTAGAGCGCTGGCACGGATAGCCAGAGGTTGCGGGTTCGAATCCCGGCATGGGTGAAATTTGTAGCTTCTAAATAGGTTTTTAAATTTGTTCCTTAGCACGGGTTAGTGCATTAAAAATAAAAATACTGTAATCATGTGGGTACAGTATTGCAAAGTAGGTAGTCGGGGCTGTAAGTATGCAGTTTGCTTAAGTCAGATGTCGCTGCCTGTACGTAATACAGAGAATATTGTAAAGAGGTTCGAAATTTCACTGATGCCGTGAGTCGCCCATTGGCTCAATTGGTAGAGCGCTGGCACGGATAGCCAGAGGTTGCGGGTTCGAATCCCGGCATGGGTGAAATTTTTAGCCTCTAAATAGGTTTTTAAATTTGTTCCTTAGCACGGGTTAGTGCATTAAAAATAAAAATACTGTAGTAAGTAGGTACCTACTTATGTCATGAAGGATTTTCATACAGTACACAATTACCTATTCTTGTTGTTTGCCAAGTTAAGAAGCTTCTTAGGGAGGGCTCAAGTATACAATGTACAATTTAACTTACCGGTTTTCATCCAAGGGAAACTGCGCGAATAAAGAAGAACCACACTGGTGGTCAGAGTGTCTTTCCTTTGCATCACAAATTTCACATGTTCTGTGGCTGCCTTTACCACCCATGTTGTCCGTAGGCAAAATACAATGTAACAATGTCAAGAGTCTCTATCTCACAAACCGGAGGAGCAGTTTGCTCAACTCAAAGAATCAAATCACTAGTACTAAAGAGTCACTATCTCACATGTCGGAGGAGCAGTTACTCAACTCAACGAATCATATACTAGTACTAAAGAGTCACTATCTCACATGTCGGAGGAGCAGTTGCTCAACTCAACGAATCATATACTAGTACTAAAGAGTCACTATCTCACATGTCGGAGGAGCAGTTGCTCAACTCAACGAATCATATACTAGTACTAAAGAGTCACTATCTCACATGTCGGAGGAGCAGTTGCTCAACTCAACGAATCATAACACTAGTACTATATAAACGTATGAATGCACTGACGCCTTATCAACACAACAAATACGAGGAAACAACTAAAAATTTCAAGAACAAATATAATAATCTTTAATTTTGAGATAATGAGCAATTACGTTACTCGTGTCAGTGCAAAACACTCATCTAGTCATATCTTACCAGTGGTTTGTCATAGGCAGCTCAAATTATACCATATCTTAGAAAATGTATTACTTTACTAGTCGAAGATAATTAGAACACTATTTTATTTGGTACTTGCGCTTCATTAGGTATTTTGCACTCGACTCTTTTCACCATTACAGAAATAATAGAAATGGTGAGTAAAGAGTGTAAACAAAGAATGTAAAAAAAGTATAAATAGAGTGGTGAACAAAGCTATGTGTCATGCACCCATGTGAAAAATTAAACTTACGGATAAAAAAAAGAGACTTAATCAGTTAACTCTCTTATTTATTACCCAATAAATAATTAAAGTCGTTACTGTTGTCTCTGCCTACCTCTCTAGGATACAAGCGTAAGTTTATTTTTGTATTTTATGCACTTAGCGTCTCGGAATAATACATCTTAGGGTTAAAAAAAACCACCACATCAAAGAAATTGGCTTTTTATTATTTCGTAACTCATAAACCAGGTCTATATTATTTTAATCAAATAGTAAATCCTCATCGTCATTGTTAGCGTTGTTGGAAGACTGTAAGGTTAAATAGAAGTTATGATACATTGACGGTATAGTACCTTTTAAACATAGATCTTTCAGATCTTTTAGCTTTTTTTTCATCAATGCTTAATTTTGACTGGTAAAGCGAGGAACTCTGCTTCTTAATATATCTTCATCGTTTCGGGTAGACCTGAGCCGAATGCAAATACGTGCGAACTCAATAGTACTGAGTTGATATTTGAAGTAAATATATTTCGGGTCGCCTTTCCTATACTGAAACCATTTTACATCAAGCCATTTTAATATGCTATCTTCGGCCTTATTTTTGTTTGTAATCAACTTCCGACTTAAAATCCATAAACTGTGTAAAATCCATTTCTTTTACAACGTAAGACGGCTTAGTAGTCTTTGCAGTTCTGGCTATAGTGTACCAACAATCAGGAACAAAAATGTCATTTTTTTTGCCCCTCGTTTCAATAGCTGAATGTACACTGTCGCATTCCATTTCAGAATTTGTCCCGATTCCATGTATTTTTGGCTTATTACTTTTAAGTTCTGAAATGTGGACACTGCTTTTAGAAACATGGCAGATAAAATTGAGTTTCTATTTTCACCTCCAGCTGATTCGGAGTAAAATGTAATTTCTGTTACTTCGTGCGGTAGTACAGAAAGTAGATTCCAGATACATGATGCAACTTCTGATGCTCCTTTGGAACCATCTGTCTCATGCCATATAAAATTAGTAGCTACACCAGTACCCAGGTTGTATATGGTAAAATTGTAGGTTTTTAGTTTCCTTTTATAATAAAATTGCCCAACCTGTAATTGTGGAATCAGTAATATTTTCTCCATATCCATTGTATACACTCTGAATGTTGGATCCACTTTTGCACGTTCTTTGTCTTTCTGTTTTTGCTCTCTAGCTTCAGTTTTTCTTGCCATGTGTAAATCATAGGCAGCTTGGCTATGGCTTTTCTCATCTGGTGTCTTATTCTTAAATTGTGTACAATAATCACATTGATCTTTCTTTGGTTTATGGAAACCATAGTTAAATTCAGTCGTAAAGATATGTTTGTAATAATAGGGAGTTATAGGCTCAGTTTCAAGTTCTTTGCAATTCTCAAGATAGTCTTGGAAGACGGGTTTCGGTCAAACCAGATGACAAGTACTTTCTCTTGGTAGTACTTTGGCAGTAATGTGAATCAACAACGGGCATTGATTCAATGTGATTACGTGCAATCTTCTTCTTTTCCTCTGAAATTTTATTCGGGGCTGGATTTAAACTTCTTTTATCTTCCTCTGTTACACCAGTCTCTTTTTTTTTGTTTAGAGCAGTTTCAATTTTTTGTTCGAATTGTCGAGAGTACCACAGAAAAACTTTTTGCATACCTGTTGGCTTTGGCCATTAGAAGTCAAGGTATACACGTGAGAATACTTCCTTTCTTTAAGAGTATCTTTAGGTTCATCATCTAGAGAATTCTGAGATTTATACCTTCTTTTTGGTGCCTGTTTAGTTATGCAATTGCCTATATAGCTCCATCTCGCTCTATCATCAGTTAAGGAGTGGTAGTCTTTGAAAATGTTTTGCAGAGCTTGCATGGTAAATTTATCTGTTTTGCAGAGCTTGCATGGCAAACATTTTCTTTTTCGTGTTTGCGGAAATGTGTCTTCTTGTATGTTTTCTGCTATTTCAGTGTTATTTTTCTTCGTTTTTTTGTTTCTTTTATAAGCTGGTTCTGGCTCACTTCCATCACTGTGACTGTAGTGAGATGTCGAGGACTCTGGTATGTAGCATTTGTCTTCATCGGAGTCATCAGCAAAAAATATCATCCTCACTTGAGTCTGGGGGATAATTAAAGGTCTTTTTCACTTCAGAAAAAAAACCGTTTTTTTACATCACTAGCATAATGTCAGCAACTCTGTCCTCACCGCAAGCAAAACAAAACCAAGAATCAGCACGAGTCTCGCTTGGTTTTCCTTTCCCACTTGAACGCTTTGGAAGAATCTTTTTAGATGTCACAGGTTTTTTACAACCTCGTCCCTTGGTAGGTTCTGCACGTTTCTGGCGGAGTGGAATGGCTTTGGATGGCCCTGCCATATTTTCCTTGTCAGTAAAAGTAGATTTGGTCAATTCTTGGGCAAGGCTGTTTATAGCTTTGGCTCTGTATTTTTTCTGGAGTCATTAATATATCATTAAAAGATTTATTGGATTCATTACGCAATACAGAGATAGTTTGAAGCGGTTGTGATCTTGAAAGTTCTTTATTGTTTTTGTTGTAACTGAGCAATTGGGATGTCATATTCGCTATCAAAGCCGTCAATAATGTTTCCATTAGAAGTGGTTACATAAGCGAGCTCAGACTGTTGAGTGGAAACAGAAATATCATCTTTTGGAGCAATGTTTAAATCAATTGATTGGTTGTTTATGGGATGCTCATTGGACGGTGCATTATCATTTAAGCTGTCAGTTACCTCCGCGCTCTGAGTTTGCAGTGGAATTTCATCGGAGTTATCATTCGGGACAATATGTTGGGTTTGGGAATGAAAGACGTCATTGTCAACTATTATCATTGAAAGGATGAGAAGCTAATAAACTTTCACTTGCGTCAGTAGAATCACCGTCATCGATGGGATTATTGTAATTTTCGGCAGAAGTTCCAGGTCTATCTGGATTATAAGTAGGGACACTTGGAGCATATGCTTCTGGTGGAATCTTCTCTGGATCAAATGGAAATATCCCAGTGGCTTCGAAACCTGCTTTGATATTTGCAGCTTTGTCCCAAACGCTTGAAAAAATTACCCCAAATCGTTGTTTAGTAATTTTTCTTTCTTCGTGAAAGGACCAGTATTTTAAAACTTCCTCATCCCAATAATACTCAAATGATCCGAATACCGATTTATCCATCGGTTGCAATTCGTCAGTGGTCTTGCTAGGGAGGCATAAAAGCTTAATCTCAAACTTTTCCGCTGCATCAACAATGGAATAGTCCAAGTGGCATTTAGCTCCGTCAAAAATCAAGTGACATGGTCCTGCAGGCTTAAATTTTCTGAAGTGGTGAATCCAATTCACAAAAGTTTCGTATTCATATTCCCTTTTGGAGTCATCTGAGCTATAGAACCAGCAGGTAATGAGTCGATCCATTCCGGTTTCATCATCTTGCCTTTAAATAAAATCATAGGAGGGATAGCCTGGCCTAATGCATTAGCACAAGAAACAACAGTGACATTTTCGCCATGTTCTGGCGCTACTAGATGTATACGTTTTGTTCCGCGTTCAGCCAAAACTTGTGGGGCTTTGTGTAAATTGAGACGACAACCTTTTTCGTCAATGTTAAAAATGCTTTTGCTTTTGTTATGTCTCACTTTATCTACTGTGTTATAGGTGCGTGTTCCTAGCAAAGTCCAATTAAAAGTCTTAAGAAATCTAAACACTTATTTAATTGTTCACACGAAAACGAACAGTACAATTTATTAGGTGCGCGTATAACAAGAGCTGTCGCGCTGTTGATCACAAGAAATGCGAAGGCTTACGCAATACGCATAATCTCGGACAGCGCCTCAGTCCTACAAGCACTCAACAGCAATCTTACAAACAACAGCTTGATACTAGAGTGTCACCATGAATTGGAAAAACTGTCAACAAATAACCGAGTCACTTTACAATGGATAAAGGGTCATAGCGGCTCCCTGGGCAATGATGCCGCAGATGAACTCGCTAAAAGAGGCTCGCAAACTACAGTGGAAGGACCCGAACCCCTGCTCCCACTCCCATACAACCAGTTTAGAAAATGGTTGAGGTCGCGAACAGAAAGCCAGCATGCTGAACTTTGGAGAACAGAAACCAAATGTAGACAAGCCAGGGAGGCCTTACCAACAATCTCGAAACGTCTTTCACGTAGCCTGCTGCGTCTGAGAAGAGAAAATCTGCGCAAAGCTGTGGCAATCCTAACAGGCCACTGTTAACACTGTAGAACAGACATCTCTACAACATGGGTCTAACCGACAGCCCGCTTTGCCGGGGATGCCTCAAAGAAGAGGAAACACCCGCCCACGTGACCATTCACTGCGAAGGCGTGGAAAAGCAACGGACCGCCATCATTGGGAAGTCGGGGTCCCTTCAGGAAGCCTGCAGTGACATCGGAGCACTGGAGAGATAGGCTGGCTGGAGTAAACTGACAGCTCCACTACGTACAATGGCCCAATCATGAGGCTAAGTGCGGAAATCTCAGGTCTAACTAACTAACTAGGTGCGCTTGACCGACCGAGTAGCGCTGTGGGGAAAGACTAACTCCCGGTCCGTCGATACATAGTAATTTGCGTGGGGCGCGTCGCCACAATATTCCCCCTTTTGAAAAAAATATTTTTACCAATTAAAAATTTTCTGTTACATTTTCCTATGTATAACTGTACCAACTCGATAACAACGGTCACCCAACCTACGCCGCGCCTTATGGCCTTACATTGTTATCTGTGCATTGTCAGCGATTCGCACCGTCGCGGTGTTGGTACGTCGGTGTACGCTGTATCGAGTTGCATACCTATTGTTACGTCCTTATAGTATATACTTAGGTATACAACGATACACTGACCTCTATTCTGGGTTCTGGCGATAAGACAGGGCACTATAAAAACTTACTTCTATACGCACTTAATATCTAGGCACTGCCCTGCACTTCTTACTAGCCATGCACTTAATTCTTACAGTTACACGTCTTAAACTAAATTTTTTATGCTTAACATGATAATACCGCTTATCGTTCAGGAGTATATCACTTTATGACTCCCTGATGGGGCAGTCTGTACTGATTCTAACTTCATGACAGGCGTCGGTCCAGAAGAACTTAACCGATGCTGTTTCCGAAGGTAACTTTTGAAACTGCTTCTGCACTGCAGTCGCAATCCATATATGCAGATAGCAATCAGGAGTACTAAATTTACTGTTATCAAGATGCTATTTAGATTCACTTGGCTTGCAACGACTTCTGTATTTGACACTGACTGAGATAGTGCGACGTTGATTGTAGGAAACCCATGATTGTAGGAAAGAAAATGATAAGTACTTCGAGGTGCTTTCATTGCGCCTATCTTACTTGATCTGAAAGAGAGACTACCTAAGTATGTTGTCTAACCTTATGTGCAATTACTTAGTTATTCAAAAATCTAGCCGGTAATCTACTGGTTCTCCCTGATCGTGTGGTTTTCGCTACGTTTTTTGCTGTAATTTCGATTTTATGTGGGTCGTGGACTTTGACTTTATGTGTGTCACGCGAAATTGATTGCTGCGCAACACCGGTGTCGTCGTTATTCTCTTGTAACAAATATGCCGGTTTTAAACGATCTATGGAAATTTCTGTGGTTCGATTAGGTAACTGCAGACGAAAAACGTTGCTTCTCGTGCTTATGACGCGATATGGGCCGTCGTAAGGTGGTTGCAGTGGTTTTCTGCGTGTTCCTAGCAAAGTCCAATTAAAAGTCTTGAGAAATCTAAACACTTATTTATTTAAAAAACTTATTTAGAGGCTAAAAATTTCACCCATGCCGGGATTCGAACCCGCAACCTCTGGCTATCCGTGCCAGAGGTTGCGGATTTCCGTTTTTTTAAATTTGTCCTTAGCACGGGTTAGTGCATTAAAAATAAAAATAGTATACTTATTTATTTGTTCACATGAAAATGAACAGTACAATTTATTAGGTGCGCTTGACCGACCGAGAGGCGCAGTGGGGAAAGACTAACTCCCGGTCCGTCGATACAATAGTAATTTGCGTGGGGCGCGTCGCCACAATGCGTTCTGGTTTATTCACGACATCATTATCTTGCATGATTTTCTTCAACTTGTTAAAGTAATCGGTAACTACGGTTTTGTTATTTTTTTATGCTCGTGCAGGATTCAGATTTTGGGCTTTACGTCGACTAATATTGTTATGGCGTTTGAGGAATCCTCTTAACCAATCTCGTCCAATCATCATGTTTGCATTTGCTACTGGAATATTGTTTAAATTGCAAAAGGTCTTGACGCAAGTTCGCAGTACTCTTTGTGTTAGTGGATATCCTACGCTACACAGACGGATTATACGAGACGATATTGTTTGACTGGCCGACTGGCCATATTTTCAGCTCCGCCATTTTTTTTCTACAATTCACTTTATTTACTAAATACATCAATAGTTTAAAAAGTCAACACGAAAATATCAAATATGATTGTCAATTATTTTGATAGTAATATTATAATAACAATAGATCAATAGAATATCGAAATATAGAATAATAACTTACGTGTAATTTTTATAACAGCGACACGTCATTCCCTTTTGATGACTTTCGTCCTACTGGTAAGGTGCGCGGGGGCGACGGCGGGTGTGCCGCTTCAATGCCTACCCTACCATAACGCCGAACGTGTCGGGACTTGCTCAGTTTGTCACGATGTTTTAATTAAGCGTGTGGCCATATTTCACGGCTGGCCATATTCGACCCAGGTACCTTATCAACGGCACATCATTGAAATCGGAACCGCGAAACAATACTACCAGCTCCAGTTAGTAAGGTTTCATTTTTATATATAACATAGTACGAGTAGGTACAATGTTAATGATATCATAGACACAATTTTTCAAAGTGCATTTTTTCTTTCGTAGATACATTACGATACTAGCTTTAACTGACAACTACTTTTACTTACAAAAGAATAAGTTTGTATTTTCTAATATTTCCTACTAGTTTCTTCGGAGTTCGAGACCCGTGGTGAGTTTGGAACATGGTAAATTCAGTTCGCTAAAGGCATGGCGCATTGATGGTCCTGAACCTAAATGGGTTAATATAATGGGGCCTCTAGACGGGCCATTTTTTCACGGTAATGTGTAGCTGCAAATGTGTGGCCGGTAGCATCAGCCATCATTTACGGCGAGACTATGAAATATTTGGCAATATTTTTAGTATGGCCGGGATATATTGCGACATATTTTTTGTGTATCCGATGATTTTTTGTATACTATTTTTATTTTTAATGCACTAACCCGTGCTAAGGACAAATTTAAAAACCTATTTAGAGGCAAAAAATTTCACCCATGCCGGGATTCGAACCCGCAACCTCTGGCTATCCGTGCCAGAGCTCTACCAATTGAGCCAATGGGCGACTCACCGGCTACCTACTTTGCAGTTAGGTTTTACATCGGAACGATATCACTGTACCCACATGATTATACTATTTTTATTTTTAATGCACTAACCCGTGCTAAGGACAAATTTAAAAACCTATTTGGAGGCTAAAAATTTCACCCATGCCGGGATTCGAACCCGCAACCTCTGGCTATCCGTGCCAGCGCTCTACCAATTGAGCCAATGGGCGACTCACCGGCTACCTACTTTGCAGTTAGGTTTTTACATCGGAATGATATCGCTGTACCCACATGATTATAATATTTTTATTTTTAATGCACTAACCCGTGCTAAGGACAAATTTAAAAACCTATTTGGAGGCTAAAAATTTCACCCATGCCGGGATTCGAACCCGCAACCTCTGGCTATCTGTGCCAGCGCTCTACCAATTAAGGCAATGGGCGACTCATCGGCATCAGTGAAATTTCGAACCTCTACACTATTCTCTGTATTACGTACAGGCAGCCACATCTGGCTGATGTAAATTGCATTACTTACAGCCCCGAGTACTTACTTTGCAGTTAGGTTTTTACATCGTAATGATATCGCTGTACACACATGATTATATTATTTTTATTTTTAATGCACTAAGCCATGCTAAGGACAATTTTAAAAACCTATTTAGAGGCTAAAAATTACACCCATGCCGGGATTCGAACCCGCGACCTCTGGCTTTCCGTGCCAGCGCTCTTTCCAACTGAGCTAATAGGCGACTCCCGGCATGGGTGGAATTTTTAGCCTCTAGGTTTTTAAAATTGTTCGTGTTTGTTTTGATTTTCTTTATTTTGGTTCGTTCGTGTTTATGTAGCCCGTGTAAAGACAAAAAAACTCCTAAAAGCTGTCGCGCTGTTGAACACAAGAGATGCGAAGGCTTACGCAATACGCATAATCTCGGACAGCGCCTCAGTCCTACAAGCACTCAACAGCAATCTTACAAACAACAGCTTGATACTAGAGTGTCACCATGAATTGGAAAAACTGTCAACAAATAACCGAGTCACTTTACAATGGATAAAGGGTCATAGCGGCTCCCTGGGCAATGATGCCGCAGATGAACTCGCTAAAAGAGGCTCGCAAACTACAGTGGAAGGACCCGAACCCCTGCTCCCACTCCCATACAACCAGTTTAGAAAATGGTTGAGGTCGCGAACAGAAAGCCAGCATGCTGAACTTTGGAGAACAGAAACCAAATGTAGACAAGCCAGGGAGGCCTTACCAACAATCTCGAAACGTCTTTCACGTAGCCTGCTGCGTCTGAGAAGAGAAAATCTGCGCAAAGCTGTGGCAATCCTAACAGGCCACTGTTAACACTGTAGAACAGACATCTCTACAACATGGGTCTAACCGACAGCCCGCTTTGCCGGGGATGCCTCAAAGAAGAGGAAACACCCGCCCACGTGACCATTCACTGCGAAGGCGTGGAAAAGCAACGGACCGCCATCATTGGGAAGTCGGGGTCCCTTCAGGAAGCCTGCAGTGACATCGGAGCACTGGAGAGATAGGCTGGCTGGAGTAAACTGACAGCTCCACTACGTACAATGGCCCAATCATGAGGCTAAGTGCGGAAATCTCAGGTCTAACTAACTAACTAGGTGCGCTTGACCGACCGAGTAGCGCTGTGGGGAAAGACTAACTCCCGGTCCGTCGATACATAGTAATTTGCGTGGGGCGCGTCGCCACAATATTCCCCCTTTTGAAAAAAATATTTTTACCAATTAAAAATTTTCTGTTACATTTTCCTATGTATAACTGTACCAACTCGATAACAACGGTCACCCAACCTACGCCGCGCCTTATGGCCTTACATTGTTATCTGTGCATTGTCAGCGATTCGCACCGTCGCGGTGTTGGTACGTCGGTGTACGCTGTATCGAGTTGCATACCTATTGTTACGTCCTTATAGTATATACTTAGGTATACAACGATACACTGACCTCTATTCTGGGTTCTGGCGATAAGACAGGGCACTATAAAAACTTACTTCTATACGCACTTAATATCTAGGCACTGCCCTGCACTTCTTACTAGCCATGCACTTAATTCTTACAGTTACACGTCTTAAACTAAATTTTTTATGCTTAACATGATAATACCGCTTATCGTTCAGGAGTATATCACTTTATGACTCCCTGATGGGGCAGTCTGTACTGATTCTAACTTCATGACAGGCGTCGGTCCAGAAGAACTTAACCGATGCTGTTTCCGAAGGTAACTTTTGAAACTGCTTCTGCACTGCAGTCGCAATCCATATATGCAGATAGCAATCAGGAGTACTAAATTTACTGTTATCAAGATGCTATTTAGATTCACTTGGCTTGCAACGACTTCTGTATTTGACACTGACTGAGATAGTGCGACGTTGATTGTAGGAAACCCATGATTGTAGGAAAGAAAATGATAAGTACTTCGAGGTGCTTTCATTGCGCCTATCTTACTTGATCTGAAAGAGAGACTACCTAAGTATGTTGTCTAACCTTATGTGCAATTACTTAGTTATTCAAAAATCTAGCCGGTAATCTACTGGTTCTCCCTGATCGTGTGGTTTTCGCTACGTTTTTTGCTGTAATTTCGATTTTATGTGGGTCGTGGACTTTGACTTTATGTGTGTCACGCGAAATTGATTGCTGCGCAACACCGGTGTCGTCGTTATTCTCTTGTAACAAATATGCCGGTTTTAAACGATCTATGGAAATTTCTGTGGTTCGATTAGGTAACTGCAGACGAAAAACGTTGCTTCTCGTGCTTATGACGCGATATGGGCCGTCGTAAGGTGGTTGCAGTGGTTTTCTGCGTGTTCCTAGCAAAGTCCAATTAAAAGTCTTGAGAAATCTAAACACTTATTTATTTAAAAAACTTATTTAGAGGCTAAAAATTTCACCCATGCCGGGATTCGAACCCGCAACCTCTGGCTATCCGTGCCAGAGGTTGCGGATTTCCGTTTTTTTAAATTTGTCCTTAGCACGGGTTAGTGCATTAAAAATAAAAATAGTATACTTATTTATTTGTTCACATGAAAATGAACAGTACAATTTATTAGGTGCGCTTGACCGACCGAGAGGCGCAGTGGGGAAAGACTAACTCCCGGTCCGTCGATACAATAGTAATTTGCGTGGGGCGCGTCGCCACAATGCGTTCTGGTTTATTCACGACATCATTATCTTGCATGATTTTCTTCAACTTGTTAAAGTAATCGGTAACTACGGTTTTGTTATTTTTTTATGCTCGTGCAGGATTCAGATTTTGGGCTTTACGTCGACTAATATTGTTATGGCGTTTGAGGAATCCTCTTAACCAATCTCGTCCAATCATCATGTTTGCATTTGCTACTGGAATATTGTTTAAATTGCAAAAGGTCTTGACGCAAGTTCGCAGTACTCTTTGTGTTAGTGGATATCCTACGCTACACAGACGGATTATACGAGACGATATTGTTTGACTGGCCGACTGGCCATATTTTCAGCTCCGCCATTTTTTTTCTACAATTCACTTTATTTACTAAATACATCAATAGTTTAAAAAGTCAACACGAAAATATCAAATATGATTGTCAATTATTTTGATAGTAATATTATAATAACAATAGATCAATAGAATATCGAAATATAGAATAATAACTTACGTGTAATTTT
Organism: Yponomeuta sedellus; assembly: GCA_934045075.1. Taxonomy (NCBI): domain Eukaryota; kingdom Metazoa; phylum Arthropoda; class Insecta; order Lepidoptera; family Yponomeutidae; genus Yponomeuta; species Yponomeuta sedellus. The sequence continues at coordinate 1,605,183 of OW203736.1, read as the reverse complement.
TATAACAGCGACACGTCATTCCCTTTTGATGACTTTCGTCCTACTGGTAAGGTGCGCGGGGGCGACGGCGGGTGTGCCGCTTCAATGCCTACCCTACCATAACGCCGAACGTGTCGGGACTTGCTCAGTTTGTCACGATGTTTTAATTAAGCGTGTGGCCATATTTCACGGCTGGCCATATTCGACCCAGGTACCTTATCAACGGCACATCATTGAAATCGGAACCGCGAAACAATACTACCAGCTCCAGTTAGTAAGGTTTCATTTTTATATATAACATAGTACGAGTAGGTACAATGTTAATGATATCATAGATACAATTTTTCAAAGTGCATTTTTTCTTTCGTAGATACATTACGATACTAGCTTTAACTGACAACTACTTTTACTTACAAAAGAATAAGTTTGTATTTTCTAATATTTCCTACTAGTTTCTTCGGAGTTCGAGACCCGTGGTGAGTTTGGAACATGGTAAATTCAGTTCGCTAAAGGCATGGCGCATTGATGGTCCTGAACCTAAATGGGTTAATATAATGGGGCCTCTAGACGGGCCATTTTTTCACGGTAATGTGTAGCTGCAAATGTGTGGCCGGTAGCATCAGCCATCATTTACGGCGAGACTATGAAATATTTGGCAATATTTTTAGTATAGCCGGGATATATTGCGACATATTTTTTGTGTATCCGATGATTTTTTGTATACTATTTTTATTTTTAATGCACTAACCCGTGCTAAGGACAAATTTAAAAACCTATTTAGAGGCAAAAAATTTCACCCATGCCGGGATTCGAACCCGCAACCTCTGGCTATCCGTGCCAGAGCTCTACCAATTGAGCCAATGGGCGACTCACCGGCTACCTACTTTGCAGTTAGGTTTTACATCGGAACGATATCACTGTACCCACATGATTATACTATTTTTATTTTTAATGCACTAACCCGTGCTAAGGACAAATTTAAAAACCTATTTGGAGGCTAAAAATTTCACCCATGCCGGGATTCGAACCCGCAACCTCTGGCTATCCGTGCCAGCGCTCTACCAATTGAGCCAATGGGCGACTCACCGGCTACCTACTTTGCAGTTAGGTTTTTACATCGGAATGATATCGCTGTACCCACATGATTATAATATTTTTATTTTTAATGCACTAACCCGTGCTAAGGACAAATTTAAAAACCTATTTGGAGGCTAAAAATTTCACCCATGCCGGGATTCGAACCCGCAACCTCTGGCTATCTGTGCCAGCGCTCTACCAATTGAGGCAATGGGCGACTCATCGGCATCAGTGAAATTTCGAACCTCTACACTATTCTCTGTATTACGTACAGGCAGCCACATCTGGCTGATGTAAATTGCATTACTTACAGCCCCGAGTACTTACTTTGCAGTTAGGTTTTTACATCGTAATGATATCGCTGTACACACATGATTATATTATTTTTATTTTTAATGCACTAAGCCATGCTAAGGACAATTTTAAAAACCTATTTAGAGGCTAAAAATTACACCCATGCCGGGATTCGAACCCGCGACCTCTGGCTTTCCGTGCCAGCGCTCTTTCCAACTGAGCTAATAGGCGACTCCCGGCATGGGTGGAATTTTTAGCCTCTAGGTTTTTAAAATTGTTCGTGTTTGTTTTGATTTTCTTTATTTTGGTTCGTTCGTGTTTATGTAGCCCGTGTAAAGACAAAATATTGAGCCATATACTGTTGTAGAAATGTTGCCGAGAATGGCCGGGATATACATTTTCCAGCCATGTGCGACATTAAAATGTTTTTTGTATTTGCGGAATATAGTGTAGGTAGCCAAATATTTCACAAAAAGTGTAGCCCGTCTAGAGGCCCCTAAAGTAAATCCTAATGTCAAAACCCTCTTTTAAGTTCGTATATTTTAACGACAACAGCAACTATGGAGCAACCACCGTGAGCGTGACCCGACATGCACCTGGGCGTTAAGAAAAAACTTTTGTTTGAATAGTACATAATTTAATGGTCATTTCTAAAGTATCTTCCACTTATCAAAAGGAGTGTAAAATAATTTAGATACAAAAACAGGCATAAGTCGATTTTCGATTCTAAAATCGGTTAAAGTAATAGCCTAACACTTACTCTTTCAAATGGAGTGTAAATACAGGGTGATTTTAAAATCTATTAGCTATATTTTCAGAGCATTTTTTAATATTGTACGTCTATGATTAAGGCGCTTTGGGTAGCTAACTAGTGCCACCAATGGAACGATCGTATCTTCTTTTATAACGAGTCCTTGGAAAACGTGAACGTCATAAATATTAATAAATATAGTAGCTTTTTTTAGAACCTACTTAGAACCTAGGTCTAAGAATCTAGGAATTTTAAACTGTTTTGCCAAAAACTACCGTTTTTAGCGGAAATCGATTAAGTCCTACGTTGTCGTGTCGACTAGGCTCTGTAGAAATAGTTGTCACAGTTGGTAACATTTATGATCTTTAGTTTTAAACAAAAACGTATTTTTAAACCAAGTTATACTTGTCCAAAAAGTGTAAAAATTAAAGAGTAAGGTCTTGCTCAGACTCTTTGTCGGATTTGGCACGGATAGCCGGAAGTTGCGGGTTCGAATCCCGGCATGGGTGAAATTTTTAGCCTCTAAATAGGTTTTTAAACTCTTTGTCGGTGTTAGTTAAAAGAATTACAAAAATATAAATTACATTCATTTCATTAAAAAGATGTACTGCGCTTAATAAAAGGTAGTAAATGTCTTAATTTTTCAATAGTACCCCTATTTAATAAAGTTTCACTTCCACGTTCTTGAATTTTCAGACAAACTGTGAATGGCCTTAATTTTCGATAAAACCACAATATTACTTCCAGTTGCTTAAATTTTTGGACAACCTTTTATTTTGATGCCACTGGTGGCGCTACTTACCACCGCGTAGCGCCATAATCTACCTAATTACAGGCAACTATGCAACTAAAATGTAAGGGTTGAACTGCTGTCCACTGTACTTTATTTCAGTTCGAACCAATAAAGACGGAAACACATTATTAAAACGCCACCCGACGCGACGTGTCGACACCCGATGTACACCGTGCAAATACCATGCGCATGGGGTCGCGTCGGATGTACCTACATAGTGTGATTCTAGTCATAGAAAATAGTACAATTTGATTCGACACCACACGGGTCGCGATTCTTCGGGTCGCCTGGCGTTAATAATGTGTTTGTGCCGTTATCCCCCAACTCAGAGTGCTTAGTGCGAGTTTTTTAACTACTCGATCGCGTTAACGTAAACTCATATTTCTATGGCATCGAGGAAGCGCCACCTAGCGACAAGTATGGAAATTAAAATTGCTGAATGCGAGTGCGGTAGTAATGGTTCACGTTGAGAAGTGAACACGTTTACCAGCCAAAAGACGAATAAACGCGAGTGCGAGTTGTACTGTGACAGCGTTTTGCCAGTTCGAACGGTTGACTTACTCATACTCACTACTCAATGCTCAATTAACGCGGAAGTAAAGTTATTCGATTGGATCTGTCAAACTCGCACTAAGCACTCAGGGAAGAGACGCGTGCCCCTCGGTGGGGACATAATAGGTTGATGATGATACCAATAATTGTTACGAACCATAGTAACAATTTGGTTGGTAACAATTATATTGTAAACTCATTAGTCTTATGTGCCTATAAATACCAGAACCTGCTTTAAGGGGCTCCATGAAGGAACATTAGTGCCACCAAAGGAAAAAAGAGTCATGTAACCTTCAATCCTAAACTAGAAATTTTCAAGGTCAGTCTTTGGAAGATTATCATATAAAACGGCGCCGTCATTATGTAACGTTTCACGTATAGGTACACCTGTCAAAAACGAAATATCATGAAAAGTTACATAATCAAGGGTCAGATAGTTTTTTTCCAAAAAGTGTCAGACCTATCTCACAGGCCCACGTGTATCAGCCCGGGTAAGCTAATTTAACCCGAGTTAACCGGTTAAATCGATAATTTTGCATGCGAAATTATGGTTGTTTTCTCGTGGTCTAACTTAGTAGCCAAACTGATTTGACCACGAGGAGTTTTAACATTCTTCGTGGTCAAACTGTTACTTCATAACCTCTTTGAACATACTGTATACGATGTAGTGTCATTGTACAGGGAAAAATAAAATAACAATTTATTGAATTTCTGTGTCACTTGTAAGGTAAACTCTGTGTTTTGTAATGTATGTACAATGGCTTATCGATTTAACCGGTTATATCAATTGCTTGCTTAATTGGTGCTCCTGGGATTTTTGGCGGAAATTAGCAAAGTCATTATCACTTTTTAATGCTCTTATGGATTTCCGCAAAGTAACGCCTGATTCTATACAATATCGGTTAACTCAAGTTAAATGAGCTAACCCGGGCTGATGCAAATAGGCTTAAGTGACGTTAATAGAGACTTTAACACCCATAGTCGTATAACTGGTGCAAAAAACGGAGGACTACACAGCAACAACGCAAAAATGGAATGCTATCTATTCCAATGTCCGTGATCTCAGGTTCTTGGTCGTCGTTCCTAAAAATAACAATTAAAATGATTGACGGATTGGTCTGACACTTTGAAAAACCGGTCCGTAAAAACGACATGATTTTCTTCCGTTGGTGACGGTAGTTTTACTGCCCGGAACTCCTTAAACCACTTCGAAACCAAACATGCATTGCATTTGTTCGTCTGAAAATTACAGCACATTTACAAAACAGCTAAATAAGCCAAATAGGGAATGTATCAGCAAAGGGGAAGATAAAAGTACCCGGAACCGGCGTGCGTGCATGCAACGACTTATGAATCTGTCGTCTGTCAGGATCGTGGCAAGTGGCGGTCCCTGGTCTCTGCCTACCTCTCTGGGATACAGGCGTGAGGTTATGTATGTAAGTACAAAACAGCTATTGGCAGGGTCTAATCGCGATTACTTCAGTCTACCCGTGACGACGGCAACTGCAACGCTGCCGTCGGAATTAAGGTAAGATAAGATAAGTTAAGATGAGAATATTCTTTATTGTATACACCAGAAAATAATTACAGAGACAACAGTTACAAAAGAAGAGGTGCTATTGGCAGCCTCATTGCTGATAGCAATTTCTTCCAGGCAACCTTAAATCGGAAAGATTGCAGAAGGAGAAATTGAATGTAATTACGTTTTACGTTATAAACGCGATTAGACCTGATTAGTGTATAGTATCTAACTATGTAGAAGCATCGCCAGTCATCTTCTATAATATAAAAATGAATCGGTGAATGTGTTGGTAAGCGCAAATCTCGAGAGCAGCTGAACCGATTTCACTAATTCTTTTTTTAGAATATTTCTTGAAATACGAGGATGGTTCTTACGGAGAGTAAAATAAAAAAAAATAAAGAATCGACTGTTAGGCGATACGAAGTTCGCTGGGTCAGCTAGTTTATAAATACAACTAACTACGCCACATGCCATACACCGGGGGTCCATTCACCATACTTTGAAACTGTAACAAAAGAACTAGGTAAGTAAAGGCCAGTTTCTGAATGGAGAATCTCGCTAAGTAAATACAGATATAGAAGCAAATACAAAAACAGACCTTACAAGCCAGTGATTTCTCCCACTACAGTCAAAGTTGAAGAAATCACTGGCTTGTAGGGTCTGTTTTTGTGTATTAATCTATAATATAAAAATGAATCGCTGAATGTGTTAGTAAGCGCAAATCTCGAGAGCAGCTGCACCGATTTCGCTAATTCTTTTTTTAGAATATTCCTTGAAATACGAGGATGGTTTTAAATTAAAAATTAAGAAAAATAAAAAAATATTAAAGAATCGACTGTTAGGCGGTACGAAGTTCGCTGGGTCAGCTAGTCTATAATATAAAAATGAATCGCTGAATGTGTTGGTAAGCGCAAATCTCAGGAACAGCTGAACCGATTTCGCTAATTTTTTTTTTTAATATTTTCAACGCATACAACGTACGAGTGTGGTTCTTACGGAGAGAAAAATAAAAAAGAATTAAAGAATCGACTGTTAGGCGGTACGAAGTATGCGTGTGCACTAATAATATTGTCGAAGACAAGAGGAAAAAAAGCATAGTGTTGCCACAATAAAAATTAAATATTATTAATGGCACGGATAGCCAGAGGTTGCGGGTTCGAATCCCGGCATGGGTGAAATTTTTAGTCTCTAAATAGGTTTTTAAATTTGTCCTTAGCACGGGTTAGTGCATTAAAAATAAAAATAGTATAATCATGTGGGTTAGTGCACTAAGCGAGTATAACTTACAAAACAAAGTCATTGGTACATGCCGGAATTCGAACCCCCGACCTCCCGATTGAGAATTCGGCGTGCTACCGCTCTGCTACCACCTTATAAGACTTATAAGTTAACTGTGTGAAACGTTTGTATGGTGTTTAGTAATATGGTTTCAGATGATGAAAGTTGAAACACAAATTTTTATATTTTCGTCATATCGTCCATATATGCAGTCACACTGTTTTTCTTTACAAAAAGGGTACCGTCAGGTTAACAATCGCCTCCCTATTGAATCCGCTATTTGACTCTCTTTTCAAGTAAGTCTTAAACCGTAAAAAATATTTTAATATATTTTTTGAGGACCTAAAAGCAACATAAAAATATGTTTTAAAACTTTATTTTCCTTAACAGCCAAAAACGCGGTCAACCATTTTTGTCTATGGTTGGAACCATCCAAAAAATTGTAAACAAAGTTTGACATTCAATTTTCTGTAAGTGATCTCTGAGCATAGTGAAATAACTACAATGCAACCATGATTTCATCGAATTTACATCCAAAATATACCAATTATCATTATTGCAATAAAGACCCCCGTCAATATAGACCCCCGGGGAAGTTGTGGATTCGTGTACCCAGTGAAATTAACATTCAAAAAACTTGGCTCAAACTTGCCAAAAGAGACCCCGACTTTTTATCTATTGAAACTCGGGTGTATTTATGTGAAGATCACTTTGATGTAAGTCCTATAATAATCAATGTCCACTGGCTCTGGCTGAAAGATGTTTGTTTACATACTTTAGATGGTTTCAAGATGGCGGATAGCGTTTTCGCCGCTACGAATTATCCGAATAATTTTTTTTTTAATTTTGCAGCCACCTGTATACTTACTTACCAAAATTAATATATTTCGGTTTCTTACGTTAAATACTATAGGAAATATTCATTTTTTGCGTCAAATTTGATACGTGTCAAATAGCGGATTATTAATGAGGCTGTATAATCAAATAGGTAGCTGCCTTACTTTTTTTGCTTGTAAATAGGTGTTATTTAACAACTTCCCTGTCCAAGTCGTATATGACTCAGAGGAGTGTATTGGAACAAGTTCATGAGTCACATTTGACTCATTTTCATTACATCTTCGGGCAGATTACATTACATTAATACTCACTTGGTGATGCAAAGTGGCTCCGTTTCGACGCGGGCGTCGGGCTTCACGGCGCACTCTGCCTCGTTGAAGCCCAGAAGGTCGGCCAGCAAGTTGATGTCCTTGTATGAAGGTTCCGCTCGCAAAATCTGGGGAGAATCGGTGTTTTCTTTATGTAGCCTATAGACGCCCCACCGCAGGGCACAGGACTTCTCTCAGAGAGAGCGTATCGGCTTAATGGGCTTAAACTACCCAATGCTCACTACACATGTCACCACTGTTGTGTGTACTGTAGCGCACTGCTTATTAAAACTCTAAATTAAGTAAGTGAGTGAGTGAGTGAGTGAATGAGTCAGTGAGTGAATGAGTGAGTGAGTGAGTGAGTGAATGAGTGAGTGAATGAGTGAGTGAGTGAGTGAATGAATGAGTGAGTAAATGAGTGAGTAAATGAGTGGTTGAGTGAGTGAGTGAATGAGTGAGTGAGTGAGTAAATATTCATGGTCATAAGTATTAAACAGATCTCGTTAGCCCTATACTAAGTACAACTAAATCACATGTGTTATAGGTACTAACTCGACGATAGGTTTAATATAATAAATACATAGACAACATCCAAGACCAGAGCAAACTAGAAAAGTTCGTTTCCTAGTTTGACCCGGCCGGGGATCGATAATAGTTTCTTTTTAATATCTTTCTTATTACAAAACCATAGCTTAGCTTGAGTCTCAACACGACTCACAGACAAATCGTAACGATATTCTTCAAATAATTCAAACTCTACCTAGACGGCTACGCCAGCCAGTTACTATAAAGAAGTATCGTTACAGTACCATAATTTGATAGCTCTCCACAGTATTTTTGTAAGCATATTAATCGTACATACTACACAGGTACATACATACATAACCTCACGCCTGTATCCCAGAGGGGTAGGCAGAGACCAGGGACTGCCACTTGCCACGATCCTGACAGATCACCTTCGCTTCATCAACGTTCATAAGTCGTTGCAGGCACGCACGCCGGTTCCGGGTACTTTTTATCTTTCCCTTTACTAATACATCCCCTATTTGGTCGATGTAGGTATGTCCGTTTGGGACATCCCTTAATATTAATCGTTTTGTGAATAATATCATACAATGACTCTTTGTGCAGCCGTGGATTGCAAAAATACGGACGGGAATTCATTTATTTCCCAAGGAACTTAGTACTAGAAAACTGCGCGAGAAAGCTCTTCATAGAAAAAATTGGAAAGGCTAGTACTTCGTCAAGACTATTTTCAACTTCAAGATTACCTACTATGGACGCCACAAGTGATGAATCTCTACACAGCGTATTGAAGAAAACAGCTGTATCCTCTATATTTTCATTTTCTATAGCGATTAAACAATAAAATTTATGATAAACCTACACAAACGATAATACATAGATAAATTAATAAATAGATATTATTTAAAAACCTATTTAGAGGCTAAAAATTTCACCCATGCCGGGATTCGAACCCGCAACCTCTGGCTATCCGTACCAGCGCTCTACCAATTGAGCCAATGGGCGACTCACGGCATCAGTGAAATTTCGAACCTCTTTACAATATTCTCTGTATTACGTACAGGCAGCGACATCTGTCTGAAGTAAATTGCATCACTTACAGCCCCGACTACCTACTTTGCAGTTAGGTTTAACATCGGAACGATATCACTGTACCCACATGATTACACTATTTTTATTTTTAATGCACTAACCCGTGCTAAGGAACAAATTTAAAAACCTATTTAGAGGCTAAAAATTTCACCCATGCCGGGATTCGAACCCGCAACCTCTGGCTATCCGTACCGGCATGGGTGAAATTTTTAGCCTCTAAATAGGTTTTTAAATTTGTTCCTTAGCACGGGTTAGTGCATTAAAAATAAAAATAGTGTAAATAGATATTATGTTTAAAAAACCTATTTAGAGGCTAAAAATTCCACCCATGCCGGGATTCGAACCCGCAACTTCTGGCTATCCGTGCCAGCGCTCTACCAATTGAGCCAATGGGCGACTCACCGGCATCAGTGAAATTTCGAACCTCTTTACACTATTCTCTGTATTACGTACAGGCAGCGACATCTGGCTTAAGCAAATTGCATCACTTACAGCCCCGACTACCTACTTTGCAGTTAGGTTTTACATCGGAACGATATCACTGTACCCACATGATTATACTATTTTTATTTTTAATGCACTAACCCGTGCTAAGGAACAAATTTAAAAAACCTATTAAGAGGCTAAAAGGCCAGAGGTTGCGGGTTCGAATCCCGGCATGGGTGGAATTTTTAGCCTCTAAATAGGTTTTTTAAATTTGTTCCTTAGCACGGGTTAGTGCATTAAAAATAAAAATAGTATAGATATTATGTGTTTTCTGCAATGAAGTATTTTAATAATGATAACAGAGCACGGGCCACAGGAGTCTCACCTCTGGCTTGCCTTAACCAACCTTTCAGAGTGGGGCGTGAGATCTATATGCTTGCAGGCTGGAAGTGAAATTTGCATAGGCGCGAACAGGGACGATGGTTGTGGTTACCACTACACATCTCGACACCGGACGGCTCACAACCATGTTGCTGCCTTGCTGACCAGGGTTAAGCCCTGAGGCAGCGGTTTATTTAGGTGGCCCGTTCAGTGAATAGCAAATCATACGCCCGCCAGTGATGGACACACAAGAGTATAGTCTGTTAGCTTTTAGAATATACCTCGGCTACTATCGGATAGAACCGATTATATTGCAATAAGGTAAGGTTTATTATGTATTGTTATTTATAACATTGCATAACTTTTCAAAATAGTGAAGAAAAGTTTCATACAGAGTGCTTACTGCGAGTTTGACAGATCCAATCAAATAACTTTACTACCGCGTTAATCGAGCATTGAGTAGTGAGTATGAGTAAGTTAACCGTTCGAACTGGCAAAACGCTGTCACAGTACAACTCGCACTCGCGTTTATTCGTGTTTTGACTGGTAAACGTGTTCACTACTCAACGTAAACCATTACAACTCGCACTCAGTAATTTTAATTTCCATACATGTCGCTAGGTGGCGCTTCGTCGATGCCATAGAAATATGAGTTTACGTTAACGCGATCGAGTAGTTAAAAAACTCGCACTAAGCACTCTGAGCAGTAAGTAGTATTACACTCGTGTGCTTTCGGCGAAACCCGAAGCCTACTCTAGAGCCCGAGGTATATTCTAAAAGCTAACAGACTGTACATTAGTATACTGAGAATAGAACCATGAGTCACTCTAATACTTTAGAGCCGTCTGTTGGTAACATTATGGTACAAACACAATGAATATGTTACCGGTCAAAATCGATTCCAAGACAAACTAGTTTTGCCTAGGCTAAACTAGTTCTTATATGCGATAGGATTAACTAGTATAGCCTAGTCCAAACTAAGCCCTATAGGATTAACCAGTTTAGGCTAGTAGAAACTAATTTAGTTTCTACCTATAGGATAGACCAGTTTAGGCCAGGCCAAACTAGTTGATCCTGATATAAAAACGCACACTCTAGGATAAACTGGTATGACCTACTTTTAACAAAAAAAAAGCAACTTGAGCAAACATTAAAGGACGTAACTATAATAATTTTGTAAACTCTGTTAACTAAGGACTTTGAAAGGCTAAGTTTTGAGTTTTTTTTGTCCATTTTTTCATCAAAATTAACTAGATTTTGAAATGGACACTTAGTTTGATTTGTAAAGTGCATTAGGCCGCAGTTTCTGCGCTACTTTGAATAAAAACTTTTCATATCAATTCTCTTATTAAACAAATTATTGAAAGAAATTTAATTCCGTTGCTGGCGCTACTTAGCACCCGAAAGCCCCTTAACCCTTTATGAGGTTGAGCCAGTATAAATTTTTGATCGGTTTTGGACTTCATTTCAGAGTGATAAGGTTCAATTTAAGATGGCAACTTAATAGTTTAAGTGGTATTATTACCACGTAAAATATATTTCAGAAACAAAAGCCCTTTTCACCATCCTAAAATAAAACTAACAACAAACTGAAAATACAATCACACACAAATAACGTCTATAATTAAAATATAAGTCTAAGCCAATATGTAATTGTACTTTTACTGGAAAACACGTAGTCACAGCGTTCACCCACACTTACCAATATTTTCCCCCATAAACATACACATATACACACACACACACAGAACTAAACAGGTCTATTCTAAACTTAGTTAGGATAGACCTGCAAACCTGAGATTTCCGCACTTAGCCTCATAGTTGGGCCATTGTACGTAGCAAGAGCTGAGGTACGCTAACACCTCAGACACTAGGGTTTCCTTGCGATGTTTTCCTTCACAGTCAGCGAGTAGTATTGCTGCTATAATTTCACAAATGTACATAACTTAGAAAACAAAGTCATTGGTACATGCCGGGGTTCGAACCCACGACCTCCCGATTGAGAAGCCGGCGTTCTACACCGCTCCGCTACCACCGCTCTTCTATTCTAAGCTTAATTTAATTAAATTTTTCAAACTTTAAAATTATTGTACTTAAATAACGAAAGCACCTTATTATAATGATGTTTGCAATAAGAGAAAACAGTGTTAATCGCACCACTAGGGAAGGACTGACTCCTAAGATACAGGTTACCCTAGCTTAGGAGTCAGGACACCACGAAGTGTTATAAGAAAACCGTGTATACATATTGAAAGTTACATTGTGTGTTTTTGTAAATAAATTACTTACTTACTAGCTACCAGATAGAAGGTTAAGAGCTAAGTTTTGTTCCTCACCTCCTGTGCCACGTCGCGCCGGTCAGCGATGGGCGGCAGGTTCCAGAATATGATGCCCACGACCGTCTCATCTCGCAGGTAGAACAGGATGCCGCGCTTGTAGCGAGCCTTGTACTCGGCCGAACTAGGCATAATAATAATGGACATTATTCCTAGGGTCACCGCGCCTTGTACTCGGCCGAACTAGCTATAATAATAATGGACATTATTCCTAGGGCTACCGCGCCTTGTACTCGGCCGAACTAGGTATAATAATAATGGACATTATTCCTAGGGTCACCGCGCCTTGTACTCGGCCGAACTAGGCATAATAATAATGGACATTATTCCTAGGGTCACCGCGCCTTGTACTCGGCCGAACTAGGTATAATAATAATGGACATTATTCCTAGGGTCACCGCGCCTTGTACTCGGCCGAACTAGGTATAATAATAATGGACATTATTCCTAGGGTCACCGCGCCTTGTACTCGGGCGAAGTAGCTATAATAATAATGGACATTATTCCTAGGGTCACCGCGCCTTGTACTCGGCCGAACTAGGTATAATAATAATGGACATTATTCCTAGGGTCACCGCGCCTTGTACTCGGCCGAAGTAGCTATAATAATAATGGACATTATTCCTAGGGTCACCGCGCCTTGTACTCGGCCGAAGTAGCTATAATAATAATGGACATTATTCCTAGGGTCACCGCGCCTTGTACTCGGCCGAAGTAGCTATAATAATAATGGACATTATTCCTAGGGTCACCGCGCCTTGTACTCGGCCGAACTAGGCATAATAATAATGGACATTATTCCTAGGGTCACCGCGCCTTGTACTCGGCCGAACTAGCTATAATAATAATGGACATTATTCCTAGGGTCATCGCGCCTTGTACTCGGCCGAACTAGGCATAATAATGATGGACATTATTCCTAGGGTCACCGCGCCTTGTACTCGGCCGAACTAGGCATAATAATAATGGACATTATTCCTAGGGTCACCGCGCCTTGTACTCGGCCGAACTAGCTATAATAATAATGGACATTATTCCTAGGGTCACCGCGCCTTGTACACGGCCGAACTAGGCATAATAATAACGGACATTATTCCTAGGGTCATCGCGCCTTGTACTCGGCCGAACTAGCATTAATAATAATGGACATTATTCCTAGGGTCACCGCGCCTTGTACTCGGCCGAACTAGGCATAATAATAATGGACATTATTCCTAGGGTCACCGCGCCTTGTACTCGGCCGAACTAGGCATAATAATAATGGACATTATTCCTAGGGTCACCGCGCCTTGTACTCGGCCGAACTAGGCATAATAATAATGGACATTATTCCTAGGGTCACCGCGCCTTGTACTCGGCCGAACTAGGCATAATAATAATGGACATTATTCCTAGGGTCACCGCGCCTTGTACTCGGCCGAACTAGCTATAATAATAATGGACATTATTCCTAGGGTCACCGCGCCTTGTACTCGGCCGAACTAGGCATAATAATAATGGACATTATTCCTAGGGTCACCGCGCCTTGTACTCGGCCGAACTAGCTATAATAATAATGGACATTATTCCTAGGGTCACCGCGCCTTGTACTCGGCCGAACTAGCTATAATAATAATGGACATTATTCCTAGGGTCACCGCGCCTTGTACTCGGCCGAACTAGGCATAATAATAATGGACATTATTCCTAGGGTCACCGCGCCTTGTACTCGGCCGAACTAGCTATAATAATAATGGACATTATTCCTAGGGCTACCGCGCCTTGTACTCGGCCGAACTAGGTATAATAATAATGGACATTATTCCTAGGGTCACCGCGCCTTGTACTCGGCCGAACTAGCTATAATAATAATGGACATTATTCCTAGGGCTACCGCGCCTTGTACTCGGCCGAACTAGGTATAATAATAATGGACATTATTCCTAGGGTCACCGCGCCTTGTACTCGGCCGAACTCTAATAATAATGGACATTATTCATAGGGTCACGAATTGAGAAAGTTTCTTCAGCTGAACCGATTTCGCTAATTCTTTTTTCAGAATATTCTTTGAAGTACATACGAGGATGGTTCTTACGGAGAGAAAAAAAAAGAATCGACTGTTCGGCGCTACGAAGTTCGCTGGGTCAGCTAGTATCAAAAATGACTACAACGGACTGTTCAGTGACTAAACAATAGCTATTGAACAGTTAGTTTTTGTTAATACTTTACAAAACTATCTTTTCTTTTTACGTCTAGACTTAAAATTAATTGTCTTAAATAGATAGGATTATCAATTCTAATTATATAACTGCACCTTTTGAACCACCGAGAAATCAGCGCAAATAACTCACTTCTTGTAGCACGGCTTGTCCGCATCCTCAATCTCGGTCTTGTCTTCCTTGAGCTCCTCCGGCGAGCACTGTTTGAAGAGGGCCACCGTCGGCATGCAGGCTCCCACTTCGCCCACCACCTGTAATCGAAGCCGAATTTTACAAATACTGAAAAACAAAACAATACAGTAGGTACTACACATCATAAAAGTCACTTCGGGGATCTACGTTCGCGCAGACTAGGAAGAAGTGTAACGAAAGTATCCGAAGCTCTAAGTACATTCAACATGATCTTTAACCGATAAGGTTATGGTGCAGAATTGATTGCCGCAGTAGCGCTACCTATTTCGCTCACGCTGATATTGCCAAACTAATAGTCACCTGCATCGATGACGTTGAATCTACAAATAGCAACAAAGGCGCGCGGCCTGCAATAAAATGAAACTATCTGATTGGTCGATCAACTTGCCGCAGATCCAAAATTTGGTCATCTGCGGAGGTACATCCGCGAGACTTATTTCTTGTGTAGCACTGTACCAACGACCCGACTGCTGAGAGTTTACCACTAAGCAGACCGGACCCACTTAGATATCATGAAAATGTGGAAATTACTTTGCTGACTTCTCCCTCAGCAGCTTCCTGGGGCATCTGGAGAGCCGCGCGCCGCCGGACCTGGCGGTGAGTCTAGCAGACGAATGCATGGAATCAGGCGTTACTTTGCGGAAATTCATAACAACATTAAAATGTGAACATTACTTTACTAAATTCCGCCAAAACTCCCACAAGCACCATGCGGTTAGTTAATGCACCGCCCTCCCTCCCACTTTTTCAAGCAGAAGCAAGACACGAACACACCACCCACCGACACCAATACTTGACAAGTAGTGCTTGTGGGATTTTTGGCGGAAATTAGATTAGATTAGAACTCTTTATTGTACACACCAGAAAACAAAATACATAAAAAGGCTTACATATCGCTAAAAGCAAAGTAATTATCACATTTTAATGCTTAATAAAACTATTTAGAGGCTAAAAATTCCATCCATGCCGGGATTCGAACCCGCGACCTCTGGCTATCCGTGCTAGCGCTCTTTCCAACTGAGCTAATGGGCGACTTACCGGCATCAGCGAAATTTCGAACCTCTTTACAACATTCTCTGTATTACGAAGATTCGAATTTTCCCTGATGCCGGTGAGTCGCCCATTAGCTCAGTTGGAAATAGCGCTGGCACGGCCAGAGGTTGCGGGTTCGAATCCCAGCATGGGTGGAATTTTTAGCCTCTAAAAAGTTTTTTTTTAAAATTGTCCTTAGCACGGGTTAAAAATAATAGCATTAAAAATAATATAAACATTTAATGGTATTATGGATTTCCGCAAAGTAACGCCTGATTCCATACAATACCACTTTTTCACAAAAGTTACACAATGTTGAATGTGGATTCCGCCTGCTTAGTAGTTAATGGTTAGCAGTGGGGTTGTTGGTTATTTTTGCCAAATTTGGCGGAGCTCAAAAGGATGGTTACATAACCATCCTTTTTATCTATATATGTAAGCGTGTATGAATGTTCACGTGGGTTTGACAGAGTGAGTAGTCTATTTATTCTTGCTTGTCCAATTTAGTAAACAAGATTCTACCCTTAAACTGTGACTTTTTAGTCCAAAACTGCCATATTTCCATAAAAGAAGTAACTTGGAACACTCATTTAGATAACACGCTGCCAATTTTATAAACATAGTTCATGGTAGTTCATGAATTTGCGAGAAAATGTCTAGTTTAGGCATCTAATCTCAATTTTAAGGCTAGCATCTTGTTTACTAAATTGGACAAGTAAGAATAAATACACTGTATGTGTGTCTGTGTTGTAGTGATATTTTTTTTTTGTTCAATTTATGCCGATGTAGGTATTTTTATCTGTATTGTTCGAGTAATCATTAAAATGGGTAGAACTCATCTCCCATCTCAAGATTATGCTCCAGCTTGAGGCAACAATGCTGCTAGATTGCGGGGCGTCCAGTAGCCCGCCATGTTGGCGCCCGCAATGGCGCCCGGCTGCTTTGCGTGAGTCGCCCTATATTTCCACCACTACTCGTGCGCCCTCTCGTTGAAACCTCTTTATGGCCACAAAAACCACTATTCAGCTGAAAACACGCCGGTCCTAACTCCACCCCGAATTGTATCCTCTAAACGTATTGGCAAAGATTCATTGCGATCCGGCGGATGCCGTTTTAAGGTGCTTAGGAGCGCTAAGTAGCGCCACCAATGGAATAAAAGTCATAACTTGCTTTATAATACGTTTTTTCGTATCTTAATATCTGTGGTATCTATTTTGAGGACATACAGCCTAGAATGTAGTATTAATATCCTAGGACTTAAATCATTTTCCGCTGAAATCGGCCGTTTTTGGCGGAACTCGATTAAAGTTGAAATAGTTATTAAGATTTCCCATGTTCACTTTTAAATAAAAACGTGTTGTAAAACAAGCTATGATTTTTATTCCATTAGTGACGCTAGTTATATTGCGCCCCTAACGCCTTAAATAAAAACCCAACAACGTTTGTATGGGAATTGCTCTTTGTTGCGCATTCCTAATGGTACCCTGATGCCACAAACCACTACAGTACCAAATAAGTCACCCCCTTAGAACAACTCAGACTGACCTCCATTTCAAGGTAGTGCTCCATCTTAAGCCAGTCATGCGGCTTCATGATGCAGGGCATCCAGTAACCAGTCATGTTGGCGCCCCACAGCCCCGTGGCGTCAAATAATTCTCCTAGCGCCTATTCCCATCACAGCCCTAGCGCTCCTGAATGTTACCAGCCCCTGACGCCCCAAACCACTACAAAACCAAATAATTCAACATCTTAAAACAGCTCAGATAGACCTCCATCTCAGGTCGTGCTCCAGCTTGAGCCAGTAACAGGGCTCCATGTTGCAGGGCGTCCATATTAATGCCCGATTGCCTCACGCATTAGAAATAACTTGATTCATTATTATCATCAGTCAAATAACGCCCACTGCCACATTAAGTCCTTAATTAATTATGCTTAATTAACTTAACCTAAACTTGGCTAACGTAATTCACCCTCCTATGCTGAGACTAACCTCCATCTCAAGGCAGTGATCCATCTTGAGCCAGTAATGCGGCTTTATGTTGCAGGGCATCCATTAATTAGTCATGTGGGTGCCCCACAGCCCCGTGGTGTTGTATAATGCTCCCAGCGCCTATTCTCGCCACAGCACTGGCGCCCCTCAATGTTACGAACCCCTGACGCCCCAGACAACTATAATACCAAATAATTCACGCCTTTTCGATGAGACTGACCTCCATCTCAAGGTTGTGCTCCAGCTTGAGCCAGTCATGCGGCTTCATCTTGCAGGGCATCCATTAACCAGTCATGTTGGCGCCCCACAGCCCCGCGGTGTCGTATAACGCTCCTAGCGCCTATTCTCGCCACAGCTGTGGCGCCCCGCAATGTTACCACTCCATGACGCTTCAAACCACTATAATACCAAATAATTCACCCTTTTATGTTGAGACTGACCTCCATCTCAAGGTCGTGCTCCAGCTTGAGCCAGTAATGCGGCTCCATGTTGCAGGGCGTCCAGTAGCCGGTCATGTTGGCGCCCGCGATGGCGCCCGACTGCTGCGCGTTGTCGTAATGCTCGCAGCGCAGGCGCCGCCGCTTCCACTGGGTGAAAAACGACGCTGCGTCGCCGGCCTGATGACGGCCCGGTTATATACGACGAGGTGAATTATACAGCGGCTAGTGGCACCTTCACGCACACTAAATGGGTGAAAGGACCACTCGGAGGGTGCAGTTTTTTTCTGTTTTTTTTTTATTTGATTGACCTATGATTTTTTATTTTATTTATTTTTTATTATATTTACTCAACAAAAATCCACAGCAATACAATTCAAATAAACAATAGTTACTTAATAATTTGTACATGCAGCCAATAATGGATTTTACTATGTAGTTCACAAAATTATATTGTAGTCTAATTCAAAAACTCTTATTTTAATTAATCTAAGTACATCAATATCATGGTGTCGATGCCCAACAGTGGATAATCACGGGCAAATTGATTGAGACATATACTTTTTTTATTATGAGGGTAGGTATATTGAAATATAGGTAACTGACAAACACAGCAAAACAAATCAAGTAATCACGATTGCTATAGGTCTAAGCTTGGCTTCAACTAGCAAAAGTGTGTGTGATTGTGTGTGTGAGGGTGAGTTTGCGTGTGTGTGTAGTGTGTGCATGAGATACGATTATTTTTACGCAAAAGCAACAAAACAGAGATCTTTACACTGAAGCAGCCAAAACTAAATCTATTATCTGCTAGGCTTACATGGGAGTAAATTAGTAACGTGCGCGACTGTTTCTTTATCTATTTATCTATCTATTTCAGACGTACTGGAGGGGCTTTCTGATAAAAGTTGCTTTACAAGCTGTTGTTTGAGACAGGGTTTTGATATTGTAAACAGGTCAATTTCAGAAAATCTATCATGGTATGTCTGCATGAAAAATTCTTTATTGCACTATAACAAATTTGTACAAAGGCGAGCTTAATACGGCGGCTGGGGAGAGAAAAAACCCAGGTCTTGGATGTTTACATGTTTGTGAGGTCGTTGATTCTGGTTCCCACGACACAGGGTATCCTAGTGTGGGGCCAGAGGCAATGAATGTGCCAGTATGTAAATGTTATGATATATAAATATTATTTGCTAATGAAGTGAGAATTGACTCCCAGGGGAAAGCCTTTAGCAATAAGACTTTAGAGGCTGAAAATTCCAACCATGCCGGGATTCGAACCCGCGACCTCTGGCTATCCGTGCCAGCGCTCTTTCCGACGGAGCTAATGGGCGACTCACCGGCATCAGTGAAATTTCGAACCTCTTTACAATATTCTCTGTATTACGTACGATGTTAAACATAACTGCAAAGTAGGTACTCGGGGCTGCAAGTGATGCAAATTACTTCAGCCAGATATCGCTGCCTGTACGTAATATTGAATACAGAGAATATTGTAAAGAGGTTCGAAATTTCACTGATGCCGGTAAGTCGCCCATTAGCTCAGTTGGAAAGAGCGCTGGCACGGATAGCCAGAGGTCGCGGGTTCGAATCCCGGCATGGGTGGACTTTTCAGCCTCTAAATTGGTTTTTTAAATTGTCCTTAGCACGGGTTAGTGCATTAACACAAAGACTTACAACGTAGAGATGCGTCCGCGCCTCCATCTCCGTATTGACCTTGAAGCCGCCGTTTATTTGGTCCAACTCCAACTCGGAGGGCAAGGCAAGCTCGTCGCGGACGTTAGTGCCGATTGCCACGAACATCTGTTAACAGGCGTGACTTAACATTTTTAAATCCTCTTCCACAATGTGGAGACACATTTATTATGTAGACTTTTAGTCCAGATTTACCCGTAAGTAAATCCGGACTAAAAGTCTACAATGTGTTGTGCTTACGAAAGTTTTAATTCACATTTATTATATCCAAAAAAACCTATATTTCAGTAATGAATGTTTAACGGCTTAAGCACTTTTTCAAAATTATTTTAAATCTGCGAGAAAACAGCTAGCAGTGTCGCAGCTTGCGCTTTTAACGCCCTTACGATGGGCGTTCACTAATTTTTGTTTTACTGTTATGCCGAACTACGTAGATAAATAAATAATAAAAACTTTATTGGTGGTTCTTCCTTCCTCATGGTTCTTTCCTTCCTTCCTTCCTCCCTAGCTCCCTCCCTCGTGTCACCGTCTGTCACTGTCAGCAACAGATCATAGAAATACTAATTTCGCCAAAAAGTATCGGTATCATTTACAAAAACACCATTCCTTAATACACATAATACAACAAAAATAAATACAATACATCCTCCATTGCAGTTTAGTCTGTGGTAAAAAGAAAGACTGCCATAGACAATTTAAACTGTATTGAATAAGTAATTTAGAGAAATCGTGTTTTTTATAGATAACTCTGCCAGAGGTCGCGGGTTCGAATCCCGGCACGGGTGGAATTTTTAGCCTCTAAATAGGTTTTTTTAAATATACAACTATGCATGGGTATCGCGGATCATTGAGAAGTACCCCCCCGTCCCAGAGCCGGAGAACGTACCAAATTTATTTAAAAACCTATTTAGAGGCTAAAAATTTCACCCATGCCGGGATTCGAACCCGCAACCTCTGGCTATCCGTACCAGCGCTCTACCAATTGTAAACATTTTGGGGGAACACGGTAAGGAAACCTGACCGTGTGATGTATTAAGTTAGACTTGGGCAAAGTGTGTCCTTAGAGGGAGTTGTTATATCTCATATCTTTGCTCACCGAGACAAACTATACCTCTATCATATCTCGCTCACCACTTGTGTCCTAGCTCATACGACGTCCAATCAACTAAGTGCGTGTGGAAACAAGAGAGACAAGTGGTGAGTCAGTCTAGTCTACCTATTCCCTACTGTCGCAGCTAGCCTTGAAGAGGCGGGAGACATAAATTAAAACAGTCAGGTAGAACAATAATGAATTTAATAATATAAACCTATGGTATGTATTGGGAAAGGGGGTACTTCAATAAGCGGCTACCGCCGGCACTAATAAAAGTCAGTCTCGTATTTCGTCGTTTCATTGTTGGACAGCCCCACGTAAAATATTCGATATTCACTAACCTAGCTATTACATAAGGTACTAGCTAGTCGTGTGGTTCAGCCCTACATACTGTTTACGGTCTCTCTCTAATTATCACCACGTTCAGGTACTCTCCTGAGCCATCCGGGAACAGTAGAATGTCCTCTCGAGGCGGCGACCAAGCTTAAGGTGGAGTAGTCCCAGTCGTCACGGGAATAGAACGTCGAGTCCTCAGTCTTGGCCGGATTAGAAAAACTCGCCTTGCTTGCTTGTGGCCCAGTAGGGACCGCGGTGGATTGTGGCCCGGAACTTGGACCCCAAAAGTGTGGGGGACGGGAACACAAAATCTTTGTGATATAATAAACTTCAGCTGTTTATTAGGGAACAGTGTAACTTGTTATAATATAATAAACTGACGCCGGCCGTTAGCGACGGTGAGCTGGCGATGCAACAGAGCTAGGCACGCGCAGGCTCGCCGATGGTCCAGTGACAATTGGAATGGGAGTGGGAGCGCGGTCGAGTCGAGAGCCGTGTCGCCGGCTGCTCGCGCGCAAGACCAGTAAAGTTGTTTTAGGGGCCAGCCGTGCGAAAAACTAACGAACCCTTTCCGCAAAGGCTCCCATTAGCATGTAGTGTAGAATAAATATATTATAATTCAGTGCTTGTAAATATTGGTTTCCTAGTTGTAAGTAATTTGTTTGTTAATATAAAAAAGTAATACTTAACGCATATAATTATTTAAGAACTATAACGTTGTTCTAAAATAAATAACGTTACACTACTTTATCCAGATCACACGTTTCTTTTGGTAAACTTTCTCTCATCGCTCGTTGGTTACGACGAGAAATGCGGCCGAATGTAACGGATGTCAGACGATGTTGATCTCGCTCTCGCGCATTGTGTGTGAGCTGGATAAAGTAGCAGGAGATGACTACCTTACTGAGTTGAGAGTATGAGTGAGGGAGCCAGATATAGTTGACATCTCTGGGATACGAATGGGACACACTTGACGCTGAGGGAGTTGTGTGTCCACTCATATCTGGCTCTTGAGTTACCCAAGGCTTTAAGTATCTTAACGCTTGAAATTGCCAATCCGCGGTTAGTATTAGGCTACATCTATCTTCTATAATATAAAAATGAATTCTATAATATCGCTGAATGTGTTGGTAAGCGCAAATCTCGAGAGCAGCTGAACCGATTCCGCTAATTCTTTTTTAAGAATATTCCTTGAAGTACGAGGATGGTTCTTACGGAGAGAAATATTTAAAAAAATTAAAGAATCGACTGTTTGGCGGTACGAAGTTCGCTGGGTCAGCTAGTAAAAAAATAAAATATACTATTTTTATTTTTAATGCACTAACCCGTGCTTAGGACAATTTTAAAAACCTATTTAGAGGCTAAAAATTCCACCCATGCCGGGATTCGAACCCGCGACCTCTGGCTATCCGTGCCAGCGCTCTATCCAACGGAGCTAATGGGTGACTCACCGGCATCAGTGAAATTTCGAACCTCTTTACACTATTCTCTGTATTACGTACAGGCAGCGACATCTGGCTTAAGTAGATTGCATCACTTACAGCCCCGACTACCTACTTTGCAGTTAGGTTTTAACATCGGAATGATATCGCTGTACCCACATGATTATACTATTTTTATTTTTAATGCACTAACCCGTGCTAAGGTCGAATCAATAAGGTGCAGAGGTCGCGGGTTCGAATCCCGGCATGGGTGGAATTTTTAGCCTCTAAATAGGTTTTTAAAAATAAAATTGGTGTCATACGTACATAGTCTGTGATCAGAGAGGTTCCATTTGACAGTGTCAGCTCCAACCGCCCGTCCGGCGTCTCGAATGCGTCGTAGACTAGAGCTGAAATTATACCTAAGTTTATAAATGTTTACAAACTAACTTATACAAAAAAAAGCCGATTGCACTAAAACACTCTTAAGGCGGAGTTTAAGCCGTATGGGGACCGATCTAGGCACTTTCGTTCGTTAACAAACCTTGTATGTCCCCACTGCTGGGGCACGGGTCTCTTCCTGCATCGCAGGAAGGTTAGGACATACTCCACCACGGGGGCCAAGTCCGGGTTGGTGGAGGATTGTAAGACAGTGGCGGGCCTTACTGTCAGAAGTTATCAAGCCGCCCATAATGCCTCTGACATGGTTTCGGCACCAACGGCTTAACGTGCCTTGCGAAGCACGAAAGCGCTCGGAAAAATGCCACTAGCGGTAGTCAAGGGACGGTCACCCATTCTGCACCTGACCGCGCCTGTTGCTGCTTAACTCAAGTGATTGATTCCTTTCACTCGGTTCGCCTAAGCCACGGGCGCTCCTTTCATTGAGCCTTAAACATTGAACGACTTGTGTAAGACGTGTAATGTATGTAATGTAAAATCCCGTCTATAGAGCGAGTACTGGGTAAACAATCAAGACTTGATCGAGACCCACCGTTGGGGACTATCTTGACATTCTCACACTTGACCGACGTGTAATTTATGTTGTAAAATCCCGTCTATAGAGCGACTACTGGGTAAAGAATCGAGACTTGATCGAGACCCACCGTTGGGGACTAGCTTGACGTTCTCGCACTTGACCCGCTCCGCCGCCCACTCGCCCAAGTACTCGGGTAGCACGCCCGACATGATGCCCTTGTCCTGAAACACAATTTTAAGCCGTTTTGTATGCTAACTAACGCCGCCAATGGAATGTCAATCATATGAAGGAATGAAATCATAACTTGTATTATAAGTTATTATTATATTTATTTTTCCAAGCGCTTCCGTGCTTCGCAAGGCACGTCAAGCCGTTGGTGCCGGCTGTCATGTAATGGCAGTCGTTAAGCCATGTCAGAGGCCTTATGGGCGGCTAGATAACTTTCACAGTAAGGCCCGCTACTGTCTTACAATTTTCCACCAACCCGGACTTGGCCCCCGTGGTGGAGTATGGCCTAACCTTCCTGCGATGCAGGAAGAGACCCGTGCCCCAGCAGTGGGGACATACAAGGGTTGATAACGATTATATGTAAGTAGTGTATTAGCAAAGGGGAAGATAAAAAGTACTCTAAACCGACGTGCGTGCATGCAACGACTTATGAACGTTGATGAAGCGAACGTGATCTGTCAGGATTGTGGCAAGTGGCAGTCCCTGGTCTCTGCCTACCCCTTTGGGATATAGACGTGAGGTTATGTATGTATGTATCTAAAAGTAAACATGAGAAATCTTGACAACTGTGACCACTATTTTAGAACCTACACTCTAGAACCTAAGATCAACAATCTAGGTCGTTAATCGATTTTCGCCAACGGGCGTTCCGTTTTTAAGTTCTTGGATATTAATACTACATTCTAGGCTTTGTGTTCTAAAAATAGTTATCGCAGATATTAAGATTTTTGATGTTTACTTTTCGAAAAACGCGTATTATAAAACAAGTTATGATTTTTAGCGAAGATGATCTGTCAGGATCGTGGCAAGTGGCAGTCCCTGGTCTCTGGCTACCCCTCTGGTGTACAGGCGTGAGGTAATGTATGTATGTATGATTTTTATTCCATTGGTGGCGCTACTTACCGCCCCTAAGCATCTTAAATACTCGTCAGGTTCTGGGTATGAGAGTAAATCCGTCCAGAACAAAATCTTTTCAATCGAAACCAAAATAATAAAAGGCTTTTTACATGCTATATTCCCAGAGTGGGCATGTACGAATGACTTTGTCTTCTAAGTTATTTCTGAAGTTATAGAAGCAATACCACTCGCTAATTGTGAAGGAAAACATCGTGAGCCACCCATGTGAACACCTCAATGTCTGAGGTGTTCACATGGGTACCTCAGCGCTCGAAATTGCCAATATATTTTTTTATTAAATAATAAATAAATATTCATGGACATATTACAGAGATCTCGTTAGCCCTATACTAAGTACAACTAAATGACTTGTGGGTAAATAGGTGCTAACTCTACTTAGATTTAATACAATAAATACATATACATCCAAGACCCGAGACAAACTAGAAAAGTTCATTTTCTAGTTTGACCCGGCCGGGGATCGAACCCGAGAGCTTCGGTTGTCAGCGTGCCAAGCCGCTGCGCCACCGAGGCCGTCTTACCTTCTTCCATCATCTTCCTTCACAGTTAGCGAGTGGTTTTGCTTCTATAACTTCACAAATGTACATAACTTCGAAAACAAATTCATTGGTGCATGCCCCCACTGGGAATCGAACCTGAGTCTCTCGCTTCCGAGTCCTTTGTTCTACCCATTGGGCTACCGCCGCCATTTACCGTTTGCGCCGTACTCCACCACGGGGGCCAAGGCCGAGTTGGTGGAGGATTGTAAGACAGTGGCGGGCCTTACTGTCAGAAGTTAACAAGCCGCCCATGAGGCTTCTGAAATAGCTTTAAGACTGTCATAACATGACAACCGGCACCAACAACGGCTTACGAAGCTCGGAAGTGCTAGGCCACGAACGATATAGTGTATAGTACACTTACCTTGATGACATGTGTCACTTGTACGGGGGGCTGATGCAAGTCACTCTTCTCGATCTCGCGTGCTGTAACCAACGAATAATTATACGGCCTCTGTGGCGCAGCGGTAGCGCATCTGCCTACCATGCTAGAGATCCCGGGTTTGAACCCCGGCTGAAGACAAAAAACCCCAGGTCTTGGATGTTTACACGTTTGTGATGTCGTTGTTTCTGGTTCCCACGACACAGCGTATCTTAGTGTGGGGCCAGAAGCAATGTATGTGCCTGTATGAAAATGTTATGTTACGCTATATTCGAACCAAGTTTCCCGTCCCGAGGTGGAGTCTAATATCATCATCATCAACCCAATCATCATGATGTAGAGACCCGTGCCCCTCGGTGTGGATATTTCCACACCGAGGGGCACGGGTCTCTTCCCTGAGGAATGTATAGGTCACCTCGGGGCCCGAATCCGGATCGGTGGAATCTTATACTAGGTAATCTTACCTAGAGACTAATACTTATGTAGTTCTTCAATGGAATGATATAAGCACGACAATGGTTGTTATTTGCCTCAATTTGGTAGGGTACAAAGCAATAGCAGTAGCAGTAGAATGTCATTCCAGGGGTTAACCCGTGCAAATTAAATAGGCATCTCTCGCAAAGAAGATCGAATCGCGCGAGTCTCCGAGTTAAGTAGCACGGGGTTACTAGACTACCGTTTGATTCACACTGTAGTTACTAACTACAGTGTGAATGAAATGACCATAACCGGACTAATATCACTTTACTGAACCACTATGCATATTAGAGCCTCCTGCTCATCTGGTAAGAGATGAAGAGATTCAGGCTCGACCTTGTGTGGTAGTCACTGTGTAACCATAAACATTGTACAAATATTTTTTGGCAATAAACTTATTTTTATTTACTTCTAAATAGGTTTTTTAAATTTAAAATTTAAAAATAAAAATAGTGTAATTATTTACTTCGTCTAATTTAGTATTTCTAGTAGGTTATACAGGATTAGTATTTCTAGTAGCTTATATTAGCGTGGCGCAAAAAAGGGTTTGGCAGCACAATGTTGGCAGCGCACGCCAGAATAGCTCGCAGATGGTAGATTTTTTCCTACTTACTTGACACTTATCGTCATAATTTGGACAAATTACACAATATCCTTTTAAATTGTAGCCTATATGTTATTCTGACGTACAACCTATGTTATGGTAAAGTTTTATTGTAATCCATTCAGTTGTTTTAACGTGAAAGAGTAACTAACAAACATCCATCCATCCATACTTACAAACTTTCGCGTTTATCATATTAGTAGGATGTAGCCTACATTCGTCCCACTTCAGGACACAGGCCCTGGGCCCTGAGTTGAGGTGAATGTAGGCCTTCTCTCGGGAATGTCGGCTTAAGGCTGGGCGCATGTTGAGACGCAGGCGACGCAGCACAGCGCAGCACAGTTCAGTGCAGGGCCGGGCAGTTGAGACAGACATAGGCCCCCACCGCTGCGACGCAACTATTCGCTCCATTCCTTGGCAATTCTCACCCATAATAACTCTTTCAGTGTCTTTATTGAATAGTCTGGATGAGGTGTATCATACAAACAAGGTTCACATCGACCTAATTCTTCTGTCATTGCTACAAAATTGTTAGTAAACACGCATCGACGAGCACGCATCGCGCAGAAATCTGTGTCGGCACAACGAGACGCAGAGCAGGGCAGATGCATGTCTGTCCTGCGCTGTGCTGCGTGGCCTGCGTCTCAGCACGCGCCCAGCCTAATCTAGGCCTCGCCCAAGACAGGCGACTGAGCCCGATCTTCGGCTCTCCTCTTCCAGTCACTACCAGTTACTTACGCATTCGTCCAATATAATAAGCGAGCTCAGTGCCCAGGATCCCGCCACCGACGATCACCACGCTCTTGGCTTGCTTAACGCTGCGGAAGGAGGACTCCAGGTCCCGGAGAGTTCGCAGGGTGAAGATCTTCTCGCGGACCGTCTTCGGGGCGGATTTAAAGATGCACAGCTGCTTGGGCTTCACGCCTGGTGGCGGGGGAGTGTGACTTAATGCGGGATTTTTTTTTCTTTTATCGCCCGATACCATTCTCTCTGGGGTTAATAGAATACTTTCATTCCCGCTCATTTTATACAAAAACTTATTTTATACAAAATCCAAAATTGAGTGTGTAAACAATTACGAACAAAGGCGGCGGAATCCATTACTTACGCGCGTCTTTTATTTTTTTTCACAATATTATTTTTCATAATTTATTTTTACTTCGACACTATCGAGACTATATAAAAAAAAATAGCGCGCGGTTTTCTTATCATACAACCAGCCAGTATTAACTTGTGTATCTAATGTACGTGATCGATCTCTTTGATGAATAGAACCTTTACTAGAAATACCCAAATTTCAAAATCAAATATTTTTTTGACTTTTAGTCCGGATTTACTTACGGGTGTTGTTATATCGGAAAAGTCCGACCAGGTTTCGCTCCGATTCGCAGAGCTTAATCATGGTGAGCAGAGACGGAGCTCGCGTCGTCGGTTGCTTGTCTCACAACGATATAACAACACCCGTAAGTAAATCCGGACTAAAAGTCTACAATGTGTTGTGCTTACGAAAGTTTTAGTTCAAAAATATTTTTTATATCTAGCCTTCAAAGAGCATGTTCAATCGTATCCCGATCCTTCATCAACAGACATTTGTCGATGCACGCACACCCGTCGATCCTTTTTTCTTCGATATCAGCCCTTGTATGTCCCCACTGCTGGGGCACGGGTCTCTTCGTGTATCGCAGCAAGGTTAGGCTATACTCCACCACGGGGGCCAAGTCCGGGTTGGCGGAGGATTGTAAGACAGTGGCGGGCCTTATTGTGAGAAGTTGTCATGTCACTGCGTTATAGGTCTACAGCGAGCAAAGCATGTATGTGAACACCTCGGACACTCAGGTTTCCTCACGAGGTTATTCCTTCACCGTTAACGAGAGATGTTGCTACTACAAATGACTGCGTTACTTTATTCTTGTCGCGGTCCTATCCCGGACCATCTAGAATAGAGCCTTCTGGAAGCCTATCGAATAGTCGCCGCATGCTGCATTTTAGTAAACAATAAACGCTGCAAGCAATAATGACTTGTATGTCCACTAGCATAAGGTTCAAAACTCTTTGACATGATATTGTTCTAGAGACGTTACCGCGTGTACCGAGTGTAGGTACGTAGGTACGGAAATGTTCGAGAACCTTTTGCCCGCGCATATAAATAGCGGCCGCCGCGGCGCGCTGTCAGTTCAGTTTGGACCAGCGAAGAGTGAACTTCGAGCGAACATACCTGCGATACGAGCGATAACCTACGACCTCAGCGATACTATTGGACTTCGATTGGAATCTACGTGCGGATTCCGTGTCGTGAAGACCTGCAGACCAGACCCGTCGTAAATAAATCCTAAGCAGTTGTCATTGGCGTTTTACATCCAGATCTAGAACCCTAGCCCGTAACATTATTAAGCATTAGTAATGGATCGTTGAACACTCCCAATGACGAAAGCACAGATTTTTGGCAAGTGCCTGTCCCCAGCACTTACCGGGCGCGAGCAAACAGCGCTCATAGTACATAGGCTGCTCCCCGCACATAGTCTTTATCCAGACGCGATGGTCGTCGGCGTCCACGCGGAGGACGCACCAGCCGGCCGCCATGGATACTGCCGGCCCAGACGGCTTGCGGTAGAACTTCACTGGATCCATGAAGTAGGGACACTTCGCCAGGTACATCCTGGAAGGGGGAACATTGTTCATCAAACTGGTAAAATTAATGGTGTGATCCGAATGGAATAAATCTAATCAGAAATGTAGACCAAGCGGATCACATGATCCGAGTGGAATATTTTGCTTCGTTTGATGTGATCCGTTGCGACTGTGATCCGAGTGGATTTACCCCCTGGAATGGGGAATCTTCTTCATCAAATTCTTTTTTTTACGTAGGCTTGTAACAGTGCAAACCTCTTCACACCATTTTTATTTCTTTTCTATCTATCATTTTCAAATATTTAAATTATGTACGTCACACATTCTTCGATTTCCCTCATTTTTCACCACTACTACTTTACGCTTTGACCAGATCTGACTTTTTACCTGCTTCTCCGTTTATCCGTTTTTATCCAGTTTTCTGTTAATATTACTACAATTCTACAAATAAAACCACACCTAAAGTCGTTCCAGAGTTTATTTATTATTATAAAAGTTATCCAACGTTCCAGACTATGAAGGTCCCACTGCAGGGCACATGACTTCTCTCAGACAGAGAGTATGGGCTCTTTAACAACGCGTGCCCATCGCGGAATCAATCACTTGGGTTACGCAACAGGCGCGGTCAGGTACTGGAAGGGTGACCATCCCGTGACTACCGCTAGTGGCATTTTTTCCGAGCGCTTCCGTGCTTCGCAAGGCACGCTAAGCCGTTGGTGCCGGCTGTCATGTAATGGCAGTTAAGCCATGTAAGAGGCCTTATGGGCGGCTTGATAACTTTCACAGTAAGGCCCGCCACTGTCTTACAATCCTCCACCGACCCGGACTTGGCCCCCGTGGTGGAGCATGGCCTAACAGTGGGGACATATAAAGGGTTCATATTGATTAGGTTTTCGAATGTACACCTGGTTTAACTTGTAACGTCCATTAAGCCGCAGTGTCTATGCTTTTTGAATAAAACCTTTTTGAGTTGATTTGATTCGAAAGGACTCACGAGTATCTGCGCATGTCCTGCACGTAGTGCAGGTTCTCCAGGTCAGGCGGGTCCTGGTTGAACCACATATGCTTGGACATCGGCGGCCGGACGTAGGGCGTACTGTCCTCTTTCGTCACAAAGAATACCTGCAATAGGCGTGACGACAGTATCGAATAATCAAAGATTTAACGTTATTAGGGGAAAGTAAAAGATAGTGTTACTTTGAATGACAGGATACGCAATCAGACTATTGCGTATCCTGTCAGAGAACTTTTATAAAAAAAAGAGAAATAAGGTCCT
This sequence comes from Yponomeuta sedellus, assembly GCA_934045075.1. Lineage (NCBI taxonomy): Eukaryota > Metazoa > Arthropoda > Insecta > Lepidoptera > Yponomeutidae > Yponomeuta > Yponomeuta sedellus. Next base: position 1,574,610 of record OW203736.1, on the reverse strand, counting down.
TGAGAAGTACGTCTGTACTCTTAGGTTAAGATATATCTGTGTAATTTCCATTTTTATGTACAATAAAGTGTTCTCTATCTATTTATGTGTAATGTTACTTTGAATGACAGGATACGCAATAGTCTGATTAGAGAACGTTGTGGACTGAAAGAGGATGTAGTGACTAGAATTGAGAAAGGAATGTTGCGTTGGTTTGGACATGTGGAGAGGATGAAGGAAAAATAATCGACGAAAAAAAAAATATTGAGATTGTGAGCGGAAGGGCTGGTAAGGGACGTCCCAGGCGGACATACATCGACCAAATAGGAGATGTATTAGCAAAGGGGAAGATAAAAAGTAGCCGGGACCGGCGTGCGTGCATGCAACGACTAATGTATGAACGTTGATGAAGCGAAGGTGATCTGTCAGGATCGTGGCAAGTGGCAGTCCCTGGGATACAGGTGTGAGGTTATGTATGTATGTAAAACACTAATTTACATACATAACCTCACTAAGCTTCTAATGCTTCTGATTGGCTATTTTGAGTTGTCTGATTGGACCATAAAACTGGGCTTTAGTTTAAAAAAAAAACGAGATTACCAATGTTTTTAATAAAATACAAAATTACACTATTGCTTTCAGCCATTTTAACTGAAACACCAATCACACCGTCTGACGTCACGCTTAGGTTAACATTGGTAAACTTCACACGTGCTTTGTTGTGACTACTAGTAATTACGACGTTTGTTTACCTGGGCGTGACGTCAAATTCGACGCCATGACACTGCGAGCTGTTTTCCCAAAGCTTCTAAATTATTTTAGAAAAATGGCTTTAACCTTTTAACTGAGTAGCATAGAAATAATTTTACTATTTTTATTTTTAATGCACTAACCCGTGCTAAGGACAATTTTAAAAACCTATTTAGAGGTTAAAAATTCCACCCATGCCGGGATTCGAACCCGCGACCTCTGGCTATCCGTGCCAGCGCTCTTTCCAACTGAGCTAATGGGCGACTCACCGGTATCAGCGAAATTTCGAACCTTTTTACAATATTCTCTGTATTACGTACAGGCAGCGACATCTGGCTCAAGCGAATTGCATCACTTACAGCCCCGACTACCTACTTTGCAGTTAGGTTTGTACATTGCAATGATATCACTGTATCCACATGATTATACTATTTTTATTTTTAATGCACTAACCCGTGCTAAGAACAATTTTAAAAACCTATTTAGAGGCTAAAAATTCCACCCATGCCGGGATTCGAACCCGCGACCTCTGGCTATCCGTGTCAGATATCACCTCAGTTGGAGGTGATATCATTCCGATGTAAAAACCTAACTGCAAAGTAGGTAGTCGGGGCTGTAAGTGATGCAATTTGCTTGAGCCAGATGTCGCTGCCTGTACGTAATACAGAGAATATTGTAAAAAGGTTCGAAATTTCACTGATGCCGATGTGAGTCGCCCATTAGCTCAGTTGGAAAGAGCGCTGGCACGGATAGCCAGAGGTCGCGGGTTCGAATCCCGGCATGGGTGGAATTTTTAGCCTCTAAATAGGTTTTTAGTATAGAAATAAGTATAAAAATGTGATATTAATCAATAAAAAAATATCCTCATTCATAGACTGTTAATGGTGGTCGGACGATGTGGTCAGGTCGGCAGGAAGCCCGTGGATGGGAATGGCGAAAGGCCGAAAAGGCCTATACCCAGCAGTGGGCAGAGGTGAGCTGCTGCTGATGATGAGAACCGAGTTCGCCGGGTCGGTTATTATTAAAATAGATAAGACGACATAATTCATTCCAGCAAAATGTTTAATGTTTACAATGTTTCATGATCCCTAGATGCCTAATGTAGGTCGAACCTGTACACAACAAATGTGTAATTTGTGTGTGTGTGTGTGTGTGAGGGTGTGTGTGTGTGAGGGTGTGTGTGTGTAAGATAGTTTGTAGGGTCACACACGCACCCAGCATGTGTGAGCGTTGAATATTCAGTTGAACTTTTTTTTATGAGTCCTCATTTAGTTTAATTTTATTTTTATTTTATTTTAATTATTATTATTGAATTCTTCATTGTTTAAGACAAAAATATTTGATACAAAGGCGTACTTAATACTAAGTAACATTTTCTTCCAGTCAACCATTGGTTTGCTGATAATGGCTGGGCCTAGCAGGGGACCGTTACCTTGGCGACCGGATCGTGCTGCATGATTGCCTTGTAGGCGGACCAGGCCGCTATGCCGGAGCCCACGATGAGATACTGCACGCAGGGCGGCAGGTCTTCGCAGTGGTAGGGCTTCTTTATCTTCGGACGAGGGCGCCCTGCGGACGGTTTTATAAGGGCAAACTTCAGGGCATGATCATCATCAGCCTTTTGACGCCCACTGCTGGGCAGGCCTTATAGGGCAAAGGTTGTATATTTTTTTTGTTGTTTTTGGACTTTATTTCAAAGTGATAAGGGTCAATGGTGGTGGGAACTACTGGAACCATTGCCTGGTAAAGGGTTAAGAGCGCAACACAGCGATGACACTATCAATATACGATATCGCTCACCTTACTATGGACCATCACACACGACCCAACACGTACTATATTATATTACTAATATTAGTTTTTATGAATAGGTAAGTATGTATGTATGTATGTCTACCCGAGCCGAGGCGCAGCCGAAGGCGAGGGTTGACAGTCGGAACAAGTTGCAATGACGGTTCCACAAATCCGCACTTGTACTGAACGACTATTTTTAATACAGTTGCGAAAAAAATAAGCAATTGAATAAAGATAAATTATTTGGAAAATGGCGCCAACCGTAACAAAATATAAGCAGAATTTTTTTCTTCACCCATTTTAGTAGGCAAAGGTAAATATGCCCAAACAGCCAAGTCTTCAGTAGAATTTTTTTATTGATATGAAATGAAAATGAAATTTAATTTAATGAGATGAAATGAAACCTAACTTAACTCATTCAATCGATTCATTAAATCTGATATTGAAACTAATTAGTAGATCATAGAAACTTCTATGATTTTTTTAGTAAAAACTTCATGGTTGGTTTTTATTTTTAATAGACAATATTTTGACAGTTGGGAAAGAAAACGCACGAGTGCGGTAAAGGTAAAAAAAGCACGAGTGTGTAATAGCCCACTTCCTGCACGCTATACGTCCCTGTAATACTCCACTTTTTGAGCAACTGTATTAAAAAGTTTTATTACGATACAGGACACCTGCATCATTATATAACTTTTTAATCATAACGATACACCTATACAACCTCCAGCTCTTCTATACTTTAAAAAAAGTTTCTATTAACGAGTCCGCGGCGACGCAACACGCATGGGCAATCGTTTGCCCCTTGGCGCCAACATTTAAAAAAACTTTTCAGTAAAGAAAGTTTGGTTCTGTTTAATATTATTTTATGTAGCTATATAGTATGAGAGTAGATGTAGTGTATGACACAGTACATGACTTGGTCTCATAACACTCGTGTGATACTATAAAAAAACTCGCCTACGGCTCGTTGTGTTAAAACGCACTCGTGTTATAAGAACCCTTATTGTGCAACAGTACCATAATAGTACATTACACAACTAGGGTGGTAATACAAAGAAAGGCCGAGATCGCAGAAGTTTGCGGCCCGAGCTGCAAGCGAGGGACGTAAATATGCGTTCGAGAGCTTTCTTTATTACCTCCCGTGTTGTGTACATCTTTTTATGTCTACACTTGGCCAGAAAGCGGCTTTTTCCATACGCGCAGCGTGCGGAAAAAGCCACTTTATTATGCCAGGTGTGGCATAAACTACTATTATAATACGTTTTTATTTAAAAGTAAACACAATAAATCCTAACAACTGTGATAGGTAATTATTTTTATAACCTACAGTCTAGAACCTAGGATCAACAGTCTAGGACTTTAATCGATTTCCGTCAAAAACGGCCGTTTTTAGCGGAAATCTAATAAAGTCCCAGGATATTTACACTACATTCTAGGCCGTACGTTCTAAAACTAAAAATAGTTACCACAGATATTAAGCTTACTCATGTTTAATTTTTTTTAAACGTATTATAAAATAAGTTATGATTTTTATTCCATGGGTGGCGCGGCGCTCCTAAGCGCCTCAAGGCGATGATGACGATGATTCTTTCGGAGCGGGTTCTGACCGACTGATTACTGCTGTAGATAGCCTCAGTCGTGTGCTCTCATGTGACTAATGTAGCCTTAGCACGCATTGCGAATTACGTAGTCGCGATTTTTTTCTGGCGGATTTTAAATCGCATCGGTTGAGGAAAAATTTTCGCGCAATTTGTTTTTCGTAAGTGCGTGCCTTACCTTAGGTAGGTAAGTAATAGATACATGTTTTTTATCGCTGTTTTTTTCGGGAAATATCGCACTTCGTAACATGCTCTATGGTTATAATTTAAATACTTACATACGGGGTTCTCCTCATCAGATTTGGCCCAACGCTCTTTTAAAAGAAATAACTTGTATATCTGAAATCAAGCGAGCAATATTTACATACCTATCTACAGTCTATTGATTCTTACTTGTCCAATTTAGTAAACAAGATTCTACCCTTAAACTGTGACCTTTTAGTCCAAAACTGCCATATTTCCATAAATGGAGTAACCTGGAACGCTCTTTGAGATATCACGCTGCCAATTTTATAAAAATAGTTCATGACAGTTCATGAATTTGCGAGAAAATGTCTACTTTAGGCATCTAATCTCAATTTTAAGGTTAGAATCTTGTTTACTAAATTGGACAAGTAAGAATAAATAGACTGTACCTATACCTACATATTGTAAAATTGCAAACTACTATAAGATAAGATAAGATAAGAATATTCTTTATTGTACACTGGAAAAACAACAAATACAAAACAATTGCAAATATACATAGTACAATTGGCGGCCTTATTGCTAAAAGCAATTTCTTCCAGACAACCTTACGATGGAAAGTTGCTGAAGGAAATTAGAAAGACGGGTAGCCAGTAAATCCACATTGTATAATAAAGGCCGATTCTCGTCCACACAAATTGAAAGCGCAAAATATTTGAACGCATAAAAATAACAAGGTATAATTAAAACTGTTTTTATACATATTTATGCTCGTTTATTACATTTTTACAACATGCCGAAACAATTTACAAGTGCCGAAACGTCGGAAAATTTTAAAAATTTAATAAACGAGTGTAATAAACTAGTGCTCGTGTTAACCTTAGAAAATAAGGTAATTTATTTTCTCATTCGAATTCAATCTAGCGTGGCGTTCAGAATGCAGATTTTGGCTGCCGCTAGACTTTTTACGTTGAATTCCAAGTCATAAGCCCTTATTTGATAATAAAGTGAGAATTAGCTCCCAGAACCAGATTCTGTTAGTGCATTATAGTACCTACCATGATGACAGATACATCGAGGATAGGTCTAATAAATTAACTTCAATTACGTTGTTGTAAAACGGTTACAATATGAAGTCTCCCAAACCCGGCTTCACACAGCACAGGAAGTGTAACCAATAAAAACTAATGAGTAATTTTATGTTTGAATACCCTAACGAGGTAGTAAAAAAACCAGAATGAAAATACTTACCACACCAGAAGTGGTGAGAAACAGGGCTGTAGCCCACGCGTAGATCCAGGGGAAGGGCTTCGGCGGCGGAGGGGGGCAGGGGGGGTCTGGCGGGGGCGGCTTCACCGAGCAGGGCCCCTTCGTCGTCACGCAATCTATTGCCGGCTATAGGGTAAAGCGGTAAACTGCCAATTCAGCTAAGGAGGGCAGGGGGATCGGGATGGCGGGGGTTGTCCCACTAATCCCCATTGAAAATCCCCATCGATGGGGATTCGTGAACTTTGCCAATCTTAGTATTGGCAATGGGGATTTGTTTCCTCATCAATGGGGATTTGCAAAGGGGATTAGTGGAATAACCCTGTGGCGGCTTCACCGAGCAGCGCCTTGATTATGTAACTTTTCACGTATACATCTGTGTGCGAAAAAAATGTATACTTACTTAAATGAATGAATTATTTATTTTGCCACAAAGAAAAATATGCTTACATATTAATAATTATGAAATAAAGTGTTAGCTCTGCCGTATTGATACGGGGCGTAATATCTACTCGTATCACACATAGTGGATACCGGAGTTCAGTAGAAATCTGATACGTTAGTATTACTTATTGTGCCACATAAATGTACCTACAAATTTAAGTGGTTATGTCGCTTTTGGTCACAGATATATACGTGGTAATGTCGCTTTTGGTCACATATATATACGTATACGTGGAAAGTTACATAATCAAGGCGCAAGGCTCCTTCAAGTTCACATCAATGAGCCGTTTTCAGCACAAAATCACAAAGCAATCCATGATGGCTCCTACAGGCGTAGCCATAGAAGAACCGGAACACGGCTGTCAAAATTAATCTGCGCTGAGCAAAATTTGGGCAATCTGAGGACAGGGCGCTATGGCGCTCATTAGGGGAGGGCTATGTCCAGCAGTGGACTACATAATATCGCCTGAAGAAGAGCAAAATTTGACAGACGTGTCCCTGTTTTTTATATGTGCACGCCTATAAGCGCCATCTATAAAGTGGTTTTTGAGATTGTGCTGAAAAGGGCTCATTGCCGGCTATGGAGTAAAGTGGTTTAAAACTGGCTAAGGGTCACTACCCTTACCTATGACATTTTGGTCTCGATAGCACATTTTAATTGTTGTAAAAAATATTATTTCGATAAAACCAGGCTGAGGCTTCGCTAGATACTAAAATTAAAGATATATTTGTTTTCAAATACTTAGTTCGAAAAGATCGCCATCATCTTAAGCTAACCGTGTTCGAACAAAACGAGTTATGTAATAAAGATATCGATATTTTAGATATAAATTTTTGATAGTAGGGGACCTATCAACTTTTCTTGATCAAAAACGAAAAAAAACCGATTCCTTGACATAGGAGGCAAACTAAAAATTATCTACAGATTTTATAAACTGCCTCTGAGGAGTGTTCTACCTACCTTTAGTTTTTGATCAAAAAAAGTGGATACCTACTTAAATCTTCAATTTTAGTAAAATTCTCAGTCAAAAATTGAGCAGGTACAGTTGACGACAGGTCGACATGGCAATTCTCTAGTGACGTGACGTTTTCAATATCGATATATTTTTATTATGTATGTAACAAAATGTGAATAAAATAATACCACGTTTTCATTTAAGTTAATATTTATTCATCTGAATCATCTAACGTATCGCTACAAAAACTTAAAGAATCTTCGTCACTGGTATCTCCGACTTTTATAATAAAATCTTCTATTTCATTTTCCATTCCCGTCTTTTTCCCAATATTCATTTTCAAGGTTCTGAACATGTTTTTCGAAATTGCTCCAGTTTTCTGCTGTGACTGACAAAATTGCATTCGTTGTTATCTCTTTAAGCTTTGGCAAACACAAATCGCTCTTTATGTTGTGTTCCCTGACCTGACTGACAGGCTAATTCAATAGGATTTAAATCGCACATATCGACGCCTTACTGCTAAAACCGACTATCTGCATGAAATGTTGTTTCGAGAAAACTCGAGTTTAAGGTTCGGATGTCGTTAACTATACTAAAACTTGTTGCCTTACTGCTAAAACCGACTATCTGCATGAAATGTTGTTTCGAGAAAACTCGAGTTTAAGGTTCGGATGTCGTTAACTATACTAAAACTTGTTATTGTGTGCATAACATTTCATGCAGATAGTCGGTTTTAGCAGTAAGGCGTCGATATATGGAGGTAATCTAATAATATCATGACCATGTCCTTTAATTATATGGTCAATTTTATAATTGATATCAACGGGTTTATGTTGTTCTATAATTTTAAATAAATCTGGCTTTCTCATTGATCTATCGCACGATATATTATTGTCTTCCAGCCAATTTATCATAACTGATTTTAGAGAACTTTTTGTCGGGGGTTTGTTGAGCTGGACACTATGGTAAGGTGCGTTATCCATTACCACGACACTGCGTTCAGGAAGAGACGGCAAAAGTTTTTCCGCTACCCATTTTTCAAAATTCTCGCCATTCATTTGACCATGATAGTCGCCAGTCCTAGTACCGGCCTTAAAAATTAAAGAAGCTCCAGTTATAAATCCGTTTTTCCCTCCTGCGTTAACAACTATAAGTCTATTTCCAGAACTAGTATCTGTGAGAATTCCTTTTGTTCCAATCATTCGACAACACTTTTTGAAAGTTAAATTATTATCCACCCATGTTTCATCTAAATAAAAAATATTTCTATTTTGTTGTCGGAATTCTCTCATTTTTTTTAAGTATTGATACCGTTTGAAAACTATATCTGGCTTTTCAATTAAAATAGATCGTTTATTTTGACATTGACGCCATCTGTATCCCATTTTCTTTAACAGCCGTTGTAATGTACGAATACCCCAAGGAAAAGGTATTTTTTCACGTAAAGCAACGTGTAATTTAGGATATGTCGGAACGATCTTCTTTTGTAAATAAAATTCTGTTATGGTGTTGTGAATCACTGTACGATCAAAATCATCAACACAAAATTTTAGACCCTTCTTCCGTTTTTTGGGTGATTTCAACTTTTCCTCTGTTCCCACTAATTTTAATTCTGATTTTATCCTAGACATAGTTCTTTTCGATAGACCTGTATAAAACACAGCACTGTCTAATGTCTGATTGACAGAAAATTTGTAACAATTATTTTCCGTTTAATGTCACAATTTTCTAATACTTTTCTAGCTAGTTCTCGAGCTTGAGAGTGAATTATTGGTTTTTTTGCTTGAACACGGAACGAAGATGCAACCGTAGCTATTTTTAAAACACAAAAGTAATAAATTATGTGAGCGAGATTATAATCGATAAACGCGGTCGATTCGGACTCGTGCGACACTAAGACTATGACGACGCGGGGACTGTGCGGGTGTGCGGGGCGACCCCGCCTCCGCGGCTCACCTCATGCCCCGATTGCCATGTCGACCTGTCGTCAACTTTACCTAGGTATATGAGAACAAAATTGATATCTTAAATTACCATAATTTTTTTACCTAGTTTTGTTCGATTTTAACGCAAAAACTTCTTTAGGTTTCTACGTACCAATATTTCGCAGTAGTTTTCGTTGCATTGTTACGTCACAGTTAGGTTTAATAATAAAGCTTGCCACTGTACCATCAAATCTGCCCAAATACCCGCTTCCTCGTATACTAAACGTCTGTTATTACTGTTAACCGCTCTCAGTTGACCAAAATGTTACAGAAAAACCTGACAATTGCTAGGTTGAAACCCCCTAACGCGTTTATCTATGCATTTCATCTTTTTAGTAGCATACGAGAAACCGGAGGTCAATGCAACAAAAATCGCGGGTTCAAACACCCCACCGTGTTTGTGTATTACTTATTTACAGGCTACTAACGCACTAGAAACCGGAAGTCAATACAAAATCACAAAACAAAACCAACATCATTGAAAATCTATTTAATCTACAACAGTAGGTAGGTACCAAGCGACATTATTCCATTACGCAAGTTAACGAGTATCGGGAATACATTTTTTTAAGCGTTCAGAAATCAGAGCCTAGCTTTTAACAACGCGGTCTTCCTCCTCGGGCGCTTCCACTCTAGTGTCGTCGATTTCGGCCTGAGCCAGCAGGGCGCAGCGGTCGAGAGGTTTCCAAGGCTCGTGGAAGGCATAGAGGTACTTCGTCCGGCCGTGGTACCCCAGTCTGGGCGGGATCGGCGAGGTGGGCGGTTCGGGAAGCCTCCGCTCTTTCGGCTTCCAATAGTCCGGGTGCACAATCGGCGAGTTGCAGAACAGATCCTGAACTCTTTGCTTACTCGTCGCTGGGTTTAATACCTCCCGCGCGTCCTCGTAAGTGCAGTCCTGTCGAGAAAGTTTAGAACACACTGATCATGCTGTACGCTTCGCGACAGCAAAGTTAGATTTTGCCAGCGAAGTTTCTTCGACTGCTACGAGCAGTCGCGCCGCATGGCGTACTTCTATGCATTTAGACACGTAATCTTACTGTTAGGTTTGCCAGATCTCTGGCTTTTTACAGTTTTGTCCAATTTATAACAATTCCAATAACTTATATAATTTTATCCAATTTATTGTATACAAGTGCGGCCTGTCTTTTATTCGACTTTCCTTTTAAACACGAATGCTTTAGCGAACCATTAGTGAAATTCAATTCTGCTTTGGACTCACTGCACTGATAGTCCAGTACAATTCGACCAATATCACGTGTTAGAGAAGACTACAGCCAATCGCAGGCGAACAAGACTGGGTCAGAATTTGGAAGCAATCAGAGCTGTTTTTGTAGAAAAGTTTTATTGTTTTTTTTTTAATTCAACATCACTGTGTCTACCTTCAGGGCTGTAGTAACGTGATAATACAGTCCTGAGTCGGAGTTTTCTACTTGTGGGTCTAGCAACCCTACAGTAGAACGGCTCGGCCGGCGGCCGCTCGATTGCATAAAACACGGCCCTTAGAGTGCGTTGGACGAAATACAGAAGCGGCGGTGAAAGGAAACTCAGTGCAGATCGCCTGAGATGGACCTTTATTCGTAAGTTTCGAACGGCATATTTAGCATTTTTCATAAGTGCATTTTTCACGTCTTACCTAAGGAGCTCTAACGGATGTATATCCAAAGGTCCTGGACCCGCTTCATCAAGGTGGTGTCGCGGCCTCCCTTGGCCTCAGTCTTGGCGCCCTTGCCTCTGAACCATTTTTTCAGAATGCCGAAGAAACTGTGTTCTTCTTCCACCTTCTCTTCCTTGTCTTGTTTGGCGTGGTGTTCGGGCTGATACCCCGGGCCAGCTGTCCAGGGGTTGTGCCCAGGGTTGCCCTGCTGATAGCCGTCGGCCAGACACACGCCCATCCACTGATGAAGAAAGCACACGCTGGATTTTCATTAGATTTTTTTTACGGTTAGCGCGCGTCGCGAGGCTCCGATTTCGTCAAACGCACTTCGAGAACGAATGGGATTTTCGGGATGTCGCTAGGCTCCGTTTTGGGGGAAAAAATAAAGGTATCGCAAGCCGGCGATAGAGCCTAAAAATGTTTTTAAAACATAACATAACCTCACGCCTGTAACCCAGAGGGGTAGGCAGAGACCAGGGACCGCCACTTGCCACGACCCTGAAAGATCACCTTCGCTTTATCAACGTTCATAAGTCGTTGCATGCACGCACGCCGCTTCCGGGTACTTTTATCTTCCCCTTAGCTAATGCGTCCCCTATTTGGTCGACGACGTACGTCCGGCTGGGACGTCCCTTACCGGCCCTTTCACTCACATTCGCAGCATATATTTGTTTCGTCAATCTTTCTTCCTTCATCCTCTCCACATGTCCAAACCAACGCAACATTCATTTCTCAATTCTAAAATATTGTTTTTAATAGTTTTGTCAATATAATGATTTAAGCGGAGCGACAAGAACAACGGCTTCTCAATCGGGGGTTCGTGGGTTCGAATTCCGACATGTACCAATGACTTTTTTTTTTTAATAAGAAGTAAGTAATGTATTTACATAACTTATTATCATTTTCTAATTATTTTCGCGAGGACTCGCGATGCTCATACATACCAGTGTATTTATTCTTACTTGTCCAATTTTGTAAACAAGATTCTACCCTTAAACTGTGACTTTTTAGTCCAAAACTGCCATATTTCCATAAATGAAGTAACTTGGAACACTTTTTTATATATATAACACGCTGCCAATTTTATAAAAATAGTTCATGATAGTTCATGAATTTGCGAGAAAATGTCCAGTTTAGGCATCTAATCTCAATTTTAAGGTTAGAATCTTGTTTACTAAATTGGACAAGTAAGAATAAATAGACTGTAGTTATATATTAAACGGGTCTAATCGCGATTACGTTATAATAATAATAATAATAATATTGGCCTTTTTGCATCTACTTAATGAGATTATTTATACAGCGTCCAGTGATATCTTCACTCACACTAGATGGGTGAAGGGACCACTCCGACGCTGTAGTGCCTGGGTCATGGTTTTATAGATGGTGTAGGCATGCCCAGCACCTATACTATCCTGACAGCTTAGTCGGCCTTGCCCACAGGAAAGACTAGTCAATACGTGCGGAGCCAACCAAGCCGCGGGTTTCCTCACGATGTTTTCCTTCACCGTTAGCGTGTGGTATTGCGACTGCAAATTCGCAAACGTTACGTTACATATAACGTTATACGTTATATTACGTTATATATAACTAATAAATAATCGCATCCCGTTATACATAACTAGGTTATGTACGGTTATACCAACGGCCATAGCACCCGCTAACGGCAAAGCAAAACATCGTTAGGAAACCTGAGTGTCTGAGGCGTTCAAATCCCTCAGCGATTGAAATAGCTAATTCGCAGTGGACACGCGTGGTAATTAAGCCCGTATTCTCTCTCAGAGAAAGTCTGAGTGCTTAGTGCGAGTTTGACAGATCCAATCGAATAACTTTACTACCGCGTTAATCGAGCATTGAGTAGTGAGTATGAGTAAGTTAACCGTTCGAACTGGCCAAACGCTGTCACAGTACAACTCGCACTCGCGTTTATTCGTGTTTTGGCTGGTAAACGCGTTCACTTCTCAACGTAAACCATTACAACTCGCAGTCAGTAATTTTAATTTTCATACTTGTCGCTAGGTGGCGCTTCCTCGATGCCATAGAAATATGAGTTTACGTTAACGCGATCGGGTATTTAAAAAACTCGCAGTAAGCACTCTGGGCCCTGCACTGGTACGTTTATAGGCTACATAAATACGTTCTGCACTAATCGCAGGCACCAGCTAGTTTTTAATCAATCCTTACTAATATTATAAACGCGAAAGTTTGCAAGTATGGACGTACTTGACACTTGTAGTCATATTTTGACAATTCACACAATATATTTATAAACTGTAGCCTATGTGTTATTCTGATGTACCTACCTATAAGCTATATTATAGTAAAGTTTCATTAAAATCCATTCAGTAGTTCTTACGTGAAAGAGTAGGTATATTCTTTTTGTTGCGTTAACCTGTACTAAGGACAACTGAGCTAACGTGCAAGTACCGGCATCAGCGAAATTTCGTATTCTCTGAATTACGTACAGGCAGCGACATCTGGCTGAAGTAATTTGCATCACTTGCAGCCCCGAGTACCTACTTTGCAGTTAGGTTTTACATCGGAATGATATCGCGGTAGCCACATGATTATATTATTTTTGTTGCACTAACCGGTACTAACTACAATTTTAAAAACCTATTTAGAGGTAAAAAATTCCACCCATGCCGGGACTTGATCCCGCTATCTCTGGCTAACCGTGACTAACCGCTAACCTGGGCAAGGGTGGAATTTTTAGACTTTAAGTAGGAGCAACAAACATCCATCCATACTTACAAACTTTCTACTATAATATTAGTAGGAGATAAACCACGTATTAAAGTTGCATGAAAAAGGACTTTGGCGACCTACCTTGGCACTGCAGGGCGGCATCGGCGGCACCAGAACATTGGGCACCTTGATCTTGTACGGGTCGTAATTGGGCGGCGGCTGGGCAGGGCAGTCGGTGGGCAGCCCACAATGACAATTCAGGGTCGCCTGGCCGTCATTCCGAGGCCAGGCCGAGAGCTTCTTGTCCTTGAGCTGGTCAATCTCCTTGCAGCCGCCCTGCCTCCCGTATTTTGCGCGGCGTTGGTAGGCTGAAAACGGGATAGTGACAGGTTTTTTTATGTAGATTATTGGCCCAGCAGTGGGTAGATACAAGGGTTTATATCGGCGATCGACGAAGAACTATGCATTTTAGATACTCCTCAAAACCCCCAGCTATATTTGACGCTAATTATACGCCAACTTAGTTATTATAAAAACCTATTTAGAGGCTAAACATTCCACATATGCCGGGATTCGAACCCGCGACCTCTGGCTATCCGTGCCAGCGCTCTTTCCAACTGAGCTAATGGGCGACTCACCGGCATCAGTGAAATTTCGAACCTCTTTACAATATTCTCTGTATTACGTAGGTATTAGTTATCATAGTTACATTATTTGATACTTTATTATAACTTGCTGTTGCCTGCGACTTCGTCTGCGCAGGATTAGGGCACAGCGCATTTTTTTAATGTGGCCTATAAACGTACCACTAGACACGCGTGCCCACCGCAGTTTGGCAATTTAAAGCGCTGATGTATTTGAACACCTCAGGCACTCAGGTTTCCCCACGATGTTTTCCTTCAAAAATGAATTAATAGATAGTTATAAAATAGATTGCAGTAGTACATTCAACATGATCTTTAACCGATACGGTTAAGGTGCAGAATTGATTGCCGCAGTAGCGCTACCTATTTCGCTCACGCTAATATTGCCAAACTAATAGTCACCTGCATCGATGACGTTGAATCAACCAATTGCAACATAGGCGCGCGGCATGCCATAAAATGAAACTGTCTGATTGGTCAACTTGCCGCACATCCAAAATTTGGTCATCTGCGCAGGTACATCCGCGAGACTTATTTCTTGTGTAGCACTGTACCTACTTTATTGCACACGTAACATTGCTGTGGTAGCCGAGCGTCAGATCGCGCCGGCTTGTCAATCTGAAGAATGTGGGTTCGAAGCGAGACTTTGTTTTCTATGTGACGTAGGCACATTTGTTCAATTATATATAATAGTAGGTAATACAACTAACTGTGAAAAAGAACATCGTGAGGAAACCTGACTGTCTGAGGTGTCCACGTACGTCAGAGCTTGAAATTGCCAATCCGCGGTGGACAGCGGGTTGATTAACTCTCTATTGCGCAACCGGTACACAGAATTACAATGATATCTGATATTGTAAACTTTTAGTCCGGATCTACTTACGGGTGTTGTTATATCGGTAGTGTGAGACGAGCATCCGACATCGCGAGCTCCGTCTCTGCTCACCATGATTAAGCTCTGCGAATCGGAGCGAAACCTGGTCGGACTCTTCCGATATAACAACACCCGTAAGTAGATCCGGACTAAAAGTCTACAATGTGTTGTGCTTACGAAAGTATTAGTTCAAAAAAAAGATATCTGATATCTAAATATTAATTTCGTTTCTTATGTCCCACTGCTGGGCAAAGGCTTCCCATCAACGTTTGTTCGTGCAAACTCAAAGCGTCAATGAAGGGAGAAAATCTAAAGAACCTATTTAGAGGCTAAAAATTCCACCCGTGCCGAGATTCGAACCCGCTGATGCCGGTGAGTCGCCTATTAGCTCAGTTGGAAAGAGCGCTGGCACGGATAGCCAGAGGTCGCGGGTTCGAATCCCGGCACGGTTGGAATTTTTGGCCTCTAAATAGGTTTTTAAAATTGTCCTTAGCAAGGGTTAGTGCATTAAAAATAATATAATCATGTGGGTACAGCGATATCATTCCGATGTAAAACCTAACTGCAAAGTAGTTACTCGGGGCTGCAAGTGATGCAAATTACTTTAGCCAGATGTCACTGCCTGTACGTAATACAGAGAATGTTGTAAAGAGGTTCGAAATTTCACTTATGCCGGTGAGTCTCCCATTAGCTCAGTTGGTAAGAGCGCTGGCACGGATAGCCAGAGGTCACGGGTTCGAATCCCGGCATGGGTGGAATTTTTAGCCTCTAAATAGGTTTTTAAAACCTAAAGTTACAGAAAAGTGCTCTCACCTCCGAAACAGGCCACCTTCCTTCCGCTACCGACCACCATTCCATTGTTGAGCTGCTTGAGGCTGCCGCAGCATCGCATTGAACACATCCTCGTGTGACTGGACTATTTGGTTGACGCCTGAACTTCTAAGACACTTTTCCAATTTGATAGCAAAAACTGTTAACGCCTGAACTTCTAAGACACTTTTTCCAATTTAATAGCAAAAACTGTGCAATTTTGTATGAAAATTTTCGTGATTACATTGTTTCCGGGACGGTTTTCATGTTTGTTAGATGTTTGGCGAGAACATTCTTGACGGATGTTTGAATGGGGAATTTTTTCTCCTACCTAACCCTGTAAAGAGATTTTACTGCAACGTTGAGCAAGGAGATTAGCAAAGTGGTGCGAAAACTTTTTAATTTGTTTTCATTTATTTCCGTCTTCGGCTTCGAAGCCGTCTTGCCACTGCCGATAGTAATCGATAAACGACATTAAGGCCTCCGCAGACGAGGGACTATCCCCCGGGTACTGTTTTGTCCGTCGATATGGATCTCTTATAAATTGTATCGAGTAATGCACACGAAGGACTACGGCTTAGTGGTATCTAACGTATATTCCGCCGCCACAATATTAAAAGCCTCCACAGAGTAGGTAATCCCTATTTAAGTTTCTGTATGCTCTATTATCCTCCCTATTATGCGCATGTCGTGTCAATGTCAAGACGTGATTCTGGCAGAAATAGTCGACATCGGCTAGTTGCCATGTTACCAAAATTGAATTGAGTTTGACAGATCCAATCGAATAACTTTACTACCGCGTTAATCGAGCATTGAGTATGAGTACCGTTCGAACTGGCAAAACGCTGTCACAGTGCAACTCGCACTCGCGTTTATTCGTGTTTTGGCTGGTAAACGTGTTCACTTCTTAACGTAAACCATTACAACTCGCACTCAGCAATTTTAATTTCCATACTTGTCGCTAGGTGGCGCTTCCTCGATGCCATAGAAATATGAGTTTTCGTTAACGTGATCGAGTAGTTAAAAAACTCGCACTAAGCACTCTGATCTAGTTGGTTTAGTAGGTATTGCTTTATGGCGCCGATAATCTAGTGACCCGCCACGGTAGGTATGCCGATAAATCGGCCCACCAAAATGTCTTGCAAGAATTAGTCAACATTGCCTGATTGCCATTGGTATCGTTATCAACCCTTGTATGTCCCCACAGCTGGGGCACGGACCTCTAGGCCATACTCCACCACGGGGGCCAAGTCCGGGTTAGTGGAGGATTGTAAGACAGTGGCGGGCCTTACTGTCAGAAGTTATCGAGCCGCCCATAAGGCCTCTGACCTGGCTTAACGACTGCCATTACGTGACAGCCGGCACCAACGGCTTGCGTGCCTTGCGACGCACGGAAGCGCTCAGAAAAATGCCACTAGCGGTAGTCACGAGATGGTCACCCATCCAGTATCTGACCGCGCCTGTTGTTGCTTAACCCAAGTGATTGATTCCAATCACTCGGTTCCGCTAGGCCACGAGCGCTTCTCATACCCACGCTGTGGAACTTTATTGTGACTAATGTATCTTTACGTATGTTTATAATTGATATAATGTGTATAATATTTAATGGTTTATGTATATTATTTTTAAGTGTAAGTACCTACGTATATCAATATTCATATTTGCACCAACTTCCCGTCTCACTTTTCTTCAGCAACTCTACATCGTATTATCTGGAATTCGGTTATCTGGAAGAAATTGCTCTAAGCAATAAGGCCGCCAATTGTACTGTATATTTGTAATTATTAATTAATTATTACCGGTGTACAATGAACAATATTCTTATCTAATCTTATCTTACAATGAATCAAAGATAGATAGAAAATGTTCTCTATTTTATTGCACAACCAGAAAAATATTACAACCATAATTCTTAAATTTAAGTAATGTTATACAATTGGCGGCCTTATCGCTAAGAGAGATTTCTTCAAGACAACCGTGGCGGTTCAAAGAATGAATCAAACAATCCCCTCCCTCAATGCACCCCACAAGACACAAGTCTTCCTTTCCTCAGCCATCCTCATCCAGCAACCAATTTTGAAGGAGTAGCGAATCGAAATGAACAATACCAAATTATCGAACATATTTTGTATTTCAATTGTACAAATCAATAATCAAACTGCATCTTTTATGAACAAACTAAATTATTAATAACTATTTATACTATTTACATAGTACTTACATTTTTGTATTAGCAACTCATCAAGTCGATGGTATTATCAACAATCAATAGTAAAACAAAACTCGTGATAGCCGTAGGCCTACATAATAGACTTGTTGTATGACAATATTTATCTGAAGCAGTGGCGTAACTATAGGGAGACAGGGCTGGCTTAATGCCACGGGCCCCCGACCCGATGGGGACCGCCAGTCCACGAGGCCTCGAGCTCAGATATAGCCATACATCTATAATCAGCCCACATCAACCCACTGCTGGGCATAGGCCTCCTTTTTATTGCACCATTCCTCACGGTCATGTGCTAATCTGATCCATCTCTGACCCGCAACCCTCACGATGTCGTCTGACCATCGTGTCGGTGGTCTGCCTACCAACCTCCTTCCCTCCCTTGGCCACCACTTCGATACTGCCCTGGTCCACCGGCCGTCTTCCCTTCTAGCCAAGTGTCCCGCCCATCTCTACTTCTACCTCTGTGATCCGCTTACCAACGTCTTCGACCTTGGTTCGCCGACGAATTTCTACGTTGGGTACGCGGCCCACAAGCGATATGCGATAACCATACATTGTTAACGAAATTTTGTACTATAACTCAATATTACATGTAAGTATTCTATTGTAACTTAACATATTTGTTACATATCAGTTTCACTGCTCATTTGAGAAGTACATAGAAGAATATATAACTGGAATGTAACAAACCACTATGAAAAAAATACAAACTCTCTTTGGGCGATCAAATAAATTCGAAATAAACAATACAAAGTAATTTAACCAAATCGCACCCTGTAATACGGTTGATATTACTCATTCATTGATCAATTTGAACATTGTGGTAGTGAATTCGAGCTTTTAATCTCGTCAGGCAGTCCCTTGTACAGGTAATATTAGACGGCCATGTCTTACATGAATGCGAATTTCTGGCTCTTCATTGTTGAAGAAATATAAATATCGATTTTACTTCGACAAGGTTCAATCGCATTTGATCGCGGATCATAGAAATAATAAGTACCTAAAACTAAGGGAATAAATTAATCGTTGTTCAAATTAAACTAGGTATTTCATGTAAGGATGCGTCGAGTTCACCCTTCGCGCGCGATAAAGCGGACGCGTAGCTTGCTATGCTATCTGTTCAGACCAACCAGACTATGCCACCGAATGAAAGTAAACGAATCAGACAAATTGTCAGCGTCAGAATGACCCGTCACTACTCGTATTATCGTCGGAAATTGTGATGAATATTTAGTGCCCTATTGCTTCTATTTGCTTACCCTAAGTAGAGAATTTCTTCCATCATATTTTAGAAGCTGCCCTATGAGTTATTCAGTGTTTCCACGAAAGTTTGGTGATATGCCTAAGTGACCGGTCAACCTGACGTCAGGATGTACGGTCACCCTTAAATGTTGTTTCTCTTCTAAAACATGATGGAAGAAATTCTCTACTTAGAGAAAGCTAATAGAAGCAATAGGGCACTAAATATTCATCACAATTTCCGACGATAATACGAGTAGTGACCGGTCATTCTGACGCTGACGACAAATCGTCCTCCAGTGATAGTACTGTGGAGGTCAGTGAAGCGAACACAAACTGGGGTCTTCGAACTTTGTACGCTGCCCACTGGAAAATCCCTTCGTTCATATTTGTTCGGGTCAGACGACCCATTAAGAATGTAGACACATAAAGCAAAACCTGATACAGACTGAACATAACTTATGTCTCTCGCTGAGCCCACTTTTATTAGAGAAGCGTTACGTCACTGACGAACATATATTTACAAAAATGAAATGCACGGATAGCCAGAGGTCGCGGGTTCGAATCCTGGCATGGGTGGAATTTTTAGCCTCTAAATAGGTTTTTAAATCAAATGTGTTTAAGATTCTTTTACTACTTGTTGCTTCTTTGCAACTTCGTAATGAGATGATTTATAGGTACAGCGTCCAGTGACACCTTAACTCACATAAGATGGGTGAAGGGACCGCTCGGTGCCTGGGACATGGTTTTTAGATGGTGTAGGCTTGCCCAGCACCTATACCATCCTGACAGCTTAGTCGGCCTAGCCCACAGGAAAGACTAGTCAAGACATGCGGAGCCAACCAAGCCGCGGGTTTCCTCACGATGCTTTCCTTCACGGTTAGCGTGTGGCATTGCGACTACAAATTCGCAAATGTACGTAGTGCTACACAAGAAATAAGTCTCGCGGATGTACCTGCGCAGATGACCAAATTTTGGATGTGCGGCTAGTTGATCGACCAATCAGATAGTTCATTTTATGATAGGCCGCGCGCCTTTGTTGCTATTGGTTGATTCAACGTCATCGATGCAGGTGACTATTAGTTTGGCAAAATAAGCGTGAGCGAAATAGGGAGCGCTACTGCGGCAATCAATTCTGCACCTTAACCGTATCGGTTAAAGATCATGTACAAACATCGTAAGGAAACCCTAGTGTCTGAAGTGTCATCATACCTCTGCGCTTGCTACGTATGCCCATGAGGCAATGAGGCTATCCCATTATTGTAAGGGTATAAAAAATATATTGTCAGTTTGGGATAAATACTGGTTCAATACAGTCATTGCTACGTTGATACAATAATGATACAGCACTAAAATCAAGAGTCACTGGATTCGTGCGAATCTTTTAGTTTTGCAGATTCGAAAACCTCTATTCCTTGACACAAAGCAAAATATACAACGCGTACGTTAAATAAATCGACACACGCATGAATTTAAATAACCAAATATGTTATATTCTTTTTAATGCACTAACCCGTTCTAAGGAAAATTTTAAAAACCAATTTAGAGGCTAAAAATTCCACCCATGCCGGGATTCGAACCCGCAACCTCTGTACGTAATACAGTGTAAAGAGGTTCGAAATTTCATTGAAGCCGGTGAGTCGCCCATTAGCTCAGTTGAAAGAGCGCTGTCACGGATAGCCAGAGGTCGCGGGTTTGAATCCCGGCATAAATAGGTTTTTAAAACCCAACATGTTTTTCATAGTTAATCCCAGAAAGAAATTAATATGTAGTATGAGGTATATTTTAAGGGTGTAGACTCGTAGTTATCTATCTCTCCTTCGGCAAATTCTCCACTTTGCGGTTGCCTGGAAGAAATTACTATAAGCAATAAGGCCGCCAATTGTATATATTGTATAAGAATATTCTTTATTGCACACCGGAAAATTGTTACAAAAACAGCAGATACAGAAGATATTCTGTATCTGCTGTTTTTGTAACAATTTTCCGGTGTGCAATAAAGAATATTCTTATGATATCTTTATTTTCTCGTAATAATTTTACAGCAACACAAGTCATTGTACTTAGTATGGGGCTAACGAGATCTGTATAAAATGTCCATGAACGTTCATTTATCTTCTCAAGTTTCGAGTTATTTCATTCACACGATCTATGGATATCAATATACACGAGACAAGAATTGGGGCATCTCCTATAAATTACATTACTTAAAATAATGTACTTTTCACGACAACAAAATACTGCAGGTCAAACAAGCTCGATTCACCGCGCCGCACACAAAATCACATATAAAAACGTGCCATAAATAAATCACTAGCGGTCAAATTAGGAACACGGAACAGTTCTTTGCCATTCCAATATTTCATGAAGATCGTGATCTTCAGCAGCAGCGCAGCATCGTGATGCTGCGTCCCCAATGAAGGCCGCGTCCTCACGCGAGGCCACGACCCCTCGCCATTTTGTAACTTGAGGCCGAGTACTTAAGGTCACGCCCTTACGTGTAGCCCACCCGAGTCCACGTCCCCGTAGAGTATACGTCTTCATGCGGAGCCACGTCCCCAGCCCACCAGAGTCTACGTCCCCATTCAAGGCCACGTCCCCACCAAAGTCCAAGTCCCCGCCCGAGGCCGCGTCCTCACCACAGGCGACTTCCCCCACTCCGCGTCCCCACCCGAGGCCGCGTCTTCACTCGAGGCCAAACAGCCAGTTGACGCCCTGCGCCAAAAACAGCACGAGTGGCTGCCAGGCCACCAACCACCGGATCCAGTCCAGCAGCTGACCGTACAGGATGTGCGGGCCGTCCCAGCTGAGATGGGGTGTTAAGGGAATCACGCGCGTTAAAAAGAAGTATTGATCGCCTTCGGGAAACAGACGTGTGTGTGTGTGTGTGTGTGTGTGTGTATGTGTGTGAGGGTGTATGTGTGTGTGTATGTATGTGTGTGTATGTGTCTGTGCGTATGTGTGCATGCGTGTGTGGGTTTCATAAAGCGAAATTAGACTTCATTTTTCGTTTTCATTCAATTTCTGCGTCTCATATCACACCTTTTCCAATGAATCGTCACAGAAGGTCATTGAAATGATTTAAATTGAAATGCATAGCCTCACGATCATAAAATATGTATGGCAATAGTGTGTGAGGTGTGAGAGAGAGGCCAATAGCCGATCAATAAAAGTAAAGAAATCAGTAAAAGGCGACTATGGGACTCAAACCGGAGGGTGGGCCCCAACCCGCATGCCCAGCGTGGGGTTTATGGGCACTACCCCCTAATAATGGCACAACCTTGCGCTCATTAGGGGCGGGCTATGTCCAGCAGTGGACTAATATAGCCTGAAGAAGAAGAAGTGTAGAAAGGAATCTCAAAAAAGGATACGGGTTGGTGAACATCCGCTTCAAGTCCTGCTTCTCCTTGCAGTAGGGGCAGGTCTGCTTCTTGCCCACGATGCACCAGCCGCGGATGCAGAACTCGTGGAACACGTGCCCGCACGACAGCTTGTATGTGTTCTCTGTAATATTTAAGGAGGGTATAAAAGAATGTGACCTAACTCTTAATGATTCGCGATACTCATACTCCACCACGGGGGCCAAGTCCGGGTTGGTGGAGGATTGTAAGACAGTGGCGAGCCTTACCCACATAATAAATACTTATATTTATTAAGACGACCTCTGTGGCGTAGCGGTAGCGCGTCTGCCTACCATGCAAGAGGTCGAGGGTTCGAATCCCGGCTGGGAACAACAAAAAAAACCCAGGTCTTGGATGTTTACATGTTTGTGATGTCGTTGTTTCTGGTTCCCACGACACAGGGTATCCTAGTGTGGGGCCAGAAGCAATGTATGTGCCTGTATGTAAATGTTATGTTGTAGTTATGTTATATATTATACGGGGCCACGGCAACTGTAGCGCTGCCGAAACGTCGGGAAATAAGGTAATTACGTTTTACCTAATAAATAATCGCGATTTGACCCGTTTAATATATAACTATAGTATATTTCATTACAATGCTGTCATTGCAAAGAGTTCCGACAGATGTCTACCCGAGCCGAGGCACAGCCGAAGGCGAGGGTTGACAGTCGGAACAAGTTGCAATGACGGTTCCGCACGTGTACTGAACGACTATTTTAATACAGTTGCGAAAAAATAAGCAATTTAATAAAGAAAAATTATTTGGAAAATGGCGCCAACGGTAAATGAATATAAAAAAAAGTTTTTTTTTTCTTCACCCATTCTAGTAGGCAAAGGGAACTATGCCCATACAGCCAAGTCTTCAGTAGATTTTTTTTATTGATATGAAATGAAAATGAAATTTAATGAGATGAAATGAAATCAAAGCTAACCTAACTCATTCAATCAAATCATTAAATCTGATATTGAAACAAATTAGTAGCTTCTTTTTAGAAATATACGTATTTGCATGAATCATAAAAACTTCTATGATTTTTTTTAGTAAAAACTTCATGGTTGGTTTTTCTTTTTAATAGACATTATTGGTAAAAAAAAAGCACGAGTGTGTAATAGCCCACAAACCGCACGCTATACGTCCCTGCAATACGCCACTTTTTGAGCAACTGTATTAAAAAGAATGTGACCTGCTTGCTGGAGAACCACTCTGCAACATTTTACTTCAATACGGATTATTCTTCTTCTTAAGGATATATTATGTAGTCCACTGCTGGACATAGCCCTCCCCTAATGAGCGCCATAGCGCCATCTGCAGCTTGCCGCATCCAGCATCTGCCTGCAGTTTTTCGCAGATCGTCATCCCACCTGGTCGGTGGGCGTCCTACACTACATTTGCCGAGTCGCGGTCTCCACTCAAGAACACGCTTACTCCAACGGTTGTCGGTTCTTCGCGAGATATGGCCAGCCCACTGCCACTTCAGCTTGCTGATTCTCTGAGCTATGTCAATAACTTTGTTTCTCTGTCGTTACGAATCCTACCCTTCAGAGAAACTCCGAGCATAGCTCTCTCCATAGCTCGCTGAGCAACTTTAAACTCTTGGACCAGCCCTTCCGGATTAATCCGGATTAACTAAAAAAAATTAAGTCAAATAATCGCTCGTAACCGCGGCTGCCTGAGTGATCTTGAACGATCACGAAGGTTAAGCAACATAGGGCGAGTTCAGTGCATGGATGGTAAACCGTCTATGACTAACGCTAACACATTAAGCAGTTGGTGCCGACTGCCGTCAATAGATGGCAGTCGTTAAGCCAGAGGCCTAATGGGCGGCTTGAAAACTTCTGACATTAAGACCAGCCACTAGTCTAGAAAGCCTCCACCAATCCGGACTTGGCCTCCGTGGTGGAGTTCGGCCTATACCTTCCTCGGAGAAGAGACCCGTGCCCCTCGGTGGGGACATAATGGGTTGATGACAAAGTCAAGCAATCCGGATTTAGGTTTATAATGTGTAGTGCTTACGAAAGTTTTAGTTCAAAATATGTTTATTATTTTTAATACACTAACCCGTGCTAAGGACATTTTTTTAAAAACCTAGGTTTTTAAGGTATCGAGATGCAAATTACTTCAGCCAGATGTTGCTGCCTCTCGTAATACAGAGAGTATTGTAAAGAGGTTAGGGTTCGAGTCCCGGCATGGGGGGAATTTTTAGCCTCTAAATAGGTTTTTAGAAAATGTTTATTAGTTACGACTGGATTAGAAGCGACTGTCTTCAGTCTGTCGCCAGAGGTCCCTCAGCTTTTTTGGGCATATTATGCGGTCACGACGTCATAGCCTAGAGAAACAGATCGTTTTGGGCCAGTTAGAGGGCAGACGAGCGAGAGGCAGAACACCAATGCGCTGGTCCGATGCCATAAAGAAGGTAGCTGGGGGATCCATTCAGCACGCATCCCATTGCGCATATG
The DNA here is from genome assembly GCA_934045075.1 of Yponomeuta sedellus. Taxonomy (NCBI): domain Eukaryota; kingdom Metazoa; phylum Arthropoda; class Insecta; order Lepidoptera; family Yponomeutidae; genus Yponomeuta; species Yponomeuta sedellus. The sequence continues at coordinate 1,549,655 of OW203736.1, read as the reverse complement.
ACCGAGACAAATGGAGAACTATTGTATATGGTCACGATCCTCAGAATTGAGGGACCGATTAAAAAGAAGAAAAAGATTAGTTACTGCGAAATTATGCAGCCCCCGTAAAAGTGCCGCACGGGGGGGGGGCTCCGACCCTTCTACGCTACGCCACTACTGAAACCCACTCACCTAATACTCCCTCCTCGTTGACGTCGACTAGAAGTTTGTTGCCGCAGACGGCACACACGTTGGTCTCGAGCTGCCGCGTCGGGATGCCCTCTTTAGTATAATACTGTGGAACAGAAACTTTTACTTGTATCCAACAATGTCGAGTTGGTTTTCAGATTTACATGTTCAACCTAACACGCTCCTTCGCGCTTCGTCGGACATGTATTTTTGTTGTCGCAGATTGACTGGTGCATCGTTTTAGGTGTTTTTACCATTTGGTATTTCAAACGTAAGCAAAAGTACTTTTGACCGTTAAAGAGTTTTGACTGCGACATATATATGCATGTACCCGATATATATGTCTCAGCGTATTTACATGTAATTATAATAATATTTCAAAAATGGCTCCGACAAAATTTTATATTTATTAGCTGACCCCGCAAACGTTGTTTAGCCATATTAATTAACCTACAACCTAATCTTAGACAAATCCATTTCAAAGAAGTTCGACAACAAACAGAGTCACGAAATTTTTATCTATTACTCTATTATAACATAATTTAAACTTTCGCGACTTGTACACATAGAATATTTTCGGGGCTTAATCCCGTAGTAATTTATTGCTATTTTACCTCGACGTTTCGACGACGTTACAGCCATCGTGGTCACGAGAAGACTGATGGCTGGCACACGTTCGCATCTTCGGCTGATGAGGTTTCAGCCTACCCTCAATCAGCCATCACAAAGCACTATTAGGGTCTTCTCGTGACCACGATGACTGTAATGTCGTCGAAACGTCGAGGTAAAATAGCAGTAAATTACTACGCGATTAAGCCCCGAAAATACTCTGATTACTCTATTAGACAAAAAGAAGTTATGTACAAGAACTGCTTGCATAAAACAAGCAGCATGTATTTTTATATTCTTCACTGGCACTACCCCTTCCACTGTCCGCATCAGCGTTGGTTATCTGGGAGAAATATATTATTGCACTATATACTGTATTTACTTAGTGCAATAAAGAATTTTCATTCATTCATTCATTCATTCATTCATTCATTTACTCACTCACTCACTCACTCACTCACTCAATCAATCACTCACTCACTCACTCACTCACTCACTCACTCACTCACTCACTCATTCAGAACTCAAAATCGTTAATATTTATTACAACAACAAAAAAATTACATTTTGTTTGCTGAATGTCAATGTACAATTTAAAATGTATGCACCGCTACCTTTGGTCCGTAGTGTAGTGGAGAAAAAGGCAGCGGTAATAAAACTCCACTCTGACCATTAGCTTTTAGGATATACCTCGGCTACTATCGGATATATTCGTGTAATAGAAATATCGGAACTAATATGACACTTAATTAAATAAACTAAATAAGAAAAGTTTTATACAGAGCAGGAAGTAGTATTACACCCGTGTGCTTTCGGCGAAACCCGAAGCCTACTCTAGAGCCCGAGGTATATTCTAAAAGCTAACAGACTGTACCTATACGTACGATAAGATTCCATGATTGCCATCAATAAATTTAAATTCCAAAAATAAAGTAGTTACAATAACTAGTTAGTTAGTTAGACCTGAGATTTTCGCACTTAGGCTCATAGTTGGGCCATTGTACGTAGCAAGCGCTGAGGTGCGCTAACACCTCAGACACTAGGGTTTCCTTACGATGTTTTCCTTCACCGTCAGCGAGTAGTATTGCTACTATAATTTCACAAACGTACTTAGCTTAGAAAACAAAGTCATTGGTACACGCTGGGGTTCGAACCCACGACCTCCCGATTGAGAAGCTGGAGTTCTACACCGCTCCGCTACCACCGCTCGAACAAACAATAACTAGAGATTCAGAATAATCCTTACCCCAATTGAAGCAGCCATCTTGTCCGTACAGTACTCCGCCACATCCCTCCCGAGCACTCCGAAATACAGTCCATAGAACAGCATCATCAGCGACACATCCATCCAGGCCTGCGGCTTCTGCCCGAATACTAAATTCACTCCAAGGAACGTCAGCATCATCAGCACGTAGCCCAGAACACCCAGGCAACAGCTCAGCTTGTATATGAGGTAGAACCATTTATAGACTAATCTGGAAGTAGAGATTAGCAAGATGGCGATTAGACCAGTTAAATACATAACCAAATTCTGCCCGTGGGTGTCGTAAAAGGCGACACAAACCGGGGGGTGGGCAGCAGCGCCCCCTGCAGTACAATTCCACCGAACTGCGATCCCCAACCCGCATGCCCAGCGTGGGGATTATGAGCATTACCCCCCAAAGATGGCACAACCTTGCGCTATGGCGCTCATTAGGGGCGGGCTATGTCCAGCAGTGGACTAATATAGCCTGCAGAAGAAGAATATGTACATAACTTTCTATCTGAGAGAAGGCCTGTGCCCCGCAGTGGGACATATTTTCGTCATCAAACCAATATTTCCCCACCGAGGGGCAAAGGTCTCTCCCTAAGGAAAGTAAAGGCTATACTACACCACGGAGCCAAGTACGTGAGTACGTAAGTGGGACAAAAATCCACAGCAGCTATTCTGAGCATCGCGAACTTGGAGTCTGCTTGTTTTATCTGGAGTCCTGGTTGTGTGCACTCTTTTGTCCTTGACTTTGATGTGCTCATCCCTTCTTAGACTCTTTAATGTAACCTATGTACGTCCCAATGCAAGGCACAAGACTTCTCTCAGTCAGAGTGAGAGAGAAATATAAAATTGAAATAATGAAAATATTAATCAAATTTCAATAAATAATATAGACGAGGTTCTTCAGCGACTCGTTTACCGTAACGGCCACTCGGCTGTGGAATGATCTTCCGGTATCAATAAGGCGCTCCCCTTCCTCAGCTGTCTTTAAAAACAAAGTTAAGGAGTTTTATCTGTCCCTGCAAGTTTAGTAAGTATTCGCGCATTGTCCTTTTCATTTTGTCTTTTCCGTATGTCTCCATATAGGTACACAATATTGTATTTATTTCCTCATCGCGTAGATTGTTATTATAACGTATTTTTGCAAGTTTATCATAACTATGTGTGTAACTGTTTATGTAGGTGTATTGTTATTTATATAAGTAGTGTATTAAAATATTCATATTTGCACCGACTACCAGTCTCTAATTTCCTTCAGCAACTTTCCGTCGTAAGGTTGTCTGGAAGAAATTGCTTTTAGCAATAAGGCCGCCAATTGTACTTTGTATATTTAAATGTTTTATAATATGTGCTCTGGTGTACAATAAAGAATATTCTTATCTTATCTTATAGATTTTATTTTCTACACGGTTATTTTAAGCGGTAACTTTAGCATTTTATAAGAGTAAAACCAAATTTATTCATAAAATCTTGACTTGACTTAATGTCCTATGTCCCCTGGGCTGCAATCATCTCAGGCCACATTCTAGATTCGATATTTATTATCTTTCTCGGGGACAAAGATGTAATCAGAAATATTCTCAAAATCAACAGTATGATATAGATGTTGTTTTCAAAAAAGGAAAATTCCCTGTAAATTTTAGCAGTGTTTTAAACGGAAAACAGCGTGAGGAAACCCGCTGCTTGGTTGGCTCCGCACGTATTGACTAGTCTTTCCTGTGGGCTAGGCCGCCTAAGCTGTCAGCTGTCAGAATGGTATAGGTGCTGGGCAAGCCTACACCATCTATAAAACCATGTCCCAGGCACTACAGCGTCAGAGTGGTCCCTTCACTCATCTAGTGTGAGTGAAGATGCCACTGGATGCTGTATACATCATCTCATTAAGTAGATGCAAAAGGCCAATATTATTATTATTTAAACGGATCTGTATATAAAAACTAAACTGAGGGACAGTTTCTAAATTGAGAATTTTGCTAAGTTTGTGGCGAGCACATGTCAACTCTGCGCGCGCACTACAAACTCCAACATTCCTGCATCGCGCAATCAAAGTGTTTCAATGACATAACTATAACGTCCAACTAACAACAGTTGGACCGACCGTCCCCAGGCATACGATCTGCCTGGCGGGAAATTTCCCTTTATATTGGAGGAGCACGATCACCCGCTCTACCCTATAAGGTAATAGTTAACAGTAGTGCTCTGCTCTTCGACTTTCCCAGAAAAGAGCGTGACAGAACGTCACTTGAGTATTTACTTAGTGAAATTCTCAGTTCAGAAATCGGTCCCTAGTCTCTCACCTAGGCGTAGTGACGGATATGGGCTTCAGCGCGCACTTTCGTATGACGAGCGCGGTGATGAGTGTGAAGATGGACCAGACCACGATGAACCGCCACCAGTGGTTCTTCACACTCATGAGCACTGGTATCGACCACATCGCTACCATCGTGAAAGACTGGAAGATAGAAAAACCGGTTGTAATTAATATCCATAATAATAAGGTCCACACATACATACAGTACCAGGTCATTTAAAAGTCGCATCGTGCTTTAGAAAGAGATACTCGGCTCGCTTCGGCTACCTTCGGCTTTGTAGAGAGTCATCTCTGTCACACGAAACGTCAGCGACTAAACGACCGGGTTGACAAGGGTGACAGAGAAGAGAGAAGGCGCTGTACGAAGCCAAAGCTAGCCGACTATCTCTTTCTAAAGCACGATGCGACTTATGTCTGGTACGGTAGTTTGGTTTCAGTTATTGATGAATTAGTGATAAAAATATTTTATTTATTTATTTGCCTCTTAGTACATACAGGGTTACAAATTAACCCTAAAAAAACTAAAGAATTGATTAGAATTAAAGTTAGCACTGAACTTCACGTGCTTGAAAGCCTGAACATCTTCTCTGTTGAAATTCTCCTGTTTTTCAATTTCAATTGATTCTTGAACGATCCGATATTCGATTTAATGTCGATCGCTTGAGAGAACTTTCGGTTGATGTAGCTCAGTGGTTCGTTACGCCTCTAATAGATGTTGAGCTATCGCGGACTTGTTAACCTGTCTATTTTTGACTGCACAAATGTGTTCTTTGACCCTTTTTTTCTTTTTCCGCAATAGAACGAAGCGTTCGGGAGTTAAGGTAATTACTTTTAAAAACCTATTTAGAGGCTAAAAAGAGGCGAACCCGCAACCTCTGGCTATCCGTGCCAGCGCTCTACCAATTGAGCCAATGGGCGACTCACCGGCATCAGTGAAATTTCGAACCTCTTTACACTATTCTCTGTATTACGTACAGGCAGCGACATCTGGCTTGAGCAAATTGCATCACTTACAGCCCCGACTACCTACTTTGCAGTTAGGTTTTACATCGGAACGATATCACTGTACTCACATGATTATAATTTTTTTTATTGTTATAATTATTATTTCTTAATTATTTTATTATTTCTTAGTTTAATGTAATTTGATTGTATGTGACTATATGTATAAAGATATGTAACATATGTACGTATCATCAACCCATTATGTCCCCACCGAGGGGCACTGGGCTCTTCCCTGAGGAAGGTATAGTTCATATTCCACCAAGTGGGTGCCAAAGTGGGTGCCAAAGTGGGGATTGGTATATGTGACATGTGTATATCATATGTTCGTATGATAAGCGGGGGTAGCGGAGCGGTGTAGAACGCCGGCTTCTCAATCGGGAGGTCGTGGGTTCGAACCCCGGCATGTACCAATGACTTTGTTTTCTAATTTATGTACATTTGTGAAATTATAGTAGCAATACTACTCGCTGATGGTGAAGGAAAACATCGTAAGGAAACCCTAGTGTCTGAGGTGTTAGCGTACCTCAGCGCTTGCTACGTACAATGGCCCAACTATGACGCTAAGTGCGGAAATCTTAGGTCTAACTATGTACGTATGATATACTCATAATGTATGTATGATATACAACAGATATGGGAATCATCTCTTGGTCAAGCCATTAGATTAAGCAAGCAAGACACTAAGACTTCAAAGAGACTGGGCTCTTCCCTGAGGAAGGTATAGTCCATACTCCACCACGGAGGCCAAGTCCGGATTGGTATATGTGTATATCATATGTATGTATGATATACACGTAATAATAATAACAAACAATAATAACATTTATACTATTTTTATTTTTAATGCACTAACCCGTGCTAAGGAACAAATTTAAAAACCTATTTAGAGGCTAAAAATTTCACCCATGCCGGGATTCGAACCCGCAACCTCTGGCTATCCGTGCCAGCGCTAAACGATGTTAAACCTAACTGCAAAGTAGGTAGTCGGGGCTGTAAGTAATGCAATTTGCTTAAGTCAGATGTCGCTGCCTGTACGTAATACAGAGAATAGTGTAGAGGTTCGAAATTTCACTGATGCCGTGAGTCGCCCATTGGCTCAATTGGTAGAGCGCTGGCACGGATAGCCAGAGGTTGCGGGTTCGAATCCCGGCATGGGTGAAATTTTTAGCCTCTAAATAGGTTTTTAAATAATAACATTTACATACAAGTACATACATTGCTTCTGGCCCCACACTAGGATACCCTGTGTCGTTGGAACCAGACACAACGACATCACAAACATGTAATGTATGTATGTATGATATTGTCGTTCATCAACAAAAACATGTGTACGTTTTTTCACCAAATTTGTATGAAAAATTAAAAAAATACAAAGAAAATAGCAAGACATCATAATCCTTACCTACTCAGGCTTACATTAAATTGACTTAAACTTACATTCAGAATCAAGTTTTCCTTCAATTTACATGAAAAAGCGAAAATAGTCTTCTTTTTACATAGAACGTTATGCAATATGAACGACAATATGTATGTATGATATACAACAGATATGGGAATCATCTCTCGGTCAAGCCATTAAATTAAGCAAGACACATAAGACTTCACGCAATGTACGGGCAATGTACTGGACTAAGAGTGACCACCTACGTCGGTCACTCTTAGTCCAGTACATTGCCCGGGTACAATGCCGTACCGTGTATGGCTAGTTGTCTGTGTGTTTCGCTTTTTATGTACCAATGCTACTGTTTTGTTTGTTTATTATTTCTTCGTGCTGTGACTTGTAACCAGATTCTTATGGCTATGGCTTCACTTCAAAGAGAACTTACTGCGTAAGACCTGTAATGTCTCTTCTTCCACTCCACAATGATGATCTGCGCCACAATGAGTGTGACTATCAGTATCATGATCATGGTGGTGTGCATAGACTCATGACCCTTGTGGAGCTCGTGCAGCTTCTGGTGGTCGAACCTGAAATATAAACACATACATACATAGTGAATCCGGGATTAAGTTAATGAACTTAATGTTTATTACCATATTATATAATATAAACTGTTGTGTATTGTATAGAGTGCACTCCGAAAATCACGCATAAACCTCCCAGGTCTTTGTGATTTTGATTCGTTTAATTTAACTATGTACACTTTTAAAAACCTATTTAGAGGCTAAAAATTTCACCCATGCCGGGATTCGAACCCGCAACCTCTGGCTATCCGTATCATGTGGGTACAGTGATATCGTTCCGATGTTAAACCTAACTGCAAAGTAGGTAGTCGGGGCTGTAAGTAATGCAATTTGCTTAAGTCAGATGTCGCTGCCTGTACGTAATACAGAGAATATTGTAGAGGTTCGAAATTTCACTGATGCCGTGAGTCGCCCATTGGCTCAATTGGTAGAGCGCTGGTACGGATAGCCAGAGGTTGCGGGTTCGAATCCCGGCATGGGTGAAATTTTTAGCCTCTAAATAGGTTTTTAAATTTGTTCCTTAGCACGGGTTAGTGCATTAAAATAAAAATAGTGTAATCATGTAAACTTAATAAATAAATTAAAAGAAAAAAAAATAATTTACTGATTACATTATGTTATTATATTTTAACCTGTAGAATTTAATTGGTAACACTTGAATGAAAGAACATATTGCCAATTTTCGAGGTTAAAACAGATGAGGTTGAAACGTTGTATAACATTTATAATTAATAATAAACTCTGGAACAACTTTAGGAGTGCTTTTATTTGTAGATTAGTATGTGCTTAGTAATATTAAAACAGAAAAACTGGATAAAAAACGGATAAGCAGGTAAAAAGTCAGATCTGGTCAAAAGGTAAAGTAGTAGTGATGAAAAATTAGCGAAATCGAAGAATGTGTGACGTACATAATTTAAATATTTGAAAATGATAGATAGAAAAAGAAATAAAAATGGTGTGAAGAGGTTTGCACCATTACAAGGTTAAGACGAATAATAATCAGCTGTTGCATGTATCACACACTTAATAGAAGCATCAGTAGAGCACCGTGCATATTACTTGTGTTGTAATGGTCTAAACAAAGGTTTCGATGAAAAAAATCTTTTGGAAAATCCATATTAGTAATTTGCCAAGCTTATTCCTAGCTTTCAATATTTCTTTATTTTACTTTGTATATTTCCAGAAATCAATAGCGTTGCATCAAATTAGTACTTTTAAGAATACTTTGAAGTTATTTATTACACTTAATTTATTCAAGGTAGAAAGTAAGTTCTAGTAATTGTATAAAGTTAATGTTTAAATGTTTGTTTGCAAGTTCTTATTACAAGTTGATTATTAAAATATTATTTTCAAAAAAAAATTCAAATTCATAGTAATGTGTAACTGAAATACAACACAAACTAAAATAGACCTAGAGTTTTGAAATATGGAAGAAGTCTAGGGATCCTCTTAGAATTTAATTTTAAATTAAACCATATATGTTGGTAAAGGTTTAAAAAAAATAGTAACTTTATTATAGGTTGCCTGGAAGACATTGCTTAGCACTAAGACCACCAATTGTAAATTTTCTTTTGCAACTGTTGTTATTGTAAGTATTGTTAACTGGTGTACAATAATGAATATTCTTATCTTATCTTAGGTAAAATGTATGGCCCAAAAGTCTGTTCTGATAAGAAAAGTAGGTAGTGGAATATGTAGCAGTGTAAAGAATATTATGGACTGAATATGAGACTTGCAACTTGTGTATCGATTATTGGTTCCAAAATATATTTATGGAGACAGTTAACCAAGGTTTTATGAGTAATAATAATAACAGGAATAAGTAACTGCATTTTATGGGATTTTGTTGCTTTCACCAATATCGGTGATCAAAATACGAACCTTAATTTTTCCTCAGACGTGAGTTCTTCGTAAGTCTGTAAGGGAAAAGTTGATTTTAGTTCGAAAATACGAGGAAAACAAAGAATTTTTAAGGTTTCAATAAAAGGGATGTAACTCACCTTGTTTGGGTCCACAGGCCTGTGGAGATCCATTTTGCAATATTTTACCGAGACGAGAAAGACACAATGATCACTTAAATCTAAATATTTACACCAGTTTCAGCGAATTAATCGAATCAAGAGGGCGACAAATTTGTAAACGTGATTGCTGCGGCAAAACGCCAACCTGCAATCTGTCAAAGCTGTCACTTTGACATTTGGCTTTTTTTTTTCATGTTTTTTATTAGTAGTGAGGTACCTACTAACACCCAAAGGTTAATTAATCAAAAACTGTGTGGACGCGAAGCAAGCGCATGAAAATGCTGGTTATACTACCCACCAAAGAAGGAACCGTATAGACGGTAGTATTTTTTGTTGTATTTCAAACTTTGTATTTCTTAATGATTAGCGTGGGCGATACTCATACTTAATACATAATAAACGGGTCTAATCGCGATTATTATTCTAAAAATTCTTACCTAAATTAGTAATACAATTAGGAGGCAGTGGGAGGCAGTTAACCAAGTAGGAGAATATTATGCTCGGGTGGTAGGACGACGCTAATCACGCATTTTGAATGTCGTAAAGCGCGAAATAATAGTAAATAAAATAAGAGAAAGTAGAAACTCCTATCGAGGCTCAAATATAATTTTAATTTGATTATTCGCATTTCTAAGCATAGTAACTTCGATCTAAATCCTTTTAACCTATTTATTGATAAATTTTCATTGCAAACCGCCATATAGTTCCTAAAATAAAAGAAAACTATGATTTAATGAGAATTGCAAGGAAACCGTTTAACTACGTTAGTGGACCCTTGCCACCGTCTGGGATTCGGTTTGGTACAACCATCGAGAATATTCCAGAGCGATGTGAGGGAACCTGACGTGATAACGTCTTGATTTGACTACATCTACATAACCTCACGCACAGGCTTGAGGTCTACCCCTCTGGGATCTGTATCCGACAAGACAAGGATGTGACAGAGACCAGGAAGTGCCACTTGCCTCAATCCTGACAGATCACCTTCCCTTCATCAGCGTTCGTAAGTCGTTGCATGCACGCACACCGCTTCTGTTTACTTTAATTTGACTAATTTTGTAAACATGGCAGGCCTATAGGCCGATACGCAACTTGCATCAGTACCTACACTAAAACGCCCTTCCTATGTATCCCAGTAAAAGATTACCTGGTTTGGCGATGCACGAAGCAGAGGTTCGTAGTATATTTGACAGGGGTACATTTGACAGGGTTTAGAACTCTCATATTATTTAAAAACCTCTGTTAGGAGAGGTCCGCTTTCTTAACCAATACGTAGGGTACAGGTAGGAACCCCTTATTTAGCTCTATTTAAATTCATAAAACACGAGTTACTCTTGTCACTGTTCGTACGAAGTTGGAAGTGAATGAAAGAAGCTAAACTATCAGACGGTCCGGAAATTCCGGATTTTGTGCGACTGTACCATGCTACTACACTAGCAAAAGTCGAATTATGCCACAGATTAATGTTTCATGCCATAGATTAATGTTTCATGAGTGATTTTTTACACAGATTATAAAGTTAGTTTAGAATTTTTGATGTGTCAAAATTGTCAACGAACAAAAATAATACAAATTAGAAAAAAAATTCAATATTCCAGGATTTCCAGGATTTATTGTGTGTGAGTGAAGCTGAAAAGTGACTGTGAATCCCCATCATTGGAAGTAACGAACGCTAATTTCGACAGGTAATGATTAATTACACTACATTTAATAGAAGTACATTGTGTGACACTGCTACCGCAGTTTTATCAAGCAACTGAGCCTTTATTTAATGAAATACCGTATGAGCCAGCTTTATAAACATAGTAACTAGCTCTTTAATCTCCAGCCAAGTACAGGCAATATACAATACATCCTATTGACAAGTTCATAAATTATTATACCATGGCAAACTGAGGTGCATTGAACTGTGCATTGATGAATTATGGATTTCGCCTGATGGTAACCTGAGAAAATCCTGCTGTAGTATACGGATTTTCCATCAAGAAAATTCTTTAGTTGTAGGTACTATTTAGTTTTTCCATTGCTTTAGGATTTTGCAGTACTATTCTCCGCAAAGTGTTATTCGCTTAAAGTATATAGTCAAGGCAGTGCTTAAGGGAATCTAGCAGTGGATGGGGATTCTAGAGCTTCAAGTATCCTTCTTATCTAAAATATCTTTATTACTTTTAGCATTGAATTTAAATTCAATGCTTTTAGTAATAAGGACACTAATTTGTACTGCACTATGTTATTTTCATGTGTAATTCCTGGTGTTCTTAAAATAAAGAATATTCTATATCTGCATATCATTACTGAACTTCAAATACACAAATAAAAACTAACTGGGTATAATATTTTAAAATTTTATGGAATAATATTTTAAAAACCTATTCAGAGGCTTAAAATTCCACCCATGCCGGGATTCGAACCCGCAACCTCTGGCTATCCGTGCCAGCGCTCTTTCCAACTGAGCTAATGGGCGACTCACTGGCATCAGTGAAATTTTCGAACCTCTTTACACTATTGTCTGTATTATGTACAGGCAGCGACATCTGAGAACTTTCTCTCCAATAGAGTAGTTAAAGAATGGAACAAACTCCCTGAAGAAATAGTGCCAGCCATAAGCATTAATATGTTTAAAAACAAACTGGATAAATATCTAAAGGAACCAAAACGGACAAGGAGTTAAACACAAATGTACATCTGGATACAGGCTTCACCAGTTCTATAACTGCCTGCCTGAATTACAAATAATAATAATAGTATTGTGGGTTTTGTACATGAATAAAATAATAAATTTATTTGTATTTTCCAGTACTGATGGCAACAAGGCTCTAAGATGCCAGCTAACACTCAGCCGCCAGCCACCAAGCCTGCAGGCGTTGCTGCCAAGGGTGGGGCTAAGGTGAGTCTTAGAGTAAACTCTGCCATCTCCTAGCAGTGAAAGCGCAGATACAGGGTGAAGAAAGAAGAGAAAGAAAAACTGCCATACCGCCTTGTAGTCTTGCGGTTAACACCCGTGACTACTAAAACCAAAATTGTGTACTCACTAGAGTGTAAATGGCTTATTTCTACAAAAGGCCTCAGCCTAGGTGTATCACCATGTTTGTGATGACCTTGCCTAGTTACCATATCATATACAATCCTAGTCTGGGACCAGAGTGCTTAGTGCGAGTTTTTTAACTACTCAATCGCATTAACGTAAACTCATATTTCTATGGCATCGAGGAAGCGCCACCTAGCGACAAGTATGGAAATTAAAATTGCTGAGTGCGTGTTGTAATGGTTTACGTTGAGAAGTGAACACGTTTACCAGCCAAAACACGAATAAACGCGAGAGCGAGTTGTACTGTGACAGCGTTTTGCCAGTTCGAACGGTTAACTTACTCATACTCAATGCTCGATTAACGCGGTAGTAAAGTTATTCGATTGGATCTGTCAAACTCGCACTAAGCACTCTGGATAAGTGGTTGTCTTGTGTAGAAGTTATGATTATTCTTTTACAGTAATTGAAAAGGTTAAAAAGTGTGTACAAAGGGTAATGCCGGCGACTCATTAATGCTCTTAATATTGTGGAGTATGGCCTAACCTGGGTTGATATCGTAAACCGAAAATTTAGTGCTGAAAATGAAAATTCATTACACTATTTTTATTTTTAATGCACTAACCCGTGCTAAGGAACAAATTTAAAAACCTATTTAGAGGCTAAAATTTTCACCCATGCCGGGATTCGAACCCGCAACCTCTGGCTATCCGTACCAGCGCTCTACCAATTGAGCCAATGGGCGACTCACGGCATCAGTGAAATTTTCGAACCTCTTTACAATATTCTCTGTATTACGTACAGGCATTTTTAGCCTCTAAATAGGTTTTTAAAAATGAAAATTCATTTTATTTTATCAAACAGTTTATTGAAAAGACACATATCTCCCTCAAACCTAGCCATTGGGGTAGTATTTATCATAGAGTCGGTTTATAATCTTAACCAGTGGACGATTCAGTAGCGTGGCCAGATCTTTTGCAAAGAGCGGGTCTAGGTGGTTGAACTTGGGGCAGTTGCAGGCCGGCATGACGCCCTCAAGTGATCCTATCTCTTTGAGCTCCTCCGCTAGACGCAATATACCCTGTAAAATTAAATAGGTCAATTGGTGTTGGTATCCACCTATAGGGAAGAGCGGGTGATCGTGCTCTTTCACTGGAAAGGGAAATTTCCCGACAGGCACATCGTATGCCTGGGGACGGCCGATCCAACTATTGTTAGTCGGACATTATATTTATGGTAAGTCATTGAAACACTTTGATTGCGCGATGCAGGAATGTTGGAGTTTGTAGTGCGCGCGCAGACTTGACCCTAACCCTACGACTCGCCACAAACCCTATGTATGTCCCCACGTCCCCACTGTTGCGGCACGGCTCTCTTCCTACATCGCAGGAAGGCTAGGTCATACTCCACCACGGGGGCCAAGTTCATGTTGGTGGAGGATTTTAGGACAGTGGCGCGCCTTACGAGTACTGTCAGAAGTTATCAAGCCGCCGTGGCTTACGACTGCCAGTACATGACAGCCGGCACCAACAGCTTAACGTGCCTTGCGAAGCACGATGTTGATCAATTAAGGTAGGAATATTATGTGGGTTGAGAGGGTTTTTGCGATAAAAAAGAAATATGTATATGACTTCAAAACACGGTGTTTGTTTTAAATATTGTTGATTTTCAAGTAGGTAAGATTTGCTACTTTACCAAAGGTATCATTTGGTAAAGTAGCAAATCTGTTTACTGATGCTTCTCTAAGCTGTTATCAAAAATTCAATACCGGCTATTCTAGCTTTGAGGAATGTAAGACTGTTAAATTAAAATATTCAGTTCAAAAATTCATATCCAGTTTGAGTATAGGAATGATGTATCCAGATTTGAGTAGAGAATTGAGTAGGTATAGTTTCTATGAAATTATTTATGAGGTTTTAATTTCTTTTTAATAAGCTCTATTCCAATTGGGATCACGATCAAACCTCGATCGGTGTCCTCTAAATGTATTGGCAAAGTTGTGGATAAAATTAAACTACGTGTGTATCGGAATTGCTCCATAAGACGGAGTTTACACGTTCAGTCTGGCGTCATTTCAGTCCGAGACCTTGATCAACCTCGGATTGATGCCAGACTGATGAAACATTAAAATATTCGAATATCCGTCAGTCTGTATTTCTTGATGATTCGGGATACTCATACATAGTCTACCCGAGACCACGGCACCTTTAACGCTGCCGAAACGTCGGGAAATAAGGTAATTACATTCACCTAAAAAGTAATCGCGATTTGACCCGTTTAATATATAAATATCCGTCAGTCTGGTCCATCAGTTCACCGAATAGACAATCAGTCTGCCGTCAGTCTAAACAGACTGATGGAATTGACTGACGCCAGACTGAACGTGTAAACTCCGTCTAAGAGGAGGTTCTTACTGCACACAGTTAAACTTACGTCTTTTCGCGTTAGCTGGTCGTTTTCTCCGTACACTAGCAGGCAAGGAACTCTGACGTTGGAAAGGTTGTACGGTTTTACCGGTCCATTCAGACCGCCTTCGAAAGTAGTGAATACACCTGCAAAAGTAATAGCAAACTTAGTTAAAGTCATTACAAAAAATATTTAGGTTATGCCCACACAAATATGGTAAAAAAATTGCGCTTGTTTTTAACATGGGGCCAAAAAATGCCTTAGGTTTTGGATGTGTACATGTTTGTGATGTCGCTGTTTCTGGTTTCCACGACACTGGGTATCCTAGTCTGGGGCCAGAAGCAATGTATGTGCTTGTATGTAAATGTTATGTCACAGTTGACTTCCTGCGCGCTTAGTGTTGGGGTTTTATACGACCCACTGCAGGGCACAAAACTTCTCTAAGAGAAAGGATGGGCTTAATTGCCACGCGTGCCCACCCAGGATTGGCAATTTGAAGCACTAAGATATGCAAACAACTGAGACATTCAAGTTTCCTTCGCCGTTAGCGAGTGGTATTGCTACTTAAACCTTACAAACGTACGTAACTTGGAAAAGAAAGTCATTGGTAACCACCAAACCGGACTTGGCCCCCGTGGTGGAGTATGGCCTAACTTTCCTGCGATGCAGGAAGAGACCCGTGCCCTAGCAGTGGTGACATACAAGTGTTGGTAACGACAACGATTGTCCTCTTGATATTTTTTACTTAGCCTTTTGTGTCCGTGCTGGGCAAAGGCCTCCCTTACTTTTATCCATCTCTCCCTGTCTCCAGCCACCTCGCACCATCCCGGCAAGAATGCATTTAGGTCCTCCCGCCATTTTCGCCTTGGTCTGCCGCGACGTAGGTGTCCATTTTGCGGAACTCAGTCGGTCTCAATTTTGACCCACCCATCTGTGCTCATGCGGCTGACATGGCCAGCCCAGTCCCACTTTAAACTGGCGGTCGCAACTCCAGCATCCGCAATTTTTGTTATTAAAATGAAATTTTTTTAACATTTTAACATTTACATACAAGCACATACATTGCTTCAGGCCCCACACTAGGATACCTGTGTCGTGGGAACCAGAAACAACGACATCACAAACATGTAAACATCCAAGACCTGGGGTTTTTTTTCCAGCCGGGATTCATGGTAGGTAGATGTGCTACCGCTACGCCACAGAGGTCGTCAAAACTATTGAGCGCAGGGTCGTGTTTCTGATACGGTCTATTATTTTCAACCCCCAGATACTGTGCTCTGTTGCCCGCTGGCCGATGGCCCCTTGATACATAGTATTTTTTTAATGAATTGACCTTGATTAGTCCTTGACCTTAATTCATGTCAAGGACTCGAAGATGTCGATAAACCGCGGGGCACAGCTAGCATTGAATAAATTCAATGCAGCTAGGCTGTTTCAAAATGAACCAACGCCTACGAAAGTGAAGCGATCGAGGAGCGCAGGAAAAATTTTGATCGCTAGTTTCTTCACTTTGACGGGGTACCTAATTTCAATTCCACTCAGAGACCAAAACAGCATCAACGCTGAATGAATTGACCTTGATTAGTCCTTGACCTTAATTCAGGTCAAGGACTCGAAGATGTCCTACAATATCATTCTACTTTAACACACTAATATTATAAAGGCGAAAGTTTGTGAGTGTGTATGTTTGTTACTTCTTCACGTCTAAACGGCTGGAGCGATTTTGATGAAATTTGGTATGGGGTTAGCTGACATCGTGGATTAATACATAGGCTACGTTTTACTGCGGGAAAATATATTAATCCCGTGGGAAAATCGATGAACCGTGGGTAACACCGCGGGGCACAGCAAGTATAGTGTATTTTTGATGAGTGATTGTATTATTTGAAAATTATTGTTATTTTATTTTATCTGTATTATTTAAAACGATATTTCTTTGATTTCTCGGTTTGTCACTACCCCCACCTCCTCCCGTCATCCATTGGTTGACTTGAATAAAATACTAATAAGTCCGTATTAGAGTACGCAGTAAGTCCGCCCATTATACAAATTATTTATTTACTTGGTGCAATAAAGAATTTTAATAATAATATTTTATTGTTGATATTGGTCACATAAAAAAACAGAACATTTTCTTTAACACGATGATAATTTAACGCAGTGATTTTTAGGATCTAGTAGGTAAATAATTTAACCCACTTACGATAAACAAGGTTTAGGCCCGTTTGATTGGATAAAATAAAAATTTTCTTTATTGTACACCAGGAAGAAACGAACATAAAATAATTACAAAGATACAGTACAACTCGCGGCCTTATTGCTTAGAGAAATTTCTCCCAGACAACCGACGATGGAGAGTTGCTGAAGGAAAAGTGAGACGGGTAGTTGGTGCAAATATCAATATTAAAATAAATAAAAAGAACTTTATTCAAAAGTAAAAATGTGCTTATGATACGAATAGATATTTGTTCACACTTTTGGAATTGTCGGAGCCTCGGCATTAATGCTGTTTTTCAGTCTCCGCCGGAATTTTCTTCCCTTATTCTTAGCAAATAAAAAACAATTAGGCATTAATAGGTATCAAAAATTTAAAGCAAAATCAAAGCATATTGATTATTAATTACTTCCAGAAATACATATACATAACCTCACGCCTGTATCCCAGAGGGGTAGGCAGAGACCAGGGACTGCCACTTGCCACGATCCTGACAGATCACCTTCGCTTCATCAACGTTCATAAGTCGCTGCATGCACGCACGCCGGTTCCGGGTACTTTTTATCTTCCCCTTTGCTAATACATCCCTTATTTGGTCGATGTATGTCCGCCTGGGGCGTCCCTTACCAGCCCTTCCACTCACATTCGCAGTATACAGGGTGTCTCATTCAAATCGGTCAGTATGGGAAAGTCTGAAACTATAAGACGTACGAAGATCTGTTCTGAGGAACCATGTCATCGATTTTAATAACAAGAAAAACTGCATTCATACATTTTAAAAAACATCTGTACTCTGTTCGGGAATCGAACCCGGTGGTTTTGAAAAAAAAAACCTACACTATTTCTATTTAGATATCGATTGTGTAGGTCTTAAGCAGTAAATGTCTGTATGAAACATGGTGTCTAAAATGAATAAAATGCATTGTTTTCACATACTTTAATTTATTTTAGTAGGTGCTCGAAGTGACCGCCGCCTTTTCAATATTCAACACGTTTAGGTACGATCTTAATCTTTAAATAAGTATCTAGATACTTATTTTAAGTGGGCTTTTTAATTGATTGTTAGTGTTTGATTAATAGAAGTTTTTTTTTTTTTTCAAAACAACGGAGAAACCCGAACGGAGTACAGATGTTTTTTAAAATGTATGAATGCAGTTTTTCTTGTTATTAAAATCGATGACATGGTTCCTCAGAACAGATCTTCGTATGTCTTATAATTTCAGACTTTCCCATTCTGACCGATTTGAATGAGACACCCTGTATATTTGTTTCGTCAATCTTTCTTCCTTCATCCTCTCCACATGTCCAAAACAACGCAACATGCTTTTCTCAATTCTAGTCACTACAGCCTCTTTCAGTCCACAATGATGGATTATTGACATTGATATGATATTATATACATTGATTGATATTACTTATACCTAATAATAATAATTCGATATGCGATATCAACCCTTGTATGTCCCCACTGCTGGGGCACGGGTCTCTTCCTGCATCGCAGGAAGGTTAGGCTATACTCCACCACGGGGGCCAAGTCCGGGTTGGTGGAGGGTTGTAAGACAGTGGCGGAACCTGTCAGAAGTTATCAAGCCGCCCATGAGGCCTCTGACCTGGCTTAACGACTGCCATTACATGACAGCCGGCAACAACGGCTTAGCGTGCCTTTGAAGCACGGAAGCGCTCGGAAAAATGCCACTAGCGGTAGTCACAGGACGGTCACCCATCCTGCACCTTACCGCGCCTGTTGTTGCTTAACTCAAGTCATACTACCTACTAGTACTACTACCTACTTCTACCTACCTACTGTCCTACTTTCACATTAATCTTATGGAATAGTTACCATTTATGTTAAAAGAATGCGATTAATTCGCCAACAAACTGCCACGCAGTTTGGCGAATAATTTATGAAATTAAAAACTCTGCGATAGAAACGTAAGTCAATAAAATAATAATAAATAAAGTGATTGATTCCCATCACTCGGTTCGACTAGGCTACGAGCGCTTCTAATAATAATGTACTTACATAAACCATTGTATACTCACTGCTGTAACTTATCTTTGCAAAGTGCTCTAGTTGATTGAAAGATACTGGCTGTATGCTTGCCATGAGAACTGGTGTTACGGCCTGAAAAAAAGATGTAATAAAAAAAAGTGAAATTAAATATATTAACAACTTTAGTTTATATATTTATAAATATAATAATTATAAATATATAAACTAAAGCTTTTCCAATCGGTCTTTTTGAAAGGGGGCACCATCGAAAAAGACCGATTCGAAGCGGCGGAAGCGGCACAGGGGGACGGCGCACAGGGCACAGGCGTTCTCTCAGAGAGACGGTATGGGAAGATTGATAGATAGATAGATAGGTAGAATATTCTTTATTGCATGTACACCAGGGATCACATAAGAATCTTAAAAAATGACCGTACAGTGTCGCTGCCTGTACGTGATACAGAGAATATTGTAAAAAGGTTCTGATGCCGGTGAGTCGCCCATTAGCTCAGTTGGAAAGAGCGCTGGCACGGATAGCCAGAGGTCGCGGGTTCGAATCCCGGCATGGGTGGATTTTTTAGCCTCTAAATAGGTTTTTAAAATTGTCCTTAGCACGGGTTAGTGCATTAAAAAAAAGAGTATAAGTACAGTACAAGTACCGCCCTTATTACTAAAAGTAATTTCTTCCAGAGAATCATTAATTACCACAAGTAGCCACCGTTGATTGGCAATTTCAAGCGCAGAAGTATTTGAACGCCTCAGACACTCAGGTTTCCTCACGATGTTTTCCTTAACCGTTAGCGAGTGCTATTTTGCTACTATTTCTAATTTACTACTATTTCTAATTTACTACTATTTCTAATTTACTACTATTTCTACTATTTCTAATTTCTTCCAGAGAATCATTAATTACCACTCGTAGCCACCGTTGATTGGCAATTTCAAGCGCAGAAGTATTTGAACGCCTCAGACACTCAGGTTTCCTCACGATGTTTTCCTTAACCGTTAGCGAGTGCTATTTTGCTACTATAACTTCACAAATGTACATAAAAACCTATTTAGAGGCTAAAAATTCCACCCACGCCGGCATTCGAACCCGCGACCTCTGGCTATCCGTGCCAGCGCTCTTTCCAACTGAGCTAACGGGCGACTCACCGGCATCAGTGAAATTTAGAACCTCTTTACACTATTCTCTGTATTTGTCCTTAGCACGGGTTAGTGCATTAAAAAAAAATATAGTATAGATGTACATAATTTAGCAAAACAAAGACATTGGTACGTGACCGCACTGGGAATCGAACTGGGTTTCTCGCTTTCGAGTCCATCGTTCTACCCACTGGGCTACCTCCGCGAAAATAAGCCTAGCGAGTCATTAATAATACAATACTACATTTTCTTTAATAAATCTTCGAAAATTCGCGATTCTATCCCAAGTGGTAGACAGAAACCCGTATATAGTTATGTATTAAACTTCGGATCTTCTTCTTCAGGCTATATTAGTCCACTGCTGGACATAGCCCTCCCCTAATGAGCGCCATAGCGCAAGGTTGTGGCATCATTGGGGGGTAATGCCCATAATCCCCATAAACGGATCTATTCGCGATTATTAGGTAAAACGTAATAACCTTATTTCCCGACGTTTCACCCGTATTCTAAGACGTTCCTCGAAGTTTTCCTCCACGCCACTCTTGCGCAACCGAGGAAAACAGTATTTTAAAACGTATTAAATACCAATCGAGCATGTTTCTCACTCGAGTCGAGGAATTAACTGTCAAAGCTAAGGTACCTCGGGACCCACCATAAAGCCTCCTCGAGAAAGAAAAACTTGTGCCTGTCAAAACTTCGCAATGACATCGCCGTTGCCAACATAAAAAACCAAATTCTCACTCGAGTTATACCACAGATTATATTGATTGTACTCACTCTAGTACACTCCAAATACTGGCTGGTAAAATAAGACTTTGAGGAACGGCTTGGAATACAGGTGATAGATCACATTGTGTGCTTGATTCTGACAAACCACTGTCTTACCCAATCATGCTGCTCGTAGTCCTCCCCGGCCACCGAGTACGCCACCTTCATGCAGACGTCTTCACTTGGCTCCTTCGCAACGCATATGTTCTTGATGAGAATATCCTTGACGTATTCAGGTATAGCGAGGTTGTGGACGCCGCGAGCACGAAGGCGCTCCTGGAACCAATGCATCTTAATTTTACTTTAATTTTTTTTATTTACAATTTTCAAGATTTTGTACAATTTTAGTAAAATGAGAATTGCGTTTGAGTTTGACATTAGTTTACATTGATATTAGTGTTTTAAATGGGGAGGAAAACGCAAAGCTGATGCTAGATGTCGCCACCGGCGAGTAGGCCGAATACGCCGCCATTAGCTTGTTGTTGATATTCGTGTTGAGTTTTCTTTCTTAATATTTACTAACAAAATGTACTCCATGATGACCGTGCCGCAGCTAAAGGAAGAGTTAAGAAAACGGAAAGCTTCTGTTGTTGGTAAAAAAGCTGTTTTGAGAGGCTGTCCAATTTTTTCTTCTCATGGCCTTTTCCCACAACTTTCTTCTTTTAAAATCCTTGGGAAACATATGAATCCCTTTATTCTTACAACCACGTGCAGACGTGAAGTTCGTCATTTTGTTAACTATACAAGAAAACAAATAAGTAAACAAAAAAAATGTATGGCGTTTGACAGCTTTGACATTTTATTTAGACCTAGTCGATCCCTCCTTCCACTTTGATCCACAGTGGCGCTCCACATGTGGATTCTTTGAAACTAATTGTTCCTCTTAAATCCACATGTGGATCCTTTGAAACTAATTGTTCCTCTTAAATCCACATGTGGATCCTTTGAAACTAATTGTTCCTCTTAAATCCACATGTGCATCCTTTGAAACTAATTGTTCCTCTTAAATCCACATGTGGATCCTTTGAAACTAAATATTGATATTATCCAAAATATAAATATAAATATTGATTGATATTATCCTTTGAAACTAACAACTATAATAATAATAATAATAATAAAAACTAAATATTGGTTTTTTTTTAATATCGGCATTCACTACATGAATGATAAAACAAAATTTTCACTTGAACTAAAAAAAAAAACAAGTCGTAAACATAAGTTAAAATGATAAAATTAAAATTTTAAATTCTTCCCCTATCAAATCATTTTACTTTTTCTAAAAAAAAGAGCAACTGTGATTTCTCCAGTTAACAATTCGTTCTGACATTGTAAATAATAATTATCATTGTCTATGTTTTTAATTTTTCTTTTGTTTACTATATTTGCTTTTTCGCGTATTACGTTATATTTCGCCTCCCCTTTTAATACGTGTATAAAATTGACGGTTTTATCATTCATGTAGGTAGTGAATGCCGATATTAAAAAAAAACCAATATTTAGTTTTTATTATTATTATTATAGTTATTAGTTTCAAAGGATAATATCAATCAATATTTATATTTATATTTTGGATAATATCAATATTTAGTTTCAAAGGATCCACATGTGGATTTAAGAGGAACAATTAGTTTCAAAGGATGCACATGTGGATTTAAGAGGAACAATTAGTTTCAAAGGATCCACATGTGGATTTAAGAGGAACAATTAGTTTCAAAGGATCCACATGTGGATTTAAGAGGAACAATTAGTTTCAAAGGATCCACATGTGGAGCGCCACTGTGGATCAAAGTGGAAGGAGGGTAGTCGATCATTTGCCCTCTGCCGGGATAAAAAAGCAGTTTTTCTCCCCATTTAAATCATGTCATGATATTAGAAATATTCATGATAATGGTATCACGATACGTCAGAAATCGGTAGTGTCGTCACTATTCAAAATTGACCGGTCGCTAGGTTGGTACTACTGCGTAAAGAAGTATGGCGGCGAGCCTCGTTGCTTTGGGGAAGAGAGCGGGCCGAGCAAGATCACTTTTACGCTATACTTGGTGGAGACAACACTTCTTCACAGATTGATGGAGATCGGATAAACTTAGTGGGCCACTAATTTTAATATAATAACATAAAATAACATTTACATACAGGCACATACATTGCTTCTAGCCCCACACTAGGATACCCTGTTTCATGGGAACCAGTAACAGCACATAACAAAGAGTAACGAAAACATTCAACATACAAACGGCCAATAATAAGTCTCCACTTATATAAAAAAAATTAAGCACTTTAAGCTCTAAATCATTTTAACCAACAATTAATGGTGTTAAGCACCTCTATCTTCTTTTTCGGTACAGTTGCGGACACTTTTGGTTTGTTTTTAGGCTTAGTCTACAACCCATTTTAATTAATCAGGAAGTAAATAAATGATTAATGTATCATTTTAGATTATTGTACATAGAAACGGAAACAAACTGAAATAATAATGAAATCTATATCTATAATCAGCCCACATCAACCCACTGCTGGGCATAGGCCTCCTTTTTATTGCGTCATTCCTCACGGTCCTGTCGAAGGTCGAAGACGTTGGTGAGCGGATCACAGACTTAAAGTGGAGATGGGCGGGACACTTGGCTAGAAGGGAAGATGGCCGGTGGACCAGGGCAGTATCGGAGTGGTGGCCAAGGGAGGGAAGGAGGTTGGTAGGCAGACCACCGACACGATGGTCAGACGACATCGTGAGGGTTGCGGGCCAGAGATGGACCAGGTTAGCACAGGACCGTGAGGAATAATGAAATAATATTCATCCATTAAAGGGCGTTTAAATTATGTTATCTATGTGTTATTTTCTCTAAGCTTGGCCTAGACTTCTTACCGTGATCCGCCTCTGCTCCAATAGCTCCTTTGCGATCGGCTTAAGGTGATCTAGGTATACAGCTGGCGTCAGCGCGATGAACGATACCACCTTCAACAAGCATTATAATATATAACTATAGCTAGGTGAGTGGAAGGGCTGGTAAGGGACGTCCCAGACGGACTTACATCGACCAAATAGGGGATGTATTAGCAAAGGGAAAGATAAAAAGTACCCGGAACCGGCGTGCGTGCATGTAAAGACTTGTGAACGTTGATGAAGCGAAGCTGATCTGTCAGGATCGTGGCAAGTGGCAGTCCCTGGTCTCTGCCTACCCCTCTGGGATACAGGCGTGAGGTTATGTATGTATGTATGTATGTATGTATGTATGTATGTATGTATGTATGTATGTATGTATGTATGTATGTATGTATGTATGTATGTATGTATGTATGTATGTATGTATGTATGTATGTATGTATGTATGTATGTATGTATGTATGTATGTATATATGTATGTATGTATGTATAACTAGGTTCGAGTTCTGCCATGTTCCTATTTGGAATTTCTAACTTAGGTACATATTTTATAGATACATTTTATACGAGGAAAACGTGACTGTTGACTTTCCTGTACATTAACTCGTTTAAATTGATAAGTTCTGGTTCTGGGCCTACTTCCTCTAAAAATATAGCTCTGGAAAATACTGCAGCGTCTGAACGTGAATATCAACTATCTGGGATATGAAAGAGCTGCCATTGGTCACTCTATATGGAGATAGAGCACACACACACAGTTAGACAACAGATAAAAAATAGCACAACTAACACAAAGCAAAATTGTTCAGCAAGTAAACACACAAGTACAAAAATAAGCACAAACAGGAAGAGACCCGTGCCCCAGCACTGGGGACATACAAGGGTTGATAACGAACGAACTAAACACACAAGAAAAGTTCAGGAATAAGCACAAACAACAACAGACAATGATCTCTTGCATTGTCAGTTTGCGGGTGTGGCAATTGTTAGGGGTCTCTGACTTAGCAGATGCTGGAGAGGCAGACCACTCCAGCGCTGGTCTTCCTCAGTACCCGGTGGTGCACCGACGTGCAGCACTCGGAAATAAAAATAACTTGGAATAAGCACAAGCAAATCAACAGACAATGCAAGAGTTCAGTTTGCGGGTGTGGCAAATGTAAGGGGGCTCTGACTTAGCACAATTATGCTGGAGAGGCAGACCACTCCAGCGCTGGTCTTCCGTCAGTACCCGGCAGTGCACGCGACGTGCAGCACTCGGAAATATACATAAATTGAAAATCTCTCACAGAGATAAGCTCACCTTTGTACATGTTATTTGTTATGTAATTTCCTTTTAAGTGTTTCGTGTGCAATAATTGTCAATAAAGTATAATAACAACAATAAATTGGTAAATTGGGCATTTCGACAAATATTAAAATAAGATGTAGTGACTAGAATTGAGGAATGTTGCGTTGGTTTGGACATGTGGAGAGGATGAAGGAAGAAAGATTGACGAAACAAATATATATTGCTAATGTGAGTGGAAGGGCTAGTAAGGGACGTCCCAGGCGGACATACATCGACCAAATAGGGGATATATTAGCAAAGGGGAAGATAAGAAGTACCCGGAACCGGTGCGTGCATGCACACGACTTATGAAAGTTTAATGAAGCGAAGGTGATCTAGCAGGATCGTGGTAAGTGGCAGTCCTACCTCTGGGATACAGGCGTGAGGTTATACGTATTTATTTATGTATGTATTAAAATAGGATAGGTGGATTAATTTTTGATTGAATACTCGTAATAGGTGTATATTACCTAATTTTATATCTAGTAAATAGAAAGATTGGATTTTAAACGAACAAATGTCATCGTAATGATGATAATAATAGTTTAGATTGTAGCATAATATTTGTGTCATGCTTCGTTACAACGGAGTAATGGACAACAATTTTATGTCCGTTGACAAATAATAATTGTAATAATAATCCAATCAAAACATTTAAAAGATTTTATAAGTAAAATGGATAATCTGAGCAAACTAGATGTAGAAAGACCCCTCAGTTTAACTCAACATTTGCCTGAAGCCTGTGTGGTTTTCAGTAATACGACCAACCCGATTCATCTCTTGAGTATCATAAGTGGAAATCTATTAGAGAAAGTAAACCTCTACAGCCATCACCAACCCGCCTGCCCAGCGTGGTGACTACAGACTAAGCCCTTTATGGTCAGCATTTTTTTGTGGCGTGCCCTTGATGCCCTCGATCTTGGACAAACGTATACCGTCTTACCACAAAAAAATTAGACAGGTGTTGAGCAAGTTTTTCAAAATAAGGTTAGAATAGAATAGAATATTTATTGGGCAAAAACATTAGTCCACAGCTTTTACAAAATGGTTTTGCTTAGTGCTATATACAAAATTAACGATTTGCTTCTGACGCTGTGCTAGGTTAAAAACCTGTGTTACAGCAATCAGTGCCAATTCCCCACCGAAGTGACAATGGTAATTTGAGTTGAACTCGGATTGTACAGACAATTAGTTTCACTTAATATACCAATTTTTAATTAACTTACTGATGTAAAGAATATTATATTATATATGTGTAATATATAACCCAGGACCCATATATATAATTATTTATATACCACCATACTGTTTCTATGATGTGTAAGACCTAGACACGGCTTAGGCATGTTCTGTATTTAATTTAGACACTCGACAACTCTTGTTTAGCAAACATATACCTTAAATATGCTTGTATTAGATATCAACTCTTTGTATGTCCCCACTGCTGGGGCATGGATCTCTTCCTGTATCGCAGGAAGGTCAGGCCATACTCCACCACGGGGGCCAAGTCCGGGTTGGTGGAGGATTGTAAGACAGTGGCGAGCCTTACCCACATTATAAATACTTATATTTATTAAGACGACCTCTGTTGCGTAGCGGTAGCGCGTCTGCCTACCATGCAAGAGGTCCCGGGTTCGAATCCCGGCTGGGAACAAAAAAAAATCCCAGGTCTTGGATGTTTACATGTTTGTGATGTTGTTTCTGGTTCCCACGACACAGGGTATCCTAGTGTGGGGCCAGAAGCAATGTATGTGCTTGTATGTAAATGTTATGTTATGTTTATTACGTAGCCTATAAACGTCCCACTGCAGGGCACTGACCTTCTCGCAAAGAGAGATAATTTATAGTATTTTCTAAGGTTAACACGAGCACTAGACATAATAAAAACTGTTTTTACACGGATTTTACTTAGAGAATTTACGGTTTTTTTTTATAAAGAATTTGGGCTTAATTACAACGGGAACCGACCGCGGATTGGCAACTGCAAACACTGAAATATTTGAACACATCGGACGCCCAGGCCACGGCATTGTGGTAAACATATTTTGAAACACTTGCTTAACACCTGTCAAAATTGTTTGTAGTAAGACGGTGACTGATGACGTGCGTCAAAGCGGCGATATTTGCCGTCATCTTTACCTTGCTATTGTACTCCGGTCTCAGAGCAAGCATGACGAGGAAACTGGTGGTGCCCATCGAGTGGCCTATGTACATCAGCTTCTCGCGTCCCGTAGTCATCAGCACGTGGTCGATCATCGTCGGCAGATCTATTTTGCCGTGTTCGTGAAAACTGTGGATTGGAAAATTTATGTTCTATCTATCTATCTATCTATCCCGACCATGTGTAGGTATTGCTGGGCCCCCTCCGTCATACAATGTCTTCATCTTATTATGTCCTAATTCAGTATTGTCCTGATCCTAAGAATCACTCCTTCCTATATTGTCTCTGTATTACAACGACTCCTTCCTATATTGTTTCTATATTACAATGTCTTCATCCTAAACGATCCTAATCCTACATTATCAGTAACTCACGGCTCTTCCCTGACACGCAAAAGCCTTTGATCCCCTGCCAATCGAAATGTATTTTATGTGTAAGTAAGCTTTTCTACTACTTTAAATTCTAAAGACTACAGTTGTTCCAAACTTTGCAGTCTCAGAAGAATATTTTCCAGTAGCTGAAACTATTGAGGCACCCGTCTCTATTCCATCTCAATGTACTCTTTGTAGGTTGTTTATGCCTAGTCTTCAAACGTCACATACTGACCTGAACTTCCAGAAATCTGGGTCACTCCTAGTCAGAGTTTTGTGCGACGTGTACAAGGTCCCGCGGAAGTTTCCCATCCACACGTCGTAGCCGGCGTCCGCCAAAATGTACGCTGGAAACGAGGCAGATAAAAGGCGTATGAAAAGACAACGTTCACAAACTTTTATCTCAAATCTAAAAAGTATTGGGCTTTTCCGTTTCTTAGCCAATAGGAAAACCGATTGAGTCAGTGCTGGTAGCAAGACCAGACTGGTACGATACTTAGGCCGGTATTACAGAACGATGCTCAAGCATAGATTGATCTCAGATCACTCAATCATTACTTGAGCGCTAAATCGATGCTCAAGCACTCCCTTTATTTTCAAACAGTTCTTGAGTAGAGATCAGCCAATCACTGCTTAAGTAGAGATTCAGAACTGCAATCAGATTGTCTATGATCAAAGTTTGTTTTCCATGACAAGAAAAATACTAGTGTAGATTTTTATTCCGTTTTACGCATGTTACAAAAACGTGACGATGAAACTTAGTAAATTATGTGAAATATACGGAGGAAACTAAAATAGTTTTTATTTATTCGGAAATAAAAATGTTCCAAGTTTCTTTATTTCTAGGTAGTTTGTAGTGAACCGTATATTTAAAGGAAGCAAAACGTTCACGCTTCTTAATTCATTTATTCGCTTTGAGTACAGAACGGAACGTAACAAATGTCTGCTATAGAATAATTCCACAATTCTCTTGACGTCTGTCTGTTTATTTACGTTTTACTAAATTTACTAATATCTGTACATAGTCGGTTTGGTATAATTTGAACATTAATCGCTGTTTTGAAACAAGGTGCGAGAAAATGGGACTTCACCGTAGTGGAGAGGATCCTCCTTGTGGAACATCAAGTCAACTTCACTGCAGTGGAGAGGGTCCTCCTCGTAGAAGATAAAAGTCAACTTCATCGCAGTAGAGAGGAACCTGCTCATGGAACATAAAACTTCAACTTCACCGCAGCGGAGAGGAACCTGCTCATTAAACATAAAACTTCAACTTCACCGCAGCGGAGAGGAACCTGCTCATTGCACATAAAACTTCTACTTCACCGCAGTGGAGAGGAACCTGCTCATGGAACATAAAACTTCAACTTCACCACAGTGGAGAGGAATCTGCTCATTGAACATAAAACTTCAACTTCACCGCAGCGGAGAGGAACCTGCTCATTGAACATAAAACTTCAACTTCACCGCAGCGGAGAGGAACCTGCTCATTGAACATAAAACTTCAACTTCACCACAGTGAAGAGGAACCTGCTCGTTGAACAGAAAACTTCAACTTCACCACAGTGAAGAGAAACCTGCTCGTTGAAAATAAAACTTCAACTTCACCGCAGTGGAGAGGATCCTCCTCGAGGAAGATAAAAAGTCATCTTCAACACAGTGGATTTATAGGATATGTTTCAATTATTTCCAATTTTATGAGCAATAAAAAAACTGAGATTGTTTTACTGATTATTTTATTTATTCCTTTTGTGACTGTCATGTTGGCCTAGCCTCTAAGGTGCTTGGTTACCAAGACCGAGCTTGTGGGTTCGATTCCCACTGTGGGCCTATATTTGTACAAGTGGCCACAGTCTCGGTGTACTTTCATGTTTGTGATGTCCTTGCCTGGTTATCATAGCAGGTAGTGTTGCGTGAAATTTTTTCAACGAAATCACCCCAATATTAATATAGGTAATTGTTTTTGCACATAAACACTTATTAGAATCCATGCAGTAGGGGTCTTGAGCGTCCCTTAAATGCCTAAGCGGCTGCTGCTATCATTAACAATTTCGTCATAGTAATCAAGGTTTTCGAATATACGAATTTTGCAATAAACATTCCAAATTGACAATTATAATAACTGGCCGATCGACTCTCAAGCGTGGTTCCGACCACACTTGAGTAAATACAGATTTGATCTTTACTTAAGTAGAGATTGATATCCAAGTATCGTTCTCGAATTAGCTATTACTCAGTTGAGTCGCGCTTGATGAATCTCGACTCAAGTAACGTTCTAAAATTAAATCCATACTCAAAACTAGTCTTAAGTAGAGATCGGCGCTTGAGCACGCTTCTGTAATACTGGCCTTAGACGTGATATATCGGCACTTCGCCTCATAGTTGGGCCACTCCACGTAGCAAGCGCTGAGGTATGTTAACACTTCAGACACTAGGGTTTCCTCATGATATTTTCCTTAACAGTTAACGAGTGGTATTGCTACTATAACTTCACAAATTTACATAACTTAAAAAAAATACAAAGTCATTGGCACATGCCCACGGGATTTGAGCCCACTACCTTCCGATTAACAAACCGGCGTCCTACGGCTCCACCACCACCGCTCTCCTGGCCGGCTAGTAGAACAAAAATATGCCTCATCAACATACATTTGATTTAAAAACCTATTTAGAGGCTAAAAATTTCACCCATGCCGGGATTCGAACCCGTAATACAGAGAATATTGTAAAGAGGTTCGAAATTTCACTGATGCCGTGAGTCGCCCATTGGCTCAATTGGTAGAGCGCTGGTACGGATAGCCAGAGGTTGCGGGTTCGAATCCCGGCATGGGTGAAATTTTTAGCCTCTAAATAGGTTTTTTAAATTTGTTCCTTAGCACGGGTTAGTGCATTAAAAATAAAAATAGTGTAATCATGTGGGTACAGTGATATCGTTCCGATGTTAAAACTAACTGCAAAGTAGGTAGTCGGGGCTGTAAGTAATGCAATTTGCTTAAGTCAGATGTCGCTGCCTGTACGTAATACAGAGAATATTGTAAAGAGGTTCGAAATTTCACTGATGCCGTGAGTCGCCCATTGGCTCAATTGGTAGAGCGCTGGTACGGATAGCCAGAGGTTGCGGGTTCGAATCCCGGCATGGGTGAAAATTTTTAGCCTCTAAATAGGTTTTTAAATTTGTTCCTTAGCACGGGTTAGTGCATTAAAAATAAAAATAGTGTAATACATTTGATTTCTGTAGGAGTGGGTCGTTGTCCGATATTTCGACGACGAAACGCAACCGTTTTTTCTGGAACGAAAACAGGTCCTCGAAACGGTCCTCGTTCGCAACTGGTTTCATTGTATGCGAACGAGCAAGTCGCAGAGGACGGTCAAACGAGTGCGAACGAGACGAAATCACGAAACATCGGAAAAAATAAGTTGTTTTACACGATATTCGACTGTATACTCATAGACATAAAGATTACTTTATTGTATCACAGACCAAAACGAACGGAACGAGCAAGGAGCCGACGACGACGTCGCAATGATCTCATTACGTTCTAGGCTCTATTAATATAGCACTAAAGGACATATCCGCGTCAAATAATCTAAGGACTGGTCTCGCGACGAACGAACGCTGGCACTGCTTTAGAGTCTCTGGCACTGCTTTATAATGAAACGTAAAACGGTCCTATCGTCGCGGAACACAAAACGGTCTTATAAAACGGTTCGTCTTTGCAACGATCACTCCTAGATTTCTGAAATTAGAGTTATCTGACTCACCTAAACTTCTATTTGGCCCCATAATGACGAAGTGATCGCTGCCGCCAGACAACCCGTGCATCACTAAGACGGGCCGCTTCCCCCTCGTCTGTCTGGCCCGTCCGTCGCTGGCTTCAGCAGCCTGACTCCCGCCCGGTACACGGTGCATTTGGAGCGTGTATCCATCGGGCGTCACCACCCGGTGCTTCTCGACCGGGTACCCGCTCGCAGCGACCTTTTGTGGCTGTGTTGAGTAATACAGATTACTTTTAGTAATAAGGCCGCCACTTGTACTGTACTGTTATTTTAGAAGTCTCTTATGTAATCCCTGGTGTACATGCAATAAAGAATATTCTATCTATCTACAGATTGGATGGGTGGATAAGACAAGATCACCGTCTATTGGCTATCTCGAATCCCGGCTGCCATGGTCGTACTTATGACAAGTAATCCTAAGTCTCTCACTCGACGTCGAGAGAGAGCCAAAATATGCACCCGAATGGGTGGGCGCGACTTGTCACGTCTTGTCACCGAGTGGGTCCCGCGCGGCGGTCATCGCAAATGGCCGTGACCAACGCAATGGCGGGATGGACTCGACAAATTCTTGCCGGAGTGGTCACAGGTGGCAAATGACTAAAAATCTTTTTCTAAAGACCGTTACGCTGCACTGCACCCATAATAATGAAGGCTACGTAAAAAAACTATATAAAATCGACATAAAATTCAATTTATGTTAAATCTATCTATAATGTAAAAATGAATCGCTGAATGTGTTGGTAAGCGCTAATCTCGGAAAGCAGCTGAACCGATTTCGCTGATTCTATTAGAATATTCCTTGAAGTACGAGGATGGTTCTTACGGAGAGAAAAAATAAAAAAAAAATTCTGTAATATAAAAATTAATCGCTGAATGTGTTGGTAAGCGCTAATCTCGGAGAGCAGCTGAACCGATTTCGTTGATTCTTTTTTTTTAGAATATTCCTTGAAGTACGAGGGTGGTTCGTACGGATAGAAAAAAAAAAAAATCTTCTGTAATATGAAAATTAATCGCTTAATGTGTTGGTAAGCGCAAATCTCGAGAGCAGCTGAACCGATTTCGTTAATTCTTTTTTTAGAATATTCCTTGAAGTACGAGGATAGTTCTTACGGAGAGAAAAATTAAAAAAGAAGAAAGAATCAACTGTTAGGCGGTACGAAGTTCGCTGGGTCAGCTAGTCTTAAATACAATTACTGAGACGATGTCCCAAATTTTAAATTTTCATTTAGCAAAGGAGGGTATAGGGAATCTCATACCGGCGGGCGTGCATGCAACTACTAATGAGTTTGGATGAAGCGAAAAGGGGTTGTCAGGTTCGTGGCAGGTTGGCCCTGGTCTCTACCCCTCCGGGGTGCAGTCGTGAGTTTATGTTGTTTTTTTGAAGTTTTCCTATACCCTCGTAAATTTAATAATGTAATTCCTGATCACACTGTTACTTAAAAATGTAATATGTTATAAGGACTGGTTTTGAGGTTTTTGTAACATACAGGGTGTGCCAAAATCCTCATATACATCCGAAAATAGAAGGTATTTTACTAGTAGAAACGAACAACGTTTAGGTACTATGGAAAACTTTAAAATCGGTGCTCCACGGACAGACGGGCTCGGTGGCGCAGCGGTTTAAAGATAAAGATAAAGATATATTTATTTGCCTAAACATGTGTCAATAATATTACAGTAACATGCATTATCAAGGTCTTAAATTATAACATTGTCGTCATATATATTTTGGTCCAACATGTTTTGCCGAGAGTAGCGTGCAAATAGGAGAGGCTCGCCATCAACATCAAGTCATAAAAAGTATGTCGAAATACAATGTCAGATTAAAATTTGTCATTTAGAAATTCATTGAGATTATAATAACATTTGTCAATTAACATTTTTTTTAACCTTATCTTAAATAAATTAGTATCTAATTGTTTATAACTTAATGGTATTTTATTATATATTATAGGAGCCATGCATATAATGCTTTTGCCCAATAAAGCTGTCTTCGCCGGCTGTAAACGTAATTTACTTTCATCACGTCTGTTTCTGATTACCGTTGCAGACAGACGTGGAAACAGTTCAGGGTTACTTTTTACGAACACAGCTACTTCAAATATGTATAAAGCCGGAAGTGTTAGAATACGGTGTGTCACAAATAGATGTCTGCAGGTGTCAATGGGTTTAATGTGAAACATTGAACGTATACAGCGTTTTTGCATTTTAAAAGCTATTTCTTTGTTTGTTGAGTTTCCCCAAAAGATAATGCCATATCTAAATACAGATTCAGCTAGGCCATGATATGCTGCAAGTAATGTATTGTACTAACTGATGAACTTAGTTTGAAAAGAATATAAGCAGAACTACTAACTTTTTTACTTAATTCATCGATGTGGTGTTTCCAGTTCAATTGTCTATCAATTGTTAGGCCTAAGAAACGGGCAGTTTCCACTTCATTTATTATTACATTTTGATAACTTAATTTAATGTCAGAAGGATTTTTTGGTCTTTGATTAAAATGCATTATATTTGTTTTACTTAAATTAATTTTTAAATTGTTATTTTCAAGCCACGATATTGACGATATTGATGTCAAAGAATTGTTTACGTCAGATTCATAGTGATTTATGTCCATGTTTTTTTTTATTGTCACTGTACTATCATCAGCAAATAATGTCATTGGTTGAGAGGTTGCTTTTGGTAGATCATTTATATATATAATAAACAACAGAGGGCCTAATACGCTGCCTTGTGGCACTCCGTATCTTAAATTACGGAATTCGGATCTGTACATTACTTCTTTTTTTGTTTTGAGATCGATCTTTGATACTTCTGTTAATTGTTTCCGATCAGAAAGGTAAGAAATCAATAGATCTAAAATACTGCCCCTTATTCCATAAGCTTCGAGTTTACTGGCTAGAATTTTGTGGTCTACGTAATCAAACGCCTGTGTCATATCGCAGTATATGGCACACACAGGGGTTCTTTTGTCTACCGCACAGATCACATTTTTTATAAATTCGTAAACAGCCAAATTAATTGTTTTGTTTTGTCTAAAGCCTTTCTGCTCATTACATAACATATTATTTATTTCAAAGTATTTATTAATTTCATTGTACAGGTTTGGCACGCTGACTGTGCAACCGAAGGTCTCTGGTTCGATCCCCAACCGAGTCAAACTAGGAAACGAACTTTTCTAGTTTGTCTCGGGTCTTGGATGTTATCTATGTATTTCGTTATCAACCCTTGTATGTCCCCACTGCTGGGGCACGGGTCTCTTCCTGCATCGCAGGAAGGTTAGGCCATACTCCACCACGGGGGCCAAGTCCGGGTTGGTGGAGGATTGTAGGACAGTGGCGGGCCTTACTGTCAGAAGTTATCAAGCCGCCCATAAGGCCTCTGACATGGCTTAACGACTGCCATTATATGACAGCCGGCACCAACGGCTTAACGTGCCTTGCGAAGCACGGAAGCGCTAGGAAAAATGCCACTAGCGGTAGTCACGGGACGCTAACCCATCCTGTACCCGACCGCGAGTGTTGCTTAACCAAGTGATTGATTCCAAACACTCGGTTCGCCTAGGCCACGAGCGCTTCTATGCATATATGTATTTATTGAATTAAATTTATCGTTGAGTTAGCACCTATAACACAAGTCATTTAGTTCTACTTAGTATAGGGCTAACGAGATCTGTGTTATATGTCAATAAATATTTATTATTAATATTATTTTAATACAGTATTACACAGGTGAGAATTTTTTTATGATTCCGAAGTTTTCATTGTAATTAAAGTTGTTAGTATTAAAATGTTATGGAGATGTTACACTCTATTGTCATGAAAGTATAATAATGGATCAACTAGTAAATAGTCCAATCATGCGACTTACTAATACAAAATATTGGGAAAGGCTGCAATAAAACGTAAAAAAACCCATTATTAAAATATTGAAATTAAAATATATTTTATTTTAATTTTATTTATATCATTACTTTGAACATTATGGTGAAGCTTACAATCTAGTTACATATCCTTTAACATTAGTGTCTTGTTAGTTATATCACGTCGTCTTGATAAAACAGACTTGTTTCTAAAATGCACTATCCTGTGACCCCCCAATTCTTGTTTATGTTTTTGGTTAAATTTGTTTCTATAAGATATTGCTGGAAGCCTTTGCCCAGGATAAATCGAATTAATACATAAAAAAAAAGATATCTTCTTGGTACTCTGCCGCCCGACAGCGATCTGGCTCAAATATTTTATTTAAATTAGAATGTTTTAGGTTTAGTTCCATTTTTATCATTAATTATTACTATTATAAAAAAAAAGATATTTCATTTTATTTCTCGTATTATCAGGGTTTATGTAATATTATTAAAGTCAGGCTTCACGCTCTCTATTATACCAATATCAGAGCCCTCAGTGATTCATTATCCTGCTTAGAAGAATGTGCTATTTAATACATACTGTTTTTAAGCATTATCTATCAATCTGCGCTACTCCAAATGAGAAAAGCCGTAACAAAATGTTTTTAAGTACTTCATTCCGGATTAAAAATACTCTATTTTTTGTCGGACCAGGTTGATTATCAGTTGTAATGGCAAATTGAACAAAAAAAAAATCAAAAACCAACCGTTTTACATAATCTATTATCGCGATTAAACCCGTTGAGTATTTCATATATGTACGAGCAACGCGAGTCCTTAAGAAATAATTTTTTTCAAAAAGTCGCAAAACAAAAGATTTTTAAAATGGTAAACTAACTTACAGTTAGATTTTATCATTTACTTAGTTCATCAGATAAGCTGGATTTCTTCTTCTTCAGGCTGTATATTAGTCCACTGCTGGACATAGCCCTCTCCTAATGAGCGCGTGGAGCAGGACTTGCTCTTATAAAAACTAACCTTGTATAATGCTTGTATACATATAACTAAGCAGAGGCGTGCATCTAACTACCGTGACTGACGAGATGATATAATTGTGTAGAATTTATAGGAGACATTGAAAGTGTACAATACGTACATTCAGACCCTCTACTCTTAAAGCTAATTTAGCCAACTTGCGTTACAATTGAGTAGATTTTTTTGTAGCCATTAGAGGTTCAAAACTGCGGGGCCTTCCTTCAGAGAGTGATTATGGGCTTAATTACCACGCGTGGCAATTTAAAGCGCGCGGCGTATTTGAACACCACATACTCAGGTTTCCTCACGTTAGCAAGTGGTTTTGCTCCTTTAACTTCACAAATGTTTAAGCCAAAATATGCTCTCAGATACTGAAGCCCTCTGACGTAAATGCTATTTCTATAAAGCTAAAATACGTTGGCGGGATGATCTCGAAAAAATCTTGCCGGAGTGGTCAGAAGTGGCAAATGACCGAAAATCTTGGTCCAAAATCCTCTAAAGTCCGCCAAATGTTGGAGGCTACATAAAAGTGTGTACAGGGGCTACATGCACTCATACCCCCCCCCCATCCCCTTTCTTCCATCGGACCACCAGACGATCGGCTCGAACGCACGCTTTTGTCGTCGAAATTCGGCGAATCCTCACCAAGTGATTCGCGAATTCTTTTATAATAAGAACAGCAATGTTGTGGAAAACGCTGCCATCGTCTGTCTTTCCGGAGACATATAACCTGGGTGTCTTTAAAAGTAGAGTTAACCGGCGTTGAACAGGTAAGCACCTAACATCGTAGACCCTGTCTTTGCTTACCATCAGGCGTGACTGGGGTCAAGTGTAACCTGACCTAAGTACTTAAAAAAAAAGCGTTTACTAAGTCGTGATATTTTGTACGTGTCTTATTGCATTTAATTGTGACGCAATTTGAACACAATAACGTCTAGTGTAGGGTGGCAGAATCACTTACCGTAGTCATATATGTTTCCTTTGGCAGTGCAGCCTCGCATATTAAACGCATCACCACAAGTAATAACCATCCATGAAAATGCACTGAAGTCATTGTTTTAATAACTAGGGAACACGGTAACAAAGCTTGTAGGGTTACACACACCTAGCCATGAAACGCACGTGGTCTAAAACACATTTAATACGCCTCGCCCTGATGAGTGGAGCTTGGAATGGCGGATGGCAATTTCCTGCTATAATTCCCCCACGTGGACAATGTTAAAGGTAATTTTTACGATGACTATTATACGGACTCATTATGTGTAGAAAATGATCAATTTGTGGCACAATGTAACCTATCAGATTCGTATCACTTCAAGAACTGACCACTCGTGCGGTTTCCGCATTTGAATGAAAAAGTACCCAAAAATTAATTTTTTTGGTACTTTGTAAATCGAAACTTAATGGAAACCCGCTATTCACTATGGGTTGTAATATAATATATGTTACATCCTGAGATATAATAATGTATCGCATTTAGTTTTATACTACAAAATGGTCTCGTACAAAATGTATCGTCGTCGTCGTCCGGCTATACTAGTCCACTGCTGGACATAGCCCTCTCCTGATGATCGCCATAGCGACTAAAGAGCGACAAAATGTATGACGAGCGATAACTTATTATATCTCAAGATGTAATATATATTATATTACATCCCATAGTCAAAAGCCGGCTAGGGGGAAGCCTTTAGACCAGTCCATGACCTTGATCAAGCTCGGATTGGTGCCTGTCTGATGAAGCATCAAAATATTTGAATATCCGTCAGTCTGGTCAATCAGTCCACCGAATAGACAATCAGTCTGCCGTCAGTCTAAACAGACTGATGGAATTGACTGACGCCAGACTGAACGTGTAAACTCCGTCATAGGGTTGGTTGTTCATAAGTAGAATGTATAGGAACGCCGCTCTTTAGAGCATAATATACTTCCCACTGCGCACTGGCCTTCTCCCAGCGAGAGAGAGAATTTGGGTTTAATCACCATGCGAACCCACAGCGGTAATTTCAAACAAATGTTTATAATAAAAGTATTTTCTTCTTCTTCAAACAAGTAAAAACCTCAGACATTGTTGAGGTTTCCCCACGATGTTTTCCTTCACTGTACTGCTACTTTAAATGCGCAAAATCTGATATTGGCATAATTGTAATTATGCCAATATCAGATTTGAAGCCCCTTTTTGATGGACACTTGGTTAAACTTGTAAGTGTCGCAGTTAGACGCACTTATTTTGATTGTTTTCGTTTTGATGTTCGCATTTTTCAGGATTGTGATAGGACTTTTTTTTTACAAATACACATCAGTCTGTAACTCTACAAATAAAAAATCGAATTATAGTACACTTGACACCACAACAATCTTTACATTCGTGCACACTCAGTTACGTTAAGGACGACTTTGTCTTGAAAAATAATGTAGTTGTCCTGTAGTCGGCTGGACCTTGTTGTGATTTTTTAAAGCTATCCATGAAACTTGTTTAGTTTAGTACCGATAAGTGTGTGTGGAAGGTTAATATTATATTAATAATATTAACCTTTAATAATGTTTTTCTCATTATTTTCAATTATACATAAAACGATTGTTTAGAGAAAAAAAGGCATTTCAAAATCCAAACATTCACGAAAAGCTTAGACATAAAAAGTGGCACAAGAAACAACATAAAACTGAGATTTTAAATTAACCAAAAACATCAATTCAATGCAATATTTTGTCGTTTCGGAACAAGACCATGAATTGATCAGTGAATTGTTGAGTGAACGGCGAAGATAAATAAAATAATTGTAATATATTACAATTATTTTATTTATCTTCGCCGTTCACTGTAATATATTACAATTATTTTATTTATCTTCGCCGTTCACTCAACAATTCACTGATCAATTCATTTTGATATAAGATATCATGTGAATTAAAAAATCACATACATTTTCATATCATGGCTAGACAACCTGCGACAGTGGTTTCAACAGAATACCAGGGACATTATCATAAGTATCCCCTGAGTTGAGTGACGTGGATTGTTGCTTTTTTTAAGCTTCTCCAGCTGCCAAATGAATAAAAAATTTTGACACTTTGAAGTTGTCTAAATCCTTAACTCGATAGAGTGGAATGTTACGTAATAGAAGGGCTGTTCCTTGTTTGTTTTGGCAACCTCGAACAGCAAGACAGCCGATTTGGTTGGCAACTTCCGATTGGATACGGCACAAGAAAAAAAAGAACTTAGATTTTGAAATTGCAATTGGTCACTGGTCATTGAGCGAACAAAGATTTCCAATTTTCATCACATTTAAGCTTGCATCGTGTACACCAGAGATCTTAGTACAAAGATGAACTGTTTTCGTCAACGTGTATTAAGATTGGCGGTCTAAACGATTGATATCAGCCGTCCGAGTGTAGTAAAGATCATAATTTTGCTTCTAACTATATGTACCTATTTTCGTCATGATACCATAGCACATAGTAAACAGAACTCATCGCCAATGGGGCTGAAAAGTTCCCGATTGGAGACCATAATATATCGGCAAGCGCAGCGTAGAACGACCAGCCACAAGATGTACAGAAGATCTCATCCAATGCAATATCATTGATGTATTCAATGCATTGAATACATCAATGATATACATTGTGTCACACCTGCAAATGCAGATGTAATATGCTACGCCGACGACACCGCGGTTATCTTTCATGGTGACTCTTGGGCAGACGCAGTTCTGAAGGCAGAAAACGGAATGCGTGATATAACCCAATGGTTGGACAACAACCTTCTAACTTTAAACTCAAAGAAAACTAAGTACCTCTGCTTTCACATATCAGGTAAATCAAAACCTGATATACCTGTGCGCCTGGTGCTACATTCTGTTTGTGATAAAACTAAAACTTAATGTACCTGCGAAGTCATTAGTAGAGCCGAATCAACAAAATATCTAGGGCTAATAATCGATCAGAACCTGTCTTTTAAACTCCATATTTCCGCACTAGCTCAGAGGGTTAGAAAGCTCATCTATGTGATGAAACTGCTGCGTAACTCAGCTGACAAAACCACTCTCTATCTAGTGTATGTGTCGCTGTGCGAGTCAATCATCTCGTATGGTATCTCGGTCTGGGGTGGAGCGGGAATTACAGCGATGCTAGAGCTCGAGCGAGCGCAACGGTCTGTACTAAAAGTTATGCTCAAAAAAACCTATAGACACCCCACTGTGAGCTTATATGAGGAGGCATCCGTGCTGACCGCCCGTCAGCTCTTCATACTCAAGGCATCGCTGATTGCTCACCGTAGAACGATATCCTCACCCAACCTTCAAAACCTTCTCCAACGACGCACTTTTAGAATACCGGTGCCACCAAAGCACACAGTGTTTGCACAGCGTTTCCCTGAGTTTATTTTTCCTTATGTCTATAATAAAATCACCAAGTCCTGTGACATACTGCACCTTAATGTTTTTCTAGCAAAACAAGCAATAAAAAAATGGCTGTTAACACTATCGTACAGAGAAACGGAAAATCTGATACTTATAACCAAATAGTTATTATTTACAAGTAAGTATATGATATCCCCCATTATAATATTTATGTAAGTCTATCTCCTGGACACCCCAACGACCGACCGACAGACAGCTTTTTACTTATTAATTTTTAGAATATATTAGTGTAAGGTAGTCTAAGCAAAACGTCTGTTCTACCTATAAAAAAAAAAAAATCTTAATGTTAAATTTTGCTGGGCCCCCGCGATACAGGCCTGACCTAGTGCGGGGACCACAATCGATCCCAAGATCCCTAATCAAATTTAGTTAAGAATAATATCTAATTTTAACTATAGGTAGTTTATGCTCTAGTTCTAAGGATCAATGTGTGTTTTTATGGAAAATAAATTATTATTATTATTATTATTAAATGATTATGTAATATTACTATCGCAATCCATCTGCTACACTGAACTCGACCCATATACCTACAAACTGGGACAAAAAAAAATTAAGAAAATTCCGCTAATAAATGTTGGCGGTAATGCTATCTCCTCAATAAAGAGTTCTTAAGATCATTATGGGGAAAAGTAGAATCGAAAAACGTGTAGAACATTAAAGATTTTTGACCATTTAAAATGGGGGTTTGTGCTGCAAAAGATATTATTTTTTGTTTTTTTTTACACTATTCTCTGTATTACGTACAGGCGACATCTGGCTGAAGTAGATTGCATCACTTACAGCCCCGACTACCTACTTTGCAGTTAGGTTCTTTTTTTTACATCGGAATGATACCGCTGTACCCACATGATTATAATATTTTTATTTTTAATGCACTAACCCGTGCTAAAGACAATTTTAAAAAACCTATTTAGAGGCTAAAAATTCGTTATTGCATTAAAAAAATAAAAATAGTATAATGACTTGGAGATATTTAGAAAATCTCATCTGGCAACCATGGCTACAGCAACGTGAAAAAAACTTCTTGCTCGCTGGCTCGGCTGTCCACTGGCAGTTTTGTATACCGCTTTAAAACTGACAGAATTTTAAGCATGCTCGAAGAATCAACGGTATAACCCACAGAGTAAAATAAAAAAAAATCGCCGTATATTGCGGTCTATACCGTTGGCTCGCGGAAAATAAAAACTGCGGTAAAGAAAACTGGTGGCTCGCTAATGAAACACCCGCTTAACATGCAAGGTTTCAGTAAAAAAAATCAATCGAACTTTAATTCTTTATTCAATACCCACCGCCATACCTACTCTATTTTGTTATTTTTATTATTCCGGGGCTATGTGCACTTCTTAAATAACATGAAAGCGCAATTTCGTTCATTCGTTCTTTCATTCACCTCATACAACCGCATCCTAACACTAAAAAAAAAATGACAAACTAATCTGTGTAGTTTTGCTAACCTGTGATCAGAAAATCAGTGTATTTAGAATTTCGGCTAAAAATCATAGTTTTAATCACAAATTCAGGCAGTTTTCGGTTAAATATGATGCCCCTGTGTCTTAACTAGTGTCTACAACTAAATGTGGTAACCTACATCGAGTGATGCTTCCGGAATTCGTGTTTTGTGGTCGTGTGAGGTTTGTTTACTCGTTTTGCCATTTAAGAACGGATACACTGTAAGTATGGATGAATGTTTTTACTCTTTCACGTAAAAACTACTGAATGGATTTTAATGAAACTTTACAATAATATAGCTTATACATCAGAATAGCACATTGGCGCGCTGGCACGGTTAGCCAAGGGTCGCGGGTACGAGTCCCGGCATGGGTGGAATTTTTAGCGTCTAAATAGGTTAATACAGATTATACTGGACTAAACATTCCCTATAGTTACTAACAATTGTCCGTTCGACTGTCTGTCGAGACCCTTTATCTTAGAAACGCATGGAGGTATCGAGTACCGAAATTTAAATTATTTAAGTTACTATTGGATTATTTTAATTGGGTACAGAAATGGGGCAAAGAAACAAAAACATCACGTGGGAGCGTATTTATTGTACAGGTTGGTTATGTGCTCGATGAGCGGCTTGTTTAGCAACTCGCCGACGTCTTTGGCGAAAATGAAGTCCAAGTGGTTGAACTTGGGCCACGTGCACGCCGGCTTTACGTCCTCGAGGACCCCCGTCGTGCTGAGCTGGTTCGCCAGCCGAATAATGTTCTGGAATAGAATAGCTTGGGTTTATTGATTGATGGTAAAAAGCGGTGGTAGCGGAGCTGTGTAGAACGCCGGCTTCTCAATCGGAAGGTCGTGGATTCAACCCCGGCGCGTACCAATGACTTTGTTTTCTATGTTATGTATGTGAAATTATAGTAGCAATACCACTCGCTGACTGTGAAGGAAAACATCGTAAGGAAACCCTAGTGTCTGAAGTGTTTAACGTACCTCAGCGCTCGCTACGTACGATGGCACAACTATGAGGCTAAGTGCGGAAATCTTAAATCTCACTAATTAAGTATGGATGGGGATAAAAATGTCGTGGCCTATAACCACAATAAGATAATAAGATAATCAGTAAGACCAGCCACTAGTCTTGCAAGCCGTCACCAATCCGGACTTGGCCCCCGTGGTGGAGTATGGCCTATACCGTCCTCAGGGAAGAGACCCATGCCCCTCGGTGGGGTCATAATTTGTTGATGTTTCTAGCTCCCACGACATGGGGTATCCCAGTGTAGGGCCAGAAGCAATGTATGTGCCTGTATGTAAATGTTATGTTATTATATATAACCACAATATAGTCTGTTAGCTTTTAGAATATACCTCGGGCTCTAGAGTAGGCTTCGGTTTTCGCCGGAAGCACACGAGTGTAATACTACTTCCTGCTCTGTATAAATATTTTCGTCACTATTTTGAAAAGTTCTGTAAAGTGTCATATTAGTTCCGATATTTTTATTACACGAATATATCCGATTCTATGCGATAGTAGCCGAGGTATATTCTAAAAGCTAACAGATTATAGGTATACACGAATTTATTTTAGGTCTGGACTATTTTGTTCTTACGGTAGGTAGCAGATCAGACTCAAAATTCGATTATTGTTGTTTTAGATCGTAAACATGCGCTCTTTGTTAGGTGATTGAACTTACGGCCTTTTGCGTGAGCCGGTCGTTTTCCCCGTAGAGCAATGTTACTGGTATTCTGACGTTTGATAGGTTGTAGGGCACGATCGGACCCCTCACGCCGCCTTCAAAGGTCGTGAAGACATCTAAAAAAAAGAGATAGCGTCCAGTGGTACCTTCACTCGCACTAGATGGGCGAAGGAATCACTCGTACGCTGCAGTGACTGGGAATTGCTTTCTAGATGAAGCAGGCATAAACATAACAAATCATAAACCCAAGTCACTAAGCGATTTAGTGATAAGGCTCTGTTTGTACTCTTATGTCGGGAAATATCTGTGTAATTTCCATTGTTATCTATATCTTCTGCTATATAAAAATGAATTGCTGAATGTGTTGGTAAGCGCAAAGCTCGAGAGCAGCTGAACCGATTTCGATAATTCTTTTTTAGAATATTCCTTGAAGTACAAGGATGGTTTTTACGGAGAGAAAAATAAAAAGAATCGACTGTAGCGCCTACCTAGCGCCTAGTTATGAAGTTCGCTGGGTCAGCTCGTATACAATAAAGTTTTCTCTATCTGTCTTGTCTATCTCTGTATATAAAATTGTTAGTTAAAGAAAAAACTGAACAACTCAAATCAGTTAATATATGTATTGGTATAGATTGCAGGTGTGTACAGTAGTTTTGGAGTAATACAGTAGATTTCAATGCAATTTCACGGATTTGTGCCAAATTGGCAAAAAAGGGTCCGCTATAATTACATCTAACGTGAAAATAATAAATGTGCAAATATACAACCTCAAACGTGTTAAACCTTCGTGTTTACTTATTTTATAATAAGAACTGTCACTGTTTTGTATGACTTATGTCATCCGTCTTCTTGGCTTCATCATGTCATCATAAGCTTGGTATCCAATAAAC
The DNA here is from genome assembly GCA_934045075.1 of Yponomeuta sedellus. Lineage (NCBI taxonomy): Eukaryota > Metazoa > Arthropoda > Insecta > Lepidoptera > Yponomeutidae > Yponomeuta > Yponomeuta sedellus. The sequence goes on along the minus strand of OW203736.1, from coordinate 1,504,918 downwards.
TCTATCTTCATTTCCACTCGCATTTTCCTCATCTATTAAGTAAACGTAGGTACTGTAGCGCAGCAGTTATTGAAACTCTTGATTTAGCAGCAATACTTTATGTTTATTATCTTTTTTTCATCAAAACCTAGCCTAGCTACGAGTCTCAACACGACTGACACCTATCTCCAACAAAACGTAACGATATTCTTTTAAATTATTCAAACTCTACTAGACGGCTACGCCAGCCAGCTACTATAAACAAGTATCGTTACATTTTCCCCCCTGTTATCAATAAATTTTAATTACAATTAAAATTTAACCTAGCTAACACTTCTTAAACCTAACGTCAGTCATGTGTCTTACAGTGTCGGGGAATTCACACAATCCAGGCGAACGCATGACGCTCCGTTACTAAATCGGTCAGGGTGCCAGAACAATTCATAAACCATTAAGACAATCTAGAAAACTCCCAAAGTTGTTTATAATTAAAATTAAAAGAAAATTGGTCTATGACTGAACGGACAGACCCCTTCTCAGCAAAACCCAACAAAAAGCCGAGAAGACACCATCGAACGCCGCTGCAAGTTAAATAATTACAAGGGCGCCTCCACCAAATGTAGCGCAGCAGTTATTGAAACTCTTGATTTAGCAGCAATACTTTATGTTTATTATCTTTTTTTTCATCAAAACCTAGCCTAGCTACGACTGACACCTATCTCCAACAAAACGTAACGATATTCTTTTAAATAATTCAAACTGCTAGACTGCTACGCCGGCCAGCTACTATAAACAAGTATCGTTACAGTACGTTCATACAGAAACTTGAGAAGAAGAACGTTTAGAAGAAGAGAGGAACGGTTTGCCTCTCGCTCGTAAATTATTGCCCGTAAGAGGAGTTACATTAACCATAAGAGCTACAGGAAAATGTTTTATGGCCAAGTTCTGAATTGAGATTTTCTCTAAGTAAATAGTTAGCTATAGCGCTGTCTCTTCGAATTTCTCAGAAAAGAGCTTGACAGAACGTTAGTTAAGTATGTACTTAGTGAAATTCTTAATACAAAAACCGGCCCTTACGGCCAACTTTGGAACAAACGGTTTTAATTTGTAGTATCAGCATCTAAAAGTGTAATCAAAACCAACCTGATAGAGCTATCTTAGCGTAATGTTCCAACTGCCCCCATGAAGCTGGCTGGAATCGCGCCAGTATCATTGGCGAGATATTCTGCAACAAAAATGTCATTTGATTAGCAGTATAAACCATGCACCCTATTCACGGCTACGCCTCAGTGCGGCAAGGGCTGCCAAGCCGAAGCAGCTTACTGAAATGCGTCAACCCATTGACCACGAGGCCAACGCAAGCGAGGTGCACCCTCTGGGCCCAGGCGGTTTCCTTGCCCCGTTTGTGTCGCTAATGGTGAGCCTTCCACCTGGAATTGCCGTGGGCAATATGAAAATCCCTAGACCACCTGGGGACCCGTATCAGCCGAAGTAAGGATCCGGATATGGTCAGCGATAATTTGAAACGTTAATGCGGTTCTTCCCAGACGATGAGCCATCTTTCATCATGCCCTGCGTGTCCTAACACCTGCACTCAAAAGGACCTAATGATTGCAAATAATAAAGCAGTCATAGTCGCAATGTTTTGGGCCGCAACTATTTAGTACCGACTGATGATAATTGTTTTGCCATCGACACACGATCATCTTTTTAACTGTCCTAATCCTGATAATGATGATCATTGATTATAAGTTAGTATATATCCTACTAATATTATATTTAAAGTTTGTGAAGATGTTTGTTACAGATCAAAATCAGAAAATTCTATCGAAAAACTATCTCCGTATTACATTCTAGGGCCTGTGCAGTCAGCGTCAGAATGACCCGTCACAACTCGTATTATCGTCGGAAATTGTGATGAATATTTAGTGCCCTATTGCTTCTATTTGCTTCCTGTTAGTAGATAATTTCTTCCATCATATTTAAGAAGAGAAACAACATTTAAGGGTGACCGTACATCCTGACGCTTGGTTGACATGTCACCTAGCCATATCACTAAATTTTCGTAGAATCACTGAATAGCAATTTTGAGTCTAAGCGTCTTTGTTCTTTGTCTACCTGACGTCAGGATGTACGGTCACCCTTAAATGTTGTTTCTCTTCTACAATATGATGAAAGAAATTCTCTACTTAGAGGAAGCAAATAGAAGCAATAGGGCACTAAATATTCATCACAATTTCCGACGATAACACGAGTTGTGACGGGTCATTCTGACGCTGACCCTGTGCAAGTCTTTGTGTGACGTGAAAGTATTTTTTCTTAAACAATCTCGTTCTTGGTCACCAACCCGGACTTGCTGCCCGCGGTATGGCCTAACCTTCCTGCGTTGCAGGGAGAGACCCGTGCCCTAGAAGTGGGGACATACAAGGGTTGATATCGAATCACGGTCTTATTTACAAAAACACGAATCTTTAAAACACTCCTCAGAATCAGTTTAGTCAGTGGTAAAAGGTAAGGCGTCGCCACAGATGCTTAAAACTGCTCCTAAGAAGCCTTTTAAAGATAGACTGTTGGCATGGTACGTCAAATTCTCACCCAGTCATTCTGCTCGTAGTCCTCGCCGACGATGGAGTACACAATCCGCATGCAGATGTCGTCCTCGGGTTTCCTCACGTTGCACATCCCGTTCACCAGCACGTCCATCGCGTCGCGGTTCACGCTCATGAAGTAGACGCCCTCGGCACGCATTCGGTTCTAATAGATCAGAAAATAACACCGACTTCAAGGAAAACACTTCATGCCGCCGTGAAGAATAACCTGAGGGTCTGATGTATTTACATAACCCAGAGCTGGTAATTTTTAATCTGGCCACACAGTAGTGTGGGGCGTGGTGTTTAGGCTCACTGGGATACACACACGGGGATAACATAACATTTATACATATATATTTTTTTAATGCACTAACCCGTGCTAAGGACAATTTAAAAACCTATTTAGAGGCCAAAAATTTCACCCATGCCGGGATTCGAGCCCGTGGCCTCTGGCTATCCGTGCCTGTCGCTGCCTGTACGCGACGCCGGTGAGTCGCCCATTAGCTCAGTTGGAAAGAGCGCTGGCACGGATAGCCAGAGGTCGCGGGCTCGAATCCCGGCATGGGTGGAATTTTTGGCCTCTAAATAGGTTTTTAAAACATAACATTTACATACAGGCACATACATTGCTTCTGGCCCCACACTAGGATACCTTGTGTGGTGGGAACCAGAAACAGAGACATCATAAACATGTAAACATCCAAGACCCGAGGTTTTTTTTTGTTCTCAGCCGGGGTTCGAACCCGGGACCTCTTGCATGGTAGGTAGGCGCGGTACCGCTGCGCCACAGAAGTCGTCAGGATCGGGAATCCCCATTGCATCTATGACCGTGACGAGTGGACAACTATTGCATATGGTCCCGATCCACAGCATTGAGGGACCGATTTCTTAGAAAGAAAGAATTTCACTTCAATAAAACCCAAACTCACCGCAATATTAAGCCTCTCGAGCATCAGCATCGATACGTCCTTCATGTTATCCATATAGACGGCCGGCGCCAGAGCCACGAAGGCCACAATCTTGTCATTGTACTCCGGTCTCTGCGACATCATGGTGAATAAAGTTGTCGTGCCCATGGAGTAGCCCACGTACATGATCTTTGGTAGGCCGGTCACGTTCAGGACCTTGTCGATCATGGCGGGCAGGTCCAGACCTCCGTGCTCGTGGAAACTGGAAGGAGAGATTGGTTTTGAAATCGTGCTCGGTTCGGGACTCCCTAGGAAAGTCCCAAGATCAAATCGAATCCTTATGGAGCTTCGGGGCGCTAACTTGCGCTACCAATGGAATAAAAATGTACGTTTTTATCTAAAAGTGAATATAAGTAATCTTAAGAACTGTGATAACTAATTTTAGAACCTAAAGTCTAGAACCTAGGATCAACAATCTGGGACTTTAAATTCCTAGGATATTTGATAATAGAATGAATGATATCGTACGTAATACAGAGAATATTGTAAAGAGGTTCGAAATTTCACTGATGCCGGTGTGTCGCCCATTAGCTCAGTTGGAAGAGCGCTGGCACGGATAGCCAGAGGTCGCGGGTTCGAATCCCGGCATGGGTGGAATTTTTAGTCTCTAAATAGGTTTTTAAAATCATTCCCCATTTACCAGCAGCTTAAAATTTTACATTTGCCCTAACGAAGTACTCAAGTTTGCGTTTCTTATTCTTCAAAGAAATCTTCAATTAGAAACTGATAGCTTGACCTCTGTTTACCTGAACTCCCAGAATTTGGCCTCAATTTTCGGCCTCTGTTTGTGCATCGAGTACTGTGTCCCGCGCAAGTTTCCTAGCCACACGTCGTACCCGGCGTCTGCCAGCATATAGCCTGTGAACAAACCAAGTCGTGAGGAGACTGAACGTGAAAATATAGGAAACTGTAAGAAATAATCACAGAACATAAAAAAAGAGTAGAAGTCGTAAGTGGGCGGTGCCCGCGTGCCTCACATTAGCAATGTATTGCCTATGCGTAGTCGGTGACAGTTTTGTTGACTTCAGTTGCCGTGCGCTTCTAGTAAAGAAAAAATGGTGAAAACTTTCTTAAAATGCCTTGTTATGCTGTGTTAGAGAGCAAAAATAAAAGTTCGGGACCAAAATATACCGATCATGCCGTAACATTTCATCTGTAACACGTATTTCATTGTATTTTTAATTAAATTTGTAATGACATGAACACGGAAACCAATCCGAAAATGAGAAAGTGAAACCACCTTTATGTACTGGTTAATAAAGTTAAATTTTCATCGAAGAAAGTGTACGTTCTCTAGAAATTTCTGTCAAAATTTGAATTCTACTTAATTACGGATGGGGGCACACATGATAAAAATCTATCGATAATTTAATTGTCTATGACTTCATATGAGTGATACATACTTAACGGTACTTAGGTATTGTAAATTCCAATTCGTCTAAGTAGGTAAAATAATTATTGTTATTTTATACCTACTTCCTAAGTGCCTTTTCATATGCATCCGGTCGCCGGGCCGGGTAAAGTAGTAATGTATGAGCTCCGGTCGCCGGCTGGTCGTTGTGCATGTGAAAACTGTCATTGGAGCTCATACATTACTTTTCATACAAGATATGACATGAGCACAGCTAGATCGCAATAAAGTTTTTCATCACCAGTTTATCAGGGACTGAAATATTTAAGAAACTATCAAAGTAATTTTAATCTTACAGTTTAAATATTCCAACCGATATTCTATCCGCAACCGAGAGGTTGCGGGTTCGAATCCCGGCATGGGTGAAATTTTTAGCCTCTAAATAGGTTTTTTAAATTGGTTCCTTAGCACGGGTTAGTGCATTAAAAATAAAAATAGTATAATCCGTGAGTTTTCGTTTAGTTTTCCTAAGGAAACCGGATACGAAATTAAAATGGAAGGCAGCGATAAGAAGGCAAAATTGGTTCTCAACGAAGATGAGCACAACATATTCAGAGCATTTTCATGAACACTTTATAATAACTAAAAAAGGCGGAAGGTGGCACTTATGTGATGATGCAATACCAGTATAGGGAAGAGCGGGTGACCGTGCTCTTCCACTATAAAGGGAAATTTCCCGCCAGGCAGATCGTATACCTGGGGACGGCCGGTCCGACTATTGTTAGTCGGACGTTATATTTATGGTATGTCATTGAAACACTTTGATTGAGCGATGCAGGAATGTTGGAGTTTGTAGTGCGCGCGCAGAGTTGACATGTGCTCGCCACACCAGAAAAAATGTGCTTCACTTCCAGGTTAGACTTTTGCGTATAAATGAAATTATACTCGTATTAGTACAATCATCAATTAGTAGGTATTAAGTATGAAACATGGCGTACAGATAGACAAAGATATGAATTGAGTCGTAGAATAATATTTCCCGTGTTATAATTTCTGACGCCGGCGAAGCAGCGGGTTAAAGCTAGATAAGAGATAACATTTTAAAATATTATGAAATCTACCACATTGTTTTATTTTTGCATCTATCCACCCTATTAGTATTAATTCTTTATTTCACAAAAGATAATGTAAAAAAGATGCATTTTCTACCAGTCAACCCGCAGGCAAAAAAGAAATAGCTAAAAATACTTCTGAGTACCAGTATTCGTATTCGGCTGTTGTATTAAACTGTTTGTATAATTTGTCGATAGGTTCTCCCTATCGACAAACTAGAACTCGCATTGTCCCATCCCAAACTGAGAATGTACTTGTTTTTCAATTTTGAACTTTATGTCTTACTAGGTAAAAGTTCTTTTCGGTCCGACGCGGCGGTAGTTCCATCTAGTGTAGAGTAGCGTTACTACAAAATGTCAACCTTAATTTCATCATTGTCATTTGACTTTGATCATTGCTAACATTACAAAAAGGTGCATATTTTAATTGAAACTTTTATGAAGTACACCTTTTCGGCATTGACTTTATTTACCAATAGCAGGTTGGCATTCGTAGTGTGCGTTTGGTTTGTAAGTATCAGTTTGGTTACACTGGTTTTCGTACTAATGTGTCATGTCGCTACTTCTACTCTTTTTTTATGTTCTGTGGAAATAATAGTAAAGATTTCTAATCTGTATGTTTGTTATATCTTGGTTAACGAGGATTATGGAAAGGGGCATGAAAGGCAAATTGAAAAAAAAAAATGTAGATTTTTTTTTTTTGGTCCAGGCAACTGCCACCATTGATAACGTGGCAACCTTTAGTCGATATGTAGAATAAAATACGAAAAAATGGTCCAATTTAATGTAACACTGTGCTATTTTAAAAGATGAGTTATTTGAATTTATAATATTATTAATATGTCCTTATGTTTACTTAGCCTAATGGGTTAATTTTTTTCTTTTCTTTCTTGTTACGTCCCTTTTTTTTTGTTCTCGTCCCTGTTCTTTCTTTTTTTTTATATGTTTAACCCATTTACAGATGTCATAGTCACAGTTGATAACAGTTAAACAAAACAAAGTCCAGTCACAATAAAATATAATAATAATAAATTAATTCGTTGAAGATAAAATAAAATTGCATTTTACAATTGAATATGAGTAGTGTTTTCCCCGACGCCTTATCTCTGTCTACTCCAACGAGTAGTCACAAGCAAGGCGCCGGGGTTTTACAAAGTAAGATGTCAATAATATTAAAATAAATAGTAACAATAATACTAGACCAAATCCATTTAAATTAAAATACAATGTCAAGATAATAAAATAAAAGAAAAGAAAAATAACTATATAATTACTATTAGGTGTGTTCCCCGGCGCCTTATCTCTGTCTACACCATCGAGTAGTCACAAGCAAGGCGCCGGGGTCCTGTAATGATTGTCAACTTATAGTCATACCCTCCCCCTCAGCATAAAGCTTGGCATCCGGATCGCCCGGGCTAAGACCGGCCCCCATTCGCCCTCGCGGCCGCGCGCGTCACCCCCAGGGCGAAGGCAAGGAAGGTCTCTCGACTCTTGGAGTCGGCCATAACCGCTGGCACGGTTAGCCAGAGGTCGCAGTTTCGAGTCCCGGCATGGGTGGAACTTTTAGCCTCTAAATAGGTTTTTAAAATTGTCCTTAGCACGAGTTAGTGCAACAAAAAGAATATAACTTATGTACCTATCTATCTAAATCTAGTGTTGTTAATGGCAATCATGAAATCTTATTAGGTTTAGGCAATGGCTATCGATGTATTTGGTTTAAGATGATTTGAGAAAAGATGGTCACAGTGGAGTTTTTTTTTCCGCTGCCTTTTTCTCCACTACAATACGGCCCGAAGGCGGCGGCTTACATTTTACATTGTACATTGACACATTCAGCAAACAGAATGTAAATTCTTTACGTTGAAATAAATTGATTTGAATTTGAATTAGCTTATTGCATCGATGAAAACTTTGGAACACTTACTCAGGCTTCTATTCGGCCCCATGATGACAAAATCGCCACTGCTGCCTAACAGCCCATGGACAATGAGCACAGCCCTCTTTCCTTTCCCGCCGGTGCTGCTGCGGCGGGCTGACCGCCTCCCCGCAGGGATCCGGTGCATCTGCAGCACGTAGCCATCGGCTGTGGTGACCCGGTGCTTCTCCACCGGGTAGCCGGCCGCTTGGATCATCTTGGGCTGGAAGAAGGAGTAACATTACATTACATTCACATACAAGCACATACATTGCTTCTGGCCCCACACTAGGATACCCCGTGTCGTGGGAACCAGAAACGACGACATCACAAACATGTAAACATCCAAGACCTGGGCTTTTTTTTTTGTTCCCAGCCGGGATTCGAACCCGGGACCTTTTGCATGGTAGGCAGACGCGCCACCGCTACGGCACAGAGGTCGTCAGAGTAACCTTGTTAAAATGAAATCGAAAATCCAAGTTAGCCTTTAAAAACAAGGTTAATGATTTGTATCTATCACTCTAATTATTTATTTGAATTTGTTATTGTTTTTTTTTTAATGTAGGTAAGTGTCTTTCTTTTTATCCTCTTGTGGAACTTTACTGTAAATAATGTAAGTTTGTGTATGTTTATTATAAATTGCTTTATGTATTATAAATTTATAATATAAATTTATAAAATTTATAGTATGTATATCAATATTCATATTTGCACCAACCACCCGTCTCACTTTTCCTTCAGCAACTCTCCATCGTGGGTTGTCTGGAAGAAGAAACTGCTCTAAGCAATAAGGCCGCCAATTGTACTGTATCTTTGTAATTATTTTTTGTTTGTTTTTTCCTGGTGCATAATAAGAATATTCTTCTCTCATCTTAGGGTTGGTAATTTTATGTTTAGGGTACGATGGGGCTGACGGGCTCTTTCTGCGAGCAAAGACCCTAAATAAATAAGCTTAAAAAAAACAATAAAGACCTTCTAGTAAGTACAGTAGTATCAGGAGGCTCCACTCTAACATAATTTAAAGTAACAAACGAAAAATTAACTAAACATCTAGTAAATAAGTAGGGATTAATTAACTGATAAGAAACTTGCAATAGTCTGATAAGAGAACGTTGTGGACTGAAAGAGGATGTAGTGACTAGAATTGAGAAAGGAATGTTACGTTGGTTTGGACATGTGGAGAGGATGAAGGAAGAAAGATTGACGAAACATATATTGCGAATGCGAGTGGAAGGGCTGGTAAGGGTCGTCCCAGGCGGACATACATCGACCCGATATGGGATGTATTAGCCAAGGGAAAGATAAAAAGTATCCGGAACCGGCGTGCGTGCATGCGACGACTTATGAACGTTGATGAAGCGAAGGTGATCTGTCAGGATCGTGGCAAGTGGCAGCCCCTGGTCTCTGCCTACCCCTTTGGGATACAGGCGTGAGGTTAGGTATGTTTCCTTTTTGAAAAAAGGGGCATGAAAACGTTTTTAATCTGTAACATCAGCCAACTAATGAGCTGTATGCATTACACTTCTATGTTATCAGAAGTGATCAGGGCGTTAATTACAATTTTTTGCCTAAACGGCTATAATTAGTACTGTAAAATGCCATCCCTTCAGCGTCGTGTCATTGGTGATCTGTAATATTGTGGATCTCGCTAAGACGTGCTCGGCTAGTGGACTTGGCAGATGCAAGTAATCGGTCAAATTCAATGGTCTCGTTTGTCGTTAGCCACACGCGATACGGATTTGATCGCCATTGTTTTCTTGAGACTAGCGGTTTGTCCCGGGTTTGCGAGCCTTTGCGTCTTCCATTTTTTCATGTAGCCCACATACGGCAGTAGTTAAGTCATGTCAGAGACCTTATGAGCTGCTTGATAACTTGACAGTGAGGCTTCACTGTCAGTATGACCCTTCAACTTCTGACAGTATGACCCTTCACTGTCTTACAATCCTCCACCAGCTCCGACTTTGCCCCCGTGGTGGATTATGGCCTATCCTTCCTACAATGCACGAAGAGACCTGTGCCCCAGCAGTAGAGACATCGTTATCAACCCTTGTATGTCCCCACTGCTCCCACTGAATTACTTGAGTTAAGCTACAACAGGCGCGGTCAGGTGCAGGATGGGTGACCGTCCCGTGACTACCGCTAGTGGCATTTTTCCGAGCGCTTCCATGCTTTGCAAGGCACGTTAAGCCGTTGGTGCCGGCTGTCATGTAATTGCAGTCGTTAAGCCATGTCAGAGGCCTTATGAGCGGCTTGATAACTTGACAGTGAGGCCCGCCACTGTCTTCCAATCCTCCGCCAACCCGGACTTGGCCCCCGTATGGGCTAACCTTCCTGCAATGCAGAAAGAAACCCGTGCTCCAGCAGTGGGGACATACAAGGGTTGTTAACGAAACGTAAGTTTATAGGCTTTCGTCTGTAAACACCATAAGCGACATACGAACACACAAACTAATTTTACATCATCAATACTAAAGTTAATATTGTGGTAATTATTATTATGATGCAAAAATGTCTTTTATCGCGGCTAATTATTAGTTCTCTAGCTTATTTTACACGAGACTGAAACGTGGGAGTGACTGCAGGTACAATCAACTCAGAAGTGTCGGAATGGCAGCGATATACAACATTCAAGATGCCACTTACACATGTATCCCAGAGAGGTAGACTTAATAAAGTCTTTATCTACTTCATTTTGCTACGTTTTTATTTACGAACTTAATTCTGTTTTCATCCACCAAACTAAATGTTCTAGGAATATCTTAAGGGCATATCCATTCAGTAACTCTAGCTCCACAGATAGAAGAAAAAAATTTTTATTTACAGATCCATTTTGCAAACAGTGTAAGAGCAATCCCTCAATCGTGTTAATATCGGTTTCTAAAAATCAATTAGGAGAACATTTGATTTGGTGGATCAAAACTGATATAAGATCGGAAATAAAAACTTACGAAAATTGAGTAAAGACTCTTTGTGACTTTCAGCAGTCTTAGTATTTCTTAAGTCTACCCGAGACCACGGCAACTGTAACTCTGCCGAAACGTCGGGAAATAAGATTACGAACCTATTTAGAGGCTAAAAATTCCACCCATGCCGGGATTCGAACCCGCGACCTCTGGCTATCCGTGCCAGCGCTCTATCCAACTGAGCTAATGGGCGACTCACCGGCATCAGTGAAATTTCGAACCTCTTTACACTATTCTCTGTATTACGTTTTTAGCCTCTAAATAGGTTTTTAAAATTGTCCTTAGCACGGGTTAGTGCATTGAAAATAAAAATAGTATAAATAAGATACGTTTAACCTAGTAAAATAATCGCGATTTGACTCGTTTAATATATAACTATTCTGCAGTCTTCACTAAGAATTCACGAAGAGTCTTCAGAGACACAGACTCTGTTTAACAGAGTGGCTATAAGAAAAATGCTTCTAAATGGAAAGCCAGAACACACTTAAAACCGTAGCATTAACTTTACTGTAAACCCGTTTAGAATACCTACTTGTAACTGTATGCGTACTATCTACTAAGCGGCGACAGTAACCGTGGTTCCTTCTTTCAGCGTTTTGCTATTGTTACAGAGATGGCTGCCATCTCTCCGTTGGTGGATATTATTTACTTATTCTCTACATTTTCATTGTATAACGTAACATTTACATACAGGCACATACATTGCTTCTGGCCCCACACTAGGATACCCTGTGTCGTGGGAACCAGGAACAACGACATCACAAACATGTAAACATCCAAGACCTGCGGTTTTTTCTTGTCCCCAGGCGGGGTTCGAACCCGCCTCTTGCATGGTAGGCAGATGCGCTACCGCTACGCCACTGAGGTCGTCAGAGGATTGTATGAACATAACTTCGGCCAAGTTCAACTGGCACTATATATTTAAGTTGACTAACAACATAATTGCCCGCCTTAATGCATTAGGCTCAGTGCTACAAAGTGGCCTGTTAATTGTTAACACGGCTAAGTGGCAAGTGTAAACGACATTAAACAATGCACTCTGACAGAATTTAGGTTATGTCAAGACGGTATTCCATTTCAGCTGATTGCTAAGTAAGTTCTAGGTACCACAGAAAGTTCAACCCATAAGAGAAGCTGCTAGGGGAACGCAAGGTCAAGATAACAGTTTTATTCCGCTATCGGGTAGCTGCATCTCGCTTTACGCGGTGAAATAAAGCGAGATGGCGCTAAAACCTTTATCGTGACGTTCTGCTCCTGTAGTGTCGTCTTACTTTTTTTGTGAATTATAAATTTAAATTTAACGGGTCTCTTCCCTGAGGAAGGTTTAGGCCATACTCCACCACGAGGGCTAAGTCCGGATTAGTGGAGGAGTGCAAGACTAGTCAGAAGTCTTACTGTCAGAAGTTTTCAAGCCGCCCAAAGGCCTCTGACTTGGCTTGCCGACTGCCATCTATCGACGACAGCTGGCACCAAATGCTTAACGTGCCTTGCCAAGCACGGAACCGCTCGGAAAAATGCCACTAGCGTTAGTCGTAGACGGTTTACCCATCCCTCCACTGAACGCGCCTTGTGTTGCTTAACCTTCGTGATCGTTTAAGATCACTTAGGCAGCCGGGGCTACGAGCGATTCATACGTATTATGAGATTCTATTATTGACATCAAGAACTTTAAATGCCAAAGCAGTAGTTAATTGTCTTACAAAGGTAGGGCATTTCGTCCGCTTATTAAAATTTCATAGACATACGTCAAAATCTTCGATGATTTCTTTGTGAAACCGACCTTCTGCGACTAGCCTTTAACGATTGTTTGTGTAAACAATTGTGAATTTTAATGATGTTTGAAGTTATTTCTGTTTGTTTCGCGTGGTCTCCGTGAAACGTGCTAGGTCACGGAGACAGGCTGGGGAATTTGACTATTGATGATTTGACTGACTCATATTTAACTGTCGCTAACTACTGTTATACTTAAACAAGTCGATGAAGACAAAAAGAGCCTTAGAAATACGCACAAGATAGTTTCCTAATTTTAACACTAGGTGGCGCTGACGATATTCTTTATCGCGGTATGTATTTTTTTCTCTGGTCTGTACAGTGAAGTAAGAATCTACTAGTTATATGTTGTATACAAGAAAGTTCTCATCTAATGTATGTATAGTTGTGCACATATTCCTCCACGTCATTAATTTTCATTGAAAATTTTAGAGTTTGATGATTCTCTAATGGGACCATTAATCCCACGAAAATCAATGAAAACGTGTATATGAAATCTGTGGTAAGCCACATTGACCGATTTCGCAGGATCTTTTGCTAATCTGACGGCCTTGGTGGCGCAGCGGTTTGGCACGCTGACGGTAAAACCGAAGGTCTCGGGCTCGATCCCCGGCCGGGTCAAACTAGGAAACGAACTTTTCTAGTTTGTCTCGGGTCTTGGATGTTATCTATGTATTTATTGTATTAAATCTATCGTCGAGTTAGCGCCTATAGGCGCTAACTCGACTAAACAACTAAATGACTTGTGTTATAACACAAGTCATTTAGTTGTACTTAGTATAGGGCTAACGAGATCTGTGTAATTAATATGGCCATGAATATTTATATTTATATTAATCGCTCTAATATTATAAAGGCGAAAGTTTGTGAACTTCTTCGTCTTAACGGCTGGAGCGATTTTAATAATATTTGCAGGTATTTTCTAAGGTTAACACGAGCAGTAGACATAATTAAAACGGTTTTTACACGGATTTATGCTCGTTTATTACATTTTTACAATTTTCCGACATTTCGGCACTTTTTCAGGTGCCGTGGTCCCGGATGACTGAGGTGATAGGCGTCTTTTAGAAAAAGTGCCGAAACGTCGAAAAATTGTAAAAATGTAATAAACGAGGATAAGTCCGTGTAAAACAGTTTTAATTTGCAGGTAACACCGCGGGGAACAGCTAGTCATACACAAAATTATACAGGGCTATTTTTAAAATGCAATTTTTTTTGCGCTTATTAAACCATTTTTCAATTTCATTTTCTGAAACATGTCAGATACAGTTTGTCTTTTACAATTTTTTTCTTTATTGCCTTGCTTCTATTTCTGCATTCATCTGAGTTCTTTGTCTTCTTCTTCAGGCTATATTAGTCCACTGCTGGACATAGCCCTCCCCTAATGAGCGCCATAGCGCCCTGTCTTCAGCTTGCCGCATCATCTACTCGGATGCAAATCAGAAAACAACTTCAGCTCTGCAGTTTATCTTTGTGTAGACATATTTTTCCTTTCTTCTTCTTCTTCAGGCTATATTAGTCCACTGCTGGATATAGCCCTCCCCTAATGAGCGCTATTGCGCCAAGCGCCAATGATGGCACCAAGGTTGTGCCATTATTGGGGGGTAATGCCCATAATCCCCACGCTGGGCATACGTGTTGGGGATCGCAGTTTGGTGGAATTGTACTGCAGGGGGCGCTGCTGCCCACCCCCTGGTTTGTGTCCCTTAGTCGCCTTTTACGACACCCGCTGGAAGAATTTGGGTTTGTGCTATTCTCTAGGCCACACCACACAGCTATTTTTCATTTGCTAGCCTATTTTTAGACCCAATGGGGATTTATTAGGGGCAGATAAAAAGTACCCGATACCGGCGTGCGTGCATGCAACGACTAATGAATGTTGTTGAAACGAAAGTGGTTGGTCAGGATCGCGGCAAACCGTGTTTCATACCTAACCCTCCGGGGTACAGGCCTTCCGATATCAACCCTTGTATTTCCCCACTGCTGGACCACGCATCTCTTCCTGCAGGAAGGGCAGGCCATACTACGGAGGCCAAGTACGGCTGGGGGAGGATTGTAAGACAGTGGCGGGCCTTACTGTCAAAAGTTATCAAGCCGCCCAAAGCCTCTGACATGGCTTAACGACTGCCATTACGTGACAGGCGGCAACAGTTTAACGTGCCTTGCGAAGCACGGAAGCGCTCGGAAAAATGCCACTAACGGTAGTCACGGGACAGTCACCCGTCCTGCACCCGACCGCGCCTGTTGTTGCTTAACTCAAGTTATAGATTCCAATCACTCCCACTAGGCCCCTAGTTTTATATTATTTTTGGACACACGCATGTTTTCCCATGTAACGGAAGCAAAAACAACATAAGCTATCTGATCTGATCCCGCCATAAACGGCGTGGTAAACTCGGTTCTGAATGACAATATGTTTTCGTTAGGTCTAGATCAGAGATAGGGCCAGGTCAAGTCAGTTCAACGGGTTTTATTATGTAAGCATTGTACCGGTTTTTACAAGAATAACTTCTATTTATAACAGAAACAATTCGCCATCTCGCGGGAGACCTTAACCCAGACCAGGTCGGTTATAATGAGTTTTGTTTTATAGTGTTAATTTGAATAATTTAAAAGGGGTCGGTCAGGTATTACCATACCACAATGTGTCCTAGCGACAAATATAAAATAATGGACCTCTTAGAAATTGTCTTAGAGCATTAAATGCCGTAAACATGGGCCATTCATTATTGCTAAAATATAAAAGGCCACCACAACGTGGTCACCAAAAAGTGGTGACAATTTTTTCCTTTGTGTCACAGTAAACTATTTATTTGTCGCTCAAAGTCGCTCAGCGAGCTATGGAGAGAGCTATGCTCGGAGTTTCTCTGAAGGATAGGATTCGTAACGAATTCATCCGACAGAGAACCAAAGTTATCGACATAGCTCAGAGAATTGGCAGTGGGCTGGCCATATCTCGCGAAGAACCGACAACCGTTGGAGCAAACGTGTCCTTGAGTGGAGACCGCGACTCGGCAAACGTAGTGTGGGACGCCCTCCGACTAGGTGGGATGACGATCTGCGAAAAACTGCAGGCAGATGCTGGATGCGGCAAGCTGAAGACAGGGCGCTATGGCGCTCATTAGGGGAGGGCTATGTCCAGCAGTGGACTAGTATAGCCTGACGATGAAACTATTTATTTGCTTGTAACTATTTTTTGTGGCCTATACACGTCCTACAGCAGGCACAGGCGTTCTCTCCGAAAGATAGGGTATGGTTTCCGATTCTCTCACTGTCTATTTTCAATCGCATCCGTGCACGACTCAACGACATCGTCCGACCATAATAGAATTAAATAGAACTATGTATTCCGCAAGTTAGCAAGTAGTGTAGGACGCCCTCCAAATGCATCCGACAGAGAACAAAAGTCATCGACATAGCTCAGAGAATTAGCGAGCTGAAGTGGCAGTGGGCTGGCCATATCTCGCAAAGAACCGACAACCGTTAGAGAAAACGTGTTCTTGAGTGGAGACCGCGACTCGGCAAACGTAGTGTAGGACGCCCTCCAAATGCATCCGACAGAGATCCTAAGTTATCAACATGGCTCAGAGAATTAGCGAGCTGAAGTGGCAGTGGGCTGGCCATATCTCGCGAAGCACCGACAACCGTTGGAGTAAGCGTGTTCTTCAGTGGAGACCGCGACTCGGCAAACGTAGTGTAGGACGCCCTCCGAATGCATCCGACAGAGAACCAAAGTTATCGACATAGCTCAGAGAATTAGCGAGCTGAAGTGGCAGTGGGCTGGCCATATCTCGCGAAGCACCGACAACCGTTGGAGTAAGCGTGTTCTTGAGTGGAGACCGCGACTCAGCAAACGTAGTGTAGGACGCCCTCCGAATGCATCCGACAGAGAACCAAAGTTATCGACATAGCTCAGAAGATTAGCGAGCTGAAGAGGAAGTGGGCTGGCCATATCTCGCGAAGAACCGACAACCGTTGGAGTAAGCGTGTTCTTGAGTGGAGACCGCGACTCGGCAAACGTAGTGTAGGACGCCCTCCGAATGCATTCGACAGAGAACCAAAGTTATCGACATAGCTCAGAGAATTAGCGAGCTGAAGTGGCAGTGGGCTAGCCTTGGGTAACTCAAGAGCCAGATATGAGTGGACACACAACTCCCTCACCGTCAAGTGTGTCCCATTCATATCCCAGAGATGTCAACTATGGCTCCCTCACAAATACTCTCAACTCAGTACGGTCATCTCCTGCTACTTTATCCAGCTCACACACAGTGCGCGAGAGCGAGATCAACATCGTCTGCCATCGGTTATATTCGGCCGCATTTCTCGTCGTAACCAAGGAGGGATGAGAGAAAGTTCACCAAAAAAAACGTGTGATCTGGACAAAGTAGGGAATAGATAAACTTGACTGACTCACCAGTTGTGTCTCTTGTTTCCACACGCACTTAGTTGATTGAACGTCGTATGAGCTAGGATAGGACACAAGTGGTGAGCGAGATATGATATAGATATAGTGTGTCTCGGGGAGCAAAGATATGAGATGTAACAACTCCCTCTAAGGACACACTTTGCCCAAATCTACCGTGGGCTGGCCATATCTCGCGAAGAACCGACAATCGTTGGAGTAAACGTGTTCTTGAGTGGAGACCGCGACTCGGCAAACGTAGTTTAGGACGCCCTCCGACCAGGTGGGATAACGATCTGCAAAAACTGCAGGCAGATGATGGATGCGGCAAGCTGGGCACAGGGCGCTATGGCGCTCATTAGGGGATGGCTATGTCCAGCAGTGGACTAATATAGCCTGATGACGATGATGATTCCGCATGGATAAAAATTAATAACAGTTACCTACGTATGAAACCGGGTGGTTGTGTGTGTGTGCGTGCGTCAATCATAGCGAAGTTAAACTAAATCTAATTACGGTAATAGTCCACAAAAATACCCCGACGTAATTGGTGTTTTTTTCGAAATTACGAGTATATTCGTTTGAACTCAACATTATTGAATCGAGCTAGAAAGACCACGGCAAGGCGCGGGCTTCTCTCAAAGAGAGGTAAATCGGTTCAGCATTTGTCTCTCAAGGAGAGACAAATGCTGAAGTATGAGGTATGACCCGTATCTATTTCTCCGGAAAATTCTTCGATTTGAGGTTGCCTGAAAGAAATTGCTACTAGCAATAAGGCCGCCAATTGTATCTAATCTTCTGTATCTGCTGTTTCTGTGTCAATTTTCCGGTATACAATAAAGAATATTCTTAACTTATCTTATGAGGGAACATTGGACGGTAGAAACTCGGGTTTCCTTACGATGTTTTCCTTCGGATTTTCTAGTATCGAACGTTGCTAATTAATAATTATGTCACCGCAGCTGTGTTTTTACCATATAAAGCTCTTTCTCAGCACGTGCTATGAATCCTCACGGCTCATATGACTCACAATGGTAAAATAGTTGCTGTGACCACTTTATTTCGACCTCAGGCCTCTTAACTGCTAGTATGAGTGTTAGTCCGCCAGATGTACAGTCGGCTACTAGACTATTCTACAGAGATTTTCCCTTTGTGATCCGTCGCTTGGGTGGCATTGAATGTAAAACAGTAGTTATTTGAATTGTATCAGTCTCGTATCTTGGGTACGCCATCGTTTAGTAGAATTTTAATAGCTCAGAGCTATTGAATTTAAGGTTGGACATTCTAAAGTAAACATCATAGCGTCATACGGACAGTGATATAATAAATGCCGTACATAATTAAAACTGTTTAATACGGATTTCACTCGTTTATTATATTTTTACAATTTTCCGACGTTTCGGCACTTTTACAGGTGCCGTGGTCTCGGATGACCACGGATCCTGTAAAAGTGTGAAAATTATTATATTATTTTTAATGCACTAACCCTTGCTAAGGATAATTTTAAAAACCTATTTAGAGGCTAAAAATTCCATGCCGGACTCGAACCCGCGACCTCTAGCTAACCGTGCCAGAGGTCGCGGGTTCGAGTCCCGGTATGGGTGGAATTTCTAGCCTCTAAATAGGTATGTAAAAATTACTTTGCAAAATTCCCCCAAAAATCCCACAAGCACCATGCGGTTAGTTAATGCACCGCCCTCCCTCCCTCATTCATTATTACACATTACATTGCTGTACATTGTGCTCATTCTTGTGTTGTTCTTGTACATGTGTGCGTGGAATGTCGATAATGTTTCATCTATCAAACGGCGCGGGTTGCTAACTTCTGACTTAAGGCGCGCCACTGTCTTACAATCCTCTACCAACCCGGACTTGCCCTCGTGGTGGAGTACGGCCTAAACTTCCTACGATGCAAGAAGAGACCCGTGCCCCAACAGTGGGGACCTATAAAGGGTTGATATTAATTAGATTTTCAAATGGACACCTGGTTTAACTTGTAACGTCCATTAAGCCGCAGTTTCTGTGCTATTTTGAATAAAACCTTTTTGAGTTGATTTCGTTCATGGTCCCGGGTTCGAGTCCCGGCATGGGTGGAATTTATAGCCTCTACATAGGTTTTTAAAATGTATGTGGCTGTATGTAAATGTTTTGTTATCTATAATATAAAAATGAATGAAGCGCAAATCTCGAGAGCAGCTTAACCGATTTCGCTAATTTTTTTTAGAATATTTCTTGAAGTACGTGGATGGTTCTTACGGAGGGAAAAATAAAAAAATATATAAAGCATCGACTGTGAGGCGGTACGAAGTTCGCGGGGTCAGCTAGTGTTATATATTATTAAATTATAAATATTAGTCTGTCTTGAAGTTTACCTGTGTGTTGACCAGTGTCACTAATTCCTGTGCGACGCCATATTGCTCAAGAGCGTTTTGGCGGTTTATTTTAATAACGTAATAAATTTAATTTGCCTTTTTTAAAAAACATGCGCGGATGATTTAAAAATTATAACTTTCTGAGCAACTATTAAACACTAACGCTAACATCTGAGTTGGTTTTCAGAAACCTGTCAAGTAGCCTATTATAAATCAAATAGAACCTTCCACCTCATTGAATTATTACAGTACAATTACAGATTTCATACGCTTACCATTATTGTAAGTCACAATCATCATTATAATCTAAGAAAACCTTAGCAAAGGGGAAGAAAAAGTGCTCGGAACCGGCGTGCGTGCATACAACGACTTATGAACGTTGACGAAGCAAAGGTGATCTGTTAGGAGCGTGGCAAGTGACAGTCCCTGTTCTCTGACTACCCCTCTGGGATACCTGTATCCCAGAGTAAGGTAAGGTTATGTTGCGTAATAGTACATTACACAACTAGGGTGGTAATACAAAGGCCGAGATCGCAGAAGTTTGCGGCCCGAGCTGCAAGCGAGGGACGTACTCGTAAATATGCGATCGAGAGCTTTCTTTATTACCTCCCGTGTTGTGTACATCTTTTTATGTCTACACTTGGCCAAAAAGCCACTTTATTGCCAGGTGTAACATAAAAAAAATAATCGTATTTTAAGCAAATAAATTATGAAAAATCAGAGCTATAGATATTCAGAGTTGTATTTACCTATTCAGGCTTACGGCCTTGTGCATATTATAATTTTTATACTGTTTATATCAACATAGCATTATGTTGTTTTAAACCGTACCGTGTAACAATAGATCGTGGCGCGAATACTGCGCACGCGCGGTCGCATTATGTCACAAAGATTCGTGCGCGTGCGCGGAAAACTGCCCGGGTGGATCTACACGAATTGTCGCTAATTCGTCATTGTTCTCATTAATCTCTCACAGTTCTCAGCACAACAGAAATGTACGAAGTATACAGTTATTGTCGTTTTAGTATGTAAGTTTGTCAGTCAACTCCAACTAATATAGAAATAAAAATATCTCTTAACAACTGTTGCACTGACAACATAATAAGTGTGACACTTCCAAGGACAATGACGACGACAATTTCAGTAGATTCACCCGCCCACGAGTTGGGGCCTGTTCCATGGAGCTGGGCCTACATTCTGCTAATACATTGTAGTACAATTGCCGCCAATTGTACCTCTTCTTTTGTAACTGTTGTCTCTGTAATTATTTTCTGGTGTGTACAATAAAGAATATTCTTATCTTATCTTACAATGACAATTGCATGAACATGGTGTAATCAATTTAAAAACCTATTTAGAGGCTAAAAATTTCACCCATGCCGAATAATACAGAGAATATTGTAAAGAGGTTCGAAATTTCACTGATGTCGTGAGTCGCCCATTGGCTCAATTGGTAGAGCGCTGGTACGGATGGCCAGGGGTTGCGGGTTCGAATCCCGGCATGGGTGAAATTTTTAGCCTCTAAATAGGTTTTTAAATTTGTTCCTTAGCACGGGTTAGTGCATTAAAAATAAAAATAGTGTAATCATGTGGGTACAGTGATATCGTTCCGATGTTAAACCTAACTGCAAAGTAGGTAGTCGGGGCTGTAAGTAATGCAATTTGCTTAAGTCAGATGTCGCTGCCTGTACGTAATACAGAGAATATTGTAAAGAGGTTCGAAATTTCACTGATGTCGTGAGTCGCCCATTGGCTCAATTGGTAGAGCGCTGGTACGGATGGCCAGGGGTTGCGGGTTCGAATCCCGGCATGGGTGAAATTTTTAGCCTCTAAATAGGTTTTTAAATTTGTTCCTTAGCACGGGTTAGTGCATTAAAAATAAAAATAGTGTAATGGTGTAATCATTTCATTGCTGCTTTAAGTCAAAGCCCACGCACGCATCGAACCTTCTAGACGGCAATGGTATAAAAAATACGTCACGTTATCTGTCCAAGTTATGTGCCATTGTACTGTAATGCGCTAACAGAGTCGAGGCCCTGAAGTTCGTGGCTTACTATGACAATTTGATGTAGATTGACAGATGATTTATTTCAGTCAGACATCATTAACCCATTATGTCCCCACCGAGGGGCACGGGTCTCTTCCCTGGAGAACGTAGAGGCCATACTCCACCACAGTTTATTTTATTCTTATTTCATTGTATAGTCAAAGATTGATATCAACCCTTGGGTCGTCCCCACTGCGGGGCACTTGTCCCTTCCTGCATCGCCGGAAGGTTAGGCCATGCTCCGGGGCCAAGTCCGGTTTGGTGGAGAATTATTTATAAGACAGTTGCGAGGATTATAAGAAAGGCCTCGATTGATAGATAGATTAAACATTTATATAAAGAAAAAATATATTAAAAAACAACCTATATATGTTGTAACATTTGGATAAAGCCTGTTTAAAATGTACAGTCGACGCCTCATAGACCATTCCACGCGTGTACTTTGTGACCAGGTAAATATGCAAATGTGAAGCTTGATCAGCTGTCGGCTGTACTCAATTTTACGCATCTATTTATCCACTTATCTTAATGCGTTTTTAATATAGGTAGCCTTTACTAAAGACGTTTCCTCTCGGTTCTTCCGTGTGCTAATGTGTTTAAAAAAGTCAAAGTTCACAATATGTCTCATGATTAATTACCTTTCCAATCGATAAATCGTCCTATAGATATAATCAATAATAAATCTTCCTGTTGTTTATATTTTTATCACGCGATAGCGCTGAACGGTTTTAGATGAAGTCTGATATGACATACGAAAAACCCTTTGTATGTGCACGGGTCTCTTCTTGCATCGCAAGAAGGTTAGGCCATACTCCACCACGGGGGCAAAGTCCGGGTTGGTAGAGGAGTTTAAGTCAGTCACTGTCAGAAATTATCAAGCCGCCCGCCCATAGGGCCTCTGACATGGCTTAACGATTGCCATTACATGACAGCCGGCACCAATGGCTTAGCGTGACTTGCGAAGCACGGAAGCGCGCGGAAAAATACCAGCAAAATAAAAGTGGTCACAGGATGGTTACCCATCTAGCACCTGACCGGTCCTGTTGTTGCTTAACTCTAGTAATTGATTCCAATCACTCGGTTCCGCTAGGCCACGAGCGCTTCTGATACAAAATTTGACAATGACATTTTAAATCAAAATGTTTGAACTTCACCAATTCAATATAAAATTTAATTTAATTTCATGTCATCGTATATTTCAATAAAAAGTCATCCTAATTATTTACTTTATTTAATCACCTAAATAAATCGACTGTGGGTGTGATAAATAAACTTTTTTTTTCTATGTCATTATATATTCTAAATATTTTCTACTTTATATTTTTTGTGTCATTAATTGTGTAGGTACCCAAAATAATATTTAGTTTTTCTGCAAATCACTAGATCTAATTTTCTGAAAGTCAATAAAGAAGTATTGTAGCCGCAATAAAACAGCCTGCCAAGTGCGTGTTGGGCCACGCGCAGTGCAGGGTTCCGTAGAAAGAGGGTTTTATCGCCAAACTGCGCTCCATAGCGCAGTTTTGCGCACTTAGGGCTTTCGGTGCTCACTGAAAATCAGCGCTGAGGGTTCACACCCCCAGCACTATTCTGAGTCAGCTGTTATTTGGGGCTGCAGTAAGACATTTTTTTTCATTGTCTATAGTTGTAGACTTTTAGGATCTACTTACGGGTTAAGCTCTGTGAATCGGAGCGAAACCTGGTCGGACTTTTCCGATATAACAACACCCGTAAGTAGATCCGGACTAAAAGTCTACAATGTGTTGTGCTTACGAAAGTTTTAGTTCAAAAATTGTCTATAGTTTTTGTTAAGTTTTAATTAATTCAGGGATGTTAGATGCCAACTTTTGAATTATGGCACCAGACGCTCAAAATTATGGTATTTTTGAAAAAAATAAGGTACTGGTAGGAAAACTTTAACAGATTTAATAAATTAGGCAGGTCCTATTAATTAAAGTATTAAAATTTCTTCGAATTTTGATAAATTGTTCAAACAAACACTCTACTCGCTTTTTTCTTTTTAGTCTGTGCTATTCGCTACTTCTGACTAAGTTCAACTTTTTGAAAATTCACCTGTGAAGTTCACTTACAATCCACAGACTACAAAAACTATCACAGATATGAACGTTCTTATCAACTTACTGCACGAAATGAATGAATGATTTTTTAGTGTTGCTAGATATCGGTATATAAAAAAAACTCGTCAACAGCAAAAGCGAAAGATGATAATGTGTGTGTGATGCAAAAGTGCTTGTGATCAAAAAATGGCAAAATTATGGTACTTTCGCGTACCATAATGGATGTATCATGGTACATGGTACGAACAACTGAATTATGGTACATGTACCATAATTATGACACGTATAACATCCCTGAATTAATTTATGTGTAACTGTTTTTGCAATAAATGTTCCTCTTTCTTCCGTATCTACTTAACTAACAACTTCTTAGACTTAGATCCCAATTGATTTTGTGCGATGTTTTTCTTTCATAAGTTAATCACCCGTTACTCGTTAACTTGTAAAGCCTACTTAGCCGTGACAGTTTTCCAATGGTGGTCGGTCATTATGTGCTACTTAACTTGTTTTTTTTACGTTTCTACAAAAAACCGTTTAGCTACAAGAAGGGGGGAAAAATTTAACGACACCCCACACTATGGGGCTATGGGGCCGAAGCGCCCGCCCGTGGCCCAGGCGAACCGAGTGATTGGAATCAATTACTTGGTTATGCAACAACAGGCGCGGTCAGGTACGGGATGGGTGAGTGTCCCGTGACTACCGCTAGTGGCATTTTTCCGAGCGCTTCCGTGCTTCACAAGGCAGTTAAGCCGTTGGTGTCGGCTGTCATATAATGGCAGTCGTTAAGCCATATCAGAGGCCTTATGGGCGGCTTGATAACTTCTGACAGTAATGGCCGCCACTGTCTTACAATACTCCACCAAACCGGAGTTGGCCCCCGTGGTGGAGTATGGCCTAACCTTCCTGCGATGCAGGAAGAGACCCGTGCCCCAGCAGTGGGGACATACAAGTTGATAACGATAGCGAAACGACACTATGATGTAGGCATAAAAAACGACATGGCGATACGGATTCCTTGGCGACTATGGAAACCGTAAAAGTGTTTCTTGTATTTTGTGATCGTACTCCCAAATTTATTTAATGCTGTAATTATAAATTCAATATATAATCAATGATTACTTAATTTTTGCTATTAAATAGGTAGGTACCTAAAGTTTACTGAACTTTACTTAAAGGAGTTTTCGCTTTAAAAACAATCAGCAAAAAACAGCGTTTGAGTGGTCGTTAGCATTAGAGGTGTGCATTAATTTATTCTTTATATGTACATTTTATCGCTCGTGGCCTAGCGGAACCGAGTGATTGGAATCAATTTTCGCGTTCAGGTGCAGGGTGGGTGACCGTCTCGTGACTACCGCTAGTGGCGTTTTTCCGAGCGTTTCCGTGCTTCGCAAGGCACGTTAAGCCGTTGGTGTCGGCTCTCATATAATGTCAGTCGTTAAGCCATGTCAGAAGCCTTATGGGCGGCTTGATAACTTCTGACAGTAAGACCCGCCACTGTCTTACAATCCTCCACCAACGCGGACTTGGCCCCCGTGGTGGAGTATGGCCTAACCTTCCTGTGATGCAGGAAGAGATCCGTGCCCCAGCAGTGGGGACATACATGGGTTGATATCGATGTACATTTTATACCAAATGTGAAACTTTCGTAACCTCTATGTGACAACTACTAATATACCAAGTTTGCGAATAACATTTTATGCCTACTGTAATTTATACATTAGAATCTGAATATACCACTTTTTTTTTGGACTTAAAAAACTGTTTTACTTATGTCAAAACTTATGATACCTTAAATATTTATAATAATAATAATTAATGATAAAAATGGAACTGCACCTTAAACATTCTAATTTAAATACGCGACAGACTGACCTTCACATAAAATATTTATGCCAGATCGCTGTCGGGCGGCAGAGTACCAAGAAGGCTGGCGGCATTGCCTCGCTGTATGGCTAGGCTTATCCTTTGGCCAACGTAAGCACCAGCCCTCGGGTCTCATGAAGCGTCGACTAGGCGCGACGAGATCTCCTTAAAGAGGAGTCTCGCCTCCGGACCCCATGGCCCCAGAGTCTCAACTCCGAAAGGCACAAATATATATAGCCCTGCCCTATGGCTGAATTAGGTTTTCAAGATGAATGCATAAGGACTTCCTTATTTACTGCAAATAAAAGTGCTATTTTCCAAGACTGCCATAAAATATGATTGACACACAACCTTGTGGTCATGCCCTTACCCCATCTGCATCTCATGTCGTCTGCGGCCAACGTAATGGCCTCACCAATTATCATTATATCCACTCAACTCATCAACTGTTCATCCTATTGTCTGTTATAGGTACTCATACGTAGTGATGTGTGGGTGTAAATATTGGTCCTGACGGCAATATTTTTCACCAGCTGTGCCGGCGAACTTCGTACCGCCACAGAATCCGTTTGTATGATTCTTGCTGCCATGGCAACGCAATAAATAGATCGAAAAAAAGGTTACGCTAATAATTAAATATTATCCCACGCGAACGGGTTACCGGGTATCAAGCATCATTTGTTTGAAATCAGATCTTTGTCTATCTTTGTGCCAAGTTTCATGTAAATCCGTTCGGCCGTTATTGAGGGATTGAGTAACAAACATCGAGACTTTCTCACTTGACAAACTAACATACCTATTAGTAAGATTTCCTCTAGTGCCCCTGCCGGGCGGCGGCGCTTAACGCTTTTGGGAATATGCTATGATTGTTAGCAACATTGTCAGGTGTTGCGCACTCTCCGCAGGAAATATTTACTTACTAGCTGTGCCCGCGGCTTTGCTTGCGTAGAATTCTTTTTTTAATATTTGTATCTTTGTATATCTTTAAACGCACGACGTAATACAAAGATTGCACTTTATTCAATTCAATTAAAAGTATTTATTTCAGACAATTATTAGTCCATATTTACATTTTAAGGTTTTTCACAAATTAATAACATAATTCGTGGTTGTGCGTTCGATTCCCACTGTGGGTGAAATTGATTTCGTATACCGAAAACCAGCCAAGTGCGTGTTGGGCCACGCACGGTGTAGGGTTGGGTTGAAATATGGGTTTTATAGGCTGTACGGAACTAACAACTTGTCAATTTAATTTTGAATTGGTTTTTTACCAAGTTTTCCTTTTATAAGTAGGTCGTATGTTCGTATTAATTAATCGTTAACATATCAATCCTTCGTAGCCGTGAGAGGTATGCGCTACTACCCTGATATTTTTTTAGTTTCTACAATCAAC
Source organism: Yponomeuta sedellus (assembly GCA_934045075.1). Lineage (NCBI taxonomy): Eukaryota > Metazoa > Arthropoda > Insecta > Lepidoptera > Yponomeutidae > Yponomeuta > Yponomeuta sedellus. Next base: position 1,478,117 of record OW203736.1, on the reverse strand, counting down.
ATTTTAGCCAGGGGGGGACGCCCTAGTTGCACTAAAATTTGTTCCTTAAAGCTTTATATTTACGTACGTAGTACAGAGAATATTGTAGAGGTTCGAAATTTCACTGATGCCGGTGAGTCGCCCATTAGCTCAGTTGGTAGAGCGCTGGCACGGATAGCCAGAGGTCGCGGGTTCGAATCCTGGCATGGGTGGAAATTTTAGCCTCTAAATAGGTTCGTAAAGCTTAATATTTTGCAAATAAAACCCTTGATGCCGCGGACAGGCATACCACAGATGTGGCGGACGGACGGACCGACGAACATGGTGAAATTATAAGGTTTCCTGGTCGACTACTTTATCAATTTTCCCACGGGAATAAGATACTTTCCCGCAGGAAAACGTAGCCTATGTCTTAATCCAGGGTGTCAGCTAACTCCCTACCACATTTTATTAAAATCACTCCAGCCGTTTAGACGTGAAGAAGTAACAAACATATACACTCACTTCCACCTTTATATATCGGTGTGATGTGATAATATAATATTATTTGAGCTCCAATTTATCTTCACTCTCATTTCGTTTTGATCTTGAATGAAGGCATGTCCTTAGAAATATCAACCACACATAGGTACATATGTAAACTCACGCCTGTTTACCAAAAGAGTGGGTCAGTGCCTACCACAGGCTGCGATCATTCTCTTTCTCTTCATCATTATTCATTTGTTATTTATACTTATTTACCAGTTCTAGAGTTCAATGCCGTAAAAAAATTGCAGTCATGTTAGACAGAGGTTGCCGAAATGGCTGATACGCCAGAAGACTCTTGACTTGAATTGAGCTCAATTGGTAGAGCGCTGGCACGGATAGCCAGAGGTTGCGGGTTCGAATCCCGGCATGGGTAAAATTGTTAGCCTCTAAATAGGTTTTCAAATTTGTCCTTAGCACGGGTTAGTGCATTAAAAATAAAAATAATATATTCGGGTATCAGTTTTGAGATAAATTTATAGCAATTTAATTTGCGACTGCCGCGCTGCGACGCAAAAATACCGCAAAGCGCGGTGCAAATTAAAATTTTAAATTACCACTAAGCCTAGTCGTACCGAGTGATTGGAATCAATCACTTGAGTTAAGCAACAACAGGCGCGGTCAGGTGCAGGATGGGTGACCGTCCCATGACTACCGTAATTTCTGTGTACAATAAAGAATATTCTATCTATGTATCTATCTACCGCTAGTCGCATTTTTCCGAGCGCTTCCGTGCTTCGCAAGGCACGTTAAGCCGTTGGTGCCGGCTGTCATGCAATGGCAGTCGTTAAGCCTTGTCAGAGGCCTTATGGCCGGCTTGATAACTTCTAGTAACTAATTAATTTTTACTAAAATACCGGACTTGGTTCCCGTGGTGGAGTACGGCCTAACCTTCTTGCGATGCAGGTAGAGACCCATGCCCCAGCAGTGGGAACATACAAGGGTTGCTATCGACGGGGTTGTTACCTATAACAGTAATAAATTTAAAAACAAATATTTTTCCAACACCGGTTATGTATACTTCAAGCGAATCTAATAGGAACAAATCACAACAAATTGGAATAAGTGGGCGGTTGGCATAATCTGATAAGCGCCGAGTATTTTATATTTTTACTTCTAGGTTCGAAACGACGCGACGTAACTGGCCTTCATATTATTTTTAAAGGCCTGCGCAGACGAGGGACTATCCCCGGGTACTTTTTTGTCCGTCGGTATACCTAGATATTTTATAAAGTGTATCGAATAACACACACGAAGAGCTAAAAGTAACCCGTACAAAAAGTCCCAAAAGTTACCGAAGACATCAAGAGACCGGACTGGACAAAAGTTCGGTGTTTTCTTTTTTTCAACACAATTTAATCTCAAAATATTTGCTTCCGTAGCGTACGATTCATTCAATTTCCGGGGAACAAAATTACCGCACACCGTTGGCGTTGAGTCCGCGACGAGTAGGTACTCGTCGCGGACTCAGTAGTACAAATCGAGCGCTGGACGCGAGACGAGTGATTCAAAAATAGAGCTCCTGTCCCCCGCCGGGGGACATACAGTAGTTGATATCGAAGATCCAGCAGATGCACCCATGACATTTAGAGCAAATGGTACGCCTCTGTGCTGTTGGCCTAACTAGCCTATAATAACTTCTACATAACTCAATCACATGACCCGGTCCCACACTAGGATACCCTGTGCCATGGTAACCAGGCAAAGACATCATAGACGTGGAATTCACCCAGACCGAGGCCATTTGTGCAAATGTAATCAACTAATACATACGTCAAATAATTAAGTGCCTATCTAAATAAGATTATGTGAGTGGGAAAAATTATGTCAGAGTTCCTGATTGATTGTTACTGTTAATAAACGAATCGCTGATAGCCCCGTCTGCCTGAGTCTTTTTAAACGACCACGAAGGCTAAGCTAAATAGAGCGCGTTCAGTGCATGGATGGGTTACCGTCTATGACTAACGCTAGTGACAGTTTTCCCGAGCGGTTCCGTGCTTAACAACGAACGCTACGCAGTTGGCGGACTTTGTCAAATGTCCTCCGAGTAGGTACTCGGAGGACTTTTTTTACGATTCAGGCGCAGACCGTCGTCTGCGCAGGCCTTAAGAATCGAGTGGTGATAGGTGAAGAGACCTCTCGGATGCCGCTGTCACTGAAACATTGTCTTTTTGATGGGATAGGCTTTCCCAGCACCTGTACCGTCCTGAGAGCACACAAAAGAAAAGTCATTACGTGCAGAGTCAAGTAAGCCACGGGTTTCCTTACGACGTTTTCCTTCTTTTGGTGTGAAATAAAAATATCAGGTTGTTCAATACTCAAGTGCGTAAACACCTTTTAAGAAATAAAATACCACGGTACAGCTTAAAAATTCTAGAACAAAAGTTGATGTGGCAAACATTAGAAGTCTTAGACATTTGTCGCATAAAAAATCGCAATTTTCTCGTTCGAATTCAATCTATCATGGCGTTCAAAATACAGTTTGGTTGTCGCTCGACTTTTTATGTAGAATTCGAGTCATAAGCCTTGAGAGTCGTATACGAATTATTTGTTTTTGCGAAGTGAGAATTGGCTCCCAGGGACTGCCACTTGCCACGATCCTGACAGATCACCTTCGCTTCATCAACCTTCATAAGTGCATGCAGGCACGCACGCCGGTTCAGGGTACTTTTTAACGTCCCGTTTGCTAATACATCCACTATTTGATCGACGTATGTCCGCCTGGGACGTCCCTTACGGGCCCTTCCACTCTCATTCGTAATATATATTAACCCTGTATGGAATGTGCTGTGTGGTGTCGGCCTAGAGAATAGCACCAACCCAATTCTTCCCGCGGGTGTCGTAAAAGGCGACTAAGGGACACAAACCGGGGGGTGGGCAGCAGCGCCCCCTGCAGTACAATTCCACCGAACTGCGATCCCCAACCCGCATGCCCAGCGTGGGGATTATGGGCATTACCCCCTATGATAGCACAACATGGCGCTCTTTAGGGGAGGGCTATGTCCAGCAGTGGACTAGTATAGCCTGACGACTGCATGGAATAACAAATATGTAGTACCACATGGAAGTTTAATAATAATTTATTATTAATACTTTTAGTTTCATCCCTACAGGGCACGTGTTGTGAATTACACCTCATAATAAGTGATGTGTCGAGTGGATTTAATTACAGCATTTATTTATCAATATTATAGTATTAAAATTGATGCCAACCTGACCGACCGCAGCTACCTGGTTCAATGTACAAACAGTCACGTATCCCTATAGTAATTTAAGTAATTATGACCTTGTATAGTCAAAGATTGATATCAATCCTTTGTATGTAGCCACTGCTGTGGCACGGGTCTCTACCGGCGTCGCGGGAAGGTTAGGCCATACTCCACCACGGGGCCAAGTCCGGGTTGGTGGAGGATTGTAGGGCAGTGGCGAGCCTTACTGCCAGATATCGAGCCTCCCACTAGGCCTCATTACATGACAGCCCGCACCAAAGGCTTAGCATGCATTGGGAAGCACGGAAGCGCTCGAATAAAATGCCACTAGCCAGTATCTGCGGGATGGTCACCCATCCTGCACCTGACCGCGCCTGTTGTTGCTTAGCCCAAGTAATTGATTCCAGTCACTCGGTTTCACTAGGCCACGAGCGCTTCGTTAAAGATTATGGCTGCTTTTTTGCTATGTTCATGAAGAGCAATGAGTTACTTTATATGGCTTGAGATTCTATACTATATACCTTATTCTATTGTGAACGAGTACTGTTCGTGTGTCTGTCTGCAGCACTAAGTTTTCCCACTTTTGTAGGAATATTTACTAATGTATCGGCATTCAAAGTTAATGGCATTCGTGCTTCGCAAGGCACGTCCAACCGTTGGTGCCTGCTGTCACGTATTGGCAGTCGTTAAGCCATGTCAGAGGCCTTATGGGCGGCTCGGTAACTACTGACAGTAAGGCCCGCCACTGTCTTACAATCCTCCACCAACCCGGACCTGGCCCCCGTGGAGTATGTTCTTACCTTCTTGCGATGCAGGAAGAGACTCGTTCCCCAGCATCCCAGCAGCGGGATGTAAAAAGCGTTAATACCATGGCAGTATGGTATAGTTAGCATACCATATGGATAGCAGTGTATTAGGTATAACATAATTTGAGAGAATTAAGTTGGTCAGAACATGGTTGGGTCACGTGATATGTATTTTCGGGTTCTTCCACGTAGTCAAACTATTTTGTCAAACTGATTTGACCACGTGGAAAATTCGTTCCTCGTGGTCAAATTAAAGTAATGATCATTCAAGATTCTAAATGCCAAAAAGTACAGTCAAACTAGTATAATGATCGTCACTATATATTGTACTTATTTATTATCAAATTGTTTAAAGTACAGTCACTGTTTTGATTAGGATCAGCTTATACAGGAAGGATCATTATTTGGGGTTATTTAGGTAATTATTGTGGATGTGTTGATCACAAATAAATATATCAGAAGGTTGCAATTTAAACGTTAAAAGTCTGTATTCAATTTAGTACACGTACAATGGTTTACACAGGAGGTTACACACAATCTTAGGTTTTACGTTTAATACTACGGTACTCTAAAAGGTTTCGGAGGCGACTGCCTCAAAGGGTTTCGGGGGGACGACTGGTTGGACACCAGACGTCCGCGCGTGATCGTTGCGCTACGTTACTTTGTTGCTTCAAATGTTGACTCAGCGTTACGAGTCCCTACAGTCATCCCCTTCTACCAAAAAAATTTTGGTACAAAATTTTCGTAAAAAAAAAATACTTTGATTTGACCACGAGGAACGAATTTTCCATGTGGTCAAATCAGTTTGACAAAATAGTTTGACTGCGTGGAAGAACCCGTATTTTCATACCATAGACGCCTAAAAGGTTTGATATGTGTGCGCGCCTAGACTTGATGCAGCAACGAAATTAACGACGTTCATGCAATGGTGATTGTAATACTATGCATTAACGGAATCTAGGCCCTTGTACAATGACTCGATGACGTTGGCTTGCGCATTCCGCGGAACCGATCCGTATTTAAATCATCTCATTATCATTATTGCATGGTCGTTTGTGATTAGCTGATTGTTCAAATTAACAACTGGACACTTGCTCTAATGATCCAAAGGGACAGGATGTTACTTCATTGATGAGTTATAAGATTGTGAAATAGTCTTACTCATTAATATTAGTAAGATATTAATTAATAAAAGTATAATTATGTCACACTTATTTCGTGACTTTTTGACCCCTTCACGGGGAAGTCATACATACAATATAATCTTCTATAGTATAAACATGAATCGCTGAAGGTGGAGAGAAGCTGAACCTATTTCGCTAATTCTTTTTTTAGAATATTCCTTGAAGTACGAGGATGGCTCTTACGAAGGGAAAAATATAAAGAATCGACTGTTAGGCGTTACGAAGTTTGCTGGGTCAGCTAGTTAATGTGAAATTATAAATGTGAGACTTTGTGAAGAGGTTTAGATGGTCACAGGATTTCGTAGAATTTGTTGTCTGCCTACCCATCCGAGATGCAGGCGTGAGTTTATGCAACTCTCGTACTTTAGTATCGTTAATTTAATAAAGCAGAAAAAATATTCAATAACAGAATAAGTGCTAAGTCCTATCTTAAACTCTACCTCCTTCGGCTGCGTATCAAAATCATATAGAAAGACTTTAAGTACGCGAGATATTAAAAAGGTTCTGCTCAACATTATAAGATTACATTTATTATGAAAATACCTAGTAATGTGTTACACTCTTTACACCCTGTGTAATATGATAAGGACCATTATTTGAATAAGGTAACTTTGAAACGATTGGAAGGATTCAGGATTTGGTGAGCACCAGGCGCGTCCACCGCGGATCGGCAATTTCAAGCGCTTCTCAGAACAATCGCAGACACACAGGTTTCCTCACGATGTTTTCCTCCACAGTTAGCTTATACCACAGCGAGTGGTATTTGCTACTATAACTTCACAAATCGTCGTTAATATTGCAAAAAGTCCCATGTCAAAAAAAATAGATTTTTTCACCAACTTTGTATAAAAATTTAAAAATTATAAAGATAGCAATAGGTCATAATCCTTACCTACTCAGGCTGCCACTATAATTTCTTACACTTACATTCAGAAAGGTTGGTAGGCAGACCACAGACAAGATGGTCAGACGACATTGTGAGGGTTGCGGGTCAGAGATGGATCAGATTGGCAGAGGGCCGTGAGGAATGGCGCAGTAAAGAGGAGGCCTATGCCCAGCAGTGGGTTGATGTGGGCTGATTATAGATTATAGACATTAAGGGCCTGTTTCACAATCTGCAAATAAAGTTCCGGATAAGCTATCCACAACCAGGGCTGCCGGTTGTTCTAAATTTGAAGCCATAAACAAACACACGCAATATAGGAATATTTATTTAAATTTAGAACAAACGGCAGCCCTGGTTGCGGATAGCTTATCCGGAACTTTATTTGCAGATTGTGAAACAGGCCCTAAGAATTAAGTTTTCCGTCAATTTAGATGAAAAAACGAAAATATTTTTTTGGACATACGACATTTTGCAATATGAACGAGGAAATGTTCATTACTTAGAAAACAAAGTAAATGGTACATGCCTGCACTGGGAATCGAACTTGGGTTTCTCGCTTGCGAGACCACTATTCTACCCACTGGGCTACTGCCGCTCAGAAATAGGTTATAACATAACATTTACATACAGGCACATACATTGCTTCTGGCCCCACACTAGGATACCCTGTGTCGTGGGAACCAGAAACAACGACACCACAAACATGTAAACATCCAAGACCTATAAATTCCATTAACATCAACATTGAAATGTCTCACGCTTCTTGTAAGTAGTAACTAAGCGAATAGCTTGTCAAATCGCTTTGATTTTTTTATACTAAAACAAGTGCCGCCAGGAGTGACTGCCACTAATTAAATTTTACATGGGTAAGAGAAAAACACGTTTCAGCGCTTGAAATTGCCAATCCGCTGTGGGCATGCGTGGTAATTAAGCCCAGACCTCTAAGCCTCAATCTCTCCGAGAGAAGCCCTGTGCCCTGCAGTGGGACGTTTATAGGCTACAAAAAAACGAGTAAAAATGTAGTTGGTATAAAACATAAACCTTATTTAAAACCTAAATTATTTTATGATGCTTTAGGTATGTGTGTGTGTTTTTTAAGGACAAATAAACGATTTATCTCTCTATCTAATCTAAACTACGAATCGTCGTCGTCAGGCTATACTAGTCCACTGCTGGACATAGCCCTCCCCTAAAAAGCGCCACGTTGTGCTATCATAGGGGGTAATGCCCATAATCCCCACGCTGGGCATGCGGGTTGGGGATCGCAGTTCGGTGGAGTTGTACTGCAGGGGCGCTGCAGCCCACCCCTCAGTTTGTGTCCCTTAGTCGCCTTTTACGACAACTACGAATAAACCTGTATTTTAGGCTGTGCATGTAACGGCTTAAATTTGTACAAGCCTACTTTGAAGCTGCGCGTTGCTGACACAGTTGCTATGGGCGCCTATTATGTAACAAAACTGTAAAGCTTAACCGGTTGTCGATTGTACCTGCCAGCTGTAGATTAGTGCTAATTATCCCACTTCTTGACTCAACGTAAAAGTAGCAGTAATTACCTAAGTAACCAATCAATTATCCGTGGCAAAGGACAAATACTACGAACAGCTAATAAAAAGTATCCACTTACACTTTGATGTGTACACCGGGGATTGTGACTAAAAACATTTATAACATAAAGCCCATTACACAATGAAAAAATAAGGTATAAGAGTTAAGGAATAAGGAATAAGGAATAAGGAACAAGGAATAAGGAATAGCACAGAAATCAAAACACAATAGGCGATAGGCTACAATATTCAACCAATCACACAATATTCAACCAACCAATCAACTTTGAACGAACTAGGAAACCGAAAGAAAGGTTATGTGGACTCACGACACTTCGTTGAAAAAATTCCCTGCGATTGGCTGGCTATAAGAAATAAGAAACAAATTCCCACCGTGACGGAAATTTTATTCTTATTTATTATTCCTTATTTTTGAATTATGAATTGATTAACGGTGCTGCCATCGCTGGATTCCGCTATTCCTTATTCCTTGTTCCTTATTCCTTATCTCTTATACCTTATTTTTTCATTGTGTAATGGGCTCATTTACATACAGGCACGTACATTGCTTCTGGCTCCATACTTGTATACCCTGTGTTGTGGAAACCAGACACAACACAGGGTAACAGGGTATAACTTTATTATTGTGATACCACTGTGAAAATATATCTTAGAAAGCGCTGACACCTGTTTTACAGATTCTCACCTACCACAAGTACCAGAGTCAAACGAGCATGGTATTTGTAAATCACTGTATCAACTATGTACCTCATAATTGAAATACTTTGGTTATTACATACAAATGTAACTTCTCATATTATTTATCTCTATAATATAGAAATGAATCCCCGAATGTGTTGGTAGGCGCAAATCTCGGGAGCAGCTGAACCGATTTCGCTAATTCTTTTTTTTAGAATATTCCTGAAAGTGCGAGTATGGTTCCTACGGTGAGAAAAAAATAATAACGAATCGACTGTTAGGCGGTACGAAGTCAGCTGGGTCAGCTAGTCCGCAATAAATAAATTCATTCATTCACAACGACATCACAAACATGTAAACATCTAAGACCTGGGGTTTATATGTATCTCGACTATGTATGTACGCACACTTTTAACGATATATGTTATAGCATGTTTTTCTTAGTTAAGTCTTTTTCGCCTTGTTTAAGCAGTTTGTTTGAGCAGAACAAAACATACATACATATATACATAACCTCACGCCTGTATCCCTGCAACGATCTTGCAACGATCCTATTTGCAACGATCCTACTTGCAACGATCCTGACAGATCAGCTAGGCTTCATCAACGTTCATAAGTCGTTCCATGCACGCACGCCGGTTCCGGGTACTTTTTATCTTTCCCTTTGCTAATAAATCCCCTATTTGGTCGATGTAAGTCCGTCTGGGACGTCCCTTTCCAGCCCTTCCACTCACATTCGCAACATATATTTGTTTCTTCAATCTTTCTTCCTTCATCCACTCCACATATCCAAACCAACGCAACATTCCTGTCTCAATTCTAGTCACTACATCCTCTTTCAGTCCACAACGTTCTCTTATCACACTATTGCGTATCCTGTCATTCAAAAGCAGAACAAAACTTAACAATATATAAAGTAACTCTGAACCCCAAAATAAACTAAATTGTATCATGGGGCACACTGCTCCATTCGGGGTAAACTTAGATATATCACAACATAGTATTTATTCCGTAATAAAATTAAAATTAACGTGCATACAGAAAAACTATAATATGGCTCAAATATATTTGAAAATTAAAAAAACCTGCTACATTGGTGCTTCGAAAGTTTTTTTTAGAAGGCAGGGTGTAACATAACATCTACATACAAGTACCTACATTGCTTCTGGCCCCACACTAGGATACCCTGTGTCGCGGGAACCAGAAACAGCGACATCACAAACATGTAAACATCCAAGACCTGGGCTTTTTATTGTCCCCAGCCGAAATTCGAACCCGGGAACCCTTGCATGGTCCCGAGTTCGAATCCCGGCACACGCGCTACCGCTACGCCACAGAGGTTAACGACAAGAATATTATACAATAGATTTGGCGAATATTTGGTATTTTTACATAATCATTATAATAAACAACGTTAAGGTAAATAATGTATTTAATCTTAAGATACAAGGGTTCATACAAATATGTATCGGACGCTGCACGACTGTGTCTCATGTGTGTTTGTTTATTTGGTTGCGGCAGATACGGGTCGTGGTCGGCGGAGTGCCAGGCCATGCGGCTGCCGTCGTACCGCAGCCACTTCCTTCCCATACATATTTGTTACTATGGTGAGAAGGATAAACATTAATAAAATATGATCTCGTTAGGTACTTACCGTACTTTCATACATTGCTCCCTGCGGCGATTGGTTCTTCACTTCCGAAACATGAACTATAACTAGTAGTACTACAGCTAATCTCACTAAGTAGCCCATTTTGGGACCTTATTTATTTTAAATTAAACACTATGTACTTATTAAAGTAATACTGGAACACCACTCTGTTTTCACTTTTTGTTCTTTTAAAAAGTCTTCAGATTTTCCTGTTCTTTTTTTGGAATGGTATTTTAAAATCACGAAGAAAAATATTGTTTACGTTCTATTTTTAAGTGTTTTTTTTTTCGTCTTGAAAATGCGCGCCTTGTTTGCGGCTGCGTTCAGAAGTGATACGAAAGCGATGAGCCGCGTCGGTTTTTATCGCCTGCCAGTTCTCATCACGTATTCGTGACTGCTCCGTGACGTCGTCAGTCTTTGTGGCGTTATCAAATCGGCGGAATATCTTTGCATAAAAAAAAAAACAAATAAAGGGATCCTGGCGCTATGGATTTACCGCTCCGTAGTTTGCATACAATGTGGTTTTGTTTGTTAGTTTTACCGGGTCAGGTGGCAGTGTAAAACGTGGGTTTAATTTAGAACACTGGCTATATTTTTACCACCCCTGCGGTCGACTTCCGATGAAGTCCGCCGTATTTTACACTGGTTTAAGTGCAATAAAAGTAGTAAAAAAAATTAATGGGTGCTGATATATGGCTAGAGACACATCGCTCATTTGGCAGAATATTGACGCAAATGTCCTTTTTCCAATTTTACAGGAGAGACCGTTGTTTCATTCAGAAGTGCTAGAACTTTTTCAAAATGCCACAACGACAGTGGCGCTGTCACGCGATAAACTACATTACTGTCATTTTTTCCCCAAGTGTAAACAGTTATTTCGTGTGTTTTGGCATACTTAACTCAAATTGGCAAAAAAGTACATTTGCGTCATTATTCTGCCAAATGAGCGACATACTAAAATTAGACCTTTCATTTAGAAGGAAGCTCAGATAATGACGTACAAAGTAGATTTAATAAAACAATAAATAAATTATTCGTTTACTTATTTCACCATGTTTTTTTCTTAAAATTGACGACCTCTGTGGCGTAGCGGTGGCGCGTCTGCCTACCATGCAAGAGGTCCCGGGTTCGAATCCCGGCTGGGGACCAATAAAAAACCCCAGTTCTTGGATGTTTACATGTTTGTGATGTCGCTGTTTCTGGTTCCCACGATACAGGGTATCCTAATGTGAGGCCAGAAGCAATGTATGTGCCTAGTAATTTTTCTATATACTTATTAGGAACACAGTCTATGTACTCGGTCCATAAGGAATTAGCATCTGCGTTATTATTTAATTGTCTCATATTTAAATGCAAAAGGAATGATATGCTTTTCTGAGGGCGGGTTTATCTCGCTATAAATCATATTAATGGTTAGTATTTTCTAAGGTTAACACGAGCAGTAGACATAATTAAAACTGTTTTTATACGGATTTATGCTCGTTTATTACATTTTTACAATTTTCCAACGTTTCGGCACTTTTTCAGGTGCCGTGGTCCCGAGTCATCCGGGACCACGGCACCTGAAAAAGTGCCGAAACGTTGGAAAATTGTAAAAATGTAATAAACGAGCATAAATCCGTATAAAAACAGTTTTAATCATATTAATGGTGTGAACTAGAATTACATTCCTTGCATATTGTTCATATTACGAATAGTTAATATTTTATAACAAATGCCTTTATGCATTCCTGTTGAAAAAAAATGCGACACATGCATGTTTCGGGGGTATTTTTTTTATTTATTATATATTCAAACAGCTATCGACTAGGTACCACTAGTGGCATTTTTTCTTAGCACTTCCATGCTCTGCAAGGCACGTTAAGCCGTTGGTACCGGCTGTCAGTCGTTAAGCCATGTCAGAGTGCTTAGTGCGAGTTTTTTAACTACTCGATCGCGTTAACGTAAACTCATATTTCTATGGCATCGAGGAAGCGCCACCTAGCGACAAGTATGGAAATTAAAATTGCTGAGTGCGAGTTGTAATGGTTTACGTTGAGAAGTGAACACGTTTACCAGCCAAAACAAGAATCAACGCGAGTGCGAGTTGTACTGTGACAGCGTTTTGCCAGTTCGAACGGTTAACTTACTTATACTCACTACTCGATGCTCGATTAACGCGGTAGTAAAGTCATTCGATTGGATCTGTCAAACTCGCACTAAGCACTCTGAAGCCTTATGACATGGCTTATGGGCGGCTTGATAACTTCTGACAATAAGACCCGCCCGCCGTAAGACTTTGCCTCCGAAGGATAACATCGTGAGGAAACTCTACGTATGAAGCGTTAACGCTTGCTAAGTACATTCGCCAAACAATGAGGTCTCATATGTAATATCTGGTGTACATGCAATAAAGAATATTTTATCTATCTATCGAATCGCTCGTAGCCCCGGCTGCCTCGGTGATCTTAAACGATCACGAAGGTTAAGCAGCAAAGGGCGCGTTCAGTGCATGGATGGGTGACCGTCTATGACTAACGCTAGTGGCATTTTTCCGAGCGGTTCCGTGCTTGGCAAGGCACGTTAAGCAGTTAGATGGCAGTCTTTAAGCCAAGTTTTGTGTGAGGCCTTACGGCGGCTTCAAAACTTCTGACAGTAAGACCAGTCACTAGTCTTGAAAGCCTCCGCCAATCCGAACTTTGCCCCCGTGGTGGAGTATGGCCTGTACCCTCCTCAGGGAAGAGACCCGTGCCCCTCGGTGGGGACATAATTTGTTGATGATGATTAAGTGCGGAAATTTCAGATCAACATAATTCTTTAAAAACCTATTTAGAGGCTAAAAATTTCACCCATGCCGGGATTCGAACCCGCAACCTCTGGCTATCCGTACCAGCGCTCTACCAATTGAGCCAATGGGCGACTCACGACATCAGTGAAATTTCGAACCTCTTTACAATATTCTCTGTATTACGTACAGGCAGCGACATCTGACTTAAGCAAATTGCATCACTTACAGCCCCGACTACCAACTTTGCAGTTAGGTTTTAACATCGGAACGATATCATTGTACCCGCATGATTTTGAAAATTTGTTCCTTAGCACGGGTTAGTGCATTAAAAATAAAAATAGTGTAATCATGTGGGTACAGTGATATCGTTCCGATGTTAAACCTAACTGCAAAAGTAGGTAGTCGGGGCTGTAAGTAATGCAATTTGCTTAAGTCAGATGTCGCTGCCTGTACGTAATACAGAGAATAGTGTAAAGAGGTTCGAAATTTCACTGATGTCGTGAGTCGCCCATTGGCTCAATTGGTAGAGCGCTGGTACGGATAGCCAGAGGTTGCGGGTTCGAATCCCGGCATGGGTGAAATTTTTAGCCTCCAAATAGGTTTTTAAATTTGTTCCTTAGCACGGGTTAGTGCATTAAAAATAAAAATAGTGTAAACATAATTCTTGTTTATTTTCCAATACCACCTGTATCTACCTACTTATTTACTTACGTTTCACATTCACATTGGCTTATCGTGTCAAAAACTCCTGTTGTACTTAATTCATTTAAAATAGCTTTAGGAAATTTCTGGTAAATCAAAATGGAAACCAGATTTTCTCATTAAGACTATTATTTTTCCGCTCATATTCACGTAGTTGTGTCAAAATATTTGTATACATATCTAAGCGATATGGTGACTAATGACCACATTTTAAATTATTGATCTAGAAAAGTGGCGTTTGGATCAACGTTATACAGGGTGTTACAGAATTATTTGTTTGAATTTAAATATACTAACAACTTCACGGTCTTATGGCTCTCTCAAAGACTCCATGCCTTATAACTAAGGTATAAATAAGTTCCCGTATAAGTAAGGTAAAAATGTATCTCGATATTAACCCTTGTATGTCCCCACGGCTGGGGCACGGATCTCTTCCTGCATCGCAGGAAGGTTAGGCCATATTCCACCACGGGGGCCAAGTCCGGGTTGGTGGCGGATTGTAAGACAGTGGCGGGCCTTACTGTCGGAACTTATCAAGCAGCCCATGAGGCTTCTGACATGGCTGAACGACTGCTATTACATGACAGCCGGCACCAACGGCTTAACATGCCTTGCGAAGCACGAAAGTGCTCGGAAAAATGCCACTAGCGGTAGTCACGGGACGGTCACCCATCCTGCACCTGACCGCGCCTGTTGTTGCTTAACTAAAGTAATTGATTTCAATCACTTGGTTCGACTAGGCTACAAGCGCCTGTGTATATAAAAATTGTTGCTGGTATAATATTTGTATTTCGTTCTTTCTTCTAATTAATTAATTTCTTCTAATTACAAAATTAGTGAATTGAATTTGAACGCTATACTTAAAATATCGTTAAAAGCATTAAAAAGTTAAAATTACTTTCCTAAATTTCGCCAAAAATCCCACAAGCACCATGCGGTTAGTTAATGCACCGCCCTCCATCCCACTTTCTCTCAAGCAGAAGCAAGACATGAACACACTACCACCGACACCAATACTTGTATGAGAAAACACGCAACGCAAAGTAATTTTAACTTTTTAATGCTATTTGGATTTATATGGATTTCCGCAAAATAACGCCTGATTCTATACAATTTCGTTAAAAATTTAAATCCCGTTTTTTAACTTCCAGTCCACCGGAAAAGAGATGCCCATCTCTCCGGGCGCGCCTGCGCCCCCCGCCCCGACGGTGGGTGGCGAGTTGCTGGGCTCGCGTGCCGAGCTACTGGGCCCGCTGGGTGCCCGCGCCGAGCTGTTGGGCTCGCTGACCACGCAGCAGCAGCAGCGCACCAGCGCTAGAGTTATCAAGAAGCTGCGGTTGGATGATGCGGCCGCCGATAGGGAGAAGAAAGGTACACATACATACATAACCTCACGCCTGTATCCCAGAGGGGTAGGCAGAGACCAGGGACTGCCACTTGCCACGATCCTGACAGATCACCTTCGCTTCATCAACATTCATAAGTCGCTGCATGCACGCACGCCGTTTCCGGGTACTTTTTATCTTTCCCTTTGCTAATACATCCCCTATTTGGTCGATGTATGTCCGCCTGGGGCGTCCCTTACCAGCCCTTCCACTCACATTCGCAATATATATTTATTTAGTCAATCTTTCTTCCTTCATCCTCTCCACATTTCCATACCAACGCAACATTCCTTTTTCAACTACACTAGATCCTCTTTCAGTTCACAACGTTTTCTAATCAGACGGAGAAGAAAGGTCTAAAGATAAAAGATAGTTTATTTCAGTAACATTTTGCAATGACCTTATCTCTAAGGAGAGAGCGGTGGTAGCGGACCGGTGTAGAATGCCGGCTTCTCAATCGGGAGGTCGTCGGTTCGAACCTCGGCATGTACCAATGACTTTATTTTCTAAGTTATGTACATTTGTGAAATTATCGTACCAATACTACTCGCTGACGGTGAAGGAAAACATCGTAAGGAAACCCTAGTGACTGAGGTGTTAGCGTACCTCAGCGATTGCTACGTACAATGGCCTAACTATGAGGCTAAGTGCGGAAATCTCAGGTCTAACTAACTGTCTCTAAGGCAGTGCTACCCTGCTCCCTAGAAAAGATTAAAACCTGTGGTTCAGGAATCGCAGTGCTCCTTCGAAACACATTTTACATTATACTATTTTTATTTTTAATGCACTAACCCGTGCTAAGGAACAAATTTAAAAATCTATTTAGAGGCTAAAAATTTCACCCATGCCGGGATTCGAACCCGCAACCTCTGGCTATCCGTGCCAGCGCTCTACCAATTGAGCCAATGGGCGACTCACGGCTTCAGTGAAATTTCGAACCTCTTTACACTATTCTCTGTATTAGGTACAGGCAGCGACATCTGACTTAAGCAAATTGCATTACTTACAGCCCCGACTACCTACTTTGCAGTTAGGTTTAACATCGGAACGATATCACTGTACCCGCATGATTATATTTTTTTTTATTTTTAATGCACTAACCCGTGCTAAGGAACAAATTTAAAAACCTATTTAGAGGCTAAAAATTTCAGCCATGCCGGGCCTGTACGTAATACAGAGAATAGTGTAAAGAGGTTCGAAATTTCACTGATGCCGTGAGTCGCCCATTGGCTCAATTGGTAGAGCGCTGGCACGGTTAGCCAGAGGTTGCGGGTTCGAATCCCGGCATGGGTTAAATTTTTAGCCTCTAAATAGGTTTTTAAACATTTTACATTAGCAAGGACAGACTTCAATATGTAAATATATTTCGTGTAAGTGCTTTTACACGAAAATTTATATTTAATGACATAACATAACGTAACATTTACATACAGGCACATATATAGCTTCTGGCCCCACACTGTGTCGTGGGAACCAGAAACAGCTACATCACAAACATGTAAACGTCAAAGATCTCGGGTTTTTTTTTTGTCCGCAGCCGGGGATCGAACCCAGGACCTCTCGCATGGTAGGCAGATGCGCTACCTCTGCGCCACAGAAGTCGTCGTAATTCTGCCAGCCCCTTCAGCCAGCATTTAAGACAACTTAAATGCTGGCTGAAGTAATTTGCAAGTGATACAAATTACTTCAGCCGGATGTAGCGGCCTGTACGTAATACAGAGAGTATTGTAGAGGTTCGAATTTTCACTGATGCTGGTGAGTCATCCATTAGCTCAATTGGGAGAGCACTGGCACTGGTATGAATTTATCATTGGCATTAGTAAAAGCGTAGCAGGTACTAGGAATTAAGCTAGGCTGTGTCTTTATTTATGGTGATATGTTTGTAAATATTTATCTTTATGTAGTGCATTTTATTATTTTTCATGTTTATGTCACTTTTAAATCTACATTCCGAGGCGGGCACGCGTGGTGATTGAGCCCACACCCTCCCTCAACCCTTGGGCACGGAACCCTAATAAAGTAACTCCAGTTTCAGAGACCCAAGAGTCGGACACGCCCAAACCGAAAGAGGATCCCGCGGAGCTGGCCAAGCTGCAGCCCAGCGCCAAAACACGCATGCCCAAGGCCATATGGCTGACTGAAGAGAAGAATCTGTTCTTCGAAGCTCTCAATGAATATGGCAAGGTACAGTGTGATGGAGATCAGAGTAAGAGGCAGGTGTGGTGGTTCAAGTATTTATTCGACACGCAGTCGGGTAGCCTTATGGGCGGCTTGATAACTTCTGACAGTAAGGCCCGTCACTGTCTTACAATCCTCCACCAACCCGGACTTGGCCCCCGTGGTGGAGTATGGCCTAACCTTCCTGCAATGCAGGAAGAGACCCGTGCCCCAGCAGGGGGGACATACAGGGTTGCAATCAGTCGGGTAGCGAAAAACTGTCGGCAGATGCTTGATGCGGCAAGCTGAAGACAGGGCGCTATGGCGCACGTTAGGGTAGGGCTATGTCCAGCAATGGACTAATGTAGCCTGAAGAAGCAAGCTTAAAAAGCATGAAAGTAAAGCAAACGTAAATCAGGCTTTACCTGCCTACATAAATAAAAATACCATGTAATTTTGCCCAAGGACTTCGACGCGATCACGGCACACATTTGCATGAAGATGAAGCGGAAAGGCGTCCCCGACGCCATGCTGAAGACCAAGAATCAAGTCAGCCATTTCTACTACCGCACCTGGCATAAGCTCTCCAAGCACGTGCACTTTGACGAGAGTGAGTTGAACGAAAATACTATCTAGTATTAAGCTCGCCTTTGTGCAAATTTGTTTTTAGTCCAATAAAGAATTTTCATTCAGAACCGCTCGTGGCCTAGCGGAACCGAGTGATTGGAATCAATCACTTGAGTTAAGCAACAAAAGGCGCGGTCAGGTGCAGGATGGGCGACCGTCCCGTGACTACCGCTAGTGGCATTTTTCCGAGCGCTTCCGTGCTTCGCAAGGCACGTTAACCCGTGGGTCCGGCTGTCATATAATGGCAGTCGATAAGCCATGTCAGAGGCCTTATGGGCGGCTTGATAACTTCTGACAGTAAGGCCCGCCACTGTCTTACAATCCTCTACCAACCGTTAACTAAATATAACTGCTAATGTAAACTAAGATTAGTAAGTGTTAATCCAATGCGTATAACGTAGTTCAGTTGGTAATAAAATAAATAATTTATATTATTCAAGATTATTTAATTCGAATTATCCGACTTGATTATATTCTTTTTGTTACACTAACCCGTGCTAAGGACAATTTTTAAAAACCTATTTGGATGCTTAAAATTCCACCCCTGCCGGGACTCGAACCCGCGTCCTCTGGCTAACCGTGCCAGCGCTCTCCCAACTGAGCTTACGCGCAAGTACTGGCATCAGCGAAATTTCGAACCTCTTTACAATACTCTGTATTACGTGCAGGCAGCGATTTCACTGATGCCGGTGAGTCGCCCAGCTCAGTTGGAAGAGCGCTGGCATGGATAGCCAGAGGTCGCGGATTTGTATCCCGGCATGGGTGGAATTTTAACCCCTAAATACGTTTTTAAAATCCATATTTAAATAGATAGATAAAACATTTTTTTGACGACACAATGTAAAAACAAAAAACCTGACATATTCACAGATATACATATTCTCAAATATTTGGCGAACACAAAAAACAATAAAAAAAACCGGCCAAGTGCGAGTCAGACTCGCGCACCGAGGGTTCCGTACAAACCTGTATTATAGACCTGAGTATTTGGTATGAATTTCAATTTAATACCTCTACGCGTTTATGAGGAAATGGGTAGTAAGTTTAAAATTATTAAAAAAATATATATTATGTGATGTAACTAAAAATTTATGGTTTTCGTAATTTTTCCTTTATCTATGCTATAAGACGTTGCTTCGTACCAAATTTCAAGATTCTGAGTTCACGGGAAGCACCCTGTAGGTTTTGATTCCCTTGCAAGTGTCGAAAATTTGCGGCATAAACGGCTGTATCTTTTGATTGCGTTGGCTTAGAAGTTTGATTTTTTCACAGCTTCAAGGGACAGTAGACCTGAGTAATTGATATAAATTTCAGCTTCATACCTCCACGCGTTCCTGAGAAAAAGGGTCTTGACAGACGGACGGACGGACGGACAGACGGACAACAAAGTGATCCTATAAGGGTTTCGTTTTTTCCTTTTGAGGTACGGAACCCTAAAAAGTTACACATTTATATCGTGATTTCATTTTGAAGACAGGGTTTAAAGTATTGAGCTCCTAAAATGGCCCCGACTCAGCATGTGTCGCAGGAGCACCGAGATACTACCTGCAACGCTGATATTCTGTCGCGGCCATGTTGCGGTTAGTCGTGTTTGTGAACGAACAAAAATTACGGAATTTTTAGTTATGTCATCTATATATACTTGACTGCAATAAATTATTGATTCAACTGATGCGCCATGTTCATTCACACTCGCTTAAGCAATTCAATATTCTTATAATGTGTTTGTAACAATTGTTCTTTGCTTTGAATGTAAAAGAATACATAAAATGCATGTTGTGTTAGTTTAAGTAACTCGTCTAAATTTCATATTATCGTAACCATGCTGTGTACACATGTTTTGGAGATTAGTCTGGATCTTACATATTAATTAATGTTATCTCGATGATGTACTGGCTAACATCTGTTTTGTGTGCCTAATAAATAAAATAAAAATAAAAAATAGAAGAAATTTGTCCCACAGACGTGAAGAAAGTGGCGCAGGAGTTGTACGCGCTCATCAACTACGGCGAGCTGCGCAAGAAGCTGTCGTCCGTGAACGAGCGCACGTGCGCGCGGCTCGGCGAGCTGGTGTCGAGTGGCAGCCTGGCCGTGCGCGCGCGCGGCCGCTCGCTGCGCGTGCGCACGCCCGTCTGCCGCGCGCTGCGCTCGCTCAACCACCTCGCAGGTAAAGCCCTCCCACTAGGAGTGGGTCGTTGTCCGATTTTTCGACGACGAAACGCAACCGTTTTTTCTGGAACGAAAACAGTTCCTCGAAACGGTCCTCGTTCGCAACTGGTTTCGTTGTATGCGAACGAGCAAGGCGCAGAGGACGGTCAAACGAGTGCGAACGAGACGAAATCACGAAACATCGGAAAAAATAAGTTGTTTTACACGATATTCGACTGTATACTCATAGACATAAAGATTACTTTATCACAGACCAAAACGAACGGAACGAGCAAGGAGCCGACGACGACGTCGCAATGATCTCATTACGTTCTAGGCTCTATTAATATAGCACTAAAGGACATATCCGCTAAAAACAATCTAAGGACTGGTCTCGCGACGAACAAACGCTGGCATTGCTTTAGAATCTCTGGCACTGCTTTATAATGAAACGTAAAACGGTCCTATCGTCGCGGAACACAAAACGGTCTTATAAAACGGTTCGTCTTTGCAACGATCACGCCTACTTCCCACGGTCTTATGGTACGGCCACACTATCGCGATAACGCGAAGATTTGCGTTGTCGCGGCATGTCTGGCCAAAATGTTCGTCCTATCGCGAATCATCATCGCGAATGCAAACACCCTTCGCGCCGCTGTCGGTAAAATGCCGCACGTCAAAGGGTTTTATGGCCCAAAGGCCAAAATCTTCTTATGATGTGTGATGTGAGAGCGAACACGAAATGTTGTCGCGACAACGCGAACACGAATCTTCGCCTTCAAGTGTGGCCGCAGCATTAGTATCTCGGACCGAGTGCGCCATTTGAGTAAACTAATGGTTCTGATTGGCTAGCCAATCAAAAATTTTTACAAATTTACACATCTTCTTTCTATAATACAAAAATGAATCGCTGAATGTGTTGAGAGAAGCTGAGCCGATTTCGCTAATTCTTTTTTTAGAATACTCCTTGAAGTACGAGGATGGTTCTTACGGAGAGAAAAAATAAATAAAGAATCGACTGTTAGGCGACGTGAAGTTCGCTGGGTCAGCTAGTTTGTAATAATATAGTATGACTATGACAATTACCGGGAAGGGGTGAAAAAATTTAGTTCAAAAATACCGGGAAGGGGTGAAAAATCACGAAATTACTGTGACATAGTTTATGGATGACCTCTCATGAGAAATCAATGTGAATTGCGTACTCGATTAGTCCAATAATTAGTCGCTCCACTTGTGAATTGGTAGGTTAATCGACTATGCATTATACAGGGTGTGTTGAGATGCGATGAAATCGATTACAGTGCCAATCCATATAAGTGCAGTAGGCATAAGAACCCTATTTCGTGCGAGATACTGTGGGACTACTAAATTTGGTCGGATTCGCGCTGTAATTGATTTCATCGCATCTCGGAAAGCAGGGACAGTCGACACGACATAACCAATCACGTCAAGTTGGTTCGGGGCGCTAACAAGCGCCACCAATGGAATAAAAATCATAACTTGTATTATTTTCATCTAAAAGTGAACATGAGAAATCTTAACAACTGTGACAATTAGTTTTAGAACCAACAGTTTAGAACCTAAGGTCAACAATCTAGAACTTAAATCGATTTCCGCTAAAAACGGACGTTTTATAGAAGAATTAAGAAGACTAGAATTAAGTCCTAGGATATTAATTCAATACGTATTATAAAACAAGTTACGATTTTTATTTCATTGGGGGCGCTAGTTTGCGCCCCTAGGAGGCTTTGATTGATTGTTTGATTGATTGATTAATTCAAACAAAAATACAGAAGTTGGTTTTTGCCAAACTGCATAACAACTTACTGGCACGTAATACAGAGAGTACTGGCAGTGACAACGAAATACAGATGGTATTGTAGAGGCTCGAAATTTCACTGATGCCGGTGAGTCGCCCATTATCTCAGTTGGATAGAGCGCTGGCACGAATAGCCAGAGGTCGTGGGTTCGAACCTCGGCATGGGTGGAATTTTTAGCCTCTAAATAGGTTTTTAAAATTGTCCTTAGCACGGGTTAGTGCATTAAAAATAAAAATAGTATAATGTTATACAATTGGCGGTCTTATCGCTAAGAGCGATCTCTTTTAAACAAATTTTGGATGGAGTGGGTTGCATGAAGAATATAGTCTGTACGTGATTAAATAAAAATTAAACAATATTTTCTGTATTTCTCTGGTACGGTTAGCCAGAGGTAGCGGGTTTGAGTCCCGGCATGGGTGGAATTGTGAGCCTCTAAATAGGTTTTTTTAAATGCTCTTATGTTGTGTTACCTATGTTATGTAACCGGCGACTCGGTTACGTACTTGACTTTAAATATTTGACATTTCATTATTATTATACTATTTTTATTTTTAATGCACTAACCCGTGCTAAGGACAAATTAAAAAAACGTTTGACATTTTTAGCCTCTAAATAGGTTTTTAAATATCATTATTATCTATAATATAAAAATGAATCGCTGAATGTGTTGGTAAGCGCAAATCTCGAGAGCCGCTGAACCGATTTCACTAATTCTTTTTTTAGAATATTCCTTAAAGTACGAGGATGGCTCTTACGGAGAGAAAAATTAAAAAAAATTAAAGAATCGACTGTTAGGCGGTACGAAGTTCGCTAGGTCAGCTAGTCTATATTATAAAAATGAATCGCTGAATGTGTTGGTAAGCGCAAATCTCGAGGGCAGCTGATCCGATTTCGCTAATTCGTGTTGTAGAATATTCCTTGAAGGACGGGGATGGTTCTTACGGGGAGAAAAATAAAAAAAAATAATTAAAGAACCGACTGTTAGGCGGTACAAAGTTCGGTGGGTCAGCTAGTTAATTATAAACGCATTGTGTCTGGTACAGATACAGATACAGATAATTTATCGATAACCTATTAAGAGTTACATGTCATACATGTTAATATTATTATTATAATAATATTATTTAATGTCTATGTTAAAAAAAAATACATTATATAATATTTTAAAAAATATGTGTAAAAAATACGTTATTAATTAATATACTTTTTTCAGTTGCATTTATTCTTAAACATGACTATTGGCATACAAAGAAATTCTTTATAGCTGTAGAAGGTATTTTCTAATAGCCACTTTCTTTATTTTGATTTAAAAATTGATTGTAGGAGGCGCTGTCTTTTTTAATAGAGTCTGGTTGTGAGGCCATTGTAAGATGCCTTACGATAAATAAATAAATATGTTATTTTTTAAAAACCTATTTAGAGGCTAAAAATTTCACCCATGCCGGGATTCGAACCCGCCACCTCTGGCTATCCGTGCCAGCGCTCTACCAATTGAGCGCTGGCACGGATAGTTAGAGGTTGCGGGTTCGAATCCCGGCATGGGTGAAATTTTTAGCCTCTAAATAGGTTTTTAAATTTGTTCCTTAGCACGGGTTAGTGCATTAAAAATAAAAATAGTGTAATCATGTGGGTACAGTGATATCGTTCCGATGTTAAACCTAACTGCAAAGTAGGTAGTCGGGGCTGTAAGAAATGCAATTTGCTTAAGTCAGATGTCGCTGCCTGTACGTAATACAGAGAATAGTGTAAAGAGGTTCGAAATTTCACTGATGCCGTGAGTCGCCCATTGGCTCAATTGGTAGAGCGCTGGCACGGATAGCCATAGGTTGCGGGTTCGAATCCCGGCATGGGTGACATTTTTAGCCTCTAAATAGGTTTTTAAATTTGTTCCTTAGCACGGGTTAGTGCATTAAAAATAAAAATAGTATAATCATGCGGGTACAGTGATATCGTTCCGATGTTAAACCTAACTGCAAAGTAGGTAGTCAGGGCTGTAAGAAATGCAATTTGCTTAAGTCAGATGTCGCTGCCTGTACGTAATACAGAGAATAGTGTAAAGAGGTTCGAAATTTCACTGATGCCGTGAGTCGCCCATTGGCTCAATTGGTAGAGCGCTGGCACGGATAGCCATAGGTTGCGGGTTCGAATCCCGGCATGGGTAAAATTTTCAGCCTCTAAATAGGTTTTTAAATTTGTTCCTTAGCACGGGTTAGTGCATTAAAAATAAAAATAGTATAATCATGCGGGTACAGTGATATCGTTCCGATGTTAAACCTAACTGCAAAGTAGGTAGTCGGGGCTGTAAGAAATGCAATTTGCTTAAGTCAGATGTCGCTGCCTGTACGTAATACAGAGAATAGTGTAAAGAGGTTCGAAATTTCACTGATGCCGTGAGTCGCCCATTGGCTCAATTGGTAGAGCGCTGGCACGGATAGCCATAGGTTGCGGGTTCGAATCCCGGCATGGGTGACATTTTTAGCCTCTAAATAGGTTTTTAAATTTGTTCCTTAGCACGGGTTAGTGCATTAAAAATAAAAAAATAGTATAGGTTTAGATACGGCAAGCCAGATTTTGACGATAAATAACACTGCGTGTGACCGACGCGCTTGTTGGCGCAGAGCGCGCGGCGTGCGGGCGCCGGCACTCTACCAATTGAGCGCTGGCACGGATAGCCATAGGTTGCGGGTTCGAATCCCGGCATGGGTGACATTTTTAGCCTCTAAATAGGTTTTTAAATTTGTTCCTTAGCACGGGTTAGTGCATTAAAAATAAAAATAGTATAGGTTTAGATAGTATAGTTTGTTGGCGCAGAGCGCGCGGCGTGCGGGCGCGTGTGCCACCGCGCGCTGGTGAGCCTGCGCGCGCGCGACGCGTGCGCGTGGGCGCGCGTGCAGGCGTGCGCGCACAACCCGCGCGCCGCCGCCGCGCTGCCGCTGCGCGCGCCGCTCGCGCAGCTGCTGGCCGCGCTGGCCGCGCGCTGGCGCACCGCCGCACCTGTATCCTTTTGCCGCACCCCTGTCGCCATACGCACTCGCGTACACGGCTGACCGCAGCTTGGGGCCGACTGAAAGTCGGCGTTGCAACTGATAAGTCTGTCGCTACGTTATGCTGAGTCGGGCCCGTTTTGGGGGCTCAATACTTAAAAGCTATGTATTAAATTATGTTGTTTCGTGTTGTAAAGTTGATTTATTTATTAACTGTGTCTTTTTTTTTTTTGCTTTCTGAGTATTTTTTTTTTTGGAATTGGTTTGTGTTTTTTGTTTTGTTTTGAGTATTGTGTCGTCAAATAAATACATTTTCTTTCTTTCCTTCTTTCTTTCTTTCTTTCTTTCTTTCTTTCTTTCTTTCTTTCTTTCTTTCTTTCTTTCTTTCTTTCTTTCTCTCTCTCTCTCTCTCTCTCTCTCTCTCTCTCTCTCTCTCTCTCTCTTTCTTTCTTTCTTTCTATCTTTCTTTCTTTCTTTCCATACGTACGTAAGCCCTACATTCTCAACAAAATGGGAGTTTTCGAGGATACCCGGCGCGAGACTCTCGACTCCAACAGACAGCAGCAAATAACCCGTCCAAAGCCCACATACTCTTACACGTACAATGACCGTGTAAGCTTCACTGCGGCCAATGTAACCGGACATTTAAAAACAAGCTGGGCTTCGCGAGTCACATCCGAGCGCACCGCCGCAGAAGTCCTACCAATCCTTGAGGTCGCCGTCATCGGACTCGATGAGGAGGACTTAAGCCCTACATAGTTATATATTAAACACTTAGCCTCATACTTGGGCCATTACACGTAGCAAGCGCTGAGGTACATTAACACTTCAGACACTAGGGTTTCCACACGGTATTCTCCTTCACGTGGCCAGTGGTATCGCTACTATAACTTCACAGATGTATTTTTGAACTAAAACTTTCGTAAGCACAACACATTGTAGACTTTTAGTCCGGATCTACTTACGGGTGTTGTTGTACCGGAAAAGTTCGACCATTCACAAATGTACATAACTAAGAAAACAAATTCATTGGTAGATGCAGGACCCACGTTTGAAGACCACAAACACCATTCAAAAAGACTGAATCTCACACAATATAGTAGCGTAAAATTCCGTTCATCACCGTTGAAAAGGCCACCAGATACGTAAACAAAGTCAATTAAGTGTAAAACTGTTTCTCTAGTAAAATCGGTTAATGTATTCTCTTGAATGTCCTGAAATAGTAAAGTATGTAATGCGAAAGAGCATAACGGAGTTTCAAGTTGACAACTGTGTCGGCGAACAATCGCAGCCGAGGGTCGCTGTACGGAATAACGACCTTCCTCATTATTCTCTGAAGGAAGGCCAATGAGACGAGATAAAGAATGTAAACAAAGTTTCAGGGGTTCAAAACATTTTTATTTGAATAAATTATAGTTATACAAATTTCGGATTCCCTATTCTAATCGCTGTCGTCTGTATTAGTCAAACATGATTCACCGGAAGAGTCCTTGGCTGTCTAGAGCCGCCAGGCTGTGATTCCATAATTAAAACCAACAACTAATTACAATAACAGCAAAAATTAACAAGAAAACTAACAGTAACGGATTAATAAACACAATAAACTTAGTAAATGCGGAAACGAAAAAATACGTATCACTTCGAACGCAATCTAAACAGGAATGATCTATTATAGTTCACAAAATGGCGGATGACACCAAATGTTGACGCCAAATCTCTCTCTCTATCTCTCTCTCTCTCTAAAAGAAGGCCTGTGCTCTGCAGTGGGATGTTTACAGGCTACATAAGGAAAAAATGACTTCCAAACAACACCATCACTTGTCCTGGTCCCAAACTAGGATACGCTGTGCTATGGTAACCAGGCAAGGACATCACAAACATAATAAATAGGAAAAACACCCCGATTGAGGCCATTTGTACAAATGTACGGCGGCCTCCATTAGGAATCGGACACGCGATACGTTTTGGTATGACCCTGACTCGGGTATACTCGGCTGTAGCCCATTGGTGACGCTGAGTCGCGTATACTCGGCTCTAGTTGGTCGGTGTCGCTGAGTCGCGTATACTCGGCTCTAGGTGGTCGGTGACGCTGAGTCGCGTATACTCGGCTCTAGGTGGTCGGTGACGCTGAGTAGCGTATACTCGGCTCTAGGTGGTCGGTGACGCTGAGTCGCGTATACTTGGCTCTCGTTGGTCGGTAACGCTGAGTGGCGTATAATCGGATCTAGTTGGCGGGTGACGCTGTGTCGCGTATACTCCACTCTATTTGTCATCTAAATTTAGAAAATCATGTAAGTTTTTACTACTATCGTGTGGTTTTAAGCACACAATCTGTGTTTCTTTATCTGTGAAGTTTATTACTGTTTGCAAATCCGAAACACCACCAAAACATCTTATGAATTAGCCCTTAACAGTAAACACCAGTCAAAGCAAAAGCGCGACAAACGCAACGGAACAGAGAAAACTGAAGAGCATCAAGAAGTAGAAGAGAACGGCACAGAGGCAGCCAAAGAAGATGGCAAGGAAGAGGAGAGGATAGATCTGGAAAGCCACCTCAACCTGGAGACAGAACGGATGTTGTTACAAGGTATGTCATGTAAAGTTCACTTACAGAGGATGGGAGAAGATCGAGCTGTGAAAAAGTCTCCTAGCCAAAGACCGCTGGAAGGATCAATTGACAACATTTAAATTTTTTAGCATACGTATTTTATTGTCATAAAGGAAACTAGATACGAAATAAAACGACCCATTTTTTTTTTATTTTCGGAAAGTCGATGATTTCCATTCATAATTTTCTGCTTGAATTTCGTCTTATCGTAAACGGACGTAACCGCCATATGACGTCACACATAAGGCTTAATAATACTAACACCCTTGCCGCCTTTTTAAAAACCATTGGAATTAAGGAAAGGGAAAGTAACTTCTCCGACATGACATTTGAATGAAATTGAAAATGACATCTGTCATATCATTTTTAATATTAGGCAACGGTACCTCCACTCCCTCTACGGTACCTCCTCATTCCACCGTATGTGTGACGTCATCACACAATTTTTGTTATTTATTTATTTTCTCTAAAATTAAGGAATAATAAAAATTCCAAAATTTTTTTTTTGTAATCAAGATAGCAAAATTAAGAAACGGTATGTAAAGTTTCGCGCGTTGTAAAATATGAAATGTTGTCAATGGGCCAAAGGTTTGTTGGTTTGGTGGTCACCAGGCAGCCACTGGAGATCTCGCAAGACAGAGTCAAGTGCCTATTAATTGTATTGGAAGCCATGACTCTCTCTGGGTCACTGAGCCTGCGGAGTAAGTATCACATTACATTACACAATCGCTCGCCCACCTGCTGCCATAACATATAACTATGAGAAAGGCATTCACACGTGCTCTCAATGTGTACGGAGATTCGCCGCGAAGATAGGCTACATAAGCTATCTTCGAGCGCACCAGCGCCCTTTATCTGATTAGGGGTCAAAGTGGTCGCCATAGCCGAAATCGGTCGGAGCAATTATCATCATTAGAAAGGCGAATGTTTGAGTGGAGACCGCGACTCGGTAAACGTAGTGTAGGACGCCCTCCGACCAGGTGGGATGACGGTGTGCGAAAAACTGCAGGCAGATGCTGGATGCGGCAAGCTGAAGACAGGGCGCTATGGCGCTCATTAGGGGAGGGCTATGTCCAGCAGTGGACTACATAATATGGCCTGAAGAAGAAGACGAATGTTTGTATATGTTACAGTCAAAACTCTGAAACGGTCAAAACTAGTTTTGACTGCAGAAAAATAAAATAAAATTATAATATGTATCCAACAATGTCGAGTTGGTTTTCGGTCTTACATGTTCAACCTAACACGCTCCGCTACGCTGCGCGCTTCTTCGCGCCTATATTTTTGCTGTCGCAGATTGGCATCATTTTAGGTGTTTTTACCATTTGGTATTTCAAATATAAGCTTTGGACAAAAGTACTTTTGACTGATTTTAGCAGTCAAAACTAGTTTTGACTGATTTTAGCAGTCAAAACTAGTTTTGACCGTTTAAGAGTTTTGACTGTGACATATATATGTTTGTTACTTCTTTACGACTAAACGGCTGGAGCGATTTTAATAAAATTTGGTATGGAGTTAGCTTACACCCTGGATTAACACCTAGGCTACGTTTTACTGCGGGGAAATATCTGGTTCCCATGGAAAAATCGATAAAACGCGGGTGACACCTCGGGGCACAGCTAGTGTTCCATAAAGGTATGTTGTTAGTGAGGTTGTGAGAGGATTATGCAGTGAAAGGGCATAGTTAGCGCTACCAAGCTGCCAAAAACCGGCTGACCGCCCAAGCTACCGCTGCAGGTCGAATGGGCGTGACGACAGTATCAAATAATCCAAAATTTAACGATATTATAGGAAAGTACACATTAAAAGGATTATACTATTTTTATTTTTAATGCACTACCCCGTGCTAAGGACAGTTTTAAAAACCTATTTAGAGGCTAAAAATTCCACCCATGCCGGGATTCGAACCCGCGACCTCTGGCTATCCGTGCCAGCGCTCTATCCAACTGAGCCAATGGGCGACTCACCGGCATCAGTGAAATTTCGAACCTCTTTACACTATTCTCTGTATTACGTACAGGCAGCGACATCTGGCTGAAGTAGATTGCATCACTTACAGCCCCGACTGCCTACTTTGCAGTTAGGTTTTTACATCGGAATGATATCGCTGTACCCGTCATGGGTGGAATTTTTAGCCTCTAAATAGGT
Source organism: Yponomeuta sedellus (assembly GCA_934045075.1). Lineage (NCBI taxonomy): Eukaryota > Metazoa > Arthropoda > Insecta > Lepidoptera > Yponomeutidae > Yponomeuta > Yponomeuta sedellus. The sequence goes on along the minus strand of OW203736.1, from coordinate 1,448,288 downwards.
TTTTAACATTAAAAGGATTTAAAACACTGATTCAATTGTATAAAAAAGAGATTACCAATATTTTCAATAAAAAAAGATGGACTGGACTATACACATTTTATATTTTATCACAAGAACCCCCACTTCGTCTGTGGTAGTACTAACCGTCCTTATTCCCCTGTCCATAGAGCAGAAACTCCCACGCCGGCTGGCACTGCACGTGGGGCCCAGACCCAAAGCGGCAGTCCACCTTCCGACCCTTGCGGCCGGGGAGCATCTCTCCAGCCAGAAGATATGCTTTGCCTCCTACTTGGAGAGGATGGGACGGGACCGGGATCCGGGACCTTGTGAGTTGAGCTTTGTAATGATTAAACTACTTGTAATTTTAAAAACCTACTTAGAGGCTAAAAATTCCACCCATGCCGGGACTCGAACCCGCGACCTCTATGCTCAGTTGGAAGAGCGCTGGCACGGATAGCCAGAGGTCGCGGGTTCGAGTCCCGGCATGGGTGGAATTTTAAGGCTCTAAATGGGTTTTTTAAATTGTCCTTAGCACGAGTTAGTGCATTAAAAATAATATAATTACTTGCAATTTTTTTAGTGACCTGCAGGGAACAGGACTTTCAACTATCAAAAGTTTTAAATACTACCCTCTTTTTTAACTAAAACTTCGTTCTGATAAATCTAATGATATGATAAATCTAACAATCGTTTCGATAAATGATTATACATAAATGATATTTTTCCTACGTCGGACATATGTCGACCAAATAGGGGATGTATTAGCAAAGGGGATGTAAAAAAGTACCCGGAACCGACGTGCGTGCATGCAACGACTTATGAACGTCGATGAAGCGAAGGCGATCTGTCAGGATCGTGGCAAGTGACACTCCCTGGTCTCTGTTTACCCTTCTGGGATACAGGCGTGGGGTTATGTTATGTTTATACTACTTTTCTAACTTTCTTATTAATATTTGATACTATGTTATGCGAGAGGTAGTCTGTTCGTTCCGTCCAGACGTGTACCAATGATTTTCTGTTCTAAAGTATATTTGCCACTCACTAACTGTGAAGGAAAATATCATGTGGAGACCCGAGTGTCTGAGATATTCACATTCTCCCTCTCCTTCTCTCTGAGAGAGGGCCTGTTCCCTCCAATTTGGGATTTATAAAAGCGTTTTTGTACTTTTGAGGTTTTGATATATAGATAGAGAACAATTTATTGTACATACATAAAATGGATACTATACGGATATTTCTTAACCTAAGCGTACAGTACAATTTTCCACCATACCGGACTTGGCCCCCGTGGTGGAGCATAGCCTAACCTTACTGCGATGCAGGAAGAGACCTGTGCCCCTGCAGTGGGGACATACAAGGGTTGATATCGATATCGAAGAGTACAGACGCGCCCTTTTCACAAAAAGTTTTGCTTAAGGCTGCTAGTACATCAGCCTCAATTCAATAACTCTTAGTAATACTCACTTTTTTACTCAGGTATTGACATACCTCACCGCCTGAAATTGCCAATAAGCGGTAAGGACGGCGCGTATAATGGGACTTATGTACGCTAAATAGGAAAGCTACTCATATTCCAGCGAAACAGCCTCCACCAATCCGGACTTGGCCCCGTGGTTGAGTATGGCCTATACCTTCCTCACGGAAGAGACCCGTGCCCCTCGGTGGGAACGTAATGGGTTGATGAAAAAATCATGACTGCAATCATGATTTTTATATCTAATTTCAATATTCTGTTTGCCTGATTTTGGTATTACAAAGTTTTTTTTTTCATATTGTTTTCTTTTTGTTGTTGTAGGGTTTGTAATTAATAATAATGCCTGTCTCCAAGTTATATTAATATAAAATAAGCCCGTAATTGGCCAAAGATACATTATATTTACTTACTACTTTTGTCTATTAATATTCGTATTTGCACCGGCTACCCGTATCTATTTCTCCTCGGCAAATTCTCCAATTTGAGGTTGCCTGGAAGAAATTGTTTTTAGCAATAAGGCCGCCAATTGTATTTGATCTTTTGTATCTGCCGTTTTTGTAACTATTTTTCCGGTATACAATAAAGAATATTCTTATCTTATCTTATATTTATAACAGTGATTATTTACTAACTTGTGCTGTGGGTTTTGTAAATAAATAAATAAAAAATATGATGATGATTACAGCGAAAATCCGCACGCCGAAGCGCCAGCGCAAGGACAGCACCAGCGAAAAGGACAAAGAAGTGGAGCACAAGAAGATGAGGAGCGAGGAGGCCGAGCCCAAGCTCATGGACATCGACGAGCGGGCCATCGACGGCATCGAGCTGATGGCCTCCATCAAGCAGAAGGATGAAGAGAAGCTTACCGAGAATGGTAAACATGCAATTGAGTTTTTTATTGAATAAGTGAATGACTCAAGTTGACGTCTGTCTGAAAATGAGCTGATGGCCGCTAACAAGCAGAAGGATGAGTAGGAACTTTCCGAGAATGGTTAATATACATTTGAGTATTTTTCTTAAATGAATTAAGTAATGAATAAATGACTGAAAAATTAATGACTATATTCTTTGTAATGCACTAACCCGTGCATTAGTGCATTAAAAAGAATATAGTCATGTGTGTACAGCGATATAATTCCGATGTAAAAACCTAACTGCAAAGTAAGTACTCGGGGCTGCAAGTGATGCAAATTACTTCAGCCAGATGTCGCTGCCTGTACGTAATACAGAGAATAGTGTAAAGAGGTTCGAAATTTCACTGATGTCGGTGAGTCGCTCATTAGCTCAGTTGGAAAGAGCGCTGGCACGGATAGCCAGAGATCGCGGGTTCGAATCTAAATAGGTTTTTTGAAAAATTAATGAATGAGTGTATGAATGAATGACCCAAATTGACGTCTGTCTGTCTATGAGCTGATGGCCTCCATCAAGCTAGGATGAGGAGAAGCCTGCCGAGAATGGTAAAAATGCAATAGAGTTTTTTATTAAATGAATGACTTAATGACTTAAGTTGACGTTCGCCTGTCTGACTATGAGCCTATGACCTCCATCAAGCAGAAGGAGAGTCGTAAAAATACGCTGAACGAATGATTGAGTCAAGTGAACGACTGTCCGCGTGACACGGAACTGATGCCCTGCTCCAAGCAGAAGGTGAGGAGATAGAACTCACCACTCTGGGGAGGTTTTTCCTTCGTTTCACCGGATAAATGAAAGAATTAAACGAAAACCCGTTTCACATATCCACTCCGAGGTGAAACCTCCCCAAGGTTTGCTGGAAGAAATCTCCTTCAGAGATAAGCTCGCCTTCGTACATGTATTCCCTTGGATTCTATTTCTTTTATGTGTTTGTCGTGTGCAATAAAGTAGAAAGAACTCCTGACAAATCTCAGTAAAGCTTCTTCCTCTTCTTATTTTCGTGTCAGCGATTTGACCAGTGTTAGTGTTATAGGTGCTAACTCGACCACAGATTTAATGCAGTTGTGGCGAGCACATGTCATCTCTGCGCGCGCACTATAAACTCCAATATTCCTGCATCGCGCAATCAAAGTGTTTCAATGACATACCATAAATATAACGTCCGACTAACAATAGTTGGACCGGCCGTCCCCAGGCTTATGATCTGCCTGGCGGGAAATTTCCCTTTACAGTGGAGGAGCACGATCACCCGCTCTTCCCTATACAGTAAATTTAAATCAGTAAAGCTAACAGCTTTTTTTGTATTGGTGACGCCAAAGGCCTCGTTGTTTCATTCGTTTGTAACAACGACCCACATTCCCCAGAGTGCGACAAGGATATAAAAATTGAAATCGACGATCACGACGTGGAAGAGCGGGACGCCCAGTACAAGGAGGCCGCGAGCGAGAAGGAGAAGGAGGCGTCGGAGAAAGAGAAAGACAGCTTCTCCGAGATGGAGGACGAGGACAAATTTAACAACTGCGACACTGATAACGAGAGTGACGGACGAGTAGATAAGGCGAGGAAAGAAACCAAGTTCAAGAATTTGAAGGTGAGCATAGCATTCATACGTGTGAAGTAGGCTTGATGAGGTTCCCTCTTCTTCCTGAAAAGCAGGAATTTCCTCATATTTTTGAGGTTCCTCATCATTTTTTTTAAGTAGGATAGGTTACACTTGACCCCAGTCACGCCTGGTGGTAAGCGAAGACGGGGTCTACGACGTTACGTGCTTAACTGTTAACAACAATCTCGAAACGTCTTTCACGTAGCCTGCTGCGTCTGAGAAGAGAAAATCTGCGCAAAGCTGTGGCAATCTTAACAGGCCACTGCTCACTGAACAGACATCTCTACAACATGGGTCTAACCGACAGCCCGCTTTGCCGGGGATGCCTCAAAGAAGAGGAAACACCCGCCCACGTGACCATTCACTGTGAAGGCGTGGAAAAGCAACGGACCGTCATCATTGGGAAGCCGGGGTCCCTTCAGGAAGCCCGCAGTGACATCGGAGCACTGCTGGCTTTCAGGAAAGAGATGGGCTGGCTGGAGTAAACTCACAGCTCCACTACGTACAATGGCCCAATCATGAGGCTAAGTGCGGAAATCTCAGGTCTCTAACTATGTCTCCGGAAAGACAAACGATGGCAGCGTGTTCCACAAGCTGTTCCTCTTTCTCAAAATTGATATAAAAAAAATTTTGTTCCTCATGTTTTAAGAGGATTTTAATAGGAAGGAGAGTTATAAGTTTTGTTGAAACGAAATGTGTGAGGGAGAGAAAGAGAGAGAGAAGTCTCCTGCATCCTCATCCTCATATTCTTAATCTGCCAGATTCCTCATCCTCATATTCGATTTTTAAAAAATCCTCATCCTCTTCCTTATAACAAGTTCCTCAGCAACCCTAGTGTGAAGCCGACCAAGCTGCTTGTCTTTCCTGTGGGCTCTAACCGACTTTTTTTGGCGTCGACGACGTGAGCCAAGGAAACTTTCTTATTGTGGTCGAGCTGTGACATAGGTTTATAACAAATTTTTTTTTTCCATAATTTATTATTAATTTTCTACAAAGTATTTTTCCTGTACTCTGTATAGATTTTAATCTACAACTGTATTTTATTTTATATTTATTTTAAAAAGGGCCAATGCTTCCCACCTAGGTAAATATTTGGTCAGTGTTGGCGACAGACCTTTTTTTATTCTTTCGACTTTTTGTACTTATTATTGTCTTTTTTTACTTGTGTCAGTTTTTAAATTCAGTTCGCGGTCTGTTCTTGTAAAAGTTGTCTTGAAAATATTATCAAATAAACACGGATTTATAAATAAATAATTAACCTATTATTAAAACAGAAAGGTAGGGCACCATACGGTGCTTAACAGTCAGGTTGTCACACCATCTTCGCCTTGGTCTGCCACGCCGTCGGTAGCCATCGCACAGGACCCAATCAGTGACGAGGAGTGGAAATCTAAAGGGGAGGCCTTTGCCCAGCAGTGGGACATGGCTAATTAAAAAAAATATATTAGCAACATATTTTTTTGTCGTATTGTACATTGATTACATGTTTCTGAACTTCGCCCACTATTTTTTTTCAAGACATTAGCTTAAGCAGCTTCAAATTCTTCTTATGCATCCCACAGGTAAAGTTCCGTATACGGCCGAAGAAACGGGGCGGTTCCATATACACCCTTGTCACGGACACACAAAAGGACAGTGCGGACGAGTCGCCAAAGGCGCCGGACGAACCGCAGAAGGTCCCGGAAGAACCGCAGAAGGTCCCAGAAGGACCCCAGAAGGTGCTGGAAGAGCCACAGAAGGCCTTGGAGGAGCAGAAGTCGGAGCCGGATATTGATGTGGAGTTCGTGATGAAGCAGATCAGGAAGGGATGGAGTGTTTACGATGCTGGACAGCTGACTATAGGGGACTTGTATTTGATGGTGAGTTTGTTCTTGTAATTATTTTTATCTTTGTAATTATTTTTTGTTTGTTTTTTCCTGGTGTACAATAAAGAATATTCTTATCTTATCTAATTGATAAAAACCCTATTTAAAGGCTAGAAATTCCACCCATGCCGGGATTCGAACCCGCGACCTCTGGCTATCCGTGCCAGCGCTCTATCCAACTGAGCTAATGGGCGACTCACCGGCATCAGTGAAATTTCGAACCTCTTTACACTATTCTCTGTATTACGTACAGGCAGCGACATCTGGCTGAAGTAATTTCCATCACTTGCAGCCCCGAGTACCTACTTGTTGTTGTTAATTGTCCTTAGCACGGGTTAGTGAATTAAAAATAATATAATTATCTAATTGATGTTCGTTAAGATCCAGCGAACTATAACATTCAACGGGTTAACTAACCTGTACCTATAGTACGTAATTAATTACTCTCATTTCTCAAACACGTGACTGTGTACAAACGCTACAAACATATCGCCTACTGGTATTAAGCCTAACAGTTACTCGCAGACAGAAAACTAAATTACACAAAAAATGCTCAAAAGAGGACAGTCGAACGTCTTCTTTTGTTCATATTTTCGCTCGAATCGCTTGTAGCCCAGGCTGCCTGAGTGATCTTAAACGATCACGAAGGTTAAGAAACACAGGGCGCGTTCAGTGCATGGATGGGTAAAACCGTCTATGACTAACGCTAGTGGTATTTTTCCGAGCGGTTCCGTGCTTCGCAAGGCACGTTAAGCAGTTGGTGCCGGCTGCCGTCGATAAATGGCAGTCGTTAAGCCAAGTTATAGCCAAGCCTTAGGGCGGCTTGAAAACTTCTGACAGTAAGACCAGTCTTACAAGCCCCCACCAATCCGAACTTGGCCTCCGTGGAGTATGGCTTAGACCGTCCTCAGGGAAGAGACCCATGCCCCTCGGTGGGGACATAATTGGTTGATGCTGATGATATTTTTGCTGTCGACGAAAATGGCAGTCTAAATTATTTTGTATTCGATACACTAAGACCGCTTAGCCCGGTTTCTCGTCATGTCATCTTCTATTAACGATTAATTATCTGGTGGTTTTTACTTATCGACTTTGGCCATCTGGGAGGTGAGCCTCTAAAATGCATAGTTGTTCAATACAGTCATATTAGTCCGCTAATGGTCGTTTCGTTCACACCATCGGTAGTCAATCGCATGGCAATGTTATATAAGCCGTGCTACTTCGCGCCTCGCGCGATTCGATCTTCTTCGCGTGAGATGCCTATTTAATTTGCGCGGGTTATACCCCTGGAATGACTTTGTACTGCTATTGCTTTGTAGACTACCAAATTGAGGCAAATAACAACCATGGTCGTGCTTATTTCATTCTATTGACAAACTATGTAGGTATCACACTCTAGGGCCTGTTCACAGATGGCATTGGTGGTACTGATAACCGACTGTTAGTGTACGAGAAATACTGTAATGGTTAATACTGTTAACAGTATTAGAAAATTGTTAGTGTACGAGAAACAGGGGCTTAGTATGTTTATGGCGGCGAGAACAAAATTTAACGAATTTACATGGTGGAGCGTATTTAAAGGAATGGGTGTAATAAGTGTAATGATAGAAATGGAGCTCCCCATTTCTCTCATGGAGCTGTATCGTATATGGGCTGTTTTGATATTCAAAAATAACAAAAATATAAAGTCTGTTAGCTTTTAAAAGATACCTCGGCTACTATCGGTCAGAATCAGATATATCGTGTAATAAAAATATCGCAACTAATATGAACTAATAATTACATAACTTTTCAAAACAGTGAAGAAAAGTTTTATACAGAGCCCGAGATATATTCTAAAAGCTAACAGATTGTATATTAGGTGATTGACAAGACAATAGGAGAAAGAAGGAGGCCTATTTCCAGACGAGCATGAGCTAATTGATTGACTCGGTGAATAGATTGGAAAGTTTCTCTAGGCGAAATCCTAATTACACCCTTCACGAACACTTTTTACTCAATTCCAGTTCGGATCCCGCTCCCGAATCGAGCTGGACTACTGGTGGGCGGAACCCACCCCTCCCCTGCCCCAGCCCTGCCAGAAGCACCAATCGAAGACATCCGAGGGTCCCTCCGGTGACAAAATGACTCTAGAAAAGAAGGAAAAAGTCGACAAACTTGTTCTAGAGAAGAAGGTCGACAAAATAGTCGTCGAAAAGAAGGAAAAGCTGGACAAGACGCCGGAGAAAGGGACGGATAGCTCTGTGGAAGAGGACGCCGGGAGGAGAGAGAGTGATACTGACTTGTTTTCGCCGAAGAACACGTTCAGTCAGGATTCGAACGATGGGCTGTCCGGAGATGAGCGGAGAAGTGAGTTATCGCTAGTGGCTTTTTTCCAAGCGCTTCTGTGCTTCGCCAGGCACGTTAAGTTGTCGGTACCGGCTGTCATGTAATGGCAGTCGTTAAGCCATGTCAGAGGCCTAATGGGCGGCTCGATTACTTCTTACTGTAAGCTCCGCCACCATTTTACAATCCTCCACCGACCCGGACTTGGGGGCCAAGTCCGGGTCGAGTATGACTTAACCTTCTTGCGATGCCGGAAGAGACCCGTGCCCCAGCAATGGGGACATACATGGGTTCATCATCATCATCATTTAGAATAGAAGAGACACGTTTATTTGATACCATTATAAAAAATAAAACATAATAATCTAGATATTTAAGAACTAGGAATTGGCACCGAATGGCCCCCGCTCAGCTGTATGCCGTGGCCGATAGCGACCATGACGCTGGTTCTCAGCGGATACCACAACAAAACAACACAGAACAAACAAAACAAAACTTAGACACAGAACGGCATCTACCGTGAGGCCGCAATGCATTTTTTATTTTAAATTTCAGTCTATTGCAGTCCACTGCTAGGCATAAGCCTCTCCCAGGGTGCGCCGATCTCCCGATACAAGGGTTGACATTGTCATAATCAATTCTACGTTCCGCAGACGAGCAGCAGTCGTCTGCTGAGGCCAAGTGCGGGCCGCTGAGCGTCGCCGCCAAGCTGGTGAACCGGCCCGCGCCCGCGCCCGCCGCCGCGCGGAGACAGCTCGCGCTCATGACTGACAAGTTAGTACAGCTTTGGTGACTGACAAGTTAGTACAGTTTAGGTGACTGACAAGTTAGTACACGCACGCTTTGGTGACTGACAAGTTAGTACACGCACGCTTTGGTGACAGAGAAGTTAGTACACGCACGCTTTGGTGACTGACAAGTTAGTACAAGCACGCTTTGGTGACTGACAAGTTAGTACACGCATGCTGTGGTGACTGACAAGTCAGTACAGGTTTGGTGACTGACAAGTTAGTACACGCACGCTTTGGTGACTGACAAGTTAGTGCACGCACGCTTTGGTGACTGACAAATTAGTAAACGCACGCTTTGGTGTCTAACAAGTTAGTACACGCACGCTTTGGTGACTGACAAGTTAGTACACGCACGCTTTGGTGACTGACAAGTTAGTACACGCACGCTTTGGTGACTGACAAGTTAGTACACACGCGTTTTGGTGACTGACAAGTTAGTACACGCACGCTTTGGTGACTGACAAGTTAGTACACGCTCGTTTTGGGACTGACAAGTTAGTACACGCACGCTTTGGTGATTGACAAGTTAGTACACGCACGCTTTGGTGATCGACAGGTTAGTACACGCACGCTTTGGTGACTGACAAGTTAGTACACAAACGTTTTGGTGACCGACAAGTTATTAAACACACGCGCTTTGGTGACCGACATGTTAGTACATACACGCTCTGGTGACGACGGACAAGTTAGTCAATACACGCTACCGTGGAGATGGACAAGTTAGTCAATACGCGGGTTGACGGTAACCTAGAATTGTTTTTCCTCAACGTATTGGCAGAGTATAATTTTGATCCGGCCTGTCGTTGATAAATAAAAACTAAACATACACAAGTGTACACAGTTTCCTTCCAAGTTTAATTCGAATAAACGTAATCGTCGACAGGCTGAAACGGCTGCTGGCTCTGGCGGGCAACCCGCACGCGCTGGCGGGCGCGGCGCCGGCGCCGGCTGCCGGCAAGTGCGGCTGCGCGCTGCTGTGCGCGCACCACAAGCGGAGACCAGAGGTGAGGGGGGGGAGGAGGGGAGTGTTTACGCCGGAGAGGGTGGGGGATTGAGTGAGTGGGGAAAGAGTTCGCGTGAATGTAAATGCTCTTCAACACAATTGATTGACCGCGTGTTTCGTTGTTTTTTCTAAATTCAAACCTTATGGGAGTGAACGGGGTTGCAAAATTTTTTTTAGAACATTCCTTGAAGTACGAGGATGTAATTAAAACTGTTTTTATACGGATTTATGCTCGTTTATTACATTTTTACAATTTTCCAACGTTTCGGCACTTTTTCAGGTGCCGTGGTCCCGGATGAAAAAAAAAAAAACGTTGGAAAATTGTAAAAATGTAATAGACGAGCATAAATCGTATAAAAACAGTTTTAATTATGTCTACTGCTCGTGTTAACCTTAGAAAATACTGTACGAGGATGGTTCTTGCGGAGAGAAAAATAAAAAATAAATATTAAAGAATCGACTGTTAGGCGGTACGAAGTTCGCTGGGTCAGCTAGTAATTCTATAAATATAGTTTTAGCCGATTGTTTTGCTTACCAAATATTAATTTAGCTGACCATAAATTCTCCCGTCCCTGTCCTCAGAAGCAGCAAATGGCTCCTCCACCCGTGACGGAAATCCAAGCGCAGGTGTTCAGACACCCCACGCCCATCGCGCCAAAGCCGGAAACGGAGGTAAGAAGATTGTTTTTAATTCATTTATTCAAAGGAAGACATAAGAACCACACTAATATACTTTGCTTAACTGCTAGTGTTCGAACATGCATCGAACACCCTAATCAGCAATTTCAATAGCAGTGAAGTAAAATGTAATTTCAAGTCAGTACACGATAAACCGCCGCCGCCGTGTATTCATGTTTAGCATTTTAGTGTTATCAATCAATATTTACATTTGTGGATCTATTAATAAACCCTTACTATAAAATAATAAAATCTATCATTTACGTAAAGACTACTCCGAATAGCTAGTGAAGTTTATCGGCAAGCTTTTGGTAACCATTTTTATAACATATTTTAAACTTTCGCGACTTGAAAACATTGTTAGAATATTTTCGGGGCTTAATCGCGTAGTAATTTATTGCTATTTTACCTCAACGCTTACTACAAATTACTACGCGATTAAGCCCCGAAAATTTTCTAACAACCATTTTTTTTATAAACTTACACAATCTACACCTATTTAGAGGCTAAAAATTCGACTCATGCCGGGATTCGAACCCGCGACCTCTGGATATCCGTGCCAGCGCTCTTACCAACTGAGCTAATGGGCGGCTCACCGGCACCTGTGAAATTTCGAACCTCTTTACACTATTCTCTGTATACGTCCTTAGCACGGGTTAGTGCATTAAAAATAAAAATAATACAATCTACACCTTCAATATAGTAGGTATATTTCATTACAAGTGCGGAAAGACTGTCATTGCAAAGAGTTCCAACAAAGTCTACCCGAGCCGAGGCGCAGCCGAAGGCGAGGGTTTACAGTCGGAACAAGTTGCAATAACGGTTCCGCACGTGTACTGAACGACTATTTTCAATACAGTTGCGAAAAAAATAAGCAATTTAATAAAGAAAAAATATTTGGAAAATGGCGCCAAGCGTAAAAAAATATTAGCAGAGATTTTTTTTCTTCACCCATTCTAGTAGGCAAAGGGAACTATGCCCATACAGCCAAGTCTTCAGTAGATTTTTTTATTGATATGAAATGAATATGAAATTTAATGAGATGAAATGAAACCTAACTTAACTCATTCTATCAAATCATTAAATCTGATATTGAAATAAATTAGTAGCTCATAAAAATTTCTATGTTTTTTTTAGTAAAAACTTCATGGTTGGTTTTTCTTTTTAATAGACAATATTTTGACAGTTGGGAAAGAAAACGCACGAGTGCGGGAAAGGTAAAAAAAAAAACACGAGTGTGTAATAGCCCACTTCCCGCACGCTATACGTCCCTGTAATACGCCACTTTTTGAGCAGCTGTATTAAGAAATATATTCTTTTTTAATTTCCAAATGTTGCCATTAAACAGATCAAAACTACCGCTGTAGTGATTTGCCAATTTCCAGCGTCTAGGAATAACAGAGTTAGCTCCGAGAACCGAACGACGCAAGGGATTATACGCGTAAAGTTATGTACGCGCATGTTTCACTAGCTGTGTGGCGTCGGCCTAGAGAATAGCATCGACCCAATTCTTCCCGCGGGTGTCGTAAAAGGCGACTAAGGGACACAAACCGGGGGGTGTCCAGCAGCGCCCCCTGCAGTACAATTCCACCGAACTGCGATCCCCAACCCGCATGCCCAGCGTGGGGATTATGGGCACTACCCCTAATGATGGCACAACCTTGCGCTATGGCGCTCATCAGGGGAAGGCTATGTTCAGCAGTGGACTAATATAGCCTGAAGAAGAAGATGTTTAGATAGATAGAATAGAATAGAATATATTTATTTGTCTTCAAGCGAAATAAGACACAACAATCACTTATACTAGAGGCATTAATGACAGTTTAAAGAGACTATTATTTAACAGCTTATGAATAACAAATGAAGACAAAAAGGTCTGTGCCTCGGCTTGTAACTAATGTACACCAATATGCAACTAGTTGCCGATTTTCAGGCAAGGCCTTTTCTTAAACTAAATTATACCTATCTGGGTATAATTATACTAATGTTATAAAGAACACACACGCATGATGATGACAGATGTAAAAACTTAACATATAGGTATACAAATTCCATCCACTACAGCCCTTGAAATACACCAGAAGCCAAGGATTGTTTGTGCAGCAGCAGATAGATAGATGAAAAATTTATTAACATTTCCACACACACATGTATAAGAACAATACAAAATCAGCAGAATGTACAGCATTTAACAATATAACAATCAAACAAACACATATTATACTAATCAACAGAGCATTGTGGGTGTGTTTCATTAATGACCGAGTCTGTATTGGTATTGCCTCCCCCCCCTAGATCCAGCAGCAGCTGAGCGGCGGCGAGGCCATGCAGCGGCGGCGCGGGCGCGGGCGGCCGCGCGCCGCAGACCGGCGCGTGGTCGTGCAGCGACTGCTGCCGCTGCTGCCCAAGCTGCCGCCAGCTGACAGTGAGTGGCACAAAACACACACTCACTCACGCACACACTACTTACTTCCGGGCGACAGTGAGTGTGCAACTGCTGCCCCCCTATACACCCCACCTGCCGCCCGCTGACAGTGAGTGGCACCCCGCTGCCCCCCTTCACACACACACTACTTATTTCCGAGCGACAGTGAGTGTGGACCTGCTGTCCCCCACACACACACACCGCCTGCCGCCCGCTGACAGTGAGTGTGCAACTGCTGCCCCCCTATACACCCCACCTGCCGCCCGCTGACAGTGAGTGTGAACCTGCTGCCCCTCTCCGCCCACACAAGCATACACACTACTTATTTCCGGGCGACAGTGAGTGTGGACCTGCTGACGCCTTCCCACACACACATACCACCTGCCGCCCGTCGACAATGTGCCCTGCTGCCCTCTCACATCCTCCACACTCACGCCACTTACTTCCGGGCGACAGTGAGTGTGGACCAGCTGACGCCCCCCCACAAACACACGTACCATCTGCCTCCTGCTGCCCCCCTCCACACACACACTCACCACTTACTTCCGGGCGACAGTGAGTGTAAACCTGCTGCCCCCTCTACATACACGCACACACACACCACCTGCCGCTTTACAGTTAGTTTGGGAGCGCGCCACCAGCGCGCTGGTAGTTTTTAGTGTTCCATTACTTTTGCGTGCATAGATAGTGAAAAAGGACCGTAGTGCAGCGGGCAGCAGTGGCGAAATCGAATTCTGACGTTGCTTCTTCTGTTGCCCGCACTGCCGCTTGCTGTTGTCAGTCTGGCAACTTTCCAGCAGATTAGCTGCGGGCAGCAGTAGCATTTTGACGTTGATTCTACTGCTGGACGCACTGCCGCTTGCTCTACAGCAAGTCAGGTAGCTTACCTCCAGATTAGAAGCAGTCAGCGGAGGTAACATCATATTCGGACAACGCTTTTGGTGTTGCCCGCTCTGCCGCTTGGACTATAGCATGTCTGATAGCTTGCCTCCAAATTAGCAACAGGCAGCAGCCTGAGGGTTTATAGGTAGGGATTCCAGAAGTAACTTTAGGACACAAACTGATACAGTAACTGGTGTAGAATATATAAAGGAGTACTTTGGAAAATCTTCAGTGAAATGTGTCTTTTACTTAACCGTACCATCGGCGGTAGCCCAGTGGATAGAACGCGAGAGTAAACTCGAATGCGAGAGACCCAGGTTCGGTTCCTAGTACGGACATGTACCAATTACTTTGTTTTCTAAGCCATTTGTGAAATTACAGTAGCAATACCATATAAAACATCGTGAAGAAACCGGGGTGAAGTGATTGCCAATCCGGGGTGGGCACGCGTGGTAATTATGCCCATACCTTCTGAGAGAAGGCATGTGCCCGTGGACGTGGGACGTTAATAGGCTAAATAAAAATTATATTCAGAAAACGTTCATTGTTTTCGTAGTCACGTAGTCATCGTAGTCATTGGTGCAGAGGTTGGAATCCACCGTGTACGTAATACAGAGAATATTGTAAAGAGGTTCGAAATTTCACTGATGTCGTGAGTCGCCCGTTGGCTCAATTGGCAGAGCGCTGGTACGGATAGCCAGAGGTTGCGGGTTCGAATCCCGGCATGGGTGAAATTTTTAGCCTCTAAATAGGTTTTTAAATCCACCGTGAGAGCAAGGATTCTGAATGTTGCTTGTCTCTCTTCTAGACCTGATCCCGGTGAAGCTGGTATCCAACTTGCCGCCGCAGCTCCCGAAGTTGCTCCCTAAGCCGCCGCAGTCACTGCCCCAGTCCACCGAGTGAGTTCTCCGCTTTTTCTATACATTATTTTATTAATATTTTACTGGCAAACTTGACCTGGCAGCCTACTACCTTTTCGCAGACCTACTTAATATTCAGAAAAAAAAAATTCATAAAAATCGGCAAAGTCGTTTCGCAGGAGTTCGATAACAGACACTGTGACACGAGAGTTTTATATATTAGATTACCGTTACTCTATGTAGCTAGTAAAAAGACAAAAATGTAATGAACAAGAACGAACAACGCGAAGCTATGCAGGCGGGATCCAAATTCAACACTGTAATTCACGGGGGAAGTAGCTAGGTTGGTCCCACCTGTTTAGTAATTAATACTCAGCCGTCGGGTTACGATATCAACCCTTGTATGTGCCCACTGCTGGAGCACGGGTCTCTTCCTGCATCGCAGGAAGGTTAGGCCATACTCCACCACGGGGACCAAGTCCGGGTTGGTGGAGGATTGTAAGACAGTGGCGGGCGTTACTGTCAGAAGTTATCAAGCCACCCGTAAGGCCTCTGACATGGTTTAACGACTGCCATTACATGACAGCCGGCACCGACGGCTTAGCGTGCCTTGCGAAGCTCGGAGTGCTCTGAAAAAATACCATTAGCGGTAGTCACGGGACGGTCACCACCCATCCAGTACCTGACAGCGCCTGTTGTTGCTTAACTCAAGTAATTGATTCCAATCACTCGGTTCGACTAGGCCACGAGCGCTTCATATTACAGATTTTTTTGTTATTATAAAGCAACGTTTATCCGGTAAATTAGTTACTAAGACACCGTTCCTTTTCCAGCAACACACAAGTATACGTGCTGAGCGAATCCAACGGCCAGTTCTACTTCCACGACGGCGACCGCAAGATCCCCATCGTGGCGACCATGTCCCCAGCCGGGCTCGCCGCGTCCTCGCCGCGACCTGGTGAGTTACTGGACCAGGCACCAAGATCTCCATCGTTGAGTTCACGTCTCCCAACCCTGCAGAGTTCTGATCCAGTGAGTTGCACGCTGGTGATATATACTGGGCGAGTGCCCAGAAGCACTCGTGGCCTAGGCGAACCGAGTGATTGGAATCAATCACTTGGTTAAGCAACAACAGGCGCGGTCAGGTATGGGATGGGTGAGCGTCCCGTGCCTACCGCTAGTGGCATTTTTCCGAGCGCTTCCGTGCTTTGCAAGGCACGTTAAGCCGTTGGTGCCGGCTGTCATGTAATGGCAGTCGTTAAGCCACGTCAGAGGCCTTAAGGGCGGCTTGATAACTTAGGTCAGTAAGGCCCGCCACTGTCTTACAAACCTCCACCAACCCGGACTTGGCCCCCGTGATGGAGTATGGCCTAACCTTTCTACGATGCAGGAAGAGACCCGTGCCCCAGCAGTTGGGACATACCTTGACCTACATACCTACCAACATACCAGGACATATCTCCTTGATTTCGATCCTATCCCTAGCCTTGCAGTATTCGAGACGACCTCTGCGGCGCAGCAGTAGCGCATCTGTCTACCATGCGAGAGGTCCCGGGTTCGAACCCCGGCTGGGGAAATAAAAACCCCAGGTCTTGGATGTATAGGTACATGTTTGTGATGTCGCTGTTTCTGGTTCCCACGACACAGGATATCCTAGTGTGGGACCAGAAGCAATGTATGTGCCTCTTAAATGTTAGTATTGGTGAGTTACTCCCCAAGATCCCTATCGTGGTATCCATATCTGTTCGGGACTGCGTTACTAGGGATTGCGTCACTCGGGACTGCGTCATTCGGGAGCAAGCCCCTAAGATCCCTTTCGTTACGTCTGTGTTGCGACAGTCTTTACTTTTTGAGTAATCAAAAACTACACCCTACTAATATTATTACGTAATGTGTAGTTGTTTGGATGTTTATCGTTAAATCGGACAATAACGGCTGATTGGAGTGTCATGAAACTTGACATACAGGTAAAGATCTGAATTGAGTAAGTTGGCTGAATTGTAGGTTAATTGTACTATGTATATTTGCAATTGTTTTGTATTTGTTGTTTTTCCAGTGTACAATAAAGAATATTCTTATCTTATCTTATTTTATTGTCAACGGAACCTTTTTTATGCCAAACTCTAAGTTGCGTTGACATGGTAAGAAGAATCGTATACACGGACTCTGTGGCTGTATGAAGTTGACCGGGAAAGCTAGAGTACCTATTTAAAGCATATTTTTAATCTTCTTCTTCAGGCTATATTAGTCAACTGCTGGACATAGCCTTCCCCTAATGAGCGCCATAGCGCCCTGTCTTCAGCTTGCCGCATCCAGCATCTGCCGTCTGTTTTTCGCAGATCGTCATCCCATATGTTTAATAGGAATTGCTAATTATTTCTCCTTTTCCACAGATAATAAAGACGGGCTGGTGAAGACGGAGTTGAAGTCTGAGGCGTCTATGGAAGGCGAGGCGGGCGCGGATCCGCCGCCCAAGCCGGTGCGGAAGGCCGAGTCTTCAGATATTGCCAGTGAGTCTATCAACTAAGAATATCAACTTTGACAAAGCGCATCGCATTATTTATTTATTTAATTATTTATGTATGTGGTTTAAGTAAGTTTATATAAATTTCGTTGAATTCTAATTTCACTATTTCTGTATTGCACCGACTACCCGTCTCTAATTTCTTTCATGTCTCCGTCTATGGTTGCCTGGAAGAAATTGCTTTTAGTAATAAGGCCGCCATTTGTACTATATTTTTATATAAGTTCTGTTACTGTAATTTCTGTGTACAATAAAGAATATTCTATCTATCTATCTATCGTTGAATTGATCGTCTCGAAACCACTTAATTTACACTTCTCAATGTAGTAATGTATACCGCCAATCAATCAGAAATTAAACAATACTTTGAAATTGAAATAATTTATTCACTTAAAAACACAGTACAATGACAGAATATACATACAATGTACAGGATTATTAATTTTAGATTAAAAAAAGAAACATGCAAGGAATATCAGTGCACTGCGTTTGTGAAACTTCAACATAACATGGCTTTGTGGAACCAAGTGATTGGAATCAATCACTAGGGTTAAGCGACAACAGGTGCGGTCAGCCCTCCTATTACGTAGCACTCCACTCTATCGAGTGTAGCATTTAGACGACTCGTAAGTGTCAAAAAATGTATGCATTTGACAGCCGGAGTAGCTTAAAAAAAGTAAAAATCAACGTCACTCAACTCTGTGGATACTTACGTAATAATGCCCCAGGTGATGGATGGATAAACTTCATGCGATGCTGGAACAAACTCGTACCCCAGCAGTGGGGACATGCAAGGGTTGATATCGACGACACTGTAATTCTACTAATGATGACCTATATTCAAACAATAAAGTTCCAATTTATAACCTATTTAGAAGCTAAAATAATACAATCATGTGGGTACAGCGATATCATTCCGATGTAAAACCTAACTGCAAAGTAGGTACTCGGGGCTGCAAGTGATGCAAATTACTTCAGCCAGACGTCGCTGCCTGTACGTAATACAGTGAATAGTGTAAAGAGGTTCGAAATTTCACTGATGCCTGTGAGTCGCCCATCAGCTCAGTTGGAAAGAGCGCTGGCACGGATAGCCAGAGGTCGCGGGTTCGAATCGCGGCATGGGTGGAATTTTTAGCCTCTCAATAGGTTTTTAAAATAAGTTCCATTTCATTTTGATGCATAAATATAAAACACACACACATACACACACACACACACACACACGTACATTTCTATAACTTAACTAGCTTTATAAAAATAAGATTCAATAGTTAATTTTAGTTGTTCAACCTTTATAAGTTGTGGAAGAGCGGGTTTCCCTGGCACAGGTATTTTATATTTACAAGGGAATCCCAGCGAAAGTGTATGTAAGAATAATTTTGGTTGTATCAATAAATATTTTGTATTATTGTATTTTCCCGGCGGCGCGAGCTTGTGGCCGTAATGTATCTCCTCCCTCCAGGCTTCCTTCCCTCCGAGTCGATGTCCCTCTCTCCGTCGCGGCTGCTGCGTGACGCCGACGGCGCGTGGCTGGAGGGCTCCGTCCAGGACTTCTCCCTCAGCAGCTTCCTGGGGCATCTGGAGAGCCGCGCGCCGCCGGACCTGGCGGTGAGTCTAGCAGACGAATGCATGGAACCAGGCGTTACTTTGCGGAAATCCTTAATAGCATTAAAATTTAAAACCTATTTAGAGGCTAAAAATTTCACCCATGCCGGGATTCGAACCAGCAACCTCTGGCTATCCGTACCAGCGCTCTACCAATTGAGCGCTGGTACGGATAGCCAGAGGTTGCGGGTTCGAATCCCGGCATGGGTGAAATTTTTAGCCTCTAAATAGGTTTTAAATTTGTTCCTTAGCACGGGTTAGTGCATTAAAAATAAAAATAGTGTAAGCATTAAAATGTGAACATT
Source organism: Yponomeuta sedellus (assembly GCA_934045075.1). Taxonomy (NCBI): domain Eukaryota; kingdom Metazoa; phylum Arthropoda; class Insecta; order Lepidoptera; family Yponomeutidae; genus Yponomeuta; species Yponomeuta sedellus. The sequence goes on along the minus strand of OW203736.1, from coordinate 1,429,036 downwards.
ACTTTGCTAAACTCCGCCAAAAATCCCACAAGCACCATGCGGTTATATTATTTATGCCACACCTGGCAATAAAGTGCCTTTTTCCGCACCCTGCGCGTACGGAAAAAGCCGCTTTCTGGCCAAGTGTAGACATAAAAAGATGTACACAACACGGGAGGTAATGAAGAAAGCTCTCGATCGCATATTTACGTCCCTCGCTTGCAGCTCGGGCCGCAAACTTCTGCGATCTCGGCCTTTCTATGTATTACCACCACCACCCTAGTTGTGTAATGTACTATTTTAATGCACTAACCCGTGCTAAGGACAATTTTAAAAATCTATTTTGTAGCTTAAAATTCCACCCATGCCGGGATTCGAACCCGCGACCTCTGGCTGTCCGTGCCAGCGTAGGTTTTTATCGCGAAAACTACTTATTATTATTAAAATTCTTTATTGCATAAAACTTTCGCAGGTGAGCTTAATGCTACTGAGCGTTATCTACCAGCTAACCTAAGTTGACCGATGAAAGGAAATGAAAAGGTTTTATTCAACGTAGCGCAGAAACTGCGGATTAATGAACGTTACAATTCAAACTAGGTGTCCATTTCAAAATCTAGATCATTTAGGAGAAAAAATGGACAAAACACTCCAAACTTAGTCTTTTCAAAGTCCTTAATTAACAGAGACTTAACAAGTCTTTGGAGACAGGATTACCAGGTAGTGCAATATTATACCTACAATATAAAATTACTTAATTTTTGACAAAAAAGAAGAAAATCCCATCGCTGGTAAATTTATGTAAATAAATAAATATACCTGTTGTATGGAATCAGGCGTTACTTTGCGGAATTCCATAATAGCGTTAAAAGGTTAAAATTACTTTGCTAAATTCCGCCAAAAAAAGTAGGTATACCTGGAGGCCGATTCTCGCCCATGCGAATTGAAAGCGTAGACGCAAAATATTAACTAAATCCGTAATTCGACGGAGCGGTTTGACAGATAGAGTTTTACCATGTATGAGGAAAATAAAATAGTGATGTGGTTGATCGATATTTAATTATCGATAGAATATCCGGCCTAAGTATAAAATCGTCGGTTATCTAACAACACCGCTCAAGTCAATTGAATAAACCTTACGGGAGAGGAAGATTTATTTTTTTAGAAGATTTTGGCCTGGATACTAGTCCTTTGGGTCATCAACCATTATTTCGTTAGCCAACAGTGCTGCCAGTATTAAGTAATGAGAAATCGTGCCGTTTTTACGGTTTAACAACAATTGATATTTTCTTGCTTAGTATGTACATCAAGTCAATTTAATAGCATAAAAATATAACATGGAGCTTGCACATCAACGTCTTTATTATTAAATTAATTATTACATTCCCGTTTTAAATATAAAACTCGAAAAAATTAAACAGGTTTTTTTGTTCAGATCGAACCGGATCGTACATTATCGACGAAAACAACACTAGGCTGAACCTGGCAACATTATGCGATTTTGAGTTGTCAAACCGCTCCGTCGAATTACGGATTTTACTTTAGACATTAGTCGCATAAAAATAACATAAGATAACTGTGGTAACTAAGGTGGCCGTTCAAATAGCGGAACTGACGAGGAATGGGTAGGCGCGGAAACCGTGGCAGAAGCGGACGAGTAATAAAAGAGAATGTCGTAACCAACTGTAATAACCAACTGTTGTAACCAAGTCAATACTAATGGAAAGTGGGAAAAAAAAAAAACACTTACTGCGCCACGAAACAGAAAAACAAAAAAAAGCCATCTAAAATCCGAAAAAAAGCAAGAAAGTGAAAAAAAAAAAAAAAATACTAACACTAGCCGTAAAATTAGATTTATACTAACATTAGCTGAAACAACGTGTGTGTACAATACCACCTGTACTAAACTGGACAATTGGAGTATGGAGAGAAAGGGACAATGAAATAATGTAACAGACAACAAAAGGCACGGACCCCGCGTCTGTGGAAACAAGTTGTATTATTAAAAAAAAAAAAAAACATAAGATAACTCGACAGAGTCTTTAGACACTTATTTTCTCATTCGAATTCAATCTAGCATGGCGTTCCGAATACAGATTTTGGCTGCCGCTCGACTTTTTACATAGAATTCAAAGTCATCAAAGCCTTAAGAGTCGTATGCGACTTATTTGCTAATGAAGTGAGAATTGGCTCCCTGGTCGGATGTCAGTTTTCCGTGATATTTAGAAGTGTACCATTCAACTCTTTAACCTCTCCCAGGTGGACTTGGGCGTGCAATCTCTGATGGCGGAGAGCAGCGTCGACTACGTGGCGAAGTTCGCGGACCTAGCGGCTGAGGTGACCGACGAACACGACTGATTGGCTTGAATCCACTGACGGACGCATCGAAGCAGTGTTGCCAGATACGAAACCTGAAAATGCGGTACACTACTACCCATCATAAAAGTCCCTTCGGGAATCTTCGTTCGCGCAGACTAGGAAGAAGTGTAACGAAAGTACCCGATGCTATAAGTACATTCAACATGATCTTTAACCGATACGGTTAAGGTGAATTGATTGCCGCAGTAGCGTTACCTATTTCGCTCACGCTGATATTGCCAAACTAATAGTCACCTGCATCGATGACGTTGAATCAACCAATAGCAACAAAGGCGCGCGGCCTGCCATAAAATGAAACTATCTGATTGGTCGATCAACTTGCCCCACATCCAAAATTTGGTCATCCGCGCAGATACATCCGCGAGACTTATTTCTTGTGTAGCACTGTACCTGTACTTTTAAGAAGCGGATTTTCAGCAAAATAAGCGGATTTTTTTAATCATTATATAATATTATATAATACCGATTGGTTTTTGTCCGTTTATAGGTTTTATATGTTTATTCATACTGGGATGTCATAATTTATAAATAAGACTGAATATGCACAGACAACCAAGTCGAAATTTTGCGCGCGCCTCTTGCTTCGCTGTTGTGAATGGACTAGAGTACCACTATAATATGTGGCCTCCTGCATAGACTACACAATATGCATCACAGATTATTGCACCAAATGAAAACCGACTTGTTGGAAGTATGAACATGACATTGAACCAATTTCGAAAAAAGCGGAACCGCGTTAGTAAAAAGTGGAAAGCGGATCGACTATCAGAAAAGCGGAAAAAAGCGGAAATGCGGTGCATCTGGCAACACTGCATCGAAGGCTCCACCTCTCCCAATTTGAGGTTCCGATTGATGGAGAAAAATCAATCGACTGCTTGTTTCATAGGCCCTTTCTACATCTGTGTTATTTATTTTAAGTATGTGCAGTACTACAGCAGCAGCGGTGTAACTACTTACACCGTTTGCACTCTTAGATTAAGAAATAGCCTTGTTGTTTCCTTTTTTTATGTACAATAAATAAAATATTCTCTATCTATAAGTTACACCGATAATAAACCACAGAAATAATTTTTACGTGGCGCGAAAATATCTCCGCCAATCATAGCGCGCCGTGCGAACCCGCGAACGGTCTCGTCCGCTATTGGCTGAGGCGTACGCGTCATGTATGGAACTCGCGTTATGGGTTATGGCCTCGTTATGGCAGTCGGTATTGTGCGTTCACATTAACTTGACGCGTGAGAGAATTGGTAGCACTGATATGTTTAGTGTTACCATGTTAAATAAGAAATCATTCCCATTACTTGGGGAAAATAAAAGTATTGAGGGCTTGTTTTACAATCTTCCGATTAGTGTCCAAAAGCTAATTCAAACATGTTATGTCCTTGTTACGTGACATGAAGTAAAAGGGGGGGGGGGGGGGGGGGGCAAAACTTATGGTTTAGTCTGTGGTCTATACAATAGAACGCACTGTACTTATCTGAGCGAGACAGCCCGAGCCTAGTTGATTTTGGATTTAAAATCTTACGTAGTTGATTTACGTAGTAAGTTCGTTATTTCAGTGATGTTTTCATTAGCTTGGAGATGGTGGTGGGTTGCGCTATTCTGCGTCATCAAACAATGCTGAGGCGACTTATAGTGGATACTGTATCTACTTAGCAAGTCGTTTACTGTGCATGAATAAATTGAATGTTTGAAATCTGGAAAAAAATGTTCTAGTACTTTGAGGGCCTTAGCTTAAGTTTTACTGTTGAGTAAATATGTATTGCCTGCAAGCAAGTAATAAATCATAATTTAATGGTACACATTGGACTTTTCATTTAATGTTCTGGACGTGTAAGACTAGAAATTCGCACAAAGTATTTGCCTTTCGATGTCCCTACAAATTGTCAAAGTTCTTAAAAAATATTTTCCTTTTCCCTCTATATACCCTCCCATGCAAGGAGAATCCGAAATAGAACTTCGAATAAAATTCGTATTTGATTTGGGACAAGATCAGGATTTTGAATGGCAATAAGTCTTGAAAGTAAGAAGCCTGTCCAGAAGTGTTGTAATGAAATCCGGAAAACCGGGATTTTACAAGGCTGGCTCCCAGAGGAAGGACGTGGGACGCCGTGGGCGCTATAGTAGAGTTAGAGACGCGACCCGTTGACAAATCCAGCTTACAAAGGATCCGGAAAAAAATAGTCGCGTTTGACGCGTTTCAAAATCAACAGTCAGCTCCTACTCTGTGGCACCATTTTCTGTCACGTGAGTTAGCGTTATTTGACGTTTGAGTTGTCAATGAATGTGGCAGTTCTGCGGACCGGATAGTACAGCAGTGTTGTGAAAAAAATTGTAAATAATGCGAAATCTGATGAAATAAAGCAAAATATCCTCTCTGTGTGTTGAAATAATGTAAATCCGCGTTCATCTAAATCTAATAAGCTTACTCATTAATTCAGTGTCGGACCGTTTTAAAAGGAATAAGTACAAACCATGTTTTGGCAGTATTTCACGTAAGTTTGCTATAAAATCATTTACATACATGAAACTTCTTTTGTTCACCTGAATAAAGTGCCTAAAAGTGTAAAATTCCTCCAATAACATGGTTAGGCATCTGTGGGTTTGCCTAGTAGCCGCATGTTTTTTAGTGCACTTTGTCGCATCTCCCTGTTTTGGGTTAGACGTTGAATAACTTTTAACATGTCAGATTTTCTGTAAATAAAGCAGATATTAAAATTTTCTGAAGTAGCCATGTCCTTAGCCAACTCTTCCTACCCAGGTAAATAGTTGGTCAGGCTGTCACACCTTCACCACTCCACCTTGGTCTGTCAAGTTGCCACTAACACCGCACAGCACCCAATTATCAACGATATTTAACAACTTCCCTGTCCAAGAGTCTTATATGACTCAGAGGAGTGTATTGGAATAAGTTCATGAGTCACATTTGACTCATTTTCATTACATCTTCGAGCATACAACTATCTAACTGTGGACGTAGGGAATTGGAATTTATTTATCTTGGACAGGGAAGTTGTTAACCTCTTTTCTGGGTCCGTACACCTAACATGGCCAGCCCAGTTCCACTTGAGTTTAGCGGCCACAAGCCCAACATTAGTGATTTTGGTTTTGGCATACAGCATCATGTTCCGAATTTAATCACTCCTCTTTACTCTTAGCATGCGCCATTGCCCTTACTTTATATAATGTTTCATTTCGTTTATTTCAGCATCCTAGTGGTTTTGCCACTGTTCTTCATTGGGTTTCTTCTGTTTGTGACCTTCGTGCTCGGCCCTTTCGCCTTCATCTTTGCGTCATGGTTCATGAGGGTCAAGGAGCGCAAGCTGCAGAGGAGGAAACGCGACGGGGCAAATGTGGCCTTCTTCCATCCGTACTGCAATGCGGGAGGTGGCGGCGAGCGAGTGCTGTGGGTCGCCATCAAGGCTTTGCTGGCAAGGTATGATGCAGAATTTAACCACAAATGAAAAAAAACCATAGAACTGACATTGCCGCACTTAGCCTCATGGTTAGGCCATTATATGTAACAAGTGGTAAGGTATTTTAACACTTCAAACAGTAGGATTTCTTTATGATGTTTTGCTTCTTTGATTCCTAATGGTATTGCTACTGTAACTTCACGAATGTACATAACATAGAAAGAAAAGTCATTGGTGTGTGATTAAATATTATTCTCAGCGTTTTGCATGTCTCAAAAAATGCCATAACAGGATTCAAGCACTAACAAAAACCCTGCATCTGAAGATGAGGGGTCAATATCAACAACTTAATTACCTGCTGTTTTGTACTTGCTTTTAACTGGAGCATTAAAATGTGACTTGTAACTGGTAGGGTTAGTTTAAGATCACACTTAGAATGCAAATTTTGTTCATAATAATATTGACCATAATTTCTTTGTGTGAGTGAGCCAATAACAGCTGTTCAAAGATGCTTATCCACTTATCCATCTGCTATACAAGGTTTCATGCATATCTTACTGTATCTTTTGGTAATTCTTATATATAAAAATATGATTCCTCTAAAGCACTACTTAGAGGCAGTGTTGCCGACCGGCCAATCAATCAACATTTTTTAAGTATTTTACTTTTTGATAGTGTTTTAAATTATTATGTAAAAATGGGACAATGCCATTGGAAAACAAGAAAAAGACATTAAAAGATTCCAAGTTATTCGCGTTTTCTCAATTTTATGTGCATTTGTTTCAGGCAGATTATTTAATCAGTGGTTACGTTTTTACCTTGTAAAATCTCTGCCACAGGCTATTTTATAAGCGTTTCTCCAGTGTCTTAAGAACCATGGTTTTATAAAGGAAACCGTTTAGTTAAAAAAAAACAGCTGACACTAAAACCTTCGTAAGTACTACACATTATAAGATTGTCACTGGGTAAACTTACTAGGCTTACTAGGCCTTGTATAAGTTTTTAAGTTTCTTTTCATAAGCTGATTTTTATTTGATAAATAGTGTAAAACTGGAGTAGCTTAAGAGTTTAAAATATTGTCAAGGGTGGAAATAAGATTTGTGAAAGAGTGACGATTTGTACTGAAAGAGATGAAACATAATGAGTGGGGGAAGAATGTCTGAGGACAGACATGTTATCAGGACGGCCGAATGTGGGAATGGAATGTAAGGGAACGAAACGCAAGGAAAAGAGAAAGGATGTGAGCGAGGGAGAGGGGAGTAATGGCGGACGCATGATAAAAAGTCGTTGTTCGAAGAAGTTTAAAGGTAAAAATAAAAAAGACTGAAAGTGCTCACGCGGTTTAATTTTGTCTCCCACAAATCTAGGCTTACTAGGCCTAGTAAGTTTATCTGGTAACAATCCTATAAAGCTGGGACTATATTTTTGCATAATGTATTTTCTCTGCCAGGTTCCCAGACACAAACATCCACATCTACACCGTGGAGACAGCGGAGCCCCAAACCATCCTCGACAAAGTGCAAAATCAGTTCAATGTCAAGGTAAGCATAAACCTGCCCGTTGAACAAGAACATCCTTGCTGTTTAATGATGGCCCTGAAATTAAAAGGTTCCTTTCGGTCCAATCGGAACGCGAAAAAGGTCCAATCGGAACGCGAAAAATTCTAGTAAGACACTACCCAGTGCTAACTAGAACAATGTGTTGTAAAGCATCTTGAGCATCATTATTACAAATGTGTTATAGTATATTTCATTACAAGTGCGGAAAGGCTGTCATTGCAAAGAGTTCCGACAAATGTCTACCCGAGCCGAGGCGCAGCCGAAGGCGAGGGTTGACAGTCGGAACAAGTTGCAATGACGGTTCCGCACGTGTACTGAACGACTATTTTTAATACAGTTGCGAAAAAAATAAGAAATTTAATAAATAATAATAAATAAAACTTTATTTCGGACTATGCGTCCATACAGGCAGAGGCGGTACAACAAAATTAAATTAAAAAGAAAAGTTTTTAGAACTACTTAGTACAACAATACAACAAAGTAGGGTCAAAGGGTGCATTAGTACTAAGATTACAACACACTTTTATCCAACTATACAACTTTTATTATTGAGTTTCCACACGTGGTAACTCGGTCCATAAATGAAGCAACGCGGAGTCTCACGATGGCATTAAACGTGTTAACACGCGCGTCAGCAAACATGGTTGAGGCACTACAGTATCTCTTTAGCCCCATCAGATGTCTAAATACATTGTTGTAGTGAACGCGAATGCCATCATGAGTCGCCTTCGTGTATTTGGTCCAGAGCTGACAAAAAGTTATAAATAACAGAGTCTTTACGATATTATTCGCTTTATAAAAACGTCGTGCCAACATATTTCCTATGATTGGCAAGGCACGACGCTGACGTTCCATGTCAGCGTCGTCCTTCAACGACGATTCTAGGATGTGGCCTAGATATTTAAAAGTTTCGACAATTTTAATGGATTGGCCCCTCAGCAAGACCCTCGGAACAAAGTCTGGACCCCTTTCCAACCTGAATATCATCATTTCAGTCTTTTTAACCGTGACTATGGGGCAGCTTCCGCCGCCAGCTCTCTCCATTCGTTCCGATTATGCGCCACATGTATGGCTGCTTGGATGATAATAAAACTTTGACGGCCTCGGTGGCGCAGCGGTCTGGCACGCTGACTGTAAAATCGAAGGTCTCGGGCTCGATCCCCGGCCGGGTGAAGCTAGGAAACGAACTTTTCTATTTCGTCTCGGGTCTTGGATGTTATCTATGTTTTAATTATTTATTGTTTTAAATCTATCGTCGAGTTAGCATCTGTCAAGTCATTTGTACTTAGTATAGGGCTAACGAGATCTGTGTAATATGTCCATGAATATTGTATAGAATCAGGCGTTACTTTGCGGAAATCCATAATAGCATTAAAAAGTTAAAATTACTTTGCTGAATTCCGCCAAAAATCCCACGAGCACCATGCGGCTAGCTAATGCACCGCCCTCCCTCCCACTTTTAACCGCCTAGGATCTGACCCTACAAAAAGATTTGTGACGGAGGTCAAGAAGGCGGTGTCGGAGTCATCTTTTATTTTTACAAATCCAGAGGTTGAAAAGAGTAAAATTGCACCTATGAATCCACTGCCACCGATTTTGTATGGATTGCCTAAAATTCACAAAGAAAATGTACCGATTCGTCCTGTTGTTTCTTATATTGGAGCTCCAGCATATAATTTATCCAAACGTCTTAACGATCTTCTTAGGGATAAGACAGCTTTTAATCCCAAATTTGTTCTGAAAAATAGTTTGGATCTTATAGAGCGGATTAAGGATGTTTCTCTTCCCAGCAATGCAAAATTGATTTCTCTGGGTGTGGACAGTCTTTTCTCTAACGTTCCGTACCCTGAATGTCTTCAGTTCATTTCAGACTTCATGGACATGCAACGTCTTCATCCAGGGGAAAAATTACAATTATTGGAATTAACAACAGTATGCATGCGTCAAAATTATTTCATGTTTGATGGTGCATTTTACCAACAAAAGGAAGGCTTAGCAATGGGTTCACCATTGAGTCCTTTGCTAGCTGATATTTTCATGGATAATTTTGAACGTAATCATATAGTTGGGAAGAGAAACATACTTTATTATTACCGGTATGTAGATGACATCATTATATGCTGGACAGGTACATTTAGACAACTAGACTCATTTGTCAATACCTTGAACACAAAACACCCTAAAATCAATTTCAAATTAGAGAAAGAACAGAACGAATCGCTTAATTTCCTAGATCTAGGGTAAATAACTAGGGTGGGTAACAAGCATGAGTTTGACATTTACTGAAAGCCAACACAGACTGACACTGTTATCCCAATAACGTCTTGTCATCCGTGGCAACACAAAATGGCAGCATTCCATTGCTATATTCACCGTTTGCTAACTGTGCCAATGTCTTCTGCTAATTACAACAAGGAACTAAATACCATCTATCAAATAGCAGTTGCAAACGGATATAGCAGGCGAATGATTGATAGGCTGGTGGTCAGGAAGCGGAACGGTATGGTTAGTAGACTTTTATACGCAGTGCCACCTGAAAGGCCTCAAAAAATGAAGTCAAGTATTACCTATGTAGGTCCAATTTCTGAAAAAATCCACCGGACGTTAAAAAGATGTGGGATACGGGTTGCGTTCAGGACGAGCAACTCTTTGGCTAGAAATCTGTGCAATCAAAAAGAGAGGGTGGATAGATTCCAGCGGTCTGGGGTGTATAGAGTTGCTTGTCCGGAATGTAACGGAGTGTATATTGGCCAGACCGGTAGGAGTTTTATAACTCGGTATAGGGAGCATGTGGCAGCTTTCCGAAACAATCATCCGGATAAATCTCATTTTGCCAAACACCTTTTGGATACGGGTCATGTACTTAATAATAACCATAATTTGGAAATTTTACACACCTGCACTAAGGGGTTGAGATTGTCTATACTTGAACAGCTGGAAATTTCCAAATTATCTAGGGATAGGTTGTTTACAATGCTGAATGAACAGGTGGGCAGCTCCTCTATTTCCCCATTAATCGATATATTTGCACAAAACAACAATAGCCCATAGGCGGTTGAAACGGTTTAACGGTCACCAGTTTAACGGTTACATTGCGTCATCGGGGGGAGGGGCGGCCTAGCCTATAAATACGGAGCGTTTTTGCGGAGACGGTCACTTGCATTTGGGAGCCTGAGGATGCCTCGTGTTAGAGGCGAAACGCGTCGCGTGTTTTCTCACACAAGTATTGGTGTTGGTGGTGGTGTGTTCGTGTCTTGCTTCTGCTTGAAAAAGTGGGAGGGAGGGCGGTGCATTTCCTACCCGCATGGTGCTTGTGGGATTTTTGGCGGAATTCAGCAAAGTAATTTTAACTTTTTAATCCATGAATATTTATTGATTATTTATTTTTATTACAAGGTCAGCCCGGAGCGGATCCACTTCGTGCGCCTGACGCTGGGCAAGTTCATCGAGGCCAAGACGTATCCGTACTTCACGCTGCTGCTGCAGAGTCTCGGCTCCATGGCGCTGGGCTTGGAGGCGTTTATGAAGTTGAATCCAGGTTATTGTCCTCTCCTATTTCTATTGTGGTGTTAAAATATTTTTTGATTGATTTTTTTTCTTTTGTAATTACTACTGCCAGCAATCTACGTGTTCACGCCAAATTTTACGTCGTCCAAAGATGCCCATCTTTTCGAGCAGGCAGGCCTCTGCCTTCTTTTGTATTACCTATCCAGCTCGTTTCACGTGCAGATGATGTTGGCTTGGGCTTTGTAAGGCCGCGTTAAGGCCTCTTGGCGTCTCTATTCTATATCCATGTAAAACATGCTTAAAAGGCATGAAAATAAAGCACATGTATATCAGGCCTTATGGATCATTATATTTTTGTTCCACTTGCGGGGCTTAGGGGCAAGATCCTTTTTGGGGAGCTGGGGCGCCGATTGAAGGACTGTGGGCTTGACTGCCGCTAAAGTCATTTTGTACAGATATTTTCCGGAGTGGTTTCTTCATTCGTTTTTTTTTGTATATATTTGTTGTGTTCCTGACAAAATTGAATTTTAAAATTTTATAAGTGCATTAAATTTTTGCTTGTGCATTCAATTATTATTATTAATACGTTTATTGTATTAATAATAATAATTGTCCGCCACATTGCCATTGTATTTTTTTTACTTATGTGCAATAAGTAAAAAAAAATACAATGGCAATGTGGCGGACTTAATGCTATAAGCATTTTCTACCAGTCAACCACAGATGGTGCAAGAGATTAAATGGTAGGCATTCGAAACAAAACGGAAAAAAAACTTAGTTAAAATTGCATAAGCTGACAAGTACTCAATAAGTACGTATAATATACAAGTAAATAAATATACACTATATACTTATAATAGATAATAATTATATTTAAAAATATATAAAATATATATAAAAATGTAACAATATAACATTCAATTCACTATGTTATATATCATACTTTAAGATAGTGACATGTAATTGTGTTTATGACTAGCTGACCTAGCTAGCGAACTTCGTAGCGCCTAACAGTCGATTCTTTAATTTTTTTTAAATCTTTTCTCTCCGTAATAACCATCCTCGTACTTCAAGGAATATTCTAAAAAAATAATTAACGAAATCGGTTCAGCTTCTCTCCACCTTCAGCGATTCATTTTTATACTATAGAAGATTATATTGTATGTATGACTTCCCCGTGAAGGGGTCAAAAAGTCACGAAATTAGTGTGACATAATTATATTTTAATAATTAATATCTTACTAATGTTAATTAGTAAGACTATTTCACAATCTTATAACTCATCAATGAAGTATCATCCTGTCCCTTTGGATCATTAGAGCAAGTGTCCAGTTGTTAATTTGAACAATCAGCGAAGGGCTTAGGAATCACAAACGACCATGCAATAAGTTAACAATAACGGCGATTCATTTTTATATTATAGATTAAAATTTTCTCACGTTATTCGCAATTCCCAGACATCTACATCGACACGACGGGCTTCGCGTTCACGTACCCGATATTCCGGTACCTGGCCGCCTGCCCGGTGGTCTGCTACGTGCACTACCCCACCATCACCAGCGCCATGACGCGGCGCGTGGCGCGCCGGCTCACCTCCTACAATAACAGCAGCGTCATCGCCAAGAATCCGCTCTTCACTTGCCTGAAACTGTTGTACTACAAGGTTTTCGGATGGGTAAGACACGTTAATATATTATTTTTAATGCACTAACCCGTGCTAAGGACAATTTTTAAAACCCCATTTAGAGGCTGAAAATTCCACCCATGCCGGGATTCGAACCCGCGACCTCAGGCTATCCGTGCCAGCGCTCTTGGCGGGGCCAACAGAGAATATTGTAAAGAGGTTCGAAATTTCACTGATGCCGGTGAGTCACCCAATAGTCCGAATCCCGGCATGGGTGAAATTTTTAGCCTCTAAATAGGTTTTTAAAAATTGTCCTTAGCACGGGTTAGTGCATTAAAAATAATACAGTGATGTGGGTGCTGCGATATCATTGCGATGTAAAACCTGACTGCAAAGTAGGTACTCGGGGCTGTAAGCGATGCAACTTACTTCAGCCAGATGTCGCTGCCTGTACGTAATACAGAGAATTTTGTAAAGAAGTTCGAAATTTCACTCATGCCGGTGAGTCGCCCATTAGCTCAGTTGGAAAGAGCGCTGGCACGGATAGCCAGAGGTCGCGGGTTCAAATCCCGGCATGAGTGGATTTTTTTGCCTCTGAATAGGTTTTTAAAAAGACACTTTAATACATTCACGGTTAGACAAATACTAACCTTTTCTATTCTATGCTACCTTACGCTAAGTAAAAGGAGCCCTTCTAAACAAATAGTGCCTGAAATTGTTGTAAGTACAATGCAACAAGGTTTTCGGATGGGTGAGACATCATCATACGTTCACGATTTGACAATTACTAACTTACACTACGTAAAAGGCGAATAAGGGACACAAACCGGGGGGTGGGCAGCAGCGCCCCCTACAGTACAGTACTACACATCATAAAGGTCCCTTCGGTAATCTACGATCGAGAAAAAGTGTAATGAAAGTACCCGAAGCTGTTAGTACATTCAACATGATCTTTAACCGATACGGTTAAGGTGCAGAATTGATTGCCGCAGTAGCGCTACCTATTTCGCTCACGCTAATATTGCCAAACTTATAGTCCATCGATGACGTTGAATCAACCAATAGCGACAAAGGCGCGCGGCCTGCCATAAAATGAAACTATCTGAGTTGTAGATCAACTTACCGCACATCCAAAATTTGGTCATCTGCGCAGGTACATCCGCGAGACTTATTTCTTGTGTAGCACTGTACAATTCCATCAATTCCATCCCCAGCGTGGGGATGATGGGCATTAACCCCTATGATAGCACCACGTGGCGCTCTTTAGGGGAGGGCTATGTCCAGCAGTGGACTAGTATAACCTGACGACGACGACGACGTATAAGGAGACAATCAAAACAAATAGTGACTGAAATTGTTGTATACCTTGATTTTTTATTAGGTGGACTAAACTGACAGTTGGTGGGTTGCCACGTAATGGAAAATAAAAAATAGTGTTGTACTCAGAGTGATCGAATAATAAACATTTTCATTCAAGTATTCGTTCATTCAATTGCAGACTGGTGAATGTAATGTAACTCGCTCCAACTATAAACTCTAAAATTAAATAATACTTAAGTTGGGGGATTTAGTGATAAAATTACAGACATGCCATGTTCATTCCTTTCTGTTTTGGAATAGGAAAAAATAAAATAAAAATCAGATTTAAAATTTTAATCACCATTTAGGTATATCCGAACTATCATTTTCTGAATCAGAATTCGTGATAGATAATCCTGCAACCGATCGACTACGAAAATGGCAGACGATTGTAGCGCATGACATGAACTTTGACATGTATGCGTCATCAGTGCTACCAACTATGCGATAATTTAGAGGTTTGTTTGTTTGTTACGCTTTATTGCACAAAAATTAAGAAACATAAAAATAACTTAAATAACAGGTAAGTGTTGATGTACAAAGGCAGACTCATTTCAAAAGAAATTTCTTCCAGCCAGCCTAAGAAAGATTCTGACCAAAAAACAGAGAGCGAGAGATGGCAAATATAGCTAAACAAGAAAAATTAAATCTAAAATCACCTATTTCAAGTTAATAGTTACCTATTAATAAAATTGTTACTATAGCTATCAATAGATACTTACTAATATACACACATTGTACATAATTATAACTACTTAAATAGTAAATACGTATCCATAATTAAGAGTTGCATCTTTTTTAAAGTATACTCCTAGAAATTACAGAATATCTTGTAAAGTTTATGGGTTTTTAGATGTAGGTATGTTTGTTTAATTGGTAGGTATTTAATGATTACAATTAAGATAAATTATTTTCCCCAAATAAAGGAAATTAAATTGAAGAGTGAATGATTGAACTAAATCGATCATTCAATCAACACATGAAGTCACATCACTACGATCTTGCTCTGACAACATTTTAAAAAAATAAGTGCATTTTCAGCTGTCAGTTTAGTCCACCTAATGAAAAATCAAGGTATAGGTACTACGAGGTTTTCGGATACATTAATTTATTCATTCATTAACAATCTTCTATTACCCAAAAAACAAACCTATTGCATGGGCCGCCGCCCGAACTCTTAAATATAAAGTGTTGTTTATATTAAATATTAACTTTGTGTACAATAAAGTGTTCTCTATTTATCTATCATAGAATATACATTCTCAAGAATAATCTTCTACTACTTCTTTAGATAGATAGATTTGTTTCTTCCCCAAGAATTGATCGATTTGTTTTACGTGATTTCTTTCTTCCCCGCGGATAGATCGATTTGTTTTTATGATTTCTTACTTCTCCATGAATTGATCGATTTGTTTTACATGATTTCTTTTTCTCTATGGATTGATCGATTTGTTTGACATGATTTGTTTTTCTCTATGGATTGATCGATTTGTTTTACGTGATTTCTTTCTTCCCCACGGATTGATCGATTTATTTTTATGATTTCTTACTTCTCCATGAATTGATCGATTTGTTTTACATGATTTCTTTTTCTCCGTGGATTGATCGATTTGTTTTACGTGATTTTTTTCTTCCCCACGGATTGATCGATTTGTTTTTATTTAGTTCTTACTTCCCATGAATTGATCGATTTGTTTTACATGATTTCTTTTTCTCTATGGATTGATCGATTTGTTTTACATGATTTCTTTTTCTCCAATGATTGATCGATTTGTTTTTATGATTTCTTACTTCCCATGAATTGATCGGTTTGTTTTGCTTTATTTCGTCCACCCCAGTTGTACGGCGTGGTGGGCCGACGCGCTGACCTGGTGATGGTGAATGGAACATGGACGGAGGAGCACATCAACGAGCTGTGGCGGATGCCGCTTTCCACACATCGGGTTTATCCGCCTTGTGAGGTACTTTTATAATTTCTAAAACTAAATAAACATGCAAAGAAGACACGCTGAAAACCAGCGCCGCTAGTTTTTATTTTAAATCTAGCGACACAGCAGAGCGCTCTTCCTATTGCCGAAACAAATGTCATGATAAGATGAAAACTATTAAATACATATTTTTAAATTATATGTTTATTATGGTATTCTTTTTAATGCACTAACCCGTGCTAAGGACAATTTTGAAAACCTATTTAGAGGCTCTGTACGTAATACAGAGAATATTGTAAAGTGGTTTGAAATTTCATTGATGCCGGTGAGTCGACCATTAGCTCAGTTGGAAAGAGCGCTGGCACGGATAGCCAGAGGTCGCGGGTTCGAATCCCGGCATGGGTGGAATTTTTAGCCTCTAAATAGGTTTTTAAAATTATTTGTAAGTATATTTTTTATTTAGTTTAGCTGTAAGACGTCTTTCTTGTCTTGCATGTAACTTTTTATTCTTGTTATAAAAATAAAGAAATAATAATGATCATAAACCTTAGAGAGGCGGAGAGGCAGTAAAAAGCGGGTCTATATACGTGTACAAGAAGCGCTAGTGGCCTAGGCGAACCGAGTGATTGGAATCAATCACTTGGTTAAGCAACAACAGGCGCGATCAGGTACAGGATTGGTGAGCGTCCCGTGACTACCGCTAGTGGCATTTTTCCGAGCGCTTCCGTGCTTCGCAAGGCACGTTAAGCCGTTGGTGCCGGCTGTCATATAATGGCAGTCGTTAAGCCATGTCAGAGGCTTTATGGGCGGCTTGATAACTTCTGACAGTAAGGACCGCCACTGTCTTACAATCCTCCAACCAACCTGGACTTGGCCCCCGTGGTGGAGTATAGCCTAACCTTCCTGCGATTCAAGAAGAGACCCGTGCCCCAGCAGTGGGGACATACAAGGGTTGA
This sequence comes from Yponomeuta sedellus, assembly GCA_934045075.1. Lineage (NCBI taxonomy): Eukaryota > Metazoa > Arthropoda > Insecta > Lepidoptera > Yponomeutidae > Yponomeuta > Yponomeuta sedellus. The sequence continues at coordinate 1,412,332 of OW203736.1, read as the reverse complement.
TAACGAAATACGTGTACAAAATAGACTACAATAATCTTAAATATCCTATTTTCTATGGGAGAAGTAAATAAACTGAGAAATTGACTAACTTATTGCTTGATTGATTGCTAGATTGATTGACGCTTTTCAGGTGACAGAACTAAAGCAACTGCGCTCGCTAGTAAAGGAGACTGACCCCATCCGTATCCTGTCAGTGGCACAGTTCCGGCCTGAGAAGGACCATCCGTTGATGCTGCAAGCTATGTACGAGCTGAGAAACCTCCTGGTCAAGAATGAACTGCTCTGGAACAAGGTACGTCAAGTTTGTTACTAGAAAACTCATTCAAAAATTCAGTTATTATTTTATTTATTTAGTTTCAGGAAAGCCATTGACATTATATAACTTAATACTATTTAAAAATATGAAACAGAAAGTCATTAATAGGCTTACACTGATAGCCACAAAATATTAAAACTGACGATTAACTAAGATTAAATCATACTATTTTTATTTTTAATGCACTAACCGGTGCTACGGACAATTTTAAAAACCTATTTAGAGGCTGTACGTAATACAGAGAATAGTGTAATGAGGTTCGAAATTTCACTGATGCCGGTGAGTCGCCCATTAGCTCAGTTGGAAAGAGCGCTGGCACAGATAGCCAGAGGTTCCGGGGACGAATCCCGGCATGGGTGTAATTTTTAGCCTCTAAATAGGTTTTTTAAGATTAAGTCACCGCAAAAAACGAGTTTCAGTGAAAAATAAATTAAGATGAAAGCATTTCAGAAGGAAAAATATATAGCTAAGATTTATAAATAAAGTATGAGAAGAGAGCCTAGGTACTCACTCACTCCTAAAAAAGTTCGCAGTTAGCTGTTGCCTAACTGCAGGCAGATGCTGGATGCGGCAAGCTGAAGACGGCGCTATGGCGCTCATTAGGACAGGGCTATGTTATGTAGAGCAGTGGACTACATCATATAGCCTGAAGAAGAAGATGTCCCAACATCATGGAAGAGGATTTAAAAATCATTCCTTTTGTACTTGTGCTTGTATGGGTACAACCTCAGAAAATCAGTTTATTACGATTTATTATATTTTTGTTAGCATACTAGCCATAGAAGCGCTCGTGGCCTAGGCGAACCGAGTGATTGGAATAAATCACTTGGTTAAGCAACAACAGGCGCGGTCAGGTACAGGATAGGTGAGCGTCCCGTGACTACCGCTAGTGGCATTTTTCCGAGCGCTTCCGTGCTTCGCAAGGCACGTTAAGCCGTTGGTGCCGGCTGTCATATAATGGCAGTCGTTAAGCCATGTCAGAGGCCTTATGGGCGGCTTGATAACTTCTGACAGTAAGGCCCGCCACAGTTTTACAATCCTCCACCAACCCGGACCTGGCCCCCGTGGTGGAGTATGGCCTAACCTTCCTGTAATGCAGGAAGAGACCCGTGCCCCAGCAGTGGGGACATACAAGGGTTGATAACGACTAGCCTGTTGCCATTTTTGTTACCATTATAATTGTATATCTTTGTGTGCAGTGGCAATTTAATAAATGATTGTCTATCTATCCATCCACTGTAGATTATCGTAAAAACAGTATCCCAGACAAGGCGTCTGAGTGGTCCATTCACCCATGTAGTGTGAGTGAGTGCTGTATAAATCATCTCATTACTAATCACAAGAGTATAATCTGAACACCACAGGTAGCCTTAATACATTTATTTCACATAATGAACACTTTAAATTACATTGATAGTCACAGATCTTAAATACAACACAAACCGATATTAAATTCTTGCTCTGATGCATTTTGGAACTCTGATTAAATAATAATCTACCAAAAATTGGGCAGCGTGCCCAGTTAATTAAACGATTAGGACGGCGGTCACAACGATAATGAGCCGGCGACTTGGGCGCCTGGTCCGACCTCGTGCTTCGTGTCGGCCGCTGATTGGCTGCCCCACTCGGCTCTCGTCGGACTAGTTCGTCCGTAGCATGTCACGTGCTTCCGCTAGCGTGCAAGTCAAGCAAGAAACCAGCGGAAGCCATGGCGCCAACATTACGTAGATGCAAAGTCCAATGTCATCCATTGTCCACACACACACACACACACAATACTAATTAGTTCCAGCCTTATTTGGCAAAGTTTTGTAATTTAGCTCTAAGTGACATTCACAGTTTTTGTAATGGGACCACTTGCTCCATTTCTTGAATGCCACAAAAGCCACCATTTAAATGAAATATAGTTAGGTACTCGCTTTCGGTGCCTTGTGTACGAAAATGGTGCGAGTCGGCCTTGCCTCACTAAATATTTTTTTTTGTTCCATAACTTTCTACTTTCCTTTTTTAAATATTTATTTCCTTTTTATTTCATAAATGCCTCGCATAACAGCCGCGTAAAGTTATACCTGTGAAACACAGAACATAAAAAAAGAGTAGAAGTCGTAAGTGGGCGGTGCCCGCGTGCCTCACATTAGCAATGTATTGCCTATGCGTAGTCGGTGACAGTTTTGTTGACTTCAGTTGCCGTGCGCTTCTAGTAAAGAAAAAAATGGTGAAAACTTGATTAAAATGCCTTGTTGTGCTGTGTTAGAGAGCAAAAATAAAAGCTGGGGACTAAAATATACCGATCATGCCGTAATATTTCATCGGTAAGACGTATTTCATTGTATTTTTAATTAAATTTGTAATGACATGAACACGGAAACCAATCCGAAAATTAAAAAGTGAAACCACCTTTATTTACTGGTTAGTAAAGTTAAATTTTCATTGATGAAAGTGTACCTTCTCTAGAAATTTCTGTCATAATTTGAATTCTACTCAATTACGGATGGGGGCACACATGATAAAAATCTATCGATAATTGTCTATGACTTAGTAGTCCTACATACTTAATGGTACTTAGGTATTGTAAATTCCAATTCGTCTAAGTAGGTAAAATAATTGTTGTTATTTTATACCTACTTCCTAAGTGCCTTTTCACATGCACCCGGTCGCCGTCCGGTCGCCAGGCCGGGTAAAGTAGTAATGTATGAGCTCCGGTCGCCGGCTGGTCGTTGTGCATGTGAAAACTGTCATTGGAGCTCATACATTACTTTTCATACAAGATATGATATGAGCACATAGATCGCGATATAGTTTTTCTTCACCAGTTTATCAGTGACTGAAATATCTAAGAAACTATCGAAGTAATTTTCATCCTACCCCTTTGACAACAGAAAACCGAGGCAATGTTACAACAACGCTCTCGGAATCAAAACAATTTGGAAGTGAGTTTTCGTTTAGTTTTCTAAGGAACCGGATATGAAATTAAAATGGATGGCAGCGACAGAAATGCAAAATTGGTTCAAAACGACGATGAACACAATATATTCAAAGCATTTTCATGAACACTTCATAAACACTAAAAATAGCGGAAGGTGGCACTTATGTGATGCAGCAATACCAAAAAAAATGTGCTTACTCTCAGGTTAGACTCTTGCGTATAAATGAAATATATTAAGTACCATCGTCAAAAAAAATTAGTATAACGTATGAAACATGGCGTACAGATAGACAAAGATCTGAATTGAGTCGTAGAATACATTATATTTCCCGTGTAATATAGGCGTAATTTCTAACGCCCGCGAAGCAGCGGGTTAAAGCTAGTTTTAAATAAGAGATAACATTTTAAAATATGAAATCTACCACATTGTTTTGTGTGTCTATGTACCCTATTAGTGTTAATTCTTTTTTAATACAGTTGCTCAAAAAGTGGCGTATTACACGGACGTATAGCATGCGGGATGTGGGCTATTACACACTCGTAATTTTTTTTTACCTTTCCCGCACTCGTGCGTTTTCTTTCCCAACTGTCAAAATAATGTCTATTAAAAAGAAAAACCAACCATGAAGTTTTTACTAAAAAAAATCATAGAAGTTTTTATGAGCTACTAATTTGTTTCAATATCAGATTAAATGATTTGATTGAATGAGTTAGGTTAGGTTTCATTTCATTTCATCTCATTAAATTTCATTTTCATTTCATATCAATAAAAAAAATCTTCTGAAGACTTGGCTGTATGGGCATAGTTCCCTTTGCCTTCTAGAATGGGTGAAGAAAAAAAATCTCTGCTTATATTTTTTTACGGTTGGCGCCATTTTCTAAATATTTTTTCTTTATTAAATTGCTTATTTTTTTCGCAACTGTATTAAAAATAGTCGTTCAGTACACGTGCGGAATTGTCATTGCAACTTGTCGGAACTCTTTGCAATGACAGCCTTTCCGCACTTATAATGAAATACTATATTGCACAAAAGATAATGTAGAAAAGATGCATTTTCTACCAGTCAACCCGCAAAAAGAAATAGCTAAAAAACTTCTAAGTACCAGCATTCATATTCGGCCGTTAATGTGTAAACTGTTTGTACGAGTATAATTTGTCGATAGGTTCTCCCTATCGACAAACTAGAACTCGCATTGTCCCATCCCAAACTGAGAATGCACTTGTTTTTCAATTTTGAACTTTATGTCTTACTAGGTAAAAGTTCTTTTCGGTCCGACGCGGCGGTAGTTCCATCTAGTGTAGAGTAGCGTTACTACAAAATGTCAATCTTAATTTCATCATTGTCATTTGATTTTGATCATTGTTAACATTACAAAAAGGTGCATATTTTAATTGAAACTTTTATGATGTACACCTTTTCGGCATTGACTTTATTTACCAATGGCAGGTTGGCATTCGTAGTGTGCGTTTGGTTTGCAAGTATCAGTTTGGTTACACTGGTTTTCGTACAAATGTGTCATGTCGCTACTTCTACTCTTTTTTTATGTTCTGTGCTGTGAAACAACGTTTCTCTCCCACGAGACAGGCTTTCCCTAGTGTGGGAGTCAGCAACTGTCCAAATACTTAGTGTAATCCAAGTTCGTTATCGTTGTCAACCCATGTATGTCCCCACTGCTGGGGCACGGGTCTCTTCCTGCATCGCAGGAAGGCTAGGCCATACTCCACCACGGGGGCCAAGTCCGGGTTGGTGGAGGTTTGTAAGACAGTGGCGGGCCTTACTGTCAGAAGTTATCAAGCCGCCCATAAGGCCTCTGACATGGCTTAACGGCTGCCATTATATGACAGCCGGACCCACGGGTTAACGTGCCTTGCGAAGCACGGAAGCGCTCGGAAAAATGCCACTAGCGGTAGTCACGGGACGCTCACCCATTCTGTGCCTGACCGCGCCTGTTGTTGCTTAACCAAGTGATTGATTCCAATCACTCGGTTCGCCTAGGCCACGAGCGCTTCTAAGCCAAACAGTGTAATCCAAGTAATGGCAATAAAATGTATAAAATTATATATATATATTGTACCCCTCAGATAAAATTAGTCCTAGTGGGCTCGTGCCGCAACGCCGAGGACGAGGAGCGAGTCCAGAACCTGAAGGACCTGGCCAAGCATCTCTCGCTGGAAGAGAACGTCCAGTTTGTGGTGAACGCGTCCTACGGGCGGCTGCTGCAGATGTACCAGACCTCTGCCGCCGCCTTGCACGCCATGTGGAACGAGCACTTCGGGATCAGTCAGTATCTCTTCCTCTTCTTCTTCAGGCTATATTATGTAGTCCACTGCTGGATATATCCACGACTGATGCTGACCGGCAGATGCTGGACGGGGCGAGCTGGAGACAGGGCGCTATGGCGCTCGTTAGGGGAGGGCTATACCTCCCCTAATGAGCTATACCTTCTTCTGGCTATGTCTTCCTTCCAGACCTTCTTCTGGCTAACTCTTCTTCCCCGAGGCTGTACCTAATGCCCTACCCCTAATGAGCGCCATAGCGCCCTGTCTCCAGCTTGCCGCACCCAGCATCTGCCGGTCAGCATCAGTCAGTATAATGTCTATAGATAAATATCTGTGTAATTGACATTTTTATGTACAACTAGCTGGGCCCCGCGGTGTTACCCGCGGTTTATAAATTTTCCCATGGGAATAAGATATAATATTTTCCCCTGAGTAAAACGTAGCCGATGTGTTAATTCAGGTTGTCAGCTAAATCCAAACCAATAGTTAGAATATTTTCGGGGCTTAATCGCGTAGTCATTTATTGCTATTTTACCTCGACGTTTCGACGACGTTACAGTCATCGTGGTCACGAGAAGACTGATGGCTGGCACCCGTTCGCATCTTCGGCTGATGAGGTTTCAGACTACCCTCAATCAGCTATCACAAAGCACTATTAGGGTTGCGACACACTACACGACGATAAGCCATGCGACTTCTTTCCACTCGAACACATCTTGATGACCGGATCCCACGTTTGCGACGGTATGGCTATGTCTAACTATGTGTACAAGTCGCGAAAGTTTAAAATATGTTACTCCAAACCAATATTATTAAAATCGTGGAGAAGTAACAAACATACACACGAACATTCGCCTTTATAAAATTAGTGTGATGATCCTGTGTATTTTCCATTTTGTACATAAAAATGGAACGGTGATATTCATTGCTGTGTGGTGTCGGCCTAGAGAATAGCACCAGCCCTAATTCTTCCCGCGGGTGTCGTAAAAGGCGACTAAGGGACACAAACCGAGGGGTGGGCAGCAGCGCCCCCTGCGCCCAGCGTGGGGATTATGGGCATCACCCCCCCAATGATGGCACAACCTTGCACTATGGCGCTCATTAGGGGAGGGCTATGTCCAGCAGTGGACTAAGATAGCCTGAGGAAGGAAGAAGATATTCATTGAAATAGATCTATTCTCATTATGCAAGACCTCCTTTGAACATCGCGTTCTACTCAACTACACACACAGATACACACACACACACTCCTCGTCCCGTCTACTTCCCAATTCAATTTAATTAAAACATATTAATAATTCTTTCTTTTAGTATTTCCTAACGATTCGCGATACTCATCCATAATTATAATAAAAGGATCTAATTGCGATTATTTATTAGGAAACACGTAAGTACCTTAATTTCGGACGTTTCAGCGGCGTTGCAGCTGACGTGGTGTGACTGCAACGCTGCTGAAACTATGCAAGCTAAAACTTTCGTAAGCACAACACATTGTAGACTTTTAGTCCGGATCTACTTACGGGTGTTGTTATATCGGAAGAGTCCGACCAGGTTTCGTTCCGATTCGCAGAGCTTAATCATGGTGAGCAGAGACGGAGCTCGCGTCGTCGGATGCTCGTCTCACACTTCCGATATAACAACACCCGTAAGTAGATCCGGACTAAAAGTCCACAACTATGTAAGCGTTATGTCTACGGCCGTGTCAAACCAAACATAAAGTCGTCCGCCGAATGTGACCAGGCTCACTGTAAACCCCACTGTGAACGTGAAAACAAACAGTATTGGCCGGTCAAAAATGCTGACAATACACTGTAGCTTACAATACGCCAATGTGTGAACGAAACAGTCTGCTTGTATACGTTCACACCATAAGCGTTAGTTAGTCCGGATCTACTTACGGGTGTCGTCACAGTGTGAGACGAGCAACCGACGACGCGAGCTCCGTCTCTGCTCACCATGATTAAGCTCTGCGAATCGGAGCGAAACCTGGTCGGACTTTTCCGATATAACAACACCCGTAAGTAGACCCGGACTAAAAGTCTACAATACAATGTGTTGTGCTTACAAAAGTTTTAGTTCAAAAAGTTTTAATTATGTCTAGTGCTCGTGTTAACCTTAGAAAATACTAAGTAATTTAAAAAACCTATTTAGAGGCTAAAAATTTCACCCATGCCGGGATTCGAAACCGCAACCTCTGGCTATCCGCGCCAGCGCTCTTTCTAACTGAGCCAATGGGTGACTTTACTAAGTAATGTCATTGAATTTGAAATTCAATGGTAATGTTATACAATTTATCGCAACATATTCAATACATTCTCGCGGATGCACTTCTGAAATATTTTTTCTGTGTCGAACATAATGAAATACGTTACGTCTGTTGTGTGCAAAATTCTTGTCTGGAGTCCGTCGTCGCCGGCCGGATCCATTAGGCTGACGGCGTCCGGGGCGCGTTATTTACGCGCTATTTATTTATGTAATACAAAATCTTACAGCATTACAGTCTTAACTAATGCGCTTTGTGTTCACTAACATAGGTTCGATATCGATATCAACCCTTGTATGTCCCCACTGCTGAGGCACGGGTCTCTTCCTGCATCGCAGGAAGGCTAGGCCAAACTCCACCACGAGGGCCAAGTCCGGGTTGGTGGAGGATTGTAAGACAGTGGCGAGCCTTACTGTCAGAAGTTATCAAGCCGCCCATAAGGCCTCTGACATGGCTTAACGACTGCCATTACATGACAGCCGGCACCAACGGCTTAACGTGCCTTGCGAAGCACGGAAGCGCTCGGAAAAAATGCCACTAGCGGTAGTCAGGGGACAGTCCCATCCTGTACCTGACCGCGCCTGTTATTGCTTAACTCAAGTGATTGATTCCAATCACTCGGTTCGGCTAGGCCATGAGCGCTTCATAGGTTAATCGTATACTAATAACTACGGATCATTGGTCTGAAATAAACGTATATTATTATCAATCGGCCGCCGAATGTCAGCGTATAGGCATAGCGTAATATAATAACGTATCGTCGGTTAGATGTGAATGGTTAGACTCGGAAAAGTAAATACGTAAGGAAATACAATGAACTGCGTGACGCTCGCTCACTTTCGGCGGCTGACAGTCAGTTTGGTGTGAACTCACCCCTGCCTCATATCACCTCAGGCGTAGTAGAGTGCATAGCGGCCGCACTTTCTGCGGCTGACAGTCCGTTTGGTGTGAACTCACCCCAGGCGTAGTGGAGTGCATGGCGGCCGCACTTTCGGCGGCTGACAGTCAGTTTGGTGTGAACTCACCCCAGCCTCTTATCACCCCAGGCGTAGTGGAGTGCATGGCGGCCGGTCTGATCACGATAGCTCACCGCTCGGGCGGGCCGCTGTGCGACATCATCGAGACTGCGGAGCCGAGCCGCACCGGCTACCTGGCCGCCGAAGCCGAGGAGTACGCAAGGGCTATACTAGAGGTCATCGCGCTGAGCCAGCAGGACAGGAAGCGGATCGTCGAGGCTGCCAGGTTAGTCAGGCCTGAGATTTCTGCACTTAGCCTCATAGTTCCGCCATTGTCAGGAAGCGGACGGGTTAGTTAGGCCTGAGATTTCTGCACTTAGCCTCATAGTTGAGCCATTGTCAGGAAGCGGACAGGTTAGTTAGGCCTGCGATTTATGCACTTAGCCTCATAGTTGGGCCATGTACGTAGCAATTGCTGAGTTATGATAGTAATACGTGTGGGCTATACTAGAGGTCATCGCGCTAAGTCAGCAGGACAGGAAGCTAATCGTCGAGGCTGCCAGGTTAGTCAGTTAGGCCTGGAATTTCTACTCTTAGCCTCATAGTTGGGCCTTGTACGTAGGAAGCGCTGAGGTATGATAGTAATACGCGTGGGCTACTAGAGGTCATTGCGCTTAGCCACCAGGACAGGAAGCGGATCGTGGAGGCTAACAGGTTAGTCTGGCCTGAAATTAATAAGGGCTAAGGTACGATAGGAGTACGCGCGGGCTATACTAGAGGTCATCGCGTTAAGCCAGTGCAGGAAGCGGATCGTCGAGGCTGCCAAGTTAATCAGTTAGGCCTGACATTTCTGCACTTAGTTGGGACATTGTACAGTATATTTATTCCTACTTGTCCATTTTAGTAAACAAGCTACTACCAGTAAAGTATCTTTTTGGGCGGAGACTGCCAAATTCCCATAGATGGATTAACCTGATACACTAAATTAGATAACACTCTCCCAATTGCCAGTAAACAAAATTCATGAACTTGCGAGCAAATATCACTATCAAATGTAAATTTTGAAGTTAGTATTTTGCTTACTAAATTGGACAATTCATGATAAATAGACTACGTAGCAAGCGGTGAGGTTTGTTAACACTTCAGATACTGGGGTTCACTCACGATGTTTTCCTTCACAGCTAGCGAGTGGCATTGTTACTAAACTTTACAAATTTACTTTACTAGAAAATAAAGTCTGTCTATGGCGCGGGGCACATGCACACGTTGGCCATTTACGGCCAATGTATAGAGGCTGATGCGGCTTCCCGCCAAAGGACAATCTTTCCGATCAAAGAGCCAGGAGGCAGACGTGTGATTACCGACTTATCTTTATTTCAAATTAAACGCAGTGTAATAAAATCCACTCTTCTTATTCTCTCACCCATATCTGGCCTATCTAAATAAGACCGCCAATTATATTGTATACGGCAATAGCTTAGATATGTAAGCCTTTTTATGTATTTTGTTTTCTGGTGTGTACAATAAGGAGTTCTAATGTCGTTGGTAACACCAGAGTGCTTAGTGCGAGTTTGACAGATCCAATCGAATAACTTTACTACCGCGTTAATCGAGCATCGAGTAGTGAGTATGAGTAAGTTAACCGTTCGAACTGGCAGAACGCTGTCACAGTACAACTCGCACTCGCATTTATTCGTGTTTTGGCTGGTAAACGTGTTCACTTCTCAACGTAAACCATTACAACTCGCACTCAGCAATTTTAATTTTCATACTTGTCGCTAGGTGGCGCTTCCTCGATGCCATAGAAATATGAGTTTACGTTAACGCGATCGAGTAGTTAAAAAACTCGCACTAAGCACTCCGGTACTCGATACGGGATTCGAATCCACGGCCTCCTGATCGAGAATCCGGTGTTTCTACAGCTCCGTCACTACCGCTTCGAGGTGACGTCCCAGCTTACTAAAACGCTTTCGTATTATTTTCCAGGTCGTCCGTAGACCGGTTCTCGACGATGGAGTACGAGAAAGCGTTCATAAGAACGATGGAGCCTCTTATGAAACTAGATTAGTCTAGTAGAGTTTGCCTTGAAATGATCGCTTTATTCTCGCCAAGTCATGACACTTTGCCAGATGTTGCTGCCTGTACGTAATACAGAGTATATTGTAAAGAGGTTCGAAATTTCACTGATGCCGGTTAGTAGCCCATTAGCTCAGTTGAGAGAGCGCTGGCACGGTTAGCGAGGTCGCGGGTTCTAGTCCCGGCATGGGTGGAATGTCTAGCCTCTAAATAGGTTTTTAAAATTGTCCTTAGCACGGGTTAGTGCATTAAAAATAATATAAATATCATATTAAATTCAACGAACGTTAATAAAATGATAAAAATAACTAAGAATCCTTCTGCTGAGAATGAACTACTAAGCAGTCGGGACTCATTCAACAATGCATCTTAGTATTCAATGGTATAGTTAATCCTCAGCAGTTGAGTTGTTGGTAGTTTCTTTATTTGTATAGGAAAAGGGAGCTCTGGAGACATTGATATGTTTTCGGTACACCGATAAGGGACAATAAAGGTCGACGCACACTGACTACGCCTAACAAAACGAATTTTATGACGTTCAAAACGCGCGCCGTCTGCCCGCCCGGGGAACTTTAGAATTTTATTTGGAATGCCTTCGATGATATCGATCTGATATAGTTAGTTAGACCTGAGATTTCCGCACTTAGCCTCATAGTTGGGCCATTGTACGTAGCAAGCGCTGAGGTACGCTAACACCTCAGACACTAGGGTTTCCTTACGATGTTTTCCTTCACAGTCGGCGAGTAGTATTGCTGCTATAATTTTACAAATGTACATAACTTAGAAAACAAAGTCTTTGGTACATGCCGGGGTTTGAACCCACGACCTCCCGATTGAGAGTCCGGCGTTCTACACCGCTCCGCTACCACCGCCCTATCGATCTGATATGTGCGTTAACTCTTTACCAGGCAATGATATATAAATGAATAGTTCCTACCATAAATTTAACTTATCTCTTTGAAACAAAGTCCAAAAGAAATGAAAATTCTATTTCATCTTTGCACGTAAGAAGTCCAAAAGGTGTCATGGTTTGGCGTTATCGCTTTAGTAATAAAAAAACTTTGTTCCACTAGTTTATAAGGTTAACGTTAACATACAACTTAATTTAATTAATAAAAGTTTTACCAAAGTTCTTGCGAGCATTTTAATTAGTAAGATAAAAAATAAGCTTTACAGAAATCACAACACCGCCATAAATATTTGTTATTATTATAAAAAAATTGCTTAAATTGTATGGAATGTGCTTAGAAGGTTTTACGTGTGTATATGCCCTACGCGGTCCCGGGGGATAAGTCTCAGCTCTGATCCATGTTTCAGGAACACATTGCCTGAAAAAACAATAAATCATTGGTTAGGTAAGTCAGGTGCTGGATGGGTGACCATCTGACTACCGCTAGTGGCATTTTTTGATCTTATGAACCGTGATAACTAGACAATTTAATTTTTCACTGGTGCCGCTAATTGCCGCTATAACAAAAGTATTAATAACAGAGTTAAATCAATGCGTAATTGCTTTTAGCAATAAGGCCGCCAATTGTACTATGTATATTTGCAATTGTTTTGTATTTGTTGTTTTTCCAGTGTACAATAAAGAATATTCTTATCTTATCTTATCTTATCTCCCAGACAAAAACCGCGATTTTTTTTGCTGTATTTTGCTCTATATTAATAACGGCAACAGGTAGACGCTTAATATTTGAAGGTTCTAGGTACCTATAGACAATGGTAGGGAACCCTTGGTGCTACTCGCATTTAGACGGTTTTTTCAAATGTTCACAATTTATAGTCAGAATAAGATTTTTAGGAAAAGAAAAGAAGCAACTGGATTTTTTTTGGAATAAATGGGGAATAATGTGTTTCCGTCTTAATGAAAGGGCCTCTTCAATGAGATTCCAAAACAATCAATTTTAAAGAATGGCTGTGGGGTCAAATTATTGAATAAAAGACCAGCCAAGTGCGAGTCGTACTCGTGCCGAGGGTTTCGTACAAATTTGTAGATAGGTGCTTACTATTGTAAATAGTTAAGGAATCAAGTCTTGTAGTATTTTCTCAAACTTCAAAGACATCTTTTTTTATAATTTAACTAAAAATGTATTGTTTTCAGATTTTTTCCTTTAAGACGATTTTACATCCCTCTACTTTTAGGTCAACGGGAAGGACCCTATGAATTTTGATTCATTTGTGATTCCATACACCTGTGGCGGCATACACGGCCGCAAAAAAACGTATATTTCGACACTCAAGGGAATCAAAATTCCTAGGGTACTTTTACGTTACGTTAAGTCAGATTCTTTCACAACTTCAAGAATCTGATCTACGAGTATTCGATATCAACCCTTGTATGTCTCTTCATGCATCGCAGGAAGGTTAGATTAGGTTAGGCCATACTCCACGACGGGGGCTAAGTTCGGGTTGGTGGAGGGTTGTAAGACTGAGGCGGGTCTTACTGTTAGGCTTAACGACTGCCATTACATGACTGCCAGCGCCAACGGCTAAAGGTGCCTTGCGAAGCACGGAAAAATGCCACTAGCGGTCGTCATAGGACGGTCACCCATCCTGCGTCTGACCGCGCCTTTTGTTGCTCAACACAAGTATTATTACCAATGTTTATGAATAAATGATTCTTATTCTTATTCACAAGTGATTCCTTTCAATCACTCGGTTCGACTAGGCTACGAGCGCTTCTACGAGTATACGGTTTTAATTTCAACACGGTACCTCCACGCGTTTCTGAAACGGTGTTGACATACAGACTGATGGACCGACAACGAAGTCATTCTATAAGGGTTCCGTCATTCCTTTAGAGGTACGGATCTCTAACAAATTACCGATGTATAGCTGCGATACAAGGCAGAAGGTGTTTGTGTATAAATAAAGCATAATCTTATGTTATCTTTACCGGCGGTCTGTTGAGGGTTGATGCCGATGCCATCGTCGGTGATGATGGCGCTGGTGGCGGGCTCCACGCGGAACTCCTCGGCCGCGAACTTCAGCACGGCCGTGAAGGGTGTGGCCTCCGGGACACTCAGACTGCGGACGAGAAGGTGCTCGGGCTCAGATATATTCACACGTGAAAGCAAACCTAATAGTTAGACCTGAGATCTCTGCACTTAGCCTCATAGTTGGGCCATTGTACGTAGCAAGCGCTGAGGCATGTCAACACTTCAGACACTAGGGTTTCCTCACGCTGTTTTACTTCACGGTTAGCTAGATTTAAGAAATCTTGGGTGTTCTCGATCTATCTAGTGGTATTGCTACTATAAATGTAATAAATACTTAGAAAACAAAGTCATTGGTACACGCCGGGTTTCGAACCCACGAACTACCGATTGAGAAGCCGGCGTGCGACTGCTCCGCTACCACTGCTCAGCAAATTATAAATATGTATGTTTCTAGTGGTCCCTTCACCCATCTAGTGTGAGTGAAGATGCCACTGGACGCTGTAGAAATCATCTCATTACGTAGATGCAAAAGGCCAATGTTTGTATGTTTCTACAAGTCCAGCTAGAGGCTAGACGGTTAGAACAATTTTGACCAATGAGATTTCCAAATATATATATATATATATTTTTTTTGACATTAAGAATTGTAATTCGGTTTGTTGAATGTTTATGTACAACATTAATTGCCTATACGACGCCACAAAACTAAATGGTGATGATTTTTCAACGTCAGCAGTTGGTCCAAAGCAACATACCTTTTGAATTTCAGCAATCTCAACTACGAATTTATTAAAAGAGGGTTTTTTTTTAAAAACAAAAGAAGACCACTGTGAAAAATTAGATATGTCAAAGAAGGCAGATAAAAGTTAAAACAGTAGGTAATGTATTTTCTCTGCCCAAAAATTACATTGATGGATACACTGCAACAGAATCTACAATTTCATGTCAAAATATCTATTTAATGAGGCATGAGCATTCACAACTCAAAATTAAGTATGAGACATACCATCCTGCTTTTTATAAACTAGCTATGATTGTGACGTCATTCACAATGTTACTGGTCAGCACCTTCTGTTTGCGAAAGTGGAATATTTACTAGGCTTTGTTTGTGTCTACATAGTTTATGAGGTGTAGTCACAGAACATATTATGTTCTGTGGGTGAAGTATGTTGTGAATATACCATCTGTGTGTATATCTGATGCCTGATTTAAAAACCTATTTAGAGGCTAAAAATTCCACCCGTGCTGGGACTCGAACTCGCAACCTCTGGCTAACCGTGCCAGCCTCTAAATAGGTTTTTTAAAATTGTCCTTAGCACGGATTAGTGCAATAAAAAGAATATAATAGATAATTGATTTTGCACACAGATATTTTTATTGAAAGATAAATAATCCGGGCGCAGATCAGTTTCCATCTTGTTTCTAGCAATTGAGTAATGAAATAGGCAGATGAAGTAAGTTATCCTATGGTGATACTTTCTGGGGTCAACGAAACTTTATGGCTTTACCTACACCATTTACATAATGCAAGTTGTAGTTGCCACAAAAGAGAAGTGAATTGTATGGCAAATTTAAGAATGAGCCGAGTTAAATAAAAAAAATATTTTAATCATAAAAAAACAATGTTTATTTACAAACTAACTTAGAGTAATAAACGAGCAGAAAGTGTATAACACAACATAATTTAGATTAAAACAAAATCATAACATCATACTTTCCCAAAAACCCAAATCAGAAGTACTTTCACAGATTGTAGCAAAGAATTCTTCCTTCAGAGCAATGCTCTTACACATCTTTTGTACAGCGGCAACTAACTCAGAGTAAGTAAAGTTTATGTAAAAGAATTCTGAAGACATATTCTCTCTCAACAACTTGCTACAATCTACGACTGCTTTGCACACTAACTTAAACAGATTAGTATGCTCTGTCAACATCTCTGTTAGCATTTTCTCTTCAGCGTTCAGAAGAAATTTCCAAAAGGATTGATAGTTATGTGATTTACTTGTCATAATACATACAAATGCTTGGTTTATACTCGCCACAGCATTTAGGTATTTGATTTCCTTGTTGAGTAAACTCAGGATTAGTAGATCTAAAGTAGCTTGGTCTGCGCTTCTAAGCATTTCTAGTGCAGACTCCTTTGTGTCTTCACAGGAATCCAGCTCAGAAAGAAAGAGTTTACATTTGAAATTAATGATTTTATCTTCTGGTATCTCATTGAGGTTTCTTAATAAAGTTTCCTTCGAAGCTGCTTCTACCATCAATTCAGTTAGGCAGTCTTCTAGTTTTTGCTCTGAATGGAGATCTAGAAATATTTTGAATCCTACGTCTACTTGAGATATTTTTGTTTTAGAGTTAATAATTTTCTTTAAGATGTATTTTGTTGGATCAGAGAAGCAGTTTTTGACCAAAGCATCTGAGCTATCATCACTATGGTGGATAATAGTCAAGAATTCATTGAGCAAATTCTTTTTCTGTAGCCTGTCTAAAGATTTTTCCACGTGTTGTGCTGTTAGATATGCATTTTTGATCTGATCTTCAGTGGTATCATTGTCTGGCCAAGTTTCAAACTGACACAGGTTGATAAAGTCTTGGAAAAAGCTGAGGAACTGTTGCACGACCGCCGCGTCCATCTCGCGTGTGGAACAAGCGATGTAACTTCAATGTAGGTCTGTCGAACCATCACCATCTGTTGACATGAACAACTCGGTTGCAAAACGTTTTTTTAGCTCTCTGGTAATAAAATAATTGTTCTATGGTTTAAGTCTACTTTGAAGTTACTTCACGTTGTTGCAGACATTACATTTATTAAGAAAACAGTGAAACTTACACTTTGAATGGCAACTTAGGGTCTGAAGTCAGAGTGATCTTGAAAGTAACCTTAGACCTGAAAGAAAACAATCGTTTTTGTAACTTTACCTCCCCTCTAGAGGATTTAAAGATTAAGACTAAGAGATACTTACATATTTACAAATTAGAAACTCGTGAAAAATAAGATTTTATTACGAGTTTTTCAATCCGATCGACGTGCTAGAACAGAAACAAGAAAGTGACAAGTGACGTTTACACATACTGTCAAGTCAATGTCAAAAACAAAACAAGGTTTTACAACGTTGAATTAAATGGCCTTCCCGTAACAGGCATCTATTGATTTAATTGTTCTGTGGGCATCTAGCAACGTTTTACTCAACACTGATAGGTAGGTTTCTTTTCACGCAAAATCTTTAAAATGTTTCGAATTTTCATTCATTTACCCACAGTCTATGGGACAGATTCATTCATTATCAGTTCCACCAAGTGCCAACAATCAATGATCATCGTAGACACACAGATGTTCTGTGATCGTAGACTTCTCTGTCTTCGGTGATCATTCAATTTGTTGTGGATGTCATGGATGTGGATCATTCGATCATTCGTTCAATAATGATTTGAAAGTTTGCTTCCCTATTCGACCACAAACTCTTCCGAGAGCAAATCAATAAATTCTTTGAAAATTGTCGCTAAAATGTTACTAAAACGAAATCTTCTCGAATCCTTAACAGTGATTTGTTGCGGCGGGTCGTTTATATGCATTTTACTCAACTACGCTACCAACATTTCGCCAATAACCGGAATTTGGTTCCCAATTTACGTAATTCTAGTATTCATTCTATCCTTATCGTTCAGTTTTAAGTTCCTGCAATGGCTCCTGACGTTGAACAAGCCTCTGAAATATGACCTGGAAGTGCTGGTGAACGAATATCCCTATCTGAGCTTTCTTGCCTGTGCATTTCCCAAACTTCCCAAGTCATCAAGGCACCATAAGTCTACAGAGTACAAGGAATACGACACCAACGAGCTGAGCGTAATTTCCACAGTTCTGGAAAGGAAGCTGGTGTCATTGTGGTATTTGCCATATGTTTCTCAAGAGATCGGGTTCCCATTTGCTTGTAAACAGTTGCTAGACCAGATGCTCGGCAAGGCTTTTCAGGTCAGTGTTATGTACTAGTGTAGATATGGTCTTCACAGGTCTTCTCTCAATGGGAGAGAGAGTGCATGTGGGCTAAACTGTGAAGCTTGCCTATCAAGTGCTGAGACATCAAGTGAGACATGTAAAAGTTCTAGGATTGTAGTCGATGAAGAACAGTTACAGTCAATTAACGTAACTGTTATATCTGATATTATTTTCAACAGCCAATTCGATTACTTATTCTTGCGAAACTGGCTCAATAAGAAAGGTCATCCATTCACCGCATTCAATTAAGACATATATAAATAAAAAGCCTTTATTTCCCCATAGAGCATAAATTACAAATTAAAATATTTAAGAAATCAATTGAGCATAAAAAAGTAATAATAATTAAATTTTATTGTAATTATGGCAAGAATCTTATATCTTGTATAACTGTTAAAAAATTTTGGTTTTTCATAATATTATTATTTGAAAATAATTTTTGTTTCCTGAGAAAAAATCTGAATTAAATATTTACAATTTTTAACCACCAACCACTACTCTATATGAGATGTTTGTAACTTTAAAAGTGTCTCTTTCAGATCTGCAACAAAGTCGAAACAAAGGACCTCCTCATAGACGTCTGCACCATCTTAACTATACACCTGAGAGAGTACAAGAAAGCCATGAAAAGGCACGAAAAATCACCGACTAGCTCCATAGTATCACTCTACAAGACTCCAGCACCCGATGACGACTATGCAAAGAGGCTGGAGTCCTCCGAACATTGCTTTAACATCTTAAGAATAATTTTCAAAGAGCTGGTACCTTGGGAACTATGGGACACCCCATACTCAGACTTGCTAGTGAGAATAATGTCTCAGAAGCTAGATAACTTCATTGACACTACTATAGCTGACCCTCTGTGGCTCAATGACAAGTTATTGACCTTCCTATCTGATAAGAATCCCGAAGACGAAACACTAGCACAAGATGACCTACTGGAGATGGAAGTTGAGAATGAAAATGACAATTTCAACTTAACAACCAGCTATGATGATATCATAATTGAAGAGCAACACAAGCCGGAATATGAAATAGGCTTGTCTTCTTCACCTTTCAAGGTATAACAATACTATTTAATTATCTGTCAGTCCTGAGATTTGTGCACTTAGCTGCATGGTTGGGCAATTTTTTTATTTCTCCTGTGGTTTCCATACATAGCCTCATAATTGGGCCATTATACATAGCTGGTTGAGGTCACTCTAGCCAGCCACACTAGTATACTACCACTCCAGCCAGTCAAATATGTAAACACTTCAGAGACTAGGGTTTCTAGGGTATTGCTACTTAAATTTCACAAATGTACGTAACTTAGAAAACCAAGTTATTGGTGCATATCAGGATTCGAACCCACCACACCAGCTCCAGATTGAGAATCCGACGTTTTACCACCATTTTTTTATATTTCTTTTCATTTTCAGACTATCATCATTTTAAAATTTAAAATTACGTCACCCGTACCCGATACATACAATGGCCCAACTATGAGGCTAAGTGCGGAAACCACAGGACAAACTAACTAACTATGTCACCCGTTTTTGTGATTTCCTTGAGTTTTTGGCATTACTACATAATTTACATTTCAACCCGATCGGACTGCATAAATAGTCCTTTACCTATTATAATGCACTAACCGGTGCTAAGGACAATTTTAATAACCTATTTAGAGGCTAAAAATTCCATCCATGCTGAGAGTATTGTAAAGAGGTTCGAAATTTCACTGATGCCGGTGAGCGCTATTAGCTCAGTTGGAGGAGCGCTGGCACGGATAGCCAGAGGTCGCGGGTTTGAATTCCCGCTAGATAGCTGGATAACTAGATGCTTATTCTGTTTTTTATCAAGTTTTCTGTTTATATTATAAATAAAACACAGAGTTGAAGTCGTTGCAGTTTTATTATTTATATAATGTTCTACAACCTCGCACAGTATAATAAAGAGATGTCTCTTTCAGACTTTAGCTCCATTCAACGGCACGATATCCGAAGAGTACACCGAACAAGGTGTAGAGTCTACAGTGGATGCGGAGTCAATCGGAGACTTTGTGGAGCTGAATGGCAGTCGGCCTGTTGAGATACAGTCCTCGCCGATGGAGACTCAGTCCTCTCCTGTCCTCAGGCAGCGAAGGGGGCGACAGGGGAAGAGCGAGGTCAAGATTTACGATAGGATTATTGAAGGTGAGATTTCCTAATTCAAATTGTTTAAGATTACGTTTCGAATTCACTCTGAATTTTAATTTTTGTTTAATCTTACAAAATCTCAATAGGCATGACGAAAGATTTTTAAATCGTCATTCATAATGTGGGACACATTTATTATTTAAAAACCTATTTAGAGGCGAAAAATTTCACCCATGCCGGGATTCGAACCCGCAACCTATGGCCATCAGTGCCAGCGCTCTACCAATTGAGCCAATGGGCGACTCACGGCATCAGTGAAATTTCGAACCTCTTTACACTATTCTCTGTATTACGTACAGGCAGCGACATCTGACTTAAGCAAATTGCATTACTTACAGCCCCGACTACCTACTTTGCAGTTAGGTTTTAACATCGGAACGATATCACTGTACCCACATGATTATACTATTTTTATTTTTAATGCACTAACCCGTGCTAAGGAACAAATTTAAAAACCTATTTAGAGGCTAAAAATTTCACCCATGCCGGGATTCGAACCCGCAACCTCTGGCTATCCGTGCCAGCGCTCTACCAATTGAGCCATTGGGCGACTCACCGGCATCAGTGAAATTTCGAACCTCTTTACACTATTCTCTGTATTACCTACAGGCAGCGACATCTGGCTTAAGCAAATTGCATCACTTACAGCCCCGACTACCTACTTTGCAGTTAGGTTTAACATCAGAACGATATCACTGTACCCACATGATTACACTATTTTTATTTTTAATGCACTAACCCGTGCTAAGGAACAAATTTAAAAACCTATTTAGAGGCAAAAAATTTCACCCATGCCGGGATTCGAACCCGCAACCTCTGGCTATCCGTGCCAGCGCTCTACCAATTGAGCCATTGGGCGACTCACCGGCATCAGTGAAATTTCGAACCTCTTTACACTATTCTCTGTATTACGTACAGGCAGCGACATCTGGCTTAAGCAAATTGCATCACTTACAGCCCCGACTACCTAATTTGCTTTACTTAGGTTTTTAAATTTGTCCTTAGCACGGGTTAGTGCATTAAAAATAAAAATAGTATAACATTTAATATTTACAAAACCAAAGGTTAATTAAGGTTCAAGCCATTTTTACAAAATTATTTTAAATCTGGGAAAACAGCTCGCAGTATCATGGCGTCCAATCTGACGTCACGCCTTGGTAAACAAACATCGTGATCGCATCGATTGAAAAGTCGCATGGCATATCGTCCGACATTGTCAGTGTAGTGTGTCGCAACCCTAGTGGTGCTTTGTGATGGCTGATTGAGGGTAGTCTAAAACCTTGTCAGCCGAAGATGCGATCGGGTGCCAGCCATCAGTCTTCTCGTGACCACGTTGTCTGTAACGTCGTCGAAACGTCGAGGTAAAATAGCAATAAATTACTACGCGATTAAGCCCCGAAAATATTCTAACTATGAGTTAACCAACTATGGGGCTAAGTGCCCGAATCTCATATCTAACTAACTAACCAAGTAAGTCTATGAGAAACACAGATGTAACTGGATCTCTTCCAACAGGCAGCGTGAAGACTTGGGACACGGACATGGACCTGCAGTGCATCAGCCTCGGGCAAGACCTTCTGGCGTCGCTGGACGGTGAGATGACCCTTTCGCGGCTGTGGGGCGGCGAGGAGCCCGACCCCAGCCCGGGGGCGCCCGCGCAGCTCTGGTTCGGTGAGTTGGGACCTTGTTTTCGAGACTGTAAGACCTAAGTTAGGTTGACCGTTGGGATTGATTCAATGAGTAGATTGTCTTGGTCGGCTCCCTTTAGCGTCATTGGACGGCGAAAGGACGCTCTTGGAGGCGGATCCTAACTTGACTTGTTATCGAACCTAGTTTCATGTAGATTATGATCATGGATCACTGATGGTAAGGAGATGGTTAAATATTGGAAAGGGAAGCAGAGAAACGAATGAAAAGAGGGAAAAGGGAATTATTTCATAGAAAATAGCGTGCGAACGCGATACTAATAAACTGGGTTCGATTCTAATGTAAAATATGATAATGTAAAATTTGAGCGTCGGTTGTATGTGGATGAATACTTTGTTAAGGAAAATAAAGACTTTTCATCACCTAACGTCACTTTAAAAAAAGCAAGCGTAACTATAGTCTAATACAAAAGGAGTTTTATTATGAATACATGAAATTTTTTTAATGGTTACGAAAACCAGTACAGGTGTAAAATGTGTAAAAGTAAATTAGAAGTGCTGTCGCTATTTTATTTTATATGTCTTGTCTGTACCACTTACAAACAAATAAATTAATGTATAAATGAGTAGTACGCGGGACTAATTCGTCTAAATTGTGTTCACTTAGTGGCCTGCTTGCGTCTCCTACTTCCTTGTCTACTCAAGAATATGTACTGACAAGAAAAATGTGGCACCGCCACATGACTGAGCCAACGATTCTCGCGGTCCATTGAAGCAAACTTTTGCCCTCCAGGCGAGGAAGAGGCCATAGACGATGCGGACCTGGCCTCGGGCTCCCACTCGCACCAGTCCAGCCCCGGCAGGCGGCAGCTCAGCCCGAAGCCGGCGGAGGTCCTCCTCAAAGACCTGCAGAGCACCGTCAGGGAGGCTAAGAGTAAAATAGGCGACCTGCAGGTGCCAGCCCGAGGCATGCGTGTCGACAGCGTCCCTGGTGTATGTTAGACCGCATGCTCTGTCTCGCTTCACGCTTCTTTCTCGCCTTCAGTTACGTTCAGACACAGGTGGTGCTCAGAGGTTGGGTAGTGGAGCGGAAGGACGCTGGCTGCTCATTCGGAAGGTCGTGGAATCGAAACCCGGCATGTACCTTCTTCGTTTTCTTCTTCAGGCTACATTAGTCTACTGCTGGACATAGCCCTCCCCTAATGAGCGCAAGGCTGTGCCATGATTGAGGGGTATTGCCCATAATCCCCACGCTGGGCGTGCACCTATGACGTACATTGTAAATTTATAGTAGCATAATCACTTGCTTACTGTGAAGGAAAATATCGCGATGAAACCCTAGGGTCTGAGGTACCTTAGCGCTTGGTTACGTACAATGGCCCATCTTTTTTTTTTAAGTGACTAGAAAATGAGGACAGGGCTCTATGGCGCTCATTAGGGGAGGGCTATGTCCAGCAGTGGACTACATAATATAGCCTGAAGAAGAAGAAGAAAATACATACAGTATAATGCCTCCCATCCGCCGAAATCGACAAGGTTTTTCTGTGGATTGCGTTTTTTGTAGTTGTCAGTAGCTTAACATGTTGGTGGACATAGCATACTATACTAGTGCTATGCTCGGCAAACAGCTTGAACAGACTCAGGATGAGATTGCGATATACGCGCAAGAGTAAACATATTTAATTTTTGTAATTTTGTAACTATGAGACTAAATGCGAAAAATTCAGGTCTAACTAAGTGACAAATGGTGCTCTGCCAGGATTGATCGCTTTGATTTGTTTTAATTTTAAACCGTGTCTCAAACGATTGATTTTGTTTTGAAGCGTATTTGAAATAGTTTTTTTACGGACTCATTTTCGATGAATAATAGACGTAGTGCGGTACTTGCGTCTCACTTAAATTGGAGTGACACAATAAGAATAGTTAAAAACAAAACAAACATCATAAAAATATTTTGCCAGGTTTTCGAGATCATTCGTGAGATCAATCACGACAAATTTGAAAAATAAAGTTAGTATAATACTACAAAACTTGTTAGATTAGTTTTTTTTATTGGATTGTAAACGTTTTCTCATAAGGGTGCTTATGCATAAAAACAATATTTTAATTTATTTAGAAAACTTTTATTTACTTCCGAGCAAATCAAATATTGAGAAACGCTTCATACATTATTAGGTGTTACGTGATGGAGTGACGTCATAGCCTATGGCCGATTTGTATGGAGCGCTTTAACACCACGTGCATGACTATATCGACTGTTAACGAGCTAGCGACGTACATCTGTTAGTAGGTCGCATTCTGTAGTTAGTCGGCTCGGGCCTCTCACCAGTAACGAGCTACCAACAATAATCGTAACATAATAATAACAAAATAACATTTACATGCAGGCACATACATTGCTTCTGGCCTCACACTAGGATACCCCGTATCGTGGGAACCAGAAACAGCGACATCACAAGCATGTAAAAATCCATGACCTGGGGTATTTTTTATCCCCAGCAGGGGGGTATTTTTTATCCCGTGATAGAAAAATGCTGAAAAAAGGCTGAACTGCCTGTCCATTTTTTTTGTTTCTTTTACCTAGCAAGCAGAACAAGTTTATAACCATACAGCGTTGTCGTATGTGTTTTATTTTCAATGGCCAAATAGCAATGTCCTCTAAAACTTTTCAGAAGACAAACTTGCCAAGTCTTGTATAATCTTCCATCTAACCATTATATACTATGTTTTTAAAACCTTCGTAGTTTGTTTATCTAGCGAATCCTCAGAGTGCTTAGTGCGAGTTTTTTAACTACTCGATCGCGTTAACGTAAACTCATATTTCTATGGCATCGAGGAAGCGCCACCTAGCGACAAGTATGGAAATTAAAATTGCTGAGTGCGAGTTGTAATGGTTTACGCTGAGAAGTGAACACGTTTCCCAGCCAAAACACGGATAAACGCGAGTGCGAGTTGTACTGTGACAGCGTTTTGCCAGTTCGAACGGTTAACTTACTCATACTCACTACTCGATGCTCGATTAACGCGGTAGTAAAGTTATTCGATTGGATCTGTCAAACTCACACTAAGCACTCTGACCACATTTATTACAAGTGTACAGTTTTTTACAATCACAGAAAAAATATTGATATTATTGATACGTTGCTTGGGAGCCTTGCCGGTGGACTGAACACGCGGCGCGTCCAGTAACCACCTGTGTCTGAACGCACCTTTTTATCTCCTCTTAAATATTTAAATTTTAAACTCTGGCGGTTGAAAAAAAAAAACGAAATGCAAATCGTCGCTTCGAAGCGCTATCGAGTTATAATAATTACGCGCAGCTGTTTTAAGCAATATTAATTTTAATTTTTTAATAGACTAACAACACAGCTTAACAGAAAAATAAAACGCAGTACGCCAAGTAAAAATCTTAATTTATACAAGTTGTAGAAATAAAGCAAAGACATGAACACCGTTGCTTCAGTATGAATATAATTGAACCACTTACAATAAAAATGTTTGTAGTTCTCAATTAAATTTTTATTTAATACCTATAATCTAAAGGTTTCAACCTGATAAAATAAATTTAGAACTGTTTTCTGGAAGTGCTTTACTTATTGATACAGAACGAGCTGTTTTTGCTTTATTTTATGAAGTCAGTTCTAATACAGAATAAAAAAATCAAGAGATATACAAGTACTTCACGATTTTTTTTATAAGGCCGCCGTCTGTACGTTAATAAATATCTGTATAATTTCCATTTTTATGTACAACTAGCTGACCCAGCGAACTTCGTACCGCATACCATCGATTCTTTAATTTTTTTATTTTCTTCCTCCGTAAGAACCATCCTCGCACTTGAAGGAATATTCTGAGAAAGGAATTAGCAAAATCGGTTCAGCTGCTCTCGAGATTTGCGCTTAGCAACACATTCAGCGATTCATTTATATATTACTAGCTGACCCCGCGAACTTCGTACCGCCTAACAGTTTTTTTTAAATCTTTCTCTCCGTAAGAACCATCCCCGTACTTCCAGGAATATTCTAAAAAAATAATCAACGAAATCGGTTCAGCTGCTCTCGAGATTTGCGCTTACCAACACATTCGGGGATTCATTTTTATATTATAGACTAGCTGACCCACCGAACTTCGTACCGCTTACACTCGATACTTTATTTTTTATTTATTTTTCTCGCCGTTACAACCATCCTCGTACTTCAAGGAACATTCTAAAAAAAGAATTATCGAAATCGGTTCAGTTGCTCTCGAGATTTGCGCTTACCAACACATTCAGCGATTCATTAAGTGTTCGCTCTATCTATCTGTCTACTTATAACAAGAGTCTACGGATGATACAATCACAACATCTTAACATTCAGAATAAGCTTTAAATCTGATATTCTTCTTAAAATTTATGGCACTATTGCATAGCCGGTGCAAGCACCCCACTCGGCAACTAGTATCTTTGTTTACCGCAAATATTAACCATTCACTGCCCGTTCCGCCAAAAAGATTTCTCCAAACAGTACGTACCTACATAAAGATGATATGTCAGGATCGTGCAAGTGGCAGGCCCTGGTCTCTGCCTAGCCTGCCTCTGCCCCTCTGGGATACAGGCGTGAGGTTATGTTTTGTTACGTACATTATAAAACTATGAAGTTTCCTATGTTACAGTTGTGTTAATGCGCAGTACCAACGCATTGGTTTGTTGAATTAAACCTAAAGAGGGTTTTAACAGAGGACGCCCCATCCCAGCAGTAAGATGATTAAATTATGTTCGGAGCTGATGAATCTATTCTTAAAAAATGGTGGATCCAATACGGCGTTGATTGGTCACAATACACAGTATAACACTCACTAACATTGAAGATAAACAACGTGAAGAAATCTGAGAGTCTAAGATCTTCATATCCTCATCAACCTATTATGTCCCCACCGACGGATACGGTTCTCTTCCCTGAAGAAGGCCATTCTCCAACACGGGGGCTAGGTCAGGATTAGTGGAAGCTTGTAAGACTAGTGGCTGTTTTTACTGTGAGAAGCTTTTAAGCCGCCCCCCAAGTGCTCTGACTTGACTTAACGACTGCCATCTATCAATTGCAGCCAACACGTGCTTAACGTGCCTTGCGAAACATGGAACCGCTCGGAAAAATGCCACTAGCGTTAGTCATAGACGGTCGGTGTTCACATACAGCGCCTGTAACCGCCAGTTCGCAGTGTGATCGCGTGATGATAAGCACGCTTTTTTTCATCTCCTAACACTATCTTTCTCTCTGACAGAGGCCTGTGCAGTGCCGGGTGATATTCTAGCTAAACAGCTTAGCTTCCCTGTCCAAGAGTCGTATATGACTCAGAGGAGTGTATTGGCATAAGTTCATGAGTCAAATTTGATCCATTTTCATCACATAATCGGGCATACAACTATCCATCTGTGGACGTAGGGAATTGGAATTGAAATATATCTTGGACAGGGAAGTTGTTAAGAAAAAGGACATTGAGACCATCTTCGTCTTGCAGCAGAAAAGATCGATCAGATTCATCTATAAGCTAGGCAGTAGAGATTCGTTAAGAGATTTCTTTAAAGAAACAAACATCCTGACAGTTGCCAGCCAGTATATCTATGAAAATATTATGTACGTCAGGAAAAATGTTAGCAACTATAAAACTGCAGGTAGCCAACACAATGTAAATACTAGAAATAAACATAAACTTTTGATCCCAAGATTTAGGCTGGCAAAGGTTAATACATCCTTCATGGGACATTGTATACGCTTCTACAATAAAATCCCTGAAGATATATTAAGTTTGACTGAAGCGCGGTTCAAAAAATGTGTAAAGTACACTTTGTGCCAAAAGAGCTACTATAATATTAAGTATTATTTAGATGACAATGATGTCCGGAATTCAAGTATGTAAAATTCACGAGTTTTGTAGAATCTGTGTAAATTCTGTTAATTAAGGAATTTGAAAAGACTAAGTTTGGAGTTTTTTTTGTCCATTTTTTCTCCAAAATGATCCAGATTTTGAAATGGACACCTAGTTTGACTTGTAACGTTCATTAAGCCGCAGTATCTGCGCTGCTTTGAATAAAACCTTTTCATTTCAAAACGGTAGCTTAAAGTCAATCGTGGTATTTCCCTCCTACATTCATGTTTCTTTTGTCACTGTTTCCAATACAAGATTAATTCCCCTCGATTCGTACGGCTTTAGAATGTGCGTGTAAACATGTTAGAAACTAGTACTGCGCCACACGTGCTTTGGAATGTTGGTGCTGCATGGCATCGTTGTTAACCTGACCGTGATAGACTGTCGATCTAAAGTCCACAGCTCATCGACCTTAACACGCATGCACTCTTTAGGCCAATCAATGGAATGAGGTTACGTTGCAAAAGGTAGTGAAGTAGTTTATATTTCATACGTACACATTATCAACTTAATTCCGGATTAACTTACTTGAAGAAAGATTGAAGAAACAAATTGTATTGCGAATGTGAGTGGAAGGGCTGGTAAGGGACGTCCCAGGCTGACATACATCGATCAAATAGGGGATGTAGTAGCAAAGGGAAAGATAAAAAGTACCCGGAACCGGTGTGCGTGGATGCAACGATTATGAACGTTGATGAAGCGAAGGTGATCTGCCAGGATCTTGGCAAGTGGCAGTCCCTGGTCTCTTCCTACCCCTCTGGGATACATGCGTGAGGTTATGTATGTATGTAACTTACTTGATAACTGTCAGTCAGAGACGAGCAACCGACGACGCGATCTCCATCTCTATTCATCATGATGGGGGTTCGGATTGTCCGGAACTTGTGGGGCAGCTAGTGAGGTCATATGTGCCTCCCTTACCTAAGAACAACTTCCGACTACATCATAATGATCTGTTCCCGGTACCGTCGACTCGCACTGAATCGCAGGGTAACTCACCGTTAGAAGGAATTCACACGTTCAATCTGGCGTCAGTCAATTTCATCACTCTGGTTAGACTGACGGCAGACTGATGGTCCAGACTGACGGATATTCGAATATTTTAATTCTTCATTAGTCTGGCATCAATCTGAGGTTTTGATCAAGGTCATGGACTGAACTGACGCCAAATTGAACGTGAAAACTCTGTCTCAGTTCCCGCGCGTGTATCTTAATAATTGTTCTGTAATGTTTTCATTTGTTTCGAATGATTTTTCGCTTGTCTCTGTGTAAACTTAAATCATGCACGTTTAAGGCCTGCGCAGACGAGGGACTATCCCCCGGGTACTTATTTGTCCGTCGATATAGATATCTTATAAATTGTATCGAGTAACGCACACGAAGGACTAAAAGTACCCCGTACAAAATATCCCTCAAGTTATCGAGGACGTCAATAGACCGGACTGGACAAAAGTTTGGTGTTCTCTTTTAAAACGCTATTTCTTTTTCAACTTCATGTAAATTACAACACAATGTAATCTCAGAATATTTGCTTGCATAGCG
This sequence comes from Yponomeuta sedellus, assembly GCA_934045075.1. NCBI lineage: Eukaryota > Metazoa > Arthropoda > Insecta > Lepidoptera > Yponomeutidae > Yponomeuta > Yponomeuta sedellus. The sequence goes on along the minus strand of OW203736.1, from coordinate 1,383,309 downwards.
TACGCTTCACTCAATTTCCGGGGAACAAAATTACCGCAAACCGTATGCGTTGAGTCCGCGACAAGTACTCGGAAGAAGTATTTTACGATTCAGGGACTTTTGTCCCCCGGGGACAAAAGTCCCTCGCCTGCGCAGGCCCTAAGTCTTATAGCGCGTTAGTTAAGACTGTAATGCTGTAAGATTTTGTCTTACATAAATAAATAAAAATAATTAAGCGAATCAGAGCGAGACCTGGGCGCCAATTCTCATTTCATTAGCAAATAATTCGTATACGACTCTCTTATGACTCATAAGAGAGTCGTATACGATGCTACATTGGATTCGTATGAGAAAATAAATGTGTAATGACTCTGTCGAGTTATCCTCTCTTATTTTTATGCGACAAATGTCTAAGGCTTGGAATATTTTCCGTGTACGGTTTCAATTCGCATGGGCGAGAATCGGCTCCCTGATCGGACATTCCGACAAAAAATTGTGTAACTTACACAATTTTTTTAATCCAAATGAACTTAATAATAATTCTGTAATAATAATTTTTTGCATAAAGTTGCACAAAGAGCGATGGAGCGTGCCATGCTGGGCATATCGCTTTTGGACCGCGTACCCAAGGTAGAAATTCGTCGAAGAACCAAGGTCGAAGACGTTGGTGAGCGGATCACAGACTTAAAGCGGAGATGGGCGGGACACTTGGCTAGAAGGGAAGACGGCCGGTGGACCAGGGCAGTATCGGAGTGGTGGCCAAGAGAGGGAAGGAGGTTGGTAGGCAGACCACCGACACGATGGTCAGACGACATCGAGAGGGTTGCGGGTCAGTGATGGATCAGGTTAGCACAGGACCGTGAGGAATGGCGCAATAAAATGAGGCCTATGCCCAGCAGTGGGTTGACGTAGGCTGATTATAGATAGATAGATATTTTTTCAATATATAGGTATGGATGAAATCGAGCAAATATCCAAAATGGTAAAGATAGACAAAGATTGTTTTGGTATTTGTCAAACATGAGATGTAAGGTTGGTACATTGAAATACGTTCTGTACACGTTTCGTCCATCGGGACTTACAACTAGGGTAACATCTCGGGAGAACGTTTAGGACGTTGTCCCGAGCTCTAGGGTTTTTTCCTTTAACCAGGAAGTAAACCCATGCACCGCCTTTTGCATCGTATCCTTAGTTTTGAACTTCTACTGACTGGCCTACTAATCAGGTAATCTTGTTTATAATACTAACCCCGCTTAGAGCGCATGGTAAAAAATTCTCAATTTTCTAATTTCAACTCGTTATGGTTCCTTTGCTTGCATTCTTTATTATTCTTTCTCATCTGGTGTGGTTATCGATGCATGTTACTTATGAGTGTTTTAAATCAGTAATATAAAAAAAAGATTTTTTCACCGCTTTTCGTGAGCACTTATTTTTTTAGAGCACTTGTAGACATACAGTCTGTTAGCTCTTAGAATATTCCTCGGTCTATAGAGTAGGCTTCGGTTTTTAGCCGAAAGCACACGAGTGTAATACTACTCCTGCTCTGTATTAAACTTTTCCTATTAAGTTTATTTAGTGTTCGGATATTTCTATTACACGAATATATCCGATTGTAGCCGATAAAAGCCGAGGTATATTCTAAAAGCTAGCAGGCTGTATCTATATTGAGAAATAAAAAACGGGTAAGTATTGTGTACCAGCAATTCCGTTTTGCTCTCGAGAATATCACACAATACTGATGTGATTTATTATTTTCAGTTAAAATTACGGGCAAGTGGTATTTAATTGGTTTATGCACGTAAGCAATAAACGCGCAATAGATATTTTTTTATGCTTGGTCTTTCGTATCTCTTATGTAGAGTACCTATACAGGGTGTAACATAATCACTTTAACTTTTTTATTAATATACCAGTGATATCCTTTTGGATATACTTCCAATAAAAATAATATTATTTTTACTATGACTAAGGAATCGTGGGAATGCGATAGAATGATATATGATCAGATCATTACATCCTTAAATACGTTGAGGACGTCGCAAGCGGTCATTAAAACTTTTTGTATTTGTGAAATGATTTAATTTATTATTACTTTAAAAAGCTATATAGAGGCTAAAAATTCCGCCCATGCCGGGACTCGAACCCGCGACCTCTGGCTAACCGTACCAGCGCTCTCTCATCTGAGCTAATGGGCATGTGCCGGCGTCAATGACATTTCGAACCTCTTTACAATATCCTCGGTATTATTTACAGGCAGCGACATCTGGCTGAAGTAATTTGCATCACTTGCAGTTAGGTTTTACATCGGAATGATGTCGCTGTACCCGCATGATTATATTCTTTTTTTTTGTTGCACTAACCCGAGCTGAGGACAATTTTAAAAAACTATTTTTTTTATTACTACCACATAAATCGAATACAAACGACACGAGAATGTTGGGGACATCAATTTTATTCGCGATTAAATCTAGGTTACAGACAGAACTACCTGTTTGGAAGTAATTTTTTTTATATTTTTATTTATTTATCCACTTACATCTATCATTACAGGCTGCGCCTAATACGACAGAGTAGTATCTACCTACATACATAACTAAAACTAATTAATTAAACTAATTAGTACAATTGATTTCGTTACACCCTGTACTCGTACGGCATGAGTGAGTAAAAGTTCTTAGAGCGGGACGACTGTATCTCTGTCTCAGGACGAGGCGGCCGGCATGATGGAAGGACTCCTGGACTTCGGCATCGCGGGGCTGAAGAAAGGACTGCGGTTTACGGGACTCAGCGACGATTCACAGGTATCTGTCCTTCTTCTTTCTGTGCTACTCCACTGCTGCAGGTTGATTTTCACGTCCGCATGTTCCTCGCTTCTAACTTCCATGCGAAATGGATCGTCCTCCCTTTCCCGGCTAAACGGGTGATCGTAGAAACATGATGAAATTAAGAAGAAAGTAAACTAAGTAAACTTTAGGGAAGTTTTCCTTTTATAAGCGACCAACTTATAAAAGGAAAACTTTGTACAAAATCCATTCGAAGTTACTTTAATAACACACAGTAAGCATACTACATAAGTTAAGAGAACACTAGTGTATTAAAAATGGCACTGATTTTATTTTCTGGTACCGCCTCATACCACGTTTTTAAAAAAAATATTGCACCCTATATATTATTTATATATTGTGTACTATAGTATATACTAATTTTATGTATTGTATATATCGTGTATTTTCATGACCAATTATGTCTGGACTTAAAGCCAATACAATCACGAGTTCTATGTTTTATAATAATTATATAAACTCTATTAATTAAGGACTACTTTGGAAAGACTAAGTTTGGAGTTTTTTTGTCCATTTATTCTCCAAAATGATCTAAATTTCGAAATGGATACCTTGTTTGAATTGTAACGTTCATTAAGCCCCAGTTTCTGCGCTATTTTGAATGAAACCTTTTCATTTCATTTCATATTACTTAATAGTCATTGGGCAAGGAAGTCGATGCCGCCCCCTCCAAATGAAACTTAGCCAAACCGTTTAGTTAATTCAAATAGGCGTTTGATCGTGCGCAGAATTGGAAACAAACTTATCAAAAAGAAGTTGTAGCTTGAGAATAGTTTCTATGAAACGTCTTTCGAGGCTAAGTATATATTATATAAGTATAGCGCGGTTCAATAAATGTGTAAAGTACACTTTGTGCCAAAAGAACTACTATTATGTACTACCTGCTAATCTTGTCTCCAAAACTTATGTTAGCTGGTAGATAATGCTAAGTAGCATTAAGCTTGCCTATGTGCAAAATTTTAATAATAATAATAATAATAATGTAATTTTAAGGATTATTTAGATGACAATGATGTCTGGAATTCAAGCATGTGAAAAGCATGAGTTTTGTAAAAATTGTGTAAACTCTGTTAATTAAGGACTTTGAAAAGACTGAGTTTAGAGTTATTCTGTCTATTTATTCTCCAAAATTATCTAGATTTTGAAATGGACACCTAGTTTGAATTGTAGCGTTCATTAAGCCCCAGATTCTGCGCTATTTTGAATGAAACCTTTTCATTTCATATTACTTATTATAGTCATTGGGCAAGGAAGGTTATGAGAAATGTAAGCACGATCAAACCTTAATTTTTGTCGTCTAAAAGTATTAGGAAAGTTTCATTGAGATCCTGCATCGAGTTTGTGGATAAAACCTACCTACGTTTGTATGGGAACTGCTCCTTGAGGGGGACTCTGAAGACGTTGTCCTGTACTTAGAAACGCGTCGTTCTCCCCAGGAAAAGGAAAAATCCCCGTCGGGTGCCAAGGAGAAGCACGGCAGCAGCGGCAGCGGGTCGTCTCCGCCCCTAGAGAAGGACGTCATCACCGCCAGCCTGCTGCAAAAAGGTAACCTACACGAGCAGTACCTGCTAATCTTGTCTCCAAAACTTAGTGAAACGAACGCACGCATGACACAGAGTAGGCAATTACAGAGTAGGCATACTCTGTAATTGCCTACTCTGTGTCATGTCGATATAATGTTTTAGTATATGTAGAGCATGTATACTTATTACCAATTAAGCAAAAAGACTTACAGATAAATTATTGTTCTGTATCCTGTGTTCATCTCGAATATTGTTAATGTTTATATTGTCAGCTTTATATGGCATAAAGTTGAGCGGAGACCTGTTTGGTACATATACGTGTTAAGTTTTATGTAAAGTTTGTCTTATTGTAATTTTATGTGCCAAAAAAAGATTATTCTATTCTAAAATTTATGAAAATGGGAATCTTTAATCTGTCTTTTTTTAAAAAACCTATTTAGAGGCAAAAAATCTGTCTTTTTTTTTGTTTTTCCAATGACATTGTCCCATTTTTAAAAGTAGACATACTAATATTAAACGCTATCAAAAAGTCAAATACTTAAAAAGCTTCATTGGCCGGCCGGCAACACTTAGGTTTGTTGGTAGATAATGCTAAGCAACATTAAGCTCGCCTATATGCAAAATTGTTATGCAATAAATAATTTAAATAATAATAATAGCTTCTGCGAAGAATAACTATATCCATTTTTCGGGTTCCTTACCTCAAAAGGAACGGACGGGATCAATAAGCAAAGTCAACGGTCCTTCTGGCGTAAGCAGGCTCGGCTCCACGCATGAAAATATTACTGCCTCGATAGTTTAGTTCGATAGTGCTTGACTACTGAAACTGAGACGCTGAAACGCCAATAACAGTGAGAATTGTACTCACGACGGTTCAATTCTCACTGTTATTGGCGTGAAGTGATACACACGAAAAAATATTAAGGTGGTAGCGACAAAGAGCCGCGCGCGCACGTATGGGCTTGAGTTGGACCTTTTTGCAACTGCTGATGGCGGCGATTCTCGTCCCCTTTCCCCGTACCCATATGACGTGTGCGGGCGAGGCGCTTCTAGTCATTACTATTTTATTTGAAATGAACCAAACATGATACAAAGTTTTTTTTAGCCAAATAAATGTATAAAAATATATAACATCGCATCGCTAACACTCACTGTAGGCCGTGCTAAATCACTACGAATGGCCTCAGTCAGGGTGTATAATTCCATGTTTGTGATGTCCTTGCCTGGTGTTGTACACTCGCGGTCTGAAAATGTTTACCACCTTATGGTTGGTAATTGCATGCACAAATCTATGTCACATGGTCGATGATATATGTGATTTGATTAGGCATAGAGCATAGAAGAAGCAATAGATACTCACCCAAGCGAGGTTGCCATGGTTTTACAATCAATTTCTATTAATTCAATCCTAGTATTTTTGATAAATGTCATTGTAAAAAATTCAATTATGTCGACTTTTAAATAAAGAAAAGAGTTTCATCATCAAAACTTCATGAATACTCTTTTTGTTAGAATCGATGCTACAACTATTAAAAAGTAATACGTACCTAGATATAGCATTTTAGACTTTACTGCACACAGTGTGCCGTAGGTGTGCTAAAGAATCTAATTTCAAAAACTGATAAACCTTTTTAGACCGCGACCGTATGGAAGTTTTCATTTCCTTCAAATATTTGGGAACTTGCAAATTTATCTTTGTCATAGACCGGTTAGTTTGATACTATCAAAATAACAATTTTAAGATTTTTTTTCCGCTACCATTATGGTTCAATTCATTAATTCATGCGAAACCAATTAAGCAATTAACATTAGTTTATTTACATACTATTTACAATTGTGTACTAATGATAAAAAGTACCCGGAACCGGCGTGCGTGCATGCAACGACTAATGAACGTTGATGCGAAGGTGTCAGGATCGTGGCAAGTGGCGGTCCCTGGTCTCTGCCTACCCCTCTGGGATACAGGCGTGAGCTTATGTTATTAGATTAATTTATTTTTTTCAGACGAAAATGCGTTCGCCAACAATGTTCCACCGTTAATGAAACAACATAGAGTCGTGTCCCAGGACAGCGTGGTAAGAGCTTAATCATAATTAACTTCATTCCTACATCATTCATAACCGATAATTCATCATTTTAACTTCATTCCGGAGTTTGCAACGGAATTTGTACAGCAATAGCCATTCAACTCGAAGAAGGTCGTCAAAATAAAGCCGGCTCCACTGCGACATGTTAGTTATTCTGTTTTTCTAACAACTAACACGTTATACTATTTTTATTTTTAATTCACTACCCCGTGCTAAGAACAATTTTAAAAACTATTTAGAAGCTAAAAATTCCACCCATGCCGGGATTCGAACCCGCGACGTCTGGTGCCGTGCCAGCGCTCTTTCCAACTGAGCTAATGGGCGACTCACCGGCATCAGTGAAATTTCGAACCTCTTTACGCTATTCTCTGTATTACGTACAGGCAGCGACATCTGGCTGAAGTAAATTGCATCACTTACAGCCCCGAGTACCTACCTAATTTAATACATTTTAAAATACTGTTTTCCTCGGTTGAGCAAGAGTGGAGTGGAGGAAAACTTTGAGGAACGTCTTAGGATACGGGTGTAAGTTTGGAGTTTTTTTGTCCATTTTTTCTGCAATATGATCTAGATTTTGTAATTGACACCTAGTTTGACTTGTAACGTTTATTAAGCCGCAGTTTCTGCGCTACTTTGAATAAAACCTTTTCATCTAATTTCATTTCATTTCACACAAACTGTTATCCGAGCTGGACGGATAACCTGTTAGAAAAACTCAATAACATGTCGCAACGGACCCGGCTTTGTGCTCAAATAGCCAAGCGTCTTTAAGAATATATTTCTTTACGTTTATTCTCGTTTCCAGCCACACCTCCCACGCCCTCTGCCGGCGTCGTGGCAAGCGGAGACCTCGCCGCCGCCGCCCTCCCAGCCGATACCTATGCCCTCCCAGCCGGTAAGGAGGCCCTACCAGTTGGTAGCGAAGGGATACATAAGATAAGAATATTATTTATTGTACACCAAGAAAAACAAACAAAATAATTATAAAGATGCAGTACAAATGGCGGCCTTATTAGAGCAATTTCTTCCAGACAACCTACGATGAGGAGTTGCTGAAGGAAAAGTGAGACGGGTGGTTGGTGCAAATATGAATATTGATAGACATACTTATTCTTAAAAATAATCTACTTGCATAAACCATTATATGACCACTAGCTGACCCAGCGAACTTCGTACCGCCTAACAGGCGATTATTATTTTATTTTTTATTATTTTTCGTAAGAACCATCCTCGTACTTCAAGGAATATTCTTAAAAAAAGAATCAGCGAAATCGGTTTAGCTGATCTCAAGACTTGCGCTTACCAACACATTCAGCGATTCATTTTTATATTATAGAGATATAGCAATTTACATACCTACATGGAGTGCGTATAACTAAGCTAAGAACATTTATTGTTTCGTCTTTAGGTAGCAGTGCCCTCCCAACCGGTAGGGCCGCCTGCTCAGTCGGTAGGGGGCGGGGACTCCCCCGAGCCGCAGTACGAGGAGGCCGCAGACCTCTCCACCAGCATCGCCAAGCTGAGGAGTCTGCTGCAGCAGCGGGAACAGTTCGAGAACAAGTTAGTTGAAAAAGTGTTTTTTCGCTGGGCACTACAAGAACCGATGCCGTTAAGAGAGCACCATTGTATCGAATGTGTGATACCTACAATATTTCCTTCACAGATGTAGACATGTTTTTTCTTGCCAAACACTGTTGCAGGCGGTTGTTTATTTTAATTTTAAGAAATTTGTAAGTCATACTTTGCTGTGTATTTTTTTTTTTTTTTTTTTATATTTATATTAGGTACACTAACAGCAAGCACGCGAACATGATAAAGCTTATACTAAAAGTGAGTTAGGGCTAGCGATTATGTCAATTAAAGGTATACACAGCATTTTTAGACTTAATTATACGCAGACAAATAGAAATGAATATTACATTACGGTGATAATATAGATAATTGTTTGCTCATAATTAATTACCTACTTAGCCACATTTTTATATAAGAGCCTCCATTATCTGTATTATTAAGTTTTTATCATTGAGTTTAATAGTTAAACTATCAGCAATTTTCTCGTATTTTTTTTTTAAAATTTACTAAGTGTACATAGATCCTTTCTATTGTTTTGTATTTTTTTAAGTAACAAGAGATTGTCTTCATGAATTTTATAATTCTACTCCTATCGTATACTAAGCGGAGGTATACTAAGAGGTCTAGCGTATACTAAGAGGTCTAGCGGTGAGGAATAGTTAGGAATTAACAAAATTTAATAAGCTAAGTAGTTTACTGTATTTAAGTGCTTGTTGTTGATTCTGTTTTTCCTCCTTTATAAAATAAAAAATAAAACAAACTATCACGATGTGGCGTCTCCGCCATCCATGCCACGGATACCGAGCTCGTGCAACGGACGCAGCGCATACTCCATGTGCGCAGGGAGTCATGGCAACGAGAAAAACAGTTAGACGCCTGCGAAGGAATCCTCTCGGTTTTGCTAAAAGTTTTCTCTTATGTAAATATATTAATCTCTATCATTTCTGTCTTAAACTTTACGCCGGCACCAACCAACACACCTACAACAAAATTATTAAATTGTTTGTTCAGTTTTGTGGCCAATAATGTAAAATAATAACAATTCTTGGCCCGGACCAACCCGGAATTGGCCCCCGTGGTGGAGTATGGCCTAACCTTACCGCGATTCAGGAAGAGACCCGTGCCCCAGCAGTGGGCACATACAAGGGTTGATGTATGGGGACATACATCACCAATAATATTTTTTTGATGCTTCCGGTAAGGTCAAGGGGCATACACAACAGATCCCACTGGGTCGAAGCGTCGCCGGCTAACAGGCCCCCGCATGACTACTTTTATGATTAGATGATTATAAGATAAGATAAGATAAGATAAGAATATTCTTTATTGTACTCACCAGAAAATAATTACAGAGACAACATATTCTTTTTAATGTACTAACCCGTGCTAAGGACAATTTTAAAAACCTATTTAGAGGCTAAAAATTCCACCCATGCCGGGTGGCTGCGCCCTTTTTATTATTTATTTATTTAATTAATAATATTTACACTTATAGCTATCGCCACAAAAGCACACAAACTTGCAAAATGAACGCATTCTTCCCCCCCCGCTCCAACTACCTCAGTGAAAAAAAAAAAACATAAATATGGCCGGTCGCGCGCGAACAAGATACATGAAAATATTGTCTAAAAATACGCATAAAGTGATAATTGTGAATTCTAAAACCTGGACTGTGTTACAAATCTCAAGAATAACAAGGGCTAGTGTTAGCAGCCCTTGCAGCTCATTGGACACTTGGAAAAAGGTGGTTAACGCTTGACGAGGTACGTTTCCTTTCTCAACCAAGTTAGTGGTCCTATCCGCACCGGATCCCTTGTTCCTCATAATCCTCCACTCAGATTACTCATTTACTTACTGACGCTAAACAAATAACGCATATTTATATCGTATTTCTATATATTCCAACGCATACGCATTCATTCAACGCCACGCTCGCTCACACCTAAACCTATTAGAATCTCGCGACATACGTATTATTTCTTATAGGAATCTTATTAATTCTTATTTATTTACGCTATACTTACGATATCCATACGTATTTTTGCTCATTCGAATATATTTTAAGAAATATTACATTCTATATTCGCTCGCTCGTTTCATACCTACCGCCATATTTGTAACGCCGCGCCGCCAACCGCTCACTCCACGCAACCCGCATCACATATTTTTACCTACCTATTCGCTCGCTATTATTCACTTGTTTTTACTCGAAATTGATTACAAAACAAGTCGTTTAATTTTATTTACTGTTCATCATGGGTGGTAAATCAAAAGAAGATGATGTGAATGTGAATGTCAAAATAAAACTTCTTGAGAGCAAGAAAGAAAGCTTATACCTACTCATTCAAGATGTTTATAAATTAAGCCTAAAGGTTTCTGACCCTAATAGCCGCACTCAATTTCTCGCTAGAACTCAATCTATTGATAAAACCCGCGCAGATTTTATTACAACCTTAGATGAACTGTTTCTTGAATATTTGTCATCTGATCCTGAGACAAAGCCAAGTTACACTATACTCAACACAGTTGACGAATTATATTGCTACATAAAACAAACAGAAACTACTCTGAGACAAGAGCTAGAAGATAAAAAGAAAAATGATCATTTCAATATAAAATTACCTCCGCTTCAACTAACAAGTTTTGATGGCACTCCTAGTAAGTGGCCACTCTTTTATGAGAATTTCCGCAGTGTTATACATACTAATCCTCGCCTCACAAATGCTGAAAAGGTTCATTACTTGATAGGTTGTCTTTCTGGTAAAGCGCTTAATGTTTGCTCTGGCATAACCGCTACCTCAGAAAATTATGAAGTCATCTGGAAGGGTCTATTAGATAAATATGAAGATACCAGGGTTAGGGCATCTGGCTATCTAGAACAAATGCTCCAGCTAAAACCTGGACAGTCAGTTGATAATATAATTGACAACTTTTGCTCCGCTGAAGCCGCTATCCGTCAATTAGATATTCCAGACTTGTCAGATTTCATGATAACTCACATTGCATTGAATAAATTAGATAAAAACATGCTTGATCTGTTTGAACAATCACACAGAGACATTCAAATTCCTACTTTTCAAGATTTAAAAAAGTTTTTACTAGAACAAAGTAAACTACAAACACTCCGCTCACCCTCTCACACTTTGCCTTCTAACAAACAAATAAATAAAACAAAAACTTTTCTTGCTCAAAACGACACTCAATCCTCTTTGAACCGCGACATTCACTCACAATCACACTCATGTAAGGTATGTAATTCACCTAATTCGCACCCTTTGTTTAAATGTGAATATTTTCTCAATCAAAATCCGCATACACGCAACAACATTGTTAGACAACATTCTTTTTGCAAAAACTGTTTGGGTTTTCACAATATAAACATGTGTAAGTCACAAAACAGGTGTCTAACATGCAACCGCAAACACCACTCATTATTACATTATGAAAATAATGATAACAATAGTTCATTCGCTCCTCGTGGGCAATCAGCTGTGCCTACGCCGCCGGCTCGCGCTGCAAATGCGCCCTCTCTTTCCTTCCCGCGACACGCTAACCAGACCGCCGCCGCCCCGGCTGGCCTTCCCTCTCACTCGCACTCACAGCAGCGCGCGCCAGTAGTACACGCCGCCGTCACCGATGGCACCGCTTGCGCTGATAAGAAGCAAACCGGGATTCCGCGCGCTAATTCAAATTGTGATAACAGTAATTTTTCGCTTTCTGTCACAACTCCCGCTCGAGTTTCAAAGAACACTACAGTGTTGTTACCTACCGCGTCCGTCCATGTTTATAATGCTAATAAACACGCTAGTATCCGCGTATTTCTTGATACAGGTTCAATGAGTAATTTTGTTACTAAAGCTTGTTGCGATCGCCTGAAATTAAAAATCACTCCCGCGCCCTCTACCGTTAAAGGCATTGGACAGATAGAAAGCAAGTCGCTCGGTTTTACACAATTTAAAATACATTCTCGCTACGACCCGCGTTGCTGTTATTCAGTATCTGCTCGCGTTATTGATACAATAACCGACTTTTTACCTAACGCTGAAATTGATACTTCGGAATTGACTCATTTAAATAATATTCCAATGGCTGACGACCATTTTAACGCTCCCGCTGAAATCGATTGCCTGATAGGTAACGAATTATTCCCGCTTCTACTTTGCCCTGGCAAGGTTACCTCTCCTAACTCTTCAGTAGTCGGCGTTCAAACAACGCTTGGATATGTAGCTATGGGAAAAGCCCCATGCATCTCACGCTCTTTTCACGCACAAAACGCACTCGCTAAAACAAATAAATCACGCTCTCGCTCAAGTACTCCGCCCGCACGCTCTCATACCTCACAACACGCTTACTCTCACGCATCGCACGCTCGCTCACAAAGCTCACTCGCTCGCATAAATGAATCGCAAAATATAATAAAATCAAACACGCACTCTCACTCGCAACAATCATTCTCTAATGATAATTCTACGTTCACTCGAAACAATCATGACCTCTCGCAACCCTCGCACACGCATCACTCGCAACCCTCGCACACGCATCACTCGCAACCCTCGCACACGCATCACTCGCAAACCTCGCTTTCGCATACATCGTGCTCACATGATTCTAAAGCATTCTTCTGTCAAACAGAATCTCTCTCACTCGATCATTTAACTCAACGCTTTTGGGAAATAGAAAATGTCCCAGATAAAAAACACTTCAGTCCCGAAGACGAAGCGTGTGAAAACATATTTCAATCTACTTACTCTCGCGATGACACTGGTAGATACACAGTAAACCTCCCATTCAAAGACTCACCTACAGAGTTAGGTAACTCATATTCAATTGCTAAACGCCGTTTATTGAATCTAGAAAAGAAACTTGATTCGTCTGAATTACGTTCGGATTATAATGCTACTATTCAGACCTATATCGATCAAGGATATTTATCTAAAGTAGATCAAAACGCTAATAACTCGCAAGACACTCAGTCTTACTACATGCCACATAGAGCCGTTTATCGTTCCGATAAACAGACTTCAAAAACTCGCGTCGTCCTCGATGCTGGCTGCAAGACCACATCAGGCAAATCACTCAATGACTTGCTCTATGTAGGGCCTAATCTACAAAGTAACATTTACGAATTACTTATCAATCTCCGCATGTTTTCAATCGCGCTAACTTCAGACATCGAAAAGATGTATTTTCAAGTCAAGCTGTCCCCGGAACATCAGCCTTTTCAACGCATCCTCTTTAGGTTCGATCCTAACGCTCCGATAGAAATCTATCAGTTCAATAGAGTTTGTTTTGGCGTGTCAAGCTCCCCTTACCTCGCTATGCGTGTTGTACGTCAACTCGCCGCCGACAGTCGCGACAAATATCCTCTTGCCGCGTATGAAGCCGAAAATCATATGTATATGGACGACTACGTCTGCTCTATTGACGGAATAGATAACGCAGAAAAAACATACAAAGAAATGGTTGCTGTGTTTCAATCTGGAGGTTTCAACTTAACTAAGTGGATATCTAACGATAACGAGCTCATGTCGCGCATTCCCTCTTCTCACAAAAACCCTGTCGCTATTAAATTCGATGATGATCCAAACGCAGATACAAAAATCGTAGGTATGCAGTGGCAGCCTACCGATGACAACTTCCATTTCAAAATAAATATTGATTTCCCTGACAAATGTACTAAACGATCGATTATTTCGGTCACCGCGCGCTTATTCGACCCGTTAGGTCTCATCAGTCCAGTCGTGGCTTATATGAAGTTACTTGTACAGGAGTGCTGGAAATCACAGCTCGATTGGGATGATGAAGTGCCTGAACCTATTTTGTCAAAATGGAAACAATTTCACGCTGATCTCCCGCATTTATTAGATATAAAAATTCCGCGTCACATTGGAATTACATCCACTCGCAATATTACATTGATCGGCTTTGCAGATGCAAGCGAACAATGCTATGGTGCTGCCATCTATGTGCGTATCGACTCCGATGAAAACTCTACCGCTAACTCTGTTAAATTACTCACTTCAAAGACCAAGGTCTCTACTCCAACTAAAACTCTCGCACGCTTAGAACTCTGCGCCGCTGTACTGCTCGCGAAGTTAATATCTTCTGTTCGCTCCGTCCTCAGTAAACGCTGTAAAATAAATAAATGTTACGCATTCTCGGACTCTACGGTGACGCTTACCTGGATCCATTCGCCCGCTCATAAGTTTCAAACTTTTGTCGCTAACCGCATCTCTCAAATTAATGATTACTTACCCGCTCCGCATTGGTTTCACGTTCGAGGCGTGGAAAATCCCGCTGACGTACTCTCTCGCCCTGTAACACCGAAAAAACTCATAAACAATTCCCTCTGGTTCCATGGCCCGCAGTGGTTGTCCGCTCCCATCGCTTCCTGGCCTGTAAAAGAATATAAAATTAATCACAATAATAACGAATTACAAGAAATTAAAACTACTTCCCTGCCGGTACGTGTTACGCTGGAATCAGAGAATACTCACCCTATTCAAAATCTCGCTGAACGTGTCTCCTCCTGGTCTAAACTTTTAAGATCACTTGTATATGTTTTTCGTTTTCTAAAAATGTTAAACTCACGCGGCAATGTCACAGTGAAAGATTTAGACTACGCGGAACACTATGTAATACGCTATATTCAAAACAAACATTTCTCTCAAGAGATTTACGCACTTAAAAATAAAAAGATTTGCTCTAGTAAACCCCTTCTCAAACTCAACCCTTTTCTCGACAACAAAGGTCTCATTAGAGTAGGTGGTAGACTCACACACTCTCAACTCGATTTTGATCAAAAACATCCAATATTGCTGCCGACTAAAGAACGCATTAATACTCTCTTAATTGATTACTATCATGTACGCAACTTACACGCTGGTCCTGCTTTACTGCTGGCACTTATTCGCCAGAAATATTGGATTGTTTCCGCCAGAAACTTAATACGTCAAAGAGTACACAGTTGTAACTTATGTTTTAAACTCAATCCACGTAATACAAATCCTTTAATGGGCGATCTGCCGTCTATTAGAGTTTCGCAAGTAAAATCATTTGTTTATACCGCTGTAGATTACGCTGGACCCTTTTACATCACTCATATTCGCCATCGTGGTGTTAGAAGCCATAAAGCATATATCTGCCTATTCGTTTGCTTAACAACGAAGGCGCTTCACTTGGAGTTAGTCTCCGATCTTAGTGCCGATTTGTTTCTAGCCGCGTTTAAACGGTTTATTTCGCGCAGAGGTCCAGTTTCCATTATTTACAGTGATGGTGGTACTAACTTTATTGGTGCCAAACGTAAATTGAACGAAATTTACACACATATACAGTCCACTGATTATGAAAAATATTTATCTCGTCATCTCACTGAATATAAAATTCAATTTAAACACAGTCCGCCTTACGGTCCGCATTTTAACGGCCTAAGCGAAGCTAACGTAAAGTCAGTTAAAACTCATTTATATAGAGCTATCGGAAGTCAGATTCTTACTTATGAAGAATTTAACACAATTTTAGTTCAAATTGAAGGTTTATTGAACAGTCGCCCGATTTGTGTTCTCTCATCAGATCCTTCTGATTTAACCGCTTTAACGCCAAATCATTTTTTGAATGTGACCCCTTTAAAGTTTTTACCCGCTGAATATATTGAGTCAACTCTTTCTGATAATAGATTGAATAGATATCAACTATTAAATCGCATAGTTCAGAGCTATTGGAAACGCTGGAGTACTGAGTACCTTACTTCATTACAACAACGCGAAAAATGGAATATTCCATCAAAACCTGTTACTGTGGGCACTATTGTTGTAATCAAAGATGACAAGGCTCATCCCATGTGTTGGCCTCTAGCTATTGTCACAGATATATTTCCCGGAAAAGATAATATCATACGCGCTGTTAAAGTGAAAACTTCTACTGGAAGTTATATCCGTCCAGTAACTCGGCTCTGTCCCTTACCTTCACAATAGTTTAAATAATAAATATAAACTCATTTAGTTATAAGTGTACATTCTAACGCTTATAATTTAATTTACTTTATTTTTTTTAACGCAATGTAGAGGAAACCTCTAGGCCCCCCGAAGTTGGCTGCGCCCTTTTTATTATTTATTTATTTAATTAATAATATTTACACTTATAGCTATCGCCACAAAAGCACACAAACTTGCAAAATGAACGCATTCTTCCCCCCCCGCTCCAACTACCTCAGTGAAAAAAAAAAAAAAAACATAAATATGGCCGGTCGCGCGCGAACAAGATACATGAAAATATTGTCTAAAAATACGCATAAAGTGATAATTGTGAATTCTAAAACCTGGACTGTGTTACAAATCTCAAGAATAACAAGGGCTAGTGTTAGCAGCCCTTGCAGCTCATTGGACACTTGGAAAAAGGTGGTTAACGCTTGACGAGGTACGTTTCCTTTCTCAACCACCGGGACTCGAACCCGCGACCTCTGGCTAACCGTGCCAGCGCTCTCCCAACTGAGCTAATGGGCGACTCACCGGCATCTGTGAAATTTCGAACCTCTTTACTATAGAGGTTTCTAAAGGGTCCAGAGTCGAGGAGGTCGAGGTCGCGGGTTCCAGTCCCGGCATGGGTGGAATTTTTAGCCTCTAAATAGATATAGAACTCCACCAAACTGCGATCCCCAACCGCCATTCCCAGCGTAGGGATTATGGGCAACTCCTCCCAATGATGGCACAACCCTTCGCGCTCATTAGGAGAGGGCTATTTCCAGCAGTGGACTAATATATAGCCTGAAGAAGATGAAAAAATAGGTTTTTAAGATAAGATGCTTCATACATTTAACCGAACCCGGGACACAAACCGGGGGTGGGCAGCAGCGCCTCCTGCAGTACAATTCCACCAAACTGCGATCCCCAACCCGCATGCCCAGCGTGGGGATTATGGGCATTACACCCCAATGATGGCACAACCTTGCGCTATGGCGCTCATTAGAGGAGGGCTATGTCCAGCAGTGGACTAATATAGCCTGAAGAAGAAGATACATTAAAATAAGGCCGCCAATTGTACTATGTAAATTTGCAATTATTTTGTATTTGTTGTTTTTCCAGTGTACAATAAAGAATATTCTTATCTTATCTTACATTTATCCGTGTGCCGTCACCAGGATGGAGGACAGCGGCATCTGGTGGGAGGGCGCGGAAGAGACGCGCGGCCGCACGCAGCTGCACCGCTCCTCGCGACCTGTCGACTGCGCCGCGCTTGCGGGTGAGTGACCGACCGACCGACCGAACAACCGACCGAACAACCGACCGAGCGACCGACCAACCGAACAACCGACCGAGCAACCGACCGACCGAACAACCGACCGAGCGACCGACCAACCGAACAACCGACCGAGCAACCGACCGACCGAACAACCGACAGAACGACCGACCGACCGAACAACCGACCGAACGACCGACCGAACGACCGACCGACCGAACAACCGACCGAACGACCGACCGACCGACCGAACAACCGACCGACCGACCGAACGACCGACCGAACGACCGACCGACCGAACAACTGAACGAATGAAACACCGAACGTCTAAACGTTTGGCTGAATGACTAACCCGCCTCTCATATGGGTGGGGCCAATCAGCTGTATTTCCATTCCATGTTCATTTAAAAAAATGCTGACGATCTACCTTTTCAATTACAAAACTAGTCATTGAGTTTCTGTCCCTCCCACTTCCCTCCAGTTGCAACTTATCTCCGAAAAAAAAAACGTCAAACTTAAAAACAACGGCACGGGTTTCTTCCTGCATCACAGAAAGGTTAGGCCATACTCCACCTAGGTGGCCAAGTTCGTGTTGGTGGAGGATTGTATGACAGTGGCAGGCCTTACTGTCAGAAGTTATCAAGCCGCCCACATGGCCACTAACACGGCAACGAATGCCATTACATGACAGCCGGCATTAACGGCTTAACGTGCCTGGCGAAGCACAGAACCGCATGGAAAAAATGCTACTAGCGGTTAAACCTAGTGATATCATTCCAATCACTCGGTTCCACTAGGCCTTCAGCGCTTCTTGTCTATACTACATAATACCTTATTGGAAGATTCCAAGTCCGACCAGGGCCGAGCTTGATACCATACGTAATTTATTATGCTATTTCCATGTAAATAGCTGAGTCTTCCTACTTGTTAATCTGTGGATTTATCGACTTTGCATTGTACACCGAATTGTCATAGTAAACCATGAATTGTTGTTTTATGAAACAGGCCACATATCGTACGGATAAAAGCACCTGACCGAATTAACGAAATATGATTCCAGATGAATACGACATGCATTCGGACCGCAACACCTCGCCTAACCAGTCATCCAACAATATGCAGCGACTTGACAAGTAAGTTAGAGCCCCGTCGACGGTACGCTAGTTGTACTTAACTTTCCCAATTTTGTTGCCCTTGCGATCCATCATCGATATCAACCCTTGTATGTCCCCACTGCTGGGGCACGGGTCTCTTCCTGCGTTGCAGGAAGGTTAGGCCATACTCCACCACGGGGGCCAAATCCGGGTTGGTGGAGGATTGTAAGACAGTGGCGGGCCCTGCTGTCAGAAGTTATCAAGCCGCCCATAAGGCTTAACGCCACGCCACACCACGCTTATGCATGATGTAAAGGATTGTGTACCATGAGGGCTGATTGATTGATTGATTGATTGACGAGTTGACGAGTTCACTTGCACTTGTGAGCCTGAATATATCAACCTGACGCTTGAGGAAACGTGTCGCGTATTTTCTCACACAAGTAATGGTGTCGTTGGTGGTGTGTTCGTGTCTTGCTTCTGCTTGAAAAAGTGGGAGGGAGGGCGGTGTATTAACTAACCGCATGGTTCTTGTGGGATTTTTGGTGGAATTTAGTAAAGTATTGTAAACTTTTAGTCCGGGTTTACTTACGGGTGTTGTTATATCGGAAGAGTCCGACCAGGTTTCGCTCCGATTCGCAGAGCTTAATCATGGTGAGCAGAGACGGAACTCGCGTCGTCGGTTGCTCGTCTCACACTACGGGCACGCGCGCGGCGCGCCCTATAACAACACCAGTAAGTAGATCCGGACTAAAAGTCTACAATGCGTTGTGCTTACGAAAGTTTTAGTTCAAAAATTTTGCAAAGTAATTTTAACTTTTTAACGATTAATAAATAAGCAATCAATGATTGATTCCATCCCTTCAGGCTGTTCCACCGTACAGTGACGGGCGTTTTCAACTCGATCCGGACGGCCGTGGGCGCCGAGGGGAGTGAGGGGGGCGCCGGCGGGGCGGGCGGCGGGGCGGGCGGGGGCGGGGGGGCGCCGCTCAGTGACTCCGACTGGCGCTACGTGTGCACCTCCATCGAGATGAGCGTGAGTCCAACTAGCATTAAGGAGGGAAGCTTGGGGCGCCGCTTATTTCCGATGGGAGTCTATTGTGCTTTACACAGCAAGATGGAGCTTTAAAGGTGAATAAGCCTCAGAAATCCCTCAATATAAAGCTTATAATAAAACAAGCAATAGAGGTGAAAATGATCGTTTATTAATATTAAATTGTCAGCTACATATAGTTTCACTATAACAAAATGATTGCGCGATGTAGATTTAATTATTTGCAACACTAACGCCATCTGTTCGCTAACTTAATAACTAAACTGTTAAGTAACCTTAACAAAATGTTTTGGAAGTTTTGGGTAATTTATGCGTGGCAGGACGTTTTCTGTTGACACGGCATGTATTATATTCGTGGGAGTCACTTATTTTAGTGCATCTGCGAGTCTAACAAAGCGCTGTTATCCAGCTGAGCGGTGCTGTGGCGAGGTTGGTGGGTCATACTCAGTTATCGCACGTTAAAAGTCACACTATTAGAGTTCTGTCTCGAGGGCCTTGCTTCGTGCTTTGAATTGAGCAAAGCGCTGTGTTTTTTTGGCTGCTGGTGGGTCCTCACATGTTTCGCTTCATGCTATGCTTGCTTATGCTTCACGGATAGCATGAATAATGCTATGAGTTGAGCAAATCGCTGTTATCCAGCTGGGCGGTTCTGTGGCGAGGCTGGTGGGTCATACTCTGTTTTCGCACGTCAAACGTCACACTGAGTTCTGTCTCGAGGGCTTTGCTTAGTGCTGTAAGTTAGATAAAACGCTGCTTTCCAGGCGAGGCTGGTGGGTCGTCACACTATCTGAGTTTTGACTTGGGGCTTCACTTCTTGCTGTGAGATGAACAAAGCGCCGTTTTCCAAGCAAGTTTGGTGGGTTGTCACAGTATCTGAGTACTGACTTGAGGGCTTCACTTCGTGCAGTGAATTGAGCAAAGCGCTGTTTTTCAGGCGAAACCGGTGGGTCATCACACTAGCGTTTTATCTTGAAAGCTTCGCTTCGTGCTGTAGATTAGACAAAGCGCTGTTTTTCCAAGCAAAGCTGATGGGTCGTCATACTATCTGAGTTCTGTCTCGAAAGCTTTGCTTCGTGCTGTGAGTTGAACAAAGCGCCGTTTTCCAAGCAAGGCTGGTGGGCCGTCACACCATCCGCGTTTTGTCTCGAGAGCTTTGCTTCGTGCTGTGAGTTGAACAAAGCGCTGTTTTCCAGGCGATGCTTATGGGTCGTCACTATTTCAGTTCTGTCTCGAGGGCTTCACTTCGTGCTGTAGGTTAGACAAAGCGCCGTTTTCCAGGCAAGACCGTCACACTGTCCCCGTTTTGTCTCGAGAGCTTTGCTTCGTGCTGTGAGTTGAACAGAGCGCTGTTTTTTAGGTGGGCGGCGTTGTGGTGCGGCTGGCGGGTCAAACATTGTTCATACATGTCAGACGTCACCCGGTCTGAGTTTGTCTTGAGGGCTTCGCTTAGTGCTGTAGGTTAAACAAAGCGCTGTTTTGCAGTCGTGGTGTGTCGTCACACTGTCTGATTTCTGTCTCGAGAGTTTCGCTTCGTGCTGTGAGTTGAACGAAGCGCTGTTTGTCAGGTGGGCGGCGCCGTGGCGCGGCTGGTGGGGTCCCGGCGCGCCTGCCTGCACGTGGACGCGGCGCTGGACTCGCTGGAGCAGCTGCCGACGCCGCCGCGCGCCAAGCCGCTGCCGCCCGACGACCTTGGTTAGTGACTGCTTGGAAAAGCATGAACATGAACAAACTCCAAGCACTGTAACGTCTGATTTAGTTGATCAATTTATTTCGGGTATTTTTTTGTGTAGCTTCCATATATTTAGCAAGTCTTGGAGGGGGATGTATGTGGTAATGATTATAATATATTTAATAAAAAAAGAGGCTCACATTATTACTATTATTATATATTTATTTTATTTATTTATTTCTTCACAAATTATATGTTTAAGAGTACAATAAGTGCCTGAACACTTCACTAGGCAAGCCCGTGCTGAAGTGATCAGATTCCATTATCGATTGCTGTGTAGGTAGGAAGAGGCAGTGTTACAGAATCATATAAAATACATCAACCAACAAACAGTACCCGATGTATCCCTACTACACGGCGGAGGCCTTCTCTCACAGAGTGAGAGTATGGGCTTAACCGGGAGCCAAGTCCGGGTTGGTGGAGGTAAGACAGTGGCGGGCCTTGCTGTCAGAAATTATGAAGCCGGCTTGAGGTCTCTGATATGGCTTGACGACTGCGGCATTTTTCCGAGCGCTTCCGTGTTTCGCGCGTAAAGCTGTTGGTGCCGGCTGTCATGTAATGACATGGTTCAGCTATGTCAGAGGCCTCATGAACAGCTCGATAAGTTCTGGCAGCAAGGCCCGCCACCGACTTACAATCCTCCACCAACACGGTCTCGGCCCCCGTGGTGTGGTATGGCCTAACCTTCCTGTGACGCAGGAAGAGACCCGTGACCCAGCAGTGGGGACATATGAGGGTTGATATCGAACGATAATATTCTATTTGTACTCTTTCCATTATTATGTACAATAAAGTGTACTCTATCTCTATCTATTCAATTAAGATGAAAAAAAAAATCCAATTTTTTTACCTATGTCATTAAAGTCCGTTTTTTAATTCGATGCAAAAAAGAAAAGAGGCAGTGATACCACAACAAAATATATAGTTGGCCCAGGTAGATTTTCTTAAGACCAAACATAATAGACTTGTGTAAATAAAAACCTTATGACATCAAAGACATTTATATTTTAATACTCACTAAATACCTCTCGTATTTAAAAAAACATCAACGTAGCACACACAATATTTTCTTGGAAGTAAAATGGAAGTATTTGTTTTTTACGTAATGACAACACTTCTGTGTTGACAACCTTAGGTTGACACATCAAGAAGACGTCATTCATTCCGTTTCTCTTGGTTACGCGAATGCAAACGAACGTATCTTCTTTTTTGCGTGTCGACATTTCAAATCTTGTTGACATATTTATGATTTACGACCCCTGCACAATGTCTAAATAACAGTTTTTTTGCATCGAATTAAAAAACGGACTATAGCAATATCAGCGATGCTGTGTTGTTGTCAGATGACTGGTGTAGCGCGGAGGGCGCGGCCTACAGCGCGTGCGGCGAGCTGGCGTGCGCGGCCGGGCTCACGCGCGCGCACACCGCGCACCGCCTCGCCACACTGCTGCTGGCAGGTCAGTGAGAACACACACACACACACACACACAGACACCCATTACACCAACGGCGGTGATCTGGCAATCGTCTTGCTGACCGATAAACTTATTGATTACTTAAAAAGACAATGGACAACCGGCAAACAGACTTATTTTAGTTGCGTGACACAACTATGCTCCTTATCGATCGAACTTAAACTGTGACGTCGCATGTTGCTAGTAACGTCTTAGGTGTAAAGCATTTTTTTTATCAGTGTGGCGAGCATGTCACGTTAATTTTAGCGCAGGTAAAATTAAAACATGAACAAGATATATTTACAAATTTACAAGAGGTCGAGGGTCACTTAGCCTAGGTCGCAGTCCACGCGCGCACTGTCTTTTAGTTTCCATAAACCACACTAAGTCTGAGTACGATACCCCACTGCCCTCGCAGTCACTCGCGCTACGTCCAGCGTCCGGAAGAGGGTGGCCGAGTCCAGCAAAAGGGGTCCGTATGAAAGAGACAGACCTCCAGCGGTCGTCTTCTTCGACACAGCGGCGGTAGTATTAGCCCGTACAAAGCTCCCAAGCTTGGGATTTCCTATTAGCATAGGAATTAGATAATCAATTGGTATCTCTGCCAACACCTCACGACCAAGGGCGTCGTAGGATTCGTTGTAGCTAGTTAGCTAACACAGCAACAAACATAAGGTTATCACAAGAGGAAGGCTCCGAGCGACTGAGGCACGACGGCAGGCTGGCCTTTTCCCCACCATGCGAAAACAAGTCACAATACTACTAATGTTTGCGCCTGGCTTTCATCTATATCAACATCGTGGCGTCAGATCGGTTTGTCTGTCGAAATTATTATTTATTGTGTAAATATGTTCATAGGTTTAGGTGTATGTAACGTTAAGTGTATTTAGTTTATTAATAATAATATTTATATTAAGTAGTAATAAAGTTTAATAATCCGTATTATCTTTTCGATTTAATTAGTTAGTAAGTTGTAATCAGGCAATCATTGTAAATAATAAATTTCTTAATTACAGTGGTGTAACAAAATGTGTTTCGTAGTTTACATTTCGTTACAAGCACATGTCAACTTTGCGCGCGCTCTACATACTCTGACATTCCTGCATCGCGCAATCAAAATGTTTCAATGACATACCAATGAAAACCCGTTTCACATATCCACTCCGAGGTGAAACCTCCCCAAGGTTTGCTGAAATCTCCTTCAGAGATAAGCTCGCCTTCGTACATGTATACCCTTGGATTCTATTTCTTTTATGTGTTTGTCGTGTGCAATAAAGTAAAAAGAAAGAAAACTCCTGACAAATCTCAGTAAAGCTTCTTCCTCTTCTTATTTTCGTGTCAGCGATTCGACCAGTGTTAGTGTTATAGGTGCTAACTCGACCACAGATTAATGCAGTTGTGGCGAGCACATGTCATCTCTGCGCGCGCACTACAAACTCCAACATCGCGCAATCAAAGTGTTTCAATGACATACCATAAATATAATGTCCGACTAATAATAGTTGGACCGGCCGTCCCCAGGCATACGATCTGCCTGGCGGGAAATTTCCCTTTATAGTGGAGGAGCACGATCACCCGCTCTTTCCTATAGTGGTGACCCATGACAGAACATTGCCAACCTTCCTTCGCTCTCGCAGCACCCCACATACAATCAGTCTCAAAGCAAGGCCAGCATTCTTCCCTCTCACTTCATCAGTTCCACTGCAGTCAACGCACCGACTACTGGGACTGATGGTGATCTTCTCACAACCCCTCGACACGGCAGCCATACAGCAACAGCACACGTTGCCAGTGGTACAGCAGCCTTCACCGGTTCCTACCACATGCGCGGTCTTCATGGTACTGTCGCCGGTGAAGTGACTGTTAGCCGCCGTCAAAGCAGCGTCAGCGTCGCAAAGAACCCATATCTAACCTAAATGGAACAAAGTGAAGCTGTAAGCACTGCTTATTGAATACTTTTTTATTTATTATTTATTTAATAAAACCTTTTTGATTTGATTTAATTCCAGAACTCATCGAGTCCCTAATTTCGTCGTGGCTAGACGAATTGACCGCGCGTCTGAAGCGAGAGATCTTCGCCACTTTTGAGCGAATGTCCAGTGAAGCGGACATCTACGATTATGGGCGCCCCAAGAAGTATAGAGACTTCAATATCGACGAGACATGCGCCGCCATCATGGGGAAGTTACCGGGTATGTAATGGGTGTGATTAAAAGTAGCATGTAGAGGAGTTCGGTTCGGTCGTCCGTCACTGGAACATTGTTTTAGATTCGCTCCGCTCTTTAAACTGTTCGACCTAGAAATAAGTTCGTATTCACAAGGAAAAAGTTATACTATCGTAAAGCTCTTATTCTGGACTAGTTAGTCCTAAAATTATTGCTAGATATCTTGTTTCCTTAAGAGACAACAAAGTAAAACGTACAAAGTGAAGTGGTTTGTCGAAGCGGTCGAAATCGCTGTCCGTGCGCAATCGTCATCGGTACGCTCAACCGGTCGTTGACCTGCTCACACTGCCACGCCCACCCTGCCGCCGCACCGTCTGCTTCAAGTAACGTCACGCTCTGTCCCTCTCGCACTCACCTCATATAGTGCTGACATGGACGTCTGCGAATCTCTCACCGCTGCAACCACGGCGCCACCGCTGGACAACCCACCTCCTGTTCCTGTCGGGCCCGCTCTGTTAAGCGCAGCTGCGACTCCACCATCCACTGCTTCGTCCGTCTTGATGGCTCCCACTGCGCCCGCGCCCTTACAAGTTTCACTTGCTGCTCAGGGACCTGTCGTCTCATACCAGCAGCTCGATAAGTTACTGGATGAAAAGTTCAATGGCTTTAGATCGGGTTTGACGACGGAGTTCAATGCCATTCTGACTAAACTCCGAGAGAGCTTCCGTGAAGAACTGGAGGTCCTCCGCATCGAGAATCAAAGACTGCGTGAAGATTTTGTTAAGTTGGAGCAAAAATTATCGTCCTCTTCTGCGCTGGACACTGTTTCGTTGGCGGAAAAGATCGACGATCTACAGAAACAACTCAATGAGAAGGACCAGGAGCTTCTGTCTAATGACGTTGAGTTGACAAACATCCCGGAGCTTGACGGCGAGTCTGTGGACCACCTTGTGCTAACGGCTGCGACTAAACTGGGGATGGTGCTTGGAGAGCGCGATGTGGTGAGTGCGATGCGCGTCGGTCCGAAGCGCAATCCCAGTGAGGGAACCCCGCCACCCCGGCCGCGACCCATCGTCGTACGTCTGGCGCGGCGCTCGCTCCGCGACGAACTGTTGAGTAGCGCGCGGGTGCGCCGCGGCGCAACCACAGCTGAGTTGGGTCTCCCACCGCACGAACCGCGTCGCTTTTATGTGAACGAACGGTTAAGTAAATTTAAAAACCTATTTAGAGGCTAAAAATTTCACCCATGCCGGGATTCGAACCCGCAACCTCTGGCTATCCGTACCAGCGCTCTACCAATTGAGCCAATGGGCGACTCACGGCATCAGTGAAATTTCGAACCTCTTTACAATATTCTCTGTATTACGTACAGGCAGCGACAACTGACTTAAGCAAATTGCATTACTTACAGCCCCGACTACCTACTTTGCAGTTAGGTTTAACATCGGAACGATATCACTGTACCCAAAGTCAATCGTGCTCTGTTTGCTAAGGCCCGTGACGCGGGTCGGAATGCCCACTGGAGATTCATATGGACCAAACAAGGTCGCATATACGGCCGAAAAGATCAGGCCTCACCGAGGATCGTCATGCGCAGTGAACAGGACGTTCAAAATTTTATAAAATGATTGTTTGGTCTTTTTTGTATGCATTTATTAGATTAAGTTCGCAATTTTTACTGTTTGGTTATTTTAACACTTTAACAATGACAGTAAATTTTCTGTATCAGAACGCTCAACCGCTGGATATTTTTCCACAGATGGCGGCAATATGTATTTACGCTCACAAAACTTATTGTACTGAAAATTTAATGAGTGCATTTTCTCTGTACCTAACTATTCAGGGCCAGTGGATTGTAAAGCAATTTGCGGAAAAAAATTTAAAAACATCATATTTATTTTACACTATCAAACTAAACAAGACTACACTCGGCAACCACATACCAACTTATAATATCTATTTACAAACGCCACAATGTAATATGCATTCGAATATATGTATACACAATAACTATACAAGGTTTTTAAAGTATTACCTAATATTTACAAATGCTATACATGTAATCTTATTTGTAGCTACGCTTTTATCTAAAGTAATTTCTTATGGAATCTAAAACTAAGTTTATTAAATTGGGGCTATACAATGCTGGTTCGCTGAATACAGGTCACGATGACTTCCTTATTGCAATGGACAAATTTTCGGCCGACGTAGTTGCTATCAATGAGACGTGGGTGAGGGAGGGGCAGGAAGCTTGTGCGCCCGCCCCGCCAGGCTATCGACTACGGTGCATTCCTCGTCCGCTGCATATGCGTGGCGGTCGGGGTGGCGGAGTAGGGTTCTATATAAGTGACAATATACGAGTCCGATACATGAAAAACGTGGACGCTTCAATCGAACAAATGTGGATCTCTACAAAAATTAATGGGTATGGGCTGGTGATAGGTACTGCTTATAGACCACAATGGATGAATATTGATACTTTCATTGATGTATTAACTGACTCGGTCACAAGGTTTTCGTATTTTGATTATATAGTGTTATTAGGAGATTTTAACGTAAATATGCTGGATTCGTCAGACTGTAAAACAATTAAATTTAAACAATTTTTGCATTCAATGGATCTTAATCAAGTAGTTAGTGAATACACACACTCCACAACTGAATCGGAGTCATTGATTGATGTAGTATGTACCAACTGTCAAGTTCGTGAGGTATTAGTGACAAATATTACGGGATCGTTCGGGCACTCTATGATTAATGTCACTATGGCCTTAAAGAAACTCAAAGTGCCACCTAAAATTATTACGTATAGGCCTCTGACTGATTTGGATTTGGATAGTTTTAACAAGGATGTCCGTGATTTTGACTGGGAGAGTATATGTGGATTGGACTCTGTTGGTGCTATGACCACAAAATTTAGTACGGAACTTAAATGTATCTTTGATAAACATGCACCAGTAATAACGATACGAACTAGAAATAGACGGTCGATACCATGGGTAACAGATATGTTGAAGTTCATGATCGGACTACGAGACGAGGCTCGCTTGAAATATCAGCGAACTAAGTCAGATTCTCACAAGAAATATTATATAGAACTTAAGTCACTGGTCAGGCAGAGCTTATATAGAGAAAAGCGAGCATATTTTAACCACTGTGTGAACTCCAATGTTAGTGACAGCAAAACTTTCTGGAAAAATATGAAAACGAAAATATTAACGGATCCAAGTAAAGCAGATTACCTTCCGGACAGTCTTGGGGATCCTAATAAAATTAATGAGTACTTTTTAGATATCCCTGCAAATGACGCAGTCCCTCTTTCGGAGATCGACGTATTTAATTGTAGGAGATACGATTCCGCGACATTGACATTACAATCGGTTAGTGAATCAGATGTTTTGAAATACATTACATCTATTACGTCGGATGCTACAGGTAGTGACGGAATCGGGAGGGAAATGATAATGCTGACACTTCCAAGAACATTGGAGGTAATTACGGCTATTGTTAATAGATCTATTTTATCTGGAATAGTTCCGATTCAATGGAAGAACGCGTTGGTTACCCCTTTGCCAAAGGTTGACCAACCAAGTGAACCTAAAGATTTGAGACCAATCAGTATCCTCCCGTTTTTGTCAAAAATACTAGAAAAAGCCGTATACTATCAATTATTAAACTACATGGAGAGTCATAATATATTGCCATCACGGCAGTCGGGTTTCCGAAGAGGTCGCGGTACTGTAACGGCATTGCTTGATGTCACCGACAACATACTGGCAGAGCAGGACGCTGGTCGAGGTACGGTCCTGACTTTGTTGGATTTCTCACGAGCTTTTGACAGTATTAGTGTTCCTCTATTGCTATCAAAACTAGCATACTACGGGCTGGATCAAAACGCTGTAAAGTGGTTCGGTAGTTATCTGAATGACCGCTACCAATCCGTAAAGCTTCGAAGGCGTGACGGTGTTGATCTTATTTCCACTCCCAAACTTGTTAGCCGCGGTGTTCCGCAACTATACTTGGCCCCCTCCTCTATACCGTATACTGTGCGGATCTCGTCAGGGTGATAGAGAATAGCATGTACCATCAGTATGCCGATGACCTGCAAGTGTACATGGCTGAAGTCCCTGATAGAATGCCACAGGCATTGAAAGAAATGAATGCGGACTTGGACAGGATAGCCAATTGGTCTGAGAGAAACGCGCTCAAATTAAATCCGGCTAAAACTAAATACATGGTATTGGGTACAAAGACACAAATAAAAAAAATTATTAACGCTTCTCCTAAAATACAGATACTAGGTAAAGATATTGATCGTGTTGAGGAAGCGAGGAATTTGGGCATTGTCATGGACGGTGAACTGCGATTTGAAACTCATATTGCGAGCCTTGTAAAGAACTGCTTTTATAGATTAAAAATTTTGTACAAGATTCGTAACCTACAAAGTGAAAAAGCACGTATAACTGTATGTGAGTCTCTGATTCTGTCTCGGCTTAACTACGCTGACTTGGTTTATGGGCCACGACTGCTTTATAAATCACAGCGTCTAATACAGCGGGTACAGAACGCATGCTGCAGATATTGCTTTGACATTCCTCCTCGTGGTCACGTGACTCCATATCTCAACGAAACATCCACGCTTAATATGGCCTCGCGTAGGCTTGTGCATCTAGCCTCGCTCATGTTTGATATTATACATTATAAATGCCCAGAATATCTTTATCAAAAGCTGATATTCTCTCAATTTGCATCTGCACATCCCAGGTCAGCGCGGCAGCCTCTTGAGATCCACAGACACCGCACAGCAGCTTTCACTGGCAGTTTCCGCTATCACGCAACCAAATGCTGGAACAATATTCCTCCACCCATAAGGCAAATATCGGTGAAAATTACTTTCAAAAATCATTTTAAAGCTTACTTACTAGAGTTACAAAAAACTGGGAGTTTCTAGCAGGAGGATTTATGATAGTGAGAGATTTAGCGGTTGAACAATTTTTTTTTTATTTCTTATTTTAAATGGGTGTCTATGGGTTGACATTTAAATATTAATGCGTGTTAATAAATTAATAAAAATTAATAATTGTAGAATGAATAATTGTTATTATTAAATCATATTTATGTTATATTATATTAAATGGAGAAATTGAATCATTATTATATGTATTATTGAATCATTGTTTGAATAATATATGCACTAACAACACACTACTAATTATACACAGTGCAACTCTTGCTGGTACAATAGTCATAATCAAGTAATAATTAAGGAATTATTTGTTTAATTAATGAGCAGAGCGGTTTATTCTGTATAATTTATTGTTTATGGTTAAATGTCGTTTTGTACCTATTTTTATTTTAAATATTGTAGTTGTTTTATTCAAATGTCATTGCCGTTCTCACACTTTGGCTGTAGCTGAAAATCAGTAGAATATCTACTTATTTAAAGTAGGTACCATTATACTGAGATACGGCCTTTTTGAGCTTATGTGGCACACCCACATACGGCCTAAAATGCCGTAGAACTCGATGCATGTGAGTTAGTATTTAAGATAAAGCTGTATTTGTACTTAAACTATTTTATGTAATTATTTTTTATGTGATGCTTTATGTGTGTGTGTCTTTAAGCAAAAATAAATGATTCATCTATCTATCATCTATGTAGCTTATAAGAAAAATTGTTTTTTTTTTTCTCATACTTTAAGTTTTCGTTTCGTTTTTAATCGATGTTCTATTAGTGGTTAGTTAATTGATACAGCCCTCTTAACATTACTCCAGTACGACATCTTAGGGAGAAGCCAGTGGCTGAAAAGCAGCGCTGTCCGGGGCTGACCCGGGTCAGCACCAGCTGAGCCACTACCTTTTGCCTTATTTAAAATACCTAGTTTTAAGTCTTACTTTGTTTAAGTTGTTTTTGATGAGACAATAAAATTATTTTTATTCTTATTCTATATACACCCCACTGCAAGGCCTTCTCTCAGAGGGAGAATATGGGCTTAATTACTAGGCGTGCCCACCGTGGATTGACAATGTACTGTACTTTAATTTTATACTTTGTTGCACACATAAAAATCATACAGAAAATACAAAATAAAACGTGTACGTGGCGAGCTTATTTAAATAGAAATATCTCTTACAGCCAACCCTTAATGCGGTGATACGGATATTATAAACGAGGGGGGAGGGGGGGGGGGGGGAAGTAACCGCACTTGTTGTTGCTTAACTCATGTGATTAATCCCCACCCGGTTCGACTAGGCCACGAGCGCTTCATAAAAGTACCTACTTCAAACTTTAAACTGACAAGACCGTGAAAGTAACAAAAATGTAATATTAATTACACTATTTTTATTTTTAATGCACTAACCTGTGCTAAGGAACAAATTTAAAAACCTATTTAGAGGCTAAAAATTTCACCCATGCCGGGATTCGAACCCGCAACCTCTGGCTATCCGTACCAGCGCTCTACCAATTGAGCCAATGGGCGACTCACGGCATCAGTGAAATTTCGAACCTCTTTACAATATTCTCTGTATTACGTACAGGCAGCGACATCTGACTTAAGCAAATTGCATTACTTACAGCCCCGACTACCTACTTTGCAGTTAGGTTTAACATCGGAACGATATCACTGTACCCACATGATTACACTATTTTTATTTTTAATGCACTAACCCGTGCTAATTTTTAGCCTCTAAATAGGTTTTTAAATGTAATATTAATGTTATTTCTCATATAATGTCCTGTTAAATGTTTCGTGTGCAATAAACTATAATAATTTGCCTTTCCAGCGGCCCTCACCGTCTTCGGTGAGGAAACACTCTCGGAGGCCGTTCGTCTCAGCGTGCGCAGTTTGAGTCACCCGCGGTTGAACCGGCAGCTGGCGGGGCGACTCTTAGCGCACGCTGCTGTGCACTTGAAGAAGACATAAGTAGAACAAAAGAGTCATACGACTCAGTGTGCGCAGTTTGAGTCACCCGCGGTTGAACCGGCAGCTGGCGGGGCGACTCTTAGCGCACGCTGCTGTGCACTTGAAGAAGACATAAGTAGAACAAAAGAGTCATACGACTCAGTGTGCGCAGTTTGAGTCACCCGCGGTTGAACCGGCAGCTGGCGAGGCGACTCTTAGCGCACGCTGCTGTGCACTTGAAGAAGACATAAGTAGGACAAAAGAGTCATACGACTCAGTGTGCGCAGTTTGAATCACCCGAGGTTGAGTCAGCTCCTGGCGGAACGACTCTTAGCCGACGCTGCTGTACACTTGAGGTCAGGGTGGTTCGGCTCAGCGTTTGGCATTTGGTGGGGCGACACTGAGCCCTTACTGCGGTGCACTTGAATAATAATATGACCTAAGTAGAACAAGAGGACCCTCCGACTCTATGTGCGCAATATGAGTCGGATTCTGCTGGCCGTTTGGAGGAGACAATCTGGGTGAAATATAATAAGACGCGAGTCGCGATAACTAGACCGAGATGGCTACACTTGGTCATCTCAATATCTTGATAAGATGCCTGCCTGTCGTCATCTTGGGCTGCATCATACGACTTGAATGACGCCAAAATTAGGACAGTTAGGTTGTCAAGTACTAAACTCAGTTGCACCATCCAAACTGGATTGTCAAGAAATTTATTTGTTTCTCAAAACGTGTAAAGTCCTTGTAATTGAAGTGTAAAATCTTCAATAGGGACACGTTCAAAACCCGGAAAGAAGTTTGGTAAAAACAAACTAAGTTTTCTACGGTACTCAAATATTTCGAATATTTTTAGTTTACCTTGGAGGGTAGAATTGGTTAAGTGCTGAATTGTTAATAGAATTTGTAAAACTATTTTTATGTTTATGTATGTCTACAAATACTCGAATATACCAAATCTAAAATAAGAAAAGATCTAAGATCTCATTAGCTCTAAGGGTAAAGGTTAGTAAAAAGTTTATCAACAATACTTTACACGTTTTTATTTTCATACCACCCAATTTATATTAAATTTAATCTAAAATCGCACATAAATATCACAGACCACTCATCGCGGGTAAACATTTCATGTTGTTTCTTTTTAAGTAAAATCACAAATTAATTCAGTATAAACACAGCTCACTATGAAATAAGGTCTACAGTCTTTTAAAAAAAAACGATCCCACTAAAACACTCGAAATTACTTAACAACTTCCCTGTCCAAGAGTCGTATATGACTCAGAGGAGTGTTTTGGTACAAGTTCATGAGTCACGCTTGACTCATCTTCATTACATCTTCGGACATACAACTACCTAGCCATAGCCGGGCACTACGATCCGACCAGACTTTAGCGCTGAAAACACCAAGTCATACGACAAGGTTTTTCAGTAGCTTATTTACTGTAAGGGCCGCCCGGCTGTGGAATGACCTGCCGGTTGCAATAAGGCGCTCCCCATCTCCGGCTATATTTAAAGCCAGAGTAATGGAATTCCTTCTGTCTAATTAAGTAATTTTGCTGTAAGTAGTCATTCACTTCTCTTTACATATATATTATGTAGGTATATAACCTTTTCTTGTTCATATAACACACTTGTTATAAGACACTATTTATGTATGTATATGTAGATATTTATTTAGAGTATTTAAGTATGATTTATGTAAGTTTATTATTAGGTATGTATACGTACTTTTGTCTATTAATATTCGTATGTGCACCGGCTACCCGTATCTATTTCTCCTCGGCAAATTCTCCAATTTGAGGTTGCCTGGAAGAAATTGCTTTTAGCAATAAGGCCGCCAATTGTATTTGATCTTTTGTATCTGCCGTTTTTGTAACTATTTTTCCGGTATACAATAAAGAATATTCTTATCTTATCTTATCTTACCTAACTGTGGACGTGAGGAATTGGAATAGAGTTAATAAAAACTGTTTTTACACGGATTTTACTCGTTTATTTTACATTTTTAAAAATCCGTGTAAAAACAGTTTTTATTATGTCTAGTGCTCGTGTTAACCTTAGAAAATGGAATATAACTATATCTTGGATAGGGAAGTTGTTAAGATAAAACCTCTTAAGATTACAGCAGTAAACTCTTAAGATGTAGCCGTTATATGTGACAAATTCCTCTTACACACATAAATCCGTCTTAAGAGTGTTTTAACGGGATCGAATTTTTCGAAATACGACTGCTATAAACCGGCCGCGACCCGTCCACCCACCAGCTTCACCCACCAGTGAAACTATACACAAAACGTTGTGCATAAAATAGAAATGTCTTCTTAGTTAGATCACAATAATAAATCGACAAAACTCACTTTAAAAATATCGAATCATTCCTATTTACACATAATATAGAGATTCTTAAAAACTATGAAAATACGTATATACCTCTAACAAAATTCGTAAAAAAACACTCTAGAGAGTGAATTTAAATAGCTAGCAATATTTCAAAGGAATGTTCTAATCGTAAACAATTATTTAATTATAATGTGATGTTTGATTAATGATAACATTTTAGTAGATACTCGCGTTTTTTAAGGTTTGGGTCGAAACTGTATTCACAAATCAAAGCGGTAACAAGTAAGTGCCCACGGCACAACCAGTTGAGCATAGCAGTTGTGCCTAGGGTCAGAAACGGTACAGTCACATTGAAAAATATTTTCTGTTACGTCAAACATAAAAGATGCTCTGCTTAACATATTTAACAAGTTAATAATTAATGATTACGCGGCTGATGACCATAATGACGATCTAAACGCGTCAACTATACAATTCAAAGTGTCACAAATTATGCTAATTATTTTAAT
This sequence comes from Yponomeuta sedellus, assembly GCA_934045075.1. NCBI lineage: Eukaryota > Metazoa > Arthropoda > Insecta > Lepidoptera > Yponomeutidae > Yponomeuta > Yponomeuta sedellus. The sequence continues at coordinate 1,348,821 of OW203736.1, read as the reverse complement.
TTCACAAATTATGCTAATAATATTTAATAATATGCTAATTGAGCTACTCCGCCGATGTCTAAAACTTCGACCACATTCAGCAAATAAACGAACGAAGGGTTAACCGATACAATAGAGTGGCGTGCTGCTTGAGTTCTGAAACTTTACCTACGAAAAAAAACTAATCTTAATCTTAACAAGTTGTGAAGTCTTAGCAAAAGTTTCAACGCTGTAGACCAAGATCATCTCTTGAACTCATTTTTTTCTTTCCGTGGCCTATATCATTTGGTTTCATAGCACGATGTCCACTTTACTTTTATTTATTTTGACGGTCTCCGTGGCGCAGCGGTAGCGCGTCTGCCTACCATGCAAGAGGTTCCGGGTTCGAATCCCGGCTGGGGACAAAAAAAAAGCCCAGGTCTTGGATGTTTACATGTTTGTGATGTCGTTGTTTCTGGTTCCCACGACACAGGGTATCCTAGTTTGGGGCAATGTATGTGCCTGTATGTAAATGTTATGTTATTTCATGACAATGACGAATTTTCGCAAATCTTCATACCAATACAATCTTCAATATAAAACGTTTTCGTTTTGTGTTCCTGATTAGAGGCAATTGGCAATTCACTCATTCGATATCAACCCTTGTATTTCCCCACTGCTGGGGCTCGGGTCTTTTCCTGCATCGCAGGAAGGTTAGGCCATACTCCACCACGGAGGCGGAGTCCAGTTAGGTGGAGGACTACCATACAATAAAACAAGTTTACCAAAAATAGACGTAGTGTCTCCATCTTCAAAGGCTCAGTTTTTTGCTGAAGGTGAAGGAAAGTGAGCTTTGCCTAAAATATCATAAAGCCAACTGTGTTACAACGAAGGGTTTGTTCAGTCACATAATGTTCGCTTTAACTACAATTTGAATTTACTTTGATTTGAATTTATCACTTTAGTTAAGTAGCAACAGGCGCGGTCAGGTGCAGGATGGGTGACCATCCCGTGAATACCGCTAATGGCATTTTTTCCGGGCGCTCCCGTGCTTTGCAAGGCACGTTAAGCCATTGATGCCGGCTGTCATGTTATGGCAGTCGTTAAACCATGTCAGAGGCCTTATGGGCGGCATGATGACGTCTGACAGTAAGGCCCGCCACTGTCTTACAATCCTCCACCAACCCGGACTTGGCCCCCGTGGTGGAGTATGGCCTAAACTTCCTGCGATGCAGCAAGAGACCCGTACAAGGGTTGATATCGAAGGCTGCGGCTAGACATATGGACAGTAGCCATTAGCCATCTTAACGATAATACACATCGCCATATCAGAGGCCTTGTGGGCGGCGTGATAACTTCTGACAGTAAGGGCCGCCACTATCTTACAATCCTCCACCAACCGGACTTGGCCCCCGTGGTGGAGTACGGCCTTAGAGACCCGTGCCCCAGCAGCGGGGTCTTACAAAGGGTTGATATCACTGAAAACAGTGCTATAGCGAGGTGACACTGTCAAGGTCGTCGCCATGTCTGAGGATGAGTGGTGAGGCCTTGTGTCTGGAGAGTGGTGGTGAAGCCTCCTGTAACTCCAGGTGGAGTTCGTCGTCGCTGCGATCCGTGAAGCTTAGGAACATCTGGGGGTAGAGAATTTTTATTACAAAGGATGTCAAGACTTGAAGTTATTAAGCGAAGTTGCTATTGACAGCTTAGTTCTAAATTGAGGTACTTAGTCTATGGTTATGCTTACAGAATGTCGATTCTGTTTCTTTATCTATTCTCACTAGCCGTGCCCGCGACTTGATTTCATGTCTAAATCCCTTCAATGAATTATCTCTCTATCAAGAGAAAATTCAATAATTATTCAATCGTAAATGCATTGTATGTTACAGTCAAAACTCTTAAACGGTCGAAACTAGTTTTGGCTCGATCAGCCGAAAATCAGCCAAAACTGGTTGTCGAGTTGGTTTTCGGGCTTCCATGTTCAACCTAACACGCTCTTTCGCGCTCCTCTACGCTACGCGCTTCGTCGCACCTATATTGTTGTTGTCGCAGTATGAGTGATGCATCATTTTTAGGGTTTTTACCATTTGGTATTTCAAACGTAGGCTTTGGACAAAAGTACTTTTGACTGATTTTAGCAGTCAAACCAGTCTTGACTGAATTTAGCAGTCAAAACTGGTTTTGACCGTATAAGAGTTTTGGCTGTGACATATACAATTCTAGATAATAAGATCATTGTTCGATCCTGCTCTTTGACCGACTTCGATTCGTCGGGACTTCGTCAGAATTCGTCTCAATTTAGACCAATCATCCAATTAATAGTGATTCATAGGAGCCACAACCGAAAACCTAGGATCAAGGACCTGGGACATTATAGCATTTGTGCCTCTTTGGCGGTAATGTTATTTAGTCACGGGTTCTTGCCTTAGGTCCACTGCATGGAAGGATCACAAAACCATGATGAAAACTATGAACAGACACATTTTGCAAAAACTATCTGTATAAAAAACACTTTCATTTCATTACTGCATGGAGCCTCTTAAATATATTTTTGATATGGGGTTGCGCTAGAAAATATAAGTCTTTATGCCACACTCGGCCAAAAAGCGGCTTTTTCCGCACGCTGCGCGTACGGAAAAAGCCGCTTTCTGGCCAAGTGTAGACATTGAAAGATGTACACAACACGGGAGGTAATAAAGAAAGCTCTCGATCGCATATTTACGTCCCTCGCTTGCAGCTCGGGCCGCAAACTTCTGCGATCTCGGCCTTTCTTTGTATTACCACCCTAGTTGTGTAATGTACTATTTTGTGTTCCAGTCTAAAAAGTTTAGGAGTACGGACGTAGGTACCTCATCGAGCGAGCTCTGGTTGACGGTGTACTCGTCGACGTCACAGCAAATCTGCATTTCCGCGAGCAATCGGAACACATCGCTCAGCTGGAGGGGACTGGTGCTGCCGTCCACTGGAACGAGGAAGGACGTAATACACGAACGGGAATGGAACGACTCCTACTCAGCCGCAACACAGTTTTTTAACTAGCGCGGAGGGTAGTTGTTGATGTTAAGCTGTTAATACCTTCCCTAAATATGTACCTACCATCAAATGTTTTTAAGGTGCATGTAAGGACTTATGAACGTTGATGAAGCGAAGCTGATCTATCACGATCGTGGCAAGTGGCAGTCCCTGGTCTCTGCCTACCCCTCTGGGATACAGGCGTGAGGTTATGTATAGCTCGGAGAGTAATAACTCCGCAAGGCTTATCCTCCTAAGCCCTCGAGGTAACACTTACTTTAAGTCTTCTAAAACGACCAATATAATTATTTTTACATGTTGTTTAAGATAAAATTTCTATATTGCAATAAAAATTTAAACTAAAACAGGGACGTTTCGGCACTTTTTCAGGTGCCGTGGTCTCGGATGACTTTTCAAACGAGTAAAATCCGTATAAAACAGTTTTAATTAAGATTAGTTTTTATGTAGGTAAAGTTTCACGACTCGAACAGGACACCGCTCTATGGAGTGTGCCGGCAGTAGCGCCTGCAGTTGAGTAGCGACACGTGCCCCAGCAGTGGGGCATATAAAGGTTGATAATTTTAGGTAATTATTTAACTAATGTTCGATCATTATTACATTTTTACTTTAAAGCTCCTTATTTCTGTCCTTTCCGAGTCGGATGCTGATTAGACAGTTTCCGGACAAAATAAATTGTGTTTTGACTTGCGAATGTCAGGTTCGTTTTTAGTATATAGGAGCGCTTGGCGACGGTTCGGCATTCTGTTACGAACCGCCGTGAAATGCGGAGCTTATGCCCGAAAATATACAAAACGTGATTGATAAAAAGTGAACTACTAAAAATTAATTATTGAAAATGTAAACATGCAAAAGCTGGAGTGAAAATGGAATAAACGTTTATACCAACGTGCCAATGTATCATTTTCTACCTGAACCTTGTAATAGCGAATAAGAAGGGCGGGGTTGGGTTTAGGGGTCCTTAGGACCAAAACCAGTCCCAAGGTGGTGTTTAGTGGGTAGGCGCACTTCTTGTGAGTCCCACATTGGCAGCACGGCCGGGTCCGTGCTTTTATGCATGAGCGTTCACCACCTCCCTCCCCCGTGTCATCTGGAGGGTGCCCTTTATAGGGTAAAAAAAAAAGACGGTTCGGCATTCTGTTACGAACCGTCGTGAAATGCGGAGCTTATGTCCGAAAATATATAAAACGTGATTGATAAAAAGTGAATAGTGAAAATGTAAACATGCTAAAGCTGGAGTGAAAATGGAATAAACGTTTATACCAACGTGCCAGTGTATCATTTTCTACCTGAACTTTATAATAGCGAATAAGGGCGGGGTCCACTCACGCGTGCAGTGCGCCGGCAGCAGCGCCTGCAGCTGCGTGTCGTGCAGCGCGCGCAGCCGCGCGGCCGGGCAGCGCGCGCGCAGCCAGCGCCACGCGCGCGCGCCTGCGCCCGGGCAGCCCGCGCGCGCGCGCAACGAGATCACGCAGCCGCCGCCGAACCTGCAACAGAGCGGTGCCGGCGTCTCAAAACCATCAGGGACGAACATGTAATTACCTATTATTTTATACCACGGTAGGTAAGATAAGATGAAAATAGAATATTCTTTATGCCACACCGTACGCGCAGTGCGGAAAAAGCCGCTTCTGGCCAAGTGTAGACATAAAAAGATGTACACAACACAGGAGGTAATAAAGAAAGCTCTCAATCGCATATTTACGTCCCTCGCTTGCAGCTCGGGCCGCAAACTTCGGCGATCTCGGCATTTCTTTGTATTACTACCCTTGTGTAATGTAGGTACTAAGTATTTTAATACAGTTGCTCAAAAAGTGGCGTATTACAGGGACGTATAGCGTGCGGGAAGTGGGCTATTACACACTCGTGCTTTTTTTACCTTTCCCGCACTCGTGCGTTTTCTTTCCCAACTGTCAAAATAATGTCTATTAAAAAAAACCAACCATGAAGTTTTTACTAAAAAAAAATCATAGAAGTTTTTATGAGCTACTAATTTGTTTCAATATCAGATTTAGGAAGTTAGGTTTCATTTCATTTTATCTTATTAAATTTCATTTTCATTTCATATCACTAAAAAAAAATCTACTGAAGACTTGACTGTATGGGCATAGTTCCCTTCACGGGCTTTTCACTTCATACGTTGTTAATTCTATAGAAATCTCGCAAAAACAAATAGTACCGTAATGACGCATAATGTCAGGTTTAGTGTAGATAGCAATATTTCTTTATTTTTTTAAACTGGTAACTATAAAAGAAAGTAATGCATAGCAGTTCATTTCACTTAAATATTTTATTAAAAATAAAGTATAAGCACAAAGTCGTCTATACATAAAAAAAAATCATGTCGATTTATAGTTAAATTAAATGATTTCGGGCGAATTCCGGACCATTCAAGTAATTTAAGATGTTGAAAAATTAACAAATCATTATATTAAATTATTATGTTGCTTGTTCTTGGACGAAACGAAACGTAAGCCACCATGTTTATTTACACCGGCTTTTTAATTTATTACTTCCGTTTACTTTCTTGTGACGTGAATGTGCTCTTTAATGTTTTCGTGGATTTTACAACAATAACCCCAGCTTTTCCCCCGGATTTCGATGATTCTTTCTTTTGCTGACCATTGCGCCCGTATTTGGATGTTGAGTTTAAGCCTCTGGTTACTATATATTATTGTTGACTTGCAAAATGAGTTTCTTGATAGACAATACTATATAGGTACTGAACAGTGTAGTTATATGGTTATATAACTATATTATTTAACTTTGCACTTGTATAGTTTCGTAACTCCTCACTAGATGTCGTTAGATTATATGGAGAGCTGATGCCTCTATCTCAGTATTAATAATGTACTCTATGGTTCCCTTTGCCTACTAGAATGGGTGAATAAAAAAAAAACTCTGCTAATATTTTTTTACGGTTGGCGCCATTTCCCAAATAATTTTTCTTTATTAAATTGCTTATTTTTTTCGCAACTGTATTAAAAATGGTCGTTCAGTACATGTGCGGAACCGTCATTGCAACTTGTTCCGACTGTCAACCCTCGCCTTCGGCTGCGCCTCGGCTCGGGTAGACATTTGTCGGAACACTTTGCAATGACAGCAAACCAGCCTTTGTACACCAGCCTTTTGCAAACATAAAATACAATTGCATTCATTGTTGAACAATGGGGCATTGTTTTAAATGGAGTGGAATTGCCTACATACTACTACATCGTAGTAAGCATGCCTATATGCTTATCTACTACGATGTGGTCGTAAGGAAGTTTTGTCGATGTTTACCGTTAGCGTGTGATATAAACACATAAATGTATTTTTATATACCTACTATGTGTATTATCTTCCCCTTTGCTATTACATCACCTATTTGGTCGATCTTTGTCCGCCTGGGACGTCCCTTACCAGCCTTTCCACTCACATTCGCAATATAATTATATTTGTTTCGTAAAGTTTTCGACCAAATAGGGGATAATTTAAAAAACCCATTGAGAGGCTAAAATTTCCACCCTTGCCGGAACTCGAACCCGCCACCTTTGGCTAACCGTGCCAGCGCTCTCCCAAGTGAGCCAACGGGCGACTTACCTGCATCAGTGAAATTTCGAACCTCCTTACAATACTCTCTGTATTACGTACAGGCAGCGACATCTGGCTGAAGTAATTTGCATGACTTGCAGCCCCGAGTACCTACTTTGCAGTTAGGTTTTACATCGGTATGATATCGCTGTACCCACATGATTACATTATTTTTTAATGCACTTACCTGTGCTAAGGACAAATTTAAAAACCTTTGGGTGGAATTTTTAACCTCTAAATAGGCTCTTAAATTTGTCCTTAGCACGGGTAAGTGCATTAAAAATAATATAACTTTATTAGTATCCTAGCCCTCCCCTAATGGCACTCATTAGGGGAGGGCTATGTCCAGCAGTGGACTAATATAGCCTGAAGAAGAAGAAGTTTAGTATCCACCCCACTCACCTGTTGAGGCACTCGTCCAGCTCGTCCAGCGCGACGAGCCGGCCCTTCTGTAGAAGGGCCACCCGGCCCGCGAGGCGGCGCGCGTCACGCAGCGCGTGCGTGGATAACAGAACTGCGCGCGCGCCGCCCGCCGCCGCCGCCGCCGCGCGCGCGCCGCGGCACACGCAAGCGCGCGCGCCGGGGTCCATGCCGCTGCCAAACATTACATTATTTATTTAATGCCACACCTGGCAATAAAGTGGCTTTTTACGCACGCTGCGCGTACGGAAAAAGCCGCTTTCTGGCCAAGTGTAGACATAAAAAGATGTACACAACACGGGAGGTAATGAAGAAAGCTCTCGATCGCATATTTACGTCCCTCGCTTGCAGCTCGGGCCGCAAACTTCTGCGATCTCGGCCTTTCTTTGTATTAATTACCACCTTAGTTGTGTAATGTACTATTATGATACTGTTGCACAATATTTATTTAATGCCACACCTGGCAATAAAGTGGCTTTTTACGCACGCTGCGCGTACGGAAAAAGGAGCTTTTTATAAAAACAAAAATAGAAAAAAAAAACAATCATGCACAAAAACACTCCACAGAAACGCTTGTTACGAGTCCGTACCTGCACCGGTTGCAATATAACAAAGGCAGATTCCCAATATAATATGAATCATCAGAAGGATTGCCAAATGTAGATGCTGAGCAAGCAAACACTCAATGTGAGGTCTCCGCGAGCAGCCCCGACGCCTTTGCCGCACCACCGCTGGTAGCGCGAGGACATCCCTGATCATCGTGATCAATAGAATAACTTAGTATTTAATTTAATAGTAGGTATAATTTATGTAATTCAATCGATAATTAATTAAATCAACATCGAGTTGAACTTTGTCTTGTTTTTTAAAAATCCTCTCCGACGGCCAAGTTCATATTGCGCTCATATCACTCCAATTAACAACATGAATTATTTATTGTAACACACAACACCACTGCCCATTTTTTAAGAGAAATAATAATTGGCAGTTCACTTTTTTTTCGCATTACCTGGTGGGCTCATCCAGCAGTACCAGCGCGCCGCGGCCCATGTATACATTTTAGCCCACATTACATTTCAACACATATTTTAGCATGCAAACGTTTAACCAACTGGCCAGTTATGTAATTACCTGATGGAGTCATCAAGCAGGACCAGCCCATAAAGGCTAGCGCAGCACACAGAGTATACCTACATTTTACACATCGCTCATTTGGCAGAATATTGACGCAAATGTCCTTTTTCCAATTTTACAGGAGAGACCGTTGTTTCATTCAGAAGTGTTAGAACTTTGTCAAAATGCCACAACGACAGTGGCGCTGTCACGCGATAAAAAACAAAACTGCATTACTGTCATTTTTTCCCCAAGTGTAAACAGTTATTTCGGGTGTTTTGGCATACTTAATTCAAATTGGCAAAAAAGTACATTTGCGTCATTATTCTGCCAAATGAGTGACATGTTACATTTCAACAAGCATTTTAGCACGTAAACGTTTTACCAACTGGGCGTATAGTTGTTTAACTGGTGGGCTCATCCAGCAGTACCAGCGCGCCGCGGCCCATGTATACATTTTAGCCCACATTACATTTCAACACATATTTTAGCATGCAAACGTTTAACCAACTGGCCAGTTATGTAATTACCTGATGGAGTCATCAAGCAGGACCAGCCCATAAAGGCTAGCGCAGCACACAAGGTATACCTACATTTCAACAAGCATTTTAGCACGCAAACGTTTTACCAACTGGGCGTATTAGTAGATTATGCATTAAGGGAATAAAACCATGTATTACGTCATGGGCGGTATATTGAACCCTGAGCGGAGCGAGGGAGTTATGTAGAGTCCTGAGTGAAGCCAGGGGTTCATACCGCCCGAGACTAAGACATGTTTTATTCCAGAGGTGAATACTCTACTTTTCACACCATCTGGGAGACAATAAAAAGACAGGGCTGCATAAGTCGAACAACAATTCGAATTTCGAATTGCGATGCGGGGCTTCTTCATAGTTTTCATGCGAATTTTGACATTCTAAATTCAAATCACTTTATTCCCTAGGGAAACTCTTCATTATTATTGCCCTCGAGAGACAAGGCTATGCTTTACGATGATATTTGACGGTACGTAATAAGGCATTGTCGAGCAGGAGGTGTGAAATAGTACATTACACAACTAGGGTGGTAATACAAAGAAAGGCCGAGATCGCAGAAGTTTGCGGCCCGAGCTGCAAGCGAGGGACGTAAATATGCGATCGAGAGCTTTTTTTATTACCTCCCGTGTTGTGTACATCTTTTTATGTCTACACTTGGCCAGAAAGCGGCTTTTTCCGTACGCGCAGCGTGCGGTAAAAGCCACTTTATTGCCAGGTGTGGCATAAAGTTGTTTACCTGGTGGGCTCATCCAGCAGTACCAGCGCGCCGCGGCCCATGAAGGCGAGCGCGGCGCACAGCTTGCGGCGGTTGCCGCCGCTCAGCCGCGCGCCGCCCGCGCCGCGGTAGCGCGCCAGCTCGAACGTGCGCAGCGTGCGCGAGATCACCTGCGGTGCACACTCTACCATGGAACCTTCCCAGAGTGCTTAGTGCGAGTTTTTTAACTACTCGATCGCGTTAACCACTTAAACGTCTACGTAACTACAGCTACTTAGTAGCGTTGTAGCGTTGTACGTCCACGTAACTATAGTTACTTCGCGGACTGCTGTCAGTGAAATCGATTTTTTTGAATGAAAACTTTCAAATAACTTCTCGAATCGGCTGTTACAATAAGCTGTGTTAAATTATTCGTTCAATTGATGCTTGATTTCATAGCCAAGTCTCGGAATAAAAAAAAAGCTTCGGTGTCAAAACAAAATCAGTTCGTATTGAGAATTGAACACGTTTACCAGCCAAAACAAGAATAAACGCGAGTGCGAGTTGTACTGTGACAGCGTTTTGCCAGTTCGAACGGTTAACTTACTCATACTCACTACTCAATGCTCGATTAACGCGGTAGTAAAGTTATTCGATTGGATCTGTCAAACTCGCACTAAGCACTCAGGTCTTCAAAGTGCCAGTGGGAAAGGGGCCATCCATAAATTACGTCACACGAATCTCGTGATTTTTTGACTCCTTCCCACATTTGTGAGACTCCCCCACTCCTTAGTGTGACGTCACATATTTTGCAATTTGACATTTAATAGGTATTTTTAAAAACCTATTTAGAGGCTAAAAATTTCACCCATGCCAAGCGTGCCAGCGCTCTCCCAACTGAGCTAATGGGCGACTACCCGGCATCCGCGAAATTTCGAACCTCTTTACAACACTCTGTATTACGTACAGTAATAGATAGTTAATTATTGAATTCAATCAGCAGTTCCGAAATTAGTTTTATATGAAGAGTTGCAAATGTTTTAAGTATCTTTTTCGTTAATAGTGCAAAATTCGCGCTTTACACTACACTTATATTTGAAATGTGACGTCACGAAATTTAGGACATCTCCCACCCCTCTGTCACACTTCGTCGACCCTCTCCCTCCCCATTAACGTGTGACGTCATTTATGGATGGTCCCAAACATGGAAAGTGTAGGGATCTGACCACCTACCTACATGTGATAACTTTTTTTATATTGCGTATGAACGCCCCGCTGCAGGGCAACGCCCCACTGCAGGGCACAGGCCTTCTCTCAGAGATTTACTACCATGCGTGCCACCATGATATGGCAATTTCAAGCGCAATTATTTGGTGATTTTGGTTTGGGATTTGAAGGGATAATTTTATATGGCAACAAACGGTTTTATCTTTTATCTAAAAAAGTAATGAAAAAAAATTGTTTACAGCTGCTTATAATTAAAAACATTTTGTGTGAACCTGCAGTAAGTAAAAAATTGTCAAAATAAGAAAATTTTATTGCAAATTAAAGTGTTATGAATTGTATCTTGACTCCCAATCTAGGGTTCCTGTGCTATGGTTAACCAGGCGGCTTTCGTGTATGAAACTAGTACCTCTACTTAAATACTATACCTACTTAATCATGTCAATTATTTAAAAAAACTCTTAATAATATGTTTGCAATTGCTGTAAAATTAAAACATTCGGTCTTATTACTAAATACACGATTCCAGCAAAGCACTCCTTAGTTTATTTAATCTGTGAATGAAATTAATTTCAAATGATTATGTATTTTCCTTGTAAAACCTCTACCATAGAATGTTTTATGGAATCTTATTTTTATGAATAAGACCGATTATGTCTGACTACGCATTAATTTTGTTTGATCCTCCAGAATACAATTGAAATTTACGTTTGCCTCTGTAGTAATAGTGAAAAAAGATCGTATTTTTCGTTAGAAAAGAGTTATATTTAAAACTGTTTTTATACGGATTTATGCTCGTTTATTAAATTTTTTACAATTTTCCAACGTTTCGGCACTTTTTCAGGTGCCGTAGTCCCGGATGGCACCTGAAAAAGTGCCGAAACGTTGGAAAATTGTAAAAAATGTAATAAACGAGCATAAATCCGTGTAAAAACAGTTTTAATTATGTCTACTGCTCGTGTTAACCTTAGAAAATACTATAAAGAGTTATATTTACAAACTTGCCTCTTCCTCTGCTTCAATCCCTCTCAGCCGACAGAAGAACCTCAAAGTTTGCTCTACCGTCAGCAGAGGGTCGATTGCATCGCTTTGCGGACAATAACCTGGAAAAAGGGAAAACATTTTGATATACCGTTTAATGTCGGTTAGAAGATATCTTTTTTTTTATAACATTTACATACAGGCACATACATTGCTTCTGGCCCCATACTAGGATACCCTGTGTCGCGGGAACAAGAAACAATGACATCACAAACATCAATGGCGGATGATTTAAGGACTATTCTCATTATAACCATACGATACGATGGCGAACCCTGCGATATACTGGTGAATGGCTGCTGTCCATATGTCTGGCCGCAGCCTTCGATATCAACCCTTGTATGTCCCCACTGCTGGGGCACGGGTCTCTTCCTGCATCGCAGGAAGGTTAGGCCTTACTCCACCTCGGGGGCCAAGTCCGGGTTAGTGAAGGATTGTAAGACAGTGGCGGGCCTTACTGTCAGAAGTCATCAAGCCGCCCATAAGGCCTCTGACATAGCTTAACGACTGCCATTACATGGCACCAAACGGCTTAACGTGCCTTGCGAAGCACGGAAACGTTCAGTAAAAATGCACCTTACCCCGCCTGTTGTTGCTTAACTCAAGTGATTGATTCCAATCACTTGTTTAGACTGGGCCACGAGCGCCTCACGGCCGCAGCCTTAGTATATGTGTAAATAAAGAGGTTAGTACTTAATTTAAACTACTTTTATTATCTATGGGTGTCATGTTTGTCAATGTCTTGATTTATTGACATTGAAAATACAAAAGCAGATTGCGAAAATGTAGTATACGTACTCACACATATACCTACAAACAAAATTATATTTCTTTCATTTTTATACGATCGCACGAATTTCTCAGCAAAGAGCGTGACAGAACGTTGCACAAGTAAAAACGTTACGTAAGTATTTACTTAGTGAAATAGGCATGATTAAATATTTTTAAATCCTCTTCCACAATGTGGGCATACATTTATTATTTACAAAAAACCTATTAATATTTCAGTAAAAAACTAAAGTCTAAATGTCGTAATATGAAGAAATGTGTCAGGTGTCACTACTGTCACTGCGTAAACAAAGCTTGTCTATATTTTCCAATGTCTAATTCTTTTAGCTTATTAAAGCCTAATTAAAGGTTCTACTTCTTTCAATGTCCGACAATTTAATAAGCTAAAAGAATTAGACATTGGAAAATATAGACAAGCTTTGTTTACGCAGTGACAGTAGTGACACCTGACACATTTCTTCATATTACGACATTCACCCCCTCTATGTTTAAGAGGTGTCATAATCACGAAGGTACGCCGGCTGTAGTCTGATCCTGTTCGAGCGACGAGGGGCCGGCACCGGTGGATCAGAAATCAAAAATGAAAAAATTGAACGCTGGCGCCTTGAACTCTCATGCTATAAGTACGACATTGTATACCGGCCAGGGAAAGAGAACATAGTAGCAGATGCACTTTCCAGAGTTTGTGCGAACGTAAATACTGATAAATTGTACAACCTTCACAAACTACTTTGTCACCCTGGAGTTGTAAGAATGACTCATTGGGTGGGATCAAAGAATCTGCCTTACTCAATTTCTGACATTAAGACTATGACAGAAAACTGTGCGACAGCGCTGAAGTAAAACCTCGTTTCTATAAATCACATGGAAGACTAATAAAAGCGACCGCCCCATTCGAGAGGCCGAGCATGGACTTCAAAGGACCGTTACCATCATCGAGAGCAAATAGATACATATTGACTATAATAGACGAATATTCGAGGTTCCCATTCGCTTATGCTTGTAAAGACGTGTCCTCCGGTACAGTCATAAAATGTCTAAGAGACTTGTTCCATGTATTTGGCACACCGAGCTACGTTCATTCCGATAGAGGAGGAGCATTCATCTCGGATAAAATAAAATCATATCTTACATCACAAGGAGTTGCGTGTAGCAGAACTACGCCTTACAATCCTAAAGGAAATGGCCGTTACTAACGAAAGTAAAAGCCTCATTTATTTAAATTATTTTAAATCTGTGGGAAAACAGCTCGCAGTGTCATGGCGTCGAATCTGATGTCATAGGTAAACAAAGAAACATCTTTTTAATGCTATTATGGATTTCCGCAAAGTAACGCCTGATTCTATACAACATCTAAACAAAGAAAGTAAACAAATATTTACATAAGCGTGACGTCACGCGGTATTATTGGTGTTTCAGTCAAAATGGCTGAAAGCAGTAGTAGGAAAACGGAAAGCAGTCTTCTTTTAATTGTAGTGAAAATATTGGTAATCTCATTTTTTTTTTCTACAACTAAATCAGTAAGTATTATAAATCCTTTTAATACCTACGTACTGCGCTCGTGGCCTAGTCCAACCGAGTGATTGGAATCAATCACTTGAGTTAAGCAACAACAGGCGCGGTCGGGTGCGAGATGGGTGACCGTCACGTGACGGCTGTCATGTAATGGCAGTCATTAACCCATGTCAGAGGCTTGTAGGCGGCTTGATAACTTCTGACAGTTAGGCCCGCCACTGCCTTACAATCCTCCACCAACCCGGACTTGGCCCCCGTGATGGAGTATGGCCTAACCTTCCTGCGATGCAGCAAGAGACCCGCGCCCCAGCAGTGGGGACATACAAGGGTCGATATCGTACTTTCCCCTAATATCGTAAAATGTTTGATTACTTGATACTGTCGTCACGCCTATTCTCAATTCAGAACCCGGCCCTACGGCTGTGAGTTGAGCTGGACTCACTGATGATTCCCGAGCGCAGGTGCTTGTGCGTGACGCGGCGCCCGCGCAGGTACACGCCGCCCCAGCTGGGCCGCTGCTCGCCCGTCAGCATCGAGAACGTGCTAGACTTGCCCGCGCCGTTCTCACCTAGCAGCGCCGTGCACTGAAACACCAGGGAACAACATTCCAATAAATATTCTATTCTATACTAAGTACAACTAAATGACTTGTGTTATAGGTGCTAACTCGACGATAGATTGAATATAATATAGTATATTTCATTACAAGTGCGGAAAGGCAGTCATTGCAAAGAGTTCCGACAAATGTCTACCCGAGCCGAGGCGCAGCCGAAGTTGGCAGTCGGAACAAGTTGCAATGACGGTTCCGCACGTGTACGGAATGACTATTTTTAATGCAGTTGCAAAAAAAATAAGCAATTTAATAAAGAAAAAATATTTGGAAAATGGCGCCAAGCGTAAAAAAATATACTTAAGCAGATATTTTTTTTCTTCACCCATTCTAGTAGGCAAAGGGAACTATGCCCTGGATTCAGCCAAGTCTTCAGTAGATTTTTTTCATTGATATGAAATGAAAATGAAATTTAATGAAATGAAACCTAACTTAACTCATTCAATCAATTCATTAAATATGATATTGAAACAAATTAGTAGCTCATAAAAACTTCTATGAGTTTTTTTTAGTAAAAACTTCATGGTTGGTTTCTTTTTAATAGACATTATTTTGACAGTTAGGAATGAAAACGCACGAGTGCGGGAAAGGTAAAAAAAAAGCACGAGTGTGTAATAGCCCACATCCCGCACGCTATACGTCCCTGTAATACGCCACTTTTTGAGCAACTGTATTAAAAAATACATTGATAACATCCAAGACCCGAGACAAACTAGAAAAGTTCTGTTCCCAGTTTGACCCGGCAGCATACCTGTCCGGCCGAGAAGCCGAGCGTCAAGTCCGCGACGGCGGGGCGGCCGGCGCCGGCGTAGCGCTTGCCGAGGCCGAGCAGCGCCGCCACGTCGGCGGCCGGCGCCGGCGCCGGCTCGTGCGGCACCGGCTTCTTGCCGGACTTCTCTTCGGTATCGATGTAGCCTGGAGGAGTGTTTTTTTTATTATTTGTTGGTTGCAAAAACGAATGCAAAAAAATTACAACTTAAAATTTCTATTTCGGTCTCATGTCCCCCTGGTGTATCCCCTAAGGGAGCCATCGGGATTCTCTTAGTCCTCGTATCTTCTTAACGTACGGGTAAAATTTCATCACAGTTCAATAAATAGCAAGGGTAGCAGTGATGTACATTCCACTAATAAATAAAAATAAAATAAAAATAAAAATAAAAAATAAAAATTCTTTATTTCAGGCATTAAGTACCCATATTATGTTAGTAACAATAGTGACTTAAGACTATATTAGTAACAATAATAACAAATTCTAATCAATTCAAATCAATCAATCAATTATGTACTTATTTTTTTATTATTATTTTCAATTATTTTTGGTACGTAACTGTACAGAGACTTCTGTGTCTCTCGGCCCACATTTCGGTGTATCGGCTATCTACCCTGTCCGCTATCATAGTCAGAATGCTATTGGGGCTGGCGCGGAGCCTGCAGAGCGCTGCGGCGGACCGGTTGCGGAGCACGGCATAAAAACCATTCACCCGTGCATCCGCAAACATGCCTGATGCGCTGCAAGCCCGCGGCAGCCCCAGTAGCATCCTGAAAGCATTATTATACTGAACTCTTAAAGAATTCAGAGTCTTCTGCCAATATACAGCCCACATATTACAAGCATACATAGATGTACAGTATGATCGAAACAATGTTATTTTAACCTGTGCTGTACAGTATCTAAACCTGTGAACTATCATATTTGCTCTGACACACAATGCTCTGCGCTCCCTCTCAATGTCGGCGTCGTCTCGTAAATCCTCAGTGACAATATGCCCTAAGTACTTAAAAGACGACACCCTAGCTAAAGGTTTACCATTTAAAGCTACTACAGGTACATTTAAAGGGACCTTTTTGCCGGCCTTAAAAATCATGAATTCGCTTTTAGTTGTATTATATTTAAGTCCATGCTGACTAGCGTAGCTTTCACACATTCCTAAAAGTTTTCTAAGTCCACTGACTGAGGGGCCCAACAATACCATGTCGTCTGCATAGCTAATATTATTGACACAGGTTCCGTCAATATGGCAGCCGACATGCATATTGCTGAGACCCTCAATCAGTTCATTTACATACAGGTTAAACAGAGTAGGAGATGTGAGCCCACCCTGTCTCACTCCACACTTCAAACCATATGACTCAGACATAACATTACCCCATTTAATTATATTTAGTTGGCTAGAGTACCAGTACTTAAGTATTAAAATAATCTCTGTAGGAAGTTTACATTTTTCTAGCTTATTCCATAAAATATTATATTGCACAAGGTCAAAAGCCTTAGATAAGTCTAAGAAACATGCATACACAGGCGTTAGCCTAGTAACATAGTATTCTACAGTATGCTTTAATGATAAAATAGCATTTTCTGTCGACAATCCCTGTCGGAAGCCAAACTGTGCATCGTGAAGCACTACATATTTATTTAATTCACCATTAATTAATCCATCAAATATTTTTGCAATAATTGTAGCCAAGGAAATTGGTCTGTAATTCGCTTTTGATGATATGTCACCTGTCTTACTCTTAACAATAGGTACCACTATCGTTTTAGTCATTTCAGTTGGCAGATAGGAGTGTCCAATAGACAAATTAAACAACATGCTTAACACCCTTGGAAGATGTACTCCAGCATGCGTGAGATGCTCAACACTGAGACTGTCATGGCCGGGAGACTTACCTCTCTTCATTTGACTGATTAATTTGGCAATTTGTTCAGCTGAAAATTTAGTTTTGCAGTCCCCGTCCATGCCAGTCACAGCAATGTTCGTAGTGCTCACAGATTCACTCGGCTCAGGAGTCATTGTAAAATTTTCTTTAAAGAGATTAGCAATAAGGATTGGATCAGTAATTCCATCTATACTAGTAGGTAAGCCCTGACGAGTATTTAGCTTATTTGTACTTTTCCAAAAGCTACGAAAGTCCTTTTTTGCATGGTGTTCAGCTAACACTTGCATCTTTATTTGCTCTTGGTGCCGCTGGCACCATTTTAATTTAGACTTAAACAGCCTACGACTAGTAGCCATTTCTTCATAAATAGGCCCTGATAATGGACGGTTATGCAAGACCCAGACTTGAAAGCGAAGCCTGGCCTCTGTGTGAGCATTACTAACATGTTTATTCCATCCCAATAGAGGTCTTTTTTTATTGTTAATTATGGGTGCCTCACAACTTGCCAGTGAGGCTTCACTTAGTGCTTCAACAATACTAGAATATAATTTATCAATTATTAATCTATGTTTCGTATTACTGCAATATTTATCACAACATTCTCTCAGTTCAGTGGGAAAATCAATAGTTTTTAACAGTTCATGACATTTATTTGAGTATATACTTATTTGTTCCCCATTCCTTTCACCCCAAATAACACGATTGGGCGTCGTAGTACCAATCTTAACTTTGTACTTTATTAAATCTAAATTACAGGTAACAAATAGAGGGTAGTGGTCCGACCAGTAGGTATCATATTTCACATAAGTGCCAACAATAGTCTGCAGGGCAGCATTCGTAACAACACAGTGGTCTAACCACCGATTACATCCATGACTCTCGCTAGTGTAAGTGTACTCACCCGAGTTCACACCTAATTTTTTGATGTCTGCACAGCACCAATCGTGATCCATACAAAAACACATCAGTTCAGTGTAAAAACTTTCACCCGGGTGTGCATTAAAGTCACCCAAAAGGTACGAGTGCTCAACATTACAATTTTCTGTAATTACCTGTACAGCACTAACAATTTCTGTAAACTCTGTAAGATTATCTATTTTGTCTACAGGCATATAAATACAAAATACAAGGAATTTTGTTTTGCATGTAGATATTTGAATACAACTAACACGAGGGTTATCGCAATGTATCACTGAGACAGAAGAGAATACACTTTTCCTCCATAACAATGCAGTCCCGCCGTGGGGACGACCTCGCAGCACACTGGTCTGAACATCCACCGCAGACGTACCTGTGCAGCCGAACTCGTCACTGATAGTTGATAGGTATGGTAAGTCATGAGGTAGTAGCCAAGTTTCTTGTAGGGCTATTATGTCGGCGGTCTTACACAACTCTCGGACTCCATCGATGCTACGTTTTACATTTTTACAATTAAAAATAATAGTAAAGTTAATAAAAATAATAGTAAAGCTAATAGTAAAGTTTATTTAGTTCGATGAAAAAAAATACTGTCATGTTGGCATCTCGAAAAGGCTTAGAATTTTCTTAGAGAATTTTAAAACGGCTTCTTAAGAGTCTCCCTCAAATAGCAATCCCATACAATCGTAGTTTAGTTTTTATTTACAAGCGATTTAACGGAGCGGAAAAAACTTTTCTATTTAATGCATTTAGAGGTCACGGATTGAAGTTTGAGCGTTATATAATATTCCCCCACTATTATAATTTTCATATATAATCTAGATATAATAAGTAAATTTTATATTCTTTGATATCGCACTACCTGCTAATTTTGTCTCCAAAATTTAGGTTACCTGGTAGATTGCTAAATAGGATTATGCTCGCCTAAGAGCAAAATTTTTATGCAATAAAGAATTTTAATAATCTATATAAAAAAATCAGTCCTGACTGCTTGACTCACTCATTAACGCCCAGCCCAAGCCCTTGGACCTAGGTAGCTGAAATTTTGCACACAGGGTCAGTCTATACAATGTAGGCAAGGAATAATAACGGATTTTTTGAAATTCAACCCCTAAGGGGGCGAAAAGGGTTGCCAAAATTTGTATGGAATGAATGTTATAATGATGTAAATATAAGGAATGTTATCTAATTTTTTTGAAACTTAAAATAAACACTCTTCGACACAATTGATTGAACACGTGTTTCGCCGTTGTTCTAAATTTAAGCCTTAAGGGAGTGACCGGGGTTGCAAAAAAAATCCACGCGGACGGAGTCGCAGGCAAAAGCTAGTAATAATAATAAGAGCAGTTATTGGAAAGAAGGAAAGAAAGAAAGAAAGAAAGAAAGAAAGAAAGAAAGAAAGAAAGAAAGAAAGAAAGAAAGAAAGGAAAGGGAGGGAGGGAGGGAGGGAGGGAGGGAGGGAGGGTAGAGAGAGAGAGAGAAAGAAAGAAAGAAAACAATAAAGAAAGAGAGGGAGGGAGGGATAGAGAGAAAGAGAGAGAGAGAGAGAAAGAAAGAGAGAAAGAATGAAAGAATAAACATGTACAATTGGTAAGACTCACCAGCATTGATATTGCCGATGGTATGCAGGCGTAAAGGCGGGTAGTCACTGAGCGAGGCCTCTACGCGGAGCCGCTCGGCCGCCACCTGCGGGTCCTCAGCGCCGCGCGCCCCCCGCCCGCCCCGCCCGCCCCGCCCGCCCCACCGGCTGCCAGCGAGGAACATCACGGTATAAGCATATTGAATCACGCTACCACAGAACATAAAAGAGTAGAAGTAGTGACATGACCCATTTAGTATGAAAACCAGTGTGACCAAACTCACACTTAAAAACCAAACGCACACTATGAATGCTAAACTGCCATTGGTAAATAAAGACAACGCCAAAAAGTCTATATCTTAAAGTTCCAGTTAAATATGAACCTTTTCGTTATGTAAACAAGGACCAAAATCAATGGACAACAATGAAATTCAGTTTGACAATAACTCTTTTTATTGTAGTACCGCTACTTTACACTAGATGGAACTGCCACCGCGTCTGATCTTCGAGAAGTTTTATGTGATAGGCCACAAAGGCGAAAATTTAAAAACAAGTCACCGATATGTTGCTAATCAGCCGGATTGGTTTCCTTGTTTATATCATACCAATACCAATTTAATTTAAAAATACAATGAAATACTACTCACAGATGAACTGTTTCGGCATGATTGGTAATTTTAGTCCCCAACTCTTATTTTTACATTCTAACACAGCACAAGAAGGCATTTTAATAGAGTTTTTACGATTGTTTTCTTTACTAGAAACAAGCGACAACTGAGGCAAGAAGAACTGTCAGATATTACGCATAGGCAATACATTGCTAATGCGAGGCACGCGGGCACCGCTCACTTATGACTTCTACTCTTTTTCATGTTCTGTGCTGCCGCTACAGTCTGTTAGCTTTTAGAATATACCTCGGGCTCTAGATTAGGCTTGGGTTTTCGCAGAAAGCACACGAGTGTAATAAATACTACTTCCTGCTCTGTACAAATATTTTCTTCGCTATTTTGAAAAGTTATGTAATGATTAGTTCATATTAGTTGCGATATTTCTATTACCTATACGAACATATCCGATAGTAGCCAAGGAATATTCTAAAATATTTATATTATAAAAGGCGAAAGCTTGTGAGTGTATACGTTTGTTACTTCTTCACGTCTAAACGCCTGAAAGGATTTAATAAAATTTGGTACGGAGTTAGCTGACAACCTAGATTAACACCTAGGCTACTCTTTACTGCGGGAAATTATCTTCTGTGATTGGAATTCAATTACTTGGGTTAAGCAACAACAGAGTGCTTAGTGCGAGTTTGACAGATCCAATCGAATAGGTACCTTTACTACCGCGTTAATCGAGCATTGAGTAGTGAGTATGAGTATATTAACCGTTCGAACTGGCAAAACGCTGTCACAGTACAACTCGCACTTGCGTTTATTCGTGGTTTGGCTGGTAAACGTGTTCACTTCTCAACGTAAACCATTACAACTCGGACTCAGCAATTTTAATTTCCATACTTGTCGCTAGGTATCTTCCTCGATGCCATAGAAATATGAGTTTACGTTAACGCGATCGAGTAGTTAAAAAACTCGCATTAAGCACTCAGGCGCGGTTAAGTGCTGGATGGTAGAACCTCCCGTGACTACCGCTAGTGGCATTTTTTCGGGGCGCTTCCGAGCTTCGCAAGGCACCTTAAGCCGTTGGTGCTGGCTGTCATGTAATGGCAGTCGCTAAGCCATGTCAGAGGCCGTATGGGCGGCTTGATAACTTCTGACAGTAAGGCCCGCCACTCTCCTACAATCCTCCATCAACCCGTACTTGGCCCCCGTAGTGGAGTATGGTCTAACCTTCCTGCGAGGCAGGAAGAGACCAAGCCCCAGCAGTGGGGACATACAAGGGTTTCTATCGCACTTTTAGTGATGAGAGGCCGTCAGTTTTAAAGTCAGTTACAAGTTGCAGTAAGGAAATATCTGAAATTAACTGTTCTCTATCCCTATCGATCTTTCTGTCTGTCTTTTACCTGGATATACCTATATAGCATCCTCTTTCCTATGCCCTCTGGCTTGCAGGATAGTTTTAGTGAAGAGAAATCCGCACGCCAAAAGCGACTCTCTCACCTGGATATAGCTTCGAGTTTCCCGTGCTCCCTGGCCTGCAGGAAAATCTGCAGCAGTACCGTCAGCAGCAGCAGCGCCAAGTAGTGATGCTGCAGCAGCGGCCCCCGCAGCGGGCTCACGTACGTGTCCATGCCGAAGCGCCCGAGGACCTGGTGGGGAAGACAGTAATATGAAACATGTATTTAAATATAATATTGGCCTTTTTGCATCTACTTAATGAGATGATTTATACAGCGTCCAGTGGTATCTTCACTCACACTATATGGGTGAAGGGACCACTCCGACGCTGTAGTGCCTGGGTCATGGTTTTATAGATGGTGTAGGCTTGCCCAGCACCTATACCATCCTGACAGCTTAGTCGGCCTAGCCCACAGGAAAGACTAGTCAATACGTGCGGAGCTAACCAAGCCGCGGGTTTCCTCACGATGTTTTCCTTCACCGTTAGCGTGTGGTATTGCGACTGCAAATTCGCAAATGTACGTAACTTTGAAATTAAACAAAGTCATTGGTACATGCCCGCACTCGGGATCGAACCTGGGGCTCTCGCTTGCCAGTCTATGGTTCTACCCACTGAGCTACCACCGCTTTCTGTATTGAAATAATTTACATATATATATATATAGTTCATCATCATTATCATAATCAGCCAATATCAGTATATATATACAATGTATGTGTATATATATATATATATATATATATACATTGTATATATATATACTGATATTGGCTGATTATGATAATGATGATGAACTATGGCTGGATATGGAAGTGTTTTCTGGCTGTGCAATAGTGTTTTCTATCTATCTATATATCTATCTATCTTACCTGTGCCTGCACGGTGTTCTTGGCGATCTCTACCAGTGCGTCACCGAGCGCGAATTGCGGCGACAGCAGGAAGATCTTGTGCAGGGTCCACCGGGCATTGTCTGTGGCCTGGGACACAAATAAGTAGCTGTGAGACCCATTTTATACAAATATAACTCAGGATTTACTGTCATATAGACGTTAATCAGCAAGTAGGAGTCGGTAATCTTCAATAATATAAAAATGAATCGCTGAATGTGTTGGTAAGCGCAAATCTCGAGAGCAGCTGAACCGATTTCGCTAATTCTTTTTTTAGAATATTCCTTGAAGTACGAGGATGGTTCTTACGAAGAGAAAAAAATTAAAAAAATTAAAGAGTCGACTGTTAAGCGGTACCAAGTTCGCTGGGTCAGCTAGTACCTACACTATAAATTGTAATTTTATGGCTTGCATGGCTAAGTATTTTTATACGAAGATATAATTTTCCCAAATTCTAGGAACGGATATTTCATAAGGTGAATGAAACGAATTACTTGCACATCCTTATTTCTTCTACTTTTATATAAGTATTTAGTTTATTTTGTACCGGTGTACAAAATTAACTAAATACTGCGGTAAAAAAAACGGGTCTATTTAGGTAAATAGACCCGCTTTTTACCGCTTCTCTGCCTCTATAAGGTTTGCTAGAAGAAATCTCTAGCAGAGATAAGCTCGCCTTTATACATGTTTTCTTACGTATGTCCTGTTAAATGATTCGTGTCCAAAAAAGTATGAAATTAAATGAAAAGGTTTTATTCAAAGTAGCGCAGATACTGCGGCTTAATGAACGTTACAAGTCAAACTAGGTGTCCATTTCAAAATCTGGATCATTTTGGAGAAAAAATGGACAAAAAAACTCCAAACTTAGTCTTTTCAAATTCCTTAATTAACATGATTTACACAGATTCTACAAAACTCCTGAATTTTTCATGCTTGAATTCCAGACATCATTGTCATCTAAATGACAATGATGTCTGGAATATGATAAGTAAGTAACGATTTCGAATCACAATTCATCACGTTGTATCAAAATTCATTACGTTTATGACATCTTTGTAAAGTAGAACTCTACTTTGACTTTGCTGCATTTCCTCTCACAGTGAATCCACTTACCTCGGACTCGGAAATGATGTCGAGAATTAACAGGATGGCCAGCCCGCTCAGGCCAGCGAAGGTGTTGGCGCAAAACAGCACCATGTTGGCCATACTCGCGTCCGTGAATACGTTCTCGAGCACGTGCACTAGCGAGTTGCAAGATAAACTGAAAAAACAAATAGTATTATGAAGTCGAAAATAAACTTAGAAGAAACCGTATGTGGAGCCGATAATGTGTAGAAAAATTAAAAGAACCGTGCCAGCGCTCTCCCAACTGAGCTAATGGGCGACTACCGATATCAGTGAAATTTCGAACCTCTTTATAATAATCTCCGTATTTAAAATTGTCCTTAGCACGAGTAAGTGCATTAAAAAGAATATAATCATATGCGTACAGCAATATCATTCCGATCTAAAACCTAACTGTAAACCCAAAGTACTAAGGTACTCGGGGCTGCAAGTGATGCAAATTACTTCAGCCAGATGTTGCTGCCTGTACGCAGAGAGAGTGTTGTAAAGAGGTTTGAAATTTCACTAATGCCGGCAGTCGCCAATTAGCTCAGTTGGGAGAGCACTGGCACGGTTAGCCAGAGGTCGCGGGTTCGAGTCCCGGCACGGGTGGAATTATTTTGCCTCTAAATAAGTTTTTAAAACAGATTTATTATTCACAAGCTGTGCCCCGCGGTGTTACCCACGATTCATTGATTTTCCTGTGGGAATAAGATATTTTACCGCAGTGCGAATGTGTGTTACGTACGAATTTGTAGTTGCAATACCACACGCTAACGGTGTGAAGGAAAACATCGTGAGAGCGGCTTGGTTGGCTCATGTTTGGATGGATCTTGGTATCTCAGAATGGTATAGGTGCTGGGCAAGCCTACACCATCTACAACCATGTCCCAGGCACTACAGCATCCGCGTGGTCCTTTCACCCATCTAGTGTGAGTAAAGATGCCACTGGTCGCTGCATAAATCATCTCATTACGTAGATGCAAAAGCCAATGTTAATGTCTATATAAATAAAATAGTGCCAAGCAAAAGAGTTTTCTCACCCGAACAAGAATAGCAATAGACAGATCGCCGGCAAATTGTCGCGCGCCACAAACACGGGGAATCCAAACGCGCTGAGCACGCACGCCGTCAGCGCTATGTTCACCACGATTATCTGGAATACATGGAAAAGGCAATAATAATAACTTGCGTCACGTATCACAATCACTTGCCCTGGTCATTATTATTAAGAACGGTGGTAGACCAGTGGGCTGAACCATGGACTCTGAAACGAGAGATCCAGGTTGAATTCTTAGTGCGGGCAAGTGCCATTGACTTTGTTTTCTAAGTCCGGTTTCAATTTAATAGCTTAAAAACTCAACAGCATGTCCGCTCCGGTGCAATATAAGGATGAGGGCGAAGAAACTCCACAAAGTGTAGTCGTTTCTATTGCCCAGTAAATTCCTGCGCCATGTAGATGGCCGACCAGACCTGGCTTCGTTTATTATTATTATTATTTCTAGTCCCGTTCAACAGCTCGAAGACTCGCCAGCAAGTCCCGAAGTAACGCCGCGATCAGATATAAGTATAAGGCAAGAGAAATTTCGCAAAGCAACTGTAGGAGCCTCTGTTGCCCATTGCGCTCCTGCACCAGCTAGACGGCAGTGCTCACCGGATCAGGCTTCATTTCTAGACCAATACAATAGCTCAAACACTCACAAGCACTTCTCAAAGCAAGGCTACCATCCAATATAAAACTGCAAATATTCCATAAAGTCACTGTAGTCGCTTCTACTGCCCAGTACCCAGGTACACGGCAGCGCCGTGCCGGCCGGACTAGGCTTAATTTATAGACCAGTAAAATAACTCAAACACCAAAATGTCTCAGAGTAACGCTCCGGTCCAATATATGGGCCAAGAAATTCCACAAAGCAACTGTAGTCGCTTCTTTTGCCAATTATGTCCCTGCGCTCCAAGTAGATGGCAGCGCTGGCTGGACCAGGCTTAGTTTCCAGACCGTTTCAATAGCTCAAACACTCACGAGCATGTCCCAACGTAACGCTGCTGCCCAATATAAGGCTGGGGCACTCCACAAAGCATCTGCAGCCACTTCTGTTGCCCAGTGCGCTCATGAATTAGGTAGATGGCAGCCTTTATTTCTAGACGTGGTCAATAGCTCAAACACTTACCAGCATGTCCCGAAGTAACGCTGCAGCCCAATACAAGGCTGGAGGCACTCCACAAAGCATCTGCAGCCACTTCTGTTGCCCAGTGCGCTCCTGAACTAGGTAGATGGCAACACCGAACCAGGCTTTATTTCTAGACGTGGTCAATAGCTCAAACACTCACGAGCATGTCCCAAAGTAACGCTGCAGCCCAATATAAGGCTGGGGGCACTCCACAAAGCAACTGCAGCCGCTTCTGTTGCCCAGTGCGCTCCTGCACCAGGTAGATGGCGGCGCCGGCCGGGATCAGGCTGTAGGCCAGAAGGAGCATGCCGGAGATGCCGGCGTCGGCCACGTGCTGCAGGCTGGAAGAGGAATACGCATAAATGCTTTGTATCCGTGTGTGTTTCTTGTATAAATGATTGATCATCGTATCTATCTAAATAACATACACACAACACAGTGTAGCGAATGAGTGTCATAAGACAGGTCGAGATATTATGTTCCACTGCAGGGGACTGCAGCGGTGGTAGCTCAGTGGGTAGAACCATGGACTGGCAAGCGAGAGCCCCAGGTTCGATCCCGAGTGCGGGCATGTACCAAAGACTTTGTTTAATTTCAAAGTTACGTACATTTGCGAATTTGTAGTCGCAATACCACACGCTAACGGTGAAGGAAAACATCGTGAGGAAACCCGCGGCTTGGTTGGCTACGCACGTATTGACTAGTCTTTCCTGTGGGCTAGGCCGACTAAGCTGTCAGGATGGTATAATAGGTGCTGGGCAAGCCTACACCATCTATAAAACCATGTCCCAGGCACTACAGCGTCGGAGTGGTCCCTTCACCCATCTAGTGTGAGTGAAGATACCACTGGACGCTGTATAAATCATCTCTTTAAGTAGATGCAAAAAAGGCAGGGGACGGGCCTTCTCTCCAAGAGAGAGATAGGTATTTAATCACTACAAAATTGGCTATTTCAGGATCTGAAGCATATACGAGATATCACTTCACGTCACACTAATCATATCTCACTAATATTATAAAGGCGAAAGTTTGTAAGTATATATGTTTGTTACTTCTTCACGTCTAAACGACTCGGTCGATTTTAATAAAATTTGGTATGGAGTTGAGTGAAACCCTGGATTAAAACACAGGCTACGTTTGACTGTGGGAAATTATCTTCTTCGGATGAGACAATCGATAACACCGCAGAGTACAGCTAGTACAATATAGAATAGCTGAGATACCATTTTACTCTGTGATGGAGAACATCCTGAGGTTTCCACGAAAGTTATTTTTCACAAAAAGCATGGGAGTGATGTTGTAAGTCAATTAAAATTAAAGCATTATCTTAACCTATACAATAGTAAAAATAATGTTGCCTAAATGTTTATTTTCATTTAGTAATAGTACATTACACAACTAGGGTGGTAATACAAAGAAAGGCCGAGATCGCAGAAGTTTGCGGCCCGAGCTGCAAGCGAGGGACGTAAATATGCGATCGAGAGCTTTCTTTATTACCTCCTGTGTTGTGTACATCTTTTTATGTCTACACTTGGCCAGAAAGCGGTTTTTTTCCGTACGCGCAGCGTGCGGAAAAAGCCACTTTATTGCCAGGTGTGGCATAAAACAACTTTTCACACCTCCTGCTCGACAATGCCTTATTACGTACCGTCAAATATCATCGTAAAGCATAGCCTTGTCTCTCGAGGGCAATAATAATGAAGAATTTCCCTAGGGAATAAAGTGATTTGAATTTAGAATGTCAAAATTCGCATGAAAACTATGAAGAACCCGCATTGCAATTCGAAATTCGAATTGTTGTTCGAAACTCACCCCTTTTTTCTTTTTTTTCTGAACTACTGTGTCGTGTGACCGCGCGAAACACCAATAAAAAAAAGAAAAAAAGGCGCGAATTGCAAATACGAATTTAAAAGTTATATTCAATTTAAGTTGCTAAGCCGTAAAAGAGTGTGGACTTTATATTAATAAATATTTTTCAACTTATGCAGCCCTGTCTTTTTATTGTCTCCCAGATGGTGTGAAAAGTAGAGTATTCACCTCTGGAATAAAACATGTCTTAGTCTCGGGCGGTATGAACCCCTGGCTTCACTCAGGACTCTACATAACTCCCTCGCTTCGCTCAGGAGTTAAAATTTAACTCCCTCGCTGCGCTCGGGAGTTAACTCGGAGTCCTTCGCTCCGCTCAGGGTTCAATATACCGCCCATGACGTAATACATGGTTTTATTCCCTTAATGCATAATCTACTATTACATATACGTTTGATGTTACACTTCGTTTTGAACAAATAAAGCTAGCATAAAAAAGGTGTTACCTGAACTAGATTACTTAAATGTATCTTCCACAGAACATTGTGGTATCTTCTATCTAAGCGTATTTACAATGTTTAGCATTTTGTGTAATAAATGCTGTTTCTATTAAAACATTGTAAATATGCCTTCACAAGATTAAATAACAAGTGCTATTGGTAACACAAGGTCAAACGTGGAAAAAATCAAACCCACGACCCAATGTTGGTTGTTAAGAGCGTTACAGATATCAAATCAAATCAATTTATTCCAATGCAAAGAATTTACATTCCGTTTGCTGAATGTCAATGTATGTGAAATGTAAAATGTAAGCCGCTGCCTTCGGGCCGTAGTGTAGTAGATTAACCAACGATGCAGTCTTAGGACACTTACAAATAGTCGTATTTTAAAAAGCCGTTTCCTGTAAAGCTAGATATGGTCGAGGTCGGCCAGTTCAATGTTATTGTTTACCTACGCCAAACAGGCGCTGAGTAAACCGCTTTGACTAGTTAAAAAGAAAACAGGTTTATTTTCACTGCATGGTGTTGCAATAACATTTAAACAGATCCAGTTTTTCTCCGCATTGTCATGTCAGGTTGCGCGAGTAAGAACAAAGGATAGATAGACAGAGAACACTTTACGTAAAAATGGAAGTTACAAAGATTTTGCTTAACCTAAGAGCACAGAAGGACCTTCTTTAAGGTGCTGGGCGGTGCTAATCAGCGTCACCAATGAAAAAAAATCATATTACCTTTTTTTTAAATCAACAATCAAATGCAAAATCCAGATATTGAAAATCATGATTAATAAATTAATTTCGATTTTTAATTTTTTTTATTACGTGCCATTGAAAAAAGTGAATATCATAAATAGTAACTAAACTATATTTAAAAAGAGCTACTATACATATAAAATATTGTAGCTCTTTTTAAAACCTACTGACAGGGACCTAGGTCCAAGAATCTAGGATTTTAAAGCAGCTTTCAGAAAAACGGCCGCTTTTAGTGGATACCGAATTAAGTCCTAGGTCTTAGGTCCTAGACTGTAGGTTCTAATAATAGTTGTAACAGTTGTTAACACTTTTATCACAATTTTTTAAGCACTTAGGGCCTCGTAGGGTTCTGCTAAAAACGGCCGTTTTTGGCAACTGCTTTAAAGTCCTAGATGCCTGAACCTAGGTTCTAAAAAGAGCTACTATACGTATTTTTTTTTCCAAAGACGCCTTATAAAAGAAGATATGATTTTTTTCCATTGGTGCCACTTCATAGAGCCTTAACGTAAATCCGTAATTGAATTGAATTGAAAACTTCTTTATTGCACAGAAAGGGGTTTGTACAAAGGAGAGCCTAATACTAATAAGTATTTTCTTCCAGCTTGTTCGACCAGATTCATCGTTTGTTCTTCTTTTTGCATTCAGAGTCAGTGTCAATTAGTACAGTCGTGTTTCAGTGGTTTCAGTCAGATTTTCTTTTTACAAAATAAATTCAATATTAACGGTATATTTATCTCTCCGTGCCCTAAAAACGTGTTATTTCAAGACACCTGCTTGTACAGAACTTCCACGAGTTTTCCAACAATCCAACTTCACTTTTCCTTGCCACATTTCATCAGCCGATTCTATCCAGAATCCGCCATCTTTTTCACAGCTAACCTTGGGTAATGGAAGGGGATAGTGCCATAAAAGTTTACTGTAAAGAAAAAAAATATATAATGAAAAAAACTTACAGCGTAGATTTACTAAGTTGCTCGTGGGAGATTTTGAGAGGGTGGGTGTAGGTGGTGATCCCAGCGGCGGGGGAGCCGGCAGCGCTCCTCAGCAAGGCCGAGTTGACTCCGTTCAGGAAGGAGGGCAGGGCGTGGTGGCCCTTGTTGTTGTACCAGGCCACGAAGGCTGTCAGGTTGTTCTTGAGGGCCGAGGAAAAGCCGCCGTATCTGCGTATTGAGAAAGGAATAAAGAATAAATATTCATGGACATATTACACAGATCTCGTTAGCTCTATACTAAGTACAACTAAATGACTTGTGTTACAGGTGCTAACTCGACAATAGATTTAATACTATGATGATTGACCATTTTGCATCTACGTAATGAGATGATTATTTTATACAGCGTCCAGTGGTATCCTCACTCACACTAGATGGGTGAAGGGACCACCCTGACGCTGTAGTGCCTGGGACATGGTTTTATAGATGGTGTAGGCTTGCCCAGCACCTATACCACCCTGACAGCTTAGTCGGCCTAGCCCACAGGAAAGACTAGTCAATACGTGCGGAGCCACCCAAGCCGCGGGTTTCCTCACGATGTTTTCCTTCACCGTTAGCGTGTGGCATTGCGACTACAAATTCTCAAATGTACGTAACTTTGAAATTAAACAAAGTCATTGGTACATGCCCGCACTCGGGATCGAACCTGGGGCTCTCGCTTGCCAGTCCATGGTTCTACCCACTGAGCTACCACCGCTCGATTTAATACTATAAATACATAGATAACATCCAAGAGCCGAGAAAAACTAGGAAAGTTCGTTTCCTAGTTTGACCCGGCCGGGGTTCGAACCGGAGACCTTCGGTTTTACAGTCAGCGTGCCACACCGCTGCGCCACCGAGGCCGTCGAGGATAAGGCTGGGCGCATGCTGAGACGCAGGCGACGCAGAACAGCGCAAATTTAGTAAAGCATCGAACGTCATCATCGCTACGTACGCTTCGGCGCAGGCGCGTGCGACGTAGACATGTCTTGTGTCAGCCCTGCTCTGCGTCTCGTTGTAGTGCCGGCACAGATTTCTGCGCGACGAGTTTGATGTCTAAATGACTACAATTAGTTGCTAATTGTATCTCTTTTCTTGTAACCGGTTGTCTCAGTGAATTATTTTCTTGTGTAAGAATATTACCGATGTCAACCCATCCTATGTACCTAAAGTCTGTGATTAAAGTAGTTTAAGAAAATATGATCGTTAAGGTATAGCTAAAGTAAGCATTGAGGTAATTGCAATGTGTCGTACTCTCAAGGTTTAGGTAAAACTCAAGAAAAGGTAAAACTCAAGGAAAACCATGTTTTTCATGTGATCAAATTATCAAATTATGTTGCCATGATAACTAGCCCAAATCCATCAATAAGTCGATATTTTAACTAACGATACTCGAAGCCAAATATTCGAAGAATCCTACATTTATTATATTCTTTTTAATGCACTAACCCGTGCTAAGGAGAATTTCAACATTTTCAAAGACATTTTTCAAGGACATTTTCAAATTCGACATTTAATTTTGTCGCATAAACATAAGATAACTCGTAAGAGTCATAAGACTTTTATTTACTCGTTCAAATTTAATGTAGGTACCATGGCGTTCGTAATACAGATTCTGGCTGTGGCTCGACTTTTTATGTAGATAGAATACAAGTCATAAGCCTCAGAGTCGTATACGAATTATTTGCTAATGAAGTGAGAATTGACTCCCAGAGTGCTTAGTGCGAGTTTGACAGATCCAATCGAATAACTTTACTACCGCGTTAATCGAGCATCGAGTAGTGAGTATGAGTAAGTTAACCGTTCGAACTGGCAAAACGCTGTCACAGTACAACTCGCACTCTCGTTTATTCGTGTTTTGGCTGGTAAACGTGTTCCCTTCTCAACGTAAACCATTACAACTCGCACTCAGCAATTTTAATTTCCATACTTGTCGCTAGGTGGCGCTTCCTCGATGCCATAGAAATATGAGTTTACGTTAACGCGATCGAGTAGTTAAAAAACTCTCACTAAGCACTCAGGCCAAAGTTTTATCTTAGTATACCTTCACAATGCAACGTATTTTGTAGTAAGTAGATACGATGGCTTTGCCTGCGTATTATTCATTCATGCGACGACGACGGGTAAAAAACACGAACTTACTTTCATCAAAGGAATACATTACTCTCTGACCCCCGAGGTGAATGGCCTTCATTAACTTTGTAAAAAAAGTAAGCTGCTAGTAGGATGTTAATATAAGTATAGAGAGTTTTTTTTTGTCAAATGTGTACCGTAAAAATTTGGTTAAAATTAAAATTTATTAATAGTCTAACTGCATGCTAGGTACACAAGTTTAGCGTCATAGGCTAGATCTCATCTATAATTAATGTAAAATTTTGAAAATGTGTTTGTAACCGTTTTTGTGTTCTAAATAAATAAAATAAAAAGAAAGGTGGAGGTAACATATTTAGTTCAGCATGATTTATCATAATGGGCGTACAAATTTAGATTACTTTCAATAATAATGATAAAATTTTAAATTATTTTAACACTCAGCCTTTTAAAAGTACTAAATAATAATAAAAAACCGTGTGATAATAAATTTAAATATCAAATATTGAGGTCTAGAAGATTGTATTAAATAATTATAATGTCATTGTTTTAGTCAATATTATTATTGGTCTGAAATTCAATTATTGCATTATTTTATTTGTGCTGGAACAAACCCAAACTTAAATCAAATTTACTTTGGTCGTCAATAAAAGTAATTTATTATTTATTATTAATTATTCTTTATCAATAATCAATTATTATTATCACACACGAAACAAGTGGAACAAACACAGGTCATTAACAAATTTATAACGGGTACCTTTTCTCAATATATGCCTCTTGTGACGTCACCAGCCAATCGTTGAGGGTCTTTACGTCAGGCACGGCCATCATTGGTGCGCGAGGTGCGCGCGCGCCGCTCGCGCTGCACGTTTGCTGCGAATCTGCGCACGAGCATGTCGGAGAGTCCTGGGAAGGGATTGGCTGATATTAGCTTTAGGTGAAGAGTCAGTCAGTTTTTATAATACACAGTTTTATGTTCTGTGTTAGCATTGTTCACATGTGATTATGTTTGGCATAAACCAAATCTTTATACGCATTTGACGACCTCTGTGGCGTAGCGATAGCGCGTCTGCCTACCATGCAAGAGGTCCCAGGTTCGAATCCCGGCTGGGAACAAAAAAAATTTACATGTTTGTGATGTCGTTGTTTCTGGTTCCCGCGACACAGGGTATCCTAGTTACGTACTTAGTAACTCTTTAGTAATCTGTCGTGTGGGGCCCGAAGCAATGTATGTGCCTGTATGTAAAATGTTATGTATTTTTTTTTTACGGTAAGATAAAGTTTATTCGTCCAAAGCACAAGTATAAATCACTTAGATTGTATGCTACATTGATATATTCATACGTGAAGTAATAGTTGCTTGGTATTCATAGTAGGCTACAAACCTGTGTTATGAAATACCAGCTCCTTCTTTTAACAGTATTTTAAAAATAAATTTAATTTTAGATAGTTTATAGTACCACTGCCTTCACTGCAATCCTTCTCTCAGAGAGAGAGAGAGAGAATGCGGGCTTAGTCACCAAGTAAGCCTACCGTGGATTTCAATGGGCACTGTCCTAAAAAAAATAGTTCTGTTTTTATTTATTACTAGCTGCGCCCCGCGGTGTCACCTGAGGCTTATCGATTTTCCCGTGGGAATAAGATATTTCCCCGCAGTAAAACTTAGCCTATCTATATGTTTATCCATACTTAATTTTATATAATTCACTGTAGCCGTTTAGATGTGAAGAAATAACAAAAATACAGATTCTCAAACTTTTGCCTTTATAATATTATTGTGATGCGATTTTCAAGAAAAGAAATAATTTTAAGTCGAATAAATAAAAATAAAAAAAATCTGTGTATATTATTAATTTATAATGTTGGCATTATGTATACTGACCTTACACCAAAGTCAAGACATAAGAAAAAAAACTATCCTCTCGATAGATCACAGAGTGCTTAGTGCGAGTTTGACAGATCCAATCGAATAACTTTACTACCGCGTTAATCGAGCATTGAGTAGTGAGTATGAGTAAGTTAACAGTTCGAACTGGCAAAACGCTGTCACAGTACAACTCGCACTCGCGTTTATTCGTGTTTTGGCT
The DNA here is from genome assembly GCA_934045075.1 of Yponomeuta sedellus. Lineage (NCBI taxonomy): Eukaryota > Metazoa > Arthropoda > Insecta > Lepidoptera > Yponomeutidae > Yponomeuta > Yponomeuta sedellus. The sequence goes on along the minus strand of OW203736.1, from coordinate 1,314,721 downwards.
GGTAAACGTGTTCACTTCTCAACGTAAACCATTACAAGTCGCACTCAGCAATTTGAATTTCCATACTTGTCGCTAGGTGGCGCTTCCTCGATGCCATAGAAATATGAGTTTACGTTAACGCGATCGAGTAGTTAAAAAACTCGCACTAAGCACTCAGAACATAAAAACGTGAGGTAGTGTTAATGCTTAATTTGAATTTACAATTAATCCAGGGCTGATAACGGGTGACATTGCTTTAAAATGAATTTTTTATTTAGCCTATAAATGACCCACTGCAGGGCTCAGGCCTCCTCTCCTCGATATCAACCCTTGTATTGTCTCCACTGCTGGGGCACGGGTCTTTTCCTGCATCGCAGGAAGGTTAGGCCATACTCCACCAAGTCCGGGTTGGTGGAGGATTGTAAAACAGTGGCGGGCCTTACTGTCAGAAGTTATCAAGCCGCCCATAAGGCCTCTGACGCGGCTATGGACAATAATAAGCATTTTTTATTTTTATTTATTAGGGATTTTTGCAAACTAAAAGTGACGATGTCCTCTCGTCTTTTATCCTAATAATATTATAAATGTACTTTCGCGTTTATAATATTGTGTTTGTTACTCAATTACGCAATAACGGCTGAACGGCTTTACATGAAACTTGGCGTACAGATATACAAAGATCTGAATTAAGAGATAGGATACTTTATATCCCCCTAATGCGTTCCCTTAGATAATGTCTAATGCGGGTGTAGCCTCTGGTCAAATCTTTCTATAAAAAAAGGGTTACATTAATTTACCTGGTCAGTCCAGTTCGTATACCGATCTGTTTGCAGCAGTAGAGACATGACTTCTTCAGAAAACGCTGGATTCACGGCGTCTGAGTAGACGGATGGACTTGGCCTGAAAAAATAAAACCAATTTCATTTTCAAACATCGTTAAAGTCCTTTGCAAATACCGCGAGGGTTTATAAGGCATCCACTTAACCCTTTAGTGGTAGCTAAAGAGCTGTATAGATCAATATGCAGCTGCTATCGTAAGCTTTCATAATGAGTGGTGGCGTGGCGGTCGGGCACCTATCTCCCTCTAAAGTGGTTGAGTATGGCGATAGCTGACCACAGCGTTATGCTCGTAAACAACTGCTGTTTGTGAGCTTAAAGTTTTTCCTTCTTTTGTAAGAAAAGTAAACAAAGGTTTGGAATCTAAAGTTATTGATGACAATCATAGACTCTATCATTATACCAACTGACGTATTATGTTTAAGAGGATTTGAGAAGAGAGTCAGTGTGAAGCTACTTTTTGCTGCCTCTTTCTCCCGGAGACGACTCAAAGGCGGCGGCTAACATTGCTATACATTCAACAAACCGAATGTGAATTGTTTCCGTTTCCGAAATAAAAAAATTATACCAATGAATGGCCCCTTAGGGTTTTGGCGATTACACAAGAGTGTAGCGCGCTATGCTGCTGCGAATTGATTAGATTTGAACTTGTAATACGGCGGAAGGTCGGTCAAGTTCGTGAGAGATGACATTTGAGAGAAAAGCCCTACATCCAGCTATACACTGCTGCAGGGGTGCGGGGGGCTGATGATGATGATGATTTTGATACTACAAAATTGATTTCCAGGCGATGGCAAACGTCTTATTGCAATTAGAGTCGTTACGTTTGTCAGTTTTAAGAGTTTAAAAGTATTATTCTATAACCTAGAATTACATACATACATACATACATACATACATACATACATACATACATACATACATACATACATACATACATACATACATACATACATACATACATACATACATACATACATACATACATACATACATACATACATACATACATACATACATACATACATACATAACCTCACGCCTGTATCCCAGAGGGGTAGGCAGAGACCAGGGACTGCCACTTGCCACGATCCTGACAGATCACCTTCGCTTCATCAACGTTCAACCTCTATAACCTAGAATTAATGCGTTTAAATGGCTTTAATCCCAGACATCTTTATTATATAACTAGCTTTTGCCCGCGACTCCGTCCGCGTGGACTTTAGTTATTCAGCATGCTTCAATAAAAGGTGCAGACGATTTTTGTTCTGATCAATTATCTGACTCTGCGACAAATCGTAGAAGAACAAAATAAATTTTGGAAGAGATTCAAGGAACAAAATTTTGCAACCCCCTTCACTCCCTTAAAGGTTAAATTAAAAAAAAACTTAACAAAATTTTGCAAATCAATTGTTTTGTAGAGTATTTATTTTTAGTTTCAACAAAATTGGACAACATTCTTTATACCTCCCATGCAAATTTTGGCAACCGTTTTCGCCCCCTTAGGGGTTAAATTTAAAAAAATCTGGTCTTATTTCTTGCTTACATTATTCATAGACCCTTTGTGCAAAATTTCAGCTTCCTAGGTCCAATTTTGGAAAAGATTCAAGGAAAAAAGTTTGCAACCCCTTTCCCTCCCTTTTAAGGGTTAAATTTAGAAAATACGGCAAAACACGTGCTCAATCAATTGTGTTATTTTTAGTTTCAAGAAAATTAGACAACATTGTTTATACCTCCCATACAAATTTTAGCAACCCTTCCTTGCCTACATTATATATAGACCCTTTGTGCAAAATTTCAGCTTCCTAGGTCCAGTTTTGGAAAAGATTCAAGGAACCAAATTTTGCAACCCCTTTCACTCCCTTAAGGGTTAAATTTAGAAAAAACGGCGAGACACGTGTTCAATCAATTGTGTTAAAGAGTATTTATTTTCAGTTTCAACAAAATTTGACAACATTCTTTATACCTCCCATGCAAATTTTGGCAACCATTTTCGCCCCCTTAGGGGTTAAATTTTAAAAATCTGGTCTTTTTTCTTGCCTACATTATTCATAGACCCTTTGGGCAAAATTTCAGCTTCCTAGGTCCAATTTTGGAAAAAGAGTCAAGGAAAAAAGTTTGCAACCCCTTTCACTCCCTTTTAAGGGTTAAATTGAGAAAATACGGCGAAACACGTGTTCAATCAATTGTGTTATTTTAAGTTTCAAGAAAATTAGACAAAATTCTTTATACGTCCCATGAAAATTTTGGCAACCCTTACCGCCCCCTTAGGGGTTCAATTTCAAAAAATCTGGTCTAATTCCTTGCCTACATTATATATAGACCCTCTGTGCAAAATTTCAGCTTCTTAGGTCCAACTTTGGAAAAGATTCAAGGAACAAAATTTTGCAACCCCTTTCACTCCCTTAAGGGCTGCATTTAGAAAAAACGGCGAAACACGTCCTCAATTAATTGTGTTGAAGAACATCTATTTTAAGTTTCATGAAAATTAGACAACATTTTTTATACCTCCCATACAAATTTTGGCAACCCTTTTCGCCCCCTTAGGGGTTGAATTTCAAAAAATCCGGTCTTATTCCTTACCTACATTATACATAGACCCCCTGTGCAAAATTTCAGCTTCCTAGGTACAACGGCTTAGGCTGCGCGTTGATGAGTGTGTCAGTCAGGACTTTGAATTTTATATGTATAGATTAAAATTGAATGATATTTTCAATTGCGCAAAGTTTGCTTGAATTACAGATTATTTAAGTGTTTCTGGCACCCTTTACTTAGTAGAACAGAATAGAATAGACAGCAGTATTTAATCCGAGTTTTTTACTTTACCATGACCACAGTAAACAATAAAGAAAGCTATTATGCAAATAGTTAGAACAGAGAGTTATAGTTTAAAATCTTAAAAACACAAGTATTTTAAGTTTCATGTTTTCAATATTTCCTTCGCCATAACTTGCATATACTAGTAAATTAATATTAAACATTTTATTTATGTGTAGGCAGAGGTCGTTTGCCTTTCTAGTAAGAAATATCAACATAACTTAAGGAATATAAGTATGTACATAATTGTTTAAACGCATTACTTTGCTTAGTAATTTAAAATGTCAATCGTAGATGGACATTCATCAGCATTAAGTCAATAAACACAAGTTCAATTCAATAATCACACTTATGTGCATGTGTTAAGAGCTTACGAGGGTAGGCACTACCGTGTATTATCCTACGGTACACTCATTGCCACACTAGAGCTACGAAAGCACAGCTCACCAAACCTTACAGTCGTAATCTTCGACTGTTTGTTAGGGGAATCATTGCTATCACAACAGCCGACTCAAGCGTACTCATACAATGTTTCTTTCCTTACTATACTTCTTATTAACTTTACCGCTGTACCTGGCGGCTTTTTTAGTGTCCGTGCTGCTGTTTGGGATAATATGTATCAGAATAAACGAGCCGTTCAAAGGAGTGTGCAGATGTACCGCGAAACTGAAGGGAAAAACTGCTCTGGTCACGGGAGGAAACTCAGGAATCGGACTTGAGGCGGCCAGGGACCTGGCACAGCGCGGAGCTCGAGTCATCATCGCCTCCAGGAACGAGAAACAGTCCTTAGCAGCCGTCACTGACATCATCAACAGCACAGGCAACCAGGACGTGCATTTCAAACCACTCAACTTGGGCAGCTTCCAAAATGTAAGAAAGTTTGCTGAAGAATTCAACAAGTATGAGAGTAGACTGGACATTTTAGTGAATAACGCTGGCTGCGCCGGAATTTTCGACAGACAAACAGAAGACGGCATACATGTGGTGTTACAAGTGAACCATTTCGGGCCATTTCTTCTGACGCAGCTGTTGCTTGACAAACTGAAGGCGTCGGGCGCGAGCAGAATCGTTATAGTCTCATCTGTCGGCCACAGGTTCTCATATTTGAGGCTGAGCGACATAACTAACGTGAAAAACCCTGGACGTTGGATACCCTATGCGAACAGCAAGCTTCTGAACATAATGTGGGCGCGCGCGTTGGCTAAACGATTACCAAGTAATGTCACTGTGAACAGTTTGCATCCGGGTACGGTGCAGACGAATATCTTCAAGACGGTGCCTTGGCCCGCGCAAGGGTTCCTCTTGTGGCTTATAGGGCTGATTCTCAAGACCCCTAAGGAAGGTGCGCAGACGACCATACATCTGGCTGTGGCTCCTGAGTTGGCAGACGCCACCGGCGGTTACTACACGGACTGTAAGCCGGCAGAGGTTAGCAAGATTGCCAAGGACGAAGTGTTGGTCGAGAAGGTTTGGGAAAAGAGCTGCTGGATCACGCAAACTTGAAGATTGTTTCGCGGTGTCACGGTTTTGTTAGTGTTGAACGCGTGTTCTTGTTTTAGATGATTACTGAAGGAGAACTAAATTATTAGGTATCTACTTTAAGTGAAATAAAGCATCGCCATTTTGTAAGAATGTCAGCTCATCAACTGTTTATACGCGTGGGAACCGTTCTAATTATAATCTGTACTAAATAAACTTTCAATAGATGCAAAGAAACAAGTCTATCAATAGGTATGCGTGACGGCTGTATCAAATAATTAAAGATTTAACAATATTAAGGGAAAGTACGTATAGAAATGGTTTAAAACACAGATTTAGTTTTATAAAAGAAACAGAGATTATCTATAATATAAAAATGAATCGCTGAATGTGTTGGTAAGCGCAAATATCAGGAGCAGCTTAATCGATTTCGCTAATTATTTTTATAGAATAATTCTTATAGTACGAGGATGGTTCTTACGGAGAGAAAAATGTAAAAAAATAAAGAATCGATTGTTAGGCGGTACGAAGATCGCTGGCTCAGCTAGTTTTTAATAAAATACTTAAAAGATTATGATACTGCTTTCAGCCATTTTGACTATAACACCCATCAAACCGCGTGACGTCACGCTTAGGTTAACATTGGTAAACTTCACCCGTGCTTTGTGACTACTAGGTCTACTAGTGATTACGATGTTTGTTTGCCTGGGCGTGACGTCAGATTCGACGCCATGACACTGTGAGCTGTTTTCCAACAGATTTAAAATAATTTTACAAAAATTGCTTTAACCTCCCTTTAACTTTAGTTTATTAATGAAATATAGGATTTAAAAATCTTTCGTCATGCCTATTGAAAGTAGGTAAAGATGGAGGTCTATTGAATTTATTTTGTTAGATAAGTGCCCTAGTTTGTTAAGCAAATAATTACACTCACTTCTGTGACCTCGATTTGATTACCGTTTCTTAAAGGGACACTCCAACTATGATTGTGAAACATATGGTACTAATTATAAAAAAATGGCGGGTTACAAATGGTTTTCCCTTGATGGTAACTAAAATGATTACATTACGTTACTAACCCTCAGTTTCTCGTACACTAACAATCTCTTAATCTACTGTTAACAGCTGCTGTCAATATATATATGTTTATTATATTTTCGTTATCAACCCTTGTATGTCCCCACTGCTGGGGCACGGGTCTCTTCCTGCATCGCAGGAAGGTTAGGCCATACTCCACCACGGGGGCCAAGTCCGGGTTGGTGGAGGATTGTAAGACAGTGGCGGGCCTTACTGTCAGAAGTTATCAAGCCGCCCATAAGGCCTCTGACATGGCTTAACGACTGCCATTATATGACAGCCGGCACCAACGGCTTTACGTGCCTTGCGAAGCACGGAAGCGCTCGAAAAAATGCCACTAGCGGTAGTCACGGGACTCTCACCCATCCCGTACCTGACCGCGCCTGTTGTTGCTTAACCAAGTGATTGATTACAATCACTCGGTTCGCCTAGGCCACGAGCTTATTATATACCTAACCTATAAACCGGACTTGGCCCCCGTGGTGGAATATGGCCTAACCTCTGTGCGATGCAGGAAGAGACCCGTGCCCCAGCAGTGGGGACATACAAGGGTTGATATCGAACCTATAAACGTCCCAGGCCACGGGTCTTCTCTCAGAGAGAGAGGATGGCTTAATTCCCACGCGTGCCCACCGCGGATTGGCAATTTCAAGTACCGAGGTAGTTGAACACGTCAGACACTCAGATGTACTCAGGCTACTATATTAAAATAAATCCTGAGCTATTCCAAAGGGTCTAACTCTCAAATTCTACACAAATTAGTATCGCAAAAGTCAGGACTCCGACGATTTAGTTTGCATAATCTCCTCAGTCTTGACCTTGTTACTAACAAATGAAAGATTTTAAGTTTTATTGTTTAAATATTATTTTATAATTTCTAAGAATACATTGCTTTTTTATTATTGAAGATAAACTTCATTATCCACCCTTGTATGCCCCCACTGCTGGGGCACGGGTCTCTTCCTGCATCGCAGGAAGGCTAGGCCAAACTCCACCACGGGGGCCAAGTCCGGGTTGGTGGAGGATTGTAAGACAGTGGCGCGCCTTACTGTCAGAAGTTATCAAGCCGTCCATAAGGCCTCTGACATGGCTTAACGACTGCTATTATATGACAGCCGGCACCAACGGCTTAACGTGCCTTGCGAAGCACGGAAGCGCTTGGAAAAATGCCACTAGCGGTAGTCACGGGACGCTCACCCATCCTGTACCTGACCGCGCCTGTTGTTGCTTAACCAAGTGATTGATTCCAATCACTCGGTTCGCCTAGGCCACGATCGCTTCACACGAAGATAACTTATGTTTAATTAATTACACTATCACTAATTAAGTTAACACGATCATCGTTAATTTCAAGGTCAGGTCTGAAGAGAATAATTAGGCCCCAGCGTGGGTGGTACGACGACTCTAATCACGCGTTATAAATGTCAAAAGTCGTGACTTTCCAGTATATTAACTGTCAAATTCTGATATCATTAGGCCCCAGCATGGGTACTACGACGACGCTTGTCACGCATTATAAATGTCAAAGGTCACGACGTTCCAGTACATTCAACTGTCAAATTGTGGCATCATCAGGCCCCAGCATGGGATGTACAATGACGCTAGTCAAGCGTTATATATAAATGTCAAAAGCCGCGACTTTTCAATTTAATTACCTAACTGTCAAATTCTGTCCTTTTAGCGCCACAAAATGCGTGACTCGTGCCGTCATACTACCCGGGCAGTCGTCGGTACAGATATACTTTAGATCTAGTTGTATCTAGCGTAACGACTAGTATTTGTAGCATTCGAGAAATGCATGATTCATTAGCTTAAGGTCAGCCAGTTACCGATAACTAAGGCAAAATAAGTACATACTTTATTGGAGCCAAGGCAACAAGTATATTTATTTTATTTTATTGTATAGGTACAACTTGCAGCTTCGTTTACTCGAACATCACACAAGCTGAAGTATGTAACATCTACGCGTCAAAATCATTTGTCCTCTACGTTCATTATGTAAATTTTAACGTATACCTATAGATCTGTGCGCAAAACCAAAATATAATTACTGGACTTTGTTGCACAACTATGTGTCTCAATATCGGCTGTGGGCGGTGCGGGAAATGCGGCTGCCACTAAGTGTGATACATACATACATAGCCTCACGCCTGTATCCTAGAGGGGTAGGCAGAGACCAGGGACTGCCACTTGCCACGATCCTGACAGATCACCTTCGCTTCATCAACGTTCATAAGTCGTTGCATGCACGCACGCCGGTTCCGGGTAGGTACTTTTTATCTTTTCCTTTACTAATACATCCCCTATCTGGTCGATGTATGTCCGCCTGGGACGACTCTTACCAATCCTTCCACTCACATTCGCAATATATATTTGTTTCGTCAATCTTTCTTCCTTCATCCTCTCCACATGTCCAAACCAACGCAACATTCCTTTCTCAATTCTACCAACGCAACATTCCTTTCTCAATTCTAGTCACTACATCCTCTTTCAGTCCACAACGTTCTCTGATCAGACTATTGCGTATCCTGTCATTCAAAGTAACACCATTGAATTTAATTAAATTGAATGGTAACACTACACATACTTCTCAAGGACCTCATTTCTACTGCATTAATTCTACTTTCTTGCTTCTTTTGCCACACCCAAGTCTCGCACATAAGTGTTGGACCAGCGCGCCACTACATATTAGTCACAATAACTATGCGGCAGAGCTAAATAAACATTCCGCATTTCCTTTCGCACACATACATAATCAAGGCGCAGGGTCCCAAGCTAGGATACCCTTTGTTGATGCCCAGTGGTACCCGTGGTAACTAGTCGAGGAAATTACATAGAAAAACACCCAGACTGAGGCCGTACGTGCATATGAAAGTAAGGCAGACCCTAGCGGGAATAGAATCCGCGAATTTGGTATTTAAACGCTACGAGACCAATAGGCAGTCAAGTGCTATACTTAATCGTCGCCCACGTCACAGGCCTAGCCTATACTTCGTTTTTCTAGCATTAGAAATTTCTAAGGTTAACACGAGTATTAAAACTATTTTAATAAGGATTTCACTCGTCTATAATATAAAAATGAATCGCTAAATGTGTTGGTAAGCGCAAATCTCGAGAGCAGCTGAACCGATTTTGCTGATTCTTTTTTTAGTATATTCCTTGAAGTACGGGGATGGTTCTTACGGAGAGAAAAAATAAAAAAAAATTAAAGAGTCTATGGTAGGCGGTACGAAGTTCGCTGGGAGAGCTAGTTTATTATATTTTTACAACTTTACGACGTTTCGGCACCTGTAAAAGTGCCGAAACGTCCGAAAATTGTAAAAATAATCGAGTGAAATTCGTATTAAAACAGTTTTAATTATTAGAAAATTCCTAAACAAAAAAGCAGGGCTACGGCTTATTATTAGGTAGATATAACATCTGAAAAATAGATAGAAAGCTGTATTTATTATCTTTCAATCTTTTATATATTATATTAAAAATATAATATATAAAAGATTAGGCAGACGATTTTTAGGTTGACTAGCTAAACTAAAACTACTTCATTGTTTACGAAATTTCTAATGCTAAAAAAAACGAAGTGCCTATAGTGTGAGGACAATGAATAAACTGTAAACCTCTATCATATAACCCAAAATAAGTGTCAGCGCCATCTCTTCTTCGCTTTAGGAACTTCTACATAACTCGACTAGTATGACATTAGCAGCAATCCGTCGACGTCAACGGTGGATCCCACAGAACAGAAATGTTCTGTGGGTGGATCCCCACCCGTTGCCTATTGTTACTAACTTCACTTCACTTCATTAAAATCTGCATATCATCCAACAACCATAAGTAATCGTTATCAAATAATAAATTATAAATTCGAATATTATACGTATACGTTCTTGAAGTCCACACGCAAACTGCCAGCACACTGGATTAGGAGAAGAAACAATAGGTACATCTACATTCCATTATCTAAGGTAAGATAAGATAAGAATATTCTTTATTGTACACACCAGAAAATAATTATACAGACAACAGTTATAAAAGAAAAGGTACGATTGGCGGCCTTATTGCCGATAGCAATTTCTTCCAGGCAATCTTAAATCGGAAAGATTGCAGAAGGAGAAATTAAGTGACATAACATAACATTTACATACAAGCACATACATTGCTTCTGGCCCCACACTAGGATACTCTGTGTCGTGGGAACTAGAAACAACGACATCACAAACATGTAAATTACATCCAAGAACTGGGCTTTTTTTTTGTTTCCAGCAGGGATTGGAACCCGGGACCTCTTGCATGGTAGGCAGACGCGCTACCGCTACGCCACAGAGGTCGTCAAGTGACAGTGTCTACCTCATATTCCTTCTCATGTCCACAGTGTAATGAAAGGAATGTCCTGTCTGGGCATATTGCGTTTTAGATTGTAATGAGCGATTTTCTGACAGCTCCTAAAAAATAGTTCCAATCTCGCTACTAGATGGCGATGCTGTCTACGTACGTAGTTTTTTTTTATACCGCTGAGAGACCTTTATTAGTCTGTGTTTGTATATCACTGTCGTCGTCGAAGTTGAAGTTTTGTTATCACTGTCGAAGATTTTCATTATACCTACTTAATTTTAAGTTTTTAACAGTGCATTTTCATGACGTCTCATAAATTGATGATTTGTTGATTGACTTCTTTGATACAAAAGAAAAAAAAACAAATCACCTTGAAAACAACCGGTTTTTTTTGTAAAAGAAATTACTACAGTTGGTTACTAGAGAAACAACCGGTTCTTTGTAAAAGAAATTACTAGAGTGTGGTCTAGACGGAACACAGAGTATATTACTATATGAGACGGAATGACAGAAGTTCACAGATTACAGATATATTGTGAAAAAAAAATCAAGTCAAGTTTTATCAGAGTCATCTGTCGGAGTTTCAAGAACTATTTTTTGTTTTTAATTTGTTCTACGAAAATCCCTCATTGTATTTTTTTTTTACCTGCTTATCCGTTTTTATCCAGTTTTTCTGTTTTATTATAATATTATACTAAATGTACAAATAAAACAGGATAAAAACATAAAAACGGATAAGCAGGTAAAAAGTGACATGTGGTCAAAGGGTAAAGTAGTAGCATTGAATTAATTCAATGGTAGTAGTGGTGAAAAATGAGGGAAATCGAAGAATGTGTGACGTACATAATTTAAATATTTGAAAATGATTGAAAAGAAATAAAAATGGTGTGAAGAGGTTTGCACCGTTACATGTCTTAAATCAGAGGCGATATGAGATTAATGTAATTTGCTTATCAGGCATTTTGCGTTTTAGACATTCGTTTTAGGCATTTTGCTGCCTAGGCATCGTGCGTTTTAGATGACCTGCTAAGGAGGGGTGCCTACGTAGCATCTTATGATTAATAAATATTTTTTGATGTTTTATTTAACTCACTCCTGGTTTCCTGTATACTCTCAAGCCTCCTGTATACTCTCAAGCCAACTAATCTACTATTAACAGCTGTCAGTTGAACAGAAAGCAATCAAAAAACAGCTGTTAACTGTAAAGAAAGGGCGTGGGTCACTTACCCCTGTGAGAAACAGAGGTTAGTGACCTGCGACTTCGCTTGCCTTGGATTTGTACAACTGGTGAACCAGGCCAAACATCAAATGGAGCCTTGTTTCTTATTAAACTAGAATTAATGATTTACTGTGACAATAAGCGTGACGACAGTATCAAGTATTAACGATATTAGAGGAAAGTACATATTATAAGGAGATTACCAATATTTTCAATAAATTAAAAGATTATAATACTGTTTTCAGCCATTTTATATATGGAATGTATTTTCTGCCCGTGACAAATTCAATCTTGGAAACAAATTATTTTTTTTTTATTTTTTTTATTTCATATTGACAGAAACAGCAATCTCACCGCGTGACGTCACGCTTGGGTAACATTAGTAAACTTCACACGTGCTTTGTTTGACGTTTGATGTTTGTTGAGCTACGCGTGACGGCAGATTCGACGCCATGATACTGCGAGCAGTTTTTCCACAGATTTAAATTAATTTCCTGCCTGTTCGATGTACATTGAAAAGTCTATAACCCACAGATTAACCAGTAGGAAATTTTATTTAATGATAGAAATAGAAAAGCTAAAATATTTTAATTTATTTACTTCTTTAAGCTTCCGTCTGCAGTCCCATAATAAATCTCTCTTTATTACCGCATAAGACCTCCATAATAAAAAATTGTATTTGCTGTATCGAATGTAACTGTGTCTGTTATCGGACTTCTCCGAAACGGCTTCACAAATTTTTATAATTATTCTTTTATATGAACCTTTGGTGCTTTGTGATGGCTGATTGAGGGTAGTCTAAAACCTCATCAGCCGAAGATGCGAACGGGTACCAGCCATCAGTCTCCTCGTGACCACGATGACTGTAATGTCGTCGAAACGTCGAGGTAAAATAGCAATAAATTACTACGCGATTAAGACCCGAAAATATTTTATGTGTACAAGTCGCGAAAGTTTAAAATATGTGTATGTATATGTAAAATATATGTTATAACCTTTGGTAAACCTGAGAATAGATCGAAATCTAAGGGCCAATTTCTGAATGGAGAATGTCGCTAAGTCTTATACTTAACTGTAGTCTATCTATATCAACCCTTGTGTCCCCTCTGCTGGGGCACGGGTCTCTTCCTGCATCGCAGGAATGTTAGGCCATACTCCACCACCGGGGCCAAGTCCGGGTTGGTGAAGGACTGTAAGACAGTGGCGGACCTTAATGTCAGAAGTTATCAAGCCGCCCATAAGGCCTCTGACATGGCTTAACGACTGCCATTATATGACAGCCGGCACCAACGCCTAAACGTGCCTTGCGAAGCACGGAAGCGTTCGGAAAAATGCCACTAGTGTAGTCACATGACGCTCACCCATCCCGTACCTGACCGCGCCTGATGTTGCTTAACCAAGTGATTGATTCCAATCACTCAGTTCGCCTAGGCCACGAGCGCTTCTGTAGTGCTGTACCGAATTCCAGAGCAATGAGCGTGACAGAACGTTACTTTAATATTTACTTAGTGAAATTCTTAATACAGAAACCAGCCCTAACTAATATGACAAAACAACTTTATGAAATATAATAAATATGTTCAAATACAACCCGGACTTGGCCCGCGTGGTGGAGTATGGCCTAACCTTGCTGTGATGCAGGAAGAGACCCGTGCCCCAGCAGTGGCGACATACAAAGGGTTGATACCAATATGAGCCTAAAATACAAATCACTAATCTAGTTTAGGCTCCAGTTGTGACGGTGCAAACCTCTTCACACCATTTTTATTTCTTTTTCTATCTATCATTTTCAAATATTTAAATTACGTCACACATTCTTCGATTTCCCTCATTTTTCATCACTACTACTTTACCCTTTGAACAGAGTGCTTAGTGTAAGTTTGACAGATCCAATCGAATACCTTTACTACCGCGTTAATCGAGCATTGAGTAGTGTGTATGAGTATATTAACCGTTCGAACTGGCAAAACGCTGTCACAGTACAACTCGCACTTGCGTTTATTCGTGTTTTGGCTGGTAAACGTGTTCACTTCTCAACGTAAGCCATTACAACTCGCACTCAGTAATTTTAATTTCCATACTTGTCGCTAGGTGGCGCTTCCTCGATGCCATAGAAATATGAGTTTACGTTAACGCGATCGAGTAGTTAAAAAACTCGCACTAAGCACTCAGATCTGACTTTTTTACCTGCTTCTCCGTTTATCCATTTTTATCCAGTTTTCTGTTGTACTAACAGAGGCTTTCCATAAATTGTACTATCGCATCTACCATTTGTAACCATTAGCTGTACCTACTTGATTCGTGGATTGAGAAAAAAAACCGGCCAAGTGCGAGTCAGACTCGCGCACCGAGGGTTCCGTACAAACCTGTATTATAGACCTGAGTATTTGGTATGAATTTCAATTTAATACCTCTACGCGTTTATGAGGAAATGGGTAGTAAGTTTAAAATTATTAAAAAAAAATATATTATGTGATGTAACTAAAAATTTATGGTTTTCGTAATTTTTCCTTTATCTATGCTATAAGACGTTGCTTCGTACCAAATTTCAAGATTCTGAGTTCACGGGAAGCACCCTGTAGGTATTGATTCCCTTGCAAGTGTCGAAAATTTGCGGCATAAACGGCTGTATCTTTTGATTGCGTTGGCTTAGAAGTTTGATTTTTTCACAGCTTCAAGGGACAGTAGACTTGAGTAATTCATATAAATTTCAGCTTCATACCTCCACGCGTTCCTGAGAAAAAGGGTCTTGACAGACGGACGGACAGACGGACAACAAAGTGATCCTATAAGGGTTCCGTTTTTTCCTTTTGAGGTACGGAACCCTAAAAAAAACGTATTTGTAAATAAATGAACAGTATTATACTATTTTTATTTTTAATGCACTAACCCGTGCTAAGGACAAATTTAAAAAACCTATTTTAGCCTCTAAATAGGTTTTTAAATTTGTCCTTAGCACGGGTTAGTGCATTAAAAATAAAAATAGTATAATCATGTGGGTACAGTGATATCGTTCCGATGTAAAACCTAACTGCAAAGTAGGTAGTCGGGGCTGTAAGTGATGCAATCTACTTCAGCCAGATGTCGCTGCCTGTACATAATTCAGAGAATAGTGTAAAGAGGTTCAAAATTTCACTGATGCCGGTGAGTCGCCCATTGGCTCAATTGGTAGAGCGCTGGTACGGATAGCCAGAGGTTGCGCGTTCGTATCCCGGCATGGGTGAAATTTTTAGCCTCTAAATAAATAGGTTTTTAAAAAAGAAACAGTATCCACACAGCACAATCACTCTACGTATAATGGCCCAACTATGAGGCTAAGTGCGGAAATCTCAGGTCTAACTTACTAACTGACAGCACAATCACTGATCTTGCTTTGACATCGAAACAGATTACCCTGTGCTAAGGCGTCACAAATTACGTAGTACTTTATACTGTAAGTCACAAACACACCTAGACTAAGGCCACTTGTACGGCGGCCCTCAGTGGGAATCAAATCCAAGACCTCTGTTTTGGTGACTAAGCGCCTTAACGGCTAGACCAACGAGGCAGTCGATACAATTTCTTCAATTCTTTTTTTAAGGCGCCCTTAGTATTCTGTTCTATATTCTATTCTGCAGATGTCAGGTTTGTGGAGATGGCACTTTTTTCCCCCCGAAATCCATTCGCGCACAGTGCAGTAGTTGAGGAACTTATAAATGACCAAATACATACATACATACATACATAACCTCATACTATCCCAGAGGGGTAGGCAGACCAGGGACTACCACTTGCCACGATCCTGATAGATCACCTTCGCTTCATCAACGTTCATAAGTCGTTGCATGTTCCAGGTATTTTTTATCTTCCCCTTTGCTAATTCATCCCCTATTTGATCGATGTATGTCCGCCTGGGACGTCCCTTACCAGCCCTTTCACTCACGTTCGCAGTATATATTTGGTACGTCCATCTTTCTTCCTTCATGTCCACATGTCCAAACCAACGCAACATTCCTTTCTCAATTCTAGTCACTACAACCTCTTTCTGTTCACAACGTTCTCTAATCAGATTATTGCGTATCCTGTCATTCAAAGTAATACTACACATACTTCTCAAGGACCTCATTGCTACTGCATTAATTCGACCAAATACAAATGATCATAATAAAACAGTACACAAATATTATGAAAAGTACTCACACAGTGAACTGAGTGGCGTTGACGTAGAGGCCGGGGTGCAGTCTCAGAGCCACTTCAGCATCGGGCGGCGGCCGGATCATGGAGAAGGCCATCGCGATACTCACGAACAGAGATGGCAGCACCAGCAGGAGAAACAGGAGCCATCTGGATCAAACAGGGTCTTTTATAGCATAACATTACTTAGAATATTTTAACTTGCCTTATTCGGTGGGGATTTGGCGCTGGATGCCGTAATACAAGCTTTATGCCTAGCTCGGCGAAAGAGGCTAATCTTTATACTTAGATAGAAAGAATATTTTTTATTGCATGTACACCAGGGATTACATACGAGACTTAAGTCAAGGAACATATCGCAGCTGTTCAAAACCGCCAGGTAGAAAAGTCAGCGATAGCGGAACATCTTCTTGAATCAGGATCAAGCCACTGGATAGAATTGCACAAACCATCGATGCTTTCCAACGATCGCCATTATTATAGCCGAATTGTGCGTGAAGCAGTTGAAATTAATTAACACAAAAATTTTAATCGGGAATGTGGTTTCAAACTATCGCAAACGTGGGATCCGGTCATCAAGATGTGTTCGAGTGGAAATATCGCATGGCTTATCGTCCGACATTGTCAGTGTAGTGTGTCGCAACCCTAATAGTGCTTTGTGATAGCTGATTGAGGGTAGTCTGAAACCTCATCAGCCGAAGATGCGAACGGGTGCCAGCCATCAGTCTTCTCGTGACCACGATGACTGTAACGTCGTCGAAACGTCGAGGTAAAATAGCAATAAATTACTACGCGATTAAGCCCCGAAAATATTCTAACTATAGACTTAAGTCATTTCGTGTACCTAACTTTCTTATTTATAAATCCTTCTAAATCATTGGTCAATAAACAATAAACAAACATAAATTACATAACATTTACATATAGGCACATACATTGCTTCTGACCCCACACTAGGATACCCTGTGTCGTGACATGACACGAAAACAAATTCTAAATTAACCAACAAATTTTAAATTAGGTACTCTGATAATTTTATAAGAAAAGTAATTTTGAACTGTGCCGAAAGAGCTTTTAGTAACTGAAGAGATTTGTGCGATAGTTTTGTACGTCATACCTCGAACAAAGTTTAACTTTAACAAAATGAGGATCTATTACGTATGAGTATATGTATTTATGAAAATAAAATAACCTGTTAAAACCAGAAACAACGACATTCGTTAACCGGTTAAATCGATCATTTTGCATGCGAAATCATCGATTTAACCGGTTAACTCGAGTTAAATAACCTAACCCGGGCTGACGCAAGTGGACCTTACGATATTATTTTTATTCCATTGTTGGCGCCATTTACCATCGCGTAGGCTCTGCATGTGAATCCTTACCTATTCTTGGAGTAGTGCAGGAACCGTTTATAGAGTAGAGCCTTGAACTGAGCCCAGTTAGAGCCTTTGAGAGCTCCGTCGGCGGACACGAGGCAACTCTGGTCGTTTTTAAGGCTGGAGCTCGATGCGCTTTGGGTCGGCGTGTCTGTGCATAGAAAACCGGGGTTTAGAAGGCTTAGGTAGAGCGTTGAATTTTAATGGTTAGAGATGATATTCTTTTTAATGCACTAACCCGTGCTAAGGACAATTTTTAAAAACCTATTTAGAGGTTACAACTTCCACCCATGCCGGGACTCGAACCGGCGAACTCTGGCTATCCGTGCCAGCGCTCTTTCCAACTGAGCTAATGGGCGACTCACCGGCATCAGTGAAATTTCGAACCTCTTTACAATATTGTCTGTATTACGTACAGGCAGCGACATCTGGCTGAAGTAATAAGTAAGTAGGTACTCGAGGCTTGCAGTTATCGTATGAAGTGAACAAACGTTTGGTTAGATTACGTTATCAGGGGCGGGGCGGCCTAGCCTATAAATACGGAGTGTTTTTGCGATGACGGTCATCCCAACCCTCTGATCCGCGAAGCAGCGGCTTACTCTACGCCCACGACGGACCCACGTTACCTGGTGCGCAGGCCCAGGAACGTACTCGTTGACCCGCCCGACAAATTGTCGTCTGATCTGAACCACCTCTTAGAGGCTCGGTCCCAGTCAGACGCGGCCCCCTCCTCTGCCAGTGTCCCCCTTAGGGGGGACACACCATCAGAAAAAAGAGGCTAGATTATTTCGGACACATAATGCGTTCTAAAAAATATAGTCTCCTTCAACTTATCCTACAAGGAAAGATTCCAGGAAGAAGGAACAAAACTGCTCTTTTATAGCAGTTTTGTAATATAAACTCTTCTAAGCGGAGGCTCCGCTAGGGAGCCCTCCTCGGCCTCGAGGGGGCTCGCTCCCGATGTGGGTTTAGGGGTCTTTAGGACCAAAACCAGTCCCAAGGTGGTGTTTAGTGGGTAGGCGCACTTCTTGTGAGTCCCACATTGGCAGCACGGCCGGGCCCGTGCTGTTATGCATGAGCATTCACCACCTTCCTCCCCCGTGTCCTCCGGAGGGTGCCCTTTATAGGGCTAAAAAAAAACGTTAACGGTCACTCGCATTTGTGAGCTTGAGGATGCCTCGTATTAGAGGCGAAACGCGTCGCGTATTTTCTCTCACAAGTATTGGTGCCGGTGGTGGTGTGTTCGTGTCTTGCTTCTGCTTGAAAAATTGGGAGGGCGGTGCATTAACTAACCGCATGATGCTTGTGGGATTTTTGGCGGAATTCAGCAAAGTAATTTTCACATTTTAACGCTGTTATGGATTACCGCAAAGTAACGCCTGATTCCGTACAATATCAGAAAAAAAGTTAAGAGTGAAAATGAAAAACAGTAGCCGATATCTTTCAGGAATTGCACACACGAAATTCTCCGTTTTTTCCAAGGATGTCCGTTCTTTGAAACGTTCTCGGTTTTTCCCTCTTCCTCTTCTTCCTGTGCCGTTTCCTATCGGAGGTTGGTAACCAATTGGGCTATCTGGCTTTTCAAGGTTGCCAATACAAACAAGGAACTGGTGTGTGTTGAAACCACCATCACAGATTGTGTAGCCACGATATTTTAAGTCTCACAGGTCTCCTTCTTCCTGGAATCTTTCCTTGTAGGATAAGTTGAAGGAGACTATACTTTTTAGAACGCATTATGTGTCCGAAATACTCTAGCGTCTGTTTTCTGATGGTGTTGAGTACATATGCCTCCCTCTTTTTATATGTAGCTAATAAACGTCCCACTGCAGGGCACAGGCTTTCTCTCGGAAAGGGGGGGTTAATTACCACGCATGCCCACCCCTGATCGGCAACTTCAAGCGCTGAGGTATTTGAACACCTCAGACACTCAGGTTTCCTCACGATGTTTTCCTTCACGATTAGGGACTTCTCTCTCCAAGAGAAGGTCTGTGCCCAGGAGTGGGGCGTATAAAGGCTGCCATATCTATACGGCCTTACTAATAAAGGTTATGAGCAGTATGCAGCATAAGTGAGGTTGACAAATGGTTATTTGTACGCTAAATGCGATTAAACCAGTTTAAATTGATATACGTCAAAAAGTTATTCAGAGTTTATAACTTATTTATTAGTAAGGCTGATAATGTCTACACACAAACAGTCCTATTTATAAAAAGTTGATTCCACTAAAACTTTCTTAACACTGAATTAAGGCTGGTTTATAACAGGAATTCGCAGTTATCGTAAGAACAAAAGTTGACGACAAGTTCGCAAATGTACGTAGCTTTGAAGTTAAACAAAGTTGTACGTGCCCGCACTGGGTATCGAACCTGGGTCTCCCGCTTGCGAGTCCATTGTTCTACCCAATGGGTCACCGCTTAGCACTGAGGTAAGGCTGTTTTATAACAGGAATTCCTCTCATAAACTGGCTTGGACTGCGTCAGTTTTTATCGGTTCTACATAGGTGTCTATACAAGCTGCATCTGTGTAACTGAAAAAGCCGAAAATAGTTTGTTCAGAATCGCGAGTAGAAAACATTAAAGTAATTTTGGCCACATGTTAAGTTTTTCAAAAATTTTGATTTTTACTTGTCCAAATCGAAATCTTGCTTAAGTAATTATGTTTACTAATTTTACTTAAATATTGGTATTGACAGAGCAAGGGGATTTATCACAACTTAAATCACTTGGGGTGTCTTCTTCTTCAGGCTATATTAGTTCACTGCTGGACATAGCCCTCCCCTAATGAGCGCAAGGTTGTGCCATCGTTGGGGGGTAATGCCCATAATCCCCACGCTGGGCATGCGGGTTGGGGATCGCAGTTTGGTGGAATTGTAATGCGGGGGGCGCTGCTGCCCTTTGCCCTGCTGTTAGGGTGTCTAAGGTTGCTCAATTACACAGATGCACACTGTATGCAGTCAGTTTATTCCCTCACCAGTAGAGCTATGAGAGGACACCGTCCCATAGTCGGCGGTATCGGTCTGGCCGCAGATACTATGCATGATCTGCTCCAGGCTGCTGCAGTCCAGACTGAAGGACTTGTAGCCCAGCTCCTCCTTCTTGGACTCCAGTGTCTGGCATAGCGCCAAGAAGCTGCGGACAAACAGTTATGATTAGATGGCGAAATATCGCGAAAGATGGTGCTCCCATCATAACATAACAATCAACATAATATTTTTATACAGGCACATACATTGCTTCTGACCTCACACTGGGATACCATGTGTCGTAGGAACCAGAAACAACGACATCACAAACATGTAAACATCCCAGACCTGGGGTGTTTTACGTCCTCAGCCGGGATCTCATGCATGGTAGACAACGCTCTACCGCTGCACCACAGAGGCTGTCGAAAGATGTTGTGATGGGCAAAAAAAAATCTATATCGTTATCGCTTTGAGTATGTTACTTTCACGTATACACCTGTGTGCAAAAACGCAATATCTTCTGGACTTTGTCGTATAATTATGTTGCTCAATATAACTGTCACGTATGATCTGATGTCTATTGAATTTAGTCCAATTTAGTAAACAAGATTCTACCCTTAAACTGTGACTTTTTAAAATCCTATTTAGAAGCTAAAAATTTCACCCATGCCGGGATTCGAACCCGCAATTTGTGACTTTTTAGTCCAAACCTGCCATATTTCCATAAATGAAGTAACTTGGAACACTCTTTTAGATAACACGCTGCCAATTTTATAAACATTGTTCATGATAGTTCATGAATTTGCGAGAAAATGTCTAGTTTAGGCATCTTATCTCAATTTTAAGGTTAGAATCTTGTTTACTAAATTGGTCAAGTAAGAATAAATAGACTGTATGTAATGTATTATTAATAAATATTTTATTTTATTTTGTTTAAAGCTTCCTCTTCTTCAGGCTATATTATTGTCGCGGTCCTATCCCGAACCACCTAGAATAGAGTCTTCTAGAAGCCTATCGAATAGTCGCCGCATGCGGCGTTTTAGTAATCAATAAACGCTGCAAGCAATAATGAATCGTATGACCAATGCTCTTTGGCATGAAACTGTTCGAGCGATGTTGCCGCGTGTACCGAGTGTAGGTACAGGAATGTTCTAGAACCCTTGCCGGCGGATATAAATAGCGGCCGTTTATAGGGTTAAAAAAAAAAAAAGCGCGCTGTAAGTTCCGTTTGGAATAGCGAAGAGTGAACTTCGAGCGAACATACCTGCGATACGAGCGATAACCTACGACCTCAGCGATACTATTGGACTTCGTATCGTGAAGACCTGCAGACCAGACCCTGCGTGAATAAATCCTAAGAAGTTGTCATTGGCGTTTTACATTCAAATCCAGAACCCTAGCCCGTAACATTATGTAGTCCACTGCTGGATATAGCCCTCCCCTACTGAGCGCCATAGCGCCCTGTCTTCATCCAGCATTTGAGGGCAGTTTTTCGCAGATTATCATCCCACCTGGTCGGAGGGCGTCCTACACATTTTAATTTAAAGCTTAATTGTAGATAATATTAAGTTTTAATTTAAATGTTGTTAACTTAAACAGTAGCAAAGGTGCTATTTACAAGTGTTTTCTTTTGGTATGGAATCAATTCTTATTGTTCTTTTTTAATACCACTATGGAGGTTATAGAACGGAAGCTTGACCTGCCAGTGTATTCTCTACAACTAAGCGTCCATTTTTGACCGGGAGTGGTCTAGAAGCTTCTTGATACCTACATTCCTCTAAGCAGCCATTTTAATTTTCCTGGTTGTAGGGTATTTTCTGCAACGGAATCTCTACTTACTTGTTATTAACCCCATCGGCGTCATAGAAGGGCAAGTTGACCTCCACCTCCAGCCCGTTCGCTTCCACGACCTGTCCATTCTTGACCACCCCTCTCACAGCCGCCAGGAGTTTCTTGCTACACTCCTCCAAGCGGCCATCTTGTTTTTCCTGGTCGAGGGGCGGGTAAATCACCGTGAGGGTGTAGCCGTTGCCGAGGGAACGTTTGATCTCGATCGGGGAGCCGATCGTGTGGATTTGGCCCTGAGGAACAAACGTTGAGTTTTTTTTATTTATTTATTAAATTGCCCAACCTTACAGTGTTAATTAATTCGTTGAACAATTAAATATTTAGACTGTAATATACTATAAATCCACACAATTAACAATACTATGTAGCCTAAGTAAATATTTAATTTGATAATTTCTTCTGTGCCATCACCCAAAGAGCAAATAAATATATCAATATTTTCTGCAGCCTGGTTAAGGATTTTTATATTCTTCTTAACGCACTAACCCGTGCTAAGGACTATTTTTAAAAACCCTATTTAGAGGCTAAAAATTCCACCCATGCCGGGATTCGAACCCGCGACCTCTGGCTATCCGTGCCAGCGCTCTCTCAACTGAGCTAATGGGCGACTCACCGGCATCAGTGAAATTTCGAACCTCTTTACAATAGATACTCTCTGTATTAAAAACTCAACAGAGTTTGAGTTTCAAAGAGCAAGTCAATGGATACCTATGGTATGACCACACGTTACCTGGTGCATGACCACCAAGCGGTCGCTGAGAAGTTCCGCTTCGTCTAAGTGGTGCGTGGTCAGCAGAACCGTGCGAGACTTCTTCAGACGGACGATCAGCGACCAGATGTCTCTGTGAAGTAGGGGCGATTGTGAGAGGTGTTCTCATAGCTCTAAGTCCAAATAAATGATGATATCAACCCTTTGTATGTCCCCACTGCTGGGGTACGGGTCTCTTCCTGCATCGCAAGACGGTTAGGCTATACTCCACCACGGAGACCAAGTCCGGGTTAGTGGAGGGTTGTAAGACAGTGGCGGGCTTTACTTCCCGAACTTCACAAGCCTCTGTCTAGTGGCCCGCGAAGCCATTTTTAATAATAAAAATGAGTGTTAGGCGTAAAATTTGCCGCGTCTTATCAGTCCTTCATTAATTTACATTTAGGTACCGTACTTCAGTAATAAACAAGCTGGTCTTGAAAGAAATTAATTTGATGAAATCTCATAACTAAATGAAATCAATTTTGTTCTTCAGGCTATATTAGTCCACTGCTGGATATAGCCCTCCCCTAATGAGCGCCTAGCGCAAGGTTGTGCCATCATTGGGGGGTAATGCCCATAATCCCCACGCTGGGCATGCGGGTTGGGGATCGCAGTTTGGAGAAATTGCACTGCAGGGGGCGCTGCTGCCCACCCCCCGGTTTGTGTCCCTTAGTCGCCTTTTACGACACCCGCGGGAAGAATTTGGGATAGTGCTATTCTCTAGGCCGACACCACACAGCGTTGTGTGAATAAATAAATATAATTAATTAAAAATAAATGAAGCGCTCGTGGCCTAGGCGAACCGAGTGATTGGAATCAATCACTTGGTTAAGCAACAACAGGCGCGGTCAGGTACGGGATGGGTGAGCGTCCCGTGACGACCGCTAGTGGCATTTTTCCGGGCGCTTCCGTGCTTCGCAAGGCACGCTAAGCCGTTGGTGCCGGCTGTCATATAATTAAATAGTAGTCGTTAAGCCATGTCAGAGGCCTTAAGGGCGGCTTGATAACTTCTGACAGTAAGGCCCGCCATTGTCTTACAATCCTCCACCAACCCGGACTTGGCCCCCGTGGTGGAGTATGTCCTAACCATGGAACGTTGTGTAACTTTTATAATAATAAATAAACTCTGGAGCGTCTTTAGGTGTGGTTTTGTTTGTAGAATTGTAGTAATATTAACAGAAAACTGGATAAAAACGGAGAAGCAGGTAAAAAGACAGATCGGGTCAAAGCGTAAAGTAGTTAGTGGTGAAAAATGAGGGAAATCGAAGAATGTGTGACGTACATAATTTAAATATTTGAAAATTATAGATAGAAGAGAAATAAAAATGGTGTGAAGAGGTTTGCACCGTTACAACCTTCCTGCGTTGCAGGAAGAGACCTGTGCCCCAGCAGCGTTGACAAGGGTTGCTAACGGCAAATGTTCCTTTTATTTAGCGCTGGTCACCTGCCAATCTCTACAGGATAAATAAAAATGGTGTGAAGAGGTTTGCACCGTTACAACCTTCCCGCGTTGCAGGAAGAGACCTGTGCCCCAGCAGTGTTGACAAGGGTTGCTAACGGCAAATGTTCCTTTTATTTAGCGCTGGTCACCTACTAAACTCTACAGGATGAACACAAGCCTGCGCGCGAGCGGGTCGACGCCGCTAGAGGGCTCGTCCAGCAGTACGAGACCCGTGCCCCAGCAGTGGGGGCGTACAAGGGTTGATAACGGCAAATGTTCCTTTTATTTAGCGCTGGTCACCTGCCAATCTCTACAGGTTAATAACTATATATGATACAATCTATAACTGACAAGAGCTTAACTGCAGGTTTGGTAAAGGTAATTCGAATGATGGCGTGGTGTTCGGGTCATCTATCTCCCTCCAAAATGGTTGGGACTGATGATGGCTGACTACTGCGTTATGCTCGTGAACGAGTGCTGTTCGTGTGTCTGGCCGCAGCACTTGTTTTCCCTAACTTTGTGAGACATTAACTAATGCTTTGGCATTTAACACCAACCTGCGCGCGAGCGGGTCGACGCCGCTAGAGGGCTCGTCCAGAAGTACGAGCTGCGGGCGCGCCACGAAGGCGAGCGCCACGCTCACGCGCCGCCGCTGCCCGCCGGACAGCCGCGAGACCGGCGCGCGCGCCGCCGCGCCCAGACCCAGCACCGACATCATGCTGCGCGGGGGGGACACAAGTATGACCACCATGATCACAGCGTATAAGAGATTAATCACCTACTAGACCACATTTTGAATTATGTGCCTCTATTATTTAGAGTTTATCAGTCTGCAATACACTTATATGCAATACGCTTATTTGCTAAGAATAAGTGTAGGAAATTCCGGCGGAGACTGAAAAACAGCATTAATGCTGAGGCTCCAAACATTTCAAAAGTGTGAACTAAATATGTATTCGTATCATAAGCACATTTTTACTTTTGAATAAAGTTATTTTATTATTATATGGGGTACCACAAAAAGGAACTATAATGTCTCTCTCTCTCTGCGCGCCCAGACCCCACACCGATATCATGCTGCGCGGGGGGAACACTCAAGGTATGACGACCATGATCACAGCGTATAAGAGATTAATACCTACCAGACCACATTTTGAATTATGTGCCTATCTTATTTAATTTTTATCTCATTAAGTTTATCAGGCTGCAATACACTTATGTCATGGTGTACTATTACAGGAGTACCACAAAAATGAAATATGATTTCTATCTGATTACCTCTCAGCGCGCCCAGACCTAGCACCGATATCATGCTGCGCGGGGAGGGAACACTCAATTAAGGTATGACCACCATGATCACAGCGCATAAGAGATAATTACCTACTAGACCACAATTTGAATTATATTCCACTATTATAGAGTTTATCAGGCTGCAATACGGGGTAATATGGTGTACCACAAAAAGGAACTATAATATTAATTAATATCTCATTAAGTTAATCAGGCTGCAATACACTTATGTCGTGTGTACAATAAAGAGTTCTAATCTAATCTGATCCTGATTTCCCGACTGATTACCTCTTCGCAGACCCAGCAGACATCATGCTGCGCGGGGAGATATACCTCGCATTGAAAGTAGGCCGACCAATACGATATCGTATAACAGTAGAGTCAAAAAATATTTTTATATAAATAGCAGTACCACAAAAAGGGGCTATCTGGTTCTGATTTCTGGTTAGATTGTTTTTGTTCTTTCAAATTTTGGTTTCTCCAATATACAGGTTTTAAAAGCGGACGTTATAGTAGAAACGTAACATAATATTTTATGCAGATGAGTAAATGATCTAACTAACTACTCATTCGTCCACCTCGGCCCGCGTGTCGTGACCGTATTTCAGTTCAGCATAGAGCCGCACATTCTCTGCGGCAGAATATGAATGAAAGAATTGCTGGGCGAATCAATCACTCACACTGAGTGAGTAATTTATCTAGCTGCTTACTCTTCCACCTCGATCCGGACGACGTATATGTACGCCCTTCATTTCGACGTAGAGCCGCACGTACATGGCGGCGGACTAAATGAATCGATTAATGAATGGGTGAGCCAGTGAACGAGCAACTGAGTGAGTCAGTGAGTAATTTATCCAGCTACTCAGTTGTCCATCTCAGCACGCACATCGTGGCCTTAGGCGTATAGCTGCACGTATTTGGCGGCGAAATTAATTAATGAGTGAATGGCTGGATGAGTCAGAGTGCTTAGTGCAAGTTTGACAGATCCAATCGAATAACTTTACTACCGCGTTAATCGAGCATTGAGTAGTGAGTATGAGTAAGTTAACCGTTCGAACTGGCACAACGCTGTCACAGTACAACTCGCACTCGCGTTTATTCGTGTTTTGGCTGGTAAACGTGTTCACTTCTCAACGTAAACATTACAACTCGCACCCAGCAATTTTAATTTCCATACTTGTCGCTAGGTGGCGCTTCCTCGATGCCATAGAAATATGAGTTTACGTTAACGCGATCGAGTAGTTAAAAAACTCGCACTAAGCACTCAGTGCGGAAAGCGACAGAGTGAGTGAGTGAATATTCGACATAGCTACTCACTCGTCCACTTCTGCCCGCACGTCGCGAGCGCCCTTCAGCTCGGCGTAAAGCCGCACGTGCTCCGCGGCGCTGAGCGCGGGCAGCAGCACGTCCCGCTGCGGGCACACGCCGCACGCGTGCCCCGCGCGCACCGACACGTGCCCCGTCGACGGCCGCAGCATGCCCGTTATTATTTTGCTGCGGAAAACGTTCCTAGTTTAGTATTGCGGAAGTCGAACGGAAACCCATAAAGTTACACTATTTTTATTTTTAATGCACTAACCCGTGCTAAGGAACAAATTTAAAAACCTATTTAGAGGCTAAAAATTTCACCCATGCCAGGATTCGAACCCGCAACCTCTGGCTATCCGTGCCAGCGCTCTACCAATTGAGCCAATGGGCGACTCACGGCATCAGTGAAATTTCGAACCTCTTTACAATATTCTCTGTATTACGTACAGGCAGCGACATCTGACTTAAGCAAATTGCATTACTTACAACCCCGACTACCTACTTTGCAGTTAGGTTTTAACATCACCTAACGAGTAACGAGAGCACCTGAATAACCCATAAAGTTATTTAGGTGCTCTCGTAAGCGTACTCTTCTAGGCGCCATTTGCCATGCGCCGTGCAGGCTGTACATTAAAGTGACGTGGGAAAACTTGAAAAACAGAAAACAAAGTGTTTTCTTCAAAATGACACAGAAGCTGTGACTTATTGAACGTAACAAAATAAACTAGGTATCCATTTCAAGCATTGATAACTTTGGAGGAAAATTGGACAATAACCTCCTAGAAACTCCTTTTCAAAGTCCTTAATTAACAGAGTTTACGTAATTATTATAAAACACAAAACTCATGCAATGGCACAAGCCTTTCATTCCAGAAATCATTGACATCTAAATAATCTTTTATGTTATTATTGTAGCCCTTTTGGCACAAAGTGTACTTAATACATTATTTGAACCGTTTTACAGGCAAGCTAGATACCTATATCTTCAGGAATTTTATTATAGAATCATATACGATACCCCGTGAAGGATGTTTTAACTAAGCTTATAAATGAATCTGATCGCTCTCTTCTGCAAGACGAAGACCATAATGTTACGCGGTAAAGCTTGCTCTCATTCGATGCTAATGCGAACGTCACCGTTTCACACAAAGTCACACCATAAAACACACTACGTACTCACATAAGCGTACTCTTCCCGGCGCCATTATGTGCGAGCAAAGCCGTGACATGCCCCCTTCGAAGTTGCAGCATGATGTCTCACAGTGCATATTTCGACGCGCCGCGGTAAAGCTTGCTCTCATTCACGATGCTAATGCCAACGTCAGCGTTGCACACAAATACACACCATAAAACACACTACGTACTCACATAAGCGTACTCTTCCCGGCGTCATTAGTCCGGGTAAAGCCGTGACCTGTCCCCTTCGAAGTTACATCGTGATTTTATTTTTTATTTGCCTGACAGCGATGTCAGGCAGTGCGTATTTGGACGCGCGCCGCGGTGATCTTGCTGGCGTTTATGGTGCCAATTCGGACGTCACCATTTGGCACAAGTATATATCCTAAAATATACTAAGTACTCACATAAGCGTACTCTTCCCGGCGCCATTGTGTCCGAGCAAAGCCGTGACCTGTCCCCTTCTAAGCTGCAGCGTGATGTCTCGCAGTGCATGTTTGGACGCGCCGCGGTAAATCTTGCTGACGTTCACAATGCTGATGCCGACGTCATCGTCTGAACCTTGGGGCGTCGACGGCGACGAGATGCTGCTCTTGAGGCTCTTTATGCCTGGGAACAAGGGCGAAAATTGTATAACGAGCATGTTGTAACCTAAATACGGTTGAGTAAAGTAAAGTAAAGATTTGTTCAATTACCAATATAAGGATATTTTTTAAGTTACCTAACATCATAAAGACTTACAGAATTTAGTAGGTAACTGAATAGGGACCTAATTCCAGCTGTAAGTCAACAAGTTAACAGTCGCTGATTTTCTGTTAGGACCTGTTTATTTATACAGTAAATTTTTATGCTGTTTAAAAAATTTATTTAGAGGCTTTTTATGCTGTGTTGTAATACTCGTATTCTTATTATAATGATATTTTGTATTCTTTTATATTTAAGTACATTTATCTTTATCTCAATATAATTATTAGAGCTAGTTATTTATTTGTGTATAATTTTATTTTCACACCTCCTGCTCGACAATGCCTTATTACGTACCGTCAAATATCATCGTAAAGCATAGCCTTGTCTCTCGAGGGCAATAATAATGATGAATTTCCCTAGGGAATAAAGTGATTTGAATTTAGAATGTCAAAATTCGCATGAAAACTATGAAGAAGCCCCGCATTGCAATTCGAAATTCGAATTGTTGTTCGAAACTCACCCCTTTTTTCTTTTTTTTCTGAACTACTGTGTCGTGTGACCGCGCGAAACACCAATAAAAAAAAGAAAAAAAGGCGCGAATTGCAAATACGAATTTAAAAGTTATATTCAATTTCACCATAAATATACCAAATAGAAATATCAGTATATCACTACATAACTGGACTAACGTATCTAATGTCAATATAAATTTGTAGTTAATTTACGCAATATTTCTCAGCTTAATAAATATTTTTCAACTTATGCAGCCCTGTCTTTTTATTGTCTCCCAGATGGTGTGAAAAGTAGAGTATTCACCTCTGGAATAAAACATGTCTTAGTCTCGGGTGGTATGAACCCCTGGCTTCACTCAGGACTCTACATAACTCCCTCGCTTCGCTCAGGAGTTAAAATTTAACTCCCTCGCTGCGCTCGGGAGTTAACTCGGAGTCCTTCGCTCCGCTCAGGGTTCAATATACCGCCCATGACGTAATACATGGTTTTATTCCCTTAACGCATAATCTACTATTGTATATTATTGTAGCTTATTCTATCACGTACAATAGTTAAAGTATTTAAGTATCTTTTTCATTCTGTATTTATAATACGTTTTCTATTCGTATGGGTATTATTCTATATAACATATGAGTATTCTACTCTATACGGTATTATTAATTCTTTAGTATTGTTATTGCCCATGATTATATCGCACCGCAGTCTGTTACGCTCGTGGGGTAGCACCTGGCACTGACTGAAAATCAGCGCTGAAGGCTTGTCCATCAGCATATTGCTGAGTCAGCTGCCATTTATAGCAGCAGTGACACGCCGTGACCTTTCGTTTTTCTTCGTTCTTTTTGTTTTTTGTGAATGTTATGTTTAGTAATATGTTTTTAAGTTTGTTACTGTGGCGTGTGCACTGTTTCTATAATAAAGGTTTTTCTTCTTCTTCTTTTAATAGTAAGTGTCACTAAGTAAGTTTACGTCTCATATTTATTGTGTGTGTTTTTGGTACTGCAAAACAAAACTTTTTATCTATCTATCATTGCCAGACAGAGGCTCCCACTCAGAGAGGCCTTAATCACCAGACAATAAGGATCTAATAACCTTGGCGATGTTCAGCGCATACCTTAGAATATCACTCGAGATACTCAAATTTCCTCATGATGGCAACCTTTAAAAGTGTTCAAGGTCCTTTATAGGCCCAACGGACAGATAGACGCAGATATAATAAAAAGGTGTCGTTTAGCACCTCTACCAAGTTACTCACCATAAAACCGCTCAATCACGTAGCCAATAGCCAGGTAGATGAGGCCATCCAAAAACACCATAAAAGCAGCAGTACCTTGGAAAGAAAAATACTAGTATGAAAATTATAAGACCATAGTTTGAATGACAACGAAGGTCAATTTCATCATCAACCCATTATGTCTTCCTTCCCTAAGGAAGGTATAGGCCATACTCCACCATGGGGGCCAAGTCCGGATTGGTGTAGGTTTATAAAAGTGGTTGCTCTCAAGGTCAATTTGCAACTCTGTATTCCACCAATTAGGTCGTTTTTTTTTATCTGTCTAATGTGAATAAAATTTCAATAGCAATGATATCAACCCTTTGCAAGTTCCCATACTCCACCACGGTATCCAAGTCCGGGTTGGTGAAGCATTGTAAGACAGTGGCGGGCCTTACTGTCAGAAGTTATCAAGCCGCCCACAAGGCCTCTGACGTGGCTTAACGACTGCCATTACATGACAGCCGGCACCGACGGCTTAACGTGCCTTGCGAAGCACGGAAGCGCTCGGAGAAAATGCGGTAGCGGTAGTCACGGGACGGTCACCCATCCATCACCTGAACGCGCCTGTGGTTGCTTAACCCTAGTGATTGATTCCAATCAGTCGGTTCCACTAGGCCACGAGCGCTTCAAAAATAAAATAAATACATAACTTTGTGAACCAAATTTAAACACACATATCGGGAAGACTTTCTACTTGGCCTAGTCAAAAAATGACCACATCTAATATAGTATTTTCTAAGGTTAACACGAGCACTAGACATAATAAAAACGGTATTTACACGGATTTTACTCGTTTAATGTCACATGTTTACAATTTTCCGACGTTCCGGCACTTTTTCAAGTTACTTGATCAAAATCCGAGTAAAATCCGTGTAAATACAGTTTTTATTTTATAATATTGTTTTGTATTTGTTGTTTTCCAGTGTACAATAAAGAAATGAAATGAAAAGGTTTTATTCAAAGTAGCACAGAAACTGCGGCTTAATGAACGTTACAATTCAAACTATGTGTCCATTTCAAAATCTAGATCAATTAGGAGAAAAAATGGACAAAGAAACTCCTAACTTAGTCTTTTCAAAAGTCCTTAATTAACATAGTTTACATAATTATTATAAACATAGAACTGATACATTGTACTGGCTTTCATTCCAGACCTCATTGTCATCTAAATAATCCTTTATGTTATAGTAGCCCTTTTGGCACTAAGTGTGCTTAACATATTTTTTGAACCCCGATTCAGGCAAGCTTAATATATCTTCAGGGATTTTATTATAGAAGCGTATACAATGCCCCATGAAGGATGTATTAATCTTTGCCAGCCTAAATAGTGGGAACAAAAGTTTATGTTTATTTCTAGTATTTACATTGTGTTGGCTACCTAAAGTTTTAAAGTTACTAATATTTTTCCTAACGTACATAATGTTTTCATATATATACTGACTGGCAACTGTCAGGATGTTAGTTTCTTTAAAGAAATCTCTTAACGAATCTCTACTACCCAATATAAATGAATCTGATCGCTCTCTTCTGCAAGACGAAGATGTTCTCAATGTCTGCTGCCCGTCCCCACAGTAGTATGCCATAGGACATAAGACTATGGAAGTAACTAAAATAAACAAGCCTAGCAGTTGCGAAGTCATCAGTTAGTTCCCTAATTCTTTTGACTGCATATGCTGCTGAACTAAGCCTATTTGCTAAGTTTTCTATATGAGGACCCCATTTAGACCCCAAGAATATTCTTATCTTATCTTACTGTAGTGTGGTGTTAGAGAGATTCGGCAAGGTTAGTAAAATATCAGCCTACCGAGGCTGATGGAGTCTCCGTCAGCCCGCCAGAGGTGTCGCCAGCGCGCGCCGCCGCCCGCCGCCTCCCGCCGCGCCACTTGCAGCAGCCCGTAGCAGAACGCACTCGACATCGACAGACACTGCAAGCCATACATTTCTTTATCTACTCTGATACTATAACATATAACATTTACGTACAGGCACATACATTGCTTCTGGCCCCACACTAGGATACCCTGTGTCGCGGGAACCAGAAACAACGACATCACAAACATGTAAACATCCAAGACCTGGGGTTTTTTTTTCCCAGCCGGGTTTCGTACCCGAGACCTCTTGAATGGTAGGCCGACGCGCTACCGCTACGCCACAGAGGTCGTCTATTATACGAAGGTTCTTCTTCTTCTTCAGGCTATATTAGTCCACTGCAGGACAGAGCCCTCCCCTAATGAGCGCAAGGTTGTGCCATAATTGGGGGGTAGGCCCATAATCCCCACGCTGGGCATGCGGGTTGGGATCGCAGTTCGGTGGAATTGTACTGCGGGGGGCACTGCTGCCCACCCTTCGGGTTGAGGGTACGATACGAAGATTATTAAACTGAAAACAAAACTCTTATGACAAACATTACGCAAAAGCCAAAAATAAACGACCGAAACGATCTTCGAAAAACTGCCGGCAGAAGCTGGATGCGGCAAGCTGCAGACATGGCGGTCATAAGGTAACATTTACCTTATAAATAATCGCGATTACACCCGTTTAATTTATAACTTCTACAAGAGTGATCGTGATATGAACTTTTAAGTCTTTCGAAACTTTAAACCCTTAACGATAGTCTATGTAATTTTATCAATAAATATTTCCCGGTTTCATCTGTTCCACTATCCACGTCACCCAGGGTTGGTTCGAATACACGACAAACTATTATTAAGCCCATATTGGAACAAATATTTTTTCTATGCAATAAAAACATAAGTCAATCAATACTTGACGTAATTCACGAATATGAAAAAGAGAATAGGACCGAAACGAGATCCTTGTGCAACTCTTGTGTAACAGTAAAGAATCAGAGCAACTGACAGAGTAACGAACGTCGCGGTTCTGCAGAAAATGAACAAAAAGGTAGAGCTCTTAAAGACTGTAAAACGAAGAAAGCTACAATACCTTGGTCACATCATGCGAGCTGACAAATATAATCTGCTGCTACTTATTCTAGAAGGGAAAATTGAAGGAAAGCGAAGACCTGGCCGAAGAAAAACATCATGGCTCCAAAACATAGCAGAGTGGTTCAACACCAGAAATATAGAACTTTTTCGAGCAGCTACATCACGTGACAGTCTAGCGAAAATGATAGCCGACCTCCGATAGGAGATGGCACCGGAAGAAGAAGATTTGATTCTTCTATTGTTCTGTTGGATTGTCATTACATTTATACATATTTTCTCGTTGGCAAACCCAATTATTGAGCCTTTTATTCCATGCACGGCTTAGACCAGTTAAGAAGACGCTATAAACTATACAGTCCACTTAATACCTATATATCCAAGTTGGTATATATATATATATATATATATATATATCCATTATATCATATCATATCAAAGAATCAGGAATGATCTTTATACCGTGAGCAGCTTGGCGGCCGTCGTCAGCGCCGCCTCCAGCGACAGGATGATGACGAAGGGCATGAAGGTCAGCAGGTAGCCGAGAGCGCCGCACACCGCCGCCAGGCTCGCCGAAGAGAACAGCTTGGAGATCAGGTAACTGGAAGTTGGCGTCAACATTAGCAGTATTTATGTAAGGGAATGAAGCTGTTTGGCAGTCTGATTGGCGAGAAGTCACAGCCAATCACTTTTTAATTGTTCAAATTACGTTTATTGTTTTGTTACGATGTCTGAATATATCCGTAGTGTTATCGGGTCAGCAATGCGTACTGATTATACTAGTTAAGTTCAAAGTGGAAGCCAGGAGACCCATAGTATGGGGAACCCCCATTTTGGAATCCCATCTTCTACTACATAATGTAACATGCTAATGCTAAGAGGTTTATAAATTTGTAAGTGCGTTGTGCACTGGAGAAAATTAAATCCATTGTATTTATATCGTGTGAAGCGCTCGTGGCCTTGTCGAACCTAGTGATTTGAATCAATCACTTAAGTTGAGCAACTACAGGCGCGGTTAGGTGCTGGATGGGTGACCGTCCTGTGACTGCCGCTTGTGGCATTTTTTTCCAAGCGCTTCTGTGCTTTGCAAGGCACGTTAAGGCGTCGGTGCCTGCTGTCACGTAATGTCAGTCGTTAAGCCACGTCAGAGGCCTTATGGGCGGCTCGATAACTTCTGACAGTAAGGCCCGTCACTGTCTTAAAATCCTCTACCAACCCAGACTGGGCCCGGTAGTGGAATATGGCCTAACCTTCCTGCGACGCAGGAAGAGATCTGCCTCAGCAGTGGGGACTTACAAAGGGTTGATATCATTGCTATTGAAATTTTATTGTCATTAGACAGTTTTTTCTGACGTGATTGATGGAATACAGAGTTGCAAATTGACCTTGAGACCAGTCACTAGTCTTCCAAGCCTACACCAATCAGGACCTGGCCCCGTAGTAGAGTATGGCCTATACCTTCTTCAGAGAAGAGACCCGTCCCTCTCGGTGGAGACATAATGGGTTGATGATGAAAATGGGGATATACAAAGGGTGGATATCAAATCAAACAGCACAAAACTCACCAGAACATGAGCACAGCGAAGCCGAAGTCGACCATGAGCGCGTACAGCAGCGTCCAATCAGAGCGCGGCAGCACGCCACCCACACACAGCACTGCACACACACACGCGCACGTCAGCAGCAGCTCCGCCAGCGACGCCAGAAACCACGAGAGCGTGTGCTTGCCAAGATCCACGCCCATCACTGACATCAGCTGGGGAAAGCAACGGCTTTTTTAGTTGGAATTTTCATATACTTAAACATAACCAGAGATACGTAATACAGAGAATAGTGTAAAGAGGTTCGAAATTTCACTGATGCCGGTGAGTCGCCCATTAGCTCAGTTGGATAGAGCGCTGGTACGGATAGCCAGAGGTCGCGGGTTCGAATCCCGGCATGGGTGGAATTTTTAGCCTCTAAATAGGTTTTTTAAAATGGTCCTTAGCACGGGTTAGTGCATTAAAAATAAAAATAGTATAATAACCAGAGGAGTGGCAGAGAACAGTGACTGCCACGATTCCATTCTGCCAGTCATCGATGCCACCTTCGCTTCATCAACGTTCATTTTTTTATGTAGCCTATAAACGACCCACTGCAGGGCACAGGCCTTTTCTAGCGAGAGTATGGGCTTAGTTACCACGCGTGCCCGCCGCGGATTAGCAATATCAAGCGCTGAGATAATCCATTTTCAAATCAATTCTTAGTGAGATTTGGAACACTTCAAAATTCAAAAATTTTAAGTTTATCAGTCTCCATACAGATGAAATATTATAAAAAAAGTTACTAATTATGAATGACCACAAAGAAACTGATGCATTACATAATTAAGGTAATGTTTCATGAGAGAACATCGTAGAAGTTGAGGTATTTATGAACTAGGACATAGTTATTTATAAGAAGTTAAATAATTAGATGGTAAGAAAGAATGAAGAAAGAAAACGTCTATTTTAATTGCAACATAAGCACACACATAAAATGACATTAAAAATGAGAAAGCAAAGAAAACAATGTGTAACACATTCATACAAAGGCATAGAGTTGCAGCTTTTGTATTTAACTCTTATCCCTGAGTCATAAAAACCCATACGAGGCATCAACGCGACGAGATTGGAAAAAACCGGATTATTATGGGACGATTGGACGAAAAATACAAGAAATAAACAATATAACTTCGACAACATCTTGAATGATTATGTTATGACATTATTAACAATCTATCAATTTAATTTAATTATTTGCATGCCTAAAGAGGTGAATAGTGAAGGAACACTTTTCGTGCAAATAAACAATTTCATTTTAAAAGACTTTGTTTTTC
Source organism: Yponomeuta sedellus (assembly GCA_934045075.1). Lineage (NCBI taxonomy): Eukaryota > Metazoa > Arthropoda > Insecta > Lepidoptera > Yponomeutidae > Yponomeuta > Yponomeuta sedellus. The sequence goes on along the minus strand of OW203736.1, from coordinate 1,278,384 downwards.
ACATTTGGAACACAATATTCAGTAACCCAAGCAGTTTACAAATCAATGCTCTTATACAACCATCGAGCCGGAACGTGTGTTGATAGACAAATAACGCGGTGGAAGCATTGGACAACACTTACCATGGTATTCCCGGATTCCTTCTCAGAGACAATGAACCTTATGGCCGACGACACAGTAAATACAAGTGAGAAGAAAAACGCCACGATCAGCGCCTGCGACTCGTACAGCGACGACTGGAAACTGAAACAAATTAGTATAATTGTATAGAATCAGGCGTTCGTTATCGTTATCAAGCCTTGTAAGTCCCCACTGCGGGGCACGGGTTTCTTCCTGCATCGCAGGAAGGTTAGGCCATACTCCACCACGGGGGCCTAGTCAGGTTGGTGGAGGATTGTAAGACAGTGGCGGGCCTTACTGTCAGAATTTATCAAGCTACCCATTATCACATTATCCTGAACTAACCAGCCTTCGTTCCACAGTGGACGTGTCGAAGGTGTTCTCGAACCCCGAGCGACAGTCCAATCCTCCACGGATTGTAAGACAGTGGCAGTTCTTACTGTCAGCAGTTATCAAGCCGTCCTTAAAGCCTCTGACATGGCATAACGACTGCCATTACATGACAGCCGGCATCAACGGCTTAACGTGCCGTGCGAAGCACAGAGGACTGAGAATCGGGCGTTACTTTGCGGAAATCCATAATAACATTAAAATGTGAAAATGGCTTTGCTAAATTATGCCAAAAATCTCTTAGGCACCATGCGGTTAGTTAATGCACCGCCCTCCCTCCCACTTTTTCAAGCAGAAGCAAGACACGAACACACCACCACCGACACCAATACTTGTGTGAGAAAATACGCGACGCGTTTCGCCTCTTACACGAAGCATCCTCAGGCTCACAAGTGCAAGTGAATATAAATTAGTATGACATAGTGTGTCTTACAACGTAGGTACAAACACTTTTTCTCAATATTCTAGTTCATTGTAATTTTTAATAACCCAAAACACGATATAAACTAAAGTGGATGAACTATACGCGAAAATCGATTGGGGCTCTCCGCGTGCAATACGACAATGCACTCCGGGCGTTGTCGCGGCTGCCCCGCTACTGCAGCGCATCGGGCATGTTCGCGGACGCGCGCACTGACGACTATTACGATTTACGCGATGATGCGCACGCGCGGCGCGGCACTCGTGCGCAGGGTGCGGGCCAGTCTCAACACCGTCCTGGCTATGCTCGCCGATAAGGTAGATTGAGCCTACATAAACCATTGTTGCCGTCTTCAAGTGGCAAGCAAGGGCAGTGCCGTATAGTTATGGTAAAAATAACAATATGCGCTAACACTAGGATAAGATTACTAACAAATTTATATGAATTTTTATATTTGGAAACAAATATCGGGAACGTCGAGAATTAAGGTAATTCATAATTAAAGAATTAAGTAACTATTTACCTCATAATGAATAATCGCAATTAGTATTTAACTATGAAGACGTTTTCTCTAATCTGTATTTATAGTTACTTGACTTTTAGTAAGCAGAAGTTTAAGTTTCAAATAAAAATAGAAGTCAAAACTTCCTTAGGTGCACTTGGCGCAAATTCCGAAAATTTCTCGAGACTAAACTGTCAAACGCTCGGCTCGCTGACACTGAATCGGGTATACTCGGCTCCAATCAATAGTACAGGTCAGTGACGATTATTGTGTTGACATGAGCAAACACACTTTTTTTATTCCAAGTTTGTATTCAAAATTGTCCATGTCAACGGTCAAGATTACGTGACAAACAAAATATTGGATCCTAAAATATTGGATAAAATTTATATCACAAATAATAAAATAAAATATTGAACCTTTTGCTTATTGTTAGTAGAATATAACATTTAGGCGTACGTATATTTTACGTATACTTACTAGTCCCTCTTATAGCATGGGTAAGGTATCTGCTGAGTATACACTCCGTACTGCTCCACACGATTCTCTGTCTCTCTCTTCTGCCTGGCAGTGGCGTTGGAGCGAGAGAGTGCAATGATGGCGCTGTCGACCAGGTCTTGGATCTGGACGAAGCCTCGGAAGTACCGCATGTCCTCCAGGAAGTTGCCTTCAGGACCTGGTGTCCAGAATCTGGGAAAGTGAAGGAGGTTGGAGAGATGTAAAGATTGTATTCATACGTATAGGTGGCAACTGATGTATTACCACAGATTAGATAATATTTACTACGTATTACGTTTAAGATGACTTGAGAAAAGGTGGTCAGAGTGGAGTTCTTTTTCCCGCTGCCATTTTCTTCATTACGCTACGGCCCGAAGGATACGTCTTTCACTTTCATTTTAATTAGTACATTGACATTCAGCAAACAGAATGTAGATGAACTCCTTACGTTGAAACAAAATTAAATTGGTTTTTTCACTCACTGGTTTCGGATTCTTGCAGTGGTGGGCACACTTTCGATGTCCATTCGGATTTTATATTCCACGTTGACAGGTTTGCCGTTTTGTTCCTCGACATGCATGAAAACGAGACCTGGGAAAGAACAAGGTACGGTTGTAACTGTGCAAACCTCTTCACACCATTTTTATTTCTTTTTCTATCTATCATTTTCAAATATTTAAATTATGTACGTCACTCATTCTTCGATTTCCCTCATTTGTCACCACTACTACTTTACGCTTTGACCAGATCTGACTTTTTACCTGCTTCTCCGTTTATCCGTTTTTATCCAGTTTTCTGTTAATATTACTACAAATATCTACAAATTAAACCACACCTGAAGTCGTTCCAGTTTATTATTATTTATAAAAGTTATACAACGTTCCACGGTTAAGTCTACAAATCTACGATTACGTCTTTCAAAATTTCGAATTTCAGCATGAAGCATTTCATCTGTGTTGTGAATTTGCAGTGGCAAATTTGCACCCTATCCTCGGTAAACGTTAATAAGTACCTATTATTACTTATTAACCTTTACCGAGGATAGAGTTTCACAAAAGCCTCATGTACACGAAAACGACTGGTTTTGAACGTAAATATGAACAATTTTTACTATGAGTATTGATCGTAGAAGAATTGTAATGTAACATAATCGCAAGCGTAAATAAATTATTTATCTGTCTGGTTGCTCTTAACAGTTCATTTGAGGTATTGCGCTTGACAACCTTGGCACCTGTCTATTCCTCCGGGAGTGATGTGATGTAAGGTAACTAGCGCAACCACCGACCTCAGATATATTATATTGTATAAGGGAACAACACATTGTATTTATAAATTAAATGTTACGCATGATTAATAAATGATAAAAGTTAACAAAATTCTAAAAACCTATTTAGAGGCTAAAAATTTCACCCATGCCGGGATTCGAAACCGCAACCTCTGGCTATCCGTGCCAGCGCTCTACCAATTGAGCCAATGGGCGACTCACCGGCATCAGTGAAATTTCGAACCTCTTTACACTATTCTCTGTATTACGTACAGGCAGCGACATCTGGCTTAAGCAAATTGCATCACTTACAGCCCCTTACTTAAATAGGTTTTTAAATTTGTCCTTAGCACGGGTTAGTGCATTAAAATTAAAAATAGTATAAAAATTGTAAAATTTAAATTTTAAGTTTTAAAGGTTTTAAAGATAAGACCTTAATATGACATCTTTGGAATAATATTACATATTGATTACATATTAATGTACGAACACGCCCTCTAAAGAATTACCATACCTTTTGGGATGAGGCGCTGTTTACTGTAATACAGGCAATAAGCCTAGCTCAAAAGCAGATGCTGTATGTTTTGTGCTATTGAACGTAAAAGTCCTATGTAACTTAGCCCTATTTTTGTATTCTTTGGTCAATAAAATATTCTTATTCTTATATAACGCGAATTTTCGCATACTGATTAATCAACAAACACCGGTCGATTTCGTACCGCGCAACATTACAGATCTCAAGGTCATTGCTCAAAGAGTTAAGCAAAAGATTTTATGACTCACCGGCAGCGAACTCGTTGACCCTGGTCAACTTGACGGCTTCGTTGCTCAACTTTTGTTCGTCGGGCGACGCGTGGAAGCGGTTCAAGTTGATACAGCGCAGCATCTCAGAAGCTTTGCTCAGCAAACTTCCGATGCCCTAGGAGATACAGCACTATTAGTGGAGAGCATCTACGGTGGGTAATTTTTAAATTTCAGACTCTTCCGTGACGTGATTTGGAGTTGGCCACCCCCCCACTTGCCGTTAGACTTTCGTTGAGTGACCTTTGGTGACTGAACTTTGGTGAGTTTTGGCCTTGATTTTGATGTTACGTAACATTAATAAATAGACACTCCAGTTTCAGCTGGAGAGAGGCCTATTCCAGAGGTGCCAGTAGGCATCCCCACTCCGGCCAACAGTGGTTCAGAAGCCAAGCCTCATTATAGGTGAAATTTTCTTGTTTGTGAAGTCTCTGCCTGATTACTATAGCACAGGGCATCCCAGTTTATGACCAGTATAAGTAATTGTGCTGTACGGAAGTTATTATTTTGATTACCTTCATGTCGCCAAACTCCTCGAATACGCCCTTCACGTCAACGTCTCTAGAGTCGCCAGTATCCATCCCCAGTCCGGCCAACAGTAGTCCAAAAGTCAAGCCTCAGTCTGGGTGTATTTCCATGTTTGTGATGTTATTGCCTGGTTCCATAGCACAGGGCATCCCAGTTTAGGACCAGGAGACGTAAGTAATTGTGTTGTATGGAAGTTATTATTTTTGTTACCTCAACATCGCCGTCAGGCTATACTAGTCCACTGCTGGACAAAGCCCTCGCCTAAAGAGCGCCACGTTGTGCTATCATAGGGGGCTAATGCCCATAATCCCCACGCTGGGCATGCGGGTTGGGGATCGCAGTTCGGTGAAATTGTACTGCAGGGGGCGCTGCTGCCCACCCCCCGGTTTGTGTTCCTTAGCCGCCTTTTACGACACCCGCGGGAAGAATTGGGTTGGTGCTATTCTCTAGGCCGACACCACACAGCAGCATCAACCCTTTGTATCTCCCAACTGCTGTAGCACGAATCTCTTCCTGCATTACAGGAAGGCGGTTAAGTCCGGGTTGGTGGAGGATTACCTTCAAATTGCCAAATTCCTCGAAAACGCCTTCTAGAGTCGCCAGTATCCATCCCCAGTCCGGCCAACAGTGGTCCACAAGCCGAGGCTCTTAACGCAGGAAAGCGGCAAAGTCCTTGTTGGTGGAGGATTACCTTCAAGTCGCCAAACTCCTCGAATACGCCTTCCAAGACAACGTCTCCTGTGGCACCAGTACCCATCCCCAGTCCGGCCAACAGTAGTCCACAAGCCGAGGCTCTTAACGCAGGAAGGCGGCAAAGTCCTTGTTGGTGGAGGATTACCTACCTTCAAGTCACCAAATTCCTCGAATACGCCTTCCACGTCCACGTCTCCAGAGGCGCCAGTACTCATCCCCAGTCCGGCCAACAGTATTTCACAAGCCGAGGCTCTTAACGCAGGAAGGCGGCAAAGTCCTTGTTGGTGGAGGATTACCTACCTTCAAGTCACCAAATTCCTCGAATACGCCTTCCACGTCCACGTCTCCAGAGGCGCCAGTATCCATCCCCAGTCCGGCCAACAGTGGGCCAGAAGCCAAGGCTCGTAACGCTGACAAAGCGTCACGGTGGTCTGACAGCCGCTGCACGGAGGGGAAGGAGCCGGCGAAGTCGTGAACCATGTTCGCGAGTTTCGACATTAGGGCGAAGCTGGTATTGGCCTGGAATTGAGTTTGAGTAAAGAATCATCACTGGTAAAAGGCCAATTTCTGTATTGAGAATTTCGCTAAGTAAATAGTTAACTGTTCGGCTGTCTCTTCGAATTTCTCAGAAAAGAGCATGACAGAATGTTAGGTTAGGTTAAGTATTTCGACATCAACCCTTTTATGTCCCCACTGCTGGGGAACGGGTCTCTAAGGTTAAGTATTTACTTAGTGAATTTCTCAATTCAGAAACCTGTCCCAAGTTAAGTAAATTCACATTTTCAATTTGAGATTCTAGCTATTTTTAATTTAATTTGCCTAATGCAAAGCAACTGACATTGAATTATATTAATTTCCACAGCATATTACACAGGTAAATCTTAGATTTATTATTCTGACATTTATTTATATACATAATTTTTAATAATATATTTGTATTTTAGACATACCTAACAGAATGTGCATTATGCCGACAGTTTATTAAATGTGATCTACATTTAATAAACTGTCGGCATAATGCACGATGCTCTAAGCAAATAAATTTATTATATGTTTTTTTTATTTTGTTTGGAACACTCCTTCGTGCACCAGCCCCATAAAGGACTACGGAACTCTAAAACGGCAAGAAAGATTTGATTCTTTCTATTCTTCCGTGACCCGATTTATAACAACCTTTTCAATGATTTTCTCCACCGTCGGCGTCGACGGCGTGTACAGGATCTTCCCCAAAATGAGAGGCTTCACGAAACTCCAGATGATTTTACCGCCGCCCATCTTGATCACGTCTTGGTACAGCGAGCGGCAGAAGTCGGCTGAAACCATTTAAACTATGTAAGTAACTCTGTTGTAGTTAGGCCTGCGAATTACGCACTTAGACTCAAGAGCTGAGTTAAGTGTTCTATTTGAGCCTTCACTAGCAAGCACTAAGGTACATAACAACCTCGAACTCCCGAACTTGACTCATTTGTGTTATTTTCAATCTTTTTTAAATTGTGGTTACTTTTGTGTTGTCCTTGTACCTACATGTGCGTGTGAAAATGTCAATACATTTTTGATCCGTCTATCTATGTACATACATACATACATACGCAAGCAAACGTTACCCTGCTATTGGGCTCCGCCGCAGTCGGTTAAAAATAGCTGAAGCACCAGAGTGTGATGTGTTTGCGGATGGAATTGAAAGTGTGGTGAAGGTATGTAAGAGAATGCTAGAAGATGTATGAAAGGTAGTGCTCTGATATAATATTGTAACGCTTTGGTGTAATTTTACTGTTATGTTACAATATTCATGTAAATAGATAAATAAATATCCAATCCGCGATGGGCTAAAAGGAGTATGTGCACATAACTCACCCTCAGAACGAAAGAGGCCTAAGTCAAAAAATAGTTTAAATACTCAAAAAAATTTAAAAAAAATTGAGTACCTAACAATCATAGAGAGACATAAAAAGGTATGCTCTATCCGATGAATAGTAAAACAAAGGCACTTATTGTAAAAAAAAGAGCATAGCGAATCTTCCGTCCACGGCATACCTTTTTATGACTCTATGATTGTAACTCAATTTTACTATTTTTTGACTTAGGCCTCTTTCGTTCTGAGGGTGCGTTGATTTTATTTCATCTCCTTACACTTTAAGTGTAAGGAGATGAAATAAAATCAATTGGCCGTTAGTGGAGAAAAAGGCAGCGGGAAATAACACTCAATTCCTCTTCTTCTTCAGGCTATATTATGTAGTCCACTGCTGGACATAGCCTCCATTTTTGATCACCTTGTCTCAAGTCATATTAAATATAATAAATAAATCAGTTGCTACCTATACGTATGATAAGATTTCATGATTGCCATCAAAAACTCTAAATGCCAAAAGCATTTATTTATTTATTTACTTAAGGCCTTTTTGCATCTACGTAATGAGATGATTTATACAGCGTCCAGTGGTATCTTCGCTCACACTAGATGGGTGAAGGGACCACTCCGACGCTGTAGTGCCTGGGACATGGTTTTATAGATGGTGTAGGCTTGCCCAGCACCTACACCATCCTGAAAGCTTAGTCGGCCTAGCCCACAGGAAAGACTAGTCAATACGTGCGGAGCCAACCAAGCCGCGGGTTTCCTCACGATGTTTTCCTTCACCGATAGCGTATGGTATTGCGACTACAAGTTCGCAAATGTACGTAACTTTGAAATTAAACAAAGTCATAGGTACATGCCCGCACTCGGGACCGAACTTGGGGCTCTCGCTTGCCAGTCCATGGTTCTACCCACTGAGCTACAACGGCTCTTGGCTCTTGTGCTCTTCTTGGCACACCAACAGGTAACATACAAATATTACATGATAGCTTAGCTTAGGGTCTATTCTAGTACGTTAGCCAATTACAAGTGAGCAGAACATTATATAGTGTATAGAACACTTTGTTAATAGTGTTCTATACACATTGGTAGGTCTTGGCACTGTGCTAAAGCGTCAGACGGTATCGGGTATGTTATATACTACAATTCATTATAACTATAACTAACAATTAAACAACTAATAATTAATGAATACGGGAGAACTTTTTATTTTTATTTGAAAACTTTGGATATATTACCTTTAAATTTGGACAATGCATGCATTAGTTAGATGTCTTACAAAAGTAAGAAAAACATAAGTGCTGCGGCTAGGCACACGTGCAGCACTCGTTCACGAGCATAACGCAGTGCTCAGCCATCATCAGTGTCAACCATTTTGGAGGGAGATAGATGACGCGGCCACCACGACACCATTCGCAAGCATTCATGGAAAGACCAAATCACTTACTGGGCAAGACTTCCAATTGCTCCGGGTCAGGTTCGTTGGAGAAGTCCTTCGTCTCGGCGATGGCTTTGTAGAACCGGTTGTCGTTGCCCACGAAAGGCTTTCCACACACCATGTTGCCGGCACTCGCTAGGAATTTTGACGCTGCAACAGAAGATTTCTCATGTTCACTTTAAAAAAAATCGTAAAAAAACACAAGTTACCTATGATTTTAAAAACCTATATAGAGGCTGAAGATTCCACGCATGCCGGGATTCGAACCCGCGATCTCTGGCTATCCGTGCCAGCGGTCTTCCAACTGAGCTAATAGGCGACTCACCGGCATCAGTGAAATGTCGAACCTCTTTACACTATTCTCCGTATTACGTACCTACAGGCAGCGACTTCTGGTTGAAGTAAATTGCATCACTTACAGCCCCGAGTACGTAGGTACTTGCAGTTAGGTTTTTACGGGTTAGTGCATAAAAAATAAAAATAGTATAATCATGTGGGTACAGCGATATCATTCCGATGTAAAACCTAACTGCAAAGTAGGTAGTCGGCGCTGTAAGTGATGCAATTTACTTCAGACAGATGTCGCTGCCTGTACGTAATGTTTTTATTATTGTTCTGTTCTTATTATAAAATAACAGTTGTGACGGTGCAAACCTCTTTACACCATTTTTATTTCTTTTTCCATCTATCATTTTCAAATATTTAAATTATGTATGTCACTCATTCTTCGATTTCCCTCATTTTTCACACTACTACTTTACGCTTTGACCAGATCTGACTTTTTACCTGCTTCTCCGTTTATCCGTTTTTATCCAGTTTTCTGTTAATAATAATAAAAAAAAAAAAAAAAATATTTAGAAGGTGTGGGGTGATATCTACAATGAATATTTACATTAGGCAGTTCCACTTCTATTCATCACCTATCATTCATCCCTAGCATGCATCACCTAGCATTGTCTTCATCTAAAGTGAAGGTGAAGACGTTCGTTCAGTATAGACAAAATCTATTTTTATTAATTAGATTTATCCAGAAACTGGCCTAAATTAGTAATAGGCTTATTTAGCCAGTTACCACCCGCTGGTATTCGGTAGTGGTAAGGCTTATTTATTGAGTCACAATCCGCTCTATGAAAGTTATTTACATTTTAACAATATTTATAATATTGGGTACATAGTACCCGACGGGGTAGAATCCGTCGTAGTAGTGCTCTCAAGAGCTATGGTGGGGTAAACACCGTAACGCGTAAAGCGATTGATAAGTAAATTAATTGACCTAGGCTTATTTAACGTGTTGTCGCCGCACCTGATTGAATGTTTGGATGTTCTAAAAAAAATGGTTAGCAAATGTCCTGGAGGATAGTGGTGTAAGTGTATAGTTAATAAATAAATAAATAAATAAACAAATAGTATGACGCAAATGTGTCCGAAAAGGTAATGTGGTGATTGATTATATACAGAAAAATAAAACTATAAAAAAGGTGACGTTGGTAGGTTTTGTACAAGTTGACAGTTAAATATTTAAAAAGAGTACGGATACTATAAAAAAAGAGGTTAGGAATTATTTTAGTAATGAGGTAAGGATGGGGTGAGGGTGAGAGTTTTTATTTTATTGCCAAAGAGTTCCTTGTAGGTTTATCCTGTGGAGGTTTTGTTTTGAATCAGATGTGGTTTTATTTGTACATTTAGTATAATATTTTAATAAAACAGAAAAAACTGGATAAAAACGGATAAGCAGGTAATCTGGTCAAGGTAAAAGTAGTAGTGGTTGAAAAATGAGGGAAATCGAAGAATGAGTGACATACATAATTTAAATATTTGAAAATGATAGATGGAAAAAGAAATAAAAATGGTGTAAAGAGGTTTGCACCGTCACACAGTCTATCTACTATCTAATCTACAAATAAAGCAACAGTTGAAGTCGTTACAATTTTCATTATTAACAAAAGTTATATACAACATTGGAAGCGCTCGTGGCCTAGGCGAACCGAGTGATTGGAATCAATAAAGCAACAACAGGCGCGGTCAGGTACACGTTGGGTGAGCGTCCCGTGACGACCGCTAGTGGCATTTTTCCGAGCGCTTCCGTGCTTCGCAAGGCACGTTAAGCCGTTGGTGCCGGCTGTCATATAATGGCAGTCGTTAAGCCATGTCAGAGGCCTTATGGGCGGCTTGATATCTTCTGACAGTAAGGCCCGCCACTGTCTTACAATCCTCCACCAACCCGGACTTGGCCCCCGTGGTGGAGTATGGCCTAACCTTCCTGCGATGCAGGAAGAGACTCGTGCCCCAGCAGTGGGGGCATTCAAGGGTTGATATCGATACAACATTACAAACTTACACGACAGCAGCCCGTTCAGCGAGCTGGAGCCCCGGAAGGCTTCGAAGAGCGGCTCCCTCGCCAAGGTCTGGCTGAGGTCGCCAACGTTCTCCTGCACCACGGGCACCAGCGCCAGCATGTCCGGGTACTTGGCGAGCACGGCGGAGCCCTCAGCCTCCGTCAGGTTGGACGCCGCGTACACTTGGCTGAGGACTGCTTTCATCACCTTCAATGAATGAATGAATTAATGAACGAACGAACGAACGAACGAACGAACGAACGAACGAACGAACGAACGAACGAACGAACGAACGAACGAACGAACGAACGAACGAACGAACGAACGAACGAACGAACGAACGAACGAACGAACGAACGAACGAACGAACGAACGAACGAACGAATGAATGAATGAATGAATGAATGATTATAGCTTCCACTCAACGCAATCACTTGTCCTAGGCTTCAAACTAGGTATGGTAAGCAGGCAAAGATATCACAAACATGGAAAACAGCAAAGACACCTTTTTTACAAATAAATCAATGCATATATAAATGAACGAATAGTTTAATTAAGATATTGTGCTAAAACATTAGTTACATCAGCTGTTCAGATTGAGGGCATGATATACTTGTAGGTGGAGTTCATCAATGATCTAGCTTTACTTTCGTGGGGCATTCTATAGGTTTCTATAATAAAATCCCTAAAGATAGATAAATATTAGGCTTGCCTGAAACGTGGTTCCAAAAAATTGTAAAGTACACTTTCAGCCAAAAGTAACATAGCATAGAGGATTATTTAGATGACAATGATGTCTGGAATTAAAGTCAGCACAATGCATAACTTTTGTTTTATAATAATTATGTAAACTCTGTTAATTAAGGAACTTGAAAAGATTTAAGGTTTTTTTTTCCATTTTTTCTCCAAAATGATCTCTATATTTTTAAATGGACTCCTATTTTGACTTGTATGGGTCATTAAGCCGCTGTGTCGGTGCTACTTTGAATAAAACCGTTTCATGTCATTTCAACTATTTTAAAGTTAATATATAAAATAAATATAAATAGTAAACTTTATATTGTTTAATATTGCACTTACCTGCTAATCTTGTCTCCAAAACTTAGGTTAGCTAGTAGATTTAAGCTCGCCTATGTGCAAAATTTTTATGCAGGTAAAGAATTTTAATAAGCAATAATAATAAATTAATAACTCATTACTACCAAAACGGAGGACGTGGGTTCGATCCCCGTGGGAGGCCCCCGTACTTGATTTGCACAAACGACTTTGTGCCGTTTACAAGAGCACATTTTTTTTGTCCATTTTTTCTCCAAAATGATGTAGATTTTGAAATGGACACTTAGTTTGATTTGTAACGTTCATTAAGCCGCAGCTTCTGCGCTACTTTGAATAAAATATTTTCATTTCATTTCAGGGTATCCTCGTTTGGGAACAGGTCCACTGATTGTACAACTCTGGACCAGGTGAACTGATTGTGTTCTGTGGCAGTTATCATGATACCTGGTCAATCGCGAAGCTGAAGTTCAGATTCTCCATCAAGACAGGCACCACATCCTTGGCTCGTTCGTCGTCCAGCACACAGAACTGCTCGACCAGCGCCCCGTAGACGTCCTCTGACGTCACGGCCTGCGTCACCACACCGGGCAGGATTACCCGGGAGACGTCCTCGATGCGGCACACGTACGCCGCTATGTGGAACTCGGGCCGGTTGGAGGTGAGTAGCTGGAAAAGGTGATGGGTTAAGGCTTGGTGGAGACTGAGACTGTTTTTTCAGATATACAATATTTACATACAACCACAAAGCACGTACATTGCTTCTTCTGGCCCCACACTAGGATACCCTGTGTCGTGGGTACCAGAAACAACGACATCACAAACATGTGAACATCCAAGACCTGGGCTTTTTGTCTCCAGCCGGGATTCGAACCCGGGACCTCTTGCATGGTAGGCAGACGCGCTACCGCTACGCCACAGAGGTCGTCAAATGCCAAAAGGCCGTCGTCGTGTTGGGATTAGGGTTACCAGACGATCGGGATTCAGGTAACCTTAAGGCCATCAGGGTACCTGTTAGCAAAAGAGGAAAAATAAAATCGTCCCACTGCAGGGTACAGGTCTTCTCTCAGAGAGAGAGAGAGAGAGAGAGAACGTGCTTAGTTACCACGGGTATATGAAATGTGACACTCGGGTTTCCTTACGATGTTTTCCTTCACTGTTACTGAGTGAACTTGAGTGGTATTACTGCTATAATTTCACAAATGTACTTCGAAAACTAAGCCGTTCCTGAGTCCATGTTCTACGCCGCCCCAGGCAATCGCGGAGTTAACTAAGCTGCGGCTTTCCTCAGGATGTTTTCCTTCAAAGCAAGCGAGTGGTATTACTACTACGAATTCGCAGATACACTAACTATAAAAAAAAAACCGGCCAAGTGCGAGTCAGACTCGCGCACCGAGGGTTCCGTACAAACCTGTAATATAGACCTGAGTATTTGGTATGAATTTCAATTTAATACCTCTACGCGTTTATGAGGAAATGGGTAGTAAGTTTAAAATTATTAAAAAAATATATATTATGAGATGTAACTAAAAATTTATGGTTTTCGTAATTTTTCCTTTATCTATGCTATAAGACGTTGCTTCGTACCAAATTTCAAGATTCTGAGTTCACGGGAAGCACCCTGTAGGTTTTGATTCCCTTGCAAGTGGCTTAGAAGTTTGATTTTTTCACAGCTTCAAGGGACAGTAGACCTGAGTAATTGATATAAATTTCAGCTTCATACCTCCACGCGTTCCTGAGAAAAAGGGTCTTGACAGACGGACGGACGGACGGACAGACGGACAACAAAGTGATCCTATAAGGGTTCCGTTTTTTCCTTTTGAGGTACGGAACCCTAAAAACAATCTATATAGAATGAGTATGACTGAATAGATTCAGTAAAAAATATTCTAACCTGAAAATCATTATTTGAGTCAAAAATTGTTATTTTCTCGCAAGTTCATGAACATTTTTTACTTATAGTGTTCTAAAATAGTGACTGCGTGCTATCTAAAATAGTGTCCCAAATTACTTGATTTATGAGAATAGGGCAGTTTTCGACCAACAACATACTTTACCGGTGGATTTTTGTTTACTAAATTCAACAAGTAAGGATAATTGAATGGAATCAGGCGTTACTTTGCGGAAATCCATAATAGCATTAAAATGTGAACATTACTTTACTAAATTCCGCCAAAAATCTCACAAGTGCAAGTGACTGTGAGCCTGAGGATGCCTCGTGTTAGATGCGAAACGCGTCGCGTATTTTCTCACACAAGTATTGGTGCCGGTGGTGGTGTGTTCTTGTCTTGCTTCTGCTTGAAAAAATGGGAGGGAGGGCGGTGCATTAGTTAACCGCATGGTGCTTGTGGGATTTTTTGCGGAGTATAGCAAAGTCATTTTCACATTTCCTGTAATTTAAGACACTAATATTGTCAGAAAAATACATGTTTTATATTACGGTAGCCAGTTCTCTGTTTTTTCCAAATATATATAAAAAATCCTGTGTTGCAAGAGCTTAGTATTCTGTGGAATAAAGTCTGACAATATTAGTGTCTGACAGTATAAGTAGTTTACACATTTTAACGCAAGTAGGGATAAATAGACAATAAATGTACAACACAGACACGTCAAAACCCTAAAGACCCTAAAGAGCGCCACGTTGTGCTATCATAGAGGGTAATACCCACAATCTCCACGCTGGGCATGCGGGTTGGGGATCGCAGTTCGGTGGAAGTGTACTGCAGGGGGCGCTGCTGCCCACCCCCGGTTTGTGTCCCTTACGGCCGAATACTCAAACGTCAGTCAAATCGATCACTCAGTTGAAGGGCATTCTAATTTGAACATCTGTTAAATATTGAATATTAAATATTCAAACAATTTCAGACCGTGATCAGCTGAGAAGCCGTCAAATAAACAACAAGTCTGTTTTCATTGACAAAATATTTAAACTTACGTTGTGATCCGTTTTACGCAGAATTTGTTCGATCAATTTTAAGTTTTGTGATGAAATATGAAGTATTTTTATAAAAATAAAATAAAATAAATCATAATATGATTTATGAAACAAACTTAAATTATTATAACCTCGTTTTGTACAAAGCAAAATGTTTAATGTTGTAATAATACCCCCATTAATACCATAATACCCCAATAATAGTTACCGGCTTCAGATCAATTTGCCCCGCCAGGATCCCGGGGGCAGCCAGAGACCAGAAATTGGTATTGTTGATGCCTAACGACTCCAGAGCCGCCTCGATGCGCTCGGGGTTCGAGAACACCTTCGACACCTCCACTGTGGAACGAAGGCTGGTTAGTTCAGGATAATGTGATGATGGGCGGCTTGATAACTTCTGACAGTAAGGCCCGCCACTGTCTTACAATCCTCCACCAGCCGGACTAGGCCCCCGTGGTGGAGTATTGCCTAACCTTCCTGCGATGCAGTAAGAGACCCGTGCCCTAGCAGTGGGGGCATACAAGGGTTGATATCAAATGTGATAAACGTGTTCTTGAATGGAGACCGCTACTATGCAAACGTAGTGTAGGACGCCCTCCCACCAGGGGGGCGAGTCTCTAAAATGCTTAGTTGTTGAATAGAGTCCTATTAGTCAGGTAATGGTCGTTTCTTTCACACTATCGGTAGTCCAGCAACCAATCACGAGGCATTCCAAGTGATCCGCGAAGCCATTATTGCGGAGTAATAATTAAATGAATGTTAGTCGTAACATTATGCGTAATTATATAATTTTTTAATGCACTAACCCGGGCTAAGGACAATTTAAAAACCTATTTAGAGGCTAGAAATTCCACCCATGCCGGGATTGGAACCCGCGACCTCTGGCTATCCGTGCCAGCGCTCTTTCCAACTGTGCTAATGGGCGACTCACCGGCATCAGTGAAATTTTGAACATCGAAATTTCAAATATTGTAAAGAGGTTCGGTTCGCGCTGGCACGCTTAGCCAGCGGTCGAGGTGCGAATCCCGGCATGGGTGGTATTTTTAGCCTCTAAGTACGTTCTTAAAATTATGCGTGTTTTATTTATAGATAGATCAAACAATCCTTTATTTATTCACATTTCGGTGCCGATAAACCAACTGGGTGGTCCCTGACAAGACAAAAATTTTGTTACCCTTATATGACTAAAACTTTGAGAACCACTGCTCCAGTACCTTCATAATACCTCAAAAACTTATTCAAAATTAAGCCCCGGTTTCTCGTACACTAACAAGCTGTTAATCTATCGTTAACAGCTGTCAGTTGGGTAGAGTGCGTACAAAAAAAAAACAACTGACAACTGTTAACAGTAGATTACCAGGCTGTTAGTGTTGGAGAAACTGGGGGTAAGTTTGGAAGTCACGATCTCACGTTTTAGATCGACATTCTCGACGGCGTAGTCCCGGTACTGGCCTACAATGTCCAGACCCCGCGCCAGCGCTACCATGTCGAGCTCGAGAGGAGTATCCTTGAGTAGAGGGTGCAGCTCCTCCGCGAACCCACGAACACTGGAAGCAATCCTCTAATTTAAAATATTGGAATCAGGCGTTACTTTGCGGAAATCTATATAACAGCATTAAAATGTGAAAATTACTTTGCTTAACGCGTTTCGCCTCTAACACGAGGCATCCTCAGGCTCACAAGTGATAGAGGCGAAACGCGTCGCGTATTTTCTCACACAAGTATTGGTGCCGGTGGTGGTGTGTTCGTGTCTTGCTTCTGCTTGAAAAAGTGGGAGGGAGGGCGGTGCATTAACTAACCGCATGGGGCTTGTGGGACTTTTGGTGGAATTTAGTAAAGTAATTTTGACATTTTAATCCTCTAATCTAAGTAGCCAGTTCCCTGTTTTCCAAATACATAAAAAAATCCTGTGTTGTAAGAGCTACATTTTGTATACTGTGCAATAAAGTGTAACAAAAAACATTTATTTGAGAAAACCAGCAGTTTACGTTATCAACCCTTGTATGTCCCCACTGCTGGGGCACGGGTCTCTTCCTGCATCGCAGGAAGGTTAGGCCATACTCCACCACGGGGGCCAAGTCCGGGTTGGTGGAGGATTGTGAGACAGTGGCCGGGCCTCACTGTCAGAAGTTATCAAGCCGCCCATAAGGCCTCTGACATGGCTTAACGACTGCCATTACATGACAGCCGGCACCAACGGCTTAACGTGCCTTGCGAAGCACGGAAGCGCTCGGAAAAATGCCACTAGCGGTAGTCACGGGACGCTCACCCATCCCGTACCTGACCGCGCCTGTTGTTGCTTAACCGAGTGACTGATTCCAATCACTCGGTTCGCCTAGGCCACGAGCGCTTCTCTATCCAGCAGTTGTACAGCAGATATTATTGTAAATTTTATTAATATGGTTCACCAACCCGCACTTAGCCTCCGTGGTAAAGTATGGCCTGCCCTTTCTGCGATGCAAAGACCCGTGCCCCAGCAGTGGGGACATACAAGGGTCGATATCGATCGATCATTAGTATTAAAGGTAATGAAATGTACAACTAGGGTCTTTTTCTACAGTTAACTTATATAAAATTACAGGTACACAAAGACACATGGGAAACAGTTTACTTGCATAAAAGGTGCGTAATTTCAAAATATAATTTTTGTGCGGTACCCTTTACTTAGGGCTGATTTTTCAATAGTCACATAACTTTTATCTGAGGAACAAAAATGGCGGTTTGACAGCTTATGTATGAAAATTATGTCAAACCGCCATTTTTATTCCTCAGATAAAAGTTAACTGACTATTGAAAAATCAGCCCTTAGTTGATAATCCATCTGTCATCGTGATTTGCGCGCACTAAGAAGGAGCTTATGAAGAACTGTAGGTGATAAACGCAGTCAGGGCCGCAAAATTTTGGGCCTAAACTATATCAACAACCCATAACGTTTCTCGTTGATATACTAAGAAGAACATTCCACAACAAAGTAGACAAAAGGTAAGCTTGGTATGTTGGTTTGTATATGTTGATGAGCTTCGAATCTTCAGTAGTTTATTCTACGTTCTGGTTCAGATCTCTGACAATTGAGAATTTAGCCCGGACTCACCTGAAGAGAACCACTTCCGTGACGTCCTTCTGCAAAACCTGCAGCACCAAATCCAAGATGGCGGCCAGGCGTCCCCTCAGCGCCCCCAGGATGTCCATCCTGGAAGCAGCGCCGAAGAGCCTCGCCACGTGGCCTAGCAGGCGCTCAGTGCGAGCCAGAACGTCCGCGATGAAGTTTAAGCGCCAGAACTCGGTCGTTTGGAGTTGGGAGAGCTGAAAAATTTACATTTCTAATTCGAATCCACGCCTCAAGTTAAGAAGCTAGTATCCTACTTAACTATGCTGTTCGCTACAGCATTTTGAACTTTAGTGCCATCTGTCAGATTCAGTTAAAATGGGATGTGCAATCCATCAACAACATTCGACCAAACCTACATTCGACCAAACCTACAGTTCATCACAGTGATAATAGATTATTTTCAATATTGTGCAGCGAATTAAAAATACTATGTGTCCAACAGATTAAAGATTCACTTTAATCTGTTGAACGATTCAGAGAACTGTAGTATATGTTAAACAAGTAGAAGAGAAGGACAAAGAAATGCTAGGTGCATTCGCCACGGCAGACAATCAATTTTGGGTTAGTTGGTTTTGGGTTCAAGTTGATGCGGCAAAATTAAATATTTTATTTAGATACTAGCGGACCCGCCAGATGTTGTAAATCTAAACCACCCAGGGCGCCACCCAAATGCATACAAAAAAATCATTCAAATATGTCCAGCCGTTTAGGAGGAGTTCTGTGACATACATACGTATAGAGGATATGGGCTGCAAGTGGATTAAACATGATTTGAAAAATAATCTGTTTTTGGTTAACAATACTTTTCTGAGTACGTGATCGTAATCCGAGTATACCTTTGTGTCGGTCCAATTTTTGTCCACGTTTCTTTCAATGACTCCCGCCAACTTTGTGCAGTTGTTGCTCATACAGATGTGTTCCAATACACCAGATTTTAGTTTCAGCCAACTTTCAATTGAATCCGGGGTATGTTTCAGCTAAAAGTAAAAGGAAAATTTATACAAATTTACTACGATAATAATACGAGTGTAGTAATAGACAATTTCGGACGTATAATGCGTACAAACAAGTAAATTGTCCTACAATTCATCCTCCAAGACAAGACCCAAGGAAGAAGGTAACCTGGGACACCAAAGAAGTCATGGCTAAACAACCAACGACATTGGTTTCAACGGTACCAGGTCTTTGCTGGTATTGTTAACCTCGAAGATAGCCGAATTGGTCGCCAACCTCCAAAAGGAAACGGCACATGAAGAATACGAAGAAAGATAATTTAGAAAGTGGCAAGGCGAAAAATTCGTTTCTTACTCATCACGTATTCCAGCGTTGGGGTGTTAAATAGTTTGCGAAAGCTTAAACTTACCGCGTTCAAGTCCACCGTACTCTCTTCTATACTTTTCCTCAGTCCTTCATCAGGAATCAAGGCTTTTAACTCTTCAGCCAAGCCACTGCCCTGCATCAAAACCTCCTTCAAATGTCGGTCCACGGGTAGGTTATGCGCCACGTCTGCTTGGAGTTGTTTGAGGAAGGGGAGGTTTCGCATGCCGGGAATGTCTTGCAGGTGGGGTAGCTCGGCCCGAAACAGCTTTAGAGTTTGCGATAACACTGTCGTTATTCTATAAAGACAAGAGAATCGTTTTTAAAAGCGTGAAGTGGCGTTGGATATTTGATGGGTCCCAGAATCGCTGTCCATGGATATTGCTGCACCGGTAAGCGAACATCCTTATCCAAATATGATAAGAATGAATAAGTTTTTTAAAAACCTACTTAGAGGCTAAACATTCCACCCTTGCCGGGACTCGAACCCGAACCTCTTTACAATACTCTCTGTTTTACTTACAGGGAGCAACATCTGGCTGAAGTACCTAATTTGCATCACTTGCAACCCCGAGTACCTTACTTTGCAGTTAGGTTTTTCATCGGAATGATATCGCTGTACCCACATGATTATATTATTTTTAATGCACTAACCCGTGCTAAGGACAATTTTTTAATAACCTATTTAGAGGCTAAAAATTCCACCCATGCCGGGACTCGTACCCGCGACCTCTGGCTATCCGTGCCAGCGCTCTATCCAACTGAGCTAATGGGCGACTCACCGGCATCAGTGAAATTTCGAACCTCTTTACACTATTCTCTGTATTACGTAAAGGCAGCGACATCTGGCTGAAGTCGATTGCATCACTTACAGCCCCGACTACCTACTTTGCAGTTAGGTTAGGATAGCCAGAGGTCGCGGGTTCTAATCCCGGCATGGGTGGAATTTTTAGCCTCTAAATAGGTTCTTAAAAACTCAAGTTTAGATCTTTTCAAGTTGTGTTTCACAAAACCACTTACAAGGAAGCGTTCCCAAAGGCGCCAGCGCTGACGTTATGCGCCAGGCACTCTGACAATTTGGTCCTGTCGGACCGCAGATCGTCGAGTACATGCAGCTTCATCTGCTCCAGAAACTCGTTGGCAGCCTTGTTGAGCTCCAGGTTTGTGTAGTTCCGCGTGGATATCAGCTGGGAAATGGGGGATCTTGTGACTAACTTCTCCAGTGTTGGAAAGCTGAATACTTATGACCAAATATCTCGGGTTTGGTGGTGATTATTGTGGCGACAGTAGGCATAAGCAATTGTAATGGGATGGTCGGTTGAAGGGGTTCCGGTTGAACACCAGCAGGGTGTTAAGTGAAAGCCTTCTGTTGTAGTACCAGTAGTCTCTGCTCGTATATTGTATGAAGTGCACTTCTACGTTAAGCGCTGACTAAATATAAAGAGCAACTTATTGTAATAATAGGGTTACTCGCCTACTACACAATAAAAGAGTAGTGGCCAATATTAGCATAACAATCAGTGGGCAGATGGTATATATAAAAGAAACGCTCTATGCATAGCAGTGAGCAGCAACTGATGCTCAATGTTATGCATAGACCGTAAACTCTTGAAAAGACTAACCCCTGGTTTCTCCTACACTAACAGCCTGTTAATCTACTGTTAACAGTTGTCAGTTGTTTTTTTTGTATGCACTTTGCCCAACTGACATCTGTTAACAGTAGATTAACAGCTTGTTAGTGTACGAGAAACCGGGGGTATGTTTGAAGATATCTTTTAACCCCCTTTTTTTCGAAAACGATCTACATTTCGAAATGGATACCTAGTTTTACTCGAAATTTACGTTAGGTCGCAGTTTCTGTTAACAAAACCGATTTGTTCTAAAAGGTACCCTGCACTGGCGTGCGGGCGTGCACGCCACGACTAATGAACGTTGTTGAAACGAAGCTGATCAGTCAGGATATCGTGGCAAGAGACGTACAGTACCTGGTCTCTGCCTACCCCTCTGGGATGCAGGCGTGAGATTATAGTATGGTGCGGTAATTGATTCGAGCATTTTCATTTCGATTTCATTTGGAGAGTTTTTTAATCACAGAGATTATTAAAGATTGATTGATACCTTAAGGTTGGTAAGGGTGGTCCCAGGCGGCCATACATCGACCAGATAGGGGATGTATTAGCAAAGGGAAAGATAAAAAGTACCCGGAACCGGCGTGCGTGCATGCAACGACTTATGAACGTTGATTAGGTAAGCGAAGGTGATCTGTCATGATCGTGGCAAGTGGCAGACCCTGGTCTCTGCCTACCTCTTTGGGATACAGGCATGAGGTTATGTATGTATGTACAGTCTATTTATTCTTACCTGTCCAATTTAGTAAACAAGATTCTAACCTTAAAATTGAGATTAGATGCCTAAACTAGACATTTTCTCGCAAATTCATGAACTATTATACTATATTTTTTATTTTTAATGTACTAACCCGTGCTAAGGACAATTTTAAAAACCTATTTAGAGGCTAAAAATTCCACCCATGCCGGAATTCGAACCCGCGACCTCTGGCTATCCGTGCCAGCGCTCTATCCAACTGAGCTAATGGGCAACCCACCGGCATCAGTGAAATTTCGAACCTCTTTACACTATTCTCTGTATTGCGTACAGGCAGCGACATCTGGCTTAAGCAAATTGGATCACTTACAGCCCCGACTACCTAGGTACTTTGCAGTTAGGTTTTTACATCGGAATGATATCGCTGTACCCACATGCGTTCGAATCCCGGCATGGGTGGAATTTTTAGCCTCTAAATAGGTTTTCATCATGAACTATGTTTATAAAATTGGCAGCGAGTTATCTAAAAGAGTGTTCCAATTCCAAGTCACTTCATTTATGGAAATATGGCAGTTTTACGGCGGCGCGGTGCCGCTTGTTTTGTATCGCCAGTCGTTTTCCCCTTAGCGTCCCGGGTGCCTGCCGGCCTTGTTATTATAGGTTTCGATTGAATAATATACAGTGAGTAACTTTCTACGTTGTTTAATTAACAGATAATCGGTCCCCTAAAGACTTACCCCCTTATTTATAATAGTCCGCTAGCTTAAAACAGCTGCTAAAGAGTGTTCTCTTTCATTCTGACTTAGGCCAATAGAAGAGGACAGAGTGAGAATAAGCATTGCTTAAAGTTAACAGACTATTATGAATAAGGGGGTAAAAAGTCACAGTGGAATCTTGTTTGCTAAATTGGACAAGTAAGAATAAATAGACTGTATGTGTGTATGACTGATACCTCTTGCAAGGCCATGTCCCAATGGAAGTCCGCGTGAAGCGCGCGCCGCACTTCAGGCAGCGGCAGCGCGGGCAGCCGACAGAGCAGCGCGTCGTACTCGCGCTTCTTCACCAGCTGCAGCGCCAGCTGCTTGAACCAGCTCGTCAGCGCTGAGCAGAGCGAGCACTGGCTGCAAGCAGCACGGCGGGAAATCAAATGGAATTTCATTTTAGTTCATAATAGTTATGAGAACAGAATAATCTTTATTTGGCACATAAAATTACAGTAAGACCTGCTTCACATAAAACTTAACACTTATATGTACGAAAAAGGTCTCCGCTCAGCTTTGTGCCATGGTTGAGCCGCGGCGCTGATTTTCAGCGGATGCCTTACACTTAAAATCATTATTTCGAGTTTCGGACACTATAAACATTAACAATATTCGAGATGAACACAGGATACGGAACAATAATTTATCTGTAAGTCTTTTTGCTTAGTTGGTAAATATCAAGGAGAATTCTTGTAAATATACACATGCTCTACATCTCTACATATACTAAAACATTATATCACATTCGGCTCACTCAACATTGGTCATAATTAAAGTTTATGTTTTAGAAAAGAACCTTCGTTATCAACCCTTGTTATGTCCCCACTGAGCCGTTGTTGTCAGCTGCACCAACGGCTCAGCTGCGGCTGATCTCTGGTCTAGTGGCTGGTCCTACTTTCATAAGTTTTCAAGCCGCCCTAAGGTCTCTGACTTGGCTTAACGAGTGCCATCCATCGACGGCAGCCGGCACCTACTGCTCAACGTGCCTCGCGCTGCACGGAAGCGCTCGGAAAAATGTCACTAGCAGTAGTCACGGGATGCTCACCCATCCTGCACCTGTTGCTTAACTCAAGTGATTGATTCCAATCACTCGGTTCGACTAGGCCACGAGCGTTTCATAAAAAAATCCTACGCAAATAAACTCTTATCTGAATATTCTGGTGCACAGCAAAGAACAATCTATCTATCTCACCTGTTATTCAAAAACAGCGTTGACCCATCGACGATATTACCGATGGCCCCAAACGACATCTTCGTTAGCATCTCCTTAGACAAGAGCCCTTCAGCAGTTCCCTTCAAACTGGCTAACTTCTCGTCGGTGATCCAGTTGGGTCGCCTTGGCGGCTTCGGACCGTCCTGGACCACGTTCAGTCTCGACTCCGTATCGTCTAAGTCCGAAGCTAAAGTTGTGTAGTTGATTTCTTTGGGCAGTTTCAGGTGGTTGTCGTAGCCCTAAAAACGTGGATCAAATAGGTTAGTACTCGCATATTGATATCAAACCTTGTTATGTCCCCGCTGCTGGGGCACGGGTCTCTTACTGCATCGCAGAAACGTTAGGCCGTACTCTACCACGGGGGCCAAGTCCGGGTTGGTGGAGCACTCGTATGTCTCAAGACATTATTTATAGACGCACCGCAGATGTAGTCAAATTATGACTTACATCCGGATTCACTTACATTTCCGACAAAAAAACAATAGGCTATTTGAAAGTCTACTCAGATTTTTCGTTGGTGACTAATAAGTGGTCGGAAAGTGAGATTTTATAATCTAGAGTGTATTTTTTCAATCATTTGTTTTGGCATCATTTAAATTAAGTTTTGTACAAAACGACAATAACAATAAAATTGTAACTCGAAAGAAGTATTTTATAGAGACAGTGGCGCTTTACCATTCCACACTTATAATATTTTTTTAAGTAGCCTGGAAGTCGCACTGCAGGGCACGGGCCTTCTCTCAGAGAGAAAATGGTCTATGGTCTTATCTAGCACGCGTGCCCACCGGGTTGGATTGGCGGGGCATCGGTAGCCTAGAGCTTAAAACCTGGTACTCAGAACCGAGACCCAGGTTCGATTCACAAATCAGGCAGGTACCAACGACTTTGTTTAAGTAATGTAGATTTGTGACGTTATAGTAGCAATACCACTAGCTAACTTTGGAAGAAAACATCGTGAGGAAACCTGAGTGTCTGAAGTGTTTCAATACCTCGGCGCTTGAAATTAGTATGTACCAATCATAGGTAAAAAAAAAGTCGATGTATCTATTTTCTATAATATAAAAATGAATCACTGAATGTGTTGGTAAGCCCACATCTCGAGAGCAGCTGAACTGAACTGCTAAAACTTTTTTTAGAATATTCCTTGAAGTACGAGGATGGTTCTTACGGAGAGAAAAAAAATTAAAAATTTAAAGAATCTATGGTAGGCGGTACGAAGTTCGCTGGGTCAGCTAGTAGATACGTTACGTTACGTTATCAACCCTTATATGTCCCCACTGCTGGGGCACGGGTCTCTTTCTGCATCGCAGGAAGGTTAGGCCATACTCCACCACGGGGGCCAAGTCCGGGTTGGTGGAGGATTGTGAGACAGTGGCGGGCCTCACTGTCAGAAGTTATCAAGCCGCCCATAAGGCCTCTGACATGGCTTAACGACTGCCATTATATGACGGCCGGCACCAACGGCTTAGCGTGCCTTGCGAAGCACGGCAGCTTGTTATAAATAAAATAAAATTTATTTGCTTAGAATGTGGTATTATTATGATGACAGTCATGTTATTAAATATGAGCTCATGTTCTAACATGCAATTAAGTTCTTAAAGTTTATTTATATAATTGAAATCTCAAAATACCATTATGAATTGATATACCATTATATTTAATAAGATAAGAAGACATACCTGCGAGACCAGCACCAGAATAGGGAGCTCCCTGATCAGTTGCGATTCCTCGTCGCAGGCCTGGGTCTTGAGTGCTGAGAGCTTTCCGGTCACATCCGGTATATAGTCCGACAGAGCCACGGATGGCTGGCAAAAGGATTGTGTATCGTTGATGTTTATATCGCGGAGAAGGCGGACCAGCTGTGAAAAGAGTTTTTTGTTTATTCGCATTATTTAGAAGCTAGACAAAATTTTGTTATTTCTTGGGAGCCCATTGCAATAGTAGGTACTACACTCGAACAAAAAGTGTTAGCTATCGATGGGAACCTCAGCACAGATTTCTCAGAGGATTTCGACCAATTACCTCTCAAGGGAAGGGATTATCGTTGGTCTAGTGGTTAACACTAATTTAGAAGTGCCTAAGTGTGGATAGATATATTGAATATTCTTTATTGTACACAGAATTTAATCCAATAATTACTGTAGTAACAGAAATTATATAAAAATATAGGATAATTGGCATTAACTCCTAGCATGCGGGACCAACTTAGATTCCTCGCAGTTCGTTGTATTTGGGTCCCATTTGCTTAGTAGTTTATTCTCGGCAGTCAGGTTATTCGCTCGCTCGGTTAAATCGCTCGTAGTCGTTAAGCCAAGTCAGAGGCCATAGGGCGGCTTGAAAATTTCTGACAGTAAGACCAGCCACTAGTCTTGCAAGCCTTCACCAATCCGGAATTAGCCCAGTGGTGGAGAATGGCGTGTACCTTCCTCAGGAAAGGGACCCGTGCCCCTCGGTGGGGACATAATGTGTTGATGATGATGAGTCAGGTTGCTGTTTACTCTTTGTTTCAGTTTTTATTTATGTCTTTTTAGTGATTTTGTTAGGTTTTTTGTTCATATAGCCTTTACCCTCGCGCAAACACGACAAAACTATTGAGATGTTATTTGTCAAAATCTGAACATTGGTTAAGAAGTTATGAGGGAATATGCATTCGCACATACATACATACGAGCTACATTACCTCCGTTTAGGATCCGCCACGTGTGGTGTCGCCTGCTGTATGGTGTCGGCCTAGAGAATAGCACCGACCCAATTCTTCCCGCGGGTGTCGTAAAAGGCGACTAAGAGACACAAACTGGGCAGCAGCGCCCCCTGCAGTACAATTCCACCAAACCGCGATCCCCAACCCGCATGCCCAGCGTGGGGATTATGGGCATCACCCCCTATAGTAGCGCAACGTGGCGCTCTTTAGGGGAGGGCTGTGTCCAGCAGTGGACTAGTATAGCCTGACGACGAGGCTCCGCCGCAGTCGGGTAAAAACAAAGGTCGTCACAAATACTCACGTGAATCTGATCAACATGACCAACTAAATCCTGCACTATGTCCACACTCATCTCAACAGCTTCAAAGAAGTTCTCAGCATTGGGTCCATTGTACAAGTTCCTCAGTTTAGTCCACCAGTCGTCTCCGTTTAAGAAGCTCAGTATGATGTTGTAGTGGTGTAGATTGGTTTGGAGATACTTGACGTAGTAAGGCAAGCCTAGGTCGTCGGCGTATTTGACTGAGAGCTTCAGGGAGCGCGTTAGCTCTTTCCTGGAGAAAAAATATGGAATTTCTTATTTGCATTTTCTACATTTCCCGCGTTCTTTTTTTGCATTTCTACTTTTTCCCCAGTTGTCTTTTTGCTAGCCTATAATTGTTTCTTCCGCGGGTGAATAGTAGGAAATGCTTAAGGCATTAATTGCGCCGTATTGTACAGTTGTTTAAGAACAATAAAAGTATTAATAATAGTTCGATCTTGAGTTACTTCTGTCTTTCAATTTTTTTTCTTTGTATCGATTATAGAAACTTTCTCAAAGTGAAAAACACTAGTTTTTCAAACATCAATGTTAGCACTGATCTCTGTGCCCAATTTCATCCCAATCCGTTCAGCCATTCTTGGGAGATTGCGTAACAAACTTATATTCGTACAAACAAACATGACACTTCTAATCTTCGTATCTTATCTTACACATTTTTAGTAAGATTTTTTACATTTAACTATAAGTTATTTAACTGTTAATTGTAAATATTTCATGCTGGGCAATCCCCAAGGTGGTACAGAATAACAAAAGCTACATGATTTGTCAGTAGGTTCCTATAGGCTGAGGTGCTCCCTTTGTTATATTTTATCCGGCAGATTATTGAAACGTGTTCCTTTTTTGATTTTTCGTCTAATTTACTTAATTGCCTAGGTGGATAAATTTACATTACGTGCCGTGTAAAGGAAACCAATAAAAATAATTTCATGGATTATTTTTTTTAAAGCGCGCGCAACAGTTATCTAAAGGAACCATAAACACAAAAAAATATTTACCTAAAGAAACCTTGTACAAAAAATCTACGTAACTGAAATAACTTTACGTACTTATATACTGAAAAATAAAAAGAAAACTTAAACCCACCTATTATCGAAGAACTGGAAAACATCAACAACTTCATCTTCAGTTTTCTTCAACATACCAATTAGATTATCCAAAGACCGCCTTGCCACTTCAAGGTCATTTTTGACTTCAGCCTCCAGGGCACCATAAATCACCCCATAGTTTTTAGAACAAATCTGGGTCAGGAACCTTCTGTCCTCCGCTAATATAGCTGTTATCGTCTCGTTTGACGCTTCACACATACTTTTTATAGATTTTGTTAGTTGGTAACCTTCTTTCTTGTCCCATAAAACTTTAGTTACTACGTCAAAATGCAAAGATATAGCTTCAGAAGGACGTCGCTTGAATTTCTTTAGAATCACTTGTGCATCTGCCTGTATCCTATTCACGTCTTCGTCAGACAATGTCGGTGATATTTCCTTTACATTTAAGTTCTCCAAGCCAGTTTGCAGTTTACTTATGATGGTAACAATGCGGGTTAAATATACCGATGAAATGAATTGCTTTCGATTGACTTCGCTGAACAAAATGTACGACGCGTCTGTATCGTTTAGTTTCCAGGATAAAACTCTGTTAAAAAAGGCGTTGACTTTAGTTTGCAGTGAGTTTATCTCGATGTCCTGTTCTGTTATTGGTTTCGTTTGGTTTTTCTTCGCAATGTCTGTTAGGAGTTGGGTCAGCTGCGTGAACTTGTCGTAAGCGCTTTCGTAGTTGCTCGTCAGATTCTCAGCTATGAACGTGTAGAAAAAGTATTGCTGAAATAGTAACAATAAATGAGTATATTAAACGCATGCATGAGTAAACTAAATGTATGAATGAGTAAATTTAATGTATGAATCAGTAAATTAAACGCATGCATGAGTAAACTAAATGTATGAATGAGTAAATTTAATGTATGAATCAGTAAATTAAACACATGAATGAGTAAACTAAATGTATGAATGAGTAAATTTAATGTATGAATCAGTAAATTAAACACATGAATGAGTAAACTAAATGTATGAATGAGTAAATTTAATGTATGAATCAGTAAATTAAACACATGAATGAGTAAACTAAATGTATGAATGAGTAAATTTAATGTATGAATCAGTAAATTAAACACATGAATGAGTAAACTAAATGTACGAATGAGTAAATTTAATGTATGAATCAGTAAATTAAACACATGAATGAGTAAACTAAATGTATGAATGAGTAAATTTAATGTATGAATCAGAAAATTAAACACATGAATGAGTAAACTAAATGTATGAATGAGTAAATTTAATGTATGAATGAGTAAATTAAACGCATGAATAAGTAAATTAAACGCATGAATAAGTAAATTAAACGCATGAATGAGTAAATTTAATGTATGAATGAGTAAATTTAATGTATGAATGAGTAAATTAAATGTACGAATGAGTAAATTAAATGGCGTTCGTTTTTACGAAGCAGTAGCAACATACACTTTTTTGCAGGAATTTATATGTATTTTAAAGGTACTTTAAAACAAAATAACGATTGATTTGACGACCTCGGTGGCGTAGCGGTAGCGCGTCTGCCTACCATGCAAGAGGTCCCGGGCTCAAATCCCGGCTGGGGACAAAAAAAGCCCAGGTCTTGGATGTATACATGTTTGTGATGTCGCTGTTTCTGGTTCCCACGACACAGGGTATCCTAGTGTGGGGCCAGAAGCAATGTGCTTGTATGTAAATGTTATGTTATACACTCCGCCCAATTTATATACAATTTAAGATACAATTTGATTTAATTTTGAATTCAGAGAGGGAAAGGTAAAAAGTACCAGGAACCGGCGTGCGTGAATGCAACGACATATGAACGTTGATGAAGCGAAGGTGATCTGTCAGGATCGTGTCAAGTGGCAAGCCCTGGTCTCTGCCTACCCCTCTGGGATACAGGCGTGAGGTAATGTATGTATGAATTCAGAGTTTTCATTTTATGATGAATGTGTGTATGATGCCAGTTTCAGCACAAATTCACAAAGCATTTCATAGATGGGACCTACAGGCGTGGTCATAGAAGAAACGGAATGCGGCTGTCAAAATTAATCTGTGCTAAGCAAAATTTGACAGACGTGTCCCCGTATGAAATGAACACGGATGTAAACCGTGGAAATGAAAAGGTTTTTTTAATACAGTTGCTCAAAAAGTGGCGTATTACAGGGACGTATAGCGTGCGGGAAGTGGGCTATTACACACTCGTGCTTTTTTTTAACTTTCCCGCACTCGTGCGTTTTCTTTCCCAACTGTCAAAGTAATGTCTATTAAAAAGAAAAACCAACCATGAAGTTTTTACTAAAAAAAATCATAGAAGTTTTTATGAGCTACTAATTTGTTTCAATACCGGATTTTATTAATGAGTTACATAAGTTAGGTTTCATTTCATTTCATCTCATTAAATTTTATTTTCATTTCATATCAATGAAAAAAATCTACTGAAGACTTGGCTGTATGGGCATAGTTCCCTTTGCCTACTATAGAATGAGTGAAGAAAAAAAGTCTCTGTTTATATTTTTTTACGGTTGGCTTAATTTTCCACATATTTGTTCTTTATTAAATTGCTTATTTTTTTCGCAACTGTATTAAAAATAATCGTTCAGTACACGTGCGGAACCGTCATTGCAACTTGTTCCGACTGTCAACCCTCGCCTTCGGCTGCACCTCGGCTCGGGTAGACATTTGTCGGAACTCTTTGCAATGACAGCCTTTCCGCACTTGTAATGAAATATACTATTTTCAAAGTACGGCTAAATGAATCTTTGAATGAATCATTGTCATCTAAATAATCCATTATGTTATAGCAGCCCTTTTGGCACATAGTGTACTTAACAAATTTTCTGAACCGCGTTTCAGGCAAGCTTAATATATCTTCAGGGAAACGTGGGATCCGGTCATCAAGAAGTGTTCTAGTGGAAAAAAGTCGAATGGCTTATCGTCTGACATTGTCAGTGTAGTGTGTCGCAACACTAATAGTGCTTTGTGATGGCTGATTGAGGGTAGTCTGAAACCTTGTCAGCCGAAGATGCGAATGGGTGCCAGCCATCAGTCTTCTCGTGACCATGATGACTGTAACGTCGTCGAAACGTCGAGGTAAAATAGCAATAAATTACTACGCGATTAAGCCCCGAAAATATTCTAAATATATCTTCAGGGATGTTATTGGAGAAGCGTATACAACGCCCCATGAAGGATGTATTAACCTTAACCCATTAACGTATTATGTGGACGCCTATAAGCGCCATCTATGGTAGGGCTTTGTGAATTTGTGCTGAAAACGTCTCATTGGAAATGTCGTCCCTACCGACATCGTATGTACCTAATATTAATAAGTTATGACTGGAACTGTTAATTATTATTAAAAAAATTACTTTTAAGAATTAAGCCAAGTGATCCTTATTATAAGAAAATGCTAGTGTGCAAATATTATGTAAAAAAAGGCTATGTAAAAATATCTGGTAAAACTACTGTAAACGAGACTGCTCCCACAGTCAAACCAAGTATTTGGTTTTGTGGGGCCTTATTTATCACATGAAATGTGTTCTTTTATATAAATAAATAAATAAATACATACATACATACATACACACACATACGCACATACATACATAGATACATACACATACACACACACACACACACACACACTCCCTCACATACATACATACATACATACATACATACATACATACATACATACATACATACATACATACATACATACATACATACATACATACCGGTTTTGACACAACGTCCAGGAGCGAATTCTCTCCTCTGGGCAGTGAAACCCAGTAGAGCAGCGAAGGGCACACGAAGGGCTTGACACGTCTCACGTCTTCCGGGGTCACCCTGCTGCCGGGCGGGATCACCAAGGCATCCAGGATCCCTTCACAGTCCCAGAATTGGGACATGGAGGCGCGACGAATCTGGAGGGTTGGTTGGGACACTTTAATTGAGTTTTGACAGTTATTTGCAGTGATAGGAATGGAGCGGGCTTATTCACCTAAACTTCGAGGAACAGAGACAAAAATCGGAGGAAAATCGGATTTTATTTTTCTTTTACCGTTTTAATTTTATAAATAAATAGATATAACACTTTTCATCAAGACGACTCTGTGATATGTTATGTATAGTCTTAAACTTAACAAAAAAGCATTTATTTCAGGTTTCAAGACCCATATACAATAAAAAACTACAAGAAACAAACAAACAGAGACAACACATATACAATAATAAATCGTTTTTCAGACCTAAATATGCCTGTCGCAGCAGTGCCGGATATATGGGCAATCTATCCTTAGGTAAACATAGACCAATTACTTAATTAACATAACATTAATTTTTAATTTGCTTAAGTGATGTCCCGGAAAAATATATTGTCGTAAGGAAGTCTCTGATTTTTGTCTCTGTTCCTCGAAGTTCAGGTGAATAAGCCCGCTCCATTCCTATCACTGCTGATTTGTTAGCGAAAAACTTAAACGTGTCTTCGGTTTATTGTGCTCCTATGATTGTGTCTCGAGGCCTAGTCGAACTGAGTGCTCGGAATTAATCACTGGAGTTAAGCAACACACAGGCGGTCAGGTGCAGGATGGGTGACACGCTTCATTCTTCTTTTATTTTGGGAAAATTAAAGCGATGATATTGTTCTTTGTGTTCATAAATCAGCTATTTCAAGTTCATTTATATTTAACGTTTTATTTCGATTGAAATATTTGGATCGAAAAAGAGACTTGAACGTGAACGTAAAAAGTGAACAGTCTCAATTTCACCTTTCGTTATAAGCTTCTCTTTTGCTTTGTACACGTGTGTGTTTTTCGTGGATAAATGTCTTTATCTATCTATAAGAAACTACGAAGCTACGAGCGCTACGAAAGTTTAAGTCGTCGTCGTCGTCAGGCTATACTAGTCCACTGCTGGACATAGCCCTCCCCTAAAGAGCGCCACGTTATGCTATCATAGGGGGTAATGCCCATAATCCCCACGCTGGTCATGAGGGTTGAAACTAAAGTTTAAGTACCTAAGTCATATTCTTAATATATTTTATGGTCGGCATAGTCTCTGGCTTCATCTTCGTTTCGAGCTGTGAAATATATAACTGGTGCACATACTAGTTGGAAAATCTCGTGGCCTAGTCGAACCGAGTGATTAGAATCGATCACTGGAGTTAAGCAACAACAGGCGCGGTCAGGTGCAGGATGGGTGACCGTCCCGTGACGACCCACTAGTGGCATTTTTCCGGGCGCTTCCGTGCATCGCAAGGCACGTTAAGCCGTCAGTCATGTATTAACAGTCGTTAAGGCATGTCAGAGGCCTTATGGGCGGCTTAATAACTTCTGACAGTAAGGCTCGCCACTGTCGTACAGTCCTCCACCAACCCGGACTTGAGCCCCGTGGTGGAGTATGGCCTAATCTTGCTGCGACCCGTGCCTCAGCAGTGAGGACATAGAAGAGTTGATATCGTATGTACACTGTTTATTTATATATATATTGGCCTTTTTTGCATCTACGTAATGAGATGATTTATAAAGCGTCCAGTGGTAGGTATCTTCACTCACACTAGATGGGTGACGGGACCACTCCGACGCTGTAGTGCCTGGGACATGGTTTTATAGATAAATGGTGTAGGCTTGCCCAGCACCTATACCATCCTGACAGCTTAGTCGGCCTAGCCCACAGGAAAGACTAGTCAATACGTGCGGAGCCAACCAAGCCGGGGGTTTCCTCACGATATTTTCTTTCACCGTTAGCGTGTAGTATTGCGACTACAAATTCGCAAATGTACGTAACTTTGAAATTAAACAAAGTCATTGGTACATGCCCGCACTCGGGATCGAACCTGGGGCTCTCGCTTGCGAGTCTATGGTTCTACCCACTGAGCTACCACCGCTGTTTATGTTCCTAATAAAGAAAAACAAATTAATAAAAATAAAAAGACACTGCACTGACCTGATTCATAAATCCATAATCCCAATATGAGTTCAGCAGCACTCCCATAAAGTCAGCAAACTTCTCGTAGAGAATGTAGAGGCCTGTCTTCTTTGTGAATCCCATTAGCTGAATGAAATTGGCGTCCGGCGCTGAGAAAATTTAATAAAACTTTAACAACCAGTGTGTTTTATTTGGCTGCAAATGCGAATGTGAGTTGTGCTTTATTTAGAGCTTCCCGAAATTCGAATAAGTATACGATTCATTTCGTATACGGCCTTATTTGATAGAATTACAAATCATGGATTATTAAGTTATTGAAACAAATATATTATATTGCGAATGTGAGTGGAAGGGCTGGTAAGGGACGTCCCAGACGGACTTACATCGACCAAATAGGGGATGTATTAGCAAAGGGGAAGATAAAAAAGTACCCGGAACCGGCGTGCGTGCATGCAACGACTTATGAACGTTGATGAAGCGAAGGTGATCTGTCAGGATCGTGGCAAGTGGCAGTCCCTGGTCTCTGCCTACCCTTCTGGGATACAGGCGTGAGGTTATGTACCTATGTATGTATGTATGTATGTATGTATGTATGTATGTATGTATGTATGTATGTATGTATGTATGTATGTATGTATGTATGTATGTATGTATGTATGTATGTATGTATGTATGTATGTATGTATGTATGTATGTATGTATGTATGTATGTATGTATGTATGTATGTATGTATGTATGTATGTATGTATGTATGTATGTATGTATGTATGTATGTATGTATGTATGTATGTATGTATGTATGTATGTATGTATGTATGTATGTATGTATATGAATAGGTATCGAATTGTAACAGTAAGCAATGAATTGTAGTTTTATGGAACACGGCTGTGTTAGCTGAAGAATTCGCCAAGGAATAAAGCGCATCATCGTCATCGTCAGGCTATACTAGTCCACTGCTGGACATAGCCCTCCCCTAAAGAGCACCACGTTGTGCTATCATAGCGGGTAATGCCCATAATCCCCACGCTGGGCATGCGGGTTGGGGATTGCAGTTCGGTGGAATTGCACTGCAGGGGGCGCTGCTGCCCACCCCCCGGTTTGTGTCCCTTAGCCGCCTTTTACGACACCCGCGCGAAGAATTGGGTTGGTGCTATTCTCTAGGCCGACACCACACAGCAGGTCCATAAAGCGCATAACGGAATACTAAGAACAAAAAGAGCCATAATCACCGTTAATCTCCTTGAAATAAGTCAGCAAATCGTCTACCACGTTTTCGACCACAACGGAGATGTATTTCACCATATTCTTCCACGTGCCCCTGCCTAGCTCCCTGCAGGCTTCGTCGTGTGGCGTGAAGTTATCGCACTTCATATATTCTTCCCAGATAATGTTTAGCGAGGTGTTCTCTGGAGTCGATGTTTCGATGGAGCTTACAACTGTGTCGACGCGTGAGAAGAATCGTCTGGAAATTATCAAATCTATATTAATTTGAAAATTTGTTTACTTTTATTGTTTTTTTACATCGATTTAAAAATGTTGGAATGGAAAGAACAATAGAACTGTTGTTGTTCTTTTATCTGTTCCTAATATTATTGTTCCTAATATTGCTATTTTTTAATTCAACTTGTTCCTCAAGTCTCAGGACTAGCCTTGTGTGGGGATCCCTGGAATACCTATCTATTATTAATATGAAAATCAATCAAAACGGTTTTATTCAAAGTAACTCAGAAACTGCGTTACTTAACGTTACAAGTTAAACTAGATGTCCATTTCTAAATCTATATCATTTTAGAGAAAAAAATTACATAATTGTTTGTGTATTATTTATATATTTTATTCCTTGAAATTGCTATCAGCAATAAGGCCGCCAATTGTACCTCTTCTTTTGTAACTGTTGTCTCTGTAATTATTTTCTGGTGTGTACAATAAAGAATATTCTTATCTTATCTTATCTTAAATGTAAGATAATGTATGTTCCTATGTTTATGTAAGTATTTCACTTTTTTTTATAATTTTAACATTTACATACGGGCACACTGCTTCTGGCCCACACTAGGATGCCCTGTGTCGTAGTAACCAGAAACAACGACATCACAAACATGTAAACATCCAAAACCTAGGGTTTTTTACTGTCCCCAATCGCACCCGGGACTTCTCGTATGGCAGGCAGATGCGCTACCCTTTGCCAGTCTCTTTAACACCAAAAGCTTGCTGGAAGAGAATGCTTCTTGTATGAAGCACGCCCTTTTACATTTACGCATTGTTCGCGCGAGAATCGATCGCGCGACGTAATCATGAATCTGTGGCCACTCATTGTTCATTATTCTGGTCGCCCCGGTGCCGTCGCTCGTGCCGCTCGCTCGCTACTAATTTATCCAGCCATCTGCACAAACATTCGCACTGTGACATACGCGCGTGATAAGTGCTCGAATTCTCGTGAAGTGATAGACATTTTGGTGACCAAGAAACTTTATCAGCTCAAAGAACAATATATTGACAATATTATACTATAAGTGAACAGTGCAGGAGTGTTCTCCGTGCGCTGGACGCATCAGCTCATCCATAACCGCTCATCATCTGCCCAACAGCTAAAGCGAGCCATCATCCACCATCACCAAGTAAGTCCATTCACTTCACCTCCCATTCCGCTCTCTCAACCAGCCCATCGTGAGGTAGACCTAGCCGACCCTGGCTAACTACCACGCATGTAACTAGGGCAATAAAAAATTAAAATATTAAAAATAAATCTACAATAACACTTACTTGAAAGCCTCCTCCTTCCCCGTCCTATTGAGCACATCTACAGCATATTTCCAGGCCGCTACGAAGGTCAAGCCATCGTCTTGTGTGGCGTTCTCACTGAGCAGAGGCTCTAGGGAGTCCTTCAGGGCATCCGCGTCTTTGATCAGGGCATTGAAGTTGTGGGCGAACTTGAGGAAGAGATGGGGCGCGAATTTCGTGGTGTTGGCTTGACTGAAGGAGGTCTGGAATGATGAGTTGGTCAATGATGGTATACAGGGAGTCCCACTGTGTCCCAGTGTCATGCCACATGGAGGCAAAGTATCTTTAGATATTAGATGAAACATTTTACTGAGAAAGGACGGCAATGAATTTCACATTCGATATGAAAGTTTGTTCAGAAAAATGAAAAGCGGATAATGCCGTAAGGACATACTCGTGCGAGTTTAACTGGCAATATAATTTTTAAGTACCTATTACTAGTTAGTTAGTTAGACCTGAGATTTTCGCACTTAGTCTCATAGTTGGGGCATTGTACGTAGCAAGCGCTGAGGTACGTTGACACTTCAGACACTAGGGTTTCCTTACGATGTTTTCCTTCACGGTCAGCGAGTGGTATTGCTACTATAATTTCACAAAGGTACATAACTTAGAAAACAAAGTCATTGGTACATGACATGACCGGGTTCGAACTCACGACCTCCCGATTGAGAGGCCGGCGTACCTATTACTAATGAACAAACGAATATCTAAACTAACTCTTACTTTCTTGGATAAGAGTCAATTGAGATACTTGGAATGGTGTAAATAGACCAATATGACGGTCGCCAAGATTCTTAGATCTAACCCCGTTAGATTTATTTGTGGGGTTATGTAAAAAACGCAGTTAACAAGAACCGAGCAGAACTTACAAGCAGAACTTACAAAAATTATTATTCTAAATATCCTCCACAACATGAGAAAAAATCGACAGTGAGCGAAACAATAAAATTGTGCTACATTGAATTCAACAGACTGGGACTCATTTAGAGCATTTGATAAATAATTTGATTAATTTTCATTTCAAAATGTTAAAATTCATGGTCTTCCTTTTGTTTGTGATATGATGTTATTTCGCGAAAAATAATTCTTAGCCATTCGATAGGCACGATAAAGCTACAGGGAAATTTTCGCCAAATAGATCACCAGTTCAACCATGAAATTATTTAAATATTGTCGCGGTCTTATCCCGAACCATCTAGAAGCCTATCGAATAGTCGCCGCATGCTGCGTTTTAGTAAACAATAAACGCTGCAAGCAATAATGACTCGTATGTCTACTAGCATAAGGTTAAAAACGCGTGTACCGAGTGTAGGTACGTAGGCACGGGAATGTTCTAGAACCCTTGCCGGCGGATATAAATAGCGGCCGCCGCGGCGCGCTGTGAGTTCAGTTTGGACTAGCGAAGAGTCAACTTCGAGCGAACATACCTGCGATACGAGCGATAACCTACGACCTCAGCGATACTATTGGACTTCGATTGGACCTGCGATTGGAATCTACGTGTGGACTTCGTGTCGTGAAGACCTGCAGACCAGACCCTGCGTGAATAAATCCTAAGAAGTTGTCATTGGCGTTTTACATCCAAATCCAGAACCCTAGCCCGTAACAATATCTATGAATGCAGATTCAGTTGTTTCTTAAATTGTTAAATGTTTTCTTTCAACAAGAAATCTGTGTTTGATATCCCGATAGATCATTTACGGTAGAAAGTACTCCACTTAGACTCGAAGTTTACGCTAAACCATTATTGTTTTTGTTTTGATTCTGGTACCAAATAAACGTTTTCTATTCTATTCTACATATGAGCAATCCAAATTAAAAACGGACAGTTTACAGTGAATTGAAGTCATCGTCAGGCTATACTAGTCCACTGCTGGACATAGCCCTCCCCTAAAAAACGCCACGTTGTGCTATCATAGGGGGTAATGCCCATAATCTCCACGCTGGGCATGCGGGTTGGGGATCGCAGTTCGGTGGAATCGTACTGCAGGGGGCGCTGTTGCCCACCCCCCCGGTTTGTGTCCCTTAGCCGCCTTTTACGACACCGGCAGGAAGAATTTGGGTTGGTGCTATTCTCTAGGCCGACACCGCACAGCAGGGTTAATTAAATTAGGGTTACTCACTATCATCCTAACACTCCTGACCGCCTGGTACTCTTGCCACTCTTGCACGAAGGTGGTGTTCATGCACAGAACTGTCTCAAGGCCCATGACGCCTTCCACGGAGCCCGGACGGAGTGTAAGAAGCTCGGAGAGGCTGGCAGAGGAGCACGGCCAGGCAGGTGAGGCGTTTAGGAGCGATATTATGTGCGAGAGCTGAGGAGGATACGTTTTGTAAGGGGTCGTCCAAGGATTATGTGGAGGGACGGGGCTAGTCCGGCCAAGCAGTTAACTGCAGTCTGGTAACAAACTACTTACTTCAGTCTGGTCGCTAATTACTTACTTCAGTATAGTAGCTAATTACTAACTAACTGTTACCTCGCTAAAATTAGCTTGTAAAATGCGTAGGTATGTTAATTTGTTCTAACCTATTTCTTTCAACCACTTTTTGGTGGTGGCAATAAAATATTTTTTACTTAACTTTAATCGCTAACAACTTACTTTAGTCTAGTCGCCCACTACTTATTTCAGTCTGACTGCTAATGATGTACTTATTTCAGTCTGGTAGCTAACTGCAATTCACTCTGCTCGCTACTTCGGTCTGATCGCTCGTACTTACTTAGTCTGATCGCAAAGTACTTACTCCAGTGTTGTCGCTAAACCTATCTACTTCAGTTTGGTCGCCCACTACTTCAGCCAGACTGCTAATTAATTATTCCAACCTAGTAGCTAACTGCTTATTTCAGTCTGTTCGGTAACATGTCCTACGAGTACTTCAGTCTGATCGCGAACTACTTACTTCAGTCTGGTCGCTAACAACTATATCAGCGGCATCAGCGATTAAGTCGGGAGTATTGGGTAGGATACGCTTCAACGCCACCACAGTCGAAGGCGGAAGTACACTTGAAAAGCCCTCATCGCCTTGGGATAAAGCTGGAATCAACAGACATGGATTACTTTTATGTTAAAAGAAATATCTATCGAAAAACATCTCAAAATAATTTTCTTCGGCTTAGTTTTGCAAAAACTTGATTTTCGGACGTAGAAGTTGTTTAAAATGTTCCCTGGAATAACAAATTCATGATACCACTCACCAAGCAAAATATGCACAAAATAAAAGTTGCACAAAGAGCGATGGAGCGTGCCATGCTGGGCATATCGCTTGTGGACCGCATACCCAACCTAGAAATTCATCGAAGAACCAAGGTCGAAGACGTTGGTAAGAGGATCACAAAGTTAAAGTGGAGATGGGCGGGACACTTGGCTAGAAGGGAAGACGGCCGGTGGACCAGGGCAGTATCGGAGTGGTGGCCAAGGGAGGGAAGGAGGTTGGTAGGCAGACCACCGATAAAATGGTGAGACGACCACGTGAGGGTTGCAGGTCAGAGATGGATCGGATCGGCACAGGACCGTGAGGAATGGAGGCCTATGCCCAGCAGTGGGTTGATGTGGGCTGATTATAGATAGATATAGATACCGCATTGCTTACCAGTAATAAGTTTAACAATCTCGTCACAGATGACCAGGAGTCCGTTTGCCGAGTTAAGGCTGTACTTGAGCTTGGTCCAGATGTCATTAGTCAGATGAAAGATGTCTCGGTCCAGTAGGTCCAGGACACGGAATATTATGTCAATGCTGAAAACAGAGTGACTGTTGGTGGAAGAGCTGGTAAGGGACGCTCCTAAACCAGTCTAATACACAGTTATGTAGTTTGACGTGTGCGCATCGTGTGTAGTCGTGTGTGGCATTATCTAATGGTCCTTTATTTGATTACATACAATGACTAGTGGGTGCCGGCTGTCATGTCATGGCAGTCGTTAAGCCATGTCAGAGGCCTTATGAGCGGCTTGATAACTTCTGACAGTAAGGCCCGCCACTGTCTTACAAACCTCCACCAACCGTGGTGGAGTATGGCCTAAGGTTCTTGAGATGCAGGAAGAGACGCGTACCCCAGCAGTGGGCACATACCAAGAGTTTCTATCGACTTACCTCAAATGTACACTCCTTGATAAATGCCCCCTTCCGAACCAAAATGCTTTGATGCTTTCCAGTGAACCCTGCACTTCATTTCTGATTTCATCGTCCATATTGAAAGTGGAGAACTCAAACAAGTATGTGTAGTCTTTGTAGAGCGTCGTGTAGAGGGACTTAATACCCTCTATCAGTATCGTCCAGTCGACGTTGGTGAATATACCTTGCGAGGCAGACCGCGATATTTTCATGAACTGAAAATAGATTAGGTACATTAGAAGATTTCTTTTTTATTGCGGTCCATAAGTTTAATTTTTCATTTGCAATTCTGCAAAGGGACCATCAATTGACAGTGGGTATGGTAGTCTTAAGTTTTATTTATTTTTGTCTTATTTACCAACAAACACTTGTCTCAAATAAGTGTTAGTAGAATCGGCACTAACTATACCACCAATGAAAAAAAAAAACATAATATTCTTTTAATTTACAATTTTGCAAACATCAGGAATCTATTGAGATTCCTGATGTTTGCAAAATTCAAAAATCATCGTTATTGAACGGTGATACGTATTTTTTCGAACCTACAGTCCAGAACCTAAGGCCAAGAACTTACGACTTTAAATATTTTTTGGCAAAAACGGCCTTGTTTTAGCTAATATCGATATATAAATAAATAAATAATAAATAAATATTCATGGACACACTACACAGATCTCGTTAGCCCTATACTAAGTACAACTAAATGACTTGTTATATAGGCGCTAACTCGACGATAGATTTAGTACAATAAATACACAGATAACATCCTAGACCCGAGACAGAAAAGTTCGTTTCCTAGTTTGACCCAGCCGAGGATCGAACCTGAGACCTTCGGTTTTACAGTCAGCGTGCCAAAACGCTGCGCCACCGAGGCCGTCGAGGCAAAAACATTCGTTAAGGTGAAGGAATCCTGAGTGTCTGAGGGACATACCTCAGCGCTGGAAATTGCCAATACTTGCGGGCACGCGCGGTAATTGAGCACATTATCTCTGAGTGAAACCCTGTGCCCCACAGTGAGAAGTATAGAAGTTAAGTAAAAAAATACGTTCACGGTTTGCAAAACTGTAATATGACAGACGTATGAAGATGACACTGTACGTAAGACGACCTCTGTGCCGCAGCGGTGGCGCGTCGGCCTACCATGCGAGAGGTCCCTGTGTCTAACTCCGGCTGGAGACAAAAAAAACCCCAGGTCTTGGAGGCGACACGTGACCTGTTTCCGCTGTTTCTGGTTCCCACGACACAGGGTATTCTAGTGTGGGGCCAAAAGCAATGATGTGCCTGTATGTAAATGTTGTGTTGTGTTGTATCATGTTATATAAAAACATATGCTTTTTTTCATTTATTTAAGTAAGTTTATGTAAGTAAAGGTATGCAAGTGTATTATTATTAAGCTACCCGTTTTTCTAGTTTCCTTTAGCAACTTTCCATCGTAAGGTTGTCTGGAAGAAATTGCTTTTAGCAATAAGGCCGCCAATTGTACTATGTAAATTGTAATTATTTGGTATTTGTTGTTTTTCCAGCGTAAATTAAAGAATATTCTTATCTTATCTTCATTGGTGGGGTAAGTTTACGCGCCTTTAGTCACTAATGACTTTGATGTCTTTACTTACAGCTTTCGAAATCACAGAATCGTTTTTCAGTCCCTTCTCAATTTCTCTAGTCATCTCACATAAGTTCTGAATAAGTTTGTCTGGCTCCACGCTTGAGGGCAATACCAGGTAATCTGAAGCCACTTCGGTGCCATTGCAAAAAATGTCTTCGTGATGAGTCGATAGAAACGCGTAAGTCTGAAAATAAAATAGGCATTACTGAATTTAGTGACCATTCAGACGCTATGCTTAGTGCGTTTATAGGTACCTATGTTGAGAATGCGAACAGCATGGAAGTGAAATATATTACAGAGGTCCCTAATCTTAACTGTAGTAATGCATGCCATTGGAAGTAGGTACTATTGACACATGTTTATGCGAATAAGTGAATCTTTACCTTTAAAATTAATCGTAGTCATGGCGAAGAATTTCTAGCGCAAGAGGGCGCAATATTGACGATTACTTCGAGTATTTGGACATTTCCATAACGTACATATTTATGAATGTACTATTTTCTTACTTTTTAATATCGCCACCACACTACTTCGGGTAATGATCCCCGTTTCGGAATCTGTGATATTTTTGCAGGTATATTCAAACTTAGGGGTGGTAGCTCAGTGGGTAGAACCATGGACTGGCAAGCGAGAGCCCCAGGTTCGATCCCAAGTGTGGGCATGTACCAATGACTTTGTTTAATTTCAAAGTTACGTACATTTGCGAATTTGTAGTAGCAATACCACACGCTAACGGTGAAGGAAAATACCGTAAGGAAACCCGCGGCTTGGTTGGCTCCGCACGTATTGACTAGTCTTTCCTGTGGGCTAGACCGACTAAGCTGTCAGGATGGTATAGGTGCTGGGCAAGCCTACACCATCTATAAAACCATTTCCCAAGCACTAAGTACAGCGTCGGAGTGGTCCCGTCACCCATCTAGTGTGAGTGAAGATACCACTGGACGCTGTATAAATCATCTCATTAAGTAGGCCAATATTGTTATATTATTCAAACTTACCCTATCTTCGTCCATCAACGTGGTCAGCAAAGTCCGAAGAACTTGTGGGTACGCCATCTTGAAATCCTCAACTACTTCCCTCCTTGCCAAGCTCAGCTGTTGGTTTAGAGCCAGTACCAGAGTGGTTATGTCCTTCAGAATAGGGCTTATTTTTATGTCCAGGATCGTGTTTTGTTTCACCACTTCTTTGGCTAGCGCTCCGTGTACCGTTATTCTATAAATATGCAAAATAATAATTTGATACAATTTTTATTTCATTTTAAAACCAAATTATTATAAAATAACAATGCTCAGCTTTTGTTCATGTTATTTCTTATGTAATGTCCTGGTAAATGTTTCGTGTCCAATGTAGTATCACAGTATTAATTTTAAAAGATGTTACAAATAATACCAGTTGTTAGTTTCAGGAGAATTTATATTATGTGGAGAAGAAACAAGAACAACAAAAAACATATTTTTTAATACAATTTCTCAAAAAGTGACGTATTACAGGGACGTATAGCGCGCGGGAAGTGGGCTATTACACACTCGTGCTTTTTTTTACCTTTCCCGCACTCGTGCGTTCTCTTTGCCAACTGTCAAAATAATGTCTATTAAAAAGAAAAACCAACCATTAAGTTTTTACAAAAAAAAAAATCATAAAAGTTTTTATAACATATTTGCTCGTAAAGTGGTTGTAATAACACCAATTTCAATATCGTAATGTATCTCATTATGTACTTGTGCGATAATGTAATGTAAAAGGCACGTGTTTTTTTTTTTAAGTTTTAAGATACTCCGTCTAAAAATGAACGATACTTTTAAAAATCTTAGCAAAGAGGTTTTATGTCAAGAAAGTGGTCAATATTTTATGAATAAAATTAACTTTGGGAAATAAAATATAACAAATAAACATTTAATTCTTTAATTTAATTACTTTTGACAATAAATTACAACCATTTATCTGT
This sequence comes from Yponomeuta sedellus, assembly GCA_934045075.1. Classification (NCBI taxonomy): domain Eukaryota; kingdom Metazoa; phylum Arthropoda; class Insecta; order Lepidoptera; family Yponomeutidae; genus Yponomeuta; species Yponomeuta sedellus. The sequence continues at coordinate 1,234,370 of OW203736.1, read as the reverse complement.
AACAAAAATATAAATTTACTTTGTTAGTAATACCATTGAATTTCAAATTCAATGGTAATACCTACTGGCTGTTTTTGTACCTTTGCCTAAAAAAAAAGTTGATGCGCGCATCGCTTATTTGTGGACAAGTAAAAATAAATCCGCGCGCTTTTTCTTTTCGATGTATTGTTTTTATTTGAAAATGTCGTCAAGTAGTGATGATAACAAAGTCAGAGTTTTATTAATTTCTTCGTAAATATGTTATAAAACGTCGTATGACATACATGCGCTTTGAAAATTACAGCCTCTGCTTCCTTATAGCCCTCGCCGATGGCTCGGGCTAGTAATATCGCCTCGGCTGTAATTTTCAACTTACCGCACTTATATCATAATGTACTATTTTTTCGCAACTGTATTAAAAGAGTTCCGACAAATGTCAGGTAGACAGTCGGAACTCTTTGCAATGACAGCCTTTCCGCACTTGTAATGAAATATACTATTGGTATTTAAATTTGTTGATGGCAATCATGAAATCGTATCATACGTACAGTTGGCAACTGATATATTAGATTTTATATTGACATTCAGCAATCAGAATATAAACTAAAGAATGTTTTAGCCACAGAATGGTTCTAGCTTTGAAATAAATTGATTTTAACTCACAAACTCCAAAAAAAACAACGGTTAATTAACAGAGCAATAAAAACGGATTCACCAAGTTTATTTTTCAGTCGACAGTAAATCAATTTGTACTCTACGCAGGTAAACTTTGATGTACACTATCTAACAGTAACAGTTGTGTACGAGAAACTGTTGGTTAAATACTCACAAAACTTGCTTTCCTTTACTCCCTCCCTCCTTTCTCAGCAACTTGATAAGGTCTCCATCCTCTTCTGCACCCAATACTCTTCCCCAGTCCATCTCTTGTGCTTTTCTAGGCGTCAGCTGCAGCAGATCTTTGGTGAACTTCTTGAGAGCGTCGAACGACTTTTCTACATTGTAAAGTTGGTCTGACGTGTCTTTGCCTAGAGTCTCTTGGATCAGAAGACCGGCCATTGTGTTTATCTGTGAAAGGAATGTGACCACTCAAACAATTAATAACGTTAAATTTGTCTGGATGTGGTCAAAAGTGGCAAATGACCGAAATTCTTGGTCTAAAAGGGTGTGCAGCAAGTAGGCCAAAGCAGGCCTTTTTTCAATGATCGACTATCGTATGCACCCTTGGACAAACAAGCTGGTGGTTTTTCATCTTCAAAGATCTTGGTAAAATCCATCCTGCTAGGCAGTGTAAGTACACTGTGCAGTTTTTGGCATGAGTGTCGTTAAAAGGCGAATAGCATTTGTTTACAAATGGGTACAAATCATTACATAACGCGTCTGTATCTTGCCCCTAATAACCTTTTTATTCTAATATTTAATACTCCCTTTGTAACAATTTTTTTTGGTACACAAAACCATAAAAAAAATATCCATTTAACTATCAATAGATACAAAAAGATTTTACTATTTTTTTACTTAAAAACCTATTTAGAGGCTAAAAATTTCACCCATGCCGGGATTCGAACCCGCAACCTCTGGCTATCCGTACCAGCGCTCTACCAATTGAGCCAATGGGCGACTCACGGCATCAGTAAAATTTCGAACCTCTTTACAACATTCAATATTTTTTTACTACCGGTACACAGAAAGAGAATCGATAGACTTCTATATAATCAAATCCAATAAGGCTACGAGAAACTAAGTGTAAAAAACGACAGTTCCGTAAATTTTAATGCGGTACCTAAGCGTTACATTTAGTATGGACTGCTGAATATATTTGTAATATTATTGTAAGAGTCTGATACGTTACAAGTAAAGTGAATGCGGAATAATAATTGAAAAGTTACCTACAGGTTTCGAAAATAATAAAATCTGTTTGTTTTATCTTGAAAAAACTGCCCTTTTTAAGTAAGTACCTACCTATATCGGGTAATTCGTTCGTTTCACTCCTTGTAAGGCTTGTACAGATATTTTTTTACAATTAATTTCGCTAATAAAATTCGGCGGGAAAATATCCTGGCAGGAAAAAGACAATCGAAGATCAAAACTTTTATTCATGGCAACCGCAGGTCCAACCGGCCAGCTACGGACGCCCCGTGCATCATGAGCACGGAGGTTAGAACTTGCGCGCGAATGGATGCTGACTGTGTACGTAACGCACTAACCTCCATAGTACCAACCTCCGCGTTAATAGGGCCGTATTCATAGTTTACTAAACTTATTTATAACCAAAACGACAACGTAGTGGTTATATACTCTTTGCGACAATCAATGTACAACCAAAAACACAAGTTGTTTATTGTCGAATGACAGTGTATTTCTGTCGGTGAATAACTCTCTTTCTGTCTGAATCCCTCTCTTTCTCTTGTGATGTCACAGTTGTCCTCAAAGACCGAGTTGACCAATTCCATGTGCGGCTGCTCCTTCAGCTCCGTGTATTAAGAGTAGAAAATTTTGAACAACCGTGCCATGTAAATGTCTATTTTTATTTCAGTCTATTCCCAAGAGATGACTTGGGTCCAGCTGGATTCAGGACCGTAAAAATCCTAAACGACTTCAGCAAGTCCGTGAAATAAACACTCAACAACCCCACGCAGAGCGAAATAAATATTAAATAACTTCCACACACAACAATGATTTGTTCCAAATTACGTAAGCAGCTGCTATCACTCATCAGCTTGACGCTTGGTGACGCTTCAAAACCGCCTATACCCAATAGTTGGTAGTAGGTATATAGACGGATTATGTGAATACTCACATTATTCTTGACCTCAAAGATCCCAAATGACCTGACCAGGTCAGCGACGTAGCCGTTCCACGCAGCCACGCAGAGCTGCCCTTTCACTTCCTTAGCTTCAGGCTTTGGGATGCCGAAGAACCGCTCCAGGCGGTTCTCGTCACAGAACATCTGCTCGGGCGCGTTCACCTTTGACGTGAGGTACTGGAAGAGACAAGAGGGGATTAATTTCTTAATACAAGCGAAGTATCGACACTGATCTCTTCATTTATTTCATATCGCCACACATGGCACTCATTCGTTCATTCACGCACTTAACTCACTCACTCATTTCCTAAACTATTTCCTGCAACTCATTCTCCACGCATTTCCTTCCGCTCCCAGTCCGAAAACCGCGCCCGCACCGCTTACCAAGCAAAAAATTGTGTCTTGTTATAATTCTCAAGAAACTCTCGCTGGACTCGTAGTCCATCAGTGTTATGCTTCTAAAAGGCTAATGGCATCATAAAACAATTTGACTTTGAAACTGTCAAAAGAAGAGGAGAGTACCGGACTAGCTTTCGCGTCCAACTGCAAAGCTGTCGAAGAACTCCAGGTACCTCCCTCCTCCTATTCTCCACGAAGGTTAATTGAAGGCCTTCAGATATGCCGTTGAGTGTTGTTTATTGACAGTTTCTTAACTTTCTCTCTATTGATTTCTTGCTTCCAGGCTCTTCATGCACTCCCAGGTGTGAAGATATTTTGAACGGAATTCATGTAAAGTATCAATGCAAGTGATAGAATACGCTGAAAAAGTATGAGCGTGGAGGGTACGGGATTAAAATATACCCCCATCGTCGTCGTATCTTACATACGTAAGTTATCATCATAAACTATGATTTACACACACACACGCGCACACACACGCGCACACACACGAACTGCTGACATTTTGTTTAAAATAATTATATAATTAAGTGCTAATTCTAAATTGAGGAAGGAATTGACCCTTTCTTCTTGAATTTAGAATTAGAATTAGCATATTTTAATTAACTAGAATTCCTTTCTCAATTACCTTATGCAGGTTTACATACAGTGACATAGGAGTCACAACGTACGATAGTTTTAACCTAATATATTTTTAAAATGGTATACGTCCCTGCAAGTTATATCTAATAAATTACTTACATAAGACTTTATTGTATACATTACAATCGTGTAACACGACAGTACCTAAGGGATGAAGAAGCAGTAAAAGATCTGAGGTCTTCCTTCCTTCCAATCCAAAGCAAGTAACCTACATGCCCATTCTCAACACTTTTTCAATTTCAATAAAATTTAATCTCAATATTATAATAAAAAAATTATATTCTCAATATTTCTGTATGCCTCGGAAACCTGGACATTAAAGACCTGTATTCTGAAAAGAATAGATGCGTTTGAAATGTGGTGCTGGCGGAGAATGCTCCGTATATGTTGGACCGAACGCCGCACAAACGTATATATTCTAGAAGAACTTCAGATAAAGACGAGGCTCTCCACAATCTACACCCAACGCATTCTGAAGTTCTTCGGACACACCGTCCGACGCGGGCCAGATAACCTGGAGTATGTTATCATCATCGGTCGAGCGAACGAGAAACGAAGCAGAGGACGACCACCAACGCGTTGGTTTATAATAACTAAAGCTTCGGCAAGGACCCTACAAGCAGCCATACATCTGGCGCGTAATAGAATCCAATGGAGAGAGCTGGTGGCGGAATCTGCCCTTAGTCACGTCCCTCAGCCATGAGGAAACGACGAAAAAGAAGAAGAAAATTTAATACACACACCTGCGTCCGATTAGCGTCACTGAGCCCCTCAAACGCCTTCCGGACCACTTCAACTGGCAAGTTATTCAATATCCTCACGCCATCCGGATGCCTGAGAGAGGCATTGTAGACTATGTGCTCCAGGTTCATGTTGTTGTGGACGACCCGGTCTGCGCTCTCCAGAAGTTGGGCTAGCAACGTGGAGTAGAACAGGACCTCGTGTTGTGTTGGCTTCGACAGCCAGCGCAGGATGAATTTTGTTATCTTCGGGAGGCTGGAATAAAAATCATTGGTAATGTGGGTGTTCATGGAGGAAGAATATAGTCTGTTAGCTTTTAGAATATCTTCGGCCACTATCGGATAGAATCGGATATATCCGTGTAATAGAAATATTGGAACTAATATGACACTAAGTTTACATAACGTATCAAAATACTGAAGAAAAGTTTTATACAGAGCAGGAATTAGTATTGCACTCGTGTGCTTTCGGCGAAAACCGAAGCCTACTCTAGAGTCCGAGGTATATTCTAAAAGCTAACAGACTATCTATGTAGCGATATCAACCCTTGAATGTCCCCACTGCCGGGGCCCAGGTCTCCTCCTGCATGGCAGGAAGGTTAGGCCATACTCCACCATGGGGGCCAAGTCCGGGTTGGTGGAGGATTGTAAGACAATGGCGAGCCTTACTGTCAGAAGTAAGGCTATCTATGTATCTGTCAAAGCAATAAATCCGGTTTACTCCGGAAAAATGCAGAGGGAGAGTGAGATACGTACCTACACTTAAACAAGTCAATGCTCGTAAACAGTTATATATTAAACGGGTGTCATCGCGATTGTTTATTCGGTAAAACGTAACACATTTCACCTGATAAATAATCGCGATTAGACCCGCTAAAAAATTATTCAATATTATATTTATTGCCATTAATTGTATATTTAATGAGGCACTTTCTGGTACTGAATAAAGACTTCCACGCTATTGGACTAACTGACAGCCCGTTATGCCGAGGATGCCTCAAGGAAGACGAAACACCCGCCCACGTGACCATTCACTGTGAGATCGTGAAAGTACAAATGACATCCACCATGGAAAAGCTAAGATCCCTTCGGGAGGCCAGCAGTAACATTGGTGCACTGCTGGCTTTAGGGAAAGAGATTGGCTGGCTGGAGTGACTTTACAGCCCTGTTACGTACAATGGCCCAATTACGAGTCTAAGTGCGGAAACCACAAGACAAACTGTGTATTTAAATCACATAGCAAGAATCAATTCAATATATTTACATTGTCATGTAGGTATGTATATACCTCTAAAATTATCAGTTTCTATGTTTCTACATCTACTTCTTTCTCTAGTGAATTAGTCCAGTCCATCCAAAGGAAGCGCTCGTGGCCTGGTCAAACCGAGTGATTGGAATCAATCACTTGAGTTAAGCAACAACAGGCGCGGTGAGTTGCAGGATGGGTGACCATCCAGTGAATTTTCCCGAGCGCTTCCGTGCTTCGCGAGGCATGTTAAGCCGTTGGTACCGGCTGTCATGTAATGGCAGACGTTTAGCCATGTCAGAGACCTTATGGGTGGCTTGATAACTTCTGACAGTTAGACCCGCCACTGTCTTACAATCCTTCACCAACCCGGACTTGGCCCCCGTGGTGGAGTATGGCCTAACCTTCCTGCGATGCAGGAAGAGACCCGTGCTCCAGCAGTGGAGACATACAAGGGTTGATATCGATATCGATCCAAAGGTTGTTTGGAAGAGATCACTTTTAGTGATAAGACCGCCGTCTGTACTCTTAAATTAAGAACTACTTTTGTATAGTATTTTCTAAGGTTAACACGAGCAGTCAGTAGACATAATTAAAACTGTTTTATACGGATTTATGCTCGTTTATTACATTTTTCCAACGTTTCGGCACTTTTTCAGGTGCCGTGGTCCCGGATGACTGACGTGAGGTGTCTTTTAGAAATCATTAACGGTTAGTTTACTACCCTCGGCAAAAATTACAAAAGTTAATTATGACCACGACACCTGAAAAAGTGCCGAAACGTTGGAAAATTGTAAAAATGTAATAAACGAGCATAAATCCGTATAAAAACAGTTTTAATTATAACTACTTTTGTAATTTACACTTTTATGTACAATAAAGGTGTTCTCTATCTAACTACCTATCTATCAATAGTATGAACAAAAATACAATCGGTACTTACACATCAAATATTTCATCCACCGACACACCACCATCAGCCGCTTCCAATGCTCCCATAAACTCTTTCTTCAGCGCAAACCCGTCCATCAGGTCTCCGTCGATCTGATGTAAAACCAGCCCAGTGACCTCGTCCACAGGGTCGGTATTGGCCTGGCGTTTGTACAGCTTGTAGAGCCACTGTACGCCGGAGATGGCTGCGTCGGTCGCGCCCCGCACAGACTTGAAAGCCTCCGTGTCTTTGAAGGTGGGCTCGAAGAGCGAGATCAGCTTTGACACTCTGGTAAAGTCAGAAAGAGAAAGATAATCCACTAATACCAAAAATTAATATAAGACTAAGGGCGTCTATACACGGGCGGTACTTGTGTCTTTCGCTGCAACAGGCATGGCGAAAGATTTTTAAATCCTGTCACATAATAACAAATAACATTTACATACAAGCACATACATTGTGTCTGGCCCCACTCTAGGATACCCTGTGTCGTGGGAACCAGAAACAACGACATCACAAACATGTAAACATCCAAGACCTGGCTTTTTTTTGTCCCCAGCCGGGATTCGAACCCGGGACCTCTTGCATGGTAGGCAGACGCGCTACCGCTACGCCACAGAGGTCGTCAAATGTGGGACTCTTTTAATATTTACAACAAAAACATATATTTCAGGAATAAACTAAAGTTTTACGACGGTTACAGCCATTATTCTAATAAAATTATTTTATATCTGTGGGAAAACAGCTCGCAGTGTCATGTCGTCGAACCTGACGTCACGCCCTGGTAAACAAACATCGTAATCACTAGTACTCACAACAAAGCACGGATGAAGTTTACAAATGTGAACCTAAGCGTGACATCACGGTGTGATGCGTGTTTCAGTCAAAATGGCTGATCAGCAGTATTATAATCTTTTATTTTATTGAAAATATTGGTAACATCTTTTTTTATAAAACTAAATCAGTGGTTTAAATTCTTTTAAAATGTTCGTTCCCCTAATATCGTTATTTGATTTTTCATTATTTGATACTGTCTTTACGCCTATTGGCACTCATGCCGCCCGTGTATAAGCGCCCTAAGTGCTCAGAACGCTTCCGAACCACTCTCAGGGATAATTTTAATGGTATATTCCGACAACTTTCGATAATTCAACCGATGTCCTGTATATACTCATCCACTGTTGGACACAGGCCTCCATTAAGGCACGCCACATCTTTTAGTTCTCCCCTATCTAGTGAGCGCAGTACAGTCTGTTAGCTTTTAGAATATACCTCGGCTGCTATCCGATAGAATAGAATATATTCGTCTATTTGTCTATTGTGTTGTATTGTTATTTATAACTTTATATAACTTTTCAAAATAGTGAAGAAATATTTTATACAGAGCAGAAAGTAGTATTCACTCGTGTGCTTTCGGCGAAACCCGAAGCCTACTCTAGAGCCCGAGGTATATTCTAAAAACTAATAGACTGTACACACGGATGTAAAAGACAGAACTATACAATCCTCTCCACATACAATCTTTTCACATCACACAGAGTAGATACGTCACACCTAATATATATAGAACATTACGTTTGTAACATCTTGTGCTTCATCTTCAATCACGTGAACAAAAAAGTGAGCCTGTCGTAAAACAAGATGTAGGTACATTGGCCTTTTGCATCTACGTAATGTGTTGATTTATATAGCGTCCAGTGGCATCTTCACTCACACTAGGTGAAGGGACCACTTGGATGCTGTAGTGCCTGGGACATGGTTTCATAGATGGCGTAGGGTTGCCCAGCACCTATACCATCTTGACAGCTTAGTCGGCCTAGCCCACAGGAAAGACTAGTCAATACGCGCGGAGCCAACCAAGCCGCGGGTTTCCTCACGATGTTTTCCTTCACAGTTAGCGTGTGGTGTTGCGACTACAAATTCGCAAATGTAACTTCGCTTGCGAGTCCACTCTGTTCTACCCACTGAGCTTCCACCGCTGATAATATAAACTAGATGAAATATACATAAATTACTCTTGTATTCCAGAGGGAGCCAAGCGAAATCAAGCTGAGATGACACTCGACAAAATCTTTACTCACATGGTCAAATTGAAGTAGCGGAACTGATTCTCTCGAACACCGGTTAGCAAGGCTGCTAGCTCAGCGGGTACGAAGCTTTCCAGTCGCGTGATCCTCAGCACGGCCGTCAATGTGTCGGCCAGCTCTGAGAGGCGCCCGTCGCCGTTCAAACGAGAGTACACGGTGCCCAGCTAGAAATTGAAAGATGTTTATTTATATTATTTTTAATGCACTAACTAAAGGGACCACGTCGGAGTGGTCCCTTCACCCATCTAGTGTGAGTGAAGATGCACTGGACGCTGTATAAATCATCTCATTAAGTAGATGCAAAAAGGCCAATAATGCACTAACAATTTAAGGACAATTTTAGAAACCTACGCTGAAAATTCCACCCATACCGGGATTCGAACCCGCGACCTCTGGCTATCCGTGCCAGCGCTCTTTCCAACTGAGCTAATGGACGACTCACCGGCATCAGTGAAATTTCGAACCTCTTTACAATTATTCTCTGTATTACGTACATATATCATTCCGATGTAAAAACCGAATCCCGGCATGGGTGGAATTTTTAGCCACTAAATAGGTTTCTAAAAATGTAAATTTATCACAAAAAGATTAGAGAACATATGGATACCTACTATGACAACAAATTTGAGACGAATATGTGATAAAAAGGATAGAGCTCAGCTTAGTGCTTTCAGTGCATGCGTCACCACAGTGCTGATTTTAAGCCCATCCTTGTTCTCACTGAATGAAATATAATTTAAGTTGTAGACTTTTAGTCCGGATCTACTTACGGTTGTTATATCGGAAGAGTCCGTAAGTAGATCCGGACCAAAAGTCTACAATGAGGCCTGGAAACCTAAGGTACAGATCTTTTGATCTAGTTTAGGCTCCAGTCTTTCCACAAATAGTACATTCTGCTGTATTGTATCATTTATCTAATGTTATTTTTGTATACAAATGTAATTTGTGGACAGAAAAATAAACAATTATCTTATCTTATCTAATGTGTTGTGCTTACGAAAGTTTTAGTTCGAAAATAATAAAAGTTTGCGGATTTTAAAAAGAGAACATCGTTGCAGCATTAGTACTCAAAAAAAATATAATAAAATATATATATATATAGAAAGGAGATAATTACAGTCTGTTAGCTTTTAGAATATACCTCGGCTACTATCGGATAGAAACGGATATATTCATGTAATAGAAATATCGGAACTAACATGACACATAATTTAGAAAACGGTACTAATATGAGTTACCTATAATAAGTTTTATACAGAGTAGGAAGTAGTATCACTCTTGTACTTTCGGCGGAAACCGAAGCCTACCCTAGGCCAAGGTACATTCTAAAAGCTAACCCCTCTTAGCTGCATAGTTGGGTTATTTTACTTAGCTAGCGCTAAGGTACGTAAACCCTAGGGTTTCATTACGATGTTTTTCTTCACAGTTGCTTTTCATTAGGTCGTCAGATTGCTGTGCTACGCACATACCTACGCAAGTCTATGACTGCTTCGGAGGTCTAACGGTATCATGTCTGATTATCAAACCGGAGATTGTGGGTTCATGGGGCATAAAATCCATGAAGATATATTAAGCTTGCCTGAAACGTGGTTCGAAAAATGTGTAAAGTACACTTTCTGCCAAAAGGGCTACTATAGCATAAAAGATTATTTAGATGACAATAATGTCTAGAATTAAAGCCAGTACAATGTATGAGTTCTATGTTTTATAATAATGATGTAAACTCTGTTAAATAAGCACTTTGAAAAGACTAAGTTTGGAGTTTTTTTGTCCATTTTTTTCTCCAAAATGATCTAGATTTTGAAATGGACACCTAGTTTGAATTGTAACGTTTAGTAAGCCGCAGCTTCTGCGCTACTTTGAATAAAACGTTTTCATTTCGATTCCCACTGGGCGATGTACGTTTGTACAAATGGCCTCTGTTCGGGTGTATATTTTTGATATCCTTGCTTGGTTACCATAGCACAGGGAGTTTAGGGCATTTCCTACCCTTTCGTTTCCTTCTGTTTTTCTTCAGGAAACCTGAGTGTCTGATGTGTTCAACTACCTCGGCACTTGAAATTGCCAATACGCAGGGCACGCGTGGTAATTAATACACATATACATCGATCTTCTTTAGGCTATATTAGTCCACTGCTGGACATAGCCCTCCCCTAATGAGCGCAAGGTTGTGCCATCATTGGGGGGTAATGCCCGTAATCCCCACGCTGGGGATGCGGGTTGGGATCGCAGTTTGGTGGAATTGTACTGCAGGGGGCGCTGCTGCCCACCCAGTTTGAATCCCTTAGTCGCCTTTTACGACACCCGCGGGAAGAATTTGGGTTGGTGCTATTCTCTAGGCCGACACCACACAGCCATCCATAATATCTCTCTTTCCGAGAGAAGGCCTGTGCCCCGCAATGGGATGTTTATAGGCTACATAAAAGGGAAAAGCAAGCTTACTGCAGGCATCAGCTCACCATTTTAACATATCGTCCGAAGTCAACATCCATTAGCAGGTCGACGAACACAACTCTGAGCTCCTGGTCCGACATGGCGCAGATCCGGCTAGAGAGCCGGTCCGTCACCGCTGCATCTCGCACCCTGATAGTTTCCAGCAGAGACCTGGGATCGCAGCGGTCCACGGTACCTTTCAGGAGCTGTGGGGGTAGGTTATGTTTTAAAGCGAATGTGAAAATATTTTATTTACCACAAAACAAATGCTTGGATCAACCCTTTGAATGTCCCCACTGCTGGGGCCCGGGTCTCTTACTACATCGCGCAAATGTTACGCCATACTCCACCACGGGGGCCATGTCCGGGTTGGTGGAGGGTTGTAGCACGGTGGCGGGCCTTATGGTCAGAAGTTAGCAAGCTGCCTCTGACATGTCTTATCGATTACCATAACATGACAGCCGGCACCATCGGCTTAACGTGGCTTGAACGTTTTGGATGTTAACATGTTTGTGATGTCGCTGTTTCTGGTTTCCGCGACACAGGGTATCCTAGTGTGGGGCCAGGAGCAATGTATGTGCCTGTATGTAAATGTTATATTATGTTAAATTAACGGGACTTACACCTTGTAAACTTATTTCGGCTTGCATCAATTGTTCCGCGTCTTCAGTCGTCAAGTTCAGTTTTATCTCCAAAACGTTGCGCTTCACTTTCCACGGGTTTTGAAAGATATCCTGAACTCTGATGCCGTTTTCTGAAACAATAAAGTTTGGTGTGAGTATCGTTAATGTTTATATTCTTTTTTTAATGCACTAACCCGTGCTGAGGACAATTTCAAAAACCAATTTAGAGGCTAAAAATTTCACCCATTCTGGGACTCGAACCCGTGACCTCTGGCTAACCGTGCCAGCGCTCCCCCAACTGAGCAATACAAGTAATAAAGAGTGTTTTCTAAAGTGGTTCTAAATTTCACTGATGCCGGTTAGTCGCCGGTTAGTTGGGAGAGCGCTGGCACGGTTAGCCAGAGGTGATTTATACAGCGTCCAGTGACACCTTAACTCACACAAGATGGGTGAAGGGACCACTCGGATGCTGCAGTGCCTGGGAAATGGTTTTTAGATGTTGTAAGCTTGCCCAGCACCTATATCATCCCGACAGCTTAGTCGGCCTAGCCCACAGGAAAGACTAGTCAATACGTGGGGAGCCAACCAAGCCGCGGGTTTCCTCACGATGTTTTCCTTCACAGTCAGCGTGTGGTATTGCGACTGCAAATTCGCAAATGTACGTAACTTTGAAATTAAACAAGGTGATTGGTACATGCGCGTTGGGATCGAACCTGGGTATCTCGCTTGCGAGTCCATTATTCTACCTACTGAGCTCCCACTGCTTTTGATACTTAAACTAGGGATAAACATATATTGTCATTTCCACGATCTAGACGCAATCTTGCAAGCTGCCACTAGCGGTAGTCACGGGACGGTCACCAATCCAGCCCCTGTACAGTCTATTTATTCTTACTTGTGCAATTTAGTAAACAAGATTCTAACCTTAAAATTTAGATTAGATGCCTAAACTAGACATTTTCTCGCAAATTCATGAACTATGTTTATAAAATTGGCAGCGTGTTATCTAAAAGAGTGTTCCAAGTTACTTCATTTATGGAAATATGGCAGTGTTGGACTAAAAAGTTACAGTTTATGGGTAGAATCTTGTTTACTAAATTGGACAAGTAAGAATAAATGGACTGTACGCGGCTGTTGCTCAACACAGGTGATTGATTCCAACCACTCGGTTCCACTAGGCCACTTCTTTTACGAGTACGTATTTAGCAAAACTTTTCAAAACCGTATGAGTGCTGTATATTTATATATTATACTCGCACTCACGTTTTTGGAAAGTGAAAATGAGACGTGTTGAAAATAAAAAAAGATTGGAGTGCCCGCGCTTTATACGCCTATAGCAGTCTACCTGTGGCTTTGAAATATTGCTGTCGAAAAAATATTTAATAATAAATATAAAAATTTTTGATTGTATCAAGTTCTATATTGATATACTGAATCTTTTCATATGTTAACATGGTTTTAAAAGACTGACGCGTCGCTACACAAAGCACCATTATACATTTTTGTCAGAATGGCTTGCATAATATTATCAGAGCAAACATGCAACAAACTTACTTATATAATAGCGCTGTGTATTTTGTATAACACAGACACAGACTGCCACGGGCCTTAGAATGACAACCTTAGGTTTTGTCCTCATATTCACCCGACTGCGGCGGAGCCCTGATGTGTTTTGGTCGTATGTATGTATGTATGTATGTATGTATGTATGTATGTATGTATGTATGTATGTATGTATGTATGTATGTATGTATGTATGTATGTATGTATGTATGTATGTATGTAAGGGTGTATGTATGTATGTATGTATGTATGTATGTATGTATGTATGTATGTATGTATGTATGTATGTATGTATGTATGTATGTATGTATGTATGTATGTATGTATGTATGTGAGTATGAATGTGTGTACGTATGCGTGGTTTAAAAACCTATTTAGAGGCTAAAAATTCCACCCATGCCGGGATTCGAACCTGCGACCTCTGGCTATCCGTGCAAGCGACATCATGATGTCGCTGCCTGTACGTAATACAGAGAATATTGTAAAGAGGTAGCCACGGATAGCCAGAGGTCGCGGGTTCGAATCCCGGCATGGGTGGAATTTTTAAAACTTTCCCTAGCACGGGTTAGTGCATTAAAAATAATATAAACGTAGGTATGTATGTTGTTCTACGATTTTTGTTTTCCTTTGTTTTACTTTTCTTTATGTCGTAGGTAGTGACAATTGCATGTTTGTCTTTATAATGTTTGCTCGAATAACACAATCTTTGAAAAAAACTGTTTTGGACGTCCGCGATACAGGTTTACCTAGTGCGAGGCCCGCTGCGTATTCGCTCATGTAAAAACTATAAATATTCTTGTATTTGTATGTATGTAGTGCTGCGTGGTGTCGGCCTAGACAATAGCATTAACCCAAATTCTTCCCGCGGGTGTCGTAAAAGGCGACTAAGGGACACACACCGGGGGGTGGGCAGCAGCGCCCCCTGCTTGCCTCCGCATGTCCGGCGTGGGGATTATGGGCATTACCCCCCAATGATGGCAGAACCTTGCGCTATGGCGCTCAGTAGGGGAAGGCTGTGTCCAGCAGTGGACTAATAGCCTGAAGAAGAAGAAGATGTATGATAATGTCCGTAGGCAATTAATAACAATATATTAATATCTTTGAAAACGTTTAGTTCATGTACTGCAGCGTCCACTAACAACTTTGTCTTAGTTTGACTTTGTCTAACGTCACCAGGCATTGCAATTTCTTCACTTACTGCTGATACTAAGGAATGTAGGCTCGTCGACGGCGGTGACCACGGTCCCCAGCAGCTTCAGCGCGTTCGGGACGGCGCCGGCCGTCTCTATGATAGACTCGTTGTAGAGGATGGGGCTGAATTTGCGCTGCAGCTGGGTTAGTCTGCAAAAACGTCGAGATACATAATGTTAGGTGTTATTGATTATCACATTGCTTTGTTCAAAACACTTCATTCATTTTAGAACCGTGTAAAGTTAGGGATTTATTTAAAACCATTAAACTCTTTGAGTACCTATTAACCTTTTTAAAAAACCTATTTAGAGGCTAAAAATTTTACCCATGCCGGGATACGGACCCGCAACCTTTGGCTATCTGTGCCAGCGCTCTTCCAACTGAGCCAATCGGCGACTCAGTGAAATTTGGAACCTCTTTATAATACTCTCTGTATAACGTGCAGGCGACATCTGGCTGAAGTAATTTGCATCACTTGCAGCCGCGAGTACCTACTTTGCAGTAAGGTTTTTACATAAAAAAATTCACTGATGCCGATGAGTCGCCCATTGGCTCAGTTGGAAGAGCGCTGCCACGGATAGCCAGAGGTCGCGGGTTCGAATCCCGGCATGGGTGGAATTTTTAGCCTCTAAAAAGGTTTTTAAAATTGTCCTTAGCACGGGTTAGTGCATTAAAATAGTACATTACACAACTAGGGTAGTAATACAAAGAAAGGCCGAGATCGCAGAAGTTTGCAGCCCGAGCTGCAAGCGAGGGACGTAAATATGCGATCGAGAGCTTTCTTTATTACCTCCCGTGTTGTGTACATCTTTTTATGTCTACACTTGGCCAAAAAGCCACTTTATTGCCAGGTGTGGCATAAAGAATATTACCTGTTTATTTTTTTACCAGCGAAATGGCTAGTTTTCTACTCCGCCGAAACATGATCTCTGCTCTATAATGTTTCCATGATCTCTTGTAGGCAAATCAGATTATATATTACGCGCACAATCCAGAACGAATCCAATCTTATAACTGACAAATTTTTAACTAATTGCTAACGAAAACGTCGTTCAGGATTTGGAGCGTACCTAATTAAGCCTTGACTAGCAATGTAGCCGAGGCCGTTCAGCACGAAAACGTGAAGGAAGAAATCGAGTGGACCTGAGTGTCTGAGCTACGATGGAAATCGCCAACTGTGCGCGTTGGTTAGCCACGCGCTTTATGGCGGATGCTACACGCAAGATATATATCGTGATCCGTCAATATAAACTGTTGGATCACGATATTTATTGACGTGTAGGGTAGTGTATTGAAGGATCACAATAATTATCGCTGGATTTCCGGAAATCCATGTGATCTAATCAAAGATCCTGGATCGTGATATTTATCTTGCGTGTAGTGTTGCGCGTCAATATTTATCGCGTCAGTACGCAGCGAGACAGCAGCAATGGACGACGTCTATGACACCGCTTCTGCTTCTGAATCATTGACAGGCGACAAGATTGTCTTAGCTTAAACTGAACTTAGAATCCCTTCCATAAGTTCCAACAATCCCGTCCATTTCATTGTGAAGGCAAATTTCGTCCAATAAATTTAAATGTGTAAACATTGCTCTCTTTTGTAGCCAATTTTTCATTCAACGTTTTCTTTTTACGCGTTTTTTATTGATTGGGATATAATTATCGCCACACAAGCTCTTATTTTGCTCTGTCTAGGGTCCATCACGTCTGCTTCATATAAAAACGCTTCAATACTGACGCGATCCGTATGTTTGGTGTAGAGTGTTCTGTTATCCGGCTCAAGATACTTGATTAAATATCGTGATAATTATCACAGTATATATTGACGTGTAGCGTTCGCCTATGAAGTGGAAGGAATATAAGCTGTTTATTTTTGCAATACTCAATATTTTATTGCATTCCACACGTATATATATACAGATGGCATAACTAAAACTTTGAATCTTTGTGGACCCGGGCACGCGACCTTAAAAATTATAGGAGGCATTAAAAAATTAAGCCTATGACATGTTAATATCGCACATGCTTCTTAACAATTATGATACAATTTATATATGACAATAGAATTATTAAATCATTACTATTTTCATTATCAATAAATTTGAATTAATAATTCTAATACAATTTTATATATTATGTTTATTTATTGTTAGACTTGCCTGGAATTCTCATAGGTTGGTATCTCATCGAACTGATCCATCGGGTTGCATTCGTTGTTAATGTTGCACACGAAAGACTGCAGGAAGCTAAGCATGCCAGCGCTGGGCAGCGCCCGCGCAGAGTACTGGCCTGGAAGGCGATGGGAATTCTTTATTTTAAAGTACTAAAAAAATAAAATAAAAAAAAACAACAATCCGACCCCTTCTCCTTTTTTGGTCCCTTGACTCTGGGGCTGACACAAGGGCTTTACATTTATCTCTGTTCACGGCTAGGGATGGTAGCTCCAGGCAAGTTAATCCCTTCTCGTCCATCTCATCTCTGAGACGAAGGAGAGGAAGAAGAAGCAGGACGACTGAGAGAGAACAATCCGACTGCTGAAAATTAGTGGTTAATGATCAGCAGGCAGGTTGTTACTTATTTTTTATTCTCAACTTTTCTATGATGTTTTGTATTACCGTTGTAATTGTGCTAATTTCGTATAGCCTAGGCCCTAGTATATTCGCACAAACGCGACGAATCGATTGAGATCGTATTTGTCAAAATCTTCTCCTTCTTCAGGCTATATTAGTCCACTGCTGGACATAGCCCTCCCCTATTGAACGCCATAGCACCCTGTCTTCAGCTTGCCGCATCCAGCATCTGCCGGCAGTTTTTCGCAGATCGTTATCCCACCTGGTCGTTGGGCGTCCTACACTACGTTTGCCGATTCGCAGTCTCCACTCGTTTATTCCAACAGTTGTCGGTTCTTCGCGAGAAAATATGACTATTGATTAAAGAGTTATTAAGGAACATAGAATCGGGCATACGTACATACATAAATACATACATACATACATACATACATACATACATACATACATACATACATACATACATACATACATACATACATACATACATACATACATACATACATACATACATACATACATACATACATACATACATACATACATACATACATACATACATACATACATACATACATACATACATACATACATACATACATACATACATGCAAGCCACACACTCATTACCTTCCTTTTGGGTTCCACCAGTCAGGTAATGAATATACCATTTTGACATAATCCACCTAACGAACTGGAGTTTCTGGACGATGATTTACTTACATGTCGGGTAGTCCTGATTATTGATATTAGCCCGGACCAAATACAGACTGAGCACGACCAGCGTCGCCCATATAATACCGCCGAGTGTGATCTGCGGACATTAGAAATCGTAAATTAAGGCACGGTAGCTTACTGATGGCGGCTAGATGAGGATGGCCACGTACGGAGAAAATAAAAAAACAATCAACTGTATTGGGTAAATTTTTTGATGGACTCCATCAATTAAATTCCATTTACACCTAACTTCACCTTTTGTTCTGTGTGGTGTCGGCCTAGAGAATAGCACCAACCCAATTCTTCCCGCGAGTGTCGTAAAAGGCGACTAAGGGACACAAACCGGGGGGTGGGCAGCAGCGCACCCTGCAGTACAATTCCACCGAACTGCATTCCCCAACCCGCATGCCCGGCGTGCGGATTATGGGCATTACCCCCTATGATAGCACAACGTGGCCCTCTTTAGGGGAGGGCTATGTCCAGCAGTGGACTAGTATAGCCTGACGACACCTCAAAAATGTATGCGTTGCAGTGGTTTCTCGGCATCTCTTATTGGACAGTAAAAGATAAACAAGTAAAATCTGATCAGGCTCTAAGGACACGCACCAAATCCTAAGTGATGCCAATCGTCCAGCTGTTAAATTCCATACTTATTTGACGGTAAGACTTGTCATCGTTCAGAATTTGGTGCGCGTAATATGGGAGCTGGTTCTAGGGGAAAAAGCGAACAAAAGTTAAACTTTCGTAAGTACTACACATTATTCATTTGATCGATTTTTTGTCGGAAGGTCTGACCAGGGGGCCGATTTTCGCCCTTGCGAATTGAAAGCGTAGATGCAAAATATTTGTCGCATAAAAATAAGATAACTCGACACAGTCATTAGACATTATTTTCTCACTAGAGTAGCATGGTGTTCAGAATACAGATTATTGGTGTCGCTCGACTGTTTAAGTAGAATTCTATAAGTTATAGGCCTTAGTCGTACGACTGAATTGTTGTTGTTGTTGAAGTGAGAATTGTCTACAATCAAAATCAAGTAGTATCATAGTTCCGATTCAAATTAATAAAATACGACGTAGCTGACGTAGATAAGAAGGAAAACTTCGGTCACTAACTAGTTTCCGCTTTCGGATGAGGCAATCGTTCCACAGCAGGCGGGGTAGCTTCCCGCGCCATACCTGCCGCCCGCTTCAGCACACTGAGACACTCACCATTATAAGGAGACCCTCACCAGCATACTGAATGACTCACCAGCTTCCACTTCCAGATGAGCCAGTCCTTCCACGGCAGGAGATGCAGCTCTCTGCGCCATACCTATCGCCAGCTGCCAGCACACTGAGACAGTCACCAATATGTCAACACTCTCACCAGCATACTAAGTGACTCACCAGCTTCCGCTGTCAGATGAGCCGGACTCGTGCCATGACGCCCGCTGTCAGCACACTTCACAATACTGAAATACTCACTGTTATCACGAGACCCTCACCAGTTTACTGATTCACTTACCAGCTTTCCACAGCAGGAGGCGCAGCTGCCCGTGCCATACCGGTGCCCGCTGTTGGCGCACTGAGACACACACCAATTTGGCGAGACCTCCACCAGCACTCTGAGTGACTCACCAGCTTCCGCTTCTAGATAAGCAAGACCTTCCATAGCAGGAGACGCGCTCCCAGCGCCATGCCTGTCGCCACCTGCCAGCACACTTCACAATACTGAAATACTCACTGTTATCACGAGACCCTCACCAGTTTACTGATTAACTTAGCAGCTTTCCACAGCAGGAGGCGCAGCTGCCCTTGCCATACCTGTGCCCGCTGTCTGCATACTGAGACACTCACCAGCTTCCGATGTTAGCACAGCACACTTCAGAATACTGAGATCGAAACTCTCACCAATTTACTGATTCACTTACCAGCTTTCCACAGCAGGAGGCGCAGCTGCCCCTGCCATAACGGTGCCCGCTGTTGGCGCACTGAGACACACACCAATATGGCGAGACCTCCACCAGCACACTAAGCGACTCACCAGCTTCCGCTTCCGGATGAGCCAGTCCTTCCACAGCAGCAGGCGCAGCTGCCCGCGCGCCATTCCTGCCGCCTGCCGGCGCGCCGCCGCGCTGCTGCCAGCATCACTGGGGACAAATAATAATAATATTGGCCTTTTTGCATCTACTTAATGAGATGATTTATGCAGCGTCCAGTGGTATCTTCGCTCACACTAGATGGGTGAAGGGACCACTCCTACGCTGTAGTGCCTGGGACATGGTTTTATAGATGGTGCAGGCTTGCCCAGCTCCTATACCATCCTGACAGCCTAGTCGGCCTAGCCCACAGGAAGGACTAGTCAATACGTGCGGAGCCAACCAAGTTAGCGTGTGGTATTGCGACTGGGTACAAAAAGAAATCGATAATTGAGCATCTATTGGAGGCCGGACCGAACCACTGGATCGATCGACCGAAAGTTGTCTCAATCGATCGACATTATTATCGAAGAATCGGTCAGGAAGCAATTGAAATTAAAAAAAAAAACACAAGAATTTCAACAGAGAGGATGTTTTCAAGCTTTCAAGTACGTGGAATCCAGTGCTAAGTAATTACAAATTACGCGCCTTATCATTGAACCTGTCCGTGGACGTAGTGAGTGTTGCGTGTAGGCCAGCTGCGAGAAATTAGAAGTGACTACCCACTATAATTAACTGTACTCGCCTCTTCAGTCTACCCGTGACCACGGCAACTGTAACGCTGCCGAAACGTCGGGAAATAAGGTAATTACGTTTTACCTAATAAATAATCGCGATTTGACATAACTATGTAAAAATAAATCAGTTGCTTTTAGCAATAAGGCCGCCAATTGTACTTTGTATCTTTACATGTTTATATAAAACATGGTAACTATAAAACGTTCAATGTTATCAAAGGAAGTAATTTGTATAATTATGTCTAATGCCCGGTTTCTGAGGTTCACAGTTAATGGTTCGTTAGCTATAGAATCAATAAAGTTATCAGTTCAATAAACGTCAGTTAAATGTCAATGCGTTTCTGAGTACACGCAGGACGGTCGTATAGTTATCGAATCGATAAGTAGTTCACCATTCCGTCACTAGATGGAACTATTTTGAAGCCTACTCTTAACATACGCATTTCAACTGTATTCTACTGCAGATTCAGGTTTTGCATACATAAAATAATTAAAATAATAGTTTTAAATCAACTTACAGTAAGATTTTTTTTTAATAGATGAGAAATCTTTTTCACAACCTAAACCAATAATGTATCTTTACCACTGTCAAGAAAAAAAAGTCAGATGTTAGTTGTGGCGGCAATTTTGTTTATCAGTTCCTACTTGTAGGTACAAACTTTACATAATTGTGTGTTAATCTATTCTTCCTTCTTGCTGTACCTATCTATTGTTCTAATGGAACCTACAAAGGATGCTGGAAAACGGAGCAAGAACTTTACGGAGCGAGAAAAGTTATTGCTTATCGAAATAGCTAAAGAGTTTGTTTCGATCATTGATAATAAAAGAACTGATTAAACGACAGTAGAAGGCAAGAAAAAAGCTTGGGCTGCACTCACTAATAAATATAATCCCACCTGTGGAAGTGGCCCTAGAAGTGAGAAACAATTGCATGCGTTTTATGACAAGCTGAAGAAGGCTCGAAGAAACTTAAGTGACAACAAAGTATGTAGGTTTTCTTTAGTCTTTCATTTAATATTTTATAAGTTAAGTAGGTACATACTTTGAAACATAAAACCCAAGTACACTTTATACTCAAGTATATACGTTGAAAAATATAATAAAGTTTTCTGTAATTACAAACTAGGAACACCCAAGCAAAAAGCTTTTTTTAAATCGAATACCTAGGTAGTTGCAGAGTTTAGCTGACCCCGTAAGAATCGTTTATAATCATACTTATTGTACTTTTATTTTAATCTTACTATTTTAGGCTGAAATGTACAAGACAGGACACAGAAATATGTGCAACAAGCTCCATCACTTCCAAATCCGAATCTGATGAACTAGTGTAGTCAATACTAACAAACTATTATTTAGAATGAAAATATAGTGATAACAAGATAAAAATAACAAGACTCTGGTGGTTTTTCACAAGAGAAATACAATTTATGTAAAATAACCTAAACTGTCTTATATCACTTAAAACGTCAAATAAAGTTATAGATTCGATAAACGACCAAATCCGGGCGGTTAAGTTGAACGAAGTTTAAACCAAGTTTACCTTTTGCATAGGTGTTCAGAAACGTAAAATGTCAAGTTATTGAATCAATAGCGTTATGTAATAGATAAGCTAGGTTTAAATGGACCTCAGAAACCGGGCATAAAAAATGCTAGGGTTTTGGTTAATACTTACCATATTAATTGTTTTTTTAACTTAACTTATTTATAATTTAACATTGTATCGTGTTAACATCTACCAGCCTTAACTCCTCCTTTATATTACAACCATAGAGCCGGGAGTGCTGAAAACCAGCGTTGGTCACTACTTAGTGGAAACCGACAAGTTAGCAGAGCTCTCTCCTTTTACCAAAATGGTTAGACGCAGTCTAAGAAAATGTTGATAACTGTTGTGTGTTTTAGTAACCAACGATCTCTATTCTATTCTAAGTTCTGTCTGGCGTTAATCTTTCCTTGCATGCACACGCTGTTTTCGAGTACTTTTGTTTGCCCCCCGTTAATAATAGTTTACCTAAGTAGTGAAATATCTACATGTATATATATATGTAAATACCTTTGTGTATTGTTATATAATATATAATTTAGGAAGTAATTTATTATCATTAACTTTAATGTGGTGAGAAATATACATTTCAGACAGAAAGAAAAACATTTTCCGATATTTGCCTGCAGTCGACAACTGTTCAGCCGAACAATGCCCAGGGTTCATTGTGCACGCCAATGCAAATAAAACGTGTTGAGGCGATTGTTCGTGACTTTTTGTCTCGGTTTTCGTATGCAATATCCCCATGCAGGCACGATTACGATAAGTTTTATTGTTGTGTCTTTGGGGTTCCGGGGTTCCGTGTTGCCGTCTCTGTCACTTAACATTCTTGACTTTGACCGACGGGCAACGTCGTTTGTTTTAAGGTTCCGTGCCCAAAAGGTGCCAAAACATCCTATTAGAATAAAAAAACATTTATTCAAATACCACAACACACATAAAATCTTAAAAATAACAAGGCCAGTTAAAGAACACACTTAAGGTAATAAATACCAATAATTAAAGTAATGGTTAAAATCATACAGCCGTGGCAAAGTGAGCTTAGCTGGTGGTGGCGCTGTGTGGCATGGTACCAGAAAAGGTTCTAGACTCAGCATATGTCCCGGGCTGTCAGTGGACAACTCGTGACGCTGGTATTCTGCAGAACCTGTTTAAGTGACGTACGAATAATCAACGCAAGCATTTGCAATAGAGAACCAAAAATACCCATCTATATTAAAGCAGTGTTGAAATTAATAAATGGATGGTAAATTTGTAGCACAATAGATTATAGTTCTTAAGACTGAAATAGATAATTATTACGTTATTATTATATAGGACAACGAGTCGGAAAATAGGACACCGATTAATTAATTACTTCATATAGAGAAAGTCGAGCATATTCGAAGAGCGGATAGGCGAAGTCGCGGGCACCAGCTAGTTATATAAATTCCAATGATGAATAATAAAAAACAGCAAAGGGAAGTCGGACTCACTAAATACTAATTGCACCATCAATTTTATGAATATTAATTCTACCACCAGATGATGACGAAAGATGACAGGTACAAAACCCTCGGTGCGAGAGTCTGTCTCGCACTTAGCCAGTTTATTTTAATGAATTGATAAAGAAATCAAAATGTACGAAATTAGTTTTTAGTGTCCAGGAGGGGTGATATCAGGTGGGCCAAGCCAATATCTGGGTAGAGGCTGGGAATAAGACATCGACTAGTGGGCAAATATAATTTTCTTTATTGATTTCAATTTATGTAACCTACCTGCGACAAGTCAAGTTACTCTTTAATTAATAAGAGGCATTACATAATTTGAAAATTCGCACAAAGCTTCACAAAGCACATTTATTTAATCAAAAATACCGCCCGGGACACACCCGACCCAAAAGTTCCCTTGACGCTAGCAGCATTACCTCGTTGCACCGCCAGGGAGATCCTTTGCATCAGGTATGCCCCGGAATGATTTATGGGCAGATTAGCAGTGTTATAGTCAGACGATATCGTTGAGGGAGGTACTCGAATAATACGGATGCAGAAGGCATGGGACAGCGGGAGATAGAATTTGGGGTAAAATGCCTATAAAGATAAAATGCTCAATTGGTATAGCACAGGCACGGATAACCAGAGGTTGCGGGTTCGAATCCCGGCATGGGTGAAATTTTTAGCCTCTAAATAGGTTTTTAAAAATGCCTATACCCAGCAGTGAGCAGCAGCGGTGGGCTGATACTGATATGATGATCATGTTTAAGCATGGTCATTGGTCAGGTCATGGCATTGATGCCCCTTGATGGTCTAGGTCAGTGATATAGTATCATTTGATTGCGTTAACTTAGCAGTTTGTTTGCAGTAAAAAATATGACCACTTATTTATGTATTAACAAACTATCAAAACCTACAAGCAGTTACTGTTGACCTAGAATCATAACATTTGGTTAGAGCCAAGGCCTTGCAGCACACGTTTGAAGGAAAAATCTAAAATTGTTAATTGATATTTAAATCACAAAAAATATCTTTGAAGTTAAATTAAATGAAATGAATTTATTTGTAACCAAAATTAAATTAGCCACGGACAGGAAATACATACCTAATAGGTATAGTACAAAACAATCGGCAGCTACTAGATCCCTAAGAATTAGATATGTAAGCTTTATTAAGTTTCATTACGTGTGGCATTGTAACAAAAACATAAGGATCGATTCGACACTCCGTAAACCACTAGTACCTACCAAGCCTATTTCTCAGGGATAAGCCATTTTAACATAAGATAGCAAAACAGTCCGTCCGGGCCCACTCATTGTGATTGTTACCCTGGCTACCAAACTAGGTTGCCCTGTATCATGGAGGCCAGTGTTTCTACCGTCTTTGTGCGAAATATAAAGATAAAAATAAAAGCATTGGATTTAAGTTTGGGAGTGTGTATTTTCTTTTCGACGGAAGCGATTTCTTTTTAAAATATCAATCCCGGGGATTCCGGGAAATTAGTGAATGCCAATGTAATAATACGATATCATAGTGGGAAACCATTTTTGTTAAAGACACGACTCCGGGATTACACAACTGTATATGTGTATTTACTTACCATATTAGAACCTTAAAATAAGTAAATAGAGCTACACCCGATTCGATTCTATTTTTTCGATACAAAAGTGCTATCCATGTTAGCCAACACCTATGCATCCGATTATCCGATCTCTAGTCACATACATGGTGGTAATATCTAAAATGCGCAAAACAAAAGAACCTCGAGTGGCTGGATGTAACTTTATGTTCTAACTATCATCTGACAATAGTTTTTGCGATAATTCAGCGCCGTTTAGTAAACACTTTCTCGAAGCGTAATGTTTCTAATGGAATAGGAAAACCACAATATTTTCTCATTCAATAAGCACCAAGATGGTTATGGTGACGGAGAAGTACCACTATTAAGAGTTTCTTAGTCAATCTAACGTTTAAAATATAATCCTTCTAATATAATAAAGGTCCCAAACTGTCCCAGACGTGGGAGAGATCCGTTCTCTCTGAGACGAAGGAGAAGGGAAAAACTTGGCTGGAGCTACCATCCCTAGCCATGAACAGAGATAAATGGAAAGCCTTTGTGTCTACCCGAGACTCCACCGAGAAGTAAAGGGACCAAAGAAGAAGAATAGGTCCTAGGCTAAATATATCGCAAAACTACCTACGTTTGAGAGGTCAGCTAGTAATACTGTATTTTTTTGTTTCAACGATTTTTACAACGCTTTGTTGGACACGGTAATGTGTCAAGTACATTATACCTTTCGAATATACAATTTAGAAATGGGCTTCTATTCAGAAAGTTTTAAGCGTACGCTTGGTTCCACACAATGGCAACAGTAACTGACTACAATGGTTAATAAATACATGATGACCGAACATTCATTCATGTTACAAAACTGCTGAATGCGGCGTGAATACAAAAAAACGGACAAGTGCCAGTTGGAGCTCAAGGTTCCGTACAATTAGTCACAAACTTAACTTCGCAGTAGAAAACTATGTAGTACCTATTTCTCATACAACAGACAAGACAAGTGTGAGATAAAAAATAATCTGACATATGGAATGAACCTTGCTTCTTCACGAATTTTCTACTTACAATTTAAATGTCATTGCTTTTAGTAATGAGGCCGCTAATTGTGCTCTGTATCGTTGCAATTTTTATGTCATCTCTAGTGTGCATTAAATAATACATATTCTTATTTTATTAATGATTCTAGATCAATAAATGACTTTTAGTAACGGAATGCAGTTAAAATAATCTATGGTAAAAGGTTTTTTTTAAACTGCATCGGCACTTGTATTAAGAAAATGTTTATTTTAGGAATAGCTTTATTTTATAGTGGAAACCACAGTTATAAATTACGGTCTTTAGTGGTAACGATATATTTTACTGCAGTTTATTATTAATAATTTTACAGCAACAGCAATTATTTTGCAGTTGGATGTATTTATTTTATCGTAATAATTCCTATATTTATTTTATCGTAATAATTTCTATTATGTAAATTTACATAAGTGAAAATCTTTTCACAGTGTCGCGTTATTTATAGTAAACGTCTTTAATGGCTTTAAAAACCTATTTAGAGGTCTTTAATGGCGCCTAAACGAGTTTATTATACAACTGTGCGTAAGCATCACGAGTCCCTAAGAAATTCTTGCGTTATTTATGTTAAGAGTCTTTATTTACAGTAATTTCTATTATTTTGAAAGCCTTTATTTTCATCCCTTTATTGTTTGACTTTAGTTTCAACTTCATAGCGCCGCGAAAGAAGAAAAAGAAGAAAAAGGCTCTTGTGAAACGGATGGACAGCAAAGTAATCTTAAAGGGTTTTGTCCTTTTTTAGTACAGATCTCTGAAAATCATACAGTTGTTTTGCAATAGCCCAGGGTTATGCGGTCTGATATTGAATATCCAAAGTGTTAAAGTTTGTGTTATAGTTATAAATAATGATGGGTAGTGCCGGATGACGCCTTCTTCATGTTGTAAGCAATCTAGGCCTATGGTCCTCTCCTATCCTCTGGTAAACCAGTGTTGACCGGTATTAGTCCGTCTATCTAAAGTTTGTCTGGAAGCGATCACTTTTAGTGATAACGCCGTCGTATGTTATTCTTAGGTTAAGAAACGTGTATTTACTTTTTTATGTACAATAAAGTGTTGTTTAAATGTAATGGCAGTTGTTAAGTCGTGTCAGAGGCCTTATGAGCGGGTTGATAACTTCTGACAGTAGACCAGCCACTATATAGTCTTGCAATCCTCCACCAACCCGAATTGGCCCCCGTGGCGTAGTATGGCCTAACCTTCCTGCGATGCATGAAGAGACCCGTGGCCCAGCTGTGGGGATACACAAGGGTTGATATTTAAATATATGCATTTTACGAACTTTACTCTGTACCCTTGTTATAATGTATGTTTTTATTTTCGCGTTATAAAGGCAGTAATCTTCAATCTGAGTGTTGCCCTAACAGCCTCTAAGTAATTGCTTATTTGCTACTCCAGGACTTGTAATGTGGAGGAGAACCATCATCATCAGCCCGCCTTTGGTTATTGCCGATAATAGCCCTTTTCAACCATCCTTCGCGGTCTCTCGCCATTCGCATCCACAAGCCCCTTGCCGATCTCGGCCGCCACTCTTACTGTCCTGAGAGCCGATTCTAGCCCATGCGAATTGAAAGCGTAGACGCAAAATATTCGAACGATTAGACATTTCTCTTTTTCTTCTTTGTCTTTCGATTTCAACCCTGTATGTCCCCACTGTTGGGGCACGGGTCTCTTTCTGCATTGCAGGAATGTTAGGCCATACTACACCACGGGGGCCAAGTCCGGGTTCGTGGAAGTTTGTAAGACAGTGGCGGGCCTTACTGTCAGAAGTTATCAAGCCGCCCATAAGGCCTCTGACATGGCTTAATGACTGCCATTACATGACAGCCGGCACCAACGGCTTAACTTGTCTTTGTCTTTGCCTCATCCCATTATTTGGCGTCGGCTCTCCTCGTTCTTTTGCTCCAAGATTTTCTCTGGAACGATTAGGCATTCATCGCATAAAAATAAGATAAGATATCTCGACAGTTTAGACATTTATTTTCTCAGTAGCATTCAATGTAGCATGGCGTTCCGAATACAGATTTAGGATGTCGCTCGACTTTTTATGTATAGAATACAAGTCGTACGTTGTATAGAATCAGGCGTTACTTTGTGGAAATCCATAATAGCATTAAAAAGTTAAAATTACTTTGCTAAATTCCGCCAAAAATCCGTATACGAATATTTACTAATGAAGTGAGAATTGCCTCCCTGATACTCCTGCCGTCTTCCCGCCTTTCCAGGTATCCCGTCTACCGCCACTTCAGACTCGAGATTCGCTCACTAAATTCATCAACCTTCGTCCGACGACGGATGACGAATAATATCATTGTAGACTTTTAGTCCGGATCTACTTACGGTTGTTGTTATATCGGAAGAGTCCGATCAGGTTTCGCTCGTGTGAGACGAGCAACCGAGCAACCGACGACGCGAGCTCCGTCTCTGCTCACCATGATTAAGCTCTGCGAATCGGAGCGAAACCTGGTCGGACTGTGACTGTGTTGTGCTTACGAAAGTTTTCGTTCAAAAAAAAAATATCATTAATGGTGCGATAGTACTTTCTTCTTCTTCAGGCTATATAATGTAGTCCACTGCTGGATATAGCTCTCCCCTAATGAGCGCCATAGCGCCCTGTCTTCATCTTGCCGCATCCTGCATCTGCCAGCGATAGTTCTATACGCCTCACAGATTTATAATAATGTACTTGCACATGCCCTCTGCATCTACGTGATGAGATGATTTATAGAGCGTCTAGTGGCATCTTCACGCACACTAGATGGGTGAACGGACCATTCCGATGCTGCAGTGGCTGGGACATGGTTTTAGATGGTGTAGCTTGCCCAGCACATATACCATCCTGATAGCTTAACCGGTCTAGCCCAAAGGAAAGACTACGCAATACGTGCGGAGCCAACCAAGTCGGCGGTGGCAGCCCAGGGGTACAACAATGGACTCAGAAGCGAGAGAACCAGGCTCGATTCCAGTGCGGGCATAAACCAATGACTTTGTTGAAAAACCGCGTGCAACGGAATTGTCGCCGACCGGCCAATCAACATCAACAATCAACAACCAATTTTGGGACTGTGCCAAACGGGGCCAATGATGAATTTAAGATTTCCTCAGTTTTTACGTGCATTACGTTTCAGTAATCAGCTTCTTCTTCTTCTTCAGGCTAAATTATGTAGTCCACTGCTGGTCATAGCCCTCCCCTAATGAGCGCCATAGCGCCCTGTCTTCAGCTTGCCGCATTCAGCATCTGCCGGCAGTTTTTCGCAGATCGTCATCCCACCTTGTCGGAGGGCGTCCTACACTACGTTTGCCAAGTTGCGGTACTCAAGAACACGTTTACTCCAATGGTTGTCGGTTCTTCGCGAGATATGGCCAGCTCATCGCTACTTCAGCTCGCTAATTCTCTGAGCTATGTCGATAACTTTGGTTCTCTGTCGTACGCATTCGTTACGAATCCTATCCTTCAGAGTGCTTAGTGCGAGTTTTTTAACTACTCGATCGCGTTAACGTAAACTCATATTTCTATGGCATCGAGGAAGCGCCACCTAGCGACAAGTATGGAAATTAAAATTGCTGAGTGCGAGTTGTAATGGTTTACGTTGAGAAGTGAACACGTTTACCAGCCAAAACACGAATAAACTCGAGTGCGAGTTGTACTATGACAGCGTTTTGCCAGTTCGAACGGTTAACTTACTCATACTCGTTACTCAATGCTCGATTAACGCGGTAGTAAAGTTATTCGATTGGATCTGTCAAACGCGCACTAAGCACTCAGAGAAACATGCAGGACGAAAATATAAAATCAACGTCTGTCCGTCAGTCCGTTTATTCCTCCCTCCCTTCGTCGGTTCGTAGGTCTGTCTGTCTGTCTGTGTGCGTCTTGAACCGTACCTAACAGGCAGTCATTTGGGTTATCACAGAATTACTGAGCTAACAACTGCATGTATCCGAGCGCAGCACATAAATCGTTTTGCGGGCAATTTGCTTGCTCTCCATGACGGTTCTCTGCCTCCGTGCTCGAGCTAAATGAACGCAAAATTGTATAAAATGGTATCGCAAATTTGAAAAGAAATAAACAGCTCAAGCGCTCGTGGCCTAGTGAAGCACTCGTGGCCTATTCGAACCGAGTGATTGGAATCAAGCACTCGAGTTAAGCAACAACAGGCGCGGTCAGGTGCTGGATGGGTGACCGTCCCGTGACTACTGCTAGTACCGTTTGTCGTGTAACGGCCGACGTTAAGCCATGTCAGAGGCCTTACGGGCGGCTTGATAAATTGTGACAGTAAGGCCTGCCACGGTTTTACACTCCTCCGCTAACAAGAACTTGGCCCCCGTGGTGGAGTATGGCCTAACCTTCCTGTGATGCAGGAAGAGACCCGTGCCCCAGCAGTGGGGACATCAGGTTGATATCGAATATCGATCGAAACAGTCCAAGAGAGAGGCGGTGGTCCAGTGGCGATAACCAATGACTTTGTTTTCTAAGTGATGTACATTTGTGAAGTTATCTAAGTAGCAATAGAACTTACTAACGGTGAAGGAAAACTTATTGAGAATTTCGCAAAGTGTAAGTAATTTAATATTATGTACTGACTACATATGTCTCTTTGAATTTCTCAGCAAAGAGCGTGACAGAACTTAAGAATTTACTTAGTGCATTTCTTAATCCAGAAATCTAGTCTAGTGTCTGAGGTTCAAATACCTCAGCGCTTGAAATTGCCGAACCGCGGTGGGCACGCGTATAAATTAAGCCCATACTCTCTTCCTGACGCTACATATAAAAATATGCTGCTAAAAACACGATTTCTGAAACATTCCTCAGAGACATTTGAACAATCTATTGTACCGGTGTTCCCTTTAACGCAGACTTAAATTCCTTGGAATAGTGTTTTATGAAGTTGTGAATTACTTCGTTTTATCTCAAGCATAAAGAAGCATTTAATTACAGACGCAGCCTAGCAGTAGCGGGGTCGCAAGTTAGTAATAATCAAAACGTCACAGCGATCATAACGTGGCGTGTCTCCAGCAGGAAATGACAAAATACCCACGGCTGGCCGCCCCAAATGATGGCCGGCTATTACAGGTTAACCCTTTATTAGTCGGTTATTAGACGACATTGAAGGCCCAACTGAGGTTTCATGAGATTCGAGTTTGCACGTGCCGATTTAAACGATTGCTAATTATTATTATGGATGATGCTTCAACGCCTGACTCCAAGGCGTATATTGCATTTTGCAAAAACCTAATTGCATTTTGATAAATGCACGAAATGTAATTTTATAAGATATTTTAAACTTTCGCGACTTGAACACATTGTTAGAATATTTTCGGGGCTTAATCGCGTAGTAATTTATTGCTATTTTACCTCGACGTTTCGACGGGGTTACAGTCATCGTGGTCACGAGTAAAGAGTGTGTCACGAGAAGACTGATGACTGGTGCCCGTTCGCATCTTGATAAGGTTTCAGACTACCCTCAATCAGCCATCACAAAGCACTAAAAATTAATTACTACGCGATTAAGCCCCGAAAATATGCTAACAATGTAATTTTATTTTATTGAAACAAAAATTAATTTACAGTAATTTCTTCCAAATTATTATAATTATGTTTAAATTATGCACGTAAAGAGAAGATTAAGGACATTACAAATATTTTGGTAGCTTGGGTGTGGCAAAACAAGCAAGAAAGTAGAATTAATGCAGTAGAAATGAGGTCCTTGAGAAGTATGTGTAGTATGACTTTGAATAAAAGGATACGCAATAGTCTGATTAGAGAACGTTGTGGGCTGAAAGAGGATGTAGTGACTAGAATCGTGAAAGGAATGTTGCATTGGTTTGGACATGTGGAGTGGATGAAGGAAGAAAGATTGACGGAACAAATATATATTGCGAATGTGAGTGGAAGGGCTGGTAAGGGACGTCCCAGGCGGACGTACATCGAGCAAACAGGGAATGTATTAGCAAAAGGGAAGATAAAAAGTACCCGGAACCGGCGTGCGTACATGCAACGACTTATGAACGTTGATGAAGCGAAGGTGATCTGTCAGAATCGTGGCAAGTGGCAGTCCCTGGTCTCTGCCTACCCCTCTGGGATACAGGCGTGAGATTATGTATGTATGTATGTATGTATGTATGTATGTATGTATGTATGTATGTATGTATGTATGTATGTATGTATGTATGTATGTATGTATGTATGTATGTATGTATGTATGTATGTATGTATGTATGTATGTATGTATGTATGTATGTATGTATGTATGTATGTATGTATGTATGTATGTATGTATGTATGTATGTATGTATGTATGTATGTATGTATGTATGTATGTATTTATGTATGTATGTTTGTATGTATGTATGTATGTAGAATTTTTATTCTTTTATTCAAGTCTGCTAGGCATGACAATATTTTTCATCTCGCAGGGTAAGACGTTACATTTTAGAACATCGAAATAAAAAATCGACTGTTAGGCGGTACCGTACTACACATCATAAAAGTCCCTTCGGGAATTTTCGTTCGCGCAGACTAGGAAGAAGTGTAACGAAAGTACCCGAAGCTATAAGAAAAATACTGTCATGCCTACATGACAATATTTTTCATCTCGCAGGTAAGACGTTACATTTTAGAAGTCAAGGCCCTTGCCCTAATCTCAATTATTTTTGCTACGAATACATTAGTTTCACTTTATCAGCGCGATTTATTCTAGAGGTCGACTTTGAACATCTTTATTGATAAGTATGCAAAGTTACATAAGGACCTCGCAAGCAGATCATTAGATACGGGGTCAGTGTTAGCCGTGATGCCAAGAAACCGCTGTGTCATGTGCATAACTTTTCCGTCGGCAACACATCTATTATTCGTGTGTCTGGCCGCAGCACTAATGTTTTCCCCTACTATTGTGAGACATTTGACTAATGCTTTGACATTTAGGGTTGTTAATGGCAATCATTAAATCTTATTAGGTTTACGTATGGCAACTGATGTATTTGGTTTAAGATGTCTAGAGAAAAGATGGTCAGAGTGGAGTTTTTTTTTCCGCTGCATTTTTCTCCACTACAATACGGCCCGAAGGCAGCGGCTTACATTTTACATAGACATTCAGCAATTCTTTACGTTGAAATAAATTGATTTGATTGATTAATGCCATGCGTGCACAATACTCACTTCAAATGCGTGAATATAATCCAGAAAACAAAGTCATTGGTACATGCCGGGATTAGAACCCATGACCTGTCTATTTAGAAGCCGGTCCGCTGTCACCGCTTTACCGCTCATTTGTGAAGTCTTCTCTTCTATAATATGTTGGTAAGCGCTACTCTCGAGAGCAGCTGAACCGATGTCGGTAATTCTTTTTTTAGAATATTCCTTGAAGTACGAGGATGGTTCTTACGGAGAGAAAAATATAAAAAAAATAAAGAATCGACTGTTAGGCGGTACGAAGTTCGCTGGGTCATCTAGTATAATATAAAAATTAATAGCTGAATGTGTTGGTAAGCGCAAATCACGAGATCAGCTGAACCGATTTCGCTCATTCTTTTTTTAGAATATTCCTTGAAGTACGAGGATGGTTCTTACGAATGAAAAATAAAAAAAATAAAAAATCGACTGTTAGGCGGTACCGTACTACACATCATAAAAGTCCCTTCGGGAATTTTCGTTCGCGCAGACTAGGAAGAAGTGTAACGAAAGTACCCGAAGCTATAAGTACATCCAACATGATCTTTATCCGATACGGTTAAGGTGCAAAATTGATTGCCGCAGTAGCGCTACCTATTTCGCTCACGCTAATGTTGCCAAACTAATAGTCACCTGCATCGATGACGTTGAATCAACCAATAGCAAAAAAGGCGCGCGGCCTGCCATAAAATGAAACTATCTGATTGGTCGATCAACTTGCCGCACATCCAAAATTTGGTCATCTGCGCAGCTAAATCCGCGAGACTTATTTCTTGTGTAGCACTGTACGAAGTTCGCTGGGTCAGCTAGTAGAATATAGATGTGAAGGAAAATATCATGAGGAAACAGGAGTATCTGAGGTATTAACTACCTCAGCGCTTGAAATTGCCAATCCACTGCGGGCACGCGTGGTAATACACTCTCTTTCTGAGAGAAGGCTTGTGCCCTGCCGTCCCGTGGCTAAAATTTGGCATAGATGTCTATAATTATCATGCTGACAAATGTTCGTTTTTACGGTCTTCCTGCCCTTCCCCTAAATTAGGGATAGTTATATTAAACGGGACTAATCACGATTATTGTATTAGATAGATAGATAGATAGATAGATAGAGATAGAGAACACTTTATTGCACAAACAGAAAAATATTACAACCATGATTCTTAAATCTAAGTAATGTTATACAATTGGCGGTCTTATCGCTAAGAGCGATCTCTTCCAGACAACCTTTGGATGGAGTGGATTGCATGAAGAATATAATCGGTACGTGGTGCATGTACATAAATAATTAAATCGAAAAAAATATATTGATAACAAACAGCAAGGGAGTCATCGTCACCGTAAGGTAAGCAACATACACTTAAATAATAATATACATAAATACCTAAAAATAAATACTTATACAATTAATACATATAAGCAACAGTTTTCCAGTTTATCCAGTGAGATAGTGGGATTTCACCAGTGCCTTAAAACAACCCACGGACTTTGCTTAGGCAAAACGTACTTACATTAATTCCCGAAATACCGATGATTCGGCAGCGTAGCATTTGCCGTGGTCATGAGTAGACATTGGGAATTAAGTTAATTACGTTTTACCTAATTAATAATCCCGATTAGACCCGGATGCAATTTTTCTCGCCTACATCATTGTATCGCTAGATTACTCCCTTAAAAATATTGTGTGTATAGGAAGATACTTTTAATTAGGATTTCGTCTGCGAAATGTTAGGCTTTCAAGCGCGAATTTCGTTTGAGTTGCGCTTCTATAGTCCACAGAGCGGTAAAGCGGTAGAAAACGGGTCTCTCATATTCGAGAGGTCGTGGGTTCATACCCGGGTGCATGTATCTACGAATGATTTCTTTTCTAAGTACATTTGTGAATTTGTTGTCGCAATGCCACTCGCTAACCAGGAGGCAAAACATCGTGAGGAAACCAAGTGCCTCAGATATTTACATACCGCAACATTAGCACGGTGGACACACGTAGTAATTGAGCCCATACTCTCTCTTTGAGAGAAGGCCTCTGCCTTGCAGTACGTATATGGGCTGCTTTATAAACATCCCTGAATTTAACATACACTTAAGCCCACAAATTTACATGGCCACTAACTTTGTAATCTCCGCTCGCTGTATTTGATGAATGTGTAAAAACTCGACGTTTCCGGCAGTGTTATCAAGGTAACAAGGACATTCCGACTGGCACAATGTATGTTGAAAAAATGCGTTTCTAGCTCCAAATTACCTTTGGCTAAAGTGGCTACAATGGTTCATTATCATTAGGCCGTATTCAAACCAAACGTATAGTTAGCCGCCGAATGTCAGCAGGCTCACTGCGAGCCCCAGTGCAAACGTGAATCTACGTAGCCAATCAGCGTCCGCGGCGCGTAGTGACGCGCTATATTAATATGTAGCCAATCAGCGTCCGCGGCGCGTAGTGACGCGCTATATTAATACGTAGCTAATCAGCGTCCATCGCGCGTAGTGACGCGCTATATTAATATGTAGCCAATCACCGTCCGCGGCTCGTAGTGACGCGCTATATTATTACGTAGCCAATCAGCGTCCGCGGCGCGTAGTGACGCGCTATATTAATATGTAGCCAGTCAGTGTCCGCGGCGCGTAGTGACGCGCTATATTAATACGTAGCCAATGAGCGTCCATCGCGCGTAGTGACGCGCTATATTAATATGTAGCCAATCAGCGTCCGCGGCGCGTAGTGACGCGCTATATTAATATGTAGCCAGTCAGCGTCCGCGGCGCGTAGTGACGCGCTATATTAATACGTATAGCCAATCAGCGTCCGCGGCGCGTAGTGACGCGCTATATTAATATGTAGCCAGTCAGCGTCCGCGGCGCGTAGTGACGCGCTATATTAATAAGTATAGCCAATCAGCGTCCGCGGCGCGTAGTGACGCGCTATATTAATAAGTAGCCAGTCAGCGTCCGCGGCGCGTAGTGACGCGCTATATTAATACGTATAGCCAATCAGCGTTTGCGGCGCATAGTAACGCGCTATATTAATACGTAGCCAATCAGCGTCCCCGGCGCGTAGTAACGCGCTATATTAATACGTAGCCAATCAGCGTCCGCGGCGCGTAGTGACGCGCTATATTATTCGGCGTCTGGTGTCTCAGTGAATATGCATGAAAATACAATAAACTGCGAGACGCTCGCTCACTTTCGCCGGCTGACAGTCAGTTTGGTGTGGACTCAGCCTAAGGCTTCTTAGGATCATCCATTATATATATTTGTTGGTGCATTCTGAAAAGCCAATGTCAACGTTAGACAAGTAAAATCCATTCTGTTAAATTTTCTGTGAAAACGAGATTGATGGGTTTAAGTTCCTGTTTGGATTCCGTGTGAAATGACAGCAAGTACCTTGTGTTTTTACCCGACTGCGACAGAAAGCGGGTTATGTTTTTCGAGCGTATGTATGTACCTATATTTCTTTGTTATACTGCCTAAGCCTAAACGGATTAATGGATTTCAGCTTGAGAGGTATCGTTAGGTTTGTCTTAACCGTGAGAATATTAAGAGTATATTAAAATTATAAAAAAAATCAAGCCTAGAATTTTTTTACCATTTTCTCGGATTGATTGATATGTATATTTATGAAAATTTCAGCTTTCAAGTTGTAAGCTAATATCTGAGCCAAGCCGCGGACAGACAAACAGACTCACGTACATGGCGAAACTACAATGGTTCCTTGATGACTACTCTTCTTAATCAGTCCCTCAATTCTGAGGATTGTGACCATATACAATAGTTCTTCATTTGTCTCTGTCATATGCGCAATGGGATGCGTGTTGAATGGATCCCCCAGCTGCCTTCTTTATGGCATCGGACAAGCGCATTGGTGTTCTGCCTCTCGTTCGTCTGCCCTCTAACTGGCCCAAGATGATCTGCTTCTCTAGGCTATGACGTCGTGACCGCATAATATGCCCAAAAAAGCTAAGGGATCTCTGGCGACAGACTGACTACGCAATCTTTAAGAGACTGCACCGATTATGTCTTTTTGAGAGAAGGTATCAGTCCTGTGGGTGGGCCTTACGTAAGCAAAGTATGCACCCTAATTACGTTTTTGCATAAACGCTGACTACAAATACAGTACGGAATATTGCACGATGCAGAAGTATCTAACAAGAGGCCAAGTGCGTGTCGGGCCACGCTCAGTGAAGGGTTCCGTAGAAGCTTTATCCGCTTTACAGAACTAACAATTTCATCAACGTAAATTTCAATGGCTTTTGTGTCAAATGGCCTGTTGATCACTGAATACTCGTTAAACCTACTTAGCGGTGATAGTTTTCGATTTAAGTTTATTATAGTAGAAACGTGAAAAAATTTAGAGTCTTGACCTAAGTAACCAGAGAACCATGAACAGAGACAGCAAAGAAAGGGACAAATGCTCGTTTAAAATTTACACGAGATATTTACAATCAAGCTCTAATCCATCTTTAGAGGTGGATCGTTTAGGTAAACTCACGGACACTCTAATTTTTTTCACGGTTCTACTATAAATCGTATAGTCGGGAGAGGGTAACACGCTCTGCTCGGACAATAATTTGCGCTTTTAAGCCTAATATTTTGCAAACGGAACTCTAAATAAAAAAAAATATCTTCCTGGCTGGAAAAAAGAAATTGGTTGTAACTACGTATTTAAAAAAAGGCAATCCAACAGTAATTGATTGTGAACAAAAAATTTAATCCTTAATTATAGTCTAGGTTTAGTTTAGTCTTTTAGTCTATTTATTTAGTTAACACTAAAATAAAAAGATTTAATTTATGTCTATGCTAAATTTCAGATTTCTAGTCTCTAGTCACCAGGAGGTGGGCAGCAGCGCCCCCTGCAGTACAATTCCACCAAACTGCGATCTCCAAACCGCATGCCCAGCGTGGGGATTATGGGCACTACCCCCCAATGATGGCACAACCTTGCGCTATGGTGCTCATTAGGGGAGGGCTATGTCCAGCAGTGGACTAATATAGCCTGAAGAATAAGAAGAAGTCTCTCCGACATCGACATAGCGAAACTATGAGGGTTCCGTGTCGACCTCGAAACCCAAAAAAGTCCGCAAACTAGAAGACAAAATGCTTACTTAGTTATCTAACTAACTTAATTAATACAGTATGTCAAGGTTTTTAGGCACATGATGATTATTCAAATAAACGCATGGCATTGCAAATAAATCACATTGAGGCACACTTGGCAGTTATTAAACAAGTTTCTTTTAAGTATTATACGTAATATTATTTGCAATATGCCGGGTGTTTACACTTTTGTATCTACACGACCGCCAGTTGTTTACTTTGTAACATACATATTTAAGTTTTTTATGTATCGTTATCAACCGTTGTAGGGTAACTTAGTCGGTTTGCTGGCCACCTTCAGTTTTCGGCCATCACGCAGTTTTTACGAAATAATAAGAAAATAAAACACGCCCGAGTAAAAAATCTATTGTTACCGCATAGATTCTAATGATGTCTTTGCCTACATAATTAAGTTATCTTAGTAGCGTTTCATTTGTTTCGTCATTTTGCCCTCGCGGTTCAAGCAGTGTGAGTGTGTGTCGAAAGCAGAGAAAAAAATAGTGCGCGCCAATTATTTGCATGATAAGTTACGACATTGTGTATTGATTTATCCACCAAAATATTACTATAATGCACAGTTAATACGTTAAACTGATGTTATTTTGATGAATATGTCTATAATACTTAGTACTTTTAGTAAATATTAGGTGGACGGATAACTAAGTTCAATTTTGACGAGCCAGTTGATTCTCGGCCGCCTGGCCGAAATCTGACACCGATCCTACGATTATAAATTCATTACTTTACCATTGAATAATCACTTTTTCCAAATCATATTGTTAAGATATAATTTAAAAAGTATCCTGATTTATGCAGTTAGATTTCGGCCGCATGTTTACTAATTGCATTCGTGCTTAAAATCCATTTTAATTGTTTTGTATAACGGTGGCCGGGAAAGGGACTTCGTAAATCCACTTTTCGGCCTAAGTGTAATAAAATGACCGAGAACTAAGGATATTTAGGTTATTTTTCAGTCATTTATAAAAGCGGTGATAAATACTAGTAAATCTATTTATTCCAATAAGTTTCTCTTATATTAACTAAGATCCTGATCTAAGAGAACTCTTTCATCCTTGATTTGTTCGAAAGAATTTAATTATATATTGACATTGGCGGCCGAAAGTTAACTCTTTCAAATTAGGTTGTCGGCCATTTTATGCAAGGTGGCCGAAACCCGGGTTGACAAATTGTTGTTTATCGGCCATGATTTATTGAGAGGCCGGAAATTGGTTAGTATTTAGTTTTAAGTAAACAATATTAAAAGCTCTTTGATTTTTACTCATTTTATTGTTATTTAAAAACGATACACTACCATAAAAATAAGAGTTATTAGAAAAAACAAATATTGGCCGAAAACTAACAAAACAAGTGGCCGTAAACTGAAATAGGTGGCCGGGAAAGGGCAAAATCCACACCTCACGATTTTGCCGAGGGTAGTAAACTAACCGTTAATGATTTCTAAAAGACACCTGTCACCTCAGTCATCCGGGACCACGGCACCTGAAAAAGTGCCGAAACGTTGGAAAATTGTAAAAATGTAATAAACGAGCATAAATCCGTATAAAAACAGTTTTAATTATCCATATGTTCTGTTGTTGCTTAACTCAAATGATTGATTCCAAATAATTAGATTAGAAACTAGATTCCTTGTTCCACATCTATACAATTCTATCTCCAAGGAGTGTGGGATTCGAAATTGTAACTCACGAGATGCCAAAATAATAGTTCGCAATCATTTCATAGCCAAAACTTATGACAGTGCTGAAGCATATTTAAAAGTAGTTTCATAAACACAGACTTCTGATTCTATTCATTTGAATTAAGAACTTGCAGATGCATCATAATAATTTAATTTACTAATATTAACTGTTAAAACGTTATATATAACTCTCATGCTGTATTGTAGAAAT
This sequence comes from Yponomeuta sedellus, assembly GCA_934045075.1. Lineage (NCBI taxonomy): Eukaryota > Metazoa > Arthropoda > Insecta > Lepidoptera > Yponomeutidae > Yponomeuta > Yponomeuta sedellus. Next base: position 1,193,933 of record OW203736.1, on the reverse strand, counting down.
TTAACATATATATATATATAATTTTTTTTTTTACTATAATGTATGAACTAATATGAACCATTTAAATCCAAAAATCTTAACCCTGTATTAAGATTATTTGTGAGTTGTACTCAATATCAATATTAATTGCAATGTAATTGTTATTTTAATTCTAATTTTATTGTAATTGTTTCACAGTTGGACACTGTAACTACATAAAATACGCACAATTTCATGTTATATAAATTCGTCGTGCGGTCTCCACGTTACAGGCTATGCCTAGTGTGGAGATCTCAAGCTATCTCACGAAGTACAAATTGTTGCATTAATGATGTACATATCTGTGAATATTTCTTTTTTGTACTATTCTTTTACTTGTAATTGGCAAATAAACTATATTTTTATTTTATTTTAATCACTCGGTTCGCCTAGGCCACGAGCGCTTCGTGCGTATAATTTTTTATGTAAGTATACGTAGTTTTAAAATGTATGATGTAAAGATTATTAATCTAATCTAGGGATCCCTTATTATTGAAAGTAAGTTAACTTCACAATCCATACTAATACTATGGATTATTTGTTTTCGCAGCTCCCTTATTTCTACAATTCGCCGTTCACATTAATTCAGGTGGTCTACTATGACCCGTAGTAGGACTCGCTGCATACTCTTGGTTTACCGGTATAAGACTTAATTAGCTAAGATAACATTTACATACAAGCACATACATTGTTTCTGACCCCACACTAGGATACCCTGTGTCGTGGGAACCAGAAACAACGACATCACAAACATGTACACGTCCAAGACCTGGGCTTTTTTTTTGTTCCCAGCCGGGATTCGAACCCGGGACCTTTTGCATGGTAGGCAGACGCGCTACCGCTACGCCACAGAGGTCATCATAAATAAATAGTTACCGAAGTTCGAGAAAAGCTCATTACTAGTGGTAATCCTATCGTAGTAGGATTACCACTAGAAATAAAACATGATCATGTTTGATTTTGGAGGCTAAAAATTCCACCCATGCCGGGATTCGAACCCGCGACCTCTGGCTATCCGTGCCAGCGCTCTTTCCAACTGAGCTAATGGGTGACTCACCGCCATCAGTGAAATTTCGAACCTTTTTTACAATATTCTCTGTATGACGTACAGGTGAGGCATTAGAACACGGTTTTAAACTTTCGCGACTTGTACACATAGTTAGAATATTTTCGGGGCTTAATCGCGTTACCTTTAACGTCGTCGAAACGTCGAGGTAAAAAAGCAATAAATTACTACGCGATTAAGCCCCGAAAATATTCTAACTATAAGAACACGGTGTTCTAATACTTCAGCGCTTGAAATTGTCAATTCGCGGTGGGCACGTGTCGTAATTAATCACAAACTCTCTCTCTCTCCGAGAGAAGGCCTGTGCCCTGCAGTGAGACCATTACAGGCTACAAAAAAAAATCGACTGACCATTTTAATGGTCCAAGCATCCACACTTCGCACCGGAACCCCGACCCGCTCGGAAACGGTGAACAAATTATATTCATTAGGCTAAAGGCCGGCGCTCACCGAGGCCGCCACACAATGCGTCAACTGTCACATTTGTCACCGCTGTCATCCGCTGTCATCGACTGCGGTAGCGTGGCGAGTTATGTCTCTACATAGTTGGCAGCGTGTGAACTTGAACTTGGATTAGGCAAGGTTTCGGCTTCTGCTGAATCGTTGATGAAAATTTCTATCCATCTATCTCCATCATTATATTCTTTTTAACGCACTAACCCGTGCTAAGGACAATTTAAAACCTATTTAGAGGCTAAAAATTTCACCCATGCCGGGACTCGAACCCGCAACCTCTGGCTAATCGTGCCAGCCCTCTCCTAACTGAGCTAACGGGCGACTTACCGGCATCAGTGACATTTCGAACCTCTTTACCATACTCTCTGTACTACGCACAGGCAGCAACATCTGGCTGAAGTAATTTGCATATCCAACACTCCTATTGGTACATTGCCGCACCATGCATTGCAATGTTCATAAGGCTTTTCCATTTGGCCACTGAATAATTGATTTATGTTGCATTGTGCTTTAGTATTTTTACTTGGAAGTGTAATGTAGGCTGTAGTGTAGGACGTACTCCGACCAAGTGGGATGACGGTCTGCGAAAAACTGCAGGCAGAAGCCGGATGCGGCAAGTTGGATACAGGGCGCTCTGACGCTCATTAGGGGTTAAAAGCAAATAAAAATACCAAAAACTGTGTCTACTATTTTTTTTTACGAGTTTCCTTGACACCCATGGCATAAATTCAAATACAACGTCATTCTAAGTAAATCTTGAGATAAGTACCCCATTTATGAATTCGACTGATGGATAAATAATTGACCGTCTGGTGTTGACGTGAACTCGACGGTGTGAAGTTAAAAATCCGTAAAAAACAATTTATCGACGTAAAGGCATTAAGTGTGTGATGTTTACGAAACATCCGTTTACGACGGCATAAAGCTGCTCTAATACCGTGTAACATTACGCCTGGCAACGTAAGAAACAAAGCAAAAAGCTGCGCTAAGATTAGTCGAGTATGTTACTTGAACTATGCAACAATACGCTTTGTGTGCATTAGAGACAATATGCAGCGATTTCTTACTCGATAATGCCTAGTGCTCCTCTGGATATCCCCATAGCAAGAACTTGAGCGCTTTATTGTGTGATTAGTTGTTTTTATAGTGTGTACATACCACATTATCTATATATTTTATAGTGTTTTATATATCCGGTACCACTAATCCGGACTTGGCCCCCGTGGTGGCTCCCTGAGGAAGGTCTATACCTTCCTCAGGGAGCCACCCGTGGGACCCGTGCCTCTTGGTGGGGCCATAATGGGTTGATGATATTGTTTCTGATGATGTTGTTGGTATTGTTTGTTATATATTACTAGCCTTTGCCCGCGACTCCGTCCGCGTGGACTTTTTTGCAACCCCGTTCACTCCTTAAAACGTCTTAAGAGTTAAATTTAGAAAAACAGCGAAACACGTGTTCAATCAATTGTGTTGAAGAGTATTAATTTTAAGTTTCAAGAAAATTAGACAACATTCTTTATACCTCCCATACAAATTTTGGCAACCCTTTTTGGCGCCCCTTTAGGGGTTGAATTTAAAAAAGTCCGGTCTTATTCCTTGCCTACGTTATATATAGACACTCTGTGCAAAATCAGAGTGAGTTAGTCAGTCAGGACTCTGAATTTTATTTATATATATTATCACACTCATATTCAAAAGGCGAAAGTTTGTGACAGCTAAAGTTTGTATCTTGTATTATACAGTAAACGTCCCTGAATACAGCGCTAATTATTATGCAGGGGTGGTTAAAACAACTCAATGATTTCTTGCTCGATAGCGCGATTGTACTCGCCTTGCGAAGTTGCAACACCGCTATTGAAGTGGTTAGCGTGAATATATGCCATTGTTTACGGCGATTATAAAAATCTTATAATAGCCGGCTCTTAAGCTTAACAAGGTGAGATAATAAGTGTGTGGAAAGCATCAGTAAATGAAACACTGACGATTTAAAAGTTAATTTGCTATTTTTTCTTGCTGCTTTCATAATGTCGTCGGTGACAAAAAGACAACAGACTAAGGGCCAGTTTCTGAATAGATCATTTCGCTAAGTAAATATTTAACTATAGTTCTGTCTCCCCGAATTTGTCAGAAAAGAGCGTGACAGAACGTCATCTAAGTATTTACTTAGTGAATACTTAGTGAAATTCTCAATTCAGAAATCGACCCTTAGTGGCATAGCAATCAAATATAGGGAACCTATGGAATAAGAACAAAGATGTCATTCCCAACAAATAACTTGCAAAAAATCCACTTAGTCCAGATGAGTTTGCGATAGACACAATTTTTTTTTTATTTGTACTTAACATTTGCAACTGATCGAACTGAATTTAGTTATTATGAATTATTTTTTTATTAATGCAAGAAAGTCTGCGGCTTCAACAGACTACGTTTCCATCCTGACAGACTCCTAAAGAGATCCCAGCTTCCCGATTATGGCGGTCCGCTGCCTTTCCAACCTCCCACAGCAAATGGCTACGAGCACCCCTGCTTCACGCGAATCGCTCGCCCCGGCTGCCTGAGTGATCTTAAACGATCACGAAGGTTAAGCAACATAGAGAGCGTTCAGTGCACGGATGGGTGACCGTCTATCACTAACGCTAGTGGCATTTTTTCAAGGGTTCCGGGCTTCGCAAGGCTGCCGTCGATAGATGGCAGTCGTTAAGCCAAGTCAGAGGCCTTAGAGCGGCTTGAAAACTTCTGGCAGTAAGACCAGCCACTAGTCTTGCAAGCCTCCACCAATCCGGGCGTGGCCCCCGTGGTGGAGTGCGTACTACACGTTCCTTAGGGTAGAAATCCGTGCCCCTCGGTGGAGGTATAATAGGTTGATGATGACGTGTATTTATAAACGTCGAAATGAAACCTCAGTCAGAAACTTGTAACCTGAATGATATAATTTTATGCGCCTGTTATATAACTCTGGGTCTTGAACTACGAAAGGTTGGCGGTAAGGCATTCCTTATTGGTCGTATGCTGGTAAGTGTTGTCCTAAGTGCGCTCGCTCGCCTTGAGTCACTTCAGATAGAGTCGGTGACGTCCAGAGATAGCCCTGTTTGTTCAATATTAGCACCTAAGTCGTCTAAGGTAAGATCTAGCAAAGGGTAATGGTGACTTTCAATGACTGTAGGGCTCGTGTATGCTAATTGAGCTGCCTTTTACTGAGTTTGGAGAAAAATTACGATCGAACAGTTGTGTATTGAGTTTTTTTAGTTTGACTTCTATGATATAAAAATGAATCGCTGAATGTGTTGGCGCAAATCTCGGAAGCAGCTGAACCGATTTCGATAATTCTTCTACGAAGATGGTTCTTACGGAGAAAAAAAAATTAAGAATCGACTGTTAGTCGGTACGAAGTTCGCTGGGTCAGCTAGTATGAAATAAAATTTATGATAAATTTTAATTGAAATTTCTGTTGAATTAAGTCCGCCTTGGCAAAGTAATTTTTTTTACAAGCTATTCAATTAAGTCTAATATTTTGTGTTAGTTATTTGCGATAAAGTTTAACAAACAAACAAAATCATACCTATTTATAAATGAGTATCGATGCTGATACATAGTTATATACCTACTAAACGTCTCATAAATAATCGCGGTTAGACCCGTTCATATTATAACTGCTGTGTGGTGTCGGCCTAGAGAATAGCACCTACCCATTTCTTCCCGCGGGTGTCGTAAAAGGCGACTAAGGGACACACACCGGGGGGTGGGCAGCAGCGCCCCCTGCAGTAATACAATTCCACCGAACTGCGATCCCCAACCCGCATGCCCAGCGTGGGGATTATGGGCATTACCCCCTGTGATAGCACAACGTGGCGCTCTTTAGGGGAGGGCTATATCCAGCAGTGGACTAGTATAGCCTGACGACGACGACGATATTATAACTATTTTCATGAGAACGCGCAATTCCCAAGTTAGTAGAGAAGTTAGTCTTTATTTATAACAATATATTTATTTAAAACACACCACAAACACAATATAAAAGTATGTGGTCTTTCCCTGTCTCTACTACAAACTTTATATTTTATACGGCATTTATGGAATCTTTTAATTAAGGTACCTTTTTACCTCTTTCAAGGTGATGTTTCTATAAAATCGCCAGAACTTCCACCCACGGCCTTTTGTAGCTATTTTATTCTATTGTTGAAAAACACGTTGATCTAGGTGTTTATAAGATAATAATATTCTTTATTGTACACTGGAAAAACAACAAATACAAAACAATTGCAAATATACATAGTACAATTGGCGGCCTTATTGCTAGAAGCAATTTCTTCCAGACAACCTTACGATGGAAAGTTGCTGAAGGAAATTAGAAAGACGGGATTATACCTAGTACTCATATTTATTTAAAATATATAACACTAGTAGTGAACTACTAGTTAGTAAATACTCATTAGTATTAAGCCCGCATTTGTAAAAACCACTTTTTGTGTAGTCAATATATATATATTTTTTTCATCAACCCATTATGTCCCCACCGAGGGGCACGGGTCTCTTTCCTGAGAAAGGTATAGGCCTTACTCCGCCACGGGGGCCAGGTCCGGGTTGGTGGAGGATTGTAAGACAGTGGCAAGCCTTACTGTCAGAAGTTATCAAGCCGCCCATAAGGCCTCTGACATGGCTTAACGACTGTAAATAATTTATAAATATATTTTTTCTAACACGTGCTAAGGACAATTTTAAAAACCTATTTAGAGGCTAAAAATTCCATCCATGCCGGGATTCGAACCTGCGACCTCTGGCTATCCGTGCCAGCGCTCTTTCCAACTGAGCTGTGCGTAATACAGAGAATATTGTAAAGGTTCGAAATTTCACTGATGCCGGTGAGTCGCCCATTAGCTCAGTTGGAAAGAGCGCTGGCACGGAGAGCCAGAGGTCGCGGGTTCGAACCCCAGCATGGGTGAAATTTTTAGCCTCTAAATAGGTTTTCAGTAAATAATTTTTCAAATCATGACAGTAAAAAAAATCGTATTTCAAGTTCCTAAATTCAGCCATTCACTCTCTTTATACGTCCCTGCAAAGTCGACGTTCGCTTTGGTGGAAAACAGAAAGCTAAGGTCAACTCGTGGCGCGACCAGTATTGCATTACATAAGAAACAAGATCAAGTAAAGGTTGATGAACTGAATTAGACCCATCGATTACATTCAGTTATTGATTGACGTTTTTATCGGAAGAGTCCGACCCTGACGATGACGCGAGGCCCGTCTCTGCTCACGAGCGAATCAGAGTGCTTAGTGCGAGTTTGACAGATCCAATCGAATAACTTTATTACCGCGTTAATCGAGCATTGAGTAGTGAGTATGAGTAAGTTAACCGTTCGAACTGGCAAAACGCTGTCATAGTACGACTCGCACTCGCGTTTATTCGTGTTTTGGCTGGTAAACGTGTTCACTTCTCAACGTAAACCATTACAACTCGACCTCAACAATTTTAATTTCTATACTTGTCACTAGGTGGCGCTTCCTCGATGCCATAGAAATATGAGTTTACGTTAACGCGATCGAGTAGTTAAAAAACTCGCGCTAAGCACTCAGAGCGATACCTGGTCGGACTCTTTCGACAAAAAATCCAATAAGTTAATCCGGGTTGAAATCAATAATGAGTACCTAGTGCTTACGCAAGTTTTAGTTCAAAAAAATTACATTTAAATTAGAGTGAAAAATATTTTATTCAAATTGGCACAGAAACACGTAACAAGTGAAACTTGGTGTCCATTTCCAAATCTACAAAATTTTTGAGAAAAATGGACAAAAAAATCAACAAACTTAGACTTTCCAAAGTCCTTAATTATCAGAGTTTGCAAAATCAATCTGAATAATAGTATAGATGCTCTGTATTGTTTGTATTTTTTTAAGTAACAAGAGATTGTCTTCATGAATTTTAGATACCCATTCTACTCCTATCGCATACTAAGCTCTTATCTAGCGGTGAGGAATGGTTAGGAATTAACAAAATTTAATAGGCTAAGTAGTTTACTGTATTTAAGTGCTTGCTGTTAATTCTGTTTTTCCTCCTTTATAAAATAAAATAAAAATAAATAAATAGTTATATACATTAATTTCAACGTAAAGAATTTACATTCTGTTTGCTGAATGTCAAAATACAATGTAACATGAAAGTGAAAGCCGCCGCCATCGGGCCGTAATGTAGTGGGGAAAAAGGCAGCGGGAAAAAAAATCAGTCTAATCGCGATTATTTATTAGATAAAACATAATCACCTTATGAGTTTCGCGAATCATTAAAAAATACTAACCGATCTAATATTGGTGTGTGGTGTCGGCCTAGAGAATAGCACCAACCCAAATTCTTCCCGCGGATGTCGTAAAAGGCGACTAAGGGACACAAACCGGGGGGTGGGCAACAGCGCCCCCTGCAGTACAATTCCACCAATCTGCGACCCCCAACCCGCATGCCCAGCGTGGGGATTGTGGGCATTACCCCCCAATGATGGCACAATCTTGTGCTATGGCACTCATTAGGGGAGGGCTTTGGCCAGCAGTGGACTAATATAGCCTAAAGAAGAAGAATCGATCTAAAACCTAGAACTCAAGCAGTGAACTTTTAAATCCAGTCATGATTGTCATCTAATTAATCGTTAATCGGCAGTAATAATGGTCTAAGGGACAGGGCGCTATGGCTCATTAGGGAAGGGGCATGTCCAGCAGTGGACTAGTAGAGCTTGAAGAAGAAAAATAATCATATGTCGTAGCCCTTTTGGTTGGACACAAAGTGTGCTTTACGGTTTTTCTGGCTGATTCATCTATCTATACAGCCCATGACAGATGCCCACTATTAAGCATAGGCATCTTCACCGTCACGCTAACTTAGCCCACTACCTCCTTCTTAATGTCATCTTAAGTAAACCCTGTTTGGAGCTTATTTTCGAACTGGCAATTTGAGTAGGTACCCACCTAATTAAGCATTGACAGATTAATAGATATATTCACGAGTGCATGTAACAGCTATTTAAGCCTTACTTAAATATTTTTAGCATATTCTGGTTTCGATATAGCAATAAAAGAAATACATACGTAAGTACATAACCTCACGCCTGTATCCCAGACGGGTGGGCAGAGACCAGGGCCCCGATTCTACTCAACAACATTACAGTTCTCAAGGAGTTCATCGGGAGTCCAATTACACGGTTTTACGCAAACGGTATTCAACTAAGCACAAATGTTCCATTTAACGACCAATGAACGACATGACAGGTACCGTAGAGCTACATGAAGCCACTTTCGTATGCTCTTACAAAATTAGTTCCTTGGTAACAGTCTGGCTGTCAAATTCGTATGCTACTCCTTATTTGACGTTTCATTGAGCTATATAACTGCATGACAGCTACCTGACAGCTGCAATATTAGTATCTTTGAACAACAGTAGCTTTTTCGGTATGATTGCTCACTGGCAGTTGTGACGAAGAAGGCTAAAAAGTATTTTTTTAATAAAATTTATACTTCTTCACTCGGTTTATGATAGCGATTATCACAAATAGTCAACAGGGCGAAGCGCAGAGTACAAGAGCGCCGAAATAGACGTCGGTTTCACGCGTTTCGGCAATCGTTCCAACAATCAGAGTTCACAAAAACCTTCCGTGTTTCCAAACATGGGTTGAGGCATTTGGCGGACGAATTAATCCCATTGATACCCCAGGAGCAGAGGCAAGTCGGGATATCCCCTATAATAAAGGTATGTTACATGAGTTCAATATAAATAGTTTAAGGTGGTCGTCTCTTGGATTACTTTTTAGTAAGTTAGGTATAATCTTTCTTCTACGGACATTCATCGCCGTCTTTTCTTGTGACAGGCTCATATAAGGCCCTAGTAGGGCAAAGTGTCCTTCACAGTGTCAAGGTATTAGAACAAAAACATAATACTTACTTACCTACCTACTAGATTTTTGTGGTATGCAAAAGACCTATTTTGTAATTATGTACCTAATTTCGGGACAGATAAGTAAAAATGTGTAACTTGACACTGAAACATGTGAGTGGCACTGTTAGTTAGTTAGACCTGAGATTTCCGCACTTAGCCTCATAGTTGGGCCATTGTACGTAGCAAGCGCTGAGGTACGTTAACACTTCAGACACTAGAGTTTCCTTACGATGTTTTCCTTCACCGTCGGCGAGTGGTATTGCTACTATAATTTCACAAATGTACATAACTTAGAAAACAAAGTCATTGGTACATGCCGGGGTTTGAACCCACGAACTCCCGATTGAGAGGCCGGCGTTCTACACCGCTCCGCTACCACCGCCCTGAGTGGCACAGTACCACACATCATTGTATTGTTAAAAAAATTTGTCATTGCCACCTACCTACTGGAGTAGAGAGAAGTGCATCTCATCAAATCGAAGTTATACAAGCTCAAGCATAAACGTAGAAAAGTTACTAAATAACTTGAATTCACTTTCAATTATTGTTTTCTTATTCTAGACAATTCGAAATTGATGGACTGCGGGGCTGTATTGATGCCATGGCATGCATCCTTCGTGCAGCACTCCGTGAAGAGCGGTTTCTCAATAGAAAGGGGTACCACTCCCCACATGTTGGATTTGTAAGTACCTAAGTATTGGCTAGCTCATGTAGCTATATAAAACACAATCCATGTACAGTCTATTTATTCTTACTTGTCCAATTTAGTAAACAAGATTCTACCCGTAAACTGTAACTTTTTAGTCCAAAACTGCCATATTTCCATAAACTTGGAACACTCTTTTAGATAACACACTGCCAATTTTATAAACATAGTTCATGAATTTGCGAGAAAATGTCTAGTTTAGGCATCTAATCTCAATTTTAAGGTTAGAATCTTGTTTACTAAATTGGACAAGTAAGAATAAATAGACTGTAATGGTATATTGCCTGTTTTAGATTTGAACATTATGTGTATGCATGCCAGGACACCGTACTCTACTCATAATGCCAATCTATGGCAAAGCACACACTCGGCCTCCACTTACATTTGAGAGAGGACTGAGAAGTGGAGTAATTCACAGATTTAGGTAAGGTTTGATAATTATTGTAAAAAGCACATATTTAAAAAACAAGTTTTATTGGTTACAACCTCACTCAAACATAAAAAAAATAGAAGTAACAATACAAAATTATTTCACATAAGTACCTAAATTGTTCAAAATTAAAAAAAGGATGTGGCTTTCAATCAAATCAAAAGATTTATTTCAAAGTAACACCAAAACTGCAAATGAGTGTGACCCTGCTCTGACTAGCTACTGTCAGTTTCGAAACCTCTGAACAAATCCCTACTAGAATTCTTCAATTTTCAGAATTTGGAAGCTGACGCCGAGAACGTCTTGTGTGCAGAGTGTTGAGCGCAGACGCCGGGACTTATTCGAGGGTGTGGCACTGTAGCAAGTTCTTGTGGAGAGGCTGTGGAGAAAGAAATGTGACTTAAGGTGCAAATCATAGTTTATTATAACAACCAAAACAGATTCTTCTTAAAATTGTGTTTATCACATGTTTTCTCAGTGTTGTAAATAAATATTTTAATATTTAAAATAATTTTCTATTATTATCAATAACTTGGATTCCTGACTTCTAACAATATTTGATTACAAGGCATGAATTTAATGACATTATCTATGTAGCATTATTGCTATGGTACACATATGTGTAGTATAGCAATAATGCTATGTATGGTATTATTTGACAACTATTATTATTATCATACTTTAAAACATAAATAATAAATTTAAGAAAATACATGTACAAAGGCGAGCTTATCTCTGTGAGAGATTTCTTCCAGCAAACCTTGGGGATTCGGAGTGGAGATGTGAAACAGGTCTATGCATGTGCACAACATACACTACACACTTACACAGATAACAAAATCCTATCAAGATAAATATCTACCCAATAAATATATAAATTATATTAATAAATTCTAATAAGTAAATGAATAAACTACATAAACCATCAAAGAAATATAAATACATACATATACAATACATAAGTAATAAATAACATAAATACCTAATAAATAACTACATAGCTTCTATATATTGTCGATGTCCCAGTGGCTAACTATGAAAACAGAGGTCATCAGTTCGATTCCCATTGGGGCTCGCTATGTATTTATAGAATTGACAATTTCGCTAAGTTAAAACTCAACTGTAGTGCTGTCTCTAAGAATTTCTCAGCAAAGTATTTACTGAGTGTATTTCTCAATTCAGGAACCAGCCTTTAGACACATACATGGCCTCAACATAACATAATACTCACTTCTGGATCCCGGACAGGTAAGCATGTATTTATATAAACAAATTTTGTTTATAAATGCAGATTGTTTCGTAGGAATCTTGGCTCTTTGCCTCCACAAGCGTGAGCCTTCCATTGGGAGTGGAAGTCAATGACCCAATCAGTGGAGACCCCTGCCATGCTGAAGATGAAGACGGTTCTCTGAAAGAAGTTATATTTGTGACTATAATACACACATTTTAAAGAAGGATTTCTTTATCCAATGTTTATCCAATGAAGTGATCACACCTAGAACTTATATAAGTTCTAACAGTTAGTATTGATGTGATGTATATACATCACATCAATATTAACTGTTACCACATAGGATTGTGATATTTAGCTTCGTAAATAAGCACGAAAATTACTACATCATGGTACTAGTACCCTTTGTCTACATTCATATTGCTTGCAGTGGCTGGATGAGGATGGCGGAGGACCTATGCCTCGCAGTGAACGAGAACGGGCTGGATGATTGATGTCCACAGTAAAGAAACAGTGGCTATGATAATTACATACATATATAGAGAATTATTTATTGCACACCAGTAATTTACAGAGATAAATAGTGATACATATTTTCCAGTACCATGCTGGAATCCAAAGGGGTGTTATAAGGATAAGGACCACATCAATGTTTCTTTTACACTCACCAAAGCCTGCATACAAAGAAGTCTCGATGACACGACTTTCATTCGTTCGGTATTGGCTTCGTTCTTTACATTTCATGCCGATTTCGATGCTCAATTAATACACAAACACTTCATTTTCACTTTGTACACTAACGAAAGGTTTGATAAGAAGAGTTTAATAACTGAAACTTTATTTTAACCGACGTATGTCACAAATTAGAAATCGTCGTAGGTACGAATTACGATAAGTCTACTTCACACAGACTAAATTTGTCAAACTAATAGTGTTGCCAGTCTGTGCTTACCATTTAGTACGCCGGTTTGCTTGAAAAGGTATACGGTTTGTAGTTAAAAGGTATACGATACGATATTTTAGATAAATGAAATAATTAATATTACTTACTTCGGAGCTGGAATTATTGTAGCCCGATTGTAAATAAGCTAAAATTTTTCTGTCCACAAATTACATTCGTATTCAAAATAACATTGGATAAATAATACAATACAACAGAATGCACTATTTGTGGAAAGACTGGAGCTTAGACTAGATCAAAAGATCTGTATCTTAGGTTTCCAGGCCTCCCGGTCTACAAAAGAACGGTATTATATTCGACGCATCATCAGCATAGGTAAGGTGTAAAGTTAGTATAAAAAATGACAGATGTTTGCAAAACTTATATAAAAGAGACTAAAATGTACGTGTATATAACTGTGTGTGTCTGCTCAGCCCTACGACCGGAGTCTTGGATTCGGGTTTCAGCCACTGAGCAGAGGGTGTGTGAAAAGGTAGGATGAGTGTATATTTGTGCATGGTAGTGATGTGTGTTAAAAGTTTGTACTAGGAAGCATAACGGAAGGTGAGAAGTAAAATGAGCTATTATCACATCAATTTCAAAAATGTTCGATCATAAGAAAGAGTGTTTAAGTATGCTGTTAATTTCTGTTTCAGTTCATATTTGGTAAGATCAAATATATTTAATCAAATATTTCGCCAAAACTTCGGTCAAGTGCGTGTCGGGCCACGCGCATCATAGGATTCCGTAGAACTACTTGCGCCTCCTTATTACAAATCTTAAAAGTATATTTAAATTTCAATAGAATTAGTACGAAATCTTCCTTTTTTTACGTTTGTAGACTATATTGTAGACTAGTTACTAGTTTGTACACTTATTCGTTATCTTGTAAAGCCTATGTAGTATATTCCGGTTACTTTAGGACCGTACACACCATACACTTTGAACCTACATGAAATGCTGAAATATCTGATTCACACAGTGTGGAATTGGCCGTCTTATCGCTGAAAGCTATCTCTTTCAAACAACCTTAAGATGAATAGAATTAAAAAATAAAGAGAGTAGGTAGGCGTCTCTCTGCTGCGTATTTTGTACAGAAGTCGGATTTTATTTTTTATTTTAATTTTTTAAAATAGACAATGTGGCTTTAATAACTATTGCATGTAGTATATTTTTTACTAAGGGAATAATGTGTATTTTGACTTATATTCTGGTTTAATAAGTGCAAAGGTACCTTATAGGTGTTATTGGGCTATTCTACATCTGGCTCTTGATTTTTCTAGGGTTTGCTACCCTAGGAAACTACATATTTCAACTTAAATTCCGGATTTCTAGGTTCAACGTCGTAACAATGTCGAACAGACACAGAGAATGTCAATGAATACTGAATGAAAGTATTTGATGAACAAAGTGTTTCTTACATCAAAACATAACTTAATTTTTTTGCCTTAAAATTTGAAGTTCTCAATTTCCATCTCAGGGTCTTCATCAGAACATTACCAGATTACCCTGGGACCAATTTTACGCTATATTTTCTGAAACATAATATGCATATTACTAATGGATGGGCCTCATTACGCCTTTTCTTCATATCTGAAAGTCTTCATCAGATCTTCACCAAATTAAAATGAAACCAATGGGATGCTATACCTAGTCGAACAAAATAAAATTTATCCAAATCGGTTAATATTTGACGAGGATATGCGCAAACATAGTAAAAAAAGGAATATATGCATCGAATTGATAACCTCCTCCTTTTTTTAAGTCGGTTAAAAATACTTTATTTTATTTAGAACTAAACACGACTTGTGCTATGCTTACTGTATGTCGTATGTTAGATATTGATATTAATGAAAAAGTCTTGCTTGAAACGTTGCGTTAGATAATTTCGGAAACAAACCATTTTTATGACTAAAAATAGTCGAAAATGTACAGTGAAAATGAGCGAAAATGTCGCACAAAAAAGTTACTGGCGAAAGCCAAATAGTACGGTTTTTGTATTAAAATTTATGATCTGGCAACATACATAACAATTGATGGTCACGTGATACTGTACAGATTAGTTTGCTTGTTTTTTACGCTTGGATTTGGATAACTTCACAAACAGCCAAATTTCTAACAAATAAATACAATTTTGATAGCTTTGTTGTGATTAAAACCCTCTAAAGATTACGAAGTTATAAAAAACTGAAATATAAGTAATTTAATGCAGATACAATCCTTACAAGCAACGTTTTTGTGCTCCGAATATTAAGGTAGAATTTCCAGTTTACAAAGTGGCAATACCGGTTGACCGGCCGAGTAGCACAGTTAAACTGCATGAGTATGACAAGAGCATGACAAGGTTCATACAGCGACAGAGCCAGAGTAATGCATGTAAAAGGTAGTGGAATACGGTTGTTGTAATGTCATGCGTTGGCATTACTCTTGTCATGCCATTGCTCGAACATTGTTTGTAATTTAAGAGAATCGACGCCCAGGGACTGCCACTTGCAACGGTCCTGACAGATCACCTTCGCTTCATCAACGTTCATAAGTCGTTGCATGCACGCACGCCGGTTCCGGGTACTTTTTATCTTTCTCTTTGCTAATACATCCCCTATCTGGTCGATGTATGTCCGCCTGGGACATACATCGATCTGGTTTCGATATAGCAATGAAAAAAAAAATACACACCATAACCTCACGCCTGTATCCCAGAGCGGCACGATCCTGACAGATCACCTTCGCTTCATCAACGTTCATAAGTCGGTGCATGCACGCACGCCGGCTCCGGGTTCCTCTTATCTTACCCTTTGCTAATACATACCCTATTTGGTCGATGAAAGAAATATTTTAGAGGATTTATCTGAGCATAAAGAAAAACCTTCAAAAACGTCCAAAGTAAAGAGGTTTGTTTGTCAGGACACTACTAAAACCTGGTCTCTGCCTATCCGTCCGGCATACAGGCGTGAGTTAATGTTATGAAACGTAATGTAAAACACCGGCCGGAGTCGGAGCCACGCACGAAGGGTTCCGTACCATTTACTGTGAAAGCTATCAGTGAGAACTTTTTGTTGGCTTTCTGTTTATATGTGTATGTAAATTTATTGTGTTTGTGGTAAGCTGTTAGTTTTCCTAGTAAAATAAACTAATAATTAATGTTTGATGTGAATATGTATGCAACTAAGTACCTATTCTGTGAACATTTCAAGCGTCTACCTGTTACCGTTATTAATATTGGACAATAATAATTATATTGGCATTTTGCATCTACTTAATGAGATGATTTACTCAGCGTCCAGTGGCATCTTCACCCATATTAGATGGGTGAAGGGACCATTTTGACGCTGTAGTGCCTGGGACATGGTTTTATAGATAGTGTAGGCATGCCCAGCATCTATACCATCCCTGACAGCTTAGTCGGCCTAGCCCACAGGAAAAACTAGTCAATACGTGCGGAGCCAACCAAGCCACGGGTTTCCTCACGATGTTTTCCTTCACCGTTAGCGTAATATTGGACAATAAACAGCATAAAAATCACGCTTATTGTATAGGGCATATTGTATTGTACGCATTTAAATATTTATTTTATTCCGATTTTACTATTTGGTATTAAAGCAGCAGCAGAAATAAATACATCATCTGTGAAAATTTCAACTGTCGAGCTATTCATGAGATACAGCCTGGCAACAGAGAGACGGACGACTCTGTGGAGTCTTAATAATAAGGTTCCGTTTTCACCCTTCGTGTGTGGAATCCTAAAAATAATCGTCATGTCTTTTTGCAGTAAATCTCAGCAGTAGTTGGCCTCGACAGTGGCATCTCTTTATCCGCGGGAGATCTACGTAATTACTGTTTTTGTGCCGTCCGCCAAAGAGGAGCCTAGCTTCAGGATGTCTTCACAACGGACATTATTTCCTAAGCACGGAAAGCCACTACTCAAATTCAACTTTATTATTCATTGAAGCTTGGTTTTCTGGGTTTAATTACACGCGTGCCCGACGCGGATTGGCAATTTCAAGCGCTGAGGTGTACAAACACCTCAAGCACTCAGGTTTCCTCACGATGCCATGCTCTTTCTCTCTCTCTGAAAGAAAACCTATGTCCTGCAGTTGAACGTTTATAGGCTACACAAAAACAGTTTGTTTAGAGGTAAATAATCTGTGCTGTGTGGTGTCGGCTTATAGAATAGCACCAACCCATATTCTTCTCGCGGGTGTCGTAAAAGGCGACTAAGGGACACAAACCGGGGGGTGGGCAGCGGCGCCTCCTGCAGTAGGTACAATTTCACCGAACTGCGATCCCCAACCCGCATGCCCAGCGTGGGGATTATGAACATTGCCACCCCCAATGATGGCACAACCTTGCGCTATGGCGCGAATTAGGGGAGGGCTATGTCCAGCAGTGAACTAATATAGCCTAAAGAAGAAGAAATAATCTGTAAGTGAAGGTGCCACTGGACGCTGTATAAATCATCTCATTACGTAGATGCAACGTTTTTTTGTGTATTTATTTTGTTTGGTCGGTAGACTCTGGGATTACTTTAAACATTGTTGGTAAAGTCGACCTGTGCATTGTAATCAGTTACATTAATGAATCATTGCAACGGAAAATGTCAAGTATTTTCTAAGGTTAACTCGAGCACTAGACATAATTAAAACTGTTTTTATACGGATTTCACTCATTTATATTTTTGCAATTTTCCGACGTTTCGGCACCTGCATAAACGAGTGAAATCCGTAAAAAAGCTGTTTTAATTGGAAAATGTAAAGGTTGACATGTTATCGGCAGTACATTTGCTGTTTAGATCGAAAGATAAATGGCGAAGAACCTATTATTAAGAAGGTTTACAAACTTACAGATCCGAGCGAAATGATTGATAGTGACGCAAACGAGACGCGCCTTGTTACCGCCGCACGCGCATCAATACGTGTACAATCCTGCTAAATTATAAAATTGATTTTATTGACAAATTCTTTCGGTTTTGTCTAGAAAAAGTTGATTCTGACTACCCGTCTCAATTTTCCCATCTGCAATCTTGCCTGAAAGAAATTGCTATCAGCAATAAGGCCGCCATTTGTTCCTCTTCTTTTGTAAATATTGTCTCTGTAATTATTGTCTGGTGTGTAAAATAAAGAATATTCTTATCTTATCTTATTCCACGAAAAATAAAAATAGGCTACAGAAAAAAAGGTCCTTTTTATGTAGCTTGTAAAGGGCACAGGCCTTCTCTCAGAAAGAGAGTATGGGCTTAATTACCACGCGTGCCCACCGCGGATGGGCAATTTCAAGAGCTGAGTTATTTGATCACTTCAGACACTCAGATTTCCTCACGATGTTTTTTCTTCACTGTTAGCAAGTGGCATTGCTACTTTAACTTCATATGTACATAATGTACACAATTAATGTACATAGCTTAGAAAACAAAGTCATTGCCCGCGCTGAAAATCGAATCTGCGTCTCGCTTCAGAGTAAATCGTTCTACCCACTTAGCCTTCATTTGAAGCATTTGTACACGAACTACATACTTGTACTGCAGGGTAAAAACTCCAATTTAGCAATTTCACGGCATTCCAAGGGCTATTTTATGCTATTTAGACACACACAAGCCTTTAACAGACAATAAGAATCCTGGCGAATGCATTTATTAACAATTTCCCTGTCCAAGAGTCGTATATGACTCAGAGGAGTGTATTGGACTGCAGCAAGTTCATGAGTCAAATTTGACTCATTTTCATTACATCTCCGGACATACAACTATCTAACTGTGGACGTGGAGTTTTGTAATTGAATTATGTCTTGGACAGGGAAGTTGTTACAATAACATAACATTTACATACAGGCAGATGCATTGCTTCTGGCTCCACACTAGGATACCCTGTGTCGTGGGAACCAGACACAACGACATCACAAACATGTAAACATCCAAGACCGGGAGTTTTTTGTTGTCCCCAGCCGGGTTTTGAACCCGGGACGTCTTGCATGGTAGGCAGATGCGCCACAGAGGTCGTCGCAAGCAAATAAAATGCTAAACACCGGTTAGCAGAACAGTGGGTCGTCCATCCCGCGGCTCCAGCCGACACGGTAATCATGTTCAATTCGCGCTAATGCACGTCTCTCAACAGCACGTGCAAAACGTAAACACGGCTGAAGTATAGTGCCAGTTTAAAGTATAGGGCCAAAGCCTGACGAGTTACAGCACTTGGAGTTGTAAAGAATACGCGCCCTAAGGGATCCGACGGAAAGAGTGTCAAAGTAGAAAGGTAGACCGAAATCGGTATGGATAATTATCAACCCTTGTGTGGCCCCACTGCTTGGGCACGGGTCTCTTCCTGCATCGCAAGAAGTTAGGCCATACTCCACCGCGGGGGCCAAGCCCGGGTTGGTATCAAAAGCGAAATCGGTATAGCCAGCTGAAATTTTGCGAAAATATTACGGCAGACTTCTTAACAAGTAATAAACAAAACGCCAAATATAAATAACATGTTGTTTTTAACTTAAGCTTCAAGTGCATTTGTCTTTGAAATAAACTGTTTGTATCCAATTTGATAAATTAATTTCTATAGTTAAATTGGCAATATGTGCGAGCGGAGCGTGAAACTTGGAGTGATTATAGCGCACTCATACATAAATATCGGCCCAGAGTAGGCCTCTAAACCTAGAAAAAGTAGTTTTACATAAATATTTAATAATGAAATCCGTAAATCCTTCTAAGCATAACTTCTTTATAGAAGGCCTGTGAACTGCAGTGAGACGAATATAGGCTAGATAGAAAAACGTCTGTCTGTTTTTGTCGCAGAAGTCCAAACAGGTTTTGCTCGAATTCACAGAGCTCCTTGGTCGGACTCTTCACGTTGGACAAAAGTTTAAGCAAGTAGATCAGGAAAAAATATACCTATTAAGCTTAAAATGTGTCAAGTACACTTTTTGCCAAAAGGGTTACTATAACAGAAAGGATTATTCAGATGACAATGATGTCAAGAAATAAAGCCAGTACAATGCATGAGTTGTATGTTTTATAATAATTATTTAAACTACAGAGTTTACATAATTATTATAAAACAAAATATTGAAAGTTAGTATTTTCAAAGTCCTTAATTAACAGTAATTAAGGACTTAACAGTAATTAAGGACTTAGAAAAGACTAAGTTTGATTATACTATTTTTATTTTTAATTCACTAAAGTTGGAAAGAGCGCTGGCACGGATAGCCAGAGGTCGCGGGTTCGAATCCCAGCATGGGTGGATTTTTTAGCCTCTAAATAGGTTTTTAAAAAGACTAAGTTTGAATTTTTTGTCCATTTTTTCTCCAACGTGATCTAGATTTTTAAATGGACACGTAGTTTGACTCGTAATGTTCATTAAGCCGTAGTTTCTGCGCTACTTTGAATAAAAACTTTTCATTTAATTACAAAGTAAAAACAAACACTTACTTTATTTCGAATACTTACTTTATTCGTGTGATGGTACGGGCATGGAATTTTGATATTCAATGGCACGGGACCTTTGTAGTGTAAATTAGAATGGCACTTGACCGCTTATTTATCCTGACGACCCTCTACACAGTTGTGTACTACGTGATTACAGTTTACCAAAATAAAGCTCTGGTGATCTCTGAGCATTAACAATTTCTATGGCGCCAAAGAGCCCAGGGAGAACTTCCTTTGTAAGCAAAGAAGAAGCTACTATTATGCATACATTCCTATTGTTTTAAGCGTGTAAAATGCACCGTCATATTTTTTATACGCAGCGACAAAATTATAACTCTTTAAGGTTTGACAGGCCATCATCGGATCATCTTCTATTTGTATATTTATCTCGATAATAGAGTAAGGCAGCTGTTCCCAAAGTGTGAGCTGTGGTGCCCTTAGAAGTAAGCAAAGGCGCAGCGGGCGCGATCTCACCCATGTTATGTATGTTATTTAAAAACAGACTTGAAAATCATGAAGATAAAAAATAGAAGAATTAAAACTACACAGCATCATCTTGCCAACTCCTAAAAGTTTTCCACACATAGGAAATCGTAATATCATAAATAAAAAACGCGATCCTGTTTGTGATTAAGTTCGAAAGCGGAAATAGTAAAAGCGATCAAGAAATAGATATGTCACTGGACGTAAGTATGGTTTCAGATGTTTATTATCTATATGACACAACTGCTTTGTAACTGATACATGAATGTGTATACAAAATATAAAGAAAACTTTGTCTCAATTCAGATTTTTGTCTATCTGAATGCTAAGTTTCATGTTAATCCGTTAGGTGTTATTGCGCGATTGAGAAACCAACGTGTTCATAAATTTTCAAATTTATAATATTAACATTCATTAGCAACCTAAGCACGACTCACTGCAGGACGCAAGGCTTCTCTTACAAAAATATAACAATTATAAAAATAAAAGAAAGAAAATCAACTCGTCACGGTTCATGAGCGCAAAGGGAGTGTGATAAACATTGCAGTACTACTTCGACTTAAAAAACGACTTCGACTTCTAACCTTTTTTCAATATTTGCTCCGGAATCTAAACTAATGAAACTTGTATCATATGTTCATTTATGTGCTTAGTTTAATTTTTCTCGAAATGAAAAAAATCATCATGATCATTATCCCATTATGTCCCCACCGAGGGCACGGGTCTCTTCCCTGAGGAAGGTATAGTGGAGGATTGTAAGGCAGTGCGGGCTTTACTGTAAGAAGTTTCCAAGCCGCCTTAAGGCCTCTGACTTGACTTAACGACAACAATATATCGAGGGCAGCCGGCACCAACTGCCTAACGTGCTTTGCGAAGCACAGATCCGCTTGAAAAAATGCACTAGCGTTAGTCACAGACGGTCACCCATCCATGCACTGAACGCACCCTATTTTTAACCTTCGCGATCATTTAAGATCCCTCAGACAGCCGGGACTAAGAGCGGCTTCTGATAAAACTAAAGTAATGTAAACTAAAAAACCTATTTAGAGGCTAAAAATTTCACCCATGCCGGGATTCGAACCCGCAACCTCTGGCTATCCGTACCAGCGCTCTTTCCAACTTTAGTGAATTAAAAATAAAAATAGTATAATCAAACTTAGTCTTTTCTAAGTCCTTAATTACTGTTAATTAAGGACTTTGAAAATACTAACTTTCAATATTTTGTTTTATAATAATTATGTAAACTCAAGCGCTGAGGTACGTTAACACTTCAGACACTAGAGTTTCCTTACGATGTTTTCCTTCACCGTCGGCGAGTGGTATTGCTACTATAATTTCACAAATGTACATAACTTAGAAAACAAAGTCATTGGTACATGCCGGGGTTTGAACCCACGAACTCCCGATTGAGAGGCCGGCGTTCTACACCGCTCCGCTACCACCGCCCTGAGTGGCACAGTACCACACATCATTGTATTGTTAAAAAAATTTGTCATTGCCACCTACCTACTGGAGTAGAGAGAAGTGCATCTCATCAAATCGAAGTTATACAAGCTCAAGCATAAACGTAGAAAAGTTACTAAATAACTTGAATTCACTTTCAATTATTGTTTTCTTATTCTAGACAATTCGAAATTGATGGACTGCGGGGCTGTATTGATGCCATGGCATGCATCCTTCGTGCAGCACTCCGTGAAGAGCGGTTTCTCAATAGAAAGGGGTACCACTCCCCACATGTTGGATTTGTAAGTACCTAAGTATTGGCTAGCTCATGTAGCTATATAAAACACAATCCATGTACAGTCTATTTATTCTTACTTGTCCAATTTAGTAAACAAGATTCTACCCGTAAACTGTAACTTTTTAGTCCAAAACTGCCATATTTCCATAAACTTGGAACACTCTTTTAGATAACACACTGCCAATTTTATAAACATAGTTCATGAATTTGCGAGAAAATGTCTAGTTTAGGCATCTAATCTCAATTTTAAGGTTAGAATCTTGTTTACTAAATTGGACAAGTAAGAATAAATAGACTGTAATGGTATATTGCCTGTTTTAGATTTGAACATTATGTGTATGCATGCCAGGACACCGTACTCTACTCATAATGCCAATCTATGGCAAAGCACACACTCGGCCTCCACTTACATTTGAGAGAGGACTGAGAAGTGGAGTAATTCACAGATTTAGGTAAGGTTTGATAATTATTGTAAAAAGCACATATTTAAAAAACAAGTTTTATTGGTTACAACCTCACTCAAACATAAAAAAAATAGAAGTAACAATACAAAATTATTTCACATAAGTACCTAAATTGTTCAAAATTAAAAAAAGGATGTGGCTTTCAATCAAATCAAAAGATTTATTTCAAAGTAACACCAAAACTGCAAATGAGTGTGACCCTGCTCTGACTAGCTACTGTCAGTTTCGAAACCTCTGAACAAATCCCTACTAGAATTCTTCAATTTTCAGAATTTGGAAGCTGACGCCGAGAACGTCTTGTGTGCAGAGTGTTGAGCGCAGACGCCGGGACTTATTCGAGGGTGTGGCACTGTAGCAAGTTCTTGTGGAGAGGCTGTGGAGAAAGAAATGTGACTTAAGGTGCAAATCATAGTTTATTATAACAACCAAAACAGATTCTTCTTAAAATTGTGTTTATCACATGTTTTCTCAGTGTTGTAAATAAATATTTTAATATTTAAAATAATTTTCTATTATTATCAATAACTTGGATTCCTGACTTCTAACAATATTTGATTACAAGGCATGAATTTAATGACATTATCTATGTAGCATTATTGCTATGGTACACATATGTGTAGTATAGCAATAATGCTATGTATGGTATTATTTGACAACTATTATTATTATCATACTTTAAAACATAAATAATAAATTTAAGAAAATACATGTACAAAGGCGAGCTTATCTCTGTGAGAGATTTCTTCCAGCAAACCTTGGGGATTCGGAGTGGAGATGTGAAACAGGTCTATGCATGTGCACAACATACACTACACACTTACACAGATAACAAAATCCTATCAAGATAAATATCTACCCAATAAATATATAAATTATATTAATAAATTCTAATAAGTAAATGAATAAACTACATAAACCATCAAAGAAATATAAATACATACATATACAATACATAAGTAATAAATAACATAAATACCTAATAAATAACTACATAGCTTCTATATATTGTCGATGTCCCAGTGGCTAACTATGAAAACAGAGGTCATCAGTTCGATTCCCATTGGGGCTCGCTATGTATTTATAGAATTGACAATTTCGCTAAGTTAAAACTCAACTGTAGTGCTGTCTCTAAGAATTTCTCAGCAAAGTATTTACTGAGTGTATTTCTCAATTCAGGAACCAGCCTTTAGACACATACATGGCCTCAACATAACATAATACTCACTTCTGGATCCCGGACAGGTAAGCATGTATTTATATAAACAAATTTTGTTTATAAATGCAGATTGTTTCGTAGGAATCTTGGCTCTTTGCCTCCACAAGCGTGAGCCTTCCATTGGGAGTGGAAGTCAATGACCCAATCAGTGGAGACCCCTGCCATGCTGAAGATGAAGACGGTTCTCTGAAAGAAGTTATATTTGTGACTATAATACACACATTTTAAAGAAGGATTTCTTTATCCAATGTTTATCCAATGAAGTGATCACACCTAGAACTTATATAAGTTCTAACAGTTAGTATTGATGTGATGTATATACATCACATCAATATTAACTGTTACCACATAGGATTGTGATATTTAGCTTCGTAAATAAGCACGAAAATTACTACATCATGGTACTAGTACCCTTTGTCTACATTCATATTGCTTGCAGTGGCTGGATGAGGATGGCGGAGGACCTATGCCTCGCAGTGAACGAGAACGGGCTGGATGATTGATGTCCACAGTAAAGAAACAGTGGCTATGATAATTACATACATATATAGAGAATTATTTATTGCACACCAGTAATTTACAGAGATAAATAGTGATACATATTTTCCAGTACCATGCTGGAATCCAAAGGGGTGTTATAAGGATAAGGACCACATCAATGTTTCTTTTACACTCACCAAAGCCTGCATACAAAGAAGTCTCGATGACACGACTTTCATTCGTTCGGTATTGGCTTCGTTCTTTACATTTCATGCCGATTTCGATGCTCAATTAATACACAAACACTTCATTTTCACTTTGTACACTAACGAAAGGTTTGATAAGAAGAGTTTAATAACTGAAACTTTATTTTAACCGACGTATGTCACAAATTAGAAATCGTCGTAGGTACGAATTACGATAAGTCTACTTCACACAGACTAAATTTGTCAAACTAATAGTGTTGCCAGTCTGTGCTTACCATTTAGTACGCCGGTTTGCTTGAAAAGGTATACGGTTTGTAGTTAAAAGGTATACGATACGATATTTTAGATAAATGAAATAATTAATATTACTTACTTCGGAGCTGGAATTATTGTAGCCCGATTGTAAATAAGCTAAAATTTTTCTGTCCACAAATTACATTCGTATTCAAAATAACATTGGATAAATAATACAATACAACAGAATGCACTATTTGTGGAAAGACTGGAGCTTAGACTAGATCAAAAGATCTGTATCTTAGGTTTCCAGGCCTCCCGGTCTACAAAAGAACGGTATTATATTCGACGCATCATCAGCATAGGTAAGGTGTAAAGTTAGTATAAAAAATGACAGATGTTTGCAAAACTTATATAAAAGAGACTAAAATGTACGTGTATATAACTGTGTGTGTCTGCTCAGCCCTACGACCGGAGTCTTGGATTCGGGTTTCAGCCACTGAGCAGAGGGTGTGTGAAAAGGTAGGATGAGTGTATATTTGTGCATGGTAGTGATGTGTGTTAAAAGTTTGTACTAGGAAGCATAACGGAAGGTGAGAAGTAAAATGAGCTATTATCACATCAATTTCAAAAATGTTCGATCATAAGAAAGAGTGTTTAAGTATGCTGTTAATTTCTGTTTCAGTTCATATTTGGTAAGATCAAATATATTTAATCAAATATTTCGCCAAAACTTCGGTCAAGTGCGTGTCGGGCCACGCGCATCATAGGATTCCGTAGAACTACTTGCGCCTCCTTATTACAAATCTTAAAAGTATATTTAAATTTCAATAGAATTAGTACGAAATCTTCCTTTTTTTACGTTTGTAGACTATATTGTAGACTAGTTACTAGTTTGTACACTTATTCGTTATCTTGTAAAGCCTATGTAGTATATTCCGGTTACTTTAGGACCGTACACACCATACACTTTGAACCTACATGAAATGCTGAAATATCTGATTCACACAGTGTGGAATTGGCCGTCTTATCGCTGAAAGCTATCTCTTTCAAACAACCTTAAGATGAATAGAATTAAAAAATAAAGAGAGTAGGTAGGCGTCTCTCTGCTGCGTATTTTGTACAGAAGTCGGATTTTATTTTTTATTTTAATTTTTTAAAATAGACAATGTGGCTTTAATAACTATTGCATGTAGTATATTTTTTACTAAGGGAATAATGTGTATTTTGACTTATATTCTGGTTTAATAAGTGCAAAGGTACCTTATAGGTGTTATTGGGCTATTCTACATCTGGCTCTTGATTTTTCTAGGGTTTGCTACCCTAGGAAACTACATATTTCAACTTAAATTCCGGATTTCTAGGTTCAACGTCGTAACAATGTCGAACAGACACAGAGAATGTCAATGAATACTGAATGAAAGTATTTGATGAACAAAGTGTTTCTTACATCAAAACATAACTTAATTTTTTTGCCTTAAAATTTGAAGTTCTCAATTTCCATCTCAGGGTCTTCATCAGAACATTACCAGATTACCCTGGGACCAATTTTACGCTATATTTTCTGAAACATAATATGCATATTACTAATGGATGGGCCTCATTACGCCTTTTCTTCATATCTGAAAGTCTTCATCAGATCTTCACCAAATTAAAATGAAACCAATGGGATGCTATACCTAGTCGAACAAAATAAAATTTATCCAAATCGGTTAATATTTGACGAGGATATGCGCAAACATAGTAAAAAAAGGAATATATGCATCGAATTGATAACCTCCTCCTTTTTTTAAGTCGGTTAAAAATACTTTATTTTATTTAGAACTAAACACGACTTGTGCTATGCTTACTGTATGTCGTATGTTAGATATTGATATTAATGAAAAAGTCTTGCTTGAAACGTTGCGTTAGATAATTTCGGAAACAAACCATTTTTATGACTAAAAATAGTCGAAAATGTACAGTGAAAATGAGCGAAAATGTCGCACAAAAAAGTTACTGGCGAAAGCCAAATAGTACGGTTTTTGTATTAAAATTTATGATCTGGCAACATACATAACAATTGATGGTCACGTGATACTGTACAGATTAGTTTGCTTGTTTTTTACGCTTGGATTTGGATAACTTCACAAACAGCCAAATTTCTAACAAATAAATACAATTTTGATAGCTTTGTTGTGATTAAAACCCTCTAAAGATTACGAAGTTATAAAAAACTGAAATATAAGTAATTTAATGCAGATACAATCCTTACAAGCAACGTTTTTGTGCTCCGAATATTAAGGTAGAATTTCCAGTTTACAAAGTGGCAATACCGGTTGACCGGCCGAGTAGCACAGTTAAACTGCATGAGTATGACAAGAGCATGACAAGGTTCATACAGCGACAGAGCCAGAGTAATGCATGTAAAAGGTAGTGGAATACGGTTGTTGTAATGTCATGCGTTGGCATTACTCTTGTCATGCCATTGCTCGAACATTGTTTGTAATTTAAGAGAATCGACGCCCAGGGACTGCCACTTGCAACGGTCCTGACAGATCACCTTCGCTTCATCAACGTTCATAAGTCGTTGCATGCACGCACGCCGGTTCCGGGTACTTTTTATCTTTCTCTTTGCTAATACATCCCCTATCTGGTCGATGTATGTCCGCCTGGGACATACATCGATCTGGTTTCGATATAGCAATGAAAAAAAAAATACACACCATAACCTCACGCCTGTATCCCAGAGCGGCACGATCCTGACAGATCACCTTCGCTTCATCAACGTTCATAAGTCGGTGCATGCACGCACGCCGGCTCCGGGTTCCTCTTATCTTACCCTTTGCTAATACATACCCTATTTGGTCGATGAAAGAAATATTTTAGAGGATTTATCTGAGCATAAAGAAAAACCTTCAAAAACGTCCAAAGTAAAGAGGTTTGTTTGTCAGGACACTACTAAAACCTGGTCTCTGCCTATCCGTCCGGCATACAGGCGTGAGTTAATGTTATGAAACGTAATGTAAAACACCGGCCGGAGTCGGAGCCACGCACGAAGGGTTCCGTACCATTTACTGTGAAAGCTATCAGTGAGAACTTTTTGTTGGCTTTCTGTTTATATGTGTATGTAAATTTATTGTGTTTGTGGTAAGCTGTTAGTTTTCCTAGTAAAATAAACTAATAATTAATGTTTGATGTGAATATGTATGCAACTAAGTACCTATTCTGTGAACATTTCAAGCGTCTACCTGTTACCGTTATTAATATTGGACAATAATAATTATATTGGCATTTTGCATCTACTTAATGAGATGATTTACTCAGCGTCCAGTGGCATCTTCACCCATATTAGATGGGTGAAGGGACCATTTTGACGCTGTAGTGCCTGGGACATGGTTTTATAGATAGTGTAGGCATGCCCAGCATCTATACCATCCCTGACAGCTTAGTCGGCCTAGCCCACAGGAAAAACTAGTCAATACGTGCGGAGCCAACCAAGCCACGGGTTTCCTCACGATGTTTTCCTTCACCGTTAGCGTAATATTGGACAATAAACAGCATAAAAATCACGCTTATTGTATAGGGCATATTGTATTGTACGCATTTAAATATTTATTTTATTCCGATTTTACTATTTGGTATTAAAGCAGCAGCAGAAATAAATACATCATCTGTGAAAATTTCAACTGTCGAGCTATTCATGAGATACAGCCTGGCAACAGAGAGACGGACGACTCTGTGGAGTCTTAATAATAAGGTTCCGTTTTCACCCTTCGTGTGTGGAATCCTAAAAATAATCGTCATGTCTTTTTGCAGTAAATCTCAGCAGTAGTTGGCCTCGACAGTGGCATCTCTTTATCCGCGGGAGATCTACGTAATTACTGTTTTTGTGCCGTCCGCCAAAGAGGAGCCTAGCTTCAGGATGTCTTCACAACGGACATTATTTCCTAAGCACGGAAAGCCACTACTCAAATTCAACTTTATTATTCATTGAAGCTTGGTTTTCTGGGTTTAATTACACGCGTGCCCGACGCGGATTGGCAATTTCAAGCGCTGAGGTGTACAAACACCTCAAGCACTCAGGTTTCCTCACGATGCCATGCTCTTTCTCTCTCTCTGAAAGAAAACCTATGTCCTGCAGTTGAACGTTTATAGGCTACACAAAAACAGTTTGTTTAGAGGTAAATAATCTGTGCTGTGTGGTGTCGGCTTATAGAATAGCACCAACCCATATTCTTCTCGCGGGTGTCGTAAAAGGCGACTAAGGGACACAAACCGGGGGGTGGGCAGCGGCGCCTCCTGCAGTAGGTACAATTTCACCGAACTGCGATCCCCAACCCGCATGCCCAGCGTGGGGATTATGAACATTGCCACCCCCAATGATGGCACAACCTTGCGCTATGGCGCGAATTAGGGGAGGGCTATGTCCAGCAGTGAACTAATATAGCCTAAAGAAGAAGAAATAATCTGTAAGTGAAGGTGCCACTGGACGCTGTATAAATCATCTCATTACGTAGATGCAACGTTTTTTTGTGTATTTATTTTGTTTGGTCGGTAGACTCTGGGATTACTTTAAACATTGTTGGTAAAGTCGACCTGTGCATTGTAATCAGTTACATTAATGAATCATTGCAACGGAAAATGTCAAGTATTTTCTAAGGTTAACTCGAGCACTAGACATAATTAAAACTGTTTTTATACGGATTTCACTCATTTATATTTTTGCAATTTTCCGACGTTTCGGCACCTGCATAAACGAGTGAAATCCGTAAAAAAGCTGTTTTAATTGGAAAATGTAAAGGTTGACATGTTATCGGCAGTACATTTGCTGTTTAGATCGAAAGATAAATGGCGAAGAACCTATTATTAAGAAGGTTTACAAACTTACAGATCCGAGCGAAATGATTGATAGTGACGCAAACGAGACGCGCCTTGTTACCGCCGCACGCGCATCAATACGTGTACAATCCTGCTAAATTATAAAATTGATTTTATTGACAAATTCTTTCGGTTTTGTCTAGAAAAAGTTGATTCTGACTACCCGTCTCAATTTTCCCATCTGCAATCTTGCCTGAAAGAAATTGCTATCAGCAATAAGGCCGCCATTT
This sequence comes from Yponomeuta sedellus, assembly GCA_934045075.1. Classification (NCBI taxonomy): domain Eukaryota; kingdom Metazoa; phylum Arthropoda; class Insecta; order Lepidoptera; family Yponomeutidae; genus Yponomeuta; species Yponomeuta sedellus. The sequence continues at coordinate 1,163,849 of OW203736.1, read as the reverse complement.
GTTCCTCTTCTTTTGTAAATATTGTCTCTGTAATTATTGTCTGGTGTGTAAAATAAAGAATATTCTTATCTTATCTTATTCCACGAAAAATAAAAATAGGCTACAGAAAAAAAGGTCCTTTTTATGTAGCTTGTAAAGGGCACAGGCCTTCTCTCAGAAAGAGAGTATGGGCTTAATTACCACGCGTGCCCACCGCGGATGGGCAATTTCAAGAGCTGAGTTATTTGATCACTTCAGACACTCAGATTTCCTCACGATGTTTTTTCTTCACTGTTAGCAAGTGGCATTGCTACTTTAACTTCATATGTACATAATGTACACAATTAATGTACATAGCTTAGAAAACAAAGTCATTGCCCGCGCTGAAAATCGAATCTGCGTCTCGCTTCAGAGTAAATCGTTCTACCCACTTAGCCTTCATTTGAAGCATTTGTACACGAACTACATACTTGTACTGCAGGGTAAAAACTCCAATTTAGCAATTTCACGGCATTCCAAGGGCTATTTTATGCTATTTAGACACACACAAGCCTTTAACAGACAATAAGAATCCTGGCGAATGCATTTATTAACAATTTCCCTGTCCAAGAGTCGTATATGACTCAGAGGAGTGTATTGGACTGCAGCAAGTTCATGAGTCAAATTTGACTCATTTTCATTACATCTCCGGACATACAACTATCTAACTGTGGACGTGGAGTTTTGTAATTGAATTATGTCTTGGACAGGGAAGTTGTTACAATAACATAACATTTACATACAGGCAGATGCATTGCTTCTGGCTCCACACTAGGATACCCTGTGTCGTGGGAACCAGACACAACGACATCACAAACATGTAAACATCCAAGACCGGGAGTTTTTTGTTGTCCCCAGCCGGGTTTTGAACCCGGGACGTCTTGCATGGTAGGCAGATGCGCCACAGAGGTCGTCGCAAGCAAATAAAATGCTAAACACCGGTTAGCAGAACAGTGGGTCGTCCATCCCGCGGCTCCAGCCGACACGGTAATCATGTTCAATTCGCGCTAATGCACGTCTCTCAACAGCACGTGCAAAACGTAAACACGGCTGAAGTATAGTGCCAGTTTAAAGTATAGGGCCAAAGCCTGACGAGTTACAGCACTTGGAGTTGTAAAGAATACGCGCCCTAAGGGATCCGACGGAAAGAGTGTCAAAGTAGAAAGGTAGACCGAAATCGGTATGGATAATTATCAACCCTTGTGTGGCCCCACTGCTTGGGCACGGGTCTCTTCCTGCATCGCAAGAAGTTAGGCCATACTCCACCGCGGGGGCCAAGCCCGGGTTGGTATCAAAAGCGAAATCGGTATAGCCAGCTGAAATTTTGCGAAAATATTACGGCAGACTTCTTAACAAGTAATAAACAAAACGCCAAATATAAATAACATGTTGTTTTTAACTTAAGCTTCAAGTGCATTTGTCTTTGAAATAAACTGTTTGTATCCAATTTGATAAATTAATTTCTATAGTTAAATTGGCAATATGTGCGAGCGGAGCGTGAAACTTGGAGTGATTATAGCGCACTCATACATAAATATCGGCCCAGAGTAGGCCTCTAAACCTAGAAAAAGTAGTTTTACATAAATATTTAATAATGAAATCCGTAAATCCTTCTAAGCATAACTTCTTTATAGAAGGCCTGTGAACTGCAGTGAGACGAATATAGGCTAGATAGAAAAACGTCTGTCTGTTTTTGTCGCAGAAGTCCAAACAGGTTTTGCTCGAATTCACAGAGCTCCTTGGTCGGACTCTTCACGTTGGACAAAAGTTTAAGCAAGTAGATCAGGAAAAAATATACCTATTAAGCTTAAAATGTGTCAAGTACACTTTTTGCCAAAAGGGTTACTATAACAGAAAGGATTATTCAGATGACAATGATGTCAAGAAATAAAGCCAGTACAATGCATGAGTTGTATGTTTTATAATAATTATTTAAACTACAGAGTTTACATAATTATTATAAAACAAAATATTGAAAGTTAGTATTTTCAAAGTCCTTAATTAACAGTAATTAAGGACTTAGAAAAGACTAAGTTTGATTATACTATTTTTATTTTTAATTCACTAAAGTTGGAAAGAGCGCTGGCACGGATAGCCAGAGGTCGCGGGTTCGAATCCCAGCATGGGTGGATTTTTTAGCCTCTAAATAGGTTTTTAAAAAGACTAAGTTTGAATTTTTTGTCCATTTTTTCTCCAACGTGATCTAGATTTTTAAATGGACACGTAGTTTGACTCGTAATGTTCATTAAGCCGTAGTTTCTGCGCTACTTTGAATAAAAACTTTTCATTTAATTACAAAGTAAAAACAAACACTTACTTTATTTCGAATACTTACTTTATTCGTGTGATGGTACGGGCATGGAATTTTGATATTCAATGGCACGGGACCTTTGTAGTGTAAATTAGAATGGCACTTGACCGCTTATTTATCCTGACGACCCTCTACACAGTTGTGTACTACGTGATTACAGTTTACCAAAATAAAGCTCTGGTGATCTCTGAGCATTAACAATTTCTATGGCGCCAAAGAGCCCAGGGAGAACTTCCTTTGTAAACAAAGAAGAAGCTACTATTATGCATACATTCCTATTGTTTTAAGCGTGTAAAATGCACCGTCATATTTTTTATACGCAGCGACAAAATTATAACTCTTTAAGGTTTGACAGGCCATCATCGGATCATCTTCTATTTGTATATTTATCTCGATAATAGAGTAAGGCAGCTGTTCCCAAAGTGTGAGCTGTGGTGCCCTTAGAAGTAAGCAAAGGCGCAGCGGGCGCGATCTCACCCATGTTATGTATGTTATTTAAAAACAGACTTGAAAATCATGAAGATAAAAAATAGAAGAATTAAAACTACACAGCATCATCTTGCCAACTCCTAAAAGTTTTCCACACATAGGAAATCGTAATATCATAAATAAAAAACGCGATCCTGTTTGTGATTAAGTTCGAAAGCGGAAATAGTAAAAGCGATCAAGAAATAGATATGTCACTGGACGTAAGTATGGTTTCAGATGTTTATTATCTATATGACACAACTGCTTTGTAACTGATACATGAATGTGTATACAAAATATAAAGAAAACTTTGTCTCAATTCAGATTTTTGTCTATCTGAATGCTAAGTTTCATGTTAATCCGTTAGGTGTTATTGCGCGATTGAGAAACCAACGTGTTCATAAATTTTCAAATTTATAATATTAACATTCATTAGCAACCTAAGCACGACTCACTGCAGGACGCAAGGCTTCTCTTACAAAAATATAACAATTATAAAAATAAAAGAAAGAAAATCAACTCGTCACGGTTCATGAGCGCAAAGGGAGTGTGATAAACATTGCAGTACTACTTCGACTTAAAAAACGACTTCGACTTCTAACCTTTTTTCAATATTTGCTCCGGAATCTAAACTAATGAAACTTGTATCATATGTTCATTTATGTGCTTAGTTTAATTTTTCTCGAAATGAAAAAAATCATCATGATCATTATCCCATTATGTCCCCACCGAGGGCACGGGTCTCTTCCCTGAGGAAGGTATAGTGGAGGATTGTAAGGCAGTGCGGGCTTTACTGTAAGAAGTTTCCAAGCCGCCTTAAGGCCTCTGACTTGACTTAACGACAACAATATATCGAGGGCAGCCGGCACCAACTGCCTAACGTGCTTTGCGAAGCACAGATCCGCTTGAAAAAATGCACTAGCGTTAGTCACAGACGGTCACCCATCCATGCACTGAACGCACCCTATTTTTAACCTTCGCGATCATTTAAGATCCCTCAGACAGCCGGGACTAAGAGCGGGTTCTGATAAAACTAAAGTAATGTAAACTAAAAAACCTATTTAGAGGCTAAAAATTTCACCCATGCCGGGATTCGAACCCGCAACCTCTGGCTATCCGTACCAGTGGTACGGATAGCCAGAGGTTGCGGGTTCGAATCCCGGCATGGGTGAAATTTTTAGCCTCTAAATAGGTTTTTAAATTTGTTCCTTAGCACGGGTTAGTGCATTAAAAATAAAAATAGTGTAATCATGTGGGTACAGTGATATCGTTCCGATGTTAAACCTAACTGCAAAGTAGGTGGTCGGGGCTGTAAGTAATGCAATTTGCTTAAGTCAGATGTCGCTGCCTGTACGTAATACAGAGAATATTGTAAAGAGGTTCGAAATTTCACTGATGCCGTGAGTCGCCCATTGGCTCAATTGGTAGAGCGCTGGTACGGATAGCCAGAGGTTGCGGGTTCGAATCCCGGCATGGGTGAAATTTTTAGCCTCTAAATAGGTTTTTAAATTTGTTCCTTAGCACGGGTTAGTGCATTAAAAATAAAAATAGTGTAATCATGTGGGTACAGTGATATCGTTCCGATGTTAAACCTAACTGCAAAGTAGGTGGTCGGGGCTGTAAGTAATGCAATTTGCTTAAGTCAGATGTCGCTGCCTGTACGTAATACAGAGAATATTGTAAAGAGGTTCGAAATTTCACTGATGCCGTGAGTCGCCCATTGGCTCAATTGGTAGAGCGCTGGTACGGATAGCCAGAGGTTGCGGGTTCGAATCCCGGCATGGGTGAAATTTTTAGCCTCTAAATAGGTTTTTAAATTTGTTCCTTAGCACGGGTTAGTGCATTAAAAATAAAAATAGTGTAATAATGTAAACTATCCAAATTGATTATAAATAAAAAAAATATATATATGAAATGAAAAAATTAAGTAACCACAGATTACTTAATAATAATAATAATCACGGACATTTAAACTTTGAGGTTTTGTAAAGCATCCTTGTTTAAACCTGTCAGTGTCTCGTGCACTTAACAAGTTTGAGTACCCCTGGAATAAGGTAATAACTTGATTGCACATAAGTAGGGCTTGTTGCGTAAGTAGTATCATCTTCTTTGATATGTAACAACAGTATTTAAAAAATATGGAGAGGAAAAATTACTTCTTCCAAGAGCTTTTGTTATCCGACTATGTCGAAGATAATTTATTTATGTACAAACACTTCTTGTAACGTGACATTAGTTACAGAACTTGGACAGCTTTGGTAGGAATGTTTGCCTTTCATAATAATAGTAACCTCCATACTACGAGTATACATACTATACTAATCCTTCGCAGACGAAGTCGCGGGCAGCATCTAGTTATCGATAAGGGCATACTGTTCTTACTAGAGCCTTGCTGTCGATTCGGCAGCAGAACCGAAAATAGCAGCAGTGGACAGGTGCGTACATTCACTTGGTACTTGGTACCCTCTGGTCCCAAACTAGGATACCTTATGCTACGGCAACTAGGCACGGACACACAAACATGGAAATACATCCAGACCGCCGGTCATTTGTACAAATGGACGCCGCCGGCCCCCAGTGAGAATCAAACACAAGACCACCGGCATAGTAATTAGACGGTATCAAGTCTAGACAAACGAAACAGACAGTTTTTAAGTCTTTTTCGATTCTGACTTACAGTATACTTTATAGATCAGAATAGATTTCAACCCATTGTGTCCCCACCGAGGGGCACGGATCTCTTCCCTGAGAAAGGTATAGGCCGTACTACACCACGGGGGCGAAGTCCAGATTGGTGGAGGCTTGCTTGCAAGAATAGTGGCGGCACAGCCGAAGTCTTACTGTCAGAAGTTTTCAAGCCGCCCTAAGGCCTCTGACTTGGCTTAACGACTGCCATCAACGACAGTAACAAAAGTAGTAGCAATGCCACACGCTATTTGTGAGAGGATGAAGCGGTAGTAGCGGAGCGGTGTAGGACGACGGCTTCTCAATTGGAAGGTCGTGGGTTCTTAACCAATGTACCAATGAATTCTACATTTCTAGGTTATTAAAAATAAAAATAGTTTAATCATGTGGGTACAGCGATATCATTCCGATGTAAAAACCTAACTGCAAAGTAGGTACTCGGGGCTGTAAGTGATGCAATTTACTTCAGCCAGATGTCGCTGCCTATACGTAATACAGAGAATAGTGTAAGGAAGTTCGAAATTTCACTGACGCCGGTGAGTCGCCCATTAGCTTAGTTGGAAAGAGCGCTGGCACAGATAGCCAGAGGTCGCGGGTTCGAATCCCGGCATGGGTGGAATTTTTAGCCTCTAAATAGGTTTTTTGTATAAGAGTTGTATAGCTTTCTATAATGCTCTAATAGAACCAGTTTGGGCACAAATTAGACAGCCTTAAGTTCACTATGGCTGTACATTAGCAGTATAAAAGAATTATAATAGCAGTTTAAGTAGTAACATCGGACTTAAGGCTGACTTACGGCACTATTTGGGACGCAGTGTGAATACAATACATACAACGTGACGCAACGTAAAATAAAGAGTAACACAGTCGAAGCCTTCTTCTTCTTCAGGCTATATTATGTAGTCCACTGCTGGACATAGCCCTCTCCTAATGAGCGCCATAGCGCCCTGTCTTCAGCTTGCCGCATCCAGCATCTGCCGGCAGTTTTTCGCAGATCGTCATCCCACCTGATCGGAGCACGTCCTACACTACGTTTGCCGAGTCGCGGTCTCCACTCAAGAACACGTTTGCTCCAACGGTTGTCGATTCTTCGCGAGATATGGCCAGCCCACTGCCACTTCAGCTTGCTGATTCTCTTAGCTATGTCGATAACTTTGGTTCTCTGTTGGATGCATTCGTTACGAATCCTATCCTTCAGAGAAACTCCGAGCATAGCTCGCTGAGCGACTTTGAACTTGTGGACCAGCCCTTTCGTCTCGGCTCCGTAGGTCATACATAAAAGGTAGGACGCACTCGTTGAAAACTTTCGTTTTCAAACATTGCGGTATGGATGACGAGCCTAAGCCTACAAAATTTCGGCGCTTTACTAAGTATGACTTTAGTTTACTTTGCTAAGACTGCTCTAAGCGTGAACTTGGGATTTGTCTCTGAATGTCAGCCTTAAAAACAATGTCACAGGCGCTTCAGCGAGTGGTCCGAGTGGTCCCTTCACCCATCTAGTGTGAGTGAAGGGGCCACTGGACGCTGTATAAATCATCTCATTACGTAGGCTGAGGCCAACGTGTGATGAAAAGAAACCTGTTTACGAATGATATCATACATCAAACACGCGAGTCTGTCAGTGTTGAAGTTACATTAACAGTACCTAATAAGACTTCGTATACAACTTGTAATTTAATTAATTCATAACCTAGAAACCGCGTTTTTACCGCTTCTCCGACTCACAAAGGTTTCATCATCATCAGCCCATTATGTCCCCACCGAGGGGCACGGGTCTCTTCCCTGAGGAAGGAATAGGCCATACTCCACCACGGGGCCAAGTCCGGATTGGTGAGCCTTGCAAGACTAGTGGCCAGTCTTACTGTAAGATTTTTACTAGAAGAAATCTCTTACAGCGATACGCTCGCCTTTGTACATGTTATTTCTTATGTAATGTCATGTTCCGTGCTTCGTAAGGCGCGCTAAGCCATTGGTGCTGGCTGTCACGTAATGGCAGTCGTTAAGCCATGTCAGAGGCCTTACGGGCGGCTTGATAACTTCTTACAGTAAAGCCCGCACTGCCTTACAATCCTCCACCAACCCGGACTTGGCGCCCGTGGTGGAGTATGGCCTATACCTTCCTCAGGGAAGAGACCCGTACCCCTCGGTGGGGACGTAATGGGTTGATGATGATGAAACCTTGGTGGGTCGGAAAAGCGGTAAAATAAAAACTGTTTCTTCTGTCAGAAGATCTGTCAGGATCGTGGCAAGTGGCAGTACCTGGCCTCTGCCTACCCCTCTGGGATACAGGCGTGAGGTTATGTATGTACTCGTATGTATGAATGTTTCTTCTGTATCGATGATTTAAACTGTTTTTAACCACGCCACCATTCGAATGACCTTTAGCAAACCTGCAGGGCTCAGTCGGAATACGTACCATTCGCAAAATGTACCACACGGAATGTTATTGTTTTTGTAAAATATACGTACACCTTTCGCAAAATGCACCTATCGGAAAATGTAAGTTAAGTCAATGTGAATGACTTTTTATGCAGGCTTTCTCGAAGAGAGAGAGAGAGGGAGAGGGAGAGAGAGAGAGAGAAAGAGAGACAGATAGAGAGAGAAAGAGAGAGCGAGTATGGGCTTAATTACCACGCGTGTCCACCGCGGATTGGCAGCAAGCGCTAAGAAAAACTTAAAATTGAAAATGATTTTTTTTAATTTGTGTATTGCAAGTGGTTATTAGCGATACTAAAACATACTAGGTATTGCATTACACGGGGTATGATTACGATTGGTGGCCTATTGACAAATACTTTGTGTGTAGACATAGGTAGACTTAATTTATTGGTAATATGAATTGCGTGACAAATAAACTTAGTAATTATGTACCTTTAAATTAATAGGTATAAAAAATGTGACAATTCAAATATACAAAAACTGTCGACTGAAGTTATGATAATGATATCAAATGTCAACAAGATTGCAATTGGCAAAGATATATCAAATATTAAGAACATGTGATGTGTTTATTACTTGATTCTGTTTATAAACTAAAAATTCGTTTTATAAGCTAAACATTCGTAGAACGTCAAAACTATAATAGTACAGTTTATATTTCCGAGCACTTCCGTGTTTTGCAAGGCACGTTAAGCCGTTGGTGCTGGCTGTCATGTGATGGCAGTCGTTAAGCCATGTTAGAGGCCTTATGGGTAGCTTGATCAGAAATTATCAACAGTAAGGCCCGGCACTGTCTTACAATCCTCCACCAACCCGGAATTGGGTCCGAGGTGGAGTATGGCCTAACCTTCCTGCAATGCGGGAAGAGACCCGTGCCCCAGCAGTGGGGACATTACAAGGGTTGATATCGATAAGTATCGATTTTTTATTAATAATATGTAACGTCACCTTTTACGACACCCGCGGGGAGTATTTGAGTTGGTGCTATTCTCTAGGCCGACACCACACACAGTATATGGCGACTAAGGGACACAAACCGGGGGGTGGGCAGCAACGCCCCCTGCAGTACAATTCCACTAAACTGCGATCCCCAATCCGCATGCCCAGCGTGGGGATTACCCCCAATTATGGCACAACCTTGCGCTATGGTGCTCATTAGGGGAGGGCTATGTTCAGCAGTGGACAAATATAGCCTGAAGAAGGAGAAGAATATTTAACGTAAAGTAAATAAGAAAATGTGTCGTGGTCGTGGTAGGTAGCATAACATGCTCCACAAGCCATAGACTGCATGCGCTTACAATATATAATAATATTATTATACGGTATCTCTCTGAGAGACGACCTGTGCCCTGTGGTGATACGTAAAGAGATATAAGCTAATTTTTTTAAACCTATTTACAGTACTACACATCATAAAAGTCCCTTCGGGAATCTTCGTTCGCGCAGACTAGGAAGAAGTGTAACGAAAGTACCCGAAGCTATAAGTACATTTAACATGATCTTTAACCGATACGGTTAAATGCAGAATTGATTGCCGCAGTAGCGCTACCTATTTCGCTCACGCTAATATTGCCAAACTAATAGTCACCTGCATCGATGACGTTGAATCAACCAATAGCAACAAAGGCGCGCGGCCTGCCATAAAATGAAACTAACCGATTGATCGATCAACTTGCCGCACATCCAAAATTTGGTCATCTGCGCAGGTACATCCGCGAGACTTATTTCTTGTGTAGCACTGTACCTCCATAGGCTACATAAAAATGGCGGGCATTCTTCGATCAATTAGGGGATGTTTTAGCAAAGGGCATGAAAAAAAGTACCCAAAACCTACTGAACGTTGATGAAGCGAAAGTGATCTGTGAGGATCATGGCAAGTGGCAGTCCCTGGTCTCTGCCTACCCCTATGGGATACAGGCGTTAGGTAATGTTAGCCTACTTAAGTTCCGTTGCAAGGTACATGACTTCTCTCAGAGAGAGGGTATAGGGTTAATACACACACACACAACCTGGCTTCAATAAAAGAAATATAATTACATACATACATAACCTCACGCCTGTATCCCAGAGGGGTAGGCAGAGACCAGGGACTGCCACTTGCCACGAACCTGACAGATCACCTTCGCTTCATCAACGTTCATAAGTCGTTGCATGCACGCACGCCGGTTCCGGGTACTTTTTATCTTTTCCTTTGCTAATACATCCCCTATTTGGTCGATGTAAGTCCGTCTGGGACGTCCCTTAACAGCCCTTCCACTCACATTCGCAATATATATTTGTTTCGTCAATCTTTCTTCCTTCATTCTCTCCACATGTCAAAACCAACGCAACATTCCTGTCTCAATTCTAGTCACTACATCCTCTTTCAGTCCACAACGTTCTCTAATCAGACTATTGCGTATCCTGTCATTCAAAGTAACACTACACATACTTCTTAAGGACCTCATTTCAACTGCATTAATTCTACTTTCTTGCTTCTTTTGCCACACCCAAGTCTCGCCACCATACATAAGTGTTGGGACCAGCACGCCACTATGAATAGCCAATCTAGCTCTTTTGGAGATGTTTCGACTGCACACAATGGAGTGCAAGGCACCGCTTACACAATTTCCCGCTTTTACCTACTCTTCTTTCTATATCACCTTCACACTTTCCATCCCTTGTAAACAGGCTCCCCAAATAGACAAATTCTTTTACTTGTTCCACTCTTTCGCCTCTAATCTAAGAAATATAATTATATTAAAATAATTAGACGGCTGTTGAAAATGCAGTGTGTTAGTTTAAATCACTGGACAGCTCAATGTCACAGTTATTAATTTGTATTTAGGATTAGGAACTAGTTTGTATTTATGTTTTTAAGTAGGGTGCTGAAAAACAGCGTCGTCTAAAGGCATTGTTTTGTCTCTGGCGGCACATACTGTTGTCAGGCTATACTAGTCCATTGCTGGACATAGCCCTACCCTAAAGAGTGCCACGTTGTGCCATCATTAGGGAATAATGCTTCTGCTGAGCGCACATCTTTTGTCGCCAACTACGAAACATGTAATTTCTCCTTTTATCAAACTTCTTCTATTGTTGGTCGCAATAAACGCACTTTTGCTAACTTTAATAACGGCGCGTGCTCACCGCGGATTGGCAATTTCAAGCGCCGAGGTATTTGAACACGACACTCAGGTTTCCTCGCAGGCAACGTAAAAAAAACCGGCCAAGTGCGAGTCAGACTCGCGCACCGAGGGTTCCGTACAAACCTGTATTATAGACCTGAGTATTTGGTATGAATTTCAATTTAATACCTCTACGCGTTTATGAGGAAATGGGTAGTAAGTTTAAAATTATTAAAAAAAATATATTATGTGATGTAACTAAAAATTTATGGTTTTCGTAATTTTTCCTTTATCTATGCTATAAGACGTTGCTTCGTACCAAATTTCAAGATTCTGAGTTCACGGGAAGCACCCCGTAGGTTTTGATTCCCTTGCAAGTGTCGAAAATTTGCGGCATAAACGGCTGTATCTTTTGATTGCGTTGGCTTAGAAGTTTGATTTTTTCACAGCTTCAAGGGACAGTAGACCTGAGTAATTGATATAAATTTCAGCTTCATACCTCCACGCGTTCCTGAGAAAAAGGGTCTTGACAGACGGACGGACGGACGGACAGACGGACAACAAAGTGATCCTATAAGGGTTCCGTTTTTTCCTTTTGAGGTACGGAACCCTAAAAACACAACCTGTTAGCGTTTCAATTATTTTCGCATCAACGAAGAGGTTTGGTAGACTCATTGATATGTCCTTGGAAGACGAAATAAAAATCAATGAAAATAAAAATAAAGATGAATAGATGGACTCCATAAACATATAAATAGACTTCATAATGTATGTTTACATACTTACGAATGGAATTACATTTTAGTGTTCTGAATATGTAGATAGTGTTCCTGCACTCTACTCTTAAAGACGCCGACTGACGGAGCCTGGCGAATATAGCGGCACAGCGCGTTCCACAGACGCACCGCTGTCACGGAAAAGGAACTCGAATAGCCTGCCGTATTATGCTCTGGGATTTCAAGGAGTAAATCTTTGCATGGGCGCTGAAGGCGACCTCGCGCGGAGGCGTGAGGCGAAACGTTCGCGGAGATAATGGGGGGAGGAGTCGGATCGTGAAGGACGCCATAGAGGAGCGTCAAGATGTGGGCATTCCTGCGGTGGCGGATGTTTAGCCAGTTCTTACATTTTTCGTTACGTTTTTTGTGTGTTGTTTCATTTGACGAGTGACGGGTTGAGCGCGTTGCATTGAGTGCTGAGACTGTTTCGGGTTTCCGTGTCTTAGGGCTAGTTTCAGAATTCATAATTTCGCTAAGTAATACATAACTGTAGTGCTGTTTCTTCGAATTTCTCAGCAAAGAGCGAGACAGAACTGGATTAAGAAACTGGCGCTTAGTACTGTCAGACGATGTAGGTAGTTGTGCTGGTGGAAGTTACGTGGACGCGGATGGAAAAGGACCATGAGTGATGGCATTTACAGGAAAATGCCTAGGTATACCCAGCAGTGGGCAGCGGTGGATAGATGATGATGAAAGTAGAGCTGAAGTTATGACGTTTACTGAGTTCGGAATAAAGCGGTTCATTCGTTGACGGATTTAAAACCAGTTCGCTAAATCAAAGCCTCTAGCAAAGAATCCTTTCCAATGGATGTACAGTATGTTAGCTTTTATAACATAGGTACCTCGGGCTCTAGAGTACGCTTCGGTTTTCGCCGAAAGCACACGAGTGTACTTCCTGCTCTGTATAAAACTTTTCTTCATTAGTTTTAAAAGTTATGTGAAATTAAGTGTCATATTAGTTCCGATATTTCTATGACATGAATATATCCGATTCTATCCGATAGTAGCCGAGGTATGTTCTTAAAGCTAACAGACAGGTATCAAAAACTGTTTAAGTTTTTGCCAAAACCACTATTTCTGAGCGTCATCGGTAAGCCCGAATAAAAACACCTAATTATATCTTTAGGACCTTTTTTATTCGACTAAGTATTCGGCCAAAACCACAAGTTCATGTTTTTACCATCCGTCTAAAAAAGAGCGAGCCAAGTATGTAGGTATTATTAGAAGTCGACATATAAATAACTATGTAATGGCCTCGGTTCAGACCGAGGTGCATTTTCATGTTTGTGACGTCTTTACCGTTACCATAGCACAGGGTATCCTAGTTTGAGACCAGACCCTAGAGTCTAATGGCTAAGGTTGTCTGGAAGAGATCACTTTTAGTGATAAGGCCGCCGTCTGTACTCTTTGTTTAAGAAATATCTGTGTAATTTCCTTTTTTTATTTACAACTAGCCGACCCAGCGAACTTCGTACCGCCTACCACCGATTTTTTGATTTTTTCCTCTCCGTAAAACCATCCTCGTACTTGAAAGAATATTATAAAAAAAGAATTAGCGAAATCGGTTCAGCTGCTCGAGAGATTTGCGCTTACCAACACATTCAGGGATTCATTTTTATATGGTTGTTATGTTGTTATAATGGTTGTTATTTGCCTCAATTTGGTAGTCTACAAAGGAAAAGCAGTACAATGTCATTCCAGGGGGATAACCCGCGCAAATTAAATGAACAGGCATCTCTCGCGAAGAAAACGAACCGTGCGAGGAGCCGATCTTAGTAGCACGTGTTATACCTACCATTACAATGCGATTGGTTACTAGACTACCGGTAGTGTGAATGAGACGACCATTAACGGGCTAGTGTGACTCTATTGAAAAACTATGCATTCTAGAGACTCGCCCCCTGACAAGTGATCGTGTTGTGTGGAAGTTATACGAAGACCTCTGTGGCGTAGCGGTAGCGCGTCTGCCTACCATGCAAGAGGTCCCGGGTTCGAATCCCGACTGGAAACAAAAAAAAAAAAGTCCAGGTCTTGGATGTTTACATGTTTGTGATGTCGCTGTTTCTTGTTCCCACGACACAGGGTATCCTAGTGTGGGCCAGAAGCAATGTATGTGCCTGTATATAAATGGTATGTTATTTCTCAGACAACATGTTCTTGTCGTGCTAACATCCATGGTCATATTTCAAGGGACTCGATTAAAATAAAAACAGCATCGGCAGATTAGAGGCATTTGTGAGCCCGAGGATGCCTCGTGTTAGAGGCGAAACGCGTGGCGTATTTTCTTACACAAGTACTGGTGTCGGTGGTGGTGTGTTCTTGTCTTGCTTCTGCTGGAAAAAGTCGGAGGGAGGGCGGTGCATTAACTAACCGCATGGTGCTTGTGGGATTTTTGGTGGAATTTAGCAAAGTAACCTTTGGGATATCCGTCGCGCGGAATCCAGTCAGTGACCAGACCACTTTTGCCCACTTCTACACAACACATTCATTTGTCCTGGTTCCACACTAGGATACCCTGTGCTATGGTAACGAGGGAAAGACATTACAAACATGGAAATACACCCAGACTTAGGCCAGTTTGTACTCCCGACCTCCAGTGGGAATCGAACCCAAGATTTCTGTTTTAGTAGTCAACCGAATAAAATATATTAAAATCTCAAAAACCTATTTAGAGGCTAAAAATTCCACCCATGCCGGGATTCGAACCCGCGGCCTCTGGCTATCCGTGCCAGCGCTCTTTCCAACTGAGCTAATGGGCGACTACCGGCATCGGCATCAGTGAAATTTCGAACCTCTTTACATTATTCTCTGTATTACGTACAGGCAGCGATATCTGGCTAAAGTAACTTGCATCACTTGCAGCCCCGAGTATCTACTTTGCAGTTAGGTTTTACATCGTATTTTTGTTTTTTGTTTTAGTTAATGGCATCTCAAATCGGTTTTAATTTGTTCGACTATTTCTGCCAATGACTGAAAATCTTGTATCACAGAATTTGTTATCGAGCGCCTACGAAATGGCTGCATCGATTTTTTTGTGCTTTTTTTTGGTGGGTCTGAGAATAGTTCGTAGGCTAATTAACATAGCAAAACAACGTTTGCGCGGTCAGCTAGCAATAACAATAAATACATGCCTTAAATATAAAATCGGCATATTAGAAGCATCATAGATAACTTATGCGACCCGTCGGCGTCGTGAATAAATCGTTCTGGATGTAGATAGATAGAGAACACTTTGTTGCACAACCAGAAAAAGAATACAACCATGATTTCTATGATTTTGATTTGATGCACCTACGTACAGTCGACAGCAGGTCGACCTTTAAATAAGTAAGTAAGCAAGTAATCTCAAATGGCTATTATTATTATTTCATTATTATATTTAAGTTTAGCATATTTTTTCCATAAGGGATGTTTCCTTACCAAAAAGATACATACACATACATAACCTCACGCCTGTATCCCAGAGGGGTAGGCAGAGACCAGGGACTGCCACTCGCCACGATCCTGACAGATCACCTTCGCTTCATCAACGTTCATAAGTCGTTGCATGCACGCACCAAAACGATAAAGATGATTATTTATTCATAAAACTACAATTTGCGGTTTACTATGAAAATGTGACATACATTGCATAGTCCAACCACTGATCCAATTTCAATTTCACCTAGTCACCCATTAGCTCAGTTGGAAAGAGCGCTGGCACGGATAGCCAGACGTCGCGCGGGTTCGAATCCCGGCATGGGTGGAATTTTTAGCCTTTAATCGGGTTTTTAAAAATTGTCCTTAGCACGGGTTAGTGCATTAAAAATAGTATGATCATGTGGGTACAGTGATATGTACCATGGAATGTACATTTTTCCGATGGAAAAACCTAACTGCAAAGTAGGTACGCGGGGCTGCAAGTGATGCAAATTACTTCAGCCAGATGTCGCTGCCTGTACGTAATATAGAGAATTGTGTAAAGAGGTTCTAAATTTCACTGATGCCGGTGAGTCAGCCATTAGCTCAGTTGGAAAGAGCGCTGGCACTGATAGCCAGAGGTCGCGGGTTCGAATCCCGGCATGGGTGGAATTTTTAGCCTCTAAATAGGTTTTTTAAAAATTGTCCTTAGCACGGGTTAGTGCATTAAAAATAGTATAAAAAAGTATTTGTATTTGTACCTTAGCTAGTCAGTGATTTATTGATTTTTAGCAGCTCATCCGAAATACCCACTTTATTAATTTAAAAATTTCACATGCAATCAAAAGAATAGCTTAAGCTAGATAAATCTACAACAGTATCATCGAAGCCAGGACACTGCTTAAATTAGTTTCATTTGGTCTCAAAGCTAGACAAAGTCTGGTAGTGTAAATAATTAGTTGGTAAGGTGTTAGTAATAATTATTAAGCATCATTTGGGTGACATGGTCACGTTGTGTACCAAACCCTTAAATAAAGATTTAAAAAAAAAACACTATCATCATATCACAAAAAATATGTTCATAAATAAAAAAAATACATTGACAACAAAAAAAAAACAAAAACAGATACACAATACAAACTAAAAATAAAAAAAACCTTAGCTGACCAACTAACAATTCGAGGCATTTTATTTTCACTGCGCAATCCTCACCAACCTAGGAAGAAGCAATAAAATGCATTATTTTTAGCTTGTCTGCTAATTTATTACCAGTTTCGAACAGGTTTACAACGTTAATATGACAATAAAACTATTTTCGTATGAGCACCGGTCATAGACTTTTGATATTATTGTCTAGATAAATACGTATAGGAATAAATAGCCTATTGACAGGGTTATCACTGATAACCCTGTCAAGATGGAACGTATACAGAATAAATTCACCCGGTTTCTGTATCTGAAACTGTACGGAGTATATCCAGGATTTCCCTTGTTGCCAACATTGTTTGTTCTCGGCATGGTGGGATATAATAAACTGGAAAAGAGGAGGGATGTGGCCCTTGTCACCTATTTATTTAAAGTGGTGCGCGGCATGTTGCACAACCCTACAGTTCTGCAGGAGTTGCGACTATCTGTGCCCGACGAGTGCGTGTCGCGGCGGCGGCGTGTGGCGCTGCTGGCAGTGCCGCGCGCGCGCACCAACTTGCTGCGGGATGCGCCGCTCACGCGCGCGCTTCGTACTCTTAACGGAGTGGCTGATTCAGTGGACGTATTTTCCTGCACGCTGAGCGAGTTCACAAGGGCCGCAATGTTTTTCTGTGATAACACTATGTAGCATATTTTAGATAATAAGCATTGAAAAAAGCGACTAGTGTTACTGATTGTTATTTTTATTTGTAGTGTATTTATTCAAAATAGGTGGTTAAATATTATTGTAAGGTTATCTTCACTAACGAATTGGGCTCCCTGTAATGTTAGTTGTAAGAGGAAAATGAAATAAAATAAAATAAAAAAACTTATCAGTCATACAATTTATCTATGGATAGTTCTGAAAACTAATATTACCATGTATGAGATCGCGAATCATTATGAAATACTAGTTCTGAAAATGTCGTGGTGCCTTATTCTTGGTGGTCTTTAGTCTTATTCACTAGGTAGAGTTTACCTTCGGTTAAACAAATACAAATATGCCTAGTTTATTTTCTCCAATATACAATGCACTTAAAAATTTGTGAACTCCTTAGCATTATACTATTTTTATTTTTAATGCACTAACCCGTGCTAAGGACAAATTTAAAAACCTATTTAGAGGCTAAACATCAATTGGCTAATCAATAAGGCTCAATTGGTAGAGCGCTGGCACGGATAGCCAGAGGTTGCGGGTTCTGCGCCTCTAAATAGGTTCCTTAGCATTATCATGCTACATTATGGACGCAGGAGTCCACAATAGGTTAACCCCGTGCTATGGATGTCCTGACTTCCATTTCTCATAAACTGAGGGCACTGTTTTTATTACCCCATGTATAAAATATAGGCGTGCAATAGATAACATTAACTTTAATAAATAATAGGTATTGTCAGGATTGCTTCCGACTGTCATGTAATGGCAGTCGTTAAGCCATATCAGAGGCCATATGAGCGGTTTGATAACTTCTGACAGTAAGGTCCGCCACTGTCTTACAATCCTCCACTAACCTAAACATGGCCCCCGTGGTGAAGTATGGCCTAACCCCTTCCTGCGGTGCAGGGAGAGACTCGTGCCCCAGCAGTGGGGATGTACAAGGGTTGATATCGATTGTCAGGACACCGTCGGGCCTCCTTACGCGTTTTTTAAAAAATCTGAATTTTTAACCCGTGATAAGTTTCCAAATAAATAAATTAACAAACAAACAAATAAATAAATAAAAAGTGGATATTGGTAGTAGGAAAGGCCAACATACAAAGTACTCGAAACTGGCGTGCATGCATGCATGCAACGACTAATGAATGTTGATAAAGTGAAAGAGGTTTGTTAGGATCACTATCCTAAAAACCTCTTTCATTCATTCTCGCCCATGCAAATTGAAAGCGTAGACGAAAAATATTCGAAGGCTTAGACATTTGTCGCATAAAAATAAGATAGTATAACTCGACAGAGTCATTAGATATTTATTTTCTCATTCGAATTCAATGTAGCATAGCGTTCAGAATACAGATTTTAGCTGTCGCTCGACTTTTTATGTAGGATTAAAGTCATACGCCTTCGAACTATTTGCTAATGAAGTAAGCATTGGCTCCCTTCCTCCCTCCATACAGGTGTGTAAGGTCTCAATTCATTGAATCACCGAACGCAGGAGGTGCAATAACTCACGGACGCCGGACGGCCGACACTCAGGGCCGGATTGTGTTTTTTCGAGGGAAAATTAAAGACTCATTTATTTATTCTTGTAAGTTGCGCCAGCAGCAAATCATGTACAAATATTAATTTTATAGCGTATAAAATTGATAGTACCTACTAGAATACGTAACAATGTTATTGCCTTATTTTTTTATATACCTACATAATTTAAAAATAACAATTATTTATACTATTTTTATTTTTAATGCACTAACCCGTGCTAAGGAACAAATTTAAAAACGTATTTAGAGGCTAAAAATTTCACCCATGCCGGGATTCGAACCCGCAACCTCTGGCTATCCGTGCCAGCGCTCTACCAATTGAGCCAATGGGCGACTCACGGCATCAGTAAAATTTCGAACCTCTTTACACTATTCTCTGTATTACGTACAGGCAGCGACATCTGACTTAAGCAAATTGCATTACTTACAGCCCCGACTACCTACTTTGCAGTTAGGTTTAACATCGGAACGATATCATTGTACCCACATGATTATACTATTTTTATTTTTAATGCACTAACACGTGCTAAGGAACAAATTTATAAACCTATTTAGAGGCTAAAAATAAGTCAGATGTCGCTGCCTGTACGTAATACAGAGAATAGTGTAAAGAGGTTCGAAATTTCACTGATGCCGTGAGTCGCCCATTGGCTCAATTGGTAGAGCGCTGGCACGGATAGCCAGAGGTTGCGGGTTCGAATCCCGGCATGGGTGAAATTTTTAGTCTCTAAATAGGTTTTTAAATTTGTTCCTTAGCACGGGTTAGTGCATTAAAAATAAAAATAGTATAATCATGTGGGTACAGTAATATCGTTCCGATGTTAAACCTGCAATTTGCTTAAGTCAGATGTCGCTGCCTGTACGTAATACAGAGAATAGTGTAAAGAGGTTCGAAATTTCACTGATGCCGTGAGTCGCCCATTGGCTCAATTGGTAGAGCGTTGGCACGGATAGCCAGAGGTTGCGGGTTCGAATCCCGGGATGGGTGAAATTTTTAGCTTCTAAATAGGTTTTTAAATAACAATTATTTATTTAGCAAACAACTTAGTACTATACACTATGTACTATGCACTTAGTACTATGCACTGCAGCGTCGGAGTAGTCCCTTCACCCATCTAGTGTGAGTAAAGATGCCACTGGACGCGGTATAAATCATCTCATTAAGTAAATGCAAAAAGGCCAATATAATATTAGTACTATACAAAATTTTACAATAGGATATTATAATTTTTCGGTATAATTGTATACATCGACTCGACCAAGGACTCCATAGTTGGCTTTTACCTCAGGCGGAGGATAAATCACTCCATCAAACGAGGTAACGTAGCCAACATACTGAGGACCCTTCCCAGTCGTGATCTGCGATTATGTTTTCTTATTTCATTTTAGTGAAGACTGTAAATACTACAATTTATGATAGTAGCATTATAAGAAAGTTATTTTCAGAAAGTATGCTTTAATATTTGTATTAATCTACTAATTAGATAAATACAAACATTTTTAAAAACCTATTTAGAGGCTAAAAATTTCACCTTTAAAAATTTCATTTTCAATTGTAAGTAATGCAATTTGCTTAAGTCAGATGTCGCTGCCTGTACGTAATACAGAGAATATTGTAAAGAGGTTCGAAATTTCACTGATGCCGTGAGTCGCCCATTGGCTCAATTGGTAGAGCGCTGGTACGGATAGCCAGAGGTTGCGGGTTCGAATCCCGGCATGGGTGAAATTTTTAGCCTCTAAATACGTTTTTAAATTTGTTCCTTAGCACGGGTTAGTGCATTAAAAATAAAAATAGTGTAAATACAAACATTTAACTTAAACGCGGTCATAGCTTTGTAACGTAGTAAAAACATAACATAAACACACGTCTGTATCATAGAGGGGTAGGCTGACCACCAGGGATTGCCATAATTTAGTGAAAAGAAAACGTAATTAGGAATAATCTGAGTTGTGGTAGAAGGTCATACTCCACCACGGGGGCCAAGTCCGGGTTGGTGGAGGATTGTAAGACAGTGGCGGGCCTTACTGTCAGAAGTTATCAAGCCGCCCATAAGGCCTCTGACATGGCTTAACGACTGCCGTTATATGACAGCCGGCACCAACGGCTTAACGTGCCTTGCGAAGTATGGCCTAACCTTCCTGCGATGCAGGAAGAGACCCGTGCCCCAGCAGTGGCGACATACAAGGGTTGATAACGTGGTAGAAGGTACGAAAGAGAAGGGAGTAACTTGGCTAGAGTTACCATCCCTAGCCATGAACAGAGGTAAATGGAAAGCTCTTGTGTCAGCCCCAGACTCCACGGAGGATTAAGGGACCAAAGTGGAAGAAGAGTGAATGTATTTTATGAATGTTACAAAAGAGTAAACAACGCCGTCAACAAGAAGATTGTTTTGTCTTTGACGGCACAATGCTGAGTATAAGTTTTCTACTGTCAATCTTAAATTTAATTTTTGACCGTAATTTGCCAAATTTGTTAGGGTTGGTGACAAAAAAACACATTATTTTTTTATTTTTTGAGGGGCCCAAGAAATGGATTGCCTAGGAGTCTCGACATAGATAATCCGTAAATACATTTACATAGTAATATCTGTACGTAATACAGAGAATAGTGTAAAGAGGTTCCAAATTTCACTGATGCCGGTGAGTCGCCCATTAGCTCCGTTGGATAGAGCGCTGGCACGGATAGCCAGAGTTCGAATGGATGGAATTTTTAGCCTCTAAATAGGTTTTTAAAATTGTCCTTAGCACGGGTTAGTGCATTAAAAATAAAAATAGTATATAGTTAATCCGGCCCTTTCTACACTAGACAATTAGCGTGTATGGATTGCACATGGTGCGGTTATGTAGTCGGGTCGTGATTTGTGTGAGAACACGGGCTGGGAAAGACGCTCGATAGTGTCGTGGCGACATTGCCGCCGGTACATACATCTGGAGCATTCTCTAGTGGGGACTTTACAGTTAACGTTGCACGGTTGCATACTGTGCAGGAATCCGATACTTCTAAACCTTCATTTATGTTGAAATGGAAATTGAAATGAAAATTTATTTGCTCTGAAATTATAACAGGAACAGTGTGTTGCAACTTAAGGAACTATTTTTTAAAAACCTATTTAGTCGTTTGCACAATTAGTGCATTAAAAGAATATAACTATTTATTTCAAATATATATTTTCATTAGTTGCCTACACTAGAATAGTATTTTCTAAGGTTAACACGAGCATTGGACATAATAAAAACTGTTTTTATTTGGATATTATTCGTTTATTTATTACATTTTTAAAATTTTCCGACGTTTTAGCACTTTTTCAGGTGCCGTGGTCTCGGATGACTGAGGTGACAGGCTTCTTTTTGAAAGCATTAACTGTTAGTTTACTACCGTCGACAAAAATTACAAAAGTTAATTATGAAGTTACGTTCCAAAATAGCCGAAACAATTATTTTATATAAAGTCAACAATACTAATTATTATTTTTAATATGCCTACGCTAGGGCAACCCTGTATTGTAGACAACTAAATCTGTCTTAAATATGAATCAAATAAATAAATTTTCTCTTCCAAGCCATTGTAACAATTCAGACTAACATTATTTTGCTTTTAGCAATAAGGCCGCCAATTGTACTATGTATATTTGCAATTGTTTTGTATTTGTTGTTTTTCCAGTGTACAATAAAGAATATTCTTATCTTATCTTATTTTACAGGCCCAAAGCTTTTAATTAAAAGTTTGGTAGGTTTAAAAAGTAGGTAAGGCTCCTATATATAATCTATACAATATTTAGCAAAATTATTAATATATTCATTAATAATATATATTTCTAATAGTTTCTGTACGTTACTATTTTTATTTCTAGGTAAACATGGCGTACAATAAAACAAAGAACGACGTTTCAAAACATAATAAAGTGACAGTTCTTCTACAGTGAAGAGTGACTATCGGATGAGAAAACCTTCTTTAACAATACCGTGGCCGGCACGCATCATGTAATTGCAATAATAGGGAAAGTGAAAGTGAAGTTCGGCAGTGCAATAATAGGACCAAGGACTTAGGTCCTTGCTGCCTTTTAGGGCGATAATCGCTTGCCCTCGTATCTGTATTGAGGTTACGCTGGAATAGCTGGCATTAGTAACCACAGTTGATGGCGTGGAGTCGGAAATTATTTGGTATTTCTTGTAGAATGTAATTGTAGGCTAGCCGGGCTGCTGATTAGGGCATTTGTATTTCTATTAGACGAATTCTCTACGTAAACTTTAGACGAATCATTTAAAGCCAGGTCCACGAGCGCACAGATTTTATTGCAACGCAGTAGGAGCGAATAGTTTTGAAGGAAAAAGAGAACGTGATCATCAAATCATCAACCCATTATGTCCCCTCCGACGTGCACGGATCTCTGTTCTGAGGAAGGTATAGGCCATAGTACTCCACCACGGGAACCAAGTCCGGATTGGTAGAGGCTTGCAAGACTAGTTGCTGGTCTTACTGTCAGAAGTTTTCAAGCCGCCCTAAGGCCTCTTACTTGGCTTAACGACTGCCATCTATCGACGGCAGCCGGCACCAACGGCTTAAAGTGCCTTGCGGAGCACGGAACCGCTCGGAAAAATACCACTAGCGTTAGTCAGACGATCGTTTTCACATACAAATCAACAAATAAATTACACACCACACATAACCGCACTTACTCAATAAAGAGAAATCTTCCATCGATTTTGTCATATCTTTAAAAGAGGTTTATATCTCTTTTATATTATTTTTAATACACTAACCCGTGCTAAGGACAACTTTAAAAACCTATTTATAGGCTAAAAATTCTACCCATGCCGGGATTCGAACCCGCGACCTCTGCTCACGTGCTCGCGCGTGCTGGCACGGATAGCCAGAGTTCCCGGGTTCGAATCCCGGCATGGGTGGAATTTTTAGCCTCGAAATTGGTTTTTATAAATCTCTTATGCTAAGGTCCACAATATCTGCTGCATTGTGAACTTTATTGTGAGTATTATTGGTCTTTTGTACAGCTCTTACGTATGGCTTTCCGCTCTTATTACCTTTATAAATGGGAGTATCTGTTATCGGCTGTATTTGTTGTATTTTAGTATCAGCACTATCATTAATTATTAAGCTCGCGGTTGATGCTCCTAAAATATAAAAAGTAATTAGTTCTTTATTAAATAAAATGGTTACACGGATGAAGAGTTTTAATTGAATGAAGAGTTTTAAATGAAGAGAGTTACGGTGGTCACCGCGCCAAGTCAAACCTGTGTTGTGGTGGCTTTCTATGAATTGACTTATGAATTGACTAACGGTCATATCATAACATAACATAATATATAAGATCCCAAGATTTAGACTGGCAAAGGTTAATACATTCTTCTTGGGCCATTGTATACGTTTCTGTAATAAAATCCCAGAAGATATTAAATTTGACTGAAAAGCGGTTGAAAATGTAAAGTTCACTTTGTGCCAGAAGGGCTACTACAATATTAAGGATTATTTAGATGACATTGATGTCTGGAAAGGACGTAAAATGCATGAGTTTTGTAAAAATTATGTAAACTCTGTTAATTAAGGACTTTGAAAAGACTAAGTTTGGAGTTTATTTATCCATTTTTTCTCCAAAACGATCTAGATTTTGAAATGGACACCTAGTTTGACTTGTAACGTTCCTTAAGCCGCAGTTTCTGTGCTACTTTGAATAAAGCCAATATTTCACTTCATTATAAATAATAATGTCCACACAACATGCTCCTGGAGGTGGTATGTAAATGTAGGTTGATAGCGATTACGCGCCTTAAGCCGCCGGTCACTACCTCAGCGGCAGACAGACAGATGGACTGACTCCGAGTGACGTAACGGCCAACTTGGGCAACGGATCGACTCCTGCGCAACCGGTCAGCGGCCGCGTATGTACTCATAATAAAAACAGTTTTTACGGATTTTACTCGTTTATTTTACATTTTTACAATTTTCCGACGTTTCGGCACAAAACTGTTTTTATTGTGTCTAGTGCTCGTGTTAACCTTAGAAAATACTATGATACTACTCTCAAACTGTTTTGGGTGACGTAACGTGTTACATTCGTTTTGTTAGCACCTGCGTAGCTCAAATAAATCAAACTCGTACCTATATCATAGCAAGTGGCAAACTTTGACCTCTGCCGAGGAAGGGTTTATTTTCACGCGACATAGCTCTATGTTAATTAGTTAGTTAGACTTTAGATTTCCGCACGTAACTCCGGTTTCCCATACACTAACAAGCCTTCTTCCAAAGTGCTTCCAAAACATATGAGAGCTTTTTAGCCTCTAAATAGGTTTTTAAAATTGTACTCAGCACGGGTTAGTGCATTAAAAATAAAAATAGTAGGTATAATCCTATGAGAGCTGTTAACAGTAAATTAACAGATTGATAGTTGGACCATTGTACGAGGCATCGCTGAGGTATTTTAACATTTAGCCTCTAAATAGGTTTTTAAATTTCAGGCACTAGTTTTCTCACGATGTCAATGTCAAAGTCAAAAGAATTTTATTCACTACTAGCTGACCCAGCGAACTTCGTACCGCCTAACAGTCGATTCTTTAATGTTTTTTTAATTTTTCTCTCCGTAAGAACCATCCTCGTACTTCAAGGAATATTCTAAAAAAAGAGTTAGCGAAATCGCTTCAGCTGCTCTCGAGATTTGCGCTTACCAACACATTCGACGATTAATTTCTGTATTAAAGACTAGCTGGCTCAGCGAACTTCGTACCGCCTAAGAGTCGATTCTTTTTCTCTCCGTAAGAACCATCCTTGTACTTCAAAGAATATTCTAAAAGAAGAATTAGCAAAATCGGTTCAGCTGCTCTGGAGATTTGCGCTTACCAACACATTCAGCGATTCATTTTTATATTAAAGAGATAAAACAAAATGTTTTCTTAATGAACGTCAAAGCTGTTAGTTAAAAAAATAATAGATTATGTGGAGAGGAAACTGACAAAGAAACTCCTCCTTGACGACCTCTGTGGCGCAGCGGTAGCGCATCTGCCTACCATGCGAGAGGTCCCGGTTTCGAACCCCGGCTGGGGACAAAAAAAAACCCAGGTCTTGGGTGTTTACATGTTTGTGATGTCGTTGTTTCTGGTTCCCACGACACAGTGTATCCTAGTGTGGGGCCAGAAGCAATGTAGATATGTGCTTGTATGTAAATGTTATGTTATCTATTCTTCGATGTTCTCCTACACTGTTAGCGAGAGGTATTGCCACTAAAATTTTACAAATGAACATAGCTTAGAAAACAAGGTCATTGGTACATGCCGGGATTCGAACCCCTGACCTTTCGATTGAGAAGCCGCCGCTCTACCGCTCCACTGCCACCGCTCTTTGTATGTATGAGTGTATATTCTTTAATACAGTAAAATCGAAACATAATTACATGAAATGAATGTGAGTGTATTTGGAGTATGTACGTAATGTGTGTACACCATTATACTATATACACTGAAAAAAAAACATTAATTTTGGTTCGATATTTTAAGTAATATCCTATTTTTATAAAACATTCCTTATTACACTATTTTTATTTTTAATGCACTAACTCGTGCTAAGGAACAAATTTAAAAACCTATTTAGAGGCTAAAAATTTTTCACCCATGCCGGGATTCGAACCCGCAACCTCTGGCTATCCGTACCAGCGCTCTACCAATTGAGCTCAATAAATAGGTTTTTAAAACATTCCTTTTAAATAGTCGGCAGTTTAAACGGTCTGCGGTAATGAGAGAAACGATTGAACTGCCTCTGAAGAGTACTTTCGAATACTCGTGTTTTTATACTTAACCTCCTTTGTACAAACAAACCAAGTTTTTTATTTAAAAAAAAAACTATTTCAGCAACACCCTGTTACGCCCAGGCCCCACCTCAAATTAAGAAACAAATTTGTCCAATTTTTAAAAACCTATTTTTCCAATTATAAATTTAAATTTGTCCAAATTTTTTATCACGTTATTTGTTCACATCTAATAGGTACAGTAGTTTGCTCATCGTGTGTTTACATCTACTCCACGTCGTATACGCTTGATTTATTGCCCCAGACAATAAATAAACACACTTTGTCACTGTTACGTAAAAAGGACAGGTCGATGTCAACTCAGCTGTTAAAGCTGTTAGGACAACACAGAGCATTTCATTTTACTGACGACTTCTGTTGCGCAGCGGTGTATCGCATCTGCCTACCTTGCAAGCGGTCCCGGGTTCGAACCCCGGCTGGGGACAAAAAAAAACCTCCAGGTCTTAGATGTTTACTTATTTGTGATATCGTTGTATCTGGTTCCCACGACACAGGGTATCCTAGTGTGGGGCCAGAAGCAATGTATGTGCCTGTATGTACTATTGTTACTGTTTATAATATTTGATTTGAGTTGTACTGTAGTATATCAGGAACATTCACATAACTTGCCCTGAGTGCTTAGTGCGAGTTTTTTAACTACTCGATCGCGTTAACGTAAACTCATATTTCTATGGCGTCGAGGAAGCGCCACCTAGCGACAAGTATGGAAATTAAAATTGCTGAGTGCGAAATGTAATGGTTTACGTTGAGAAATGAACACGTTTACCAGCCAAAACATGAATAAACGCGAGTGCGAGTTGTACTGTGACAGCGTTTTGTCAGTTCGAACCTCAGAACACAAAAATATGATCTGAGGTTCGAACGGTTAACTTACTCATACTCACTACTCGATGCTCGATTAACGCGGTAGTAAAGTTATTCGATTGGATCTGTCAAACTCGCACTAAGCACTCTGATCCTAAACTAGGATACCTTGTAGTGTGTGTTAAACAGACACATAAATACTTACTAATAAACTTGGTGTAAGTATTGTATAACTTTGCAGTGTTTTGTCTCTTTTCTTCCAACTGAAAATTACATTCAAATGATGTGAACAAAGCACTGTGCAACTATACCAGGCTTAAACGGTTTATTAGTAAGAGCCTTGTAGACTTTTAGTCCGGATTTACTTACGGGTGTTGTTATATCGGAAAAGTCCGACCAGGTTCCGCTCCGATTCGCAGAGCTTAATCATGGTAAGCAGAGACTGAGCGCGTCGTCAGTTTTAGTTCAAAAATAGTAAGAGCCTTATAATAGTACCCAATAATAGGCAATGGTACCGTTCAACTTTTAAGCTTTATACCTATTCGAATCTTATGAAAAGTCTATATTGACTTTAAATACAACTTTGTTGTGTATCTGATAACATATTAGTTAAAATAAAAAATGACTTCACTATTTTTATTTTTAATGCACTAACCCGTGCTAAGGAACAAATTTAAAAACCTATTTAGAGGCTAAAAATTTCACCCATGCCGGGATTCGAACCCGCAACCTCTGGCTATCCGTACCAGCGCTCTACCAATTGGTAGCTCAATCAATTGGTAGAGCGCTGGTACGGATAGCCAGAGGTTGCGGGTTCGAATCCCGGCATGGGTGAAATTTTTAGCCTCTAAATAGGTTTTTAAAAAATGACTTATTTTGTAAGCCATGTATATTAATGTGAAATTATAGTGAAGGAAAACTTCATAAGGACACCTAATTATCTGAGGTGTTCAAATAGGTACCCTTTTGCCTAGAAGCAAATTAACTAATAGCTTGAAGCGATCCATTAATACCATATGATTTCCATTATATTTAAAGAGCCTTAAAATGTCTTTTCACCTTGAAGATAGCGAATGAGATTTAATTTAAGATCTCCCTATAAATATTTAATTAGAGCATTATGACGTATAGCTGAGTCATTGTGATCTATTTCAACTACAGGACACAAGCCTTCTCTCAGATAGAGAGAGATAGTATGGGCTTTATAACCACGCGTGCCCACAACGGATTGACAATTTCAAGCGCTACGGAAACGATAAATATACAATAAAGAAATGCATTTAATCCCTTGCATTGGCTCGAGATGATGGGCGCCCGACAGAGGCAGCCATTACGTCCGTGATTGATACAATTATCTTGGTTTTCCTCATAACAGTGACGTCAATGCATAATGGCTTTTATTAAAAGTGAGAGGCTGAAATTCGATCTTAAGGTGAGAGGTAATAAGGCTTAGGGTTTTGCGTGTCTTACGTGTAGGAAAATTAGTGCACTGTGCAAGCGTTGCACTATCACTGCATTAATTAAAGCTGGCATAATGGCAAATGGTCGTGGCTTTACCCTGTGGTACCGGTTCTTAATATTGCGAGGTTCAAGCGAGAGATGGGAGCGAGCGATGCTCTGTATCTTTTTATTATATTTATTTGCAAAACCCACTTCTTCTTCTTCTTCAGGCTATATTAGTCTACTGCTGGACATAGCCCTCCCCTAATGAGCGCCATAGCGCAAGGTTGTGACATCATTGGTGGGTAATGCCTATAATCCTCGCGCTGGGCATGCGGGTTGGGGATCGCAGTTTGGTGGAATTGTACTGCAGGGGGCGCTGCTGCCCACCCCCCGGTTTCTGTCCCTTAGTCGCTTTTTACGATACCCGCGGGAAGAATTTGGGTTGGTGAGACGACACCACACAGCAAACAAAACCCACAGCACTAATTAATTAATATTAACACTAGTTTTGTTTGTTACTGATTTCGCTGCAGATTATCTTTGGTCAATTACGGGCTTATTTTAAACTAATGTAACTTGGAGACAGGCATTATTATTTACAGATTCTAGAGAAACATAAAATAAAATCAAACAAACTAACTTTGAATTACAAAATTCAAGCAAACGCAATATTGGAGTTAGGTGTAAACATCATGATTGCAGACTGTATAGATTCATGTGTGAGTATGTATGTGTGTGTGTGTTTGTTTGTTTGATCTCCATTAAAGATCGCATGCGGAACACTGATATCGGCTCCTTTGTAAGGCGCTCCAAATCCTAATCGATTACAATCGCATAACTATCAAATTCTATACTAATTGCTATCGAAAACGTCAGGATTCCGACGGAATTTGGTGTGAATAATTACGCCCTAGGACGCAAACTATTTGCTGTGTGGTGTCGGCCTAGAGAATAGCACCAACCCAATTCTTTCCGCGGGTGTCGTAAAAGGCGACTAAGGGACACACACCGGGGGGTGGGCAGCAGCGCCCCCTGCAGTACAATTCCACCGAACTGCGATCCCCAACCCGCATGCCCAGCGTGGGGATTATGGGCATTAGCCCCTATGATAGCACAACGGCGCTCTTTAGGGGAGGGCTATGTCCAGCAGCTAGTATAGCGTGACGACGACGCAAACTATAATAACCGGACTTCGCAAGAACGGTCGCTACTTTGGAATGGAGATGGTCAGGTTATATTTGTCAAAAAGAGGAAGAAAGATGGATTCGAACTACTGGAGTGGCAACCGAAGACTGCACGTTGAACCAGGTGGCCGACACCAGGTGGCGCGACCACATTGACAAGGCAGCAGGGAAGACCTGGAGAAGAGCGCAGAGCGAACGATGAAGCAACTGACTCTCGGTTGCATGAAGCGGGCATTGCCCGACAGTGGATAAAAACTAACTAAAGTGTTCTAAAGCGCTACCTGCATGACGAAACTCTTATTAATCTTACATCTACTTTTACTGTAATATACTTTTTGGTATCGATATCAACCCTTGTATGTCCCACTGCTAGGGCACGGGTCTCTTCCCGTGCCTCAGCAGTGGGGAGTCTATAAGTTATTCTTCCGAACTTCCTTGCGTCGCAAGGCACGTTAAGCCGTTGGTGCTGGCTGTCATGTTATGGCAGTCGTTAAGCCATGTCACAGGCCTTATGAGCGGCTTGATAACTTCTGACAGTAAAACCCGCCACTGTCTTACAATCCTCCACAAAACCGGACATGGTCCCTGTGGTGGAGTATGGCCTTACCTTCCTGCGATGTAAGAAGAGAACCTTCCTCCAGCAGTAGGGACCCATCCTGCACCTGACCGCGCTTGCTGTTGCTTAACCATTGATTCCAATCACTCGGTTCCACTAGGAGACGAGCGCTTCGAGAAATAATTATAGGCTATTTGACAGTGTGAAAAATAGGTAAGTATATGTTTTATACATTTGTATCAGTTATGAGTTTTAAAACAATAAAAAAAAATATTACTGCAAAAAACAGGATAAAACTTGACAATTTTGTATCTCTAGCAATTTTATCGAAAGCGGAAAAATATTTATATTTGTTTTTTTTTTTAGATAGGGACACGAAAGTTTTTAAAATTATCACTTTCTGAGCACTTATTAAACACTAACGAAAAACTTAAGTTTGTTTTCAGAAACCTGTCAAATAGCCTATTGAATAAAAGAGCTGCTGAACGAAGTTCGGCGCCAAGGCGTCTCAATATCGGGCCCAAATATAATAAACACATCGGCCCGCCATTGTGGCTGATTGAGGCGCGCAGTTGTTCAGCTATTGTTTCAATAAGAAATGATGTTTGTTGAAGAGGCGCGTCATCAATTGTAGAGGCCGATGTCGATTTTTTTGCTGCAAGGCTGTGTCATCTGATACGTAATATGTGAAGGAAAACATCGCGAGGAAAACCTAGTTTTGAAACGGCCACTATGAGGCTAAGTGCGGATATCTCAGGTCTGAGCATCTAAGGCCGTGTTACGATGGAAAAAGAAATGGATCGATATAACTAAATTGGAAAAAAACCAACCTAGGTTAATTATATAAATTGAGTCACGCCTGCTTAGTACCTAGTTAATGATCAGCAGTTTAGTTGTTATAAAAACCTATTTAAGGCTAAAAATTCCACCCGTGCCGGGACTCGAACCTGCGACCTCTGGTTAACCGTGCCAGAGCACGGTTAGTTTTTAAAATTGTCCTTCGCACGGGTCAGTGCATTAAAAAGAATAAAGTCCAGTTGTAAGTTATTTTTTATTACAGTTTTTCGTTTGCCTTTTTGTAACTTCATTTTTTTTATTAGATTTATGCAGACTTCATATAGCTTCTTCTTCTTTAACTCCTAGCGGAGCATAGGGCTTAACCACAGATTTCCACTTCTCACGGTGGTTCGCGGCAGCTTCCAATTCGGGCCAGCTAGTGCCGATCCACTTGGCCTCCTTTTCCATGTGGTCCGTGGCCGCTACCCTTTTCGGCTGCTCAGTATAGCTTATAGTCGCGCAAATACAACGAATAGATAAGATATTGTCAAAATCGGACCATTCATTAAGGACTGATGGAACACAGCATCTGCATCGGGGATGTATTAGCAAAGAGGAAGATGAAAGTACCCGGAACCGGCGTGCGTGCATGCAAGGACTTATGAACGTAGATGAAGTGAAGGTGATCTGTCAGGATCGTGGAAAGTGGCAGTCCCTGGTCTCTGCCTACCCCTCTGGGTTACAGGCGTGAGGTTATGTATGTACAGAATCTGCCATACTTGTTTTTACGTACATACTTAAGGGCTAAATACACGATCACGAACTTACCTCAATAACGCTTTATTTTACTGTCATGTACGGTGGCTTCCACCGAGAGTCGCATCCACGACCTCTGGATAACCGAACCCGTCAAACGCATAACCGCTAGACTAACGAGGCAATCTATAAATTTTATTGTATCATAAATAAATATACAAATCATTCAACGTAACTGTGTATGGACAAATAAACGTATTACCTACCTAATGTGTAACTCGTTACTTATCTTGATATAACACATCATGTGGGTAATGAATAATATGGGCATCAGATGTATTTTCTGACTTACGTACAATTAAGAATATATTATCTATCTACGTGCAGTTTTCGGATCACAGTCGCAACGGATCACATTAAACCAAGCAAACATTCCACTCGGATCATGTGATCCGATTGGTCTACATTTTTGACTAGATTTTTTCCATTCGGATCACACCATTAATCTAAGTAGGAAGTTTGCGGTAATAATCATGTATAAAAACCTTGATTTTTGTGATTCTTGATGCTGATTTTAAATTAATAGAACAATAGTTACTCTAAGAAAATGTATTGTATTTTATTTATTCAAAAATATAGATTACCCTTCTACTAAGATTAATGATGTGATCTGAATGGAAAAAAATGTAATAAAAATTTAGTCCATTCGGATCACATGATCCGAGTGGAATATATTGCTTAGTTTGATGTGATCCGTTGCGACTGTA
Organism: Yponomeuta sedellus; assembly: GCA_934045075.1. Taxonomy (NCBI): domain Eukaryota; kingdom Metazoa; phylum Arthropoda; class Insecta; order Lepidoptera; family Yponomeutidae; genus Yponomeuta; species Yponomeuta sedellus. The sequence continues at coordinate 1,131,173 of OW203736.1, read as the reverse complement.
ATCGGTTTCTGTAATCCGAGTGGACGTACCCCAGTTTTCCTTTAAATTATCTACGCGTATTTATTTAGTAAACCGACGCAGGCTACTAAATCATCTGTAAGTAATCAATAGCAACAAGTAAAACAAATAGGTACGTGCTATTTACATACAACATCTTGTGTTTCTTGCAGACACTTGTGCGATTAAATCATTAACCCTGATATGTCACTGATCTTCAATGTTCACGTAAACGAGCCCTTACCACGCACGTGCCCGTTTTTCGACTGATATTGGAATTTAAGGTTCTTGTTAAATAAATAATAATACGTAATTAACCCTTTGTATGTCCCCACACTGCTAGGGCACGGGTCTCTTCCTGCTTCGCAGGAAGGTTAGGCCATACTCCACCAAGGGCGCCAAGTCCGGGTTGGTGGAGGATTGTAAGACAGGGGCGGGCCTTACTGTCAGAAGTTATCAAGCCGACCAATAACCTCTGACATCGCTTAAGGACTGCCATTTCATGTAAGTCAGCACCAACTTTGCGAAGCACGGATGCGCTAGGAAAAAATGCCACTAGCGGTAGTCACGGGATGGCCACCCATTCAGCACCTGACCGCGCCTGTTGTTGCTTAATCCTAGTGATTGATTCCAATCGCTCGGTTCTATTAGGCGTTCAAAAATAATGTATTTATTTTAAAACTGTATAAATGAAGCTGATCAGATTAAAATAGGATTAATTAAACATTTTCGGGAAACGATAACTGTCGGTACCTAAGTACTAGACTTGTTCCGTCAAAGGTGAAGTAGGAAATGAAAAAATGGGTCGCAACTTGCGTATGTACATTTGCTCCCTCGCACTTGTCCGCAACTGCTATTATTCCCGGTGCTTCTTCCGAAATGGCAGCAAGGCTCAAGTGTCAAAAGTATGGTGCCCTTATGGATAAGGGACTGTGGTCTTGACTGAAGCTCCGGTGCGTGTATTGGCCAACGGGTCTCTTTGGCGGTGCAGCGTGGCAATGCTGCCATAATGTTGGGGTCCTTTGGTTCAGATATTTTCCGGCGTGGTTAGTTCGGTTAGGATTTTTTTTGTATGCTATGATTATTTTTGTTTATTTGTTCTGTGTTCTTGACGAAAATTTATTGCGTACGGTACGGTGCGTTTTTTTTAAACTAGAATTATTGTTTTATGAAAATATACTCGTTTATTGAAATCTAGAATGGGTGAAGTATATTTAGAATTAATATAAATGTAATATAAAAAAGCGTGTTTGCACCGTTACAATATACATAATCAAATTAAACGCACAATAATTTCAGTCCTTGGCAGTTACGGAATAAAGCCGCGGTTCCACTGCAGAGACAACGCTAGGCTGTATTAGTGAACCAGTAGGTACACACAACAGCTGGATAAACAATGATGTAGTGTGCTTCGATGGATGCGGTTCGACCAGGTCTCATGAACAACGGGGACATGAACTTTGAAAATGGTCACTCACGGTGAACCATCTAATCAGTTTTTCTAGGCAAACCAACGCTACTGACGAGTCACGCCCTGCGTTTTGCAGCAACAGAAACACTCCGCGATAAACCGTGCATATACTCGTATTGTATTTACATAAATACAATACGAGATATATTAAGTTTGACTGAAGCGCGGTTCAAAAAATGTGTAAAGTACACTTTGTGCCTAAAAAGCTACTACAATATTAAGGATTAGGTATTTAGATGACAATGATGTCTGGAATTCAAGCGTGTAAAATTCACGAGTTTTGTAAAATCTGTGTAAATTCTGGTCAATTAAGGAATTTGAAAAGAGTAAGTTTGGAGTTTTGCTGTCCATTTTTTCTCCAAAATCATCTAGATTTTGAAATAGACACCTAGTTTGACTTGTAACGTTCATTAAGCCGCAGTGTCTGCGCTACTTTGAATAAAACCTTTTCATTTCATTAAATGTTAAAGGAAAACTGGGGTACGCCCACTCGGATCACAGAAACAGATCACAGTCGCAACGGATCACATCAAACAAGAAAAATATTTCACTCGGATCATGTGATCCGAATGGCCTAGATTTTTGATTAGATTTTTTTCCATTCCGATAACACCATTAATCTTAATAGAAGGGTAATCGATATTTTTGAATAATAAAGGAATTAAAGCCAGTACAATGTAGGTATGAGTTCTATGTTTTATAATAATTGTGTAAGCTATGTTAATTAAGGACTTTGAAAAGACTAAGTTTGGAGATTTTTGTCCATTTTTTCTTCAAAATAATCTAGTTTTTGAAATGGACACCTAGTTCGAATTTTAACGTTCATTAAGCCGCAGTATCTGCGCTACTTTGAATAAAACCTTTTCATTTCATTAAATGTTTTTCATGAAAATGAAAAACGCGAAACTGGTCCTAAGACACCTCGGTTTCCTCACGATGTTAGCTATTTATCATCGTTTTAAAATAAACAACTAAGATGCAAAAGGCAGTGTCGAGTTTGAAGAAAATTCATAAGCCGAAGGCTTCGCGGGGGTTTTACTGCGAATAAAGTTGATACGGCATTCCGATGCTTTGTTTTATTTCCTTGTCACAATGGCTAATTAATTATTTTTGTTGTATTTTTACATGCGGACGTTCATTGTTAGTTAGACCTGGGATTTCCGCACTTACCTACCATCGTAGTTGGGCCAACGTACGAAGCAAGCGCTGAAGAATCATTACAAAGTTCTCCAAATACGAGTAGTTCCCACGCACCACAAGCGTAGTTCGATATCAACCCTCTTCCTGCATCGCAGTAAGGTACTCCATACTCCACCGCGGGGGCCAAGTCCGGGTTGGTGGAGGATTGTAAGCCAGTGGGGGGCCTTACCGTCATTCATAAGTTATCAAGCCGCCCATAATGACATGGCTTAACGACTGCCTTTACATGACAGCCGGCACATGTTGTTGCTTAACCTTATGTTGGTGGGCGAGAGGGGCTTGTGGCACAAGGCACTAGCGACGCCAATGAAAAATTGTTAAGATAAAGTTGCAATATAATATGGTCGATGCAGGAAGAGACCCGTGCCCCAGCAGTGGGCACATACAAGGGTTGTTATCAATCAATCGACCAGTACCTATTGAAACGCGACTGACGCTGCTGTAAAGAGTAGGCAGGTCAGTCGCCGCCCTAAGATTGATATTCAAAACGTGCCGGCTACTGTTAAAGCGAGGTCCATGCTAATCCGGCTGCTTTTTCCAGTGAATTATTCAATGCTCATACCATTGTTCGTAATTTATGTGTTTTGTATTGTGTGGGTTCGCACGCTTATACAACGTGTTATTAAAATAACACTAAAATTCAAAACAGCTTTATTTAGTATTGATAATGAATCACACTACACGGCAGCGGCAGTAGCCCAGTTGGTAGATCAATGGACTCTGAAGCTAGAGACCCAAGTTCGATTCCCAGTGTGGGCATGTAACAATGACTTTATTTTCTAACTTATGAACTGTGTTAGAAGTGCGGGTAGACTCTCTCGTCATCATGCTATCAATGATATCGTCCGGAGGGCTCTCATCTCAGCCGATATTCCGGCGGTTCTCGAACCGCCAGGATTGAGTCGTAGTGATGGGAGACGTCCGGACGGTCTCACTTTGATACCATGGGAGAGGGGTCGGTCACTATTTGGGACGCGACTTGTGTATGCACATTCGCCCCATCACATGGGCACAACATCTGTCACCCCTGGAGCCGCTGCAGAACAAGCAGCAAGGCAGAAATGTTTTAAATACGGGCCGCTAATGAGCAATTATTTTTTCGTGCCTCTAGCATTAGAGACAACTGGAGTCTGGGGTTCTCAAGGGAAAACTTTTATTAAAGAATTAGGGCGGCGCTTGAGGAACCGTGGTCTTGACAAACGCTCAGGGGCATTTCTGATGCAGAGGATCTCCCTTGCTGTGCAGCGTGGTAACGCTGCCAGCGTTATGGGGACCTTTGGGTCAGAGATGTCTCTAGGTGCTGTATTTAATTAACATTTTGTATTTTATCAAGGACATTTTTTATGTAATATTGTATAGTTATGACGATACGATTGTGGATTTGTTTAGTTTAAGTTAACTTTATAATTATTGTGCATGTGACATTTTTCTTTATTGTAATGAAAACAATAATAAAAAAGGGTTTTTCTGAACCAGTTACGAAAACTTAGTTATGAAAGTGCACTAAAGGAAAAATTTAGTAAGAAAATGTCACTTTTTGATATAATGAAATCTTGATCACTGCTGTGGTTGAATAAAAATGTCACTTTTTGTACCGGAAGCAGCCACTGAGTGAGACGAGCAACCGACGACGCGAGTTCCGTCTCTGCTCACCATGATTAAGCTCTGCGAATCGGAGCGAAACCTGGTCGGACTTTTCCGATATAACAACACCCGTAAGTAAATCCGGACTAAAAGTCTACAATGATTATGATCAATAATAAAGACGATCACAGTTCGATTCGATTTCAACCCTGTATGTCCCCGCTGCTGGGGCACGGGTCTCTTTCTGCGTTGCAGAAAGGTTAGGCCATACTCCACCACGGGGGCCAAGTCCGGGTTGGTGGAGGTTTGTAAGACAGTGGCGGCCTTACTGTCAGAAGTTATCGAGCTGCTCATAAGGCCTCTGACATGGCTTAACGACTGCCATCACATGAAAGCCGGCATGCACGGCTTATCAAGCCTTGCAAAGCAAGGAAACGCTCGGAAAAATGCCACTAGCGGTAGTAACGGGACGGGCACACGTTCTGCACCTGACCGGGCCTGTTGTTGCTTAACAGACAGAGCATATACAGAGCAGAGCTTATACAGAACAGAGCCCTGGACCCAAAATATATCGAGGCCTGTTAGACGTGAGTGTAGCCGGATCCTCGAAATTTCTTATGATCAAAGGGTCGTATAAGTATTTCACTTGATACCAACCCTTGTTTGTCCTCACTGCTGGGGCACGTGTCTCTTCCTGCATCGCAGGAAGGTTAGGGCTTGAGGGCCAAGCCCGGATTGATGGAGGATTGTAAGGCAGGGGCGCCTACTAACGACTGCCGTTACATGACAGCCGGCACCAACGGCTGAGCGCGCCTTGCACGGAGGCGCTCGGAAAAAATGATTGATTCCAATCACTCGATTGGACTAGGCCACGAGCGCTTAATAAATTTAATTACTAATTCGAGAGTATGATTTAAGTTTTTGTTATAGTTTAATTTATGCTTGCATTTGGTTACTTTGTCTATCGCATTAGGCGGAAACCTGTAAAGATATATGCTAAGAGGATTAATAAATTAATTAATCTATAATATAAAAATGAATCTCTGAATGTGTTGGTAAGCGCAAATCTCGCGATCAGCTAAACCGATTGCGCTAATTCTTTTTTTAGAATATTGCTTGAAGTACGAGGATGGTTCTTACGGAGAGAAAAATAAATAAAAATAAAGAATCGTCTGTTAGGCATACCTCAGAACTTAGTTATTGTTCTGAGGGCGGTACGAAGTTCGCTATGACAGCTAAAAATTAATAAAAAATAAGACATAAATGTAACGTCCGACTAAAGTCGGACAGGCCATCCTGGCAATCGATTTGCTTGACTGTAAATTTTCCTTCATAGTGAATCGTCTGTTCTTCCTTTTACCAAGGGTATTTCAACTACATGCTGTTTAGCACTGTACTGAGCCAAAGCGATGTCAGTTGTGGTTGACTGGTTATCTAACCGATGGATCTACAGATGGGGTCGCCAGAAAAAACATCAATGTGAGTTAGGTTAGAGCAAAGCGAATTTGGCAAATTCGTGATGGCTAGTCATTGCGTTATGAAGCCTAGGTACGAATTTCAACTAGACAACGACTGATAATGAACTTCAATAAAGAAGCGAAGTCGTAAATGGCCTACCTATATTATATTGACTGCAAGGGAAGAAGCCTTGTCTCTGAAAGGGAGAGAAAAGTATGGGCTTTATTGTATTGTATTTCTTTATTTCGGATAAATATCCATAGGTTGTTAGTAAATGAAACTCAGTATTAAAACTAAATATGTTAGTGAGAGCCATACATAAATTATAAAATAAAATATTTAATTAAATTTAAAAATTTTAAAAATTTTGGAGCTGAAATTATAATTTTAATTTTTAAGTTCAACTCCAAACTTATACTTTGGTTTGCACAAAAGCGAGTCCCAGTGTCTAGTTATTGGGCTATCCATCCTCTCTGCTATAGCTTTCAGGATAGTGTTGGTGCCGGCTCGGATCCTATATAATGACGATGCGCATCTGTTGCGGAGGATCGCGTGGATATCAGCACGAGCGCCAGATTTGGAAATTTTGGTATATCAAATATAAAAATAGTATAATCATGTGGGTACAGTGATATCGTTCCGATGTAAAACCTAACTGCAAAGTAGGTAGTCGGGGCTGTAAGTGATGCAATTTGCTTAAGCCAGATGTCGCTGCCTGTACGTAATACAGAGAATAGTGTAAAGAGGTTCAAAATTTCACTGATGCCGGTGAGTCGCCCATTGGCTCAATTGGTAGAGCGCTGGCGCGGATAGCCAGAGGTTGCGGGTTCGAATCCCGGCATGGGTGAAATTTTTAGCCTCTAAATAGGTTTTTAAATATCAAATATATTATTTGATATGAAATATATTGCGAATGTGAGTGGCAGGGCTGGTAAAGGACGTCCCAGGCGGACTTAAGATAAAAAGTACCGTTAAAGAAAGTTGATGAAGCGAAGGTGATCTGTCAGGATCGTGGCAAGAGGCAGTCCCCAGGGACCAGTCTCTGCCTACCCCTTTGGGATACAGGCGTGAGGTTATGTATGTATATTATTTGTTATTTGGCGAATATCGGCGGATGGCCAATATCAAACGATGTGATCACCCCAGCACTCAGACTTCCTCACGATGTTTTCCTTTAGTTAGCGAGTAATATGGTATATGGAAGACCCCGTTAGCCATCGATACACTCATTATAACCTAATAAGAATTTAATTTATTATAATAAGCAGCTGCAGTAACATGTGGAATCACGAAAAACCTATTTAGAGGCTAAAAATTCCACCGATGCCGGGATTCGAACCCGTGACCTCTGGCTAGCCGAGCCAGCGCCCTTTCCAACGAGCTAATGGGCGACTCAACGGCATCAGTGAAATTTCGAACCTCTTTACAATAGAATATTTTCGGGGCTTAATCGCGTAGTAATTTATAAATACGAAAATATTCTAACTATGTGTACAAGTCGCGAAAGTTTAAAATATCTCTTTACAATTTTTAGCCTCTAAATAGGTTTTTAAAATTGTCCTTAGCACGGGTTAGTGCATTAAAAAGAATATAATCACGAGGAATCACGATTTATGTTTCCACGTCGGAATTAAATTGATTCTCGATAAATCGAGATAATGTTATTATCTATCATTATGCTGTGGTCAGTTATAATGAGTAATATTTTTCTCATTTTCGGAATGGAGATTTCCTCGCCTATAGCATCAATTGCCTGATCGTGATATTATACACTACATTACCCATAGTTATTACTGATCATGTTTTTCTGACCTTTTCCCGCTTTTGGAACCGCAACCGTAACGGCTCCTAGTTTTGTGCTTACAGCACGTCGCTGTAATAAGCAGTTTATCTTTCTATGTGCTTTATCATCATCGTCAGGCTATACTAGTCCACTGCTGGACATAGCCCTCCCCTAATGAGCGCCATAGAGCCCTGTGTTCAGTTTGCCGCATCCAGCATCTGCCTGCAGTTTTTCGCAGATCGTCATCCCACCTAGTCGGAGGGCGTCCTACACTACGTTTGCCGAGTCGCGGTCTCCACTCAAGGACACGTTTGCTCCAACGGTTGTCGGTTCTTCGCGAGATATGGCCAGCCCACTGCCACTTCAGCTTGCTGATTCTCTGAGCTATGTCGATAACTTTGGTTCTCTACTAAAGTTATCGACATATCATGGAATCTTATCATACGTATGTAGGTCAATTCAAAAACCTATTTAGAGGCTAAAAAATCCACGAGTTAATGGGCGACTCACCGGCATCAGTGAAATCTCGAACCTCTTTATAATAATCTCTGTATTACGTACAGCCCCTAAATAGGTTTTTGAGTTGTCCTTAGCACGGGTTAGTGCATTAAAAATAGATACGTGTAGGTGGTAACTAATGTATTAGATTTGAGAGGACTTGAGAAAAGATGATCAGAGTGGAGTTTTTTCCCGCTGCCTTTTTCTCCACTATACGAGTACTACGGCCCGAAGGCAGCGGCTTTCACTTTCATTTTACATTGTACTTTGACGTTTAGCAAACAGATGTAAATTCTTCACGTTGAAATAAATTGAATTGAATTGACGGCCTCGGTGGCGCAGCGGTTTGGCACGCTGACTGTACAACCGAAGGTCTCGGGTTCGATCCCCGGCCGGCCGGGTCAAACTAGAAAACGAACTTTTCTAGTTTGTCCCGGGTCTTGGATGTTATCTATGTAGATAGCTAGATATATCGAATATTCTTTATTGAATGTACACCAGGGATAACATAAGAGACTTAAAAAATAATAGTACAGTACAAGTGGCGGCCTTATTACTAAAAGTAATTTCTTCCAGACAACCATTGACGGAACAGAATAAACGGAAACTGATTGACGGGTTGTCGCAGTCGGGTAGTCGCAACTAAACAATATTAGACAAAAATATTTTGTAGTTGATACACACATAAACGGTACATAAATATGCTATGGTTTATTCGGTCTATGTATTTATTGTATTAAATCAATCGTCGAGTTAGCACCTGTAACACAAGTCATTTAGTTGTTAGTATAGGGCCAACGAGATCTGTGTAATTTGTCCATGAATTATTTATTTATTATTATTATTATTATTTTTTACATAAACTTGCGTACTCAGTACATAAACTTGCGGTCTTGTCATCAATACATTATTAGCTGGCTATTCGTATTGGCATATTTGCCGACGATTCATTCAATGCAAGCTTTAGAAGAACAGTGCTAAAGACTCATCAGAAAAACTCTATAGATGGTTAATATTTGCCAATTACCAAATACTTACAAGTAGCCATATTACATTAGATTAGGTCTTAGGCCAATGATAGTAATACCGTTAAGGGTATCATCGAGACTTCTCATTACAAGTAGAATTAATCTAATGGCAATCAGACGTGGCCGTTACGTCATTTATCTAATAAATAATCGCGATTAGACATACTCGTACATACATAACCTCACGCCTGTATCCGAGAGGGGTAGGCAGAGACCAGGAACTGCCACTTGCCACGATCCTGACAGATCGCCTTCGCTTCATCAACGTTCATAAGTCGTTGCATGCACGCACGCCAGTTCCGGGTACTTTTTATCTTTCCCTTTGCTAATACATCCCCTATTTGGTCGATGTAAGTCCGTCTGGGACGTCCCTTACCAGCCCTTCCACTCACATTCGCAATATATACCTATTTGTTTCGTCAATCTTTCTTCCTTCATTCTATCCACATGCCCAAACCAACGCAACATTCCTTTCTCAATTCTAGTCACTACATCCTCTTTCAGTCCACAACGTTCTCTAATCAGACTATTGCGTATCCTGTCATTCAAAGTAACACTACACATACTTCTCAAGGACCTCATTTCTATTGCATTATTTCTACTTTCTTGCTTCTTTTCCCACACCCAAGTCTCGCTACCATACATAAGTAATAATCGCGATAGTAATAAGCGCCATATAATCGCGATTAGGTTAGCTGTATAACTATGTATGAGCATCGCGAGTCCATGAAAAGGCCTATGCTAGATGTTTATTAAATTGTGCGATTCCTTATAGATTCCCATGACCTTTGATAAGTCCAAAACTGGTTTGGCATGGCCACGCGATTTGTTACGAGTACAAGTTTTTACGTACAGAATAATTACACTTGACATTTGTAAATTTGCGCCTTGTTATAATGTAGATAGCATTAAAATGTGAAAATAACTTTGCTAAATTCCGCCAAAAATCCCACAAGCACCATGCGGTTAGTTAATGAACAGCCCTCCCTCCCACTTTTTCAAGCAGAAGCAAGACACGAACACCGTCACCAATACTTGTGTGAGCAAATACGCAATTGCGTATTGCATTTTTTCATATTTTAATGCTATTATGGATTTCCGCAAAGTAACGCCTAATTCTATACAATAACATAACATAATTTACATTCAGGCACACACATTGCTTCTGGCCCCACAGTAGGATACCCTGTGTCGTGGGGACCAGAAACAGCGACATCACAAGCATGTAAACATCCAAGACCTGGGGTTTTTTTTTGTCGCCAGCCGGGGATCGAACCCGGGACAAGACGCGCTACCGCTGCGCCACAGAGGTCGTCAATAAAATAAAATGTAGATACTCAAAGTTCTTTTAATCCACTTCCTCATCATCAGCCCACCGCTGCCCACTGCTGGGTATAGGCCTTTTCCCCCAGATGCCGTCTCTCACTGTCCCGTGTCATCCGCGTCCACCGACCTTCCGCCGACTCAACTATATCCTCGCACCATCGGACTGCTGGTCTGCCCACTGACCGTCGTCCTTTTAGTGGTGCTACCGCTAGTGGCATTTTTCCGGGCGCTTCCGTGCTTCGCAAGGCACGCTAAGCCGTAAGGCTTTTGATATGGCTTAACAGTCGTTAAGCCATGTCAAAGGCCTTATGAGCGGCAACATGAATTCTGACAGTAAGGCCTGCTACTGTCTTACAATCCTCCACAAACCCAGATTTGGCCCCCGTGGTGGAGTATGGCCTAACCTTCCTACGATGCACGAAGAGACCCGTGCCCAGCAGTGGGGATATACAAGGGTTGATATCGAGATCAAACCTCGTCAACGATCACATAGTTAAAGGGGCAGGGTTTGTCTCGTGGCTCTAAGCAAAGTCTGGTTTTAGGGATAAACCTAATTAGCAGCGCTACGTTTTAAAAGTGGGTATTTAATTGCGTTTGGCGTATTTAGCCTGAGATGGTTGTAAGGTAGTAGGTTAGTGTGATTAATTTGACACTAATTACAAAATGCAACGCAAGTAATTATTGTGAAGTCATCAGGAAAGTCCAACCGAACGAACTGTTTATACAGCCTGTCTACGAAAATCTTCTTTAGGTAGGTTATTAAGGAATATAGATAATATACTCGTAAATACCGACTTCGGGGCAGACAAGAGTAGATGGCAGGACGACCTTAATGCATTCTTGTGGGAATGGTGGATGGTGGCTGGAGATAGGAAGAGATGGGAAAAAGTAGGGGAGGCCTTTTCCCATCAGGGAGACACAAAAGAGTCTAAGTAAAAAATATATATTTAAATTAGTTTAGACTATCACTAAGTATGATAAATAAGAAAATCAGTCGCGCTCTGTACGGTGGGAATACTTAGTTTCAAGAGTGTTATTGTCCTTAATATACTCGTAGGAGTCAAATCTTCGTTTCGGTTTACTTCAGTCAAATTATTTGACTTATCTTTGAGTTGAAACGTTTCTGCGCCAAACGTTTCGAACGTTTTGCAAGCGGTCCGCATTAGCATACATTGGATGAGATCTAAACTAAGCATTGAGCGGCTTTATATTATTTTATGTAGCCTATACGTCCCATTTATTTGTTTGTTTGTTTGTTTGTTTGTTTGTTTGTTTGTTTGTTTGTTTGTTTGTTTGTTTGTTTGTTTGTTTGTTTGTTTGTTTGTTTGTTTGTTTGTTTGTTTGTTTGTTTGTTTGTTTGTTTGTTTGTTTGTTTGTTTGTTTGTTTGTTTGTTTGTTTGTTTGTTTGTTTGTTTGTTTGTTTGTTTGTTTGTTTGTTTGTTTGTTTGTTTGTTTGTTTGTTTGTTTGTTTGTTTGTTTGTTTGTTTGTTTGTTTGTTTGTTTGTTTGTTTGTTTGTTTGTTTGTTTGTTTGTTTGTTTGTTTGTTTGTTTGTTTGTTTGTTTGTTTGTTTGTTTGTTTGTTTGTTTGTTTGTTTGTTTGTTTGTTTGTTTGTTTGTTTGTTTGTTTGTTTGTTTGTTTGTTTGTTTGTTTGTTTGTTTGTTTGTTTGTTTGTTTGTTTGTTTGTTTGTTTGTTTGTTTGTTTGTTTGTTTGTTTGTTTGTTTGTTTGTTTGTTTGTTTGTTTGTTTGTTTGTTTGTTTGTTTGTTTGTTTGTTTGTTTGTTTGTTTGTTTGTTTGTTTGTTTGTTTGTTTGTTTGTTTGTTTGTTTGTTTGTTTGTTTGTTTGTTTGTTTGTTTGTTTGTTTGTTTGTTTGTTTGTTTGTTTGTTTGTTTGTTTGTTTGTTTGTTTGTTTGTTTGTTTGTTTGTTTGTTTGTTTGTTTGTTTGTTTGTTTGTTTGTTTGTTTGTTTGTTTGTTTGTTTGTTTGTTTGTTTGTTTGTTTGTTTGTTTGTTTGTTTGTTTGTTTGTTTGTTTGTTTGTTTGTTTGTTTGTTTGTTTGTTTGTTTGTTTGTTTGTTTGTTTGTTTGTTTGTTTGTTTGTTTGTTTGTTTGTTTGTTTGTTTGTTTGTTTGTTTGTTTGTTTGTTTGTTTGTTTGTTTGTTTGTTTGTTTGTTTGTTTGTTTGTTTGTTTGTTTGTTTGTTTGTTTGTTTGTTTGTTTGTTTGTTTGTTTGTTTGTTTGTTTGTTTGTTTGTTTGTTTGTTTGTTTGTTTGTTTGTTTGTTTGTTTGTTTGTTTGTTTGTTTGTTTGTTTGTTTGTTTGTTTGTTTGTTTGTTTGTTTGTTTGTTTGTTTGTTTGTTTGTTTGTTTGTTTGTTTGTTTGTTTGTTTGTTTGTTTGTTTGTTTGTTTGTTTGTTTGTTTGTTTGTTTGTTTGTTTGTTTGTTTGTTTGTTTGTTTGTTTGTTTGTTTGTTTGTTTGTTTGTTTGTTTGTTTGTTTGTTTGTTTGTTTGTTTGTTTGTTTGTTTGTTTGTTTGTTTGTTTGTTTGTTTGTTTGTTTGTTTGTTTGTTTGTTTGTTTGTTTGTTTGTTTGTTTGTTTGTTTGTTTGTTTGTTTGTTTGTTTGTTTGTTTGTTTGTTTGTTTGTTTGTTTGTTTGTTTGTTTGTTTGTTTGTTTGTTTGTTTGTTTGTTTGTTTGTTTGTTTGTTTGTTTGTTTGTTTGTTTGTTTGTTTGTTTGTTTGTTTGTTTGTTTGTTTGTTTGTTTGTTTGTTTGTTTGTTTGTTTGTTTGTTTGTTTGTTTGTTTGTTTGTTTGTTTGTTTGTTTGTTTGTTTGTTTGTTTGTTTGTTTGTTTGTTTGTTTGTTTGTTTGTTTGTTTGTTTGTTTGTTTGTTTGTTTGTTTGTTTGTTTGTTTGTTGTTTGTTTGTTTGTTTGTTTGTTTGTTTGTTTGTTTGTTTGTTTGTTTATTTATTTATTTATTTATTTATTTATTTATTTATTTATTTATTTATTTATTTATTTATTTATTTATTTATTTATTTATTTATTTATTTATTTATTTATTTATTTATTTATTTATTTATTTATTTATTTATTTATTTATTTATTTATTTATTTATTTATTTATTTATTTATTTATTTATTTATTTATTTATTTATTTATTTATTTATTTATTTATTTATTTATTTATTTATTTATTTATTTATTTATTTATTTATTTATTTATTTATTTATTTATTTATTTATTTATTTATTTATTTATTTATTTATTTATTTATTTATTTATTTATTTATTTATTTATTTATTTATTTATTTATTTATTTATTTATTTATTTATTTATTTATTTATTTATTTATTTATTTATTTATTTATTTATTTATTTATTTATTTATTTATTTATTTATTTATTTATTTATTTATTTATTTATTTATTTATTTATTTATTTATTTATTTATTTATTTATTTATTTATTTATTTATTTATTTATTTATTTATTTATTTATTTATTTATTTATTTATTTATTTATTTATTTATTTATTTATTTATTTATTTATTTATTTATTTATTTATTTATTTATTTATTTATTTATTTATTTATTTATTTATTTATTTATTTATTTATTTATTTATTTATTTATTTATTTATTTATTTATTTATTTATTTATTTATTTATTTATTTATTTATTTATTCTTTCAATCAATTTACTTAATCGACCTCTACAACTTCATCTAATAATTTATTATTATTATTCTTTATTTGGAAATCCAACAGCACAAAATAACAATAAAATATCTGCAAACAATTATTGTAACAAAAAAGCCAAAAATAGATTTCACGTGTAAATATTACTATACAATATCAAGCAGTGGAGCAAATTAAATATTAATGTTTATATTTCCCATATTTTTTAAAACATGCCTTCCACTTCTTACGAAGTGGTACCGCAGCGGTAGAGCCTTACATTCTGGAGGTTGTGGGTTCCATCCAAGTACGACTACTAAGGAAATTGATGTAGCCATACTACCCGCAAAACCCGCTTACTCTGAATGAAAACATTGTAAGGAAACCCGAGTGTTTGAGGCGTTCATATATAGTATTTCTTAATGTGGATATGTCTCTGCGCTTGCTACGTACAATGCCCCTCCATCTCTTCTGTGCCTGAACTCGGTTCTGGACCTGTATGTCCAGTGATCTTTTCCTTTACTTCAGCCTCGAGAATAAGGTGCCCTTTAGATGGATAGATAGAGAACATAAAAAAAAGAAATTACACAGATATTTCTTCATCTAAGAGTAAAGACGGCGGCCTTATTACTAAAAGTGATCTCTCCCAGACAACCTTTGAATGGGCTGGAGCATGATGTTGTAAGATGTAGCCGGTTAGGCAGATACTGAGGAAAGATTGTCAACTACTCATTGTCTGTATACCGGTCATGAAATATGCTTCAAAGGGCCTATAGGTCGTTGCCACTGGGTCGCGGAAACCAGTCGAAAGTTCAACGGCCTTATTTTTAAAAACAAATCTCCTTAAAACACCAAGAAAAATAGTCAGTGGTGGAGATTTCAGATACTGAGGAAAGATTGTCAACTACTCATTGTCTGTATACCGGTCATGAAATATGCTTCAAAGGGCCTATAGGTCGTTGCCACTGGGTCGCGGAAACCAGTCGAAAGTTCAACGGCCTTATTTTTAAAAACAAATCTCCTTAAAACACCAAGAAAAATAGTCAGTGGTGGAGATTTTGCAAGGGAAACACTTGACCACAGATTAAATAAAACGACTCTAAGGAGTGCTTTAGAGGAGTCGTACTTTTATAAGACCATAAGTTTATAAGATCATTATTTGGGTGATCAGCTAACTCAAACGTAGTGGATATTTGATTTGAATGGTTTGAGGTATGAAATACAAAGATTTTTATTAAACGGTAGAGAGAAGAGGAAGGCTTGACATTATGGCCAGTACCATAATGACATCGCACAGATTTACATACCTAGGGTGGTGATGAAATGAAAAGGTTTTATTCAAAGTAGCGCAGAAACTGCGGCTTAATGAACGTTAGGTACTCTTCGAACTTGGTGTCCATTTCAAAATCTACATCATTTCGGAGAAAAAATGGACATAAAAACTCCAAACTTAGTTTTTAATAACCAGCGTAAAGCATGCCAGTAATCTTTTTTCTTTTTTTAAATAGTTTATCTGTTTTATCTGTCCCTGCAAGTTTAGTATTCGTGCATTCTCCTTTTCATTTTGTCTTTTCCGTATGTCTCCATATAGGTACACAATATTGTATTTATTTCCTCATCGCGTAAATTATTAGTATAACGTAATTTATGTAAGTTTATAATAAATATGTATGCAACTGTTTATGTAGTTATATTGTTATTTATATAAGTAGTCAATACGTGCGGAGCCAACCAAGCCGTGGGCTAGGCCAACTAAGCTGTCAGGATGGTATAGGTGCTGGGCAAGCATACACCATCTATAAAAACCATGTCCCAGGCACTACAGCGTCGGAGTGGTCCCTTCACCCATCTAGTGTGAGTGAGGATACCACTGGACGCTGTATAAATCATCTCATTACGTAGATGCAAAAAGGCCAAACATCATCATATAAGTAGTGTATTAATATATTCATATTTGCACCGACTACCCGTCTCTTATTTCCTTCAGCAACTTTACGTCGTAAGGTTGTCTGGAAGAAATTGCTTTTAGCAATAAGGCCGCCAATTGTACTTTGTATCTTTATAATATGTGCTCTGGTGTACAATAAAGAATATTATTATCTTATCTTAAATAAAACATTTTGTATTATAAATACAAACGGCCTTATTTATAAAAACACAATTCCTTAAGACATTCCAAAAACGCTGAAGGCCAAAAATGTTTACTTAGTGAAGGTCAAAGTCGTTATTTTCTTATGTAGCCTCTATATACGCCCCACTTCAGGGCGCAGGCCTTCTGTCAAAGATAGGGTGTGGGCTTAATTACCACGCTTGCCCACTCACTCAGCTCCCGTCACGATGTTTTCCTTCACAGAGGTTGGCGAGAAGTATTGCTATACAAGTCCATAAATTTACATAACTTCAAATTCACGTACCAAGACTGTACGTGCCGGGATTTGAACCCACGCCCTCCGGAATGTTTGGCCGGCGTTCTACCGCAGCGCTTCCATAGCGCATCTGTCACTTTCAGAATTAATATATAGAATATACATATGGAGATGCTAACAAAGAAACTCCACATTAATGATGCAAACAGATAATGACTTAAAAAGATGGAGAGATTTCCCTAAATAAATAATAGGAATAAATAATCAGATAAGGTTATCTGGAAGAGATCGCTCTTATTGATAAGACCGCCAATTGTATAGCATTACTTAGATTTAAGAAATCATGGTTATATTCTTATTCTGGTTGGGCAACAGTGTTCTCTATCTGTCTATCTAAAAATTCAGAAGAATAAAATATATCCATAGTCATACAAAAGGATTTTTTACATTACTTTACTATTAAAATATAATTATTATAAAACATAGAACTCATGTATTGTACTGGCTTTAATTCCAGACATTATTGTCATCTAAATAATCCTTTGTTTTAATATAAGATTACAGGCTAAAAATTCCGCCCTTTTTTTTGACGGTTACGTCCCCCGCCGCCCCGCAGTTCTGCGTTTCGTTGCAACACCGGGACTCGAACCCGCGACCTCTGACAAAACGTATCAGCGCTCTCCCAACTGAGCTTAAGGGCAAGTGCCGGCATCGGCGAAATTTCGAACCACTTTACATTATTCTCTGTATTATTCACAAGCAGCGACATCTGGCTGCAGTACCTAATCCTCTAAATAGGTCCTCAGCACGGGTTAGTGCAACAAAAAGAATTATAATCCTTTATGTTATAGCAGCCCTTTTGGCACAAAGTGTAGATAATTTAATAATTTCTTGAACCGCGTTTCAGGCAAGCTTAATATATCTTCAGGGATTGATGGCGTTGACATCACAGAAACTCGACTCCATTCTATTTAATCTGTGGTCACGTCTTTTCCTCGCTAATCTCCGCCAGACAATTTTTTTAGCTCTTTACACCTACGAATCTGAGAATCTGTTGGCCTTGATCATTAATATTAATTGACTCGATAGCACGACCCGTATCTGAGAAAAAGAGCCAAGAAAGACGTACGGACTACAGAATATTACTTAGTATAAATGTGAAAGATTGTGAAGATATTTCTATGTTTGTTAGTCAATAACGCAATAACCACTGAACGGAGTTAATATGTAACTTGGCATAGATAAACAAAGATCTGAATTGAGACATAGAAAACTTGATATCCCGGTAATGCGTTCCCACCGGATAATATTGTTTGTTACAGTAATCTTTTTGAAGGCAAAATCTAAGATATTTATTTATTGCGATGCCACGGTCACAAGAATCGTATAAACGGATTCTGTGGCGGTACGAAGTTCGTCGGCACCGATAGTGATCCTGTAAAAGATGCGTTTTCCCTTCAAAATGATGATAAATTGGAAAATGCAAGTACTTACCTACGTAGACTTAAACTCCAATGACGGAGAAATTAAGTGGAGCTCGCGCCTCGAAAGTAGTCCCATGAGTTAAGAGTTTCGGCTCATTTTACAATAGAATTAAGGACCTTACCGTGGGACTTCTAAAATAGTCATAACTTTTGTTACAATTCTTTTTTTGCATTAAGTGAACATGAGAATGTACTTTTTAATACGTTCGAGGATGTGCATAGCATATTATTGTAAAAACAAGGCCTTATCACGAATTTTAACGAATTAATAATTACGACAGAGCAATACAAAAAATACGTAGAAGAAAACGACTTTTTAGTAAGTACGGAGTATTATATCAACGTAATTTTGTCATGTAGCTGTTACATATTATAATGATGCCATTAGGTGATAGAAAATTAATTTCTATTAGTAGACGGCGCATCCTTTAACCGACTGCGCCAGGAGGGTTATGTTTTCCGGTAGGTATCTATATTTCTTTCTTACGCTCTGAAACCTAAACGGCTTGATGAATTTTAGCTTGAGAGATGTCGTTCGATTTGTTTTACCTGTGAGTGTGACTCTGGGTATATACCCAAAATTATTATTATTATGAATACTTTTATTGCACTTGACCATGTGTACAATACGGCAGACTTAATGCGTTATTTTTTTACCAGACAACTGTAGAAGGAGAAATTGGTAGGGGTGCGAAAAAACACCACGAGAAAAAAGTAGAAATCCTATTTAAAATATACTTTTGGGGTTTTTTAAACAATTCTTTTTTATTCCACAATTTTCTCGCTGTTTATATTACCTGTGAATGTACCTACCTATTTGGAGATTTCAAGCATGAGATTTTTAAAAACCTATTTAGTGGCTAAAAATTCCACCCATGCCGGGATTCAAACCCGCGACCTCTGGCTATCCATACCAGCGCTCTTTCCAACTGAGCTAATGGGCGCCTTACCGGCATCAGTGAAATTTTGAACCTCTTTACAATATTCTCTGTATTACGTATGAAATTGTTACCGCAAATTTTAACTAATTAATTAAGTCTTTTTACAATTATGTCTCGTGCTAAGAATGTGTGGAACACTTCCAAGAGAGGAAACTGATTAATGTAACTGGAGGTGGCTCAAGAAGGTCAGTTTGATCGATTGCATTACAGTTTTATTATACAAATTTCAGCTTACACACCGATTACAATCACGAACATATCCTAACATTAACGATTCGACCCAAAACAGAGAAGCCTGGAAAGAGCTTACTGGAAGAAATCTCTGTCAGAGATTAGGTCACCTTTGTAGGTACATTTTGTATCCTATGTAGGTAATGTTCTGTTAAATGTTTCGTGGGAAATGAAGTATAATAAAGTTCTGTAAGAAATATAAGTAAACGTCGCAGGCGGACATACAACGTCCAAATAGGGGATGTATTAGCAAAGGGGAAAATTAAAAGTACCCGGAGCCGGCGTGCGTGCATGCAACTTAAGAACGTTGATGAAGCGAAGGTGATCTGTCAGGGTTGTGGCAAGTGGCAGTCCCAGGTCTCAGCCTACCCCTCTGGGATACAGGCGTGAGGTTATGTATGTAACTAAACGTTTTGGCATTTCAATCTCCATGCCAATTATGGAATCTATTCTAGTAGGTTTTCATGTTTTCATAATGTTAAATATAGCATCATTAATTTATCTCATATTTGAGATAATATAGTCAGAGTGGAGGTTATTTTCGCTGCCTTTTTGTCCGCTAAAAATCGATCTGGCGAACGACCGAATCAGCTAGCATTGTACATTGACATTCAACAAACAGAACGCAAATTCTTTAATTTGAAATGTCTTGTAACTTTTTTTCGCGTCAAGCTCCTGCAGTCAGAAATGGAATTTAAGTTATGATAATCAGCGTGATGCCGTTGACGTAGGTACAATTGCTGCCAGCTAAACTTCAATGATGAAAGGTATTTTACTAAAACTGGAGTTAATAATGGCGAGGCGGTAGCCCAATGGGTAGAACAATGGACTCGGAAGAGAGAGACCCAGGTTAGATTGCCAGTGCAGGCATGTACCAATGACTTTGTTTTCTAAGTTAGGTTCATTTGTGAAGTAACAGTAGCAAAACATGGAACTTAAGATTGTATTCTTGTGCCTTTTGAATATTGCTTTAAACCGTGTAAATACGAACGTTGTCATTTGAAACATCAAAATTAAATACCGTCATTTACGTAATGATTATCTACCAATTCCAGTGCAATTTCGAAACTCCTTAGGACTAGTCGAACCGTAATAACACCTTCGCCATTCAAAATTGGGGGTACCAACTAATAACAAACAACATATACTTACACAGTTAAAAATCAGGAAAATCCACGGCCGCTTGGAGTCCAAAACAAATGAAAACTACACAAAATCACAGATTGAATGAATAAAACCTTTGTTTTGACAAACGCGATGTAATAATCGCGAAGGCAGTCACTGATCGCGTATACTGGAGAGGCGGTGAAAATACGTGCGCCCGCGCAGCGCCGTAAGCATGCACTGCTGATGCTGACACTTCGAATTCACAGGTAAGGGTAACTCGATTGCGAGATCTGTAGCTCTTGGAGACGCGACGCGTGCGCCTCATACTCGGAATTGGCTAAGGTTGACTCGTATTTTTTGTTTTAATCGAGGCATAAATTAGAGATTACTTTTTTGAGTCCGTACCTCAAGAGAAAAAGAAATGTGGTTCCGTACCTCAAGAGGAAGGTCTAAAATGGAACGCTTATAGAATCAGCCCTCCTATTACGTAGCACTCCACTCTATCGAGTGAAGCATTTAGACGACTCCTAAGTGTCAAAAAATGTATGCATTTGACAGCCGGAGTAGCTTAAAAAAAGTAAAATCAACGTCAGTGGATACTTACGTAATAATGCCCCAGTCCCCAGAGACCAGGCTCTACTATAGACTATAGTGTAGTGTGGGGGTCGCCTTTAAACATTGTCTTTTTGTATACTATAAAATATACTATAAAATGTAGTTATAGAGTACTTATAAAAAAATACACACATTATGTACGCTGTTGTTTAAGCATGTATTGATTTATACATTTATAATTATCATTTTGTATGTTTGTACATCTACTTCCTTCTCCAGTATATTAGTAACTAGCCGGTGCCCGCGACTTCATCTGCCCTGGATTAGAATTTCGAGTAATACTCGTATTACCGTGGCGTAGAAAAGAACTAACATTTTGAATACTCATATAATTTTTAATGCACTAACCCGTGCTAAGGACAATTTTTAAAACCTATTTAGAGGCTAAAAATCAGCTTCAAAAAATCATTACTTCAGCCAGATGTCGCTGCCTGTACGTAATACAGAGAATATTGTAAGAGGTCGAAATTTCAATGACGTCGGTGAGTCTCTTTCGGCCGCCATGGCAACTAAACTTCGCAACCGCTTGTGGAAAAGGATGTTTTATTCTTTGTCGGCGACTAGTTGCGAAAAAAGGTTTTTTTTTGCTTTATACGCAACTAGTTGCCAACAAGGAATTTTTCAAAAACGCTAGTTGCTGTAGAAGAATCTATTTTCTTTTTACGCAACCGTGTAGTAATGTAGTCCTCATCTAATACAACAATATAACAAAAAAATATCTCGGCCGGTAATTCTAGAAATAGGATATAGAGGTATACGGAAACATTGTCAATAAATGAATAAAACTTCTCATCAATTTTGTCGCAACTAGTTGCCAAGAAAGAATATAAAATCCTTTTTCACAACTGGTCGAGAAACTCAGTTGCCATGGCGGATAAAGTATTCTTTGTTGGCATCTAGTTGCGAATAAAGAAAAAAAAAACTTAATTTGCAACTAGTAGCCGACAAAGAATAAATATTCCTTTTTCACAACCGGTTGCGAAATTTAGTTGCCATGACGGCCGAAAGGGGTGAGTCGCCCATTGGCTCAGTTGGAAAGGGCGCTGGCACGGATAGCCAGAGGTCGCGGATTCGAATCCCGGCATGTGTGGAATTTTTAGCCTCTAAATAGGTTTTTTAAAATTATGAATACTTATAATGTTAGTCGTCTGCGTAGGATTAGTATTTCGAGTAGCTTCTTCGTTCGTCGCTCTTTTCTACGGCACGCTAATATATTAGCGTGCCGTAGAAAAGAACTATTGTTATGACTATTTTAAAAACCTATTTCGAGGCTAAAAATACCACCCATGCCGGAACTCGAACCCTCTGGCTAACTATTAAAATTGTTCTTGCAATAAAAAGAATATAATCATATAGTTATGACATTAAAATTATCACATAATTATTTTTTGGGTCGCATTTGAAAACTATCATAAAATACCTTTATAAATTGTAGCCTATGTAAGTATGTATGTGTTATTCTGATGTATAAGCTATATTATTATAAAGTTTCATTAAACTACTGAATGGATTTTAAACGTGAAAGAATAACAAACATCCATTCATGTATACATACAAACTTTCGCGTTTATAATATTAGTACCTAGGATATCCATCCAAAGGCTGTCTGGAAGAGATCACTCTTTGTGAAAAGGCCGCCGTCTGCATATATTAGGATATTTCTTTGGTTAAGTCCATTTTTACGTACAATACATTGTTACTCTGAAAATAAACCAATTATTTTTTTACGTTCTCATACTTTTGTAACTCTGTATAAAGTGGTTTCATTGTGAACCCATTATGTCCCCGCCGAGCGATTTCTCTTCTCTTCTCAGTTTTTCTTCTCTGAGGAAGGTATAGGCCATACTCCACCACAGGGGCCAAGTCCAGATTGGTAGGGGCTTGTAAGACTAGTGGCTGGTCTTACAGTCAGAAGTTTTCAAGCTGCCCTGAGGTCTCTGACTTGGCTTAAAGACTGCCATCTATCGACGGCAGCCGGCACCAACAGCTTAACGTGCCTTGCGAAGCACGGAACCGCTCGTAAAAATGCCACTAGCGATAGTCATAGACGGTTTACCCATCCACGCGCTGAACACGCCCGGTGTTGCTTAACCTTCGTGATCGTTTAAGATCACACCGGCAGCCGAATCTACGAGCGATTCGCGGTTTAAAAAAAATATTTTTATGTTATTTTTTTATCACTTTGTGGTTCGTCCGTGCGTCTGTCTGTCAAGACCCTTCATCCCAGGTATCGAGTTAAATTAAAAACAGTCTCTAATCATCCTTCTTCCGCGATTTGCGACCACTCAAGAATTTTTTATTTAAAGTTTTTGTCTTTTCCGTACCTCAATAGAAAAAACGGAACGATGAAATGAAATCAATTTCATTTCAAGAACACATTATGTTTGCTGGATGTAAAATGTACCTAAGCCGGTGCCTTCGGGCTGTAATGTAGTGGAGAAACAGGCGGAAAAAAACTCCGCTCCATCTTTTCTCAAATCATAACAAATCTAATACATCAGTTGCCACCTATACGTATGATAAGATTTCATGGTGTCCATCCGTCATCTATCTGTCTGTCTATCTATCTAGACCCTTTATCGCGGAAACCTATGCTCAGGTCTGCCAGCGTCAGAATGACCCGTTACTACGCGTATGATCGTCGGAAATTGTGATGAATATTTACTGCCGTATAGCTTCTATTTGCTTCATCTAAGTAGAGAATTTCTTCCATGATATTTTAGAAGAGAAACAACATTTAAGGGTGACCGTACATCATGACGTCCGGTTGACCTGTCACCTAGCCATATCAACAAACTTTGGTGGACTCACTGAATATCTCATCGGGCAGCAATTACTGCACATTTACTTACTTCATATTTTTAAAACTCCGCACCCGTAGCTATTAAGTAAACCAATACATCAATACCAATAATTTAAATCCAGCGCCTGAAAGAATAAAAAGAACAACGACGCTTAGACTCAAAATTGCTATGGCGATATACTCAGGCGCTACGAAGGATGGGTAGAAATATAATATTATTCTTCAAATAAACAGTCTCTTGGAGCTCCGAAAACATCTAAACTCTAAGTTTACGTAAAAAAAGATACGGCCGTTTATTCCGCAAAATGTCATTTGTCGACAATGCAGGCAAACAAAATTTAAAGGGTATTTTCCGTTGACGTAAACTATAAAACTAAGTACAGGGAAAAAATGTATACACTAAATGTTTAGAGTAATTGTCTTTGAATTTCGTGAAAAGCTCGGATAAAAACTTTGAGACACAATTCCTGAACTGTTTCTAATATGTAAGTACCTACCTACAAAGTTGTACGAAACCCTCGTTGAGCGAGACCGACTTCGATTTCAACCCTATATGTCCCCACTGCTGGGGCACGGGTCTCTTCCTGCATCGCAGGAAGGTTAGGCCATACTCCACCACGGGGGCCAAGTCCGGGTTGGTGGAGGTTTGTAAGACAGTGGCGGGCCTTACTGTCAGAAGTTATCAAGCCGCCCATAAGGCCTCTGACATGGCTTAACGACTGCCATTACAT
The DNA here is from genome assembly GCA_934045075.1 of Yponomeuta sedellus. Taxonomy (NCBI): domain Eukaryota; kingdom Metazoa; phylum Arthropoda; class Insecta; order Lepidoptera; family Yponomeutidae; genus Yponomeuta; species Yponomeuta sedellus. The sequence continues at coordinate 1,106,873 of OW203736.1, read as the reverse complement.
AACAGCCGGCACCCACGGCTTAACGTGCCTTGCGAAGCACGGAAGCGCTCGAAAAAATGCCACTAGCAGCGCTAGTAACGGGACGGTCACCCATCCCGCACCTGACCGCGCCTGTTGTTGCTTAACTCGAGTGATTGATTCCAATCGCTTCCGTGACCTGACCGCGCCTGTTGTTGCTTAACTCGAGTGATTGATTCCAATCGCTTCCGTGCTTCGCAAGGCACGTTAAGCCGTAGGTGCCGACTGTCATGTAATGGCAGTCGTTTAGCCACGTCGGAGGCCTTATGGGCGGCTTGCTAACTGACAGTAAGGCCCGTCACCGCCAATTCTCCGCCAACCTAGACTTGGCCTCCATGGTGGAGTATGGCCTAACCTTCTTGCGATGCAGGAAGAGACCCGTGCCCCCAGAAGTGGGTAAATACAAGGGTTGATATCGAAATATTGCATGTGGGCCGACTGAGAACTTTGCCTGGGCCACTCTGTGTGCTTTGATGCACAGTCGTGGCCGGCCGACTTGGCCCGGTGCACTCTATGCCCGATTCATGGGCTGGATACTGGATAGGTAGGTAGATTGCTAGGAGCGGTGGCAGCGGAGCTTGTGAAGCCGGCTTCTCAATCAGGAAGTCGTGGGTTTGAATGCTGGCATGTAGCAATAACTTTGATTTCTTAAGTTACGTATATTAGGTATTAATCATGGTTGTATTATTTTTTTCTGGTTGTGCAATAAAGACAGTGTTCTCTATCTATCTATATTTGTGATTTTATAGTAGCAATACTACGATACGAACCCGCGACCTGACACATGCCAGGCAACCGTCCTACCAATGTGGTAGCATTGCTTTATTATTAGTGATCAGTTATAATCAGGTATCCAAGGACGCTGACCTATTTTTTGCGACTCGATCACAATATCGTCAATATGTTGTTAATGAGGAGCTGGTGAGCTCTAATTCTGAGCTGTCGCAAAGAAATTGGAGCTTACCGGAAATAGTACTACCTATTTCTGTAATATGTGAAGTAGATGATGCAGAAGTTTGACCAAAATATAGATAAATATTTCTTGACCAAAGAGTACAGACGGTGGCCTTATCACTAAAAGTGATCTGTTTCAGGCAACCTTTTGATAGACTGGACTGTAGCGGATTCCCAGGATCACATCAGCCTGCGTAGGACCAGTGAAAGACAGAAGCATGGTATAGGTAACAGTAACTTTATTTACTGGAATCACAGTCGTTTTACGTACCTAAATTAAATACCTACGTCCGAGATCGGTGCGTGCTCCAACAAAATAGGCCTGTCAAACTTTTTTTTTTTTTTTTTAACCCTATAAAGGGCACCCTCCGGAGGACACGGGGGAGGGAGGTGGTGAATGCTCATGCATAACAGCACGGACCCGGCCGTGCTGCCAATGTGGGACTCACAAGAAGTGCGCCTACCCACTAAACACCACCTTGGGACTGGTTTTGGTCCTAGAGACCCCTAAACCCACATCGGGAGCGACCCCCCTCGAGGCCGGTTTGACAGCACTTTTATATCCAATGTTTGACACCTGACTCTTAGTGTTGCTAGTTTAAATAAATTGGATCGAGTAACAATTAAACCTAACAGGACTAGTAGGTACACTGGAGATGGAAGTAGATGAACAAATAGACAAAGTGATAATATATTGCTCCATTTGCCCTAAATGAATTAACGTGGACCTAAATAGTCCTCAGACTAAAGCTAGAACTATCTAATGACACCAACTGACAGAGGTTGAAGAATTTACTATTATAAAAATTGGTATTTTATTCAATATAGAGCGATTGAATGAGTGCTCGTGGGCTAGGTGAACCGAGTGATTGGAATCAATCACTTGGTTAAGCAACAACAGGCGCGGTCAGGTACGGGATGGGTGAGCGTCCCGTGACTACCGCTAGTGGATTTTTTCCGAGCGCTTCCGTGCTTCGCAAGGCACGTTAATCATCCGTTGGTACCGGCTGTCATATTATGGCAGCCGTTAAGCCATGTCAGAGGCCTTATGGGCGGCTTGATAACTTCTGACAGTAAGGCGTGCTATTGTCTTACAATCCTCCACCAACCCGGACTTGGCCCCCGTGGTGAAGTATGGCAGAAGGCTGGCTGTTCAAGCAGATGCAAGACACGAACACACCACCACCGACACTAATACTTGTGTGAGAAAATACGCGACGCATTTCGCCTCTAACGCGAGGCAAAGTAGTTTTCACATTTTTGTGCTATTAAGGATTTCAGCAAAGTAACGCCTGATTCCATACAATACCAACCTTCCGTCAGAAGATGGTTCCATAAAGAAAAGGATGACCTCTTAGAGAAAGAGAGAGAGAGAGAGAGAGAGGGAGAGAGAGTAATCAAATTGGGTCTTCTATGATTAAAACGCTAAGCGTTATCAGCAAAGCCGTAATCCCCAAACGCCCAGGTATTGTGTTTCAGTACTCTGATAACAGTGATACCGCAAGATAGACTGGCCATGAATCACTAGTATGTAATGTGGTGGGAATGACACATGTGTTTAGGGCGAGGATACCAGCGCTGTTTTGGAGATTTATTCAGATTTTTTGGAGTTATTCTTAGTAGTGAAGTGTTTGTTGAAAGCAAAAAAAGGTGTTTGTGTCCCAGTGTGTCTTAAAACCACGAAGATGTAGCGATAAATCAGTGCTGTTATTAATCTAACACTGAAAGTATCTAAGGCACTGGTTTTGGATTGATGATAACAATCTTGCATTAGGAACAAAGGTTTACTAGTGATTGAATATTGGTTGGTTTATAAGTGAATGAATATTGGAGTCAATATGAGTTTGGGGCGCAAGGGGGCGGAGCCCGAGGGCTCCAAGGAGGGGCCACAGGCAAGGAACAGACCGTGCTACTTCTGCAATGAGTTATTTGAGATGGGGCAGCTCCAGGTAATTTTGCTGAGAAATAGTAGGCAATCAAATACTTTAATTTTAATCTGTTGTAAGGTCTTTTCACTTCACCTACAAAGCCACGACTTGATCAGCTTCTATATTACGCGCATCAAATCCTGAACGATTCCAATCGCTCTGTCAAATTCCATACTATAGCAAACTTAGACTTTGTCACTCGTAGCCCCGGCTGCCTGAGTGATCTTAGACGATCACGAAGATTTGAGAAACATAGGACGCGTTCAGTGAATGGATGGGTGACCGTCTATGAGTAACGCTAGAGGCATTTTTCCGAGCGGTTCCGTGATTCGCAAGGCACGTTGAGCAGTAGGTGCCGGCTGCCGTCGATAGATGGCACTCGTTAATCCAAGTCAGAGACCTTAGGGCGGCTTGAAAACTTATGAAAGTAGGACCAGCCACTAGTCTTGCAAGCCTCCACCAATCCGGAATTGGCCCCGCGGTTGATAGACTTCGTCTGTTAAAATACATTCAAACAATGCCCAAGTCAGAATTCCGCTGCATTATCAAAAAAATATCAGAGGATGCAAGGGACTGTTCAAATATTAAGGAGTGCCATCGCCTAATCTAAGTATTGAAGGACGCTATCAATATTGTCTGATATTAGTAACTATTTATTGTGTGCTTTGTGTATTATGTATGAGTGTGAGCTACGTCATTGCAGTTTTTTAGTCTTCTGTTCATGGCAAGGTTCTGTCAAGGATTTGAACGGATTTTATAAGTGATTCACTCAATGATGTTGTAGGTACCTACAATAAAATTATTGTTTTGCAATCTGCAATTATACCCTTTTCAAAAGACAAGTTTAAGCAAAAGTTTATCCCCTTTCAGAGTAAAATTATTGTCTATAACATAAATTTTGTGAGCCACAAGGAAAACGTCGGGGAAAAGGAAGTTTAGGGTCCTTCAGCAACACTCCCTTGTCGGTTGTCTGGAAAAAAATGCTCTAAGCATTAAGGCCGCCAATTGTTCTGTAATTATTTCGTCTGTTTTTTCCTGGTGTACTTACAATAAAGAATATTATTATCTTATCCTACAGTCGGCAGCAGATCAACCATTATTTTTTGTTACAAACTCGTTAACTTCTGTAATCGCGTCCTCTATCTTCAAAGTAATTGGTGAGAGCAGTGCACGTATGTAAAGGTTGATATACTGTCAACTGTACCCAAATACCCGGCCCTTAAGTGTAACACTTACATAGTTCGTCAATAGAATGATGTAAGGACGACAATGGTCAAAGCATCTCACGCGAAGAAGATCGAATCGAAGAAGATCGATTATATCATTGCAATGCGATTGGTTACCAGACTACCGATGGTATGAATGAAACGACCATTCCCGGACTAATAAGATTCTACTGAACAACTATGCATTTTAGAGACACACCGCCCCTGGTGTATTTCCTGTCATTTTGGTATTCCTCCCTCTCCAGCCCCCTCGAATATCTTATCGGACTGCAAACGAGCATCCTATCTTACCAGAATCACCTAAAGCAATGCGGCAGCATCCTGGAGCAGTGCCCGCTGCGCTGCGGCGCCTGGATTCAGCGGAAGCACAAGGAGACCCACGTGACTGAGTGCCCTCGTCTCGACAAGCGGTCCTCGGCATCACCAACGCACGCGAGCTCCCCTGACCCTGCAAACTCTATGCCGGCGCGGACCAACCATACCTGGTCACCGCGCTCTGTGCCGCTTGACGACTGCGTCACCTTCTTGGAGAAGGAGGTGGCTACTATCAAGTAGGTGTTCAGGACAGTATTTTCTGATTAAATAGCTTACGGCGATAGGATAAGATCCAGTTGTGATGAACTCTAATCTTCTCTTGATGCCACTCTAAAAGATAGCACCTTTGTCGGCATACACACTGCATCTATCTGGATTAATTTTAAAAACCTACTTAGAGGCTAAAAATTCCACCAATGCCGGGATTCGAACCCGCGACCTCTGGCTATCCGCGCTCTGGCTATCAGTGCTCTGGCACGGGTTCGACGCTAAAAATTTCACCCGGCATGGGTGAAATAATTAGCCTCTAAATAGGTTTTTAAAATATCTGATGTTTACCGCATTCCTTTGGCCTCTCTACCATACTGATATTGACGTAGGACCGTGAGAGGAAGCATGATATGGAGGAACATGTCTGTATCAAGCAGTGGGCAGCTGCCAGGTTAATGATCAGGGGGGGGAGTCTCTAAGTTGTACAATATAATCATATTAGTCCGCTAATGGTCATTTCATTCACACTACCGGTAGTCTAGTAACCAATCGCTTTGCAATGGTTATTACCCGTGCTACTTAAGTCGGCGCCTCGCGCGATTCGATCTTCATAGCGAGAGATGCCTATTTAATTTGCGCGCGTTATAGGTACCCCTGGAATGACATTGTACTGCTATGGATTTGTAGACTACCTAATTGCGGCAAATAACAACCATTGTTGTGCTTATATAGTTTTATTAAAAAACTATGTGAGTAGTAATTAGACTTTGGGGCCAGACATGATTAGGAAATGTAGGGCCTTCTTTCGATTACACAATCTCCATGATTAGGTCAGATGTCCGGCATGGACCACATTGCCAAACGTACACTTTCAGTCGCAAGCGACTTCGGGAATGTAATCGGCAGTCTTTTCAGGTATCCTGAACATTTTGATTAAAATGTACGTGCGTTTAAACGTATAAAAATGTCTAATTGGTCAACATTATGTGACATCAAAAATTTAAGTGAAGACCGACGAACCAATCACTAATGTTAGATGAGGGGTAAAAATACGTTTTGGTTGCCTGGAAGGAATTGCTCTTATTAATTGCTTTATCTATGTTATGTTTTCTACTATTCGTTAACATATTTGTTTAAAGGTTTGGAGTAAAAGTTTAAGGATGGTGAGAAGTGGCAAACTTTGGCGTCCCACTACCCCTAAGGGTTTTTTATGTAGCCTCTAGTGTGTCCCGCTGCTGGGCAAAGGCCTCCCCTTTTAATTTCCACTCCTCCCTGTTCATGGCCACCTCCTGCCAGCCCGGCAGAAAGGTCGTGAGGTCGTCCCGCCGTCTCCGCTTGGGTCGGCCACGTTCGCGATATCTGTCAATTCTTTACGCGATACCTACATGTGTCATAATCATCATCAGCCATTTGACACCCACTGCAGACCCTAGGCTTCCTTCGCGATTTTCCAAGCGTCCCGGCGGCGTTGTGCCTTGTGGTCTTCCTACATCTGTATGCATTTATTAATCTCCACAGGCTAGTACTGACAGAGGAGGCGCATCACCGCGAGCTCCAGACCAGCGAGGTGGAAACGTTGAAATCGAAGTTCACGCTGCTAGAGGAGAAGTGTGAGCACGTGCTGTCGTCTGTGCTGACGCTGCGAGCCAGCCTGGATGCTGAAGCCACGCGGGCGGCCAACAGTGCCGCGCAGCTCATGCATGACATTGCCAATGTGCAACTGGCTTTGCAAGTGAGAAAAAGATGAGCTGCCTTCTTCAGTAACATAGACATGTCACACCCAGCATCTTTTTTTACCTTCATTCTTCATTCACGTACTTTTGTTTTGTTAATCTGTTTTGTGTTTCGTTTTATTTCTGTTGGTTTTGGTATAAAGTAGGTATATATTTGTATAATTTTCACCTACGTCTTCGTGATGTGTTTTGTTGTTATACAACAAATATAAACTATTTTTTTCAATAGAATAGGGCAAATCTTGAACGTAAAAAAAGAATAGGCCAAAGTAGATTCTGTGGAACTCCCACGAAGTCCCATGTAACATCCCATGCTTGAAACCCGCACACTGACATGAATGGAGTCCATAAAAACAGGTGCGTCAAAATCATGGAAAACACGAGAACCCGCCGTACCCCCGAGACACGGTACGAGGAAGTAGCATCGCATGCTTGAGACCTTGTTAGCATAATTTTCAAGATGTACCGCGTTATCAAAATATCCCCTTTCCACCAATCTGTCTCACTGTGTTTATGTGGTAATCACACGTTGCCTTCAAGTTTTCAAGCCACCCTAAGGCCTCTGACTCGGCCCCCGTGGTGGAATAAGGTCTATGGCTTCCTCAGGGTAGAGACCCGTGCCCCTCGGTGGGGACATAATGGGTTGATAATGACGATGATGAATATTAATAACTTTTGTTAGAAGTACTCTGCCTTCCCCTCCGGGGCTCGAGTAGGTATATGTAATGTAACATAAGGGGAATTAACTTTTGTCTTCTAAATTCCAGGAGCTCCAAAGTCAGCAGCTGTCGACTGCGATGCGACTGGAGAGCACAGTCAGCAGTCTGGTGCATGAACAGAACGAGCGAGAGCTCCTAGAGCAAGCGCTGACGCAGCACGACCACAGGATCCGCAGCGTGAATAGGCTTGGTAAGAATATACTCTATATACTCGTATAAATGTGATAGGCCGAATCGACACGAGACCACTGTCAGCTTGAGCCAGCAAATAGTGATTGTCACGATCTGTTCATTCCTGTCTTACCATTAGGTACTTGATATATCCTTTGTGGGGACATAAGAGTTGATATCGATACCCTAGTAATGTAGGAACAAGGCGCGGTCAGGTGCTGGATGGGTGACCATCCCGTGACTAAAGCCAGTGGCATTTTTCAGGGCGCTTCCGTGCTTCGCAAGTAATGTTAAGCCGTTGGTGCCGGCTGTCATATAACGGCAGTCGTTAAGCCATGTCCAGAGGTCTTATGGGCGGCTTGATAGCTTCTAACAGTAAGGCCCGCCACTGTCTTACAATCCTCCATCAACTCGGACTTAGCCCCCGTGGTGGTGTATGGCATAACCTTCCTGCGGTGCAAGAAGAGACCCCTGTCCCAGCAGTGGGGACATATAGAGGGGTGATATAAATTGAGATAATTTGTACATTTGTATTAAGATATGAAGACCCAGACTTCGAGACAAACTAGTTATGATTTTAGGAGTTCCGAATCCACTTATATTAAGTAAGCCAGGGTTGATATGAGTACAGGGTACTTAAAAATAATATTCCTGCAGTAATGATCATCATCATATTTCTCTCTAACTTTGTGTTAGCAAATAAATATTAAATATATATAACAGACTTAAAATGTGAAAATTACTTTGCTAAATTTCGCCAAAAATCCCACAAGCACCATGCGGCTAGTTAATGCCCCGGCCTCCCTACCACTTTTTCAAGCAGAAGCAAGACATGAGCATCACCACCGACAGCGATACTTGTGTGAGAAAATACGCGACGCGTTTCGCCTCTAACACGAGGCATCCTCAGGCTCACAAGTGCAAGTGAATTTGAACAAGTATTGCTGTCGGTGGTGGTGTGTTCGTGTCTTGCTTCTGCTTGAAAAAGTAGGAGGGAGGGCGGTGCATT